>OY997266.1:14241209-15470376 GCA_963921465.1 Triticum timopheevii | reverse complement strand
ATGGCTCCCACGTGTTTGATGGTGTTATACTCTGGCGATGGAGTCAAAAGTACTCCGCCATGTATCAATTAAGCAGGAAGCTACGGAAAAAAACAATGTGCTTACATTTATGTTCCTCGATTTTTCTAAAAATAACATGGATTTGGAATTGTCAACCTTTTTATCGCACACTTGTAGGTACTTAAAAGAAAGACAACATTAATGTATGGATAAACTAGCAATAATGAAATTGATTACGAGCATGGCTTATATCTATACCATATAAGTTTGGGAATGGAAAGCACAATGAGGAAGCATTTATAGTGTAGTGTGGCTGCCTAGGCAACTTTTCTTCTTAGATATCTGCTCTACTCCTCACCCACCTCCTGAAAAAGTTTGGCGTGAGACACACACGCAGGAGTTTTCTTTCCCCAAAGGCCAGCCAAGATGCAGGGCACCGCTGCGGCCGCCGAGAGGAGGAGCAGGGCTTCGCCTGACAAGGCCGATGAGAGCTCTAAGAAGGCGCGGCTGGACCTGCCCGACGGCCACATGAAGCAAGAGGCGACCGGTGGAGGAGATGGAGGCGCCATCGTTGGGGCGGCGTACATCCAACATGTGGAACCTGCTGTGAGGATCGACAAGCAAGTGCTCCACTGCCCCCTCTGCACCCTTCCCTTCAATCCCCCGGTCTTCCAGGTTCCTCTCTCTGTTTCCTTCT
Source organism: Triticum timopheevii (assembly GCA_963921465.1). Taxonomy (NCBI): domain Eukaryota; kingdom Viridiplantae; phylum Streptophyta; class Magnoliopsida; order Poales; family Poaceae; genus Triticum; species Triticum timopheevii. Next base: position 15,469,679 of record OY997266.1, on the reverse strand, counting down.
TTCTTCCTTGATTGGTTCCGGTGATAGATCTATTCTTTCATGCTAATTTACGGGCCATCTCCGATTTGTGTGCCTGTCTGCAGTGCAAAACGGGGCACGCGGCCTGCGGCAGCTGCGTGGCCCTGCGGCCTTCGGGACGTGCAAGGCATGCGTGGACGGTGGTGGCTTCTTCGACCCCTGCACTGCGCTGGACGCCGTGGTGTCCTCCACCAGGATCGGGTGCCCCAACGCTGGCTGCCAGTGGTACGTGACCTACCACGAGGTCGCCGAGCACCAGAAAGCGTGCCCGCACGCGCCTTGTCGGTGCACTGAGCCCAGCTGCGGCTACATCGGCGTGGCGCAGGCGCTCGCCGGTCACCTCCACACTGTCCACTTGGTGCCGGTACGCGTCGTAGAGTACGGCAAGGCCCGCAAGCTTCAGCTACCCGTGTCGACCACGTGGATGGTGCTCCTCGGCGATGCCAACTGCGTGTTCCCCATGACCGTGGGCGCGCTCGGCGCCGGCGTGACCGCCGTGTCTGTGGTGTGCGCCAGGGCGAGAGCGGCGACGCGTCCGCGGTTCACATGCAAGATGTGGGTCAACCTGGAGACACCCTTGGCAGCAGTGGCGAACTGCGGCAAGGAGTACATGGTGCTCGTGGACATGCACATGAGGAGCAGCTCATCACCCGGCACCGTGGTTGCTGCGGGCGAGCCCACATTCCTGACGGTGCCGCCAATTTACCTGGTGCCAGCAACAGGAGACGGGGCATCCATGGAAGTTCCCCTGCACATCCGCATCGATAAGATCTCCCCTTGGTCCGACGCATTGGTGTGATTAGGTCCACTGCTGCTGATGGGAAACAAACGATGCATTCAAGGCAGTTCGTGCTTATTTTGAAGTTGCAACTGAAACTATTTGGGTGATGTTAATTAGTCGATGCAGTTCATCTTAAATGTCATTGTTGTGTACTGTATTCAAATCGGAGGATATTATGCTTCGTGTTAATCATGTTGTGAAATGCATCGTCTTCCGTTGTTATGTCATTCCAACTTGCAAGCATTTCATTTGCATCTTTTGCAATCTATATACCTCAAGTGAGGAGTAGAGCTCAGTCTCATCTCAAGAAATGTTATCCCTGCTACCAAAGCGATGCTTAATGCGGGTTTACTTGAGAATAGTGAGGAAGAAATGAGGCCTTCTGTCAAACAAATCTGCCAAGCAGGATGCCTAGCCAATGTTGATGCAGCATAGAGAGTATAACCATACAGTAATTCCTGATGAAACTTCTCTCAAACTCTTCCTAAGGAATGAATCAAATCCATCTCCTTCCAAAGGGGTAAACTTATCTCTGTACATTGCTTAAACTGCTAATAATAAAGTGTTAAGCCATCTTTGAGGGCTGCAGTCTGCCAAAAAAAAGCTAGTAACTTCTACTACACTGGCCATAATTCTTTTGTAGATGAATGAGCTTTCTGAGCAAAAAATAAAAAATAAAAATCTGTTTTCTAACAAAATAATCTTTTGATATTAAAATGAAAACAAGTCATCGAACGCTATAAGTGTAAACCTCTATTTACAAATGGAATGGTGGCCGAGAGTTAGCCTAGCAACCCATTGGTGTTGACTGATGGGCATGACATGCATTTGGACAACTCCCAACTTTTAGATCTGACTCACTGACATTTGTTTTTTTGGTTTTATTGATAGTAGAAGACTACGCTAGCTAATGGAGCATGAAAAAACTTTCTTTTTTAGTTGCCCCTCTTGATTTTGTGCACGACGCATGTCGGTGTATTTAAAATCGGGGTACCCCGAGCGTAACTACAACAGATGGACCTGCCCAAAAAGCCACATTGGTAAGGTTTTTAATTTCGCTCATGGAAAATTTTTGGACGTCACCGGAATATGCAAAATTTCGGAAATTCGGAACTTATTTAAGATTTTGAGTTTCGAAAATCAATATTTTTTAACGATTTTTAAGATAATTTAAATTTTAGTTTGAATTTGTTTCAAAATTTCAGGGTTGCAAGTATTTCGAACCCCACCAAAATATGCAAAATTTTGCTGAAATTTTGAGCCCTCGGTACAATAAGAAACTACACTGAAATCCTCTTCACAATTAATACTACAACATCCAGAAGGAGCCAATGGCGTGACGGCATGCATACCTTTGTGTAGGTTTACTGCCAAGTAAATCTACCCTCGTTAAACCAGATCTAACAAAAAACGTCAGCAATGACATTTCGGGACGGTGCTAGGTGTCCCGAACACGGGCCTCCTCAGCACACTTGCCTCGCGTGCAGACAGCTTTCATAGAGGCCGTGTGAGGTCACGTTCCGGCCAGACATTTAATGTGAGTGCAGGCTATGGTGCATAGCCTACCGCTGTCAGGGGTGACAAGTGTCGAGAAGTCCACCTCGATCTTCAAGTACGACTTCCCCACACCGCCCACTCTCTCGGTCAAGGCTATGAACGCCACATGCTCCTGCATGGACTTTGTGGAGTTGCTCTTTCATGGGGACATCAGGTAACATATATCTTTTTATATTACAGAGTGCGATACTAAAATTTTCTATTTGGCTCACGCAAGTGTTTGATTGCTAATATATGCATCTGTTTTTCTCATGCCTTTTCAACAATATTATTAATTGATGGGTAATGGTATAATGCATCAAGCATGCCATGTTCTATGTATTAGTGATTTATCTGTTTCTTGAACCTTGGTAGGATTTATTTCGGTAGCAAATCGATTTTTTTTAATCCCCGATTAAGCCTTTCACTTACTATCTTTGTTGTAGGTTATGATACATTATACTCAGTGAGGTGCAATTCCTTTCCTCTCACTTTGGAGTTGTGATGTTTCTGACGACATTATATAAAAGTTTGCAGTTTGCTCCATCCAACAGGCTATGTAAAGGTGCCCTTCCCAATAGGTCATTATATATCAGTTGAAATTTGAAGCCATCGACTGATATGTATTTCAAGAGTATATATATATATATATATATATATATATATATATATATATATATATATATATATATATATTACTATTCATCACCCAGGGTGCAGAATACATTATTCTTAACCCGAGGTAATCTTACGATCATTTCATAAATAAATTATGTTTCAAATACAAATAGTTACAGTCATATTGATTCACTGCGTAAAATTTGGCAAAAAAAGGTCAGAACACCAGAAAAATTACATTTTATGTGCATTTTACACTATGTTTTTACGTTTCAAAATTTGCGTAACATAAAATATTTTTACGGCGATTATATATTTTATTACGTTCTCCTTTTATGTCTGAAATAAGACAAAATTTACGAAACGTAAAATTACGATGCATTCATGTTAAAATAGAGGGGGTGAAGAATAACTATTCCTCACCCAGGGTGACGAATAGCGCGACCCTAAATATGTTCCCTACTATTTTTCTTTTCCTGTTAACTTATTCATGAAATGATTCCCTGAGGTGGCCAAATACATTACTTATGTACAATGCATATATGTGCTTCAATTTTAACTGTTAGCAACTGGAGACATTGATGTTAATTGTACTAATTGGTTTTAATTTTTTTCATATTTTTTTCATTTGTCAGAGCACGTTTCTTGCCTGCTGGATCTTGTCCATTTATGGAAGGCAAGGTAAATTATTGTTAGACCTTGTTTCTTTGTTAGGTTCTTTTGTATCACTTATTTATTCCTACCAGAATGTAGCAACATATATGAATAGATATATATGTTTTCTTGCTTTTCCAAGAAAACCGGCACAAGAAGCTGAGGTCGCTGCTTTGAATCTTAAATATTGTTTCCTATTAGTACAATATTTTGATGCTCCATTGGTTGCAGAACTAATTATGTATTAGTTTGCATCCATGCAGTAGGAGAAATATCTTGAAAGCAATTCACATCCAGTTAACATTGATGGCCAGAGATAGCGATCACGTCTAATGTGGGAAAGGTGATACATTCATTATTTGTTTGTGAGACTCAATAATAGGAGGTGAGTCCTTTTTCCACTTTATCTGTTGGAGATGATGTCTGTGGATTTAGTGTGCAATGGAGTGGCTTGATGCTTTAGGATACGTCATTCTTTACACCTGAAATATGCTTCAATTAGTTTTACTGTAAAATATTGCATCACTTAGTATTTATGATATACTAGTTCAATCCATGCCACATTATTATTTCGAAATACGTAATCACAAACATAAATATACTTGCTTGTTAGTTAATGTTGTTCCAAATTAGCTCTGGTTGTTTGTTTTATTGATTCTAAGTTTCTCTTCTCATTCTTGTATAGGTAAAAGAAAACTTCCATATTGATGAGGATGATTCTTCATATGGAGTGTTACGAATCATGACAAATTGTAAGAGTGGGCCATAGTCTACAAGTATTTGAACCACGCTTTCTTATTTGGACGCCTAGTGTCATTCCCCCGTCTTTGAATCTTGTTATGAATGGGATTCATTTTGGATCCTCACCAATCCATGATGTATGTATCAAATGGTTGTATGCATATTCTTGTGTGTTACTCAATATTCTCTTGGTATCATCTAAAGTTAATTAAAGAGTAAATCCATTGAACATCCTTTGGCTTGGGGATTTTTCTCTAGGGGCGGGAACGACGCTAACAAGTAGAGTAGCATGTATCGTCGGACATACCATGATTTCGTAATGGCAACGAGACAAGCACGAGCAGTTCACAACATTGCATTCATTTCTTTGCAGGGTCAAGTTTCAAAAGGAGAGTTGAGTAGAAAATACTTTGCAGGTGATGTCTGTAGTCTACTGCACTAGCACTACCATATGTTTTGCTTTGTTTGCTAAATTTGGAAGTAGTACTACTTACTTACTTTGCCGGGTTCTTGCTGATGCTTCTGCACTCCGGCACTGACGTTGTCCTCTACTACTATGCCATGTGATCCATCACCTCGGGACATGGCCAATGCATAGCCCTAGGGTGATTACCACATGCCATGTAGAATAGGATGTCAGGAGAAATAGGTTCCGAAGGGGAAGCGGGATCCTCAGCGGGAGGCGGGTGCTTGAAGAGAAAAAGTATGATCTAGTGTAAGAAACTGACAAAATTGAAGTGGAGAGTAGAGATGCATGTGTACTAGTCTCTACTTTCTATTCCTTGACGAGGCACACTAGTGATAGCTTGCGTTGGGGAGAAAAATCAATGTAGCTGCCTCAAATTACTTTTTCTTATGAGACATATGTATCCATATGCCACCACTGTTCATGCCCTCAGTAGGCATGCATCTTTGGCCTGTGTAGTGCTGTGTGATGGATGTGTGGGACAGGGGAAGCTGATTGAATCTCTTCTATTTGATAAGGGAGGAGCCTCGGTACAAACCATATTCTTACATTCTAGTATACTCCAAATGTATCGTCCTTTCAAATAAGATTGTGTTTTATTGCTCAAGTGAAAATTGCACTCTATTAAGGCAAGTCGATGGAAACGGACCTCACTAAATGTCCGCGGACATGTACAGCGGCTTGTTCCGACGGGTTCTATCTCAAGTCAACAGTAGAGTTCAGTCCCATGTAAGAAATGCATGCATCCATTGCTATCTGATGGAAAACAAATTCCCTGCATAATAAAATGCTGTGATCAACTAGTAATTTCTACTACACGTGGCCATAATTGTTTTTGTTATGGCTGACCTTTATGAGATGAGAAAAATCCTTTTTTTTTTTTTGAAACTCACATCTTAACTTTATTTAAATCTCCCGACTAGGGATTTCGTCTGATACAACCTGCAAAATGCAGTCTGGTGGTTCACTTAACCAAACCTTACATAAATTATTTGCCACTCCATGCCTAGCTAACCGATGTGCAGCATCGTTAGCAGTTCGGCTAACCCATGTGACTTTCCAGCGTTCTCTCGAAGTAAGGATCTGTTTTACCTCCTCGATGATCGGTCCCAGCTCCGATAGATCCTTCTCCTTGCTCCTCAGCTTGCAAACGATCTCCTTGCAGTCCATTTCAACATGAAGGTTTTGAACATTGAGCTCTACTGCGAGTTGAGCTGCTCGTCTACAAGCCAAAAGTTCCGCTCTTGCCGGGTCCTTACATCTCTGAAAGGAATGGCATGATGCTCCCAGGAAAGCTCCCTCCTGATTCCTGAACACAACACCAGCGCCACCCATGTCCCCCACTTTGGACAGAGCACCGTCTAAAATAATCTTTATATATTAAAATAGAAACAAGTCATCGACACCAAACCAATCTACTTACAATGTGGATGGCAGACGAGACTTATCCTACCAAAATATTGGTATTCACGTGGCTGCAACACCCTTCTTCTGTGAATTTGCACACGTTACGGAAGGGAGGGTGCACGCACAATCCGGAAGGGTCCCTAAATGCCCAAATCACGTATGACGCACCATCGGACCATAGGGATCACCACCATGTCGTAGTTACGTGACACCGTCGCCATCGCTCACTGCCCAACGACGGCCTCTTCCTGGTGCCGCTCCTCTGAGAAGGAGAGCATGCCACACTTCGACAGTCCCTTGTAGCCGTATTGGGAGCATGATGGGCAGGGCCGTACCTGAGAATTCGGGGGCCCAGTGCAAAATCAAAGTTCAGGCCCTGGTAATTAAATTAAGAAAAAAAGTTAGCGAAAAAAGTTTTTAAAATTTACCAGATGCAAAAAAACATGTATTGCGAAAATGCAAAGTGATGAACTAATAAATATCTAATTTATATTTTAGTTGGAACGAGCAATCTTTCTAGAACTTCCTTTCAAAAAATCTTCAAGTTTATCTCCATTAAATATTTCCAAGCACAATTTTGAAGTGCTATCTTTGTATAAAAAAAATCCCGTCTATTCTATTTTAGTTAAAATGAAACCACAAAAAAGGAACGCGGTCCTTTGGTAGTCGAAGTGCTATTGTCACAAATCGGGAAAAAAAAATCCACACCAGCATGTTTATTTTTTGTTGCTAGACATTTGTGCTAAATTGGAAATTGTTTACTTTCTAAAGGATGGGATATGTCCTTATTTAATTGTTGCAATGACTATGGTCCGATGTACATGTATACTTTTGTTCATAAACAATGCAAGTATGGAATATTTTTACATTAGAAATACTAGTTTTGACTTATACATAATCTACCTACAATTAATCCTATCTCTCCGCAGCAATGGAAATCACTAGTTTTAAATAGAATTGGTAGTATTTCGGTTGTACTCCTCAACTCCTCCCACCAATGCTACCGCTGGGAAGATCAAAGGCAAAGAGCGAAAAATGCATGCGTTCCCACTAAAGACCTGGCCCGATTGTCCAGCAGTAAATACTCTCTGTGTTCAGAATGAATTTGACTAATTTCTTCATTAATTTAATCGCTGTTTTGAGTACTAAAAAACTAATTTGGGGGCCCTGTGCAGTTGCACCTCCTGCACATGTGCCCCGTACGGGCCTGATGATGGGGCACGCGAAGGGCCGTATCCGGGGAAGAAACCCTTTGTCTTTGCTTTTCTCAAATGCACGCAATCACAAATTTATTAAAATAGAAACAAGGAAATGAAAGTAATGGCAGCTGGAAGTAACCTTACCAAATTATTGGTTTTCCCAATGGGCAGGGCATGCATTTGGATAAGACCTCAAAAAATTTGATCCGAGCCAATTTTTAGTTACCCTCCCAATTTTGCGCCCGGCGAGGAGATTGTGAAATCCTTCATCAACAAATTGGTGTCCCCATGTTTTTGTAGGGCGGGTGCACACACAATCGAGGCAGATGATAAATCCTCAAATCACCTATGACGCATGTTGGCCATATGAGTCACCACCATGCAGCAGTTACGCCACAGCACCACTGACCACCCCTATATTGTAGGCAACTGTCCCCGGACAAAGACCACGACGCGGTGCTGCTTCTCGAAGAAGAAGACCCCACCACACTTGGACAGCCGGAGGGGGAAGCAGCGGCAGAGCATTTTTCGCGTGGCGGCGGCCTGGGTCTGTGAAAAAACCCATGGCATTTGGACGTCGTTTGGCTTGATGATTCTTCTCCACGAACGACCTCGCCGAATCGATTTTGATAGAGGGCGTGATGCCGTCATGGGAACGAGACAAGCAACAGCAGTTCACAGCTAGCACTGCACTCATTGCTTTTTGAAAAAGAAAGGTAAAATGCTTTGCACTAGCCACCCATTGAACCCATTAACAGTTGCCCAAAGGGCACACCCCGGCGACGTCCATGTCGGATTAGCCAGAAGACAAAAAAATTTACTTCTAGAAGAAAGAGAGAGAGGGATTGGACAGCGATGAGACGAAGGGATTGGCCCCCAGTGCCCATCACATGATTCCTCTCCCTCTCCCTTTCCTTGTTGCCGCTGCCGCCACCGGCGACCTCCCTGTAGCCGCCGCCATCGGCCACGTCCTCCCCAGCGGCTGACTCTGCCACCCCTTTTCTCCTCCCCTTAGCTTCTCTTCACCATCGGCGATCTCTCCTCCCTCTCGCACCAGATCGAGCAGCATGTCAGGCAGGGCAGAGCGGAGCGGGGATGGGAGGAGAAGGGCAGACGGCGGCGGCGTCGTCCTCCTCGCCCATCGGCGCGCGACACCTGTCAGAGCCCCGTCGGCTTCGTCGATCTGCCAGACCTAGGTCGCCGGCGTGGTTGTTGTCTCAGGCGAGAAGAGGAGTGGTCGCATTAAGAGGCGGGGAGGGGGAGCAGCCAACCATGCTCAAGGCCGTCCGAGTCGGAGACTACAAATCGAAGGTCAGTGCGCGGCGGCCCTCTCTCCTTCTCAACCCCTATCACTCGAGCGAAAGTTGCAGACATATTGGCGGTGGCCCGTCCGCGGCGTCGTCCTCAGCCAGAGAAGGGTAGAGGAGGGCGAGATGAAGATAGGAGGGAGAGGGAGATGGTGAGTCCATGGAGAAGCGCCACCCGGGGGAGATCCGGCCATTGGCAACAAGAAGGCCACGCCCCCCTCTACCTCCGTGCCGTCACCTAGGTACTCATCCATCTTCCTTCTGTACCTACTAATGGTTGTTTAAGTGTGTCTTATGTATAGTAGTAAATGTTGCACCCTCGACGACTACTGATGACTGATGCAAACCATACAGTAGTAAATGTTGCACCCTTGACGACTACTGAAGGCTGATGCAAAACATACAGCAGCAAATGTTGCACCCTTGATGATTAGAATAGAAAACAGATTGGGAAGATGAACAACGATGCCATTTAAATCTAGTTGTTAAAAATATAATAACAGTACCAAAATATTCACAAAATTTTGAATAACATATTAATAGCAAAAGCATCACAGTTCCATATTCCCCCAAAGAAACATAGTTGTGTCAAGATGAAATGAACATAGATACTTCACTCACTCGAGGGTTACAACATTTCCATGACAAAAGTTGAGCATGAGCCAGAACAGCAAGTGATGGTATAATCAGTCAGCCTAACACACTGTGCAATTCAATTTTAAGAGGAACACATTGTGCAACTCAACAACGTAAAGCACCGTAACAACCAAATTTCCAAAGATCTAACATCTAGCAGATTCACCATGGATATTGAGACAGTGCCGTCGGTGCCTATGCATCAATAGTAATCGTTGTGGCTCACCTCCTCCCAACTTTCATCATCCTCGTCGCTAGTCTCATTATCCTCATAGTTATCACTATCCTCATCCTCCTCCTCCTCCTCCTTGTTGTTGTAGCTCTCATCATGCTCGTTGCTAGTCTCATGATACTCGTCTTCATCGCTGTCCTCGTCCTCATCTTCCTCCTTGTTATAGCTCTCATCGTCCTCATCCTCCTCTAGCTCGTCATCGTCTCCATACACCATCTCTGTATCAATTGTCATGCTAAGCACGGCACGGGTGCCACCTCCACAGCAAGCCTTGGGAACGGTGAGGAAGTAGTTTGTCGGCAGTCTGTGAGAAAGCGACGTGCTCCTTATCGTATCCAGCGTTGAGGCCTGGTAATGGCCCTTGATCCAGGAGAAGCCCACGGAGCACCTAAACTTGGATTACGGCGCCACGTGCTGCCCGATACAGACCAGCGAGACCCGGTGCAGCGGTGTGGAGTCCAGGGATGTGAACTGTTTTCAAGATATTTGTCCTACTGCATGGATGCAAACTAATACATAATTTAGTTCTACAACCAATGGAGCATCAAAATATTGTACTAATAGGAAACAATTATTTAAGATTAAAAGCAGCGACCTCAGCTTCTTGTGCCGGTTCTTCTTGGAAAAGCGAGAAAACAAATATATCTATTCATATATGTTGCTCCATTCCGGTAGGAATAAATAAGCGATACAAAAGCACCTAACAAAGAAACAAGGTCTAGCAATAATTTACCATGCCTTCCTTAAATGGGCAAGATCCAACAGGCAAGAAACATGCTCCGACAAATGAAAAAATTAAGACCAATTAGTACAACTAACATCAATGTCTCCAGTTTTTAACAGTTAAAATTGAAGCACATATATGCATTGTACATAAGTAATGTATTTGGCCACCTCAGGGAATCATTTCATGAATCAGTTAATAGGAAAAGAAAAATAGTAGGGAACATATTTAAAGATGGGTATATATATATATATATATATATATATATATATATCATAGACTTTTGAAATACATATCAGTCGATGGCTTCACATTTCAACTATATATATATATCATAGACTTTTGAAATACATATCAGTCGATGGCTTCACATTTCAACTGATATATAATGATCTATTGGGAAGGGCACCTTTACATAGCATGTTGGATGGAGCAAACTGCAAACTTTTATACAATGTTGTCAGAAACATCACAACTCCAAAGTCAGAGGATGTGAACTGGATGTGAACTGTTGAAATTTTGCTGAAATTTTGAACCCTCGGTACAATAAGAAACTACACTAAAATCCTCTTTACAATTAGTACTACAACATCCAGAAGGAGCCAATGGTGTGACGGCATGCATACCTTTGTGTAGGTTTACTGCCAAGTAAATCTACCCTCGTTAAACCAGATCTACAAAAAACGTCAGCAATGACGTTTGGGGACGGTGCTAGTTGTCCTGAACATGGGCCTCCTCTGCACACATGCCTCACGTGCAGACAGCTTTCACAGAGGCCGTGTGAGGTCACGTTCCGGCCAGACATTTATTGTAATTGTAGGCTATGGTGCATAGCCTATCGCTGTTAGGAGTGACAAGTGTCGAGAAGTCCACCTTGATCATCAAGTACGACTTCCCCACACCGCCCAATCTCTTGGTCAAGGCTATGAATGCCACATGCTCCTGCATGGACTTCGTGGAGTTGCTCTTTCATGGGGACATCAGGAAACATATATCTTTTTATATTACAGAGTGCGATACTAAATTTTTCTATTTGTCTCACGCAAGCATTTGATTGCTAATATATGCATCTGTTTTTCTCATGCCTTTTGAGCAATATTATTGATGGGTAATGGTATGATGCATCAAGCATGCCATGTTCTATGTATTAGTGATTTATCTTTTTCTTGACCCTCGGTAGGATTTATCTTTTTCTTTGTTGTAGGTTATGATACATTATACTCAGTGAGGTGCAATTCCTTTCCTCTGACTTTGGAGTTGTGATGTTTCTGACAACATTGTATAAAAGTTTGCAGTTTGCTCCATCCAACATGCTATGTAAAGGTGCCCTTCCCAATAGATCATTATATATCAGTTGAAATGTGAAGCCATCGACTGATATGTATTTCAAAAGTCTATGATATATATATATAGTTGAAATGTGAAGCCATCGACTGATATGTATTTCAAAAGTCTATGATATATATATATATATATATATATATATATATATATATATATATATATATATATATATATATATACCCATCTTTAAATATGTTCCCTACTATTTTTCTTTTCCTATTAACTGATTCATGAAATGATTCCCTGAGGTGGCCAAATACATTACTTATGTACAATGCATATATGTGCTTCAATTTTAACTGTTAAAAACTGGAGACATTGATGTTAGTTGTACTAATTGGTCTTAATTTTTTCATTTGTCGGAGCATGTTTCTTGTCTGTTGGATCTTGCCCATTTAAGGAAGGCATGGTAAATTATTGCTAGACCTTGTTTCTTTGTTAGGTGCTTTTGTATCGCTTATTTATTCCTACCGGAATGGAGCAACATATATGAATAGATATATTTGTTTTCTCGCTTTTCCAAGAAGAACCGGCACAAGAAGCTGAGGTCGCTGCTTTGAATCTTAAATAATTGTTTCCTATTAGTACAATATTTTGATGCTCCATTGGTTGCAGAACTAAATTATGTATTAGTTTGCATCCATACAGTAGGAGAAATATCTTGAAAACAGTTCACATCCAGTTAATATTGTGAGCGGGTCTGCGGAAGGGCAAGGGGCACGAGGGTTTCACCAAATTTGGGGGCTCCCGCACGACCAGAGGGCGAATATTGGCGGGGCAAGAACACATGAACCACAACAACTAGGAGACTAGAGACTTCCCATGCTCCGGGCCAACCAAGGACTGAAAGCCCAGCCCAGGCTAACCGGCTGCCCATGACACTACTGAGATTGTTCCATGTCTTAAAAGCAAGAAGAAGAAAACATTTTGAGTCAAAAAAAGCAGGACAAAAAAGCAGAAAAAAGATGCCAAAGACAATGCACACCTATCTAACAGACAGAAAGACTATCACCACGAAAGACACAAGTATATGTGGGGTGTAGTCAAGGGATCATAATATCGAGACTTTGCAAGAAGCCTAACGCACCACACCGGACTGCGCGCCGAGCCCCACGACACAACTCAGGAGCATCCACAAACAACGAGTGCAGTAAACACGAATGACAGGGAGCTCCATGGAAAATCAGAACGATTAGCAAGCTGGGGAGAAATCTTGCGCCATCAATGGGCAAAGATGAACCGAGACATCACCAAGAGCACAAAGCTTGCCGCAACACCTCGGCAACCGTGGGAAGGGTCTTGAGCACAACACTAGGGCGATACTCCTTCGCGAGGGGAAACAAATGGCTGCCCTGCGGCGCAAAAAGCACTGCCGCCGAACCCCAAAGAACACGACCGAACAACCACCGTCAACCCCAAGCAGCCAGACCACCACCACCACCATCATCACCGCAGTGAGCAACAAACACTCATCGACCATGCAGCCCTAAAGTTGAAGCCTTCAAGAAGGGCCACGACGATGGTTACGCTGACATCATCCGTACAAGAAGACATGGACTAGGGTTTCCCCCCAGGGTGCCAACGAGGAGGATTAAACAACATGACAACGACGCCTCCAAGAAGGTTAGCGACGCCCACGAGCGCTGCCGTCGCTGGCTCCGGATGAAGCAAGGCTTTCTCCCTAGTTGATCGGACACCTCTCGAAGAAGCGGTTGAGTGACTTGGTCGCCCCTTATATTCTTGTCTCTCCTTAGGTTCAAGTAAGCTTTCCTGCTACCTATTCTCCACTATGTTATTTCTAGGATATTAGGTGAAGCTTAGCCCCTATTGTAATCTTGGATATATTTTCTACTCTCTATGTTCCATCACCTGGTGGTTAGCGCACATTGGTTGGGAGCCGATACTTGATTTTCCACATCATCCTTAGTGTTAGCTTTTTCATGCTCTCGCAACGTTGTTCAAGCCTTTCTCACGCACTGATGCGAGGATGATCTTGATTGGTGTCATCTCTAGTTATCCCCCTGTGTCTCTATATCCTCCAGCTACGGATGCCTTCTTAGAAGTCTCTGGACTAGGAGGTTACGTGGTGTGGTGACAAATGGATTGCTCATTGCTTCTTGATGGCATCTGCCGAATCAAGGGGTTATTTCTCCTACTTCATGCAAGCAGCTAATCAAGCTTTTTGGCGTCGGGGGTCTCCAAAATCTAGTACTTATTCCATGGATCTTTCGGAAGCTTGTGGTCATGTTGTTGTTATTTGCTGGTGGCAGCCAGCACATCAGTGATGGCGTATGTGTCTATCGATAATAGTGAGAAAGGCGGAATGTGTCGTGATCTAGGTGAAAAGTTGTGATGCGTTTGTGTGCTCCTTTGTACTATTTGGTCACACGAGTCCCTTGTGCTTACACATGTATCCTTTTCTTTTTGTGGCTCCCACGTGTTTGATGGTGTTATACTCTGGCGATGGAGTCAAAAGTACTCCGCCGTGTATCAATTAAGCAGGAAGCTAGAAAAAAAACAATGTGCTTACATTTATGTTCCTCGATTTTTCTAAAAATAACGTGGATCCGCAATTGTCAACCTTTTTATCGCACACTTGTAGGTACTTAAAAGAAAGACAACATTAATGTATGGATAAACTAGCAATAGTGAAATTGATTAAGAGCACGGCTTATATCTATACCATATGAGTTTGCGAATGGAAAGCACAATGAGGAAGCATTTATAGTGTAGTGTGGCTGCCTAGGCAACTTTTCTTCTCAGATCTCTGCTCTAGTCCTCACCCACCTCCTGAAAAAGTTTGGCGTGAGACACACACACAGGAGTTTTCTTTCCCCAAAGGCCAGCCAAGATGCAGGGCGCCGCCCCGGCCACCGAGAGGAGGAGCAGGGCTTTGCCTGACAAGGCTGATGAGAGCTCTAAGAAGGCGCGGCTAGACCTGCCCGACGGCCACATGAAGCAAGAGGTGACCGGTGGAGGAGATGGAGGCGCCACCGTTGGGGCGGCGTACATCCAGCGTGTGGAACTTGCCGTGAGGATCGACAAGCAAGTGCTCCACTGCCCCCTCTGCACCCTCCCCTTCAAGCCCCCGGTCTTCCAGGTTCCTCTCTCTGTTTCCTTCTTTCTTCCTTGATTGGTGCCGGTGATAGATCTATTCTTTCGTCCTAATTTACGGGCCATCTCCGATTTGTGTGCCTGTCTGCAGTGCAAAGCGGGGCACCCGGCCTGCGGCAGCTGTGTGGCCCTGCTGCCCTTTGGGCAGTGCAAGGCATGCGTGGACGGCGGCGGCTTCTTCGACCCCTGCCTTGCGCTGGACGCCGTGGTGTCCTCCACCAGGATCGGGTGCCCCAACGCTGGCTGCCAGTGGTACGTGACCTACCACGAGGTCGCCGAGCACCAGAAAGCGTGCGCGCACGCGCCTTGCCGGTGCACTGAGCCCGGCTGCGGCTACGTCGGCGCGCCGCAGGCGCTCGCCGGTCACCTCCACACTGTCCACTTGGTGCCGGTGCGCCCTGTGCAGTACGGCAAGGTCACCAAGCTTCAGCTACCGGTGTTGACCACGCGGCTGGTGCTCCTCGGCGACGACAGCTGCGTGTTCCTCATGACCATGGGCGCGCTCAGCGCCGGCATGACGACCGTGTCTGTGGTGTGCACCAGGGCGAGAGCGGCGACGCGGCCGCGGTTCATGTGCAAGATGTGGGTCAACCTGGAGACACCCCTGGCAGCAGTGGCGAACTGCGGCAAGGAGGGCATGGTGCTCGTGGACATGCACATGAGGAGCAGCTCGTCGCCCGGCACCGTGGTCGCTGCGAGCGAGCCCACGTTCCTGACGGTGCCGCTAATGTACCTGGTGCCAGCAGCAGGAGACGGGGCATCCATGGAAGTTCCCCTGCACATCCGCATCGATAAGGTGTGATTAGGTCCGCTGCTGCTGATGGGAAACAAATGATGCATTCAAGGCAGTTAGTGCTTATTTTGGAGTTGCAGCTGAAACTATTTGGGCGATGTTAATTAGTAGATGCAGTTCATCTTTAATGTCATTGTTGGGTACTGTATCGGAAGATATTATGCTTCGTGTTAATCATGTTGTGAAACGCATCTTCTTCTGTTGTTATGTCATTCCAACTTGCAAGCATTTTATTTGCATCTGTTGCAATCTATATATCTTAAGTCAGGAGTAGAGCTCAGTCTCATCTCAAGAAATGTTATCCCTATTACCAAAGCAATGCTTAATGCGGGTTTACTGGAGAATAGTGAGGAAGAAATGAGGCCTTCTATCAAACAAATCTGCCAAGCAGGATCCTAGTATAACCATGCAGCAATTCCTGATGAAGCTTCTCTCAAAGTCTTCCTAAGGAATGAATCAAATCCATCTCCTTCCGAAGGGGTAATCTTATCTCTGTACATTGCTTAAACTGCTAATAATAAAGTGTTAAGCCATCTTTGAGGGCTGCAGTCTGCCAAAAAAAATCTAGTAACTTCTAGTACACTGGCCATAATTCTTTTCTAGATGAATGAGTTTTCTGAGCAAAAAATTTAAAAATCTGTTTTCTAACAAAATAATCTTTTGATATTAAAATGAAAACAAGTCATCGAACACTATAAGTGTAAACCTCTATTTACAAATGGAATGGCGGCCGAGAGTTACCCTAGCAACCCATTGGTGTTGACCGATGGGCATAACATGCATTTGGACATCTCCCAACTTTTAGATCTGACTCACTGACATTTGATCTATTTTTTGGTTTTATTGATAGTAGAAGACTACACTAGCTAATGGAGCATGAAAAAACTTTCTTTTTTAGTTGCCCCTCTTGATTTTTTGCATGACGCATGTCGATGTATTTAAAACTAGGGTACCCCGAGCGTAACTACAACAGATGGACCTGCCCAAAAAGCAACGTTGGTAAGGTTTTTAATTTCGGTCATGGAATTTTTTTGGCCATCGCCGGAATATGCAAAATTTCGGAAATTCGGAACTTGTTTCGGGTTTTGAGTTTCAAAAATCAATATTTTTTAATGATTTTGAAGATAATTTAAATTTTAGTTTGAATTTGGCTCAAAATTTTAGGGTTGCAAGTATTTCGAACCCCACCGAGATATGCAAAATTTTGCTGAAATTTTGAACCCTCGGTACAATAAGAAACTACACTAAAATCCTCTTCACAATTAGTACTACAACATCCAGAAGTAGCCAATGGCGTGACGGCATGCATACCTTTGTGTAGGTTTACTGCCAAGTAAATCTACCCTCGTTAAACCAGATCTACAAAAAACGTCAGCAATGACGTTTGGGGACGGTGCTAGTTGTCCTGAACATGGGCCTCCTCTGCACACATGCCTCACGTGCAGACAGCTTTCACAGAGGCCGTGTGAGGTCACGTTCCGGCCAGACATTTATTGTAATTGTAGGCTATGGTGCATAGCCTATCGCTGTTAGGGGTGACAAGTGTCGAGAAGTCCACCTCGATCATCAAGTACGACTTCCCCACACCGCCCAATCTCTTGGTCAAGGCTATGAACGCCACATGCTCCTGCATGGACTTCGTGGAGTTGCTCTTTCATGGGGACATCAGGAAACATATATCTTTTTATATTACAGAGTGCGATACTAAATTTTTCTATTTGTCTCACGCAAGCATTTGATTGCTAATATATGCATCTGTTTTTCTCATGCCTTTTGAGCAATATTATTGATGGGTAATGGTATGATGCATCAAGCATGCCATGTTCTATGTATTAGTGATTTATCTTTTTCTTGACCCTCGGTAGGATTTATCTTTTTCTTTGTTGTAGGTTATGATACATTATACTCAGTGAGGTGCAATTCCTTTCCTCTGACTTTGGAGTTGTGATGTTTCTGACAACATTGTATAAAAGTTTGCAGTTTGCTCCATCCAACATGCTATGTAAAGGTGCCCTTCCCAATAGATCATTATATATCAGTTGAAATGTGAAGCCATCGACTGATATGTATTTCAAAAGTCTATGACATATATATATATAGTTGAAATGTGAAGCCATCGACTGATATGTATTTCAAAAGTTACCCATCTTTAAATATGTTCCCTACTATTTTTCTTTTCCTATTAACTGATTCATGAAATGATTCCCTGAGGTGGCCAAATACATTACTTATGTACAATGCATATATGTGCTTCAATTTTAACTGTTAAAAACTGGAGACATTGATGTTAGTTGTACTAATTGGTCTTAATTTTTTCATTTGTCGGAGCATGTTTCTTGCCTGTTGGATCTTGCCCATTTAAGGAAGGCATGGTAAATTATTGCTAGACCTTGTTTCTTTGTTAGGTGCTTTTGTATCGCTTATTTATTCCTACCGGAATGGAGCAACATATATGAATAGATATATTTGTTTTCTCGCTTTTCCAAGAAGAACCGGCACAAGAAGCTGAGGTCGCTGCTTTGAATCTTAAATAATTGTTTCCTATTAGTACAATATTTTGATGCTCCATTGGTTGCAGAACTAAATTATGTATTAGTTTGCATCCATGCAGTAGGAGTAATATCTTGAAAACAGTTCACATCCAGTTAACATTGACGGCCAGAGATAGCGATCATGTCTAATGTGGGAAAGGTGATACATGCATTATTTGTTTGTGAGACTCAATAATAGGAGGTGAGTCCTTTTACCACTTTATCTGTTGGAGATGATGTCTGTGGATTTATTGTTCGATGGAGCGGCTTGATGCTTTAGGATACGTCGTGCTTTACACCTAAAATACGCTTCAATTAGTTTTACTGTAAAATATTGGATCACTTAGTATTTAAGATATACTACCTCAATCCATGCTACATTATTATTTCGAAATATGTAATCACAAACTTAAATATACTTGCTTTTCAGTTAATGTTGTTCCAAATTAGCTATGGTTGTTTGTTTTATTGATTCTAAGTTTCTCTTCTCATTCTTGTATAAGTAAAAGAAAACTTCCATATTGATGAGGATGATTCTTCATATGGAGTGTTACGGATCATGACAAATTGTAAGAGTGGGCCACAGCTTACAAGTATTTGAACCATGTTTTTTTATTTGGATGCCTAGTGTCATTTCCCCTGTCTTTGAATCTTGTTATGAATGGGATTCATTTTGGATCCTCACCAATATCCATGATGTTTGTATCAAATGGTTGTATGCATATTCTTGTGTGTTACTCATATTCTCTTGGTATCATCTAAAGTTACTTAAAGAGTGAATCCATTGAACATCCTTTGGCTTGGGGATTTTTCTCTAGGGGCGGGAACGACACCAACAAGTAGAGTAGCAAGTATCGCCGGACAGACCATGATTTCGTCATGGCAACGAGACAAGCACGAGCAGTTCACAACATTGAATTCATTTCTTTGCAGGGTCAAGTTTCAAAAGGAGAGTTGAGTAGAAAATACTTTGTAGGTCATGTCTGTAGTCTACTGTACTAGCACTACCATATGTTTTGCTTTGTTTGCTAGTTCGGGAAGGAGTACTACTTACTTACTTTGTCGGGTTCTTGCTGATGCCTCTGCACTCCTGTACT
This sequence comes from Triticum timopheevii, assembly GCA_963921465.1. Taxonomy (NCBI): domain Eukaryota; kingdom Viridiplantae; phylum Streptophyta; class Magnoliopsida; order Poales; family Poaceae; genus Triticum; species Triticum timopheevii. Next base: position 15,450,481 of record OY997266.1, on the reverse strand, counting down.
GACATTGTCCTCTACTACTATGGCATGTGATCCATCGCCTCGGTACATGGCCAATGCATAGCCCTAGGGTGATGCCCCACATGCCATGTAGAATTGGATGCCAGGAGAAAAGGTTCCGATGGGGAAGCGGGATTCTCTACGGGAGGCTGGTGCTTGAAGAGAAAAAGTGTGGTCCAGTGTAAAAAGCTAACAAAATTGGAGTGGAGAGTAGTGATGCATATGTACTAGTCTCTACTTTCTATTCCGTGATGGGGCACAGTAGTGATAGCTTGCGTTGGGGAGAAAAATCAATATAGCTGCCTCAAATTACTTTTTCTCATGAGACATATGTATCCATATGCCACCACTGTTCATGCCCTCAATAGGCATGCAGCTTTGGCCTGTGTAGTGCTGTGTGACGGATGTGCGGGACAGGGGAAGCTGATTGAATATGTTCTATTTGATAAGGGAGGAGCCTCGGTATAAACCATATTCTTACATTCTAGTATAGTCCAAATGCATCGTCCTTTCAAATAAGATTGTGTTTTATTGCTCAAGCGAAAATTGCACTCTATTAGGGCAAGTCCATGGATACCGACCTCACTAAATGTCTGCGGACATGTACAGCGGGTTGTTCCGACGGGTTCTATCTCAAGTCAAGAGTAGAGCTCAGTCCCATGTAAGAAATGCATGCATTTTGTGTACTTCATTGCTATCTGATGGAAAACAAATTCCCTGCATAAAAAAAATGCTGTGTTCAGCTAGTAACTTCTACTACACGTGGCCATAATTCTTTGTGTTATGGCTGACCTTTATGAGATGAGAAAAATCCATTTTCTGACAAAATAATCTTTATATATTAAAATAGAAACAAGTCATCGACACCGAACCAATCTATTTACAAAGTGGACTTATCCTACCAAAATATTGGTATTCACGTGGCTGCAACACCCTTCTTCTATGAATTTGCACACGTTACGGAAGGGAGGGTGCACGCACAATCCGGAAGGATCACTAAATGCCCAAATCACGTATGACGCACCATCGGACCATAGGGATCACCACCATGTCGTAGTTACATGACACCGTCGCCATCGCCCACTGCCCGACGACGGCCTCTTCCTGGTGCCGCTCCTCTGAGAAGGAGAGCATGCCACACTTCGACAGTCCCTTGTAGCCGTATTGGGAGCATGATGGGGCACGCGAAGGGCGGTATCCGGGGAAGAAACCCTTTGTCTTTGCTTTTCTCAAATGCACGCAATCATAAATCTATTAAAATAGAAACAAGGAAATGAAAGTAATGGCAGCTGGAAGTAACCTTACCAAATTATTGGTTTTCCCAATGGGCAGGGCATGCATTTGGATAAGACCTCAAAAAATAAGATTGTGTTTTATTGCTCAAGCGAAAATTGCACTCTATTAGGGCAAGTCCATGGATACCGACCTCACTAAATGTCTGCGGACATGTACAGCGGGTTGTTCCGACGGGTTCTATCTCAAGTCAAGAGTAGAGCTCAGTCCCATGTAAGAAATGCATGCATTTTGTGTACTTCATTGCTATCTGATGGAAAACAAATTCCCTGCATAAAAAAATGCTGTGTTCAGCTAGTAACTTCTACTACACGTGGCCATAATTCTTTGTGTTATGGCTGACCTTTATGAGATGAGAAAAATCCATTTTCTGACAAAATAATCTTTATATATTAAAATAGAAACAAGTCATCGACACCGAACCAATCTATTTACAAAGTGGACTTATCCTACCAAAATATTGGTATTCACGTGGCTGCAACACCCTTCTTCTATGAATTTGCACACGTTACGGAAGGGAGGGTGCACGCACAATCCGGAAGGATCACTAAATGCCCAAATCACGTATGACGCACCATCGGACCATAGGGATCACCACCATGTCGTAGTTACATGACACCGTCGCCATCGCCCACTGCCCGACGACGGCCTCTTCCTGGTGCCGCTCCTCTGAGAAGGAGAGCATGCCACACTTCGACAGTCCCTTGTAGCCGTATTGGGAGCATGATGGGGCACGCGAAGGGCGGTATCCGGGGAAGAAACCCTTTGTCTTTGCTTTTCTCAAATGCACACAATCATAAATCTATTAAAATAGAAACAAGGAAATGAAAGTAATGGCAGCTGGAAGTAACCTTACCAAATTATTGGTTTTCCCAATGGGCAGGGCATGCATTTGGATAAGACCTCAAAAAATTTGATCCGAGCCAATTTTTAGTTGCCCTCCCAATTTTGCGCCCGGCGAGGAGATTGTGGAATCCTTCATCAACAAATTGGTGTGCCCATGTATTTGTAGGGCGGGTGCACACACAATCGAGGCAGATGATAAATCCTCAAATCACCTATGACGCATGTTGGCTATATGAGTCGCCACCATGCAGCAGTTACGCCACAGCACCACTGACCACCCCTCTATTGTAGGCAACTATCCCCGGACAAAGACCACCACGCGGTGCTGCTTCTCGAAGAAGAAGACCCCACCACACTTGGACAGCCAGAGGGGGAAGCAGCGGCAGAGCATTTTTCGCGTGGCGGTGGCCTGGGGCTGTGAAAAAACCCATGGCATTTGGACGTCGTTTGGCTTGATGATTCTTCTCCAGGAACGGCCTCGCCGAATCGATTTTCACAGAGGGCGTGATGCCGTCATGGGAACGAGACAAGCAACAGCAGTTCACAGCTAGCATTGCACTCATTGCTTTTTGAAAAAGAAAGGTAAAATGCTTTGCACTAGCCACCCATTGAGCCCATTAACAGTTGCCCAAAGGGCACATCCTGGCGACGTCCATGTCGGATTAGCCAGAAGACAAAAAGATTTACTTCTAGAAGAAAGAGAGAGAGGGATTGGACAGCGATGAGACAAAGGGATTGGCTCCCAGTCCCCATCACACGATTCCTCTCCCTCTCCCTCTCCCTTTCCTTGTTGCCGCTGCCGCCACCGGCGACCTCCCTGCAGCCGCCGCCATCAGCCACGTCGTCCCTAGCGGCTGACTCTCCCACCCCTTTTCTCCTCCCCTTAGCTTCTCTTCACCATTGGCGATCTCTCCTCCCTCTCACACCAGATCGAGCAGCATGTCAGGCAGGGCAGAGCAGAGCGGGGATGGGAGGAGAAGGGCAGACGGCGGTGGCATCGTCCTCCTCGCCCATCGGCGCGCGACACTTGTCAGAGGCCCGTCGGCTTCATCGATCTGCCAGACCTAGGTAGCCGGCGTGGTTGTTGTCTTGGGCGAGAAGAGGAGTGGTCGCATTAAGAGGCGGGGAGGGGGAGCATCCAACCATGCTCAAGGCCGTCCGAGGCGGCGGCTGCAAATCGAAGGTCAGTGCACGGAGGCCCTCTCTCCTTCTCATCCCCTCTCACTCGAGCAAAAGTTGCAGACATATTGGAGGTGGCCCGTCCGCGGCGTCGTCCTCAGCCAGAGAAGGGTAGAGGAGGGCGAGATGAAGATAGGAGGGAGAGAGAGATGGTGAGTCCATGGAGAAGCGCCACCAGGGGGAGATCCGGCCATTGGCGGCAAGAAGGCCACGCCCCCCTCTACCTCCGTGCCGTCACCCAGGTACTTATCCATCTTCCTTCTGTACCTGCTAATGGTTGCTTAAGTGTGTCTTATATACAGTAGTAAATGTTGCACCCTCGACGACTACTGATGACTGATGCAAACCATACAGTAGTAAATGTTGCACCCTTGACGACTACTGAAGGCTGATGCAAAACATACAGCAGCAAATGTTGCACCCTTGATGATTAGAATAGAAAACAGATTGGGAAGATGAACAACGATGCCATTTAAATCTACATGTTAAAAATATAATAACAGTACCAAAATATTCACAAAATTTTGAATAACATATTAATAGCAAAAGCATCACAGTTCCATATTCCCCAAAAGAAACATAGTTGTGTCAAGATGAAATGAACATAGATACTTCACTCACTCGAGGGTTACAACATTTCCATGACAAAAGTTGAGCATGAGCCAGAACAGCAAGTGATGGTATAATCAGTCAGCCTAACACACTGTGCAACTCCATTTTAAGAGGAACACATTGTGCAACTCAACACCGTAAAGCACCATAACAGCCAAATTTCCAAAGATCTAACAACTAGCGGATTCACCATGGATATTGAGACAGTGCCCTCGGTGCCTATGCATCAATAGTAATCGTTGTGGCTCACCTCCTCCCAACTTTCATCATCCTCATCGCTAGTCTCATTATCCTCATAGTTATCACTATCCTCCTCCTCCTCCTCCTCCTTGTTGTTGTAGCTCTCATCATGCTCGTTGCTAGTCTCATCATACTCGTCTTCATCGATGTCCTCGTCCTCATCTTCCTCCTTGTTGTAGCTCTCATCGTCCTCATCATCCTCTAGCTCGTCATCGCCTCCATACACCATCTCTGTATCAATTGTCACGCTAAGCACGACACAGGAGCTACCTCCACGGCAAGCCTTGGGAACGGTGAGGAAGTAGTTTGTCGGCAGTCTGTGAGAAAGCGATGTGCTCCTGATCGTATCCAGCGTTGAGGCCTGGTAATGACCCTTGAACCAGGAGAAGCCCACAGAGCACCTAAACTTGGATTACGGCGCCACGTGCTGCCCGATACGGACCAGCGAGACCCGGTGCAGCGGTGTGGAGTCCAGGGACGCCACGTGAAGCAGAAAGGGGTGGCCATCTCGCCGCCACGGAGCACGTGCACGCTGGTCTTCACGGGTACGTCAAATGCCTTGTAGTACTGGAAGCGTGTCGTTGGCCACTCGTGCTGCGCGGTGAAGTGATCCAGGAGGGCCGTTGTCATGCCTGCTAAGCGGTAGCCTTTCTTAGGGCAGAAGCATGGCGCGTGCTAGCACACCTCCTTGTGCGCCCTCTTCTTGTGGTAGGCGATTGTGTTGCCGCACCCATGCACGGCATAGGAGCATGGCACGATGATGGAGTCGATGACACGCTCCATGTCGTGGCAGCGGGTCGAGACGTCCCTGGAGCACACGCCCCAAACCTTGTTCGCCTTTGTCTCTAGGAGCTTGTCGCGACAGTTCAGGCACACGAAATGCCCTGGTGCACACTACAGATAATCAACCCAACAAGGTTCAGAATTAACTTCATCACATACAAGAGCACTGACCGTATCGACATGAAGAGAGCAATGTACTAGAAAATGGACATGATTTTTGCGGTGACAGCATACATGAAATTACATCAATCCAATTACCTGGAAAATGGGAGGGCTGAGGGGGGGGGAGCAGATAGGGCAGTCCAAGAACTCCGTTCCCATGGCCATGGCGACATTCTGCTTCTTGACAACGACGCCCTCTCCATCCAGCCGATTATCTCCCCCTTCCTTAGTCTCGCTGCCGTTGTTGTTGTTGTTCCCCTCCATGAGAGCCATGGCCTGCAATATATTTTAGATCAGACCCCACAATTCAATTTGCTTATGCATTACCCAATTTGCAATGGCTAAAAAATGAAGAATCAACAATTCCTCCTTACTGAAAGAGAAATAATTTCAATCTCAAGGGCAGGTCTTCACCAAAACTTGTGAGCTCCTCTCTTGTGACATAGACTGAACAGAATCATCATTCAGTTACTTGTGAATGGGAAGGGTCCTCCTTCGCCACCTTGGTCATGCTGTTGCTCTTCCCATCCATCTCCATCTCCATCTCCATCTCCATCTCTATCTCCATCTCCATGGAAGCTAGGTCCTCCGGTCAGTACTGCAGATCAAAACCCCACAGGTCAGCTCCAACATTTTGATTCCTTGTGCATTCACCAATTTGCAAGCGGATTAACAACGAATTTGAATAAGCCACACTACATACTTACTAAGAGCATCAACAATTATTTTTGAAAAAAAGAACATTTTTGTGAGCGGGTCTGCGGAAGGGCCATGGGGAACGAGGGTTTCACCAAATTTGGGGGCTCCCGCACGACCAGAGGGCGAATATTGGCGGGGCAAGAACACATGAACCACAACAACTAGGAGACTAGAGACTTCCCATGCTCCGGGCCAACCAAGGACTGAAAGCCCAGCCCAGGCTAACCGGCTGCCCATGACACTACTGAGATTGTTCCATGTCTTAAAAGCAAGAAGAAGAAAACATTTTGAGTCAAAAAAAGCAGGACAAAAAAGCAGAAAAAAGATGCCGAAGACAATGCACACCTATCTAACAGACAGAAAGACTATCACCACGAAAGACACAAGTATATGTGGGGTGTAGTCAAGGGATCATAATATCGAGACTTTGCAAGAAGCCTAACGCACCACACCGGACTGCGCGCCGAGCCCCACGACACAACTCAGGAGCATCCACAAACAACGAGTGCAGTAAACACGAATGACAGGGAGCTCCATGGAAAATCAGAACGATTAGCAAGCTGGGGAGAAATCTTGCGCCATCAATGGGCAAAGATGAACCGAGACATCACCAAGAGCACGAAGCTTTCCACAACACCTCTGTAACCGCAGGAAGTGTCTTGAGCACAACACTAGGGCGATACTCCTTCACGAGGGGAAACAGATGGCTGCCCTACGGCGCAAAAAGCACTGCCGCCGAACCCCAATGAACACCACCGAACAACCACCATCAACCCCAAGCAGCCACACCACCACCACCACCATCACCACCGCAGTGAGCAACAAACACTCATTGACCATGCATCCCTAAAGTTGAAGCCTTCAAGAAGGGCCACGACGACGGTTACGCTGACATCATCCGTACAAGAAGACATGTACTAGGGTTCCGCCCGGGGTGCCAACAAGGAGGATTAAACAACATGACAACGATGCCTCCAAGAAGGTTAGCGACGCCCACGAGCGCTACCGTCGCCGACTCCGGATGAAGCAAGCACTAGTAGAAAAGGGGGCAATGGTCCAGGCCAGGGCAGCCCATTAGTCCCGGTTCAATCCAGAACCGTGACCAATGGGAGCATTTGACCCAGTTCGTTAGCCCCGGGGGCCGGCTGGGCCACGTGGGCCATTGGTCCCGGTTTGTCTGGACCTTTTGGTCCCGGTTGTATGGACGAACCGGGACCAATGTGCCTCGCTCCTGGCCCATCACCATTGGTCCCGGTTCGTGGCCTGAACCAGGACCAAAGGCTGCCCTTTAGTCCCGGTTCAAGCCACCAACCGGGACCAATTAATTGCCTATATATACCCCTCGCCCGCGAGCAGAGCACTCACACTGCTCTGTTTTTCGTGGCCGGCGAGGGGAGAGCTTTGTGGTGCTCTAGCTCACCTCCTATGCACACGAGGTGTTAGATGGAATGCCCGAGCCACACTACTTAAGCTTTCTCCTCTCCAAGCTCGACCTCCAAGCTCCATTTTCCTCAATATTTGTCTAGGTTTAGCGGTCCGTCACGTCCGGCCCCTTCTTCACCGCCGTCGATCGCTCGCGCCGATCTCATCGCCGGCACCACCGTGGTGAGCCGCTTGTTCTTATCTTCTTTCTGAAAGGAAAAAAAATTCTTACTTGTATGTTTATATAGATACTTGTATAATTTTCTTACTTTTATTATTGCATCTTATATAGTGCGATGGTTTTGGTATCCGCCCCCGTCGGCCCTCGTCCTGTCTATGATTCGGATGTGGTATATATTATCTTTTCATAACTATTGGTTCATTTATTGTTTATGACAATTATGCCGACCAACGTGACATAGATTTTATTTATCTAGGAGGTTGTTGAACCGGAAATTCCAATCGACCCTATTGTCGAGAGGTTAAATTTAGTTGAAGAAGAAAACAATTTGTTGAAGGAAAAAATTAGAAAATTGAGGAGGAGAAGATGATATTGGAGTTGCATGTTGCGGATGTCGTCGATGATCACAAGATCAAGATGGATGCAATGCGCTTGAAGATTAGAAAGATTAGAAAATATGCCATTCATACCGAGGCTTGGTATCATTATGCCATTGGATCAGTTGTTACATTGGTTGCGATTATGATCGCATTTGTTTTCGCATTGAAATGTTTTACATAGTTTCAATGTATGGTTTAATTAATTTAGATGCTCTGCAGAGCTTTATGTTGTTAGATGAGAACTATGTATGTACTTTGGTTTTAATGTGATGATGAACTTCTATTAATTTGGTCACTTAATTATCTATTCATGATGTTCTGTAATGATTTTTGACACACTTAATTATATATAATGCACGCAGATGAACCGGCAATGGATGTACGGTTCAAGACACACCTTAGAGTACATTAAGGGCGTGCATGATTTTCTCGAAGTGGCTGAGGCAAACAAGCAGAATGGTTTTATGTGTTTTCCATGCCCTATATGTGGGAATACGAAGTCTTACTCTAACCAGAAAATCCTTCACACCCACCTGCTTTACAAGGGTTTTATGCCACACTATAATATTTGGACGAGGCATGGAGAAATGGGGTTATGATGGAAGACAGCGCAGAAGAAGAGTATGATGAAAACTATGTGCCCCCTGAATACGGTGATGCTACTGAACATTAAGAGGAACCAGATGATGTGCACGATGGTGCTGCAATGGGCGAAGCTGCTGAAGATCAAGAGGATCCAGACGATGTGCCCGATGATGATGATCTCCGCCGGGTCATTGTCGATGCAAGGACGCAATGCAAAAGTCAGAAGGAGAAGCTGAAGTTCGATCGCATGTTAGAGGACCACAAAAAAGGGTTGTACCCCAATTGCGAAGATGGCAACACAAAGCTCGGTACCGTACTGGAATTGCTGCAGTGGAAGGCAGAGAATGCTGTGCCTGACAAAGGATTTGAGAAGCTACTGAAAATATTGAAGAAGAAGCTTCCAAAGGATAACGAATTGCCCGACAGTACATACGCAGCAAACAAGGTCGTATGCCCTCTAGGATTGGAGGTGTAGAAAATACATGCATGCCCTAATGACTGCATCCTCTACCGCGGTGCATACAAGGATCTGAACGCATGCCCGGTATGCGGTGCATTACGGTATAAGATCAGACGAGATGACCCAGGTGATGTTGACGGTGAGCCCCCCAGGAAGAGGGTTCCTGCGAAGGTGATGTGGTATGCTCATATAATACTAGGGTTGAAATGTCTGTTCAGAAATGGAGAGCATGCCAAGTTGATGCGATGGCACAGTGAGGACCGTAAGAAAGACGAGAAGTTGAGAGCACCCGCTGACGGGTCGCAATGGAGAAAAATCGAGCGAAAGTACTGGGATGAGTTTGCAAGTGACCCAAGGAACGTATGGTTTGCTTTAAGCGCAGATGCCATTAATCCTTTCGGGGAGCAGTGCAGCAATCACAGTAGCTGGACCGTGACTCTATGTATGTATAACCTTCCTCCTTGGATGTGCATGAAGCGGAAGTTCATTATGATGCCAGTTCTCATCCAAGGCCCTAAGCAACCCGGCAACGACATTGATGTGTACCTAAGGCCATTAGTTGAAGAACTATTACAGCTGTGGAACGGAAACGGTGTACGTACATGGGATGAGCACAAACAGGAGGAATTTGACCTAAAGGCGTTGCTGTTCATGACCATCAACGATTGGCCCGCTCTCAGTAACCTTTCAGGACAGACAGACAAACAAGGGATACCACGCATGCACACTGATGTCTACGACACAACCTTCTTCTTGTAGACGTTGTTGGGCCTGCAAGTGCACAGGTTTGTAGGACAGTAGCAAATTTCCCTCAAGTGGATGACCTAAGGTTTATCAATCCGTAGGAGGCGTAGGAGGAAGATGGTCTGTCTCAAACAACCCTGCAACCAAATAACAAAGAGTCTCTTGTGTCCCCAACACACCCAATACAACGGTAAATTGTATAGGTGCACTAGTTCGGCGAAGAGATGGTGATACAAGTGCAAAATAGATAGTAGATAAAGGTTTTTGTAATCTGAAATAATAAAAACAGCAAGGTAACTAATGATAAAAGTGAGCGTAAACGGTATTGCAATGATAGGAAACAAGGCCTAGGGTTCATACTTTCACTAGTGCAAGTTCTCTCAACAATAATAACATAGATAGATCATGTAACAAGCCCTCAACATGCAACAAAGAGTCACTCCGAAGCCACTAATAGCGGAGAACAAACGTAGAGATTATGGTAGGGTACGAAACCACCTCAAAGTTATTCTTTCTGTCCTATCTATTCAAGAGTTCATAGTAAAATAACATAAAGCTATTCTTTCTGCTCGATCCATCATAGAGTTCATACTAGATTAACACCTTAAGATACAAATCAACCAAAACCCTAATGTCACCTAGATACTCCATTGTCACCTCAAGTATCCGTGGGCATGATTATACGATATGCATCACACAATCTCAGATTCATCCAAGCAACATAAAAGTACTTCAAAGAGTGCCCCAAAGTTTCTACCGGAGAGTCAAGAACGTGTGCCAACCCCTATGCATAGGTTCCCAAGTGTCACGAAACCCGCAAGTTGATCACCAAAACATACATCAAGTGGATCAATAGAATAACCCATTGTCACCATGGTTATCCCACGCAAGACATACATCAAGTGTTCATAAAAGACTCAATCCAATAAGATAACTTCAAAAGGGGAAACTCAATTCATCACAAGAGAGTAGAGGGGGAGAAATATCATAAGATCCAACTACAATAGCAAAGCTCAGGATACATCAAGATTGTGCCATAGATGGAACACGAGAGAGAACACGAGAGAGAGAGATCAAACACATAGCTACTGGTACATAGCCTCAGCCCCGAGGGTGAACTACTCCCTCCTCGTCATGGATAGCACCGGGATGATGAAGATGGAACTCCCTTTGGTCCCGATTGGTTTTTGGTGGCTATAGTGGTTTTTGGTGCCGGAATAGGGTCCCGATTGGTTTTTGGTGGCTACAGAGGCTTGCGGCGGCGGAACTCCTGTTCTATTTTCTGTTCTGGAAGTTTTAGGGTACAAGAGTATATATGGGTGCAAGGGATACGTCGATGGTGCTATGGGGGCCCCACGAGGCAGGGGGGTGCGCCCGGGGGGGGGGGGCGCCCCCCACCCTCTGAGCACCTCCCGTATCTCCTGACGTGCACTCCAAGTCCATCGGGTGGCTTTCCTTCCAAAAATAACTTCTCTAGTTGATTTCGTTCCGTTTTGACTTCGTCTGATATTCCTTTTCCTCGAAACACTGAAATAGGCATAAAACAACAAATCTGGGCTGGGCCTCCGGTTAATAGGTTAGTCCCAAAAATAATATAAAAGTGGATAATAAAGCCCAGTACTGCCTAAAATAGTAGATAAAGTAGCATGGAGCAATCAAAAATTATAGATACGTTGGAGACGTATCACACGCACTGTTTACTTGACACTGATAGTATATATACCTGGGAAGCTGCAGGAAGAATGTGTACCTGGGACATCGTCGATTTCTTCCGACCAACCATCAATGTAGAAGGAAAGGAAAGCATTTCAAAGGCGAGGCAGATCACCGGAAGAAGCCCGCCATGCGTACCGGTGATCATGTACTTGCTATGGTCAATGATTTACACGTAATCTTTGGAAAGGGTCCCGGCGGACTAGCTGTTCCGAGTGACGCTGGGGGACACGCACCCATGTGGAAGAAGAAATCTATATTTTGGGACCTACCCTACTGGAAAGACCTAGAGGTCCGCTCTTCGATCGACGTGATGCACATGACGAAGAACCTTTGCGTGAACCTGCTAGGCTTCTTGGGCGTGTATGGGAAGAAAAAAGATACAACTGAGGCACGGGAGGACCTGCAACGTTTGCACGAAAAAGACGGCATTCCTCCAAAGCAGTATGAAGGTCCTGCCAGCTATGCTCTTACCAAAGAAGATAAGGAAATCTTCTTTGAATGCCTGCTTAGTATGAAGGTCCCGACTGGCTTCTCGTCGAATATAAAAGCAATAATAAATATGGCAGAGAAAAAGTTTCAGAACCTAAAGTCTCATGACTGCCACGTGATTATGACGCAACTGCTTCCGGTTGCATTGAGGGGGCTTCTACCGGAAAACGTCGCCATTGTGAAGCTATGTGCATTCCTCAATGCAATCTCTCAGAAGGTGATCGATCCAGAAATCATACCAAGGCTAAGGAGTGATGTGGTGCAGTGTCTTGTCTGTTTCGAGCTGGTGGTCCCACCATCCTTCTTCAATATCATGACGCACGTCCTAGTTCATCTAGTTGACGAGATTGGCATTCTGGGCCCCGTATTTCTATACAATATGTACCCCTTTGAGAGGTTCATGGGAGTCCTAAAGAAATATGTCCGTAACCGTGCTAGGCTAGAAGGAAGCATCTCCATGGGCCATCGAACAGAGGATGTCATCGGGTTTTGTGTTGACTTCATTCCTGGCCTTAAAAAGATAGGTCTCCCTAAATCTCGGTATGAGGGGAGACTGACTGGAAAAGGCACGCTTGGAAGGGACTCAATAATATGCAGGGACGGATATTCTTGGTCTCAAGCACACTACATAGTTCTACAGAACTCTACCTTGGTGACCCCGTATGTCGATGAACACAAGAACAGTCTGCGCTCCAAACACCCGGAGCAGTGCGACGACTGGATTACATGTGAACACATCAGGACTTTCAACAGTTGGTTGGAAGCACGTCTCAGAGGTGATAACAATGTTTGTGATGAGTTGTACTTGTTGTCCAGGGGACCATCTTTGACTGTATTGATTTGGAAAGGATACGAGATAAATGGGAATACATTTTACACGATTGACCAAGATCAAAAGAGCACCAACCAAAACAGTGGTGTCCGCTTTGATGCAACAACCGAGAGGGGAAAGGACACATATTATGGTTACATAGTGGACATATGGGAACTTGACTACAGACATGATTTTAAGGTCCCTTTGTTTAAGTGCAAATGGGTCAATCTGTTAGGAGGCGGGGTAAAGGTAGACCCACAATGCGGAATGACAACAGTGGATCTGAAAAATCTTGGGTACACTGATGAACCGTTCGTCCTAGCCAATGATGTGGCACAGGTTATCTACGTGAAGGACATGTCTACCAGACCGAGAGAGAGAAAAGATAAGGAAGCGAATACATCATATGATGAGCCAAAGCGCCACATAGTTCTTTCAGGAAAAAGGGACATCGTGGGAGTGGAGGGCAAGACAGACATGTCTGAAAATTATGAAAAGTTTCATGAATTTCCTCCCTTCAAAGTCAAGGCTGACCCCAGCATCCTGATAAACGATGAAGATTATCCATGGTTACAGCGCAATAAGCAAATGACACAAGCGAAGAAAAAGTGAAGACTTTCTCCCGCAACTATTATGATGATACCATGCCAACTTTGTAACAGACGAGTATGATACCATTGTCCGTTTTGTACATGCACATGCTATGTGGGTGAATTTATGATACCATGCCAACTTTCAACTTTTTCAGAGTTCATTTGAAATGCTTTAATGTCTTATGGTTCGGCCCTCGTAATAATTAAAAATAGCAACAATAAGTATTTTGTTGTAAGTAGAAACAAAATAAAATAAATAAAGCAAGAAAGAAAACAAAAAAACAAAAAAAATGTTTCCAAATTTGAAAACTAATGTCACTAACAGAAAGTTTATAATTTTCCTAAAACTAAAAGCAAAAAGAATTAAAAAATAAAGCAAAAAACAAAAGAAAATAAATAATGAAGAAAACAAAACAAAAAAACTAGAAAAAAAATAAAAATAGCAACATTAAGTAAAGAAAACAAAAAAAACAAAAAAATGCCTCCTACTGGTCCCCCACGGCCTGAATACGACTAGAAACCCTACCATGGGCCAGGATTCAGGCCCGTAGTAGGCCCAGAAGGCCCGTCAGGCAAAGCAGTAGCAAGTAGGCTCGCAAGCCTGCGGTGGAGAGGAGCTCGAGAGGGGTGCGACAGTGGGGCTTATAAACCACTGCGCGCCCCTCTCAACTAGCAAGGTGGGACTAAACTTTGGCCCCGACGCGGGCAGCACAGGAGCCTTTGGTCCTGGTTGGTGGCACCAACCGGGACTAAAGGGGGGGCATTGGTACCGGTTGTTGACCGGTTGGTGCCATGAACCGGTAACAATGCCCACCCTTTAGTCACGGTTGGTGCCACCAACCGGGACCAAAGGCCTCTTTGCAGCAGCCCAAAGGGCGGGAAGCGGTGGCCTTTGGTCCCGGTTGGTGGCACCAACCGGGACTAAAGGGGGCATTAGTCCTGGTTGGATTCACGAACCGGGACCAATTCTCTTCATATATAACTAGCACTTAGCAGTTTCTCCAAAATCCATCCCTTTCTTCTCCGCCCGACGCCCATTGCTCTGCCTCGTCGCCGTCGCCGCCGTGCCGTCAGGCTGCTCCACCTCTTCGTCGCCGCCGCCTCCGACGCCGTCAGGGTGGTCCACCTCATCGTCGTCGCCGCCTCCGACGCCGTCAGGCTGCTCAACTTTGCCGTCTCCGCCGCCCTCGACGCCATCTGTCCCGACGCCGGCGCCGCCCCCCGCGCCCCGACGCCGCCCGCCGTGCCCCGCCACCCCCCTATGAGCACCTGCCTCGCGCCCCTGCCTTGCCTCGCTCCCGCACGCGGACCTACACCCCTGCCCTGCCCCGCCGGCACCACCGCTGCCGCCATGCCCCTCTACCCGGCTCTTTGTTTTATTAGTTTAATTTTTTTCATATATATATATAATGTATGTGTATGTATGTGGCTATATGTTTTTGTTCATATGTTGCTATATGTTTTTTTTTATTTTTATTAGTTTATTTTTTTGTTCATATGTGATGCATATGTGTATGTGGCTATAATGTATATGTGTATGTGATGTATGTGGCTAGAATTTGCTAAATATATATGTTAAAAATGTTTTTTTGTTCATAGAAAGTTTTTTGTTCATATATAGAAAGTTACAATTTTAGAAAAGTTTTATATATGCAAAAGTTACAATTTTAGAAAAAGAAGGATAGGAAAGAAGAAAATAAGAAGAGGATAGAAAGAAGAAGAGGACAGGAAAAGAAGAGGAGAAATAAATAAGAAGAAGAAAAAAGAAGAAAAAGAAGAGGAGAAGAAGAAAGGAATAGAGGAGAAGAAGAAAAATAGAAATTTTTTCTATTTTTTCTTCTTCTCCTCTATTCCTTTCTTCTTCTCCTTTTTTTTCTTTTTTTTCTTCTTCTTCGTTCTTCCTTCTTCCTCTTTTCTTCCTTTTCCTTAATTATTTTCCTTTCTCGAGAGAGAAGAAGAAAAAGAAGAGGAGAAGAAGAAAGAAAGGAATAGAGGAGAAAGAAGAAACTTCAACACGAGGGGGGGGGGGTACCGATACCCCCTCCCCGATAACATTATTTTCCCATGTATATGTATGTCGCGTCGTTGTCGATATAACCCCCTCTAGATAACTTCGACATGAGGGGCGGTCGATATATATACCCCCTCTCGACCGTGATAACTTATACAACGGCACCCCCCCGGACCTCTCGCTCGACCAAAACTATCGAGGACACCCAAACCCTAGAGAGAAAACGATGTTGGTCTCCTACCCCCTCCCGCCGCGCCCCTACCTGACAAATTAACTCTCTCGAGGCCACCCAAATTTACCAAGTTAAAAGAGCATTCTCGTCGAGGCCACCCCAAACCCTTTAAGCGTTGTGTCGAGGCGACCCCAAACCCTAGAGAAGCAGCGTCGAGGCCACTAACATGATTCCTTACTGTGATTAGCTAGCTAGTTCTACGTTTGCCACTAATATATATATATATATATATATATATATATATATATATATATATATATCCATCTGTACCATGTTTGAATAATAATTGACATGTTGTAAATATTTGCAGAAACTATGGAGCACTCCCGAGATGAAGAAACAGAAGCGATGTTGGGGGACATAATCGCACAAGAAAGTGATGTCGTTGCATCATTTCTCAACGACAGCGATGGTCAGGAAGGACTGGGTGAAGAAGAGGGCTATGTTCATGATGGCTCCGACCCATTCATGCCAGTACAAGAAGAGGGCTATGTTCATGATGGCTCCGGTGACCCAATGGAGGTACAAGAAGGAGACCGTGCTGACTGCTCCGGTGACCGAACCGAGTCCGGCCAGGTATATATATATATATATCAGTTAAGCCCGTGCTGACTAGCTAGTTAATTGATGCATTCATTGTTTTGGTATATGTACACATATTAATTAACTCTCGTCTTTCTTCCTTTTTCTAGCCTTCCGGATCGAGCACAACTTCGGTAAGGAGACGAGGCCCGAAGAAAGAGTTGAGCTCAGATGAAAAGTTTGAGATCATAGAAATCTCGCCCGACGGCGAACCGATTGAACCCATCCGGACAAAGCGCGCATTTTCTGCTCAGTGCGGGGTTCTTGTTAGGGACAGGATCCCGATCAGCATCCAGCAATGGTATAAGCCTAAGGAGGAAGACCCCGAGGTGTCTTATGTCAATGATATGCAGAAAGAAGATCTTTGGACTCAGCTGAAGGCAAATTTCACCCTACCGCCAGAGGAGGATCTGGAGGAGCCAGTTAAAGAGCAATTAATCAAGTCTTGTGCTCTTAAGAAGATGGCAACCCTATTCCGGAGGTGGAGGAAAGAGCTGAACAAGTTTGTCGACAAAAAAAAGACACCAGAATTCATCGGCAAATATGAGAAGATCAAAGATCACTGGCCCGCATTTGTGGCCCACAAGACATCGGAAAAGAGTAACAAGATGTCGGCAACAAACAAGCAAAATGCTGCGAAGAAGATGCTTCACCATCGCACAGGGTCAGGTGGCTACCTCAAAGCCCCGCCTAATTGGTCCAAGGTTGAGAATGATCTGCTTGAAAAAGGGATCGAACCAGAGACAATGTACTGGCCAGACCGTTCCCGAACTTGGTTCTTCGGGGCTGGCAGAACCTTGGACCCTGTATCAGGGAAGTGCCATTGGACGGACGAGCAATTGCAAATACCAGTCAAGAACCTTTGGCACTATATTGATGCAGCGCAGCAAGGGACGTTCGTTCCAGACAGGGAGAAGGACGAGCTCACAATGGCCCTCGGGAATCCTGAGCACCCTGGACGGACACGAGGCACGCCAGGCTCCATTCCATGGAAGGTTGGTTTTCTGGATGCAGGGGGTTACCAAACCCATGAGAGGAGGAAGAAACTGGAGCAAGGCCAACTGCAGGCGCTGCACGAACGGGTAATGGGGCTAGAGGAACAAGAAGGGGAACGAGAAGCAGCAGATCATAGCAAACGACCTGCCGAAGCTTCCCCCGAAGCTACCCCTCCATCTCAGCGGAGAAGCAGCGTGGCTTCCACCGAGCTGCTTCAGCCGGAGCATGTCTTGACGGCTCCTGCCAGCTATCCCGTGGATGATACCACGGAGTCTCAAAATTGCCACATTATGGCGTGATGGATGAATTTGAAGGTCAAGGCGGCTGTTGGCTCTGTTTATCCTACTGGAGCCGGCACAACTTATCACTGCCGGCCGATTCCAGAAGGATATGCTAAGGTGATGGTGGATGAAATAACGGAGGGATTTGAGGACCTCCTGCTTGATCACCCTACCGGTGAAGGGAGACCAGGCTGGGTTCTGCTCTGAAGACTCCATGCCTATGGCGGAAGGAGCTCATCAACCTTCCGAACTGGACGCCTCCGCCTCCTCCTCCTCCTCCGGCGAGTCAGGGCACTCCGCCTCCTCCACCGCCTCCTCCTGCGGCGAGTGACGATCAGGGCACGCGTGGCGGCACTCCGCCTCCTTCTCCGTCGCGTGGCGGCACTCCGCCTCCTTCTCCGCCTGCACCGGAGCTCCCGAGCAGCCAGCAGCCTCCTCCTTCTCCGCCTCGCCAGCAAGGGCAGAAGAGACCCATCGCCGCCCCGGCTGCTCCGACGCATCATAGTCCTTCTCCTCGCCTCGTAAGCAAGCACGAAAGAAGACAGACGCCGCAGCCGCTCCGTCTGCTCCGGCGTCTAGCAGCACAACCAGAGGCGGGAGGCAATACAGATACGGTCCACCTCTCAAGCTAGCGAAGTTACCGTACGAGAGGACCGAGGAGGAAAACGATACGATCATGCGGAACCACGTGAAGGAGTTCTTTGAAGGGGAGAAAGCAAAGAGACATCCACCTCCGGAGGAGAAGGTAGATCCGGTGAAAGCAAAGCGCACTCTCGATGCCCTGAGGAAACCGGCAAAGTCTCCACTGAGAACCAACTATGAGCGCATTACTGAATAGACATATCTCCAAGCAGAGCGGTCAGGAAGTACTATCAGACATCAAAGGTCAAGAGAACGAGCAGCTGCGAAAAAAATTGACCAGCTCAGCGAACAAGCAAACCAATCGTGCCCCCCGCTCAATGTGTCTAGCAGCAAGATCGTCGCTAATGCTCCGGGGATGGTGGCCGGTTATGGCAATCTACAAGATTACCTGCCTGACGATGCACTTCCTGATTTCATGGAGGTGGACGAACATAGATACGAGTACGGGAAGCCTCTCGTCAAAGATGAAAAATCTCTAACAATGATGATGCGAAGATTCCATACTTGGTACATGAAAACCTGCAGAGAGTCTGGGGGGACGAATAGTTTGTATCTGCACATTAAAGAGGAGCACGACCTCGTTGGAACTGATCTGTTGTGTGTTCCATTTTAGGAGTTCTTCGTGTTCTTCAATCAAAAGGCCCTCGATAAATTAACGGTCTTTTGCTACTTCCTGTAAGTATTATTTCTGTCATTAAGTCTCTATATATAGCTCGGCTCTTTCATTGCATGTATTTATAATTAATTATCCTCAATATATTATGCAGATTGAAGAACGTCGAGTGCAAAAAACAAGAAATTTATGAAATTGGGTTCATTAACACAAATATCATAGATGAATTTCTGGTTAAAAAGCACGTCAAAGAGGCTGAGGACAACTTGCTACAATCGTTGATCAAAAATCAAAACAAAGATACCATACTCTTTCCTTACAAGGGCAAGTGAGTGTTACTGTCGTGTGCATATTCGGTTTCCCTTATTACTCGAGCGAGGTTATAGTAATGTAACTGATGAGTTATGCATGCGTGCGCAGGTACCACTATGTTCTTCTGGAGATTAAGCTTGAGAGGGGACTAGTAACCTTCTTAGACTCGAGACGGAAAGATCCCGAAACCTATGCGGACATGACTGAATTGCTCATCAAGTAAGTTCAATCGATCATTATCGCACCATATCGGCAAATTTTTGTTCATTTCCTGATATCTCAAGTAATAATAATTATTTTCTTAGTCTTGCAGGGTTTGGAAACAGTTCACCGCAGAAGGTCCGAGACTGCCGAAGGAGTTGCGATATACATACCCGAAAGTAAGTACTACTGGCTAGCTAGTTGCGCGCATCTCCCATTGATTCTATAGCTATACTTTCATCAATGCCATTTATAATGCTTCATTATCAGTTTGATTGACCTCTATTTCTCGTAAAGTGCTTGTGGCAGGAACAAGGGAATGATTTCTGTGGATACTACGTGTGCGAGTTCATCCACAACGCGACTTTGAAAAATAAGCGGGGCTGCTCTAAAAGACAATTTGAAGTGCGTAAGCAATAATATTCACAATTTCATTTAATTACACCATAATTTCTGTTGAGTTTCATTCATATATCTGGATTAATTAACCGCCTTCTTCAAATTAGACGTGGCAGATGCGGAATGAACTCCTAGAACCAGATCGCATGAAAGTAATTCAAGAGGAATTGGCGGGATTCTTTCTCGAACATGTCATCAATAAAGCCGGAGAATACCATGTGGAAGTTGATTTCAATTGCTAGGGGATTGTAATTAAGAGATCTTACATATTGTACATGTATGTAGCCAGTAGCACCGGATACATGATACGAAAACTTGTTGTTCGACCAATCTCTCGGAGAAGGAGAGGTCGATCGATCACTTCTCTCGGTATGCATGACGAACTTCTGTACTTAATGGTTCCCTTCATTTTCTTACTAGCTAGCGTGTCGAGGGCCTCTCTATGTATATAGTACGTAGCGTCGACCAAGCACGGACATAAGAGAGGACACTTCTCTCTATTAATTAGCTAGCTAACACAATATATGAAACACCTAAATTAACCCCCCAAAACCCCCAACCCCCCCCCCCCCCTTCAAAAAAAAACAAAAACCCCAGCCACTGGAATGCTGACGCGTGGATGCCTTTTGGTCCCGGTTGGTGCCACCAACCGTGACCAAAGGCCCCCCCTGCCTGGGCTTGGCGCACCGGCCACGTGGAGGACCATCTGTCCCGGTTCGTGTTTGAACCGGGACTAAAGGGGGGAGGTATTAGTAACGACCCATTAGTCCCGGTTCATGAACCAGGACTAAAGGCCCTTACGAACTGGGACAAATTCCCCCTTTTCTACTAGTGAAGGCTTTCTCCCTAGTTGATCGGACACCTCTCGAAGAAGCGGTTGAGTGACTTGTTCACCCCTTATATTCTTGTCTGTCCTTAGGTTCAAGTAAGCTTTCCTGCTACGTATTCTCCACTATGTTATTTCTAGGATATTAGGTGAAGCTTAGCCCCTATTGTAATCTTGGATATATTTTCTACTATCTATGTTCCATCACCCGGTGGTTAGCGCACATTGGTTGGGAGCCGATACTTGATTTTCCACATCATCCTTAGTGTTAGCTTTTTCATGCTTTGGCAACATTGTTCAAGCCTTTCTCACGCATTGATGCGAGGATGATCTTGGTTGGTGTCATCTCTGGTTATCCCCCTGGGTCTCTATAACCTCCAGCTACGGATGCCTTCTTAGAAGTCTCTGGACTAGGTGGTTGCGTCGTGTGGTGACAAATGGATTGCTCATTGCTTCTTGATGGCATCTGCCGAATCAAGGGGTTATTTCTCCTACTTCATGCAAGCAGCTAATCAAGCTTTTTGGCGTCGGGGGGTCTCCAAAATCTAGTACTTATTGCATTGATCTTTCGGAGGCTTGTGGTCATGTTGTTGTTATTTGCTGGTGGCAGCCAGCACATCAGCGATGGCGTATGTGTCTATCGATAATAGTGAGAAAGGTGGAATGTGTCGTGATCTAGGTGAAAAGTTGTGATGCGTTTGTGTGCTCCTTTGTACTATTTGGTCACACGAGTCCCTTGTGCTTACATGTGTATCCTTTTCTTTTTGTGGCTCCCACGTGTTTGATGGTGTTATACTCTGGCGATGGAGTCAAAAATACTCCACCGTGTATCAATTAAGCAGGAAGCTACGAAAAAAACAATGTGCTTACATTTATGTTCCTCGATTTTTCTAAAAATAACATGGATCTGCAATTGTCAACCTTTTTATCGCACACTTGTAGGTACTTAAAATAAAGACAACATTAATGTATGGAAAAACTTGCAATAATGAAATGATTAAGAGCACGGGTTATATCTATACCATATAAGTTTGGGAATGGAAAGCATAATGAGGAAGCATTTATAGTGTAGTGTGGCTGCCTAGGCAACTTTTCTTCTCAGATCTCTTCTCTAGTCCTCACCCACCTCCTGAAAAAATTGGCGCGAGACACACACACAGGAGTTTTCTTTCCCCAAAGGCCAGCCAAGATGCAGGGCGCCGCCGCGGCCGCCAAGAGGAGGAGCAGGGCTTCGCCTAACAAGGCCGATGAGAGCTCTAAGAAGGCGCAGCTAGACCTGCCCGACAGCCACATGAAGCAAGAAGCGGCCGGTGGAGGAGATGGAGGCGCCATCGTTGGGGCGGCGTACATCCAGCGTGTGGAACTCGCCGTGAGGATCGACAAGCAAGTGCTCCACTGCCCCGTCTGCGCCCTCCCCTTCAAACCCCCGGTCTTCCAGGTTCCTCTCTCTGTTTCCTTCTTTCTTCCTTGATTGGTGCCGGTGGTAGATCTATTCTTTCGTGCTAATTTGCGGGCCATCTCCGATTTGTGTGCCTGTCTGCAGTGCAAAGCGGGGCACCCGGGCTGCGGCGGCTGCGTGGTCCTGCTGCCCTTCGGGCAGTGCAAGGCTTGCGTGGACGGCGGCGGCTTCTTCGACCCCTGCCCTGCGCTGGATGCCGTGGTGTCCTCCACCAGGATCGGGTGCCCCACCGCTGGCTGCCAGTGGTACGTGACCTACCACGAGGTCACCGAGCACCAGAAAGCGTGCCCGCACGCGCCTTGCCGGTGCACTGAGCCCGGCTGCGGCTACGTCGGCGCGCCGCAGGCGCTCGCCGGTCACCTCCACACTGTCCACTTGGTGCCAGTGCGCCCTGTGCAGTATGGCAAGGTCACCAAGCTTCAGCTACCGGTGTCGACCACACGGCCGGTGCTCCTCGGCGACGACAACTGCATGTTCCTCATGACCGTGGGCGCGCTCGGCGCCGGTGTGACCACCGTGTCTGTGGTGTGCGCCAGGGCCAGAGCGGCGATGCGGCCGCGGTTCACGTGCAAGATGTGGGCCAACCTGGAGACACCCCTGGCAGCAGTGGCGAACTGCGACAAGGAGGGCATTGTGCTCGTGGACATGCACATGAGGAGCAGCTCGTCGCCCGGCACCGTGGTCGCTGCGAGCGAGCCCACGTTCCTGACGGTGCCGCCAATGTACCTGGTGCCAGCAGCAGGAGACGGGGCATCCATGGAAGTTCCCCTGCATATCCGCATCGATAAGGTGTGATTAGGTCCGTTGCTGCTGATGGGAAACAAATGATGCATCCAAGGCAGTTCGTGCTTATTTTGGAGTTGCAGCTGAAACTATTTGGGTGATGTTAATTAGTAGATGCAGTTCATCTTTAATGTCATTGTTGGGTACTGTATTCAAATCGGAAGATATTATGCTTCGTGTTAATCATGTTGTGAAATGCATCTTCTTTTGTTGTTATGTCATTCCAACTTGCAAGCATTTCATTTGCATCTGTTGCAATCTATATATCTTAAGTCAGGAGTAGAGCTCAGTCTCATCTCAAGAAATGTTATCCCTACTACCAAAGCGATGCTTAGTGCGAGTTTACTGGAGAATAGTGAGGAAGAAATGAGGCCTTCTGTCAAACAAATCTGCCAAGCAGGATGCCTAGCCAATGTTGATGCAGCGTAGAGAGTATAACCATGCAGCAATTCCTGATGAAGCTTCTCTCAAAGTCTTCCTAAGGAATGAATCAAATCCATCTCCTTCCGAAGGAGTAAACTTATCTCTGTACATTGCTTAAACTGCTAATAATAAAGTGTTAAGCCATCTTTGAGGGCTGCAGTTTGCCAAAAAAAATCTAGTAACTTCTACTACTACACTGGCCATAATTCTTTTCTAGATGAATGAGCTTTCTGAGCAAAAAATTTAAAAATCTGTTTTCTAACAAAATAATATTTTGATATTAAAATGAAAACAAATCATCGGTTGGTAAGGTTTTTAATTTCGGTAATGGAAATTTTTTGGACGTCACCGGAATATGCAAAATTTCGGAAATTTGGAACTTATTTCGGATTTTGAGTTTCAAAAATCAATATTTTTTAATGATTCTGAAGATAATTTAAATTTTAGTTTGAATTTGGCTCAAAATTTCAGGGTTGCAAGTATTTCGAACCCCACCGAGATATGCAAAATTTTGCTGAAATTTTGAACCCTCGGTACAATAAGAAACTACACTAAAATCCTCTTCACAATTAGTACTACAACATCCAGAAGGAGCCAATGGCGTGATGGCATGCATACCTTTGTGTAGGTTTACTGCCAAGTAAATCTACCCTCATTAAACCAGATCTACAAAAAACGCCAGCAGTGACGTTTTGGGACGGTGCTAGGTGTCCCGAACATGGGCCTCCTCAGCACACATGCCTTGCGTGCAGACAGCTTTCACAGAGGCCGTGTGAGGTCACATTCCGGCCAGGCATTTAATGTAATTGTAGGCTATGGTGCATAGCCTATCGCTGTTAGGGGTGACAAGTGTCGAGAAGTCCACCTCGATCTTCAAGTACGACTTCCCCACACCGCCCAATCTCTCGGTCAAGGCTATGAACGCCACATGCTCCTGCATGGACTTTGTGGAGTTGCTCTTTCATGGGGACATCAGGAAACATATATCTTTTTATATTACAGAGTGCGATACTAAATTTTTCTATTTCTCTGACGCAAGCATTTGATTGCTAATATATGCATCTGTTTTTGTCATGCCTTTTGAGCAATATTATTGATGGGTAATGGTATGATGCATCAAGCATGCCATGTTCTATGTATTAGTGATTTATCTTTTTCTTGAACCTCGGTAGGATTTTTCTCGGCAGCAAATCAATTTTTTTAATCCCCGATCAAGCCTTTCACTTACTAACTTTATTGTAGGTTATGATACATTATACTCAGTGAGGTGCAATTCCTTTCCTCTGACTTTGGAGTTGTGATGTTTCTGACAACATTATATAAACGTTTGCAGTTTGCTCGATCCAACATGCTATGTAAAGGTGCCCTTCCCAATAGGTCATTACATATCAGTTGAAATTTGAAGCCATCTACTGATATGTATTTCAAGAGTCTATGATATATATATACCCATCTTTAAATATGTTCCCTACTATTTTTCTTTTCCTATTAACTGATTCATGAAATGATTCCCTGAGGTGGCCAAATACATTACTTATGTACAATGCATATATGTGCTTCAATTTTAACTGTTAACGACTGGAGACATTGATGTTAGTTGTACTAATTGGTCTTAATTTTTTCATTTGTCGGAGCATGTTTCTTGCGTGTTGGATCTTGTCTATTTAAGGAAGGCATGGTAAATTATTGCTAGACCTTGTTTCTTTGTTAGGTGCTTTTGTATCGCTTATTTATTCCTACCGGAATGGAGCAACATATATGAATAGATATATTTGTTTTCTCTCTTTTCCAAGAAGAACCGGCACAAGAAGCTGAGGTCTCTGCTTTGAATCTTAAATAATTTTTTCCTATTAGTACAATATTTTGATGCTCCATTGGTTGCAGAACTAAATTATGTATTAGTTTGCATCCATGCAGTAGGAGTAATATCTTGAAAACAGTTCACATCCAGTTAACATTGACGGCCAGAGATAGCGATCATGTCTAATGTGGGAAAGGTGATACATGCATTATTTGTTTGTGAGACTCAATAATAGGAGGTGAGTCCTTTTACCACTTTATCTGTTGGAGATGATGTCTGTGGATTTAGTGTTCAATGGAGTGGCTTGATGCTTTAGGATACGTCGTGCTTTACACCTGAAATACGCTTCAATTAGTTTTACTGTAAAATATTGCATCACTTAGTATTTAAGATATACTACTTCAATCCATGCTACATTATTATTTCTAAATATGTAATTACAAACTTAAATATACTTGCTTTTCAGTTAATGTTGTTCCAAATTAGCTCTGGTTGTTTGTTTTATTGATTCTAAGTTTCTCTTCTCATTCTTGTATAGGTAAAAGAAAACTTCCATATTGATGAGGATTATTCTTCATATGGAGTGTTACGGATCATGACAAATTGTAAGAGTGGGCTACAGCTTACAAGTATTTGAACCATGTTTTTTTATTTGGATGCCTAGTGTCATTTCCCCTGTCTTTGAATCTTGTTATGAATGGGATTCATTTTGGATCCTCACCAATCCATGATGTTTGTATCAAATGGTTGTATGCATATTCGTGTGTGTTACTCATATTCTCTTGGTATCATCTAAAGTTACTTAAAGAGTGAATCCATTGAACATCCTTTGGCTTGGGGATTTTTCTCTAGGGGCGGGAACAACACCAACAAGTAGAGTAGCAAGTATCGCCGGACAGACCATGATTTCGTCATGGCAACGAGACAAGCACGAGCAGATCACAACATTGAATTCATTTCTTTGCAGGGTCAAGTTTGAAAAGGAGAGTTGAGTAGAAAATACTTTGTAGGTCATGTTTGTAGTCTACTGTACTAGCACTACCATATGTTTTGCTTTGTTTGCTAGTTCGGGAAGGAGTACTGCTTACTTACTTTGTCGGGTTCCTGCTGATGCCTCTGCACTCCTGTACTGACGTTGTCCTCTACTACTGTGGCATGTGATCCATCGCCTCGGGACATGGCCAATGCATAGCCCTAGGGTGATGCCCCACATGCCATGTAGAATTGGATGTCAGGAGAAAAGGTTCCGATGGGGAAGCGGGATTCTCTGCGGGAGGCTGGTGCTTGAAGAGAAAAAGTGTGGTCCAGTGTAAAAAGCTAACAAAATTGGAGTGGAGAGTAGTGATGCATATGTACTAGTCTCTACTTTCTATTCCGTGACGGGGCACAGTAGTGATAGCTTGCGTTGGGGAGAAAAATCAATGTAGCTGCCTCAAATTACTTTTTCTCATGAGACATATGTATCCATATGCCACCACTGTTCATGCCGTCAGTAGGCATGCAGCTTTGGCCTGTGTAGTGTTGTGTGACGGATGTGTGGGACAGGGGAAGCTGATTGAATATGTTCTATTTGATAAAGGAGGAGCCCCGGTATAAACCATATTCTTACATTCTAGTATAGTCTAAATGCATCGTCCTTTCAAATAAGATTGTGTTTTATTGCTCAAGTGAAAATTGCACACTATTAGGGCAAGTCCATGGAAACGGACCTCACTAAATGTCCGCGGACATGTACAGCGGCTTGTTCCGACGGGTCCCATGTAAGAAATGCATGCATTTTGTGTACTCCATTGCTATCTGATGGAAAACAAATTCCCTGCATAAAAAAATGCTGTGTTATGGCCATAATTCTTTGTGTTATGGCTGACCTTTATGAGATGAAAAAAATCCATTTTCTAACAAAATAATCTTTACATATTAAAATAGAAACAAGTCATCGACACCAAACAAATCTACTTAGAAAGTGGATGGCAGACGAAACTTATCCTACCAAAATATTGGTATTCATGTGGCTGAAACATCCTTCTTCTGTGAATTTGCACACGTTACGGAAGGGAGGGTGCACGCACAATCCAGAAGGGCCCCTAAATGCCCAAATCACGTATGACGCACCATCTGACCATAGGGATCACCACCATGTCGTAGTTACGTGACACCGTCGCCATCGCCCACTGCCCGACGACGGCCTCTTCCTGGTGCCGCTCCTCTGAGAAGGAGAGCATGCCACACGTCGACAGTCCCTTGTAGCCATATTGGGAGCATGATGGGGCACGCGAAGGGCCGTATCCGAGGAAGAAACCCATTGTCTTTGCTTTTCTCAAATGCACGCAATCATAAATTTATTAAAATAGAAACAAGGAAATGAAAGTAATGGCAGCTAGAAGTAACCTTACCAAATTATTGGTTTTCCCAATGGGCAGGGCATGCATTTGGATAAGACCTCAAAAAATTTGATCCGAGCCAATTTATAGTTGCCCTCCCAATTTTGCGCCCGGCGAGGAGATTGTGAAATCCTTCATCAACAAATTGGTGTGCCCATGTTTTTGTAGGGCGGGTGCACACACAATCGAGGCAGATGATAAATCCTCAAATCACCTATGACGCATGTTGGCTATATGAGTCGCCACCATGCAGCAGTTACGCCACAGCACCACTGACCACCCCTCTATTGTAGGCAACTGTACCCAGACAAATACCACCACGCGGTGCTGCTTCTCGAAGAAGAAGACCCCACCACACTTGGACATCCGGAGGGGGAAGCAGCGGCAGAGCATTTTTCGCGTGGCGGCGGCCTGGGGCTGTGAAAAAACCCATGGCATTTGGACGTTGTTTGGCTTGATGATTCTTCTCCCGGAACGGCCTCGCCAAATCGATTTTGACAGAGGGCGTGATACCGTCATGGGAACGAGACAAGCAACAGCAGTTCACAGCTAGCACTGCACTCATTGCTTTTTAAAAAGAAAGGTAAAATGCTTTGCACTAGCCACCCATTGAACCCATTAACAGTCGCCCAAAGTGCACATCCTGGCGACGTCCATGTCGGATTAGCCAGAAGACAAAAAGATTTACTTCTAGAAGAAAGAGAGAGAGGGATTGGACAGCGATGAGACAAAGGGATTGGCCCCCAGTCCCCATCACACGATTCCTCTCCCTCTCCATTTCCTTGTTGCCGCTGCCGCCACCGGCGACCTCCCTGCAGCCGCCGCCATCAACCACGTCCTCCCCAGCGGCTGACTCTCCCACCCCTTTTCTCCTTCCCATAGCTTCTCTTTACCATCGGCAATCTCTCCTCCCTCTCACACTAGATCGACCAGCATGTCATGCAGGGCAGAGCAGAGCGGGGATGGGAGGAGAAGGGCAGACGGCGGCGGCATCGTCCTCCTCGCCCATCGGCGCGTGACACTTGTCAGAGCCCCGTCGGCTTCATCGATCTGCCAGACCTAGGTAGCCGGCGTGGTTGTTGTCTCGGGCGAGAAGAGGAGTGGTCGCATTAAGAGGCGGGGAGGGGGAGCAGCCAACCATGCTCAAGGCCGTCCGAGGCGGCGGCTACAAATCGAAGGTCAGTGCGCGGCGGCCCTCTCTCCTTCTCATCCCCTCTCACTCGAGCGAAAGTTGCAGACATATTGGCGGTGGCCCGTCCGCGGCGTCGTCCTCAGCCAGAGAAGGGTAGAGGAGGGCGAGATGAAGATAGGAGGGAGAGGGAGATGGTGAGTCCATGGAGAAGCGCCACCAGGGGGAGATCCGGCCATTGGCGGCAAGAAGGCCACGCCCCCCTCTACCTCCGTGCCGTCATCCAGGTACTCATCCATCTTCCATCTGTACCTGCTAATGGTTGTTTAAGTGTGTCTTATACACAGTAGTAAATGTTGCACCCTCGACGACTACTGATGACTGATGCAAACCATACAGTAGTAAATGTTGCACCCTTGATGACTACTGAAGGCTGATGCAAAACATACAGTAGCAAATGTTGCACCCTTGATGATTAGAATAGAAAACATATTGGGAAGATGAACAACGATGCCATTTAAATCTACATATTAAAAATATAATAACAGTACCAAAATATTCACAAAATTTTGAATAGCATATTAATAGCAAAAGCATCACAGTTCCATATTCCCCAAAAGAAACATAGTTGTGTCAAGATGAAATGAACATAGATACTTCACTCACTCAAGGGTTACAACATTTCCATGACAAAATTTGAGAATGAGCCAGAATAGCAAGTGATGGTATAATCAGTCAGCCTAACACACTGTGCAACTCCATTTTAAGAGGAACACATTGTGCAACTCAACACCGTAAAGCACCATAACAGCCAAATTTCCAAAGATCTAACAACTAGCGGATTCACCATGGATATTGAGACAGTGCCGTCGGTGCCTATGCATCAATAGTAATCGTTGTGGCTCACCTCCTCCCAAGTTTCATCATCCTCGTCGCTAGTCTCATTAGCCTCATGGTTATCACTATCCTCCTCCTCCTCCTCCTCCTCCTTGTTGTTGTAGCTCTCATCATGCTCGTTGCTAGTCTCATCATACTCGTCTTCATCGATGTCCTCGTCCTCATCTTCCTCCTTGTTGTAGCTCTCATCGTCCTCATCCACCTCTAGCTCGTCATCGCCTCCATACACCATCTCTGTATCAATTGTCACGCTAAGCACGGCACGGGAGCCACCTCCAGGGCAAGCCTTGGGAACGGTGAGGAAGTAGTTTGTCGGTAGTCTGTGAGAAAGCGATGTGCACCTGATCGTACCCAGCGTTGAGGCCTGGTAATGACCCTTGAACCAGGAGAAGCCCACAGAGCACCTAAACTTGGATTACGGCGCCACGTGCTGCCCGATACAGACCAGCGAGACCCGGTGCAGCGATGTGGAATCCAGGGACGCCACGTGAAGCAGAAAGGGGTGGCCATCCTCGCCGCCACAGAGCACGTGCACGCTGGTCTTCACGGGTACGTCAAATGCCTTGTAGTACTGGAAGCGTGTCGTTGGCCACTCGTGCTGCGCGGTGAAGTGATCTAGGAGGGCCGTTGTCATGCCTGCTAAGCGGTAGCCTTTCTTAGGGCAGAAGCATGGCGCGTGCTAGCACACCTCCTTGTGCGCCCTCTTCTTGTGGTAGGCGATTGTGTTTCCGCACCCATGCATGGCATAGGAGCATGGCATGATGATGGAGTCGATGACACGCTCCATGTCGTGGCAGCGGGTCGAGACGTCCCTGGAGCACAGGCCCCAAACCTTGTTCACCTTTGTCTCTAGGAGCTTGTCGCGACAGTTTAGGTACACGAAATGCCCTGGTGCACACTACAGATAATCAACCCAACAAGGTTCAGAATTAACTTCATCACATACAAGAGCACTGACCGTATCGACATGAAGAGAGCAATGTACTAGAAAATGGACATGATTTTTGCGGTGACAGCATACATGAAATTGCACCAATCCAATTACCTGGAAAATGGGAGGGCTGAGGGGGGGGGGGGGCGGAGCAGATAGGGCAGTCCAAGAACTCCATTCCCGTGGCCATGGCGACATTCTGCTTCTTGACAACGACGCCCTCTCCATCCAGCCGATTATCTCCCCCTTCCTTCGTCTCGTTGTCGTTATTGTTGTTGTTCCCCTCCATGAGAGCCATGGCCTGCAATATATTTTAGATCAGACCCCACAATTCAATTTGCTTATGCATTACCCGATTTGCAAAGGCTACAAAATGAATAATAAACAACTCATCCTTACTGAAGGAGAAATAATTTCAATCTCAAGGGCAGGTCTTCACCAAAACTTGTGAGCTCCTCTCTTGTGACATAGACTGAACAGAATCATCATTCAGTTACCTGTGAATGGGAAGGGTCCTCCTTCGCCACCTTTGTCATGCCGTTGCTCTTGCCATCCATCTCCATCTCCATCTCCATGGAAGCTAGGTCCTCCGGTCAGTACTGCAGATCAAAACCCCACAGGTCAGCTCCAACATTTCGATTCCTTGTGCATTCACCAATTTGCAAGCGGATTAACAACGAATTCGAATAAGCCACACTACGTACTTACTAAGAGCGTCAACAATTATTTTTGAAAAAAAGAACATTTTTGTGAGCGGGTCTGCGGAAGGGCCAAGGGGAACGAGGGTTTCACCAAATTTGGGGGCTCCCACACGACCAGAGGGTGAATATTGGCGGGGCAAGAACACATGAACCACAACAACTAGGAGACTAGAGACTTCCCCTGCTCCGGGCCGACCAAGGACCGAAAGCCCAGCCCAGGCCAACCGGCTGCCCATGACACTACTGAGATTGTTCCATGTTTTAAAAGCAAGCAGAAGAAAACATTTTGAGTCAAAAAAAGCAGGACAAAAAAGCAGAAAAAAGATGCCAAACACAACGCATGCCTATCTAACAGACAGAAAGACTATCACCACGAAAGACACAAGTATATGTGGGGTGTAGTCAAGGGATCATAATATCGAGACTTTGCAAGAAGCCTAACGCACCACACCAGAATGCGTGCCAAGCCCCACGACACAACTCAGGAGCATCCACAACCAACGAGTGCAGTAAACACGAATGACAGGGAGCTCCATGGAAAATCAGAACGATTAGCAAGCTGGGGAGAAATCTTGCGCCATCAATGGGCAAAGATGAACCAAGACATCACCAAGAGCACGAAGCTTTCCGCAACACCTCGGCAACCGCGGGAAGTGTCTTGAGCACAACACTAGGGCGATACTCCTTTGTGAGGGGAAACAGATGGCTGCCCTGCGGTGCAAAAAGCACTGCCGCCGAACCCCAAAGAACACCACCGAACAACCACCGTCAACCCCAAGCAGCCACACCACCACCACCACCATCACCACCGCAGTTAGCAACAAACACTCATCGACCATGCAGCCCTAAAGTTGAAGCCTTCAAGAAGGGCCACGACGACGGTTACGCTGACATCATCCATACAAGAAGACATGGACTAGGGGTTCCGCCCGGGGTGCCAATGAGGAGGATTAAACAACATGACAACGACACCTCCAAGAAGGTTAGCGACGCCCACAAGCGCTACCATCGCTGGCTCCGGATGAAGCAAGCACTAGTAGAAAAGGGGGCAATGGTCCAGGCCAGGTCGGCCCATTAGTCCCGGTTCAATCCAGAACCATGACCAATGGGAGCATTTGACCCAGTTCGTTAGCCCCGGGGACCGGCCGGGCCACGTGGGCCATTGGTCCCGGTTCGTCTGGACCTTTTGGTCCCGGTTGGATGGACGAACCAGGACCAATGTGCCTCGCTCCTGGCCCATCGCCATTGGTCCCGGTTCGTGGCCTGAACCAGGACCAAAGGCTGCCCTTTAGTCCCGGTTCAAGCCACCAACCGGGACCAATTAATTGCCCATATATACCCCTCGCCCGCGAGCAGAGCCCTCCCACTGCTCTGTTTTTTGTGGCCGGCGAGGGGAGAGCTTTGTGGTGCTCTAGCTCACCTCCTATGCAAACAAGGTGTTAGATGGAATGCCCGATCCACACTATTTAAGCTTTCTCCTCTCCAAGCTTGACCTCCAAGCTCCATTTTCCTCAATATTTGTCTAGGTTTAGCGGTCCGTCACGTCCCGTCCCCGTCTTCACCGCCGTCGATCGCCCGCGCCGATCTCGTCGTCGGCACCACCGTGGTGAGCCTCTTGTTCTTATCTTCTTTCTGAAAGGAAAAAAAATTCTTACTTGTATGTTTATATAGATACTTGTATAATTTTCTTACTTTTATTATTGCATCTTATATAGTGCGATGGTTTTGGTATCTGCCCCCGTCGGCCCTCGTCCTGGCTATGATTCGGATGTGGTATATATTATCTTTTCATAACTATTGGTTCATTTATTATTTATGACAATTATGCCGACCAACGTGACATAGATTTTATTTATCTAGGAGGTTGTTGAACCGGAAATTCCAATCGACCCTATTGTCGAGAGGTTAAATTTAGTTGAAGAAGAAAACAATTTGTTGAAGGAAAAAATTAGAAAAATTGAGGAGGAGAAGATGATATTGGAGTTGCATGTTGCGGATGTCGTCGATGATCACAAGATCAAGATGGATGCAATGCGCTTGAAGATTAGAAAGATTAGAAAATATGCCATTCATACCGAGGCTTGGTATCATTATGCTATTGGATCAGTTGTTACATTGGTTGCGATTATGATCGCATTTGTTTTCGCATTGAAATGTTTTACATAGTTTCAATGTATGGTTTAATTAATTTAGATGCTCTGCAGAGCTTTATGTTGTTAGATGAGAACTATGTATGTACTTTGGTTTTAATGTGATGATGAACTTCTATTAATTTGGTCACTTAATTATGTATTCATGATGTTCTGTAATGATTTTTGACACACTTAATTATATATAATGCACGCAGATGAACCGGCAATGGATGTACGGTTCAAGACACACCTCCGTGTACATTAAGGGCGTGCATGATTTTCTCGAAGTGGCTGAGGCAAACAAGCAGAATGGTTCTATGTTTTGTCCATGCCCTATATGTGGGAATACGAAGTCTTACTCTGACCAGAAAATCCTTCACACCCACCTGCTTTACAAGGGTTTCACGCCACACTATAATGTTTGGACGAGGCATGGAGAAATAGGGTTATGATGGAAGACGACGAAGAAGAAGAGTACGATGACAACTATGTGCCCCCTGAATACGGTGATGCTACTGAGCATCAAGAACCAGATGATGTGCACGATGATGCTGCAACGGGCGAAGCTGCTGAAGATCAAGAGGAACCAGACGATGTGCCCGATGATGATGATCTCCGCCGGGTCATTGTCGATGCAAGGACGCAATGCGAAAGTCAAAAGGAGAAGCTGAAGTTCGATCGCATGTTAGAGGACCACAAAAAAGGGTTGTACCCCAATTGCGAAGATGGCAACACAAAGCTCGGTACCGTACTGGAATTGCTGCAGTGGAAGGCAGAGAATGTTGTGCCTGACAAAGGATTTGAGAAGCTACTGAAAATATTGAAGAAGAAGCTTCCAAAGGATAACGAATTGCCCGACAGTACATACGCAGCAAACAAGGTCGTATGCCCTCTAGGATTGGAGGTGTAGAAGATACATGCATGCCCTAATGACTGCATCCTCTACCACGGTGCATACAAGGATCTGAACGCATGCCCGGTATGCGGTGCATTACGGTATAAGATCAGACGAGATGACCCTGGTGATGTTGACAGCGAGCCCCCCAGGAAGAGGGTTCCTGCGAAGGTGATGTGGTGTGCTCCTATAATACCACGGTTGAAATGTCTATTCAGAAAT
Organism: Triticum timopheevii; assembly: GCA_963921465.1. NCBI lineage: Eukaryota > Viridiplantae > Streptophyta > Magnoliopsida > Poales > Poaceae > Triticum > Triticum timopheevii. Next base: position 15,416,437 of record OY997266.1, on the reverse strand, counting down.
GGAGAGCATGCCAAGTTGATGCGATGGCACAGTGAGGACCGTAAGAAAGACGGGAAGTTGAGAGCACCCGCTGACGGGTCGCAATGGAGAAAAATCGAGAGAAAGTACTGGGATGAGTTTGCAAGTGACCCAGGGAACGTATGGTTTGCTTTAAGCGTGGATGGCATTAATCCTTTCGGGGATCAGAGCAGCAATCAGAGCAGCTGGACCGTGACTCTATGTATGTATAACCTTCCTCCTTGGATGTGCATGAAGCGGAAGTTCATTATGATGCCAGTTCTCATCCAAGGCCCTAAGCAACCCGGCAACGACATTGATGTGTACCTAAGGACATTAGTTGAAGAACTTTTACATCTGTGGAATGGAAACGGTGTACGTATGTGGGATGAGCACAAACAGGAGGAATTTGACCTAAAGGCGTTGCTGTTCGTGACCATCAACGATTGGCCCACTCTCAGTAACCTTTCAGGATAGACAAAGAAGGGATACCACACATGCACGCTGATGTCTATGACACAACCTTCTTCTTGTAGACGTTGTTGGGCCTGCAAGTGCACAGGTTTGTAGGACAGTAGCAAATTTCCCTCAAGTGGATGACCTAAGGTTTATCAATCCGTAGGAGGCGTAGGAGGAAGATGGTCTTCTCAAACAACCCTGCAACCAAATAACAAAGAGTCTCTTGTGTCCCCAACACACCAAATACAACGGTAAATTGTATAGGTGCACTAGTTCGGCGAAGAGATGGTGATACAAGTGCAAAATAGATAGTAGATAAAGGTTTTTGTAATCTGAAATAATAAAAACAGCAAGGTAACTAATGATAAAAGTGAGCGTAAATGGTATTGCAATGATAGGAAACAAGGCCTAGGGTTCATACTTTCACTAGTGCAAGTTCTCTCAACAATAATAACATAGATAGATCATATAACAAGCCCTCAACATGCAACAAAGAGTCACTCCGAAGCCACTAATAGCGCAGAACAAACGTAGAGATTATGGTAGGGTACGAAACAACCTCAAAGTTATTCTTTCTGTCCTATCTATTCAAGAGTTCATAGTAAAATAACATAAAGCTATTCTTTCCGCTCGATCCATCATAGAGTTCATACTAGAATAACACCTTAAGATACAAATCAACCAAAACCCTAATGTCACCTAGATACTCCATTGTCACCTCAAGTATCCGTGGGCATGATTATACGATATGCATCACACAATCTCAGATTCATCCAACCAACATAAAAGTACTTCAAAGAGTGCCCCAAAGTTTCTACCGGAGAGTCAAGAACGTGTGCCAACACCTATGCATAGGTTCCCAAGTGTCACGAAACCCGCAAGTTGATCACCAAAACATACATCAAGTGGATCAATAGAATAACCCATTGTCACCACGGTTAGCCCACGCAAGACATACATCAAGTGTTGATAAAAGACTCAATCCAATAAGATAACTTCAAAAGGGGAAACTCAATTCATCACAAGAGAGTAGAGGGGGAGAAACATCATAAGATCCAACTACAATAGCAAAGCTCGGGATACATCAAGATCGTGTCATAGATGGAACACGAGAGAGAGAGATCAAACACATAGCTACTGGTACATACCCTCAGCCCCGAGGGTGAACTACTCCCTCCTTGTCATGGATAGCGCCGGGATGATGAAGATGGCAACCGGTGATGCGATCCCCCTCCGGCAGGGTGCCGGAACAGGGTCCCGATTGGTTTTTGGTGGCTACAGAGGCTTGCGGCGGCGGAACTCCCGATCTATTTTCTGTTCTGGAAGTTTTAGGGTACAAGAGTATATATGGGTGCAAGGGGTACATCGGTGGAGCTACGGGGGCCCCACGACGCAGTGGGGCGCGCCCGGGGGGGGGGGGGGAGGTGGGCGCGCCCCCCACCCTCGTGAGCACCTCCCGTATCTCCTGACGTGCACTCCAAGTCCATCGGGTGGCTTTCCTTCCAAAAACAACTTCTCTAGTTGATTTCGTTCCATTTTGACTTCATCTGATATTCCTTTTCCTCGAAACACTGAAATAGGCATAAAACAGCAAATCTGGGCTAGGCCTCCGGTTAATAGGTTAGTCCCAAAAATAATATAAAAGTGGATAATAAAGCCCAATATTGCCTAAAACAGTAGATATAGTAGCATGGAGCAATCAAAAATTATAGATACATTGGAGACGTATCAAGCATCCCCAAGCTTAATTCCTGCTCGTCCTCGAGTAGGTAAATGATAAAAAAGAATTTTTTATGCGGAGTGATACTTTGGCATAATTTCAATGTAATTCTTCTTACTTGTGATATGAATATTCAGATCCAAAAGATTCAAGACAAAAGTTCATATTGACACAAAAATAATAAAACTTCAAGCATACTAATCAAAGCAATCATGTCTTCTCAAAATAACATGGCAAAAGAAAGTTCATCCCTACAAAATCATATAGTTAGGCCATGCTTCATTTTCGTCACACAGATGTTCCCAACTTCTATACCCCCGATGACAAGCCAAGCAATTGTTTCATACTTAGATAATCTCAAACTTTTTCAACCTTCACGCAATACATCAGCGTGAGCCATGGATATAGCACTATGGGTGGAATAGAATATGATGATGGGGATTGTGTGGAGAAGACAAAAAAGGAGAAAGTCTCACATTGACGAGGATAATCCACGGGCTATGGAGATGCCCATCAATTGATGTCAACATGAGGAGTAGGGATTGCCATGCAACGGATGCACTAGAGCTATGAATGCTCAACAAAAGAAAACTACTGGGTGTGCATCCAACTCGCTTGCTCACGAAGACCTAGGGCATTTGAGGAATCCCATCGTAGGAATATACAAGCCAAGTTCTATAATGAAAAATTCCCACTAGTATAAAAAGACAACTTATGAGACTCACTACATGAGGAACAAGGTGCTACTTTGAAGCACAATATATGAGACTCACTACATGAGGAACAAGGTACTACTTTGAAGCACAAGTGTGGAAAAGAGATAGTAGCATTGCCCTTTTTATTTTATTTTTTATTTTTTTATTTTTTTGGGCCTTTTTTGTGGCCTTTCCTTTTTTGGGGCCTTTTTTTGGCCTTTCTTTTTGGGCAATGCTCTAATAATGATGATCATCACACTTTCATTACAACATATGGATTACAACTCAAAACTTAGAACAAGATATGACTCTATATGAATGCCTCCGGCGGTGTACCGGGATGGTGCAATGAATCAAGAGTGACATGTATGGAAAATAATGCATGGTAGCTTTGCCACAAATACGATGTCAACTACATTATCATGCAATGGCAATATGACAAAAGTAATGTATGTCATGATGATGATGATGGAAGTTGCATGGAAATATATCTCGGAATGGCTATGGAAATGCCATGATAGGTAGGTATGGTGTCTGTTTTGAGGAAGATATAAGGAGGTTTATATGTGATAGAGCGTATTGTATCACGGGGTTTGGATGCACCGGCGAAGTTTGCACCAACTCTCAAGGTGAGAAAGGGCAATGCACGGTACCGAAGAGGCTAGCAAAGGTGGAAAGGTGAGAGTGCGTATAATCCATGCACCCAACATTAGTCAAAAGAACTCATATACTTATTGCAAAAATTTAGAAGTCATCAAAAATCAAGTACTACGCGCATGCTCCTAGGGGGATAGATTGGTAGGAAAAGACCATCGCTCGTCCCCGACCGCCACCCATAAGGATGCACAAGCCAGGTACACTTCATGTTTCAAATTTGTTACACAACTTTAACCATACGTGCATGCTATGGGATTTGCAAACTTCAACACAAGTATTTCTCAAATTCATAATCACCCAACTAGCACGACTTCGATATTATCATCTCCATATCTCAAAACAATTATCAAGCATCAAACTTCTCTTAGTATTCAATTCACTCAAAAGAAAGTTTCACAAATCTTGAACACCAAGTATATTAACATTAAGCAAATTACCATGCTATTAATGACTCTCAAAATAATCTAAGTGAAGCATGAGAGTTCAACTATTTCTCCAAAATAAAACTACCACCATGCTCTAAAAGATCTAAGTGAAGCACTAGATCAAAACTAACAATTTCCAATTCATGTATGGCTCTCTCTCAATAAGGAATTTCAGATCTTGATACTTTATTCAAACATCAAGCAAAGCAAAATAAAACTACATTGCAAGGATAGCACAACTCATGTGAAGAAGCAAAAACTTAGGCTCAACCGATACTAACCGATAGTTGTTGAAGAAGAAAGGTGGGATGCCTACCGGGGCATCCCCAAGCTTAGATGCTTGAGACTTCTTGAAATATTATCTTGGGGTGCCTTGGGCATCCCTAAGCTTGAACTTTTGTGTCTCCTTAATTCCTCTCGTATCATGTTTTCTCTTTTTATCAAAAGCTTCATTCACAACAAACTCAACAAGAACTCGTGAGATAGGTTAGTATAAGCCAATGCAAAACCTTATCATATTATACTGTATAAAATCACTTAAATTATTATTAAACATTGCATACTAAATGCCTCTATTTATTTAATACTCCTATCCTCAAATAGAATCATTAAACAAGCAAACATACGCAAACAATGCAACCGTAACAGCAATCTGTCAAAACAGTACAGTCTGTAAAGAATGCAAGAGTCATCATACTTCCCTAACTCCAAAAATTATGAACTAAAATTCCCACAGTAATAAATTTCTCAGAGCTCAATATGCAAAAAGATTCAACGTTAGACCATGCTCTGACTTTTCTAGGGAATTTTTGCAACAGCAGTAAACTTTCTGTTTTCAAACAGCAACATGCAAACTAGCAAAATAAGCATGGCAAAGGCTATCCTTGACTTTTTTATTGAAACTAAAGAGGCAAAACACAATTCTAACTAACAGAAAGCAAAAACTAACAAAAGAAATTGACGCTCCAAGCAAAACACATATCATGTGGTGAATAAAAATATAGCTCCAAGTGAAGTTACCGATGAACGAAGACGAAAGAGGGGATGCCTTCCGGGGCATCCCCTAGCTTAGGCTCTTGGTTGTCCTCGAATATTACCTTGGGGTGCCTTGGGCATCCCCAAGCTTAGGCTCTTGCCACTCCTTATTACATAGTCCATCGAATCTTTACCCAAAACTTGAAAACTTCACAACACAAAACTTAACAGAAAACTCGTAAGCTCCGTTAGTATAAGAAAATAAAACCACCACTTAGGCACTGTCATGAACTCATTCTAAATTCATATTGGTGTAATATCTAGTGTATTCCAACTTATCTATGGTTCATACCCTCCGATACTACTCATAGATTCATCAAAAATAAGAAAACAACACAATGAAAACAGAATCTGTCAAAAAAAGGAACAGTCTGTAGTAATCTATATAAAACTTATACTTCTGGAACCCCAAAAATTATGAAATAAATTGCTGGACCTGAGAAATTTGTCTATTAATCATCTGCAAAAAGAATAAACCTAAAATCACTCTCCAGTAAAAAAATGGCAGCTAATCTCGTGAGCGCTAAAGTTTCTGTTTTTCACAGCAAGATCACATAAACTTCACCCAAGTCTTCCCAAAGGTTCTACTTGGCACTTTATTGAAAAAAGCTATAAAAATGATTACTACAGTGGCATAATCATGTGGACACACAAAAACTGTAAGGATAAATATTGGGTTGTCTCCCAACAAGCGCTTTTCTTTAATGCCTTTCTAGCTAGGCATGATGATGACAATGATGCTCACATAAAAAATAAGAATTGAAACATAACGGGAGCATCATGAAGCATATGACTAGCACATTTAAGTCTAACCCACTTCCTATGCATAGGGATTTTGTGAGCAAACAACTTATGAGAACAATAATCAACTAGCATAGGAAGGTAACACAAGCATAGATTTAAGAATTTAAGCACATAGAGAGGAAACTTGATATTATCGCAATTCCTACAAGCATATGTTCCTCTCTCATAATAATTTTTCAGTAGCATCATGAATGAATTCAACAATATAACCAGCACCTAAAGCATTCTTTTCATGATCTACAAGCATAGAAAATTTATTACTCTCAACATAAGCAAATTTCTTCTCATGAATAGTAGTGGAAGCAAACTCAACAAAATAACTATCATATGATTGAAAATTAAGATCAAGATGACAAGTTTCATGGTTGTCATTATTCTTTAAAGCATACGTGTCATCACAATAATCATAATAGATAGGAGGCATGCTTTCATCATAGTAAATTTGCTCAGCAAAGCTTGCGGGACAAAAAATATCATCTTCATCAAACATAGCTTCCCCAAGCTTGTGGCTTTGCATATCATTAGCATCATGGATATTCAAGGAATTCATACTAACAACATTGCAATCATGCTCATCATTCACATATTTTATGCCAAGAATTCTATGTAATTATTCTTCTAGTACATGAGCACAATAATCATTTCCATCATACTCACGAAAGATATTAAAAAGGTGAAGCGTATGAGACAAACTCAACTCCATTTTTTTGTAGTTTTCTTTTATAAACTAGACTAGTGCTAAAATAAGAAACAAAAAGATTCAATTGCAAGATCTAAAGATATACCTTCACTTACCTAGCCTCCCCGGCAACGGCGCCAAACTGCTTGATGTCTACTACACAACCTTCTTCTTGTAGACGTTGTTGGGCCTGCAAGTGCACAGGTTTGTAGGACAGTAGCAAATTTCCCACAAGTGGATGACCTAAGGTTTATCAATCCGTAGGAGGCGTAGGAGGAAGATGGTCTCTCTCAAACAACCCTGCAACCAAACAACAAGGAGTCTCTTGTGTCCCCAACACACCCAATACAATGGTAAATTGTATAGGTGCACTAGTTCGGCGAAGAGATGGTGATACAAGTGCAAAATAGATAGTAGATAAAGGTTTTTGTAATCTGAAATAATAAAAACAGCAAGGTAACTAATGATAAAAGTGAGCGTAAATGGTATTGCAATGATAGGAAACAAGGCCTAGGGTTCATACTTTCACTAGTGCAAGTTCTCTCAACAATAATAACACAGATAGATCATATAACAAGCCCTCAACATGCAACAAAGAGTCACTCCGAAGCCACTAATAGCGGAGAACAAACGTAGAGATTATGGTAGCGTACGAAACAACCTCAAAGTTATTCTTTCTATCCTATCTATTCAAGACTTCGTAGTAAAATAACATAAGGCTATTCTTTCCGCTCGATCCATCATAGAGTTCATACTAGAATAATACCTTAAGATACAAATCAACCAAAACCCTAATGTCACCTAGATACTCCATTGTCACCTCAAGTATCCGTGGGCATGATTATACGATATGCATCAGACAGTCTCAGATTCATCCAACCAACATAAAAGTACTTCAAAGAGTACCCCAAAGTTTCTACCAGAGAGTCAAGAACGTGTGCCAACCCCTATGCATAGGTTCCCAAGTGTCACGAAACCCGCAAGCTGATCACCAAAACATACATCAAGTGGATCAATAGAATAACCCATTGTCACCACGGTTATCCCACGCAAGACATACATCAAGTGTTCATAAAAGACTCAATCCAATATGATAACTTCAAAAGGGGAAACTCAATTCATCACAAGAGAGTAGAGGGGGAGAAACATCATAAGATCCAACTACAATAGCAAAGCTCGGGATACATCAAGATCGTGCCATAGATGGAACACGAGAGAGAACACGAGAGAGAGAGAGAGATCAAACACATAGCTACTGGTACATACCCTCAGCCCCGAGGGTGAACTACTCCCTCCTCGTCATGGATTGCGCTGGGATGATGAAGATGGCCACCGGTGATGGGATCCCCCTCCGGCAGGGTGCCGGAACAAGGTCCCGATTGCTACAGAGGCTTGCGGCGGCGGAACTCCTGATCTATTTTCTGTTCTGGAAGTTTTAGGGTACAAGAGTATATATGGGTGCAAGGGGTACGTTGGTGGTGCTACGGGGGCCCCACGAGGCAGGGGGCGCGCCCGGGGGTGGGGCGAGGTGGGCGCGCCCCCACCCTCGTGAGCACCTCCCATATCTCCTGACGTGCACTCCAAGTCCATCGGGTGGCATTCCTTCCAAAAATAACTTCTCTAGTTGATTTCGTTCCGTTTTGACTTCGTCTGATATTCCTTTTCGTCGAAACACTGAAATAGGCATAAAACAGCAAATCTGAGCTGGGCCTCCGGTTAATAGGTTAGTCCCAAAAATAATATAAAAGTGGATAATAAAGCCCAATATTGCCTAAAACAGTAGGTAAAGTAGCATGGAGCAATCAAAAATTATAGATACGTTGGAGACATATCACACGCACTGTTTACTTGACACCGATAGTATATATACCTGGGAAGCTGCAGGAAGAATGTGTACCTGGGAAATCGTCTATTTCTTCCGACCAACCATCAATGTAGAAAGAAAGGAAAACATTTCAAAGGCGAGGCAGATCACTGGAAGAAGCCCACCATGCATACCGGTGATCACGTACTTGCTAGGGTCAATGATTTACACGTAATCTTTGGAAAGGGTCCCGGCGGACTAGCTGTTCTGAGTGACCCTGGGGGACACGCACCCATGTGGAAGAAGAAATCTATATTTTGGGACCTACCCTACTGGAAAGACCTAGAGGTCCACTCTTCGATCGACGTGATGCACATGACGAAGAACCTTTGCGTGAACCTGCTAGGCTTCTTGGGCGTGTATGGGAAGACAAAAGATACAGCTGAGGCACGGGAGGACCTGCAACGTTTGCACGAAAAAGACGGCATTCCTCCAAAGCAGTATGAAGGTCCTGCCAGCTATGCTCTTACCAAAGAAGAGAAGGAAATCTTCTTTGAATGCCTGCTTAGTATGAAGGTCCCGACTGGCTTCTCGTCGAATATAAAAGGAATAATAAATATGGCAGAGAAAAAGTTTCAGAACCTAAAGTCTCATGGCTGCCACGTGATTATGACGCAACTGCTTCCGGTTGCATTGAGGGGGCTTCTACCGGAAAACGTCCGATTAGCCATTGTGAAGCTATGTGCATTCCTCAATGCAATCTCTTAGAAGGTGATCGATCCAGAAATCATACCAAGGCTAAGGAGTGATGTGGTGCAATGTCTTGTTAGTTTCGAGCTGGTGGTCCCACCATCCTTCTTCAATATCATGACGCACGTCCTAGTTCATCTAGTTGACGAGATTGGCATTCTGGGCCCCGTATTTCTACACAATATGTACCCCTTTGAGAGGTTCATGGGAGTCCTAAAGAAATAGGGACAATTCCATTTCTCCCCCTAACTTGAGCCACCACCTGGCATTTGCCCCTAATTTTCAGGTATGCTCAAAAATACCCCTCTTCCGTCAAGTCACCTTACAGAAATGCCCTTCTGTGCCGTTACCGTCCGGTCAAAGGGGTTTGACCGTCTTGTGAACAATAACATGGTGAACAGTAAATTCGAAAAAAATAGAAAAAGATATCAAAAAAATCTGAAATTTTGTGGGATCGAAGATACTCGAGGGATCAAGGTGCATGCAAATTTTTGCGTAGTTTGGACATTCTAGCAGCTCGTGTCGAAAGAAAAACTTTAAAATGTACGCTGTGAACAGTAAATTCAAAAAAAATAGCTAGAAAATTCAAAAAAATATGAAATTTTTTGGCATCAAAGAGGCTGGGGTGCGCAAGGTGCGTGCAAATTTTTGCTGTGTTTCGACAATGTAGGAGCTCGTGGAGAAAAAAACAAAATTTTGCGCAGAAAAAATCTTTGAAAAAATGCTCTATTTTGTATTTTTTTTCCTAGAGCACCTCGCATGTCATTTGATCACAAAAAAATGCAAGCACCTTGCGCACCCATGCCTCTTTGATGCAAAAAAAAATCATATTTTTAAAAAATTTCTTGTTATTGTTTTTGAATTTACTATTCACAGTGTATAGATTTATATTTTTTTCCTTTGCCACGTGTTCCTGGAATGTCCAAATAGCGCGAAAATTTGCATGCACCTTGCGCCCTTGAGTATCTTCGATCCCACGAAATTTCAGGATTTTTTGATATTCTTTGCTATTTTTTTCGAATTAAATGTTCACCATGTTACTGTTCACGAGACGGTCAAACCCCTTTGACCGGACGACAAGGGCATTTCTATAAGGTGAATTGACGGAAGAGGGGTATTTTTTAGCATACCTGGAAATTAGGGGCAAATGCCAGGTGGTGGCTCAAGTTAGGGGGAGAAATGGAATTGTCCCAAAGAAATATGTCCGTAACCGCGCTAGGCTAGAAGGAAGCATCTCAATGGGCCATCAAACAGAGGATGTCATCGGGTTTTGTGTTGACTTCATTCCTGGCCTTAAAAAGATAGGTCTCCCTAAATCCTGATATGAGGGGAGACTGACTGGAAAAGGCACGCTTGGAAGGGACTCAATAATATGCAGGGACGGATATTCTTGGTCTCAAGCACACTACACAGTTCTACAGAACTCTACCTTGGTGACCCCGTATGTCGATGAACACAAGAACAGTCTGCACTCCAAACACCCGGAGCAGTGCGACGACTAGATTACATTTGAACACATCAGGACTTTCAGCAGTTGGTTGGAAGCACGTCTCAGAGGTGATAACAATGTTTGTGATGAGCTGTACTTGTTGTCCAGGGGACCATCTTTGACTGTATTGATTTGGAAAGGATACGAGATAAATGGGAATACATTTTACACGATTGACCAAGATCAAAAGAGCACCAACCAAAACAGTGGTGTCCGCTTTGATGCAACAACCGAGAGGGGAAAGGACACATATTATGGTTACATAGTGGACATATGGGAACTTGACTACGGACATGATTTTAAGGTCCCTTTGTTTAAGTGCAAATGGGTCAATCTGTCAGGAGGCGGGGTACAGGTAGACCCACAATACGGAATGACAACAGTGGATCTGAAAAATCTTGGGTACACTGATGAACCATTCGTCCTAGCCAATGATGTGGCATAGGTTATCTATGTGAAGGACATGTCTAGCAGACCGAGAAAGAGAAAAGATAAGGAAGCGAATACATCATACGATGAGCCAAAGCGCCACATAGTTCTTTCAGGAAAAAGGGACATCGTGGGAGTGGAGGGCAAGACAGACATGTCTGAAGATTATGAAAAGTTTCATGAATTTCCTCCCTTCAAAGCCAAGGCTGACCCCAACATCCTGATAAACGATGAAGATTATCCATGGTTACGGCGCAATAAGCAAATGACACAAGCGAAGAAAAAGTGAAGACTTTCTCCCGCAAATATTATGATGATACCATGCCAACTTTGTAACAGACGAGTATGATACCATTGTCCGTTTTGTACATGCACATGCTATGTGGGTGAATTTATGATACCATGCCAACTTTCAACTTTTTCAGAGTTCATTTGAAATGCTTTAATGTCTTATGGTTCGGCCCTCGTAATAATTAAAAATAGCAACAATAAGTATTTTGTTGTAAGTAGAAACAAAATAAAATAAATAAAGCAAGAAAGAAAACAAAAAAACAAAAAAAGTGTTTTCAAATTTGAAAACTAATGGCACTAACAGAAATTTTATAATTTTCCTAAAACTAAAAGCAAAAAAGACTTAAAAAATAAAGCAAAAAACAAAAGATAATAAATAATGAAGAAAACAAAACAGAAAAACTGGAAAAAAACAAAAATAGCAACAACAAGTAAAGAAAACAAAAAAACAAAAAAATGCCTCCTACTGGGCCCCCATGGCCTGAATACGACTAGAAACCCGTAGTAGGCCCAGAAGGCCCATCAGGCAAAGCAGTAGCAAGTAGGCTCGCAAGCCTGCGGTGGAGAGGAGCTCGAGAGGGGTGCGGCAGTGGGGCTTATAAACCACTGAGCGCCCCTCTCAACTAGCGAGGTGGGACTAAACTTTGGCCCCGACGCGGGGAGCACAGGGGCCTTTGGTCCCGGTTGGTGGCACCAACCGGGACTAAAGGGGGGGGCATTGGTACCGGTTGGTGCCACAAACCGGTACCAATGTCCACCCTTTAGTCCCGGTTGGTGCCACCAACTGGGACCAAAGGCCGCCGCTTCCCGCCCTTTGGGCTGCTGAAAAGAGGCCTTTGGTCCCGGTTGGTGGCACCAACCGGGACTAAAGGGGGCATTAGTCCCGGTTGGATTCACGAACCGGGACCAATTCTCTTCATATATAACTAGCACTTAGCAGTTTCTCCAAAATCCATCCCTTTCTTCTCTGCCCGACGCCTGCTGCTCTGCCTCGTCGCCGTCGCCGCCGAGCCGTCAGGCTGCTCCACCTCATCGTCGCCGCCGCCTCCGACGCCGTCAGGCTGGTCCACCTCATCGTCGTCGCCGCCTCCGACGCTGTCAGGCTGCTCAACTTTGCCGTCGCCGCCGCCCTCAACGCCATCTGTCCCGACGCCGGCGCCGCCCTCCGCGCCCCGACGCCACCCGCCGTGCCCCGCCACCCCCCTGTGAGCACCTGCCTCGCGCCCCTGCCTTGCCTCGCTCCCGCACGCGGACCTACACCCCTGCCCTGCCCCGCCGGCGCCACCGTTGCCGCCATGCCCCTCTGCCCGGCTCTTTTCTTATTAGTTTAATTTTTTTTCATATATTTATAATGTATGTGCATGTATGTGGCTATATGTTTTTGTTCATATGTTGCTATATGTTTTTTTATTTTTATTAGTTTATTTGTTTGTTCGTATGTGATGTATATGTGTATGTGGCTATAATGTATATGTGTATGTGATGTATGTGGCTAGAATTTGCTAAATATATATGTTAAAAATGTTTTTTTGTTCATAGAAAGTTTTTTGTTCATATATAGAAAGTTACAATTTTAGAAAAGTTTTATATATGCAAAAGTTACAATTTTAGAAAAAGAAGGATAGGAAAGAAGAAAATAAGAAGAGGAAAGAAAGAAGAAGAGGCGAGGAAAAGAAGAGGAGAAATAAATAAGAAGAAGAAAAAAGAAGAAAAAGAAGAGGAGAAGAAGAAAGGAATAGAGGAGAAGAAGAAAAAATAGAAAAAAATTCTATTTTTTCTTCTTCTCCTCTATTCCTTTCTTCTTCTCCTCTTTTTCTTCTTCTTTTTTTCTTCTTCTTCATTCTTCCTTCTTCCTCTTTTCTTCCTTTTGCTTAATTATTTTCCTTTCTCGAGGGAAAAGAAGAGGATAAGAAGAAAGAAAGGAATAGAGGAGAAAGAAGAAACTTCAACACGAGGGGGGGTACCGATACCCCCTCCCCGATAACATTATTTTCCCATGTATACGTATGTTGCGTTGTTGTCGATATAACCCCATCTAGATAACTTCGACATGAGGGGCGGTCGATATATATACCCCCTCTCGACCATGATAACATATACAACGGCACCCCCCCTCGGCCCTCTCGCTCGACCAAAACTCTCGAGGACACCCAAACCCTAGAGATAAAACGATGTTGGTCTCCTACCCCCTCCCTCCGCGCCCCTACCCGACAAATTAACTCTCTCGAGGCCACCCAAGTTTACCAAGTTAAAAGAGCATTGTCATCGAGGCCACCCCAAACACTTGAAGCGTTGTGTCGAGGCGACCCCAAACCCTAGAGAAGCAGCGTCGAGGCCACTAACATGATTCCTTATGTGATTAGCTAGCTAGTTCAACGTTTGCCACTAATATATATATATATATATCCATCTGTACCATGTTTGAATAATAATTGATATGTTGTAAATATTTGCAGAAACTATGGAGCACTCCCGAGATGAAGAAACAGAAGCGATGTTGGGGGACATAATCGCACAAGGAAGTGGTGTCGTTGCATCATTTCTCAACGACAGCGATGGTCAGGAAGGATTGGGTGAAGAAGAGGGATATGTTCATGATGGCTCCGACCCATTAATGCCGGTACAAGAAGAGGGCTATGTTCATGATGGCTCCGGTGACCCAATGGAGGTACAAGAAGGAGACCGTGCTGACTGCTCCGGTGACCGAACTGAGTCCGGCCAGGTATATATATATTAGTTAAGCCCGTACTGACTAGCTAGTTAATTGATGCATTCATTGTTTTGGTATATGTACACATATTAATTAACTCTCGTCTTTCTTCCTTTTTCTAGCTTTCCGGATCGAGCACAACTTCGGTAAGGAGACGAGGCCCGAAGAAAAAGTTGAGCTCGGATGAAAAGTTTGAGATCATAGAAATCGCGCCCGACGGCGAACCGATTGAACCCATCCGGACAAAGCGCGCATTTATTGCTCAGTGCGGGGTTCTTGTTAGGGACAATATCCCGATCAGCATCCAGCAATGGTATAAGCCTAAGGAGGAAGACCCTGAGGTGTCTTATGTCAATGATATGCAGAAAGAAGATCTTTGGACTCAGCTGAAGGCAAATTTCACCCTACCGCCAGAGGAGGATCTGGAGAAGCCAGTTAAAGAGCAATTAATCAAGTCTTGTGCTCTTAAGAAGATGGCAACCCTATTCAGGAGGTGGAGGAAAGAGCTGAACAAGTTTGTCGACAAAAAAAAGACACCGGAATTCATCGGCAAATATGAGAAGATCAAAGATCACTGGCCCGCATTTGTGGCCCACAAGACATCGGAAAAGAGTAAAAAGATATCGGCGACAAGCAAGCAAAATGCTGCGAAGAAGATGCTTCACCATCGCACGGGGTCAGCTGGCTACCTCAAAGCCCCGCCTAAGTGGTCCAAGGCTGAGAATGATCTTCTTGAAAAAGGGAACGAACCAGAGACAATGTCCTGGCCAGACCGTTCCCGGACTTGGTTCTTCGGGCTGGCAGAACCTTGGACCCTGTATCAGGGAAGTGCCATTGGACGAACGAGCAACTGCAAATACCAGTCAAGAACCTTCGGCACTATATCGATGCAGCGCAACGAGGGACGTTCATTCCAGACAGGGAGAAGGACGAGCTCACAATGGCCCTCGAGAATCCTGAGCACCCTGGACGGACACGAGGCACGCCAGGCTCCATTCCGTGGAAGGTTGGTTTTCCGGATGCAGGGGGTTACAAAACCCATGAGAGGAGGAAGAAACTGGAGCAGGGCCAAGTGCAGGCGCTGCACGAAAGGGTAATGGGGCTAGAGGAACGAGAAGGGGAACGAGAAGCAGCAGATCACAGCAAACGACATGCCGAAGCTTCCCCCGAAGCTACCCCGCCATCTCAGCGGAGAAGCAGCGTGGCTTCCAGCAAGCTGCTTCAGCCGGAGCATGTCTTGACGGCTCCTGCCAGCTATCCCGTGGATGATACCATGGAGTCTCAAAATTGCCACATTATGGCGCGATGGATGAATTTGAAGGTCAAGGCGGCTATTGGCTTTGTTTATCCTACTGGACCCGGCGCAACTTATCACTGCCGGCCGATTCCAGAAGGATATGCTAAGGTGATGCTGGATGAAATAACAGAGGGATTTGAGGACCTCCCGCTTGACCACCCTACCAGTGAAGGGGACTAGGCTGGGTTCTGCTCTGAAGACTCCATGCCTATGGCGGAAGGAGCTCATCAACCTTCCGAACTGGACGCCTCCGCCTCCTCCTCCTCCTCCGGCGAGTCAGGGCACTCCGCCTCCTCCACCGCCTCCTCCTCCGGCGAGTGACAATCAGGGAACGCGTGGCGGCACTCCGCCTCCTTCTTCGTCGCGTGGCGGCACTCCGCCTGCACCGGCGCTCCCGAGTAGCCAGCAGCCTCCTCCTTCTCCGCCTCGCCAGCAAGGGCAGAAGAGACCCGCCGCCGCCCCGGCTGCTCCGGCGCGTCTTAATCCTTCTCCTCCGCCTCGTAAGCAAGCACGAAAGAAGACAGATGTCGCAGCCGCTCCGTCTGCTCCGGCGTCTAGCAGCACAACCAGAGGCGGGAGGCAATACAGATACGGTCCACCTCTCAAGCCTCTAGAGAAGTTACCATACGAGAGGACCGAGGAGGAAAACAATACGATCATGCGGAACTGCGTGAAGGAGTTCTTTGAAGGGGTGAAAGCAAAGAGACATCCACCTCCGAAGGAGAAGGTAGATCCGGTGAAAGCAAAGCGCACTCTCGATGCCCTGAGGAAACCGGCAAAGTCTCCACCGAGAAGCAACTATGAGCGCTTTAGTGAACAGACATATCTCCAAGCAGAGCGGTCAGGAAGTACTATCAGACATCAAAGGTCAAGAGAACGAGCAGCTGCGAAAAAAATTGACCAGCTCAGCGAACAAGCAAACCAATCGTGCCCCCCACTCAATGTGTCTAGCAGCAAGATCGTCGCTAATGCTCCGGGGATGGTGGCCGGTTATGGCAATCTACAAGATTATCTGCCTGACGATGCACTTCCTGATTTCATGGAGGTGGACGAACACAGATAGAGTACAGGAAGCCTCTCGTCAAAGATGAAAAATCTCTAACAACGATGATGCGAAGATTCCATACTTTGTACATGAAAACCTGCAGAGAGTCTGGGGGGACGAATAGTTTGTATCTGCACATTAAAGAGGAGCACGACCTCGTTGGAACTGATCTGTTGTGTGTTCCATTTTAGGAGTTCTTCGCGTTCTTCAATCAAAAGGCCCTCGATAAATTAACGGTCTTTTGCTACTGCCTGTAAGTACTATTTCTGTCATTAAATCTCTATATATAGCTCGGCTCTTTCATTGCATGTATTTATAATTAATTATCCTCAATATATTATGCAGATTGAAGATCGTCGAGTGCAAAAAACAAGAAATTTATGATATTGGGTCATTAACACAAATATCGTAGATGAATTTCTGGTTAAAAAGCACGTCAAAGAGGCCGAGGACAACTTGCTACAATCGTTGATCAAAAATCAAAACAAAGATACCATACTCTTTCCTTACAACGGCAAGTGAGTGTTACTGTCGTGTGCATATTCGGTTTCCCTTATTACTCGAGCGAGGTTATAGTAATGTAACTGATGAGTTATGCATGCGTGCGCAGGTACCACTATGTTCTTCTGGAGATTAAGCTTGAGCGGGGACTAGTAACCGTCTTAGACTCGAGACGGAAAGATCCCGAAACCTATGCGGACATGACTAAATTGCTCAACAAGTAAGTTCAATCGATCATTATCGCACCATATCGGCAAATTTTTGTTCATTTCCTGATTTCGCAAGTAATAATAATTATTTTCTTTGTCTTGCAGGGTTTGGAAACAGTTCACCGCAGAAGCTCCGGGACTGCCGAAGGAGTTGCGATATACATACCCGAAAGTAAGTACCACTGGCTAGCTAGTTGCACGCATCTCCCATTGATTCTATAGCTATACTTTCAGCAATGCCATTTATAATGCTTCATTATCAGTTTGATTGACCTCCATTTCTCGTAAAGTGCTTGTGGCAGGAACAAGGGAATGATTTCTACGGATACTACGTGTGCGAGTTCATCCACAACGCGACTTTAAAAAATAAGCGGGGCTACTCTAAAAGACAATTTGAAGTGCGTAAGCAATAATATTCACAATTTCATTTAATTACACCATAATTTATGTTGAGTTTCATTCATATATCTGTATTAATTAACCCCCTTCTTCAAATTAGATGTGGCAGATGCGGAATGAACTCCTAGAACCAGATCGCATGAAAGCAATTCAAGAGGAATTGGCGGGATTCTTTCTTGACCACGTCATCAATAAAGCTGGAGAATACCATGTGGAAGTTGATTTCAATTGCTAGGGGATTGTAATTAAGAGATCTTACATATTGTACATGTATGTAGCCAGTAGCGTCGGATACATGATACGAAAACTTGTTGTTCGACCAATCTCTCGGAGAAGGAGAGGTCGATCGATCACTTCTCTCGGTATGCATGACAAACTTCTGTACTCAATGGTTCCCTTCATTTTCTTACTAGCTAGCGTGTCGAAGGCCTCTCTATGTATATAGTACATAGCGTCGACCAAGCACGGACATAAGAGAGGACACTTCTCTCTATTAATTAGCTAGCTAACACAATATATGAAACACCTGAATTAACCCCCCAAAACCCCCAACCCCCCCCCCCCCCTTTCAAAAAAAACAAAAACCCCAGCCAGTGGAATGCTGACGCGTGGATGCCTTTTGGTCCCGGTTGGTGCCACCAACCGGGACCAAAGGCCCCCCTGCCTGGGCTTGGTGCACCGGCCACGTGGAGGACCATCTGTCCCAGTTCGTGTTTGAATTGGGACTAAAGGGGAGAGGTATTAGTAACGACCCATTAGTCCCGGTTCATGAACCGGGACTAAAGGCCCTTACGAACCGGGACAAATGCCCCCTTTTCTACTAGTGAAGGCTTTCTCCCTAGTTGATCGGACACCTCTCGAAGAAGCGGTTGAGTGACTTGGTCACCCCTTATATTCTTGTCTGTCCTTAGGTTCAAGTAAGCTTTCCTGCTACCTATTCTCCAGTATGTTATTTCTAGGATATTAGGTCAAGCTTGGCCCCTATTGTAATCTTGGATATATTTTCTACTATCTATGTTCCATCACCTGGTGGTTAGCGCACATTGGTTGGGAGCCGATACTTGATTTTCCACATCATCCTTAGTGTTAGCTTTTTCATGCTTTGGCAACGTTGTTCAAGCCTTTCTCACGCACTGATGCGAGGATGATCTTGGTTGGTCTCATCTCTGGTTATCCCCCTGTGTCTCTATAACCTCCAGCTACGGATGCCTTCTTAGAAGTCTCTGGACTAGGTGGTTGCGTGGTGTGGTGACAAATGGATTGCTCATTGCTTCTTGATGGCATCTGCCGAATCAAGGGGTTATTTCTCCTACTTCATGCAAGCAGCTAATCAAGCTTTTTGGCGTCGGGGGTCTCAAAAATCTAGTACTTATTCAATGGATCTTTCGGAGGCTTGTGGTCATGTTGTTGTTATTTTCTGGTGGCAGCCAGCACATCAGCGATGGCGTATGTGTGTCTATCGATAATAGTGAGAAAGGCGGAATGTGTCGTGATCTAGGTGAAAAGTTGTGATGCGTTTGTGTGCTCCTTTGTACTATTTGGTCACACGAGTCCCTTGTGCTTACACGTGTATCCTTTTCTTTTTGTGGCTCCCACGTGTTTGATGGTGTTATACTCTGGCGATGGAGTCAAAAGTACTCCACCGTGTATCAATTAGGCAGGAAGCTACGAAAAAACAATGTGCTTACATTTATGTTCCTCAATTTTTCTAAAAGTAACATGGATCTGCAATTGTCAACCTTTTTATCGCACACTTGTAGGTACTTAAAAGAAAGACAACATTAATGTATGGATAAACTAGCAATAATGAAATGATTAAGAGCACGGCTTATATCTATACCATTTAAGTTTGGGAATGGAAAGCATAATGAGGAAGCATTTATAGTGTAGTGTGGCTGCCTAGGCAACTTTTCTTCTCAGATCTCTGCTCTAGTCCTCACCCACCTCCTGAAAAAGTTTGGCGTGAGACACACACACAGGAGTTTTCTTTCCCCAAAGGCCAGCCAAGATGCAGGGTGCCGCCGCGGCCGCCGAGAGGAGGAGCAGGGCTTCGCCTGACAAGGCCGATGAGAGCTCTAAGAAGGCGCGACTGCACCTGCCCGACGGCCACATGAAGCAAGAGGCGACCGGTGGAGGAGATGGAGGCGCCATCATTGGGGCGGCGTACATCCAGCGTGTGGAACTTGCCGTGAGGATCGACAAGCAAGTGCTCCACTGCCCCGTCTGCACCCTCCCCTTCAAACCCCCGGTCTTCCAGGTTCCTCTCTCTGTTTCCTTCTTTCTTCCTTGATTGGTTCCGGTGATAGATCTATTCTTTCGTGCTAATTTGCGGGCCATCTCTGATTTGTGCGCCTGTCTGCAGTGCAAAGCGGGGCACCCGGGCTGCGGCGGCTGCGTGGTCCTGCTGCCCTTCGGGCAGTGCAAGGCTTGCGTGGACGGCGGCGGCTTCTTCGACCCCTGCCCTGCGCTGGATGCCGTGGTGTCCTCCACCAGGATCGGGTGCCCCAACGCTGGCTGCCAGTGGTACGTGACCTACCACGAGGTCGCCGAGCACCAGAAAGCGTGCCCGCACGCGCCTTGCCGGTGCACTGAGCCCGGCTGCGGCTACGTCGGCGCGCCGCAGGCGCTCGCCGGTCACCTCCACACTGTCCACTTGGTGCCAGTGCGCCCTGTGCAGTACGGCAAGGTCACCAAGCTTCAGCTACCGGTGTCGACCACACGGCTGGTGCTCCTCGGCGACGACAACTGCGTGTTCGTCATGACCGTGGGCGCGCTCGGCGCCGGCGTGACCACCGTGTCTGTGGTGTGTGCCAGGGCGAGAGCGGCGGCGCGGCCGCGGTTCATGTGCAAGATGTGGGTCAACCTGGAGACACCCCTGGCAGCAGTGGCGAACTGCGGCAGGGAGGGCATGGTGCTCGTGGACATGCACATGAGGAGCAGCTCGTCGCCCGGCGCCGTGGTCGCTGCGAGCGAGCCCACGTTCCTGACGGTGCCGCCAATGTACCTGATGCCAGCAGCAGGAGACGGGGCATCCATGGAAGTTCCCCTGCACATCCGCATCGATAAGGTGTGATTAGGTCCGCTGCTGTTGATGGGAAACAAACGATGCATTCAAGGCAGTTCGTGCTTATTTCGGAGTTGCAGCTGAAACTATTTGGGTGATGTTAATTAGTAGATGCAGTTCATCTTTCATGTCATTGTTGGGTACTGTATCCAAATCGGAAGATATTATGCTTCGTGTTAATCATGTTGTGAAATGCATCTTCTTCTGCTGTTATGTCATTCCAACTTGCAAGCATTTCATTTGCATCTGTTGCAATCTATATATCTTAAGTCAGGAGTAGAGCTCAGTCTCATCTCAAGAAATGTTATCCCTACTACCAAAGCGATGCTTAATGCGAGTTTACTGGAGAATAGTGAGGAAGAAATGAGGCCTTCTATCAAACAAATCTGCCAAGCAGGATGCCTAGCCAATGTTGATGCAGCATAGAGAGTATAACCATGCAGCAATTCCTGATGAAGCTTCTCTCAAAGTCTTCCTAAGGAATGAATCAAATCCATCTCCTTCCGAAGGAGTAAACTTATCTCTGTACATTTCTTAAACTGCTAATAATAAAGTGTTAAGCCATCTTTGAGGGCTGCAGTCTGCCAAAAAAAATCTAGTAACTTCTACTACACTGGCCATAATTCTTTTCTAGATGAATGAGCTTTCTGAGTAAAAAATTTAAAAATCTGTTTTCTAACAAAATAATATTTTGATATTAAAATGAAAACAAATCATCGAACACTATAAGTGTAAACCTCTATTTACAAATGGAATGGCGGCCGAGAGTTACCCTAGCAACCCATTGTTGTTGACTGATGGGTATAATATGCATTTGGACATCTACCAACTTTTAGATCTGACTCACTGACATTTGATTTATTTTCTGGTTTTATTGATAGTAGAAGACTACACTAGCTAATGGAGCATGAAAAACTTTCTTTTTTAGTTGCCCCTCTTGATTTTTTGCATGACGCATGTCGGTGTATTTAAAACTAGGGTACCCCGAGCGTAACTACAACAGATGGACCTGCCGAAAAAGCAAGGTTGGTAAGGTTTTTAATTTCGGTCATGGAAATTTTTTGGACGTCACCGGAATATGCAAAATTTCGGAAATTTGGAACTTATTTCGGATTTTGAGTTTCAAAAATCAATATTTTTTAATGATTCTGAAGATAATTTAAATTTTAGTTTGAATTTGGCTCAAAATTTCAGGGTTGCAAGTATTTCGAACCCCACCGAGATATGCAAAATTTTGCTGAAATTTTGAACCCTCGGTACAATAAGAAACTACACTAAAATCCTCTTCACAATTAGTACTACAACATCCAGAAGGAGCCAATGGCGTGACGGCATGCGTACCTTTGTGTAGGTTTACTGCCAAGTAAATCTACCCTCATTAAACCAGATCTACAAAAAACGTCAGCAATGACGTTTTGGGACGGTGCTAGGTGTCCCGAACATGGGCCTCCTCAGCACACATGCCTTGCGTGCAGACATCTTTCACAGAGGCCGCGTGAGGTCACATTCCGGCCAGGCATTTAATGTAATTGTAGGCTATGGTGCATAGCCTATCGCTGTTAGGGGTGACAAGTGTCGAGAAGTCCACCTCTATCATCAAGTACGACTTCCCCACACCGCCCAATCTCTTGGTCAAGGCTATGAACGCCACATGCTCCTGCATGGACTTTGTGGAGTTGCTCTTTCATGGGGACATCAGGAAACATATATCTTTTTATATTACAGAGTGCGATACTAAATTTTTCTATTTCTCTCACACAAGCATTTGGTTGCTATATGCATCTGTTTTTCTCATGCCTTTTGAGCAATATTATTGATGGGTAATGGTATGATGCATCAAGCATGCCATGTTCTATGTATTAGTGATTTATCTTTTTCTTGAACCTCGGTAGGATTTTTCTCGGCAGCAAATCAATTTTTTTAATCCCCGATCAAGACTTTCACTTACTATCTTTGTTGTAGGTTATGATACATTATACTCAGTGAGGTGCAATTCCTTTCCTCTGACTTTGGAGTTGTGATGTTTCTGACAACATTATATAAACGTTTGCAGTTTGCTCCATCCAACATGCTATGTAAAGGTACCCTTCCCAATAGGTCATTACATATCAGTTGAAATTTGAAGCCATCTACTGATATGTATTTCAAGAGTCTATGATATATATATATATACCCATCTTTAAATATGTTCCCTACTATTTTTCTTTTCCTATTAACTGATTCATGAAATGATTCCCTGAGGTGGCCAAATACATTACTTATGTACAATGCATATATGTGCTTCAATTTTAACTGTTAAAAACTGGTGACATTGATGTTAGTTGTACTAATTGGTCTTAATTTTTTCATTTGTCGGAGCATGTTTCTTGCATGTTGGATCTTGCCCATTTAAGGAAGGCATGGTAAATTATTGCTAGACCTTGTTTCTTTGTTAGGTGCTTTTGTATCGCTTATTTATTCCTATCGGAATGGAGCAACATATATGAATAGATATATTTGTTTTCTCTCTTTTCCAAGAAGAACCGGCACAAGAAGCTGAGGTCGCTGCTTTCAATCTTAAATAATTGTTTCCTATTAGTACAATATTTTGATGCTCCATTGGTTGCAGAACTAAATTATGTATTAGTTTGCATCCATGCAGTAGGAGTAACATCTTGAAAACAGTTCACATCCAGTTAACATTGATGGCCAGAGATAGCGATCATGTCTAATGTGGGAAAGGTGATACATGCATTATTTGTTTGTGAGACTCAATAATAGGAGGTGAGTCCTTTTACCACTTTATCTGTTGGAGATGATGTTTGTGGATTTAGTGTTCAATGGAGCGGCTTGATGCTTTAGGATACGTCGTGCTTTACACCTGAAATACGATTCAATTAGTTTTACTGTAAAATATTGCATCACTTAGTTTTAAGATATACTACTTCAATCCATGCTACATTATTATTTCTAAATATATAATCACAAACTTAAATATACTTGCTTTTCAGTTAATGTTGTTCCAAATTAGCTCTGGTTGTTTGTTTTATTGATTCTAAGTTTCTCTTCTCATTCTTGTATAGGTAAAAGAAAACTTCCATATTGATGAGGATTATTCTTCATATGGAGTGTTACGGATCATGACAAATTGTAAGAGTGGGCTACAGCTTACAAGTATTTGAACCATCTTTTTTTATTTGGATGCCTAGTGTCATTTCCCCTGTCTTTGAATCTTGTTATGAATAGGATTCATTTTGGATCCTCACCAATCCATGATGTTTGTATCAAATGGTTGTATGCATATTCGTGTGTGTTACTCATATTCTCTTGGTATCATCTAAAGTTATTTAAAGAGTGAATCCATTGAACATCCTTTGGCTTGGGGATTTTTCTCTAGGGGCGGGAACGACACCAACAAGTAGAGTAGCAAGTATCACTGGACAGACCATGATTTCGTCATGGCAACGAGACAAGCACGAGCAGATCACAACATTGAATTCATTTCTTTGCAGGGTCAAGTTTCAAAAGGAGAGTTGTGTAGAAAATACTTTGTAGGTCATGTCTGTAGTCCACTGTACTAGCACTACCATATGTTTTGCTTTGTTTGCTAGTTCGGGAAGGAGTACTACTTACTTACTTTGTCGGGTTCTTGCTGATGCCTCTGCACTCCTGTACTGACGTTGTCCTCTACTACTGTGGCATGTGATCCATCGCCTCGGGACATGGCCAATGCATAGCCCTAGGGTGATGCCCCACATGCCATGTAGAATTGGATGTCAGGAGAAAAGGTTCCGATGGGGAAGTGGGATTCTCTGCGGGAGGCTGGTGCTTGAAGAGAAAAAGTATGGTCCAGTGTAAAAAGCTAACAAAATTGGAGTGGAGAGTAGTGATGCATATGTACTAGTCTCTACTTTCTATTCCGTGACGGGGCACAGTAGTGATAGCTTGCGTTGGGGAGAAAAATCAATGTAGCTGCCTCAAATTACTTTTTCTCATGAGACATATGTATCCATATGCCACCACTGTTCATGCCCTCAGTAGGCATGCAGCTTTGGCCTGTGTAGTGCTGTGTGACAGATGTGCGGGACAGGGGAAGCTGATTGAATATGTTCTATTTTATAAGGGAGGAGCCTCGGTATAAACCATATTCTTACATTCTAGTATAGTCCAAATGCATCGTCCTTTCAAATAAGATTGTGTTTTATTGCTCAAGTGAAAATTGCACACTATTAGGGCAAGTCATGGAAACGGACCTCACTAAATGTCCGCGGACATGTACAGCGGCTTGTTCCGACGAGTTCTATCTCAAGTCAAGAGTAGAGCTGAGTCCCATGTAAGAAATGCACGCATTTTGTGTACTCCATTGCTATCCGATGGAAAACAAATTCCCTGCACAAAAAAATGCTGTGTTCAACTAGTAACTTCTACTACACGTGGCCATAATTCTTTGTGTTATGGCTGACCTTTATGAGATGAAAAAAAATCCATTTTCTAACAAAATAATCTTTATATATTAAAATAGAAACAAGTCATCGACACCAAACCAATCTACTTACAAAGTGGATGGCAGACGAGACTTATCCTACCAAAATATTGGTATTCACGTGGCTGCAACACGCTTCTTCTGTGAATTTGCACACGTTACGGAAGGGAGGGTGCATGCACAATCCGGAAGGGTCCCTAAATGCCCAAATCACGTATGACGCACCATCGAACCATAGGGATCACCACCATGTCGTAGTTACGTGACACCGTCGCCATCGCCCACTGCCCGACGACGGCCTCTTCCTGGTGCCGCTCCTCTGAGGAGAGCATGCCACACTTCGACAGTCCCTTGTAGCTGTATTGGGAGCATGATGGGGCACGCGAAGGGCCGTATCCGGGGAAGAAACCCTTTGTCTTTGCTTTTCTCAAATGCACACAATCATAAATTTATTAAAATAGAAACAAGGAAATGAATGTAATGGCAGCTGGAAGTAACCTTACCAAATTACTGGTTTTCCCAATGGGCAGGGCATGCATTTGGATAAGACCTCAAAAAATTTGATCCGAGCCAATTTTTAGTTGCCCTCCCAATTTTGCGCCCGACGAGGAGATTGTGAAAACCTTCATCAACAAATTGGTGTCCCCATGTTTTTGTAGGGCGGGTGCACACACAATCGAGGCAGATGATAAATCCTCAAATCACCTATGACGCATGTTGGCCATATGAGTCGCCACCATGCAGCAGTTACGCCACAGCACCACTGACCACCCCTCTATTGTAGGCAACTGTCCCCGGACAAAGACCACCACACGTTGCTGCTTCTCGAAGAAGAAGACCCCACCACACTTGGATAGCCGGAGGGGGAAGCAGCGGCAGAGCATTTTTCGCGTGGCGGCGGCCTGGGGCTATGAAAAAGCCCATGGCATTTGGATGTCGTTTGGCTTGATGATTCTTCTCCACGAACGGCCTCGCCGAATCGATTTTGACAGAGGGCGTGATGCTGTCATGGGAACGAGACAAGCAACAGCAGTTCACAGCTAGCACTGCACTCATTGCTTTTTGAAAAAGAAAGGTAAAATGCTTTGCACTAGTCACCCATTGAACCCATTAACAGTCGCCCAAAGGGCACATCCCGGCGACGTCCATGTCGGATTAGCCAGAAGACAAAAAGATTTACTTCTAGAAGAAAGAGAGAGAGGGATTGGACAGCGATGAGACAAAGGGATTGGACCCCAGTCCCCATCACACGATTCCTCTCCCTCTCCCTTTCCTTGTTGCCGCTGCCGCAACCGGCGACCTCCCTGCAGCCGCTGCCATCAGCCACGTCCTCCCCAGCGGCTGACTCTCCCACCCCGTTTCTCCTCCCCTTAGCTTCTCTTCACCATCGGCGATCTCTCCTCCCTCTCGGACCAGATCGAGCAGCATGTCGGGCAGGGCAGAGCGGAGCGGGGATGGGAGGAGAAGGGCAGACGGCGGCGGCATCGTCCTCCTCGCCCATCAGCGCGCGACACCTGTCAGAGCCCCGTCGGCTTCGTCGATCTGCCAGACCTAGGTCGCCGGCGTGGTTGTTGTCTCAGGCGAGAAGAGGAGTGGTCGCATTAAGAGGCGGGAAGGGGGAGCAGCCAACCATGCTCAAGGTCGTCCGAGGCGGCGGCTACAAATCGAAGGTCAGTGCGCGGCGGCCCTCTCTCCTTCTCATCCCCTCTCACTCGAGCGAAAGTTGCAGACATATTGGCGGTGGCCCGTCCGCGGCGTCGTCCTCAGCCAGAGAAGGGTAGAGGAGGGCGAGATGAAGATAGGAGGGAGAGGGAGATGGTGAGTCCATGGAGAAGCGCCACCAGGGGGAGATCCGGCCATTGGCGACAAGAAGGCCACGCCCCCCTCTACCTCCGTTCCGTCACCCAGGTACTCATCCACCTTCCTTCTGTACCTGCTAATGGTTGTTTAAGTGTGTCTTATATACAGTAGTAAATGTTGCACCCTCGACGACTACTGATGACTGATGCAAACCATACAGTAGTAAATGTTGCACCCTTGACGACTACTGAAGGCTGATGCAAAACTTACAGCAGCAAATGTTGCACCCTTGATGATTAGAATAGAAAACAGATTGGAAAGGTGAACAACGATGCCATTTAAATCTACTTGTCAAAAATATAATAACTGTACCAAAATATTCACAAAATTTTGAATAACCTATTAATAGCAAAAGCATCACAGTTCCATATTCCCCAAAAGAAACATAGTTGTGTCAAGATGAAATGAACATAGATACTTCACTCACTCGAGGGTTACAACATTTCCATGACAAAAGTTGAGCATGAGCAAGAACAGCAAGTGATGGTATAATCAGTCAGCCTAACACACTGTGCAACTCCATTTTAAGAGGAACACATTGTGCAACTCAACACCGTAAAGAACCGTAACAACCAAATTTCCAAAGATCTAACATCTAGCGGATTCACCATGGATATTGAGACAGTGCCGTCGGTGCCTATTCATCAATAGTAATCATTGTGGCTCACCTCCTCCCAACTTTCATCGTCGTCGTCGCTAGTCTCATTATCCTCATGGTTATCACTATCCTCATCCTTCTCCTCCTCCTCCTCCTTGTTGTAGCTCTCATCATGCTCGTTGCTAGTCTCATCATACTCGTCTTCATCGCTGTCCTCGTCCTGATCTTCCTCCTTGTTATAGCTCTCATTGTCCTCATCCTCCTCTAGCTCGTCATCGTCTCCATACACCATCTCTGTATCAATTGTCACGCTAAGCACGGCACGGGCGCCACCTCCACGGCAAGCCTTGGGAACGGTGAGGAAGTAGTTTGTCGGCAGTCTGTGAGAAAGCAACGTGCTCCTGATCGTATCTAGTGTTGAGGCCTGGTAATGGCCCTTGAACCAGGAGAAGCCCACGGAGCACCTAAACTTGGACTACGCGCCACGTGCTGCCCGATACAGACCAGCGAGACCCCGTGCAGCGGTGTGGAGTCCAGGGACACCACGTGAAGCAGAAAGGGGTGGCCATCCTCGCCGCCACGGAGCACGTGCACGTTGGTCTTCACGGGTACGTCAAATGCCTTGTAGTACTGGAAGCGTGTCGTTGGCCACTCGTGCTGCGTGGTGAAGTGATCCAGGAGGGCCGTTGTCGTGCCTGCGAAGCGGCAGCCTTTCTTAGGGCAGAAGCATGGCGCGTGCTAGCACACCTCCTTGTGCGCCCTCTTCTTGTGGTAGGCGATTGTGTTGCCGCACCCATGCACGGCATAGGAGCATGGCACGATGATGGAGTCGATGACACGCTCCATGTCGTGGCAGCGGGTCGAGACGTCCCTGGAGCACACGCCCCAAACATTGTTCGCCTTTGTCTCTAGGAGCTTGTCGCGACAGTTCAGGCACACGAAATGCCCTGGTGCACACTACAGATAATCATCCCAACAAGGTTCAGAATTAACTTCATCACATACAAGAGCACTGACCGTATCGACATGAAGAGAGCAATGTACTAGAAAATGGACATGATTTTTGCGGTGACAGCATACATGAAATTGCATCAATCCAATTACCTGGAAAGTGGGAGGGCTGAGGGGGGCGGAGCAGATAGGGCAGTCCAAGAACTCCGTTCCCGTGGCCATGGCGACATTCTGCTTCTTGACAACGACGCCCTCTCCATCCAGCCGATTATCTCCCCCTTCCTTGGTCTCGCTGCCATTGTTGCTGTTGTTCCCCTCGATGAGAGCCATGGCCTGCAATATATTTTAGATCAGACCCCACAATTCAATTTGCTTATGCATTACCCGATTTGCAATGGCTACAAAATGAAGAATCAACAATTCCTCCTTACTGAAAGAGAAATAATTTCAATCTCAAGGGCAGGTCTTCACCAAAACTTGTGAGCTCCTCTCTTGTGACATAGACTGAACAGAATCATCATTCAGTTACCTGTGAATGGGAAGGGTCCTCCTTCGCCACCTTGGTCACGCCGTTGCTCTTCCCATCCATCTCCATCTCCATCTCCATCTCCATCTCCATGGAAGCTAGGTCCTCCGGTCAGTACTGCAGATCAAAACCCCATAGGTCAGCTCCAACATTTCGATTCCTTGTGCATTCATCAATTTGCAAGCGGATTAACAACGAATTTGAATAAGCCACACTACATATTTACTAAGAGCATCAACAATTATTTTCGAAAAAAAGAACATTTTTGTGAGCGGGTCTGCGGAAGGGCCAAGGGGAACAAGGGTTTCTCCGAATTTAGGGGCTCCCGCATGACCAGACGGCGAATATTGGCGGGGCAAGAACACATGAACCACAACAACTAGGAGACTAGAGACTTCCCCTGCTCCGGGCCGACCAAGGACCGAAAGCCCAGCCCAGGCCAACCGGCTGCCCATGACACTACTGAGATTGTTCCATGTTTTAAAAGCAAGCAGAAGAAAACATTTTGAGTCAAAAAAAGCAGGAAAAAAAAAGTAGAAAAAAGATGCCGAAGACAAGGCACACCTATCTAACAGATAGAAAGACTATCACCACGAAAGACACAACTATATGTGGGGTGTAGTCGAGGGATCATAATACCGAGACTTTGCAAGAAGCCTAACACACCACACTGGACTGCGTGCCGAGCCCCACGACACAACTCAGGAGCATCCACAACCAACGAGTGGAGTAAACATGAATGACAGGGAGATCCATGGAAAATCAGAACGATTAGCAAGCTGGGGAGACATCTTGCGCCATCAATGGGCAAAGATGAACCGAGACATCACCAAGAGCACGAAGCTTGCCGCAACACCTCGGCAACCGCGGGAAGGGTCTTGAGCACAGCACTAGGGCGATACTCCCTCGCGAGGGGAAACAAATGGCTGCCCTGCGACGCAAAAAGCACTGCCGCCGAACCCCAAAGAACACCACCGAACAACCACCGTCAACCCCAAGCCGCCACACCACCACCACCACCATCACCACCGCAGTGAGCAACAAACACTCATCGACCATGCAGCCCTAAAGTTGAAGCCTTCAAGAAGGGCCATGATGACGGTTACGCTGACATCATCCGTACAAGAAGACATGGACTAGGGTTTCCCACCGGGGTGCCAACGAGGAGGATTAAACAACATGACAACGACGCCTCCAAGAAGGTTAGCGACGCCCACGAGCGCTGCCGTCGCTGGCTCCGGATGAAGCAAGGCTTTCTCCCTAGTTGATCGGACACCTCTCGAAGAAGCGGTTGAGTGACTTGGTCGCCCCTTATATTCTTGTCTCTCCTTAGGTTCAAGTAAGCTTTCCTGCTACCTATTCTCCACTATGTTATTTCTAGGATACACTACTAGGGAAAAGCCTATACACAGAATCTTACCTGCAGCGCTCTTCAAAATACCACGCTACTGCTACTTAGCAGCAGCGCGTGTCTGCCAAACGCGCTACTGACTTGGAAGTAGCAGTAGCGCGTGTGTAGCCTACAGCGCTACTGCTATAGTTGCCATGACCTTGGTCCCCCCGCTAGCTATAGCAGTAGCGCACTTTACTGTAGAGCGCTACTGCTACTCAGGTTAGCTGTAGCGCGTTTTGGCAAACGCGCTACAACTATCCCTACCTTATCCCCACGGAGGACCGGCCCTCTCACTCACACTCTCACTCTCGCCCGCGTCAACCGTCGTCGTCCGTCGCCGCCGCCGCCGCCTTCGTTCGTCCACCGCCGAGGTACTCCCCTCCTTCCGTCCCTCCTCCATCCTCCTCGCACATCCTCCCTAGCCCGCGGCCGCCGCTCCCTCCTCTGCCGCCGCCCTCCTCCCTCCGCCTGCGGCCGCCCCTCCTCCCTCCTCCGCCGGCATCCCTCCTCCCACCGCGCTCGACCTCGCCGCCCCTAGCTACCTCTCCGTCGCCCCCCACCCCCTGCCACTAGTTAGTACTAGATTTAGTAGTAGTAGATGTTAATTTAGGGTTAGCTAGTACTAGATGTTAATTTAGTAGTAGTAGATGTTAATTTAGCTTAGTTAGTACTAGATTTTTAGTAGTAGTAGTGGTAGTTGAACTACTTTAGTTGTAGTTGAACTAGTTTAGTAAGTAAATTAATAAACTAGTTGAACTAGTTGAATTAACAGAACTAATCTATTTTTAGTAAGATAATTAATATAACTAGTTGAACTACTTTATTTTTAGAAAGAACTAGTTTTTTTCTATTTATAGTAAGTTTATATTTAGTAAGAACTAGTTGAATTAATAAAACTAGTTGAACATGTTTTGTTGCTAGTGATAACTTATATGGTTTCAGGTGACCTCCGTCGTCCCCGTCACCGACCCCCTCCGACATCCCCGCTGTCATCCCAGTCACCGACGTACCCCCTCCGACATCGAGGTGAGACCAGCCAAATATCCTTGTATATCTTGTGTTGTTGCTCAAATAGGATATGTGGTTGCCCAAGTGGCCGTTCATGTTCAGTTTACATCTCCGAGTGGCCTATGTTTTGCCGGAGTGTTGATTAATTTCCGTTCCGGCAAATTTCAGGCGCTCGATATGTCCTTTTTTAGCAAAGGTCATGCCGGATTTTGTCGTGAATTCTGACATGACTTGTGCTAGAATATGTACAAGTTTAATCTTTGAATTATGATTGTAGGAAATGTCGTACTCGGACGACGACGGTCTCCCGGGGGAGTGTAGTTGGTGCCACGATGATCGAGGTATGTGCGACAGGTTCGTTCGGCTGGACGACGATCGGCGCTTCAGCATTAAGCTCGAGGAGACCTGCGATGTTCATACAGTACGCAACGACGACAATAGTTTTTTTCTCCATTAAGCATGACTTCAACTATTTCAACGTCTAATTTTCATATTTTACAATTCGACTAGCTTATCCCATGCCATGCAAGACGCTATGTATTGGAGAGGATGGGTTTTGAAGACCATGAAAATTTCGAAACAAAGAAAATACACCTAAGGACCCATCATGATATGGATTTTGAAGTAAATTTGTACAATGCTCAGAGCGTAACCCATTTTGGTTGCCAAAATTTGGAAGCACTTTGCAAAATGTATGGTTTTTATGAGGGTATGATTGTCACCATGGATCTTGGTGATCCTGACAGCGAGGAAGACAATATGGACATTTGGGTCCTTGTTGATACGCTTCCGATTGTACCGCTATGTGAGTTTCTCAAACATAGTTATTAACTAATTTATATTGTTTATTTCAAAATAGTTGATAGCTTATTTCCATTGACAGCTTATTTTGATTCTTCAAAGACTGTGCGGAAGATGGTAGATAAAACCCACTACACCGAAGGCACCCAATTAACGTATAAGGAGAAAAATCATCTAATCGCATTTTGTACTCTTCTTGAGAATTACAATGCCTATTATCGAACTCCTCCAAATTATGGTGAATACGTGCCACTAGTGCATGTGTTGAACAACGATAACTTCTCTGGAGATACCCTAGTAAGATTTTTTACTATTACGACATTCGTGCATTTTTTGCATACTTCTAAAACTAGTACATCATTGCTAACTACGAAGTTATTATTATGTTTTTCAATAGAAACTCCCGATGGATTGTGTGCCTCATCGGATGTCCCTGCATGGTCACCTCTCAGTTCTGAACATACTGCCAGGTAAATCTACGGAGCTCACCTGTGCATATCGGATTTCTAAAACCCGTGAACACATGATCATCAGAGAATGGAAGAAATGTATGGACATTCGCAAGGAGGTTCTTGGAAGTAACATTCAGCGAAAGGCAAGAATGGGAGACAGGCTAATCTCCATTCTCCATAATGGAGAGTCAGGGGCTATCTTGTTTTTTGTTATTTTACCTTAGAAAATGTAGTAGGTCTTAATCGAATGTAATAGGTCCTATGAGGTACAATATGTTTATTATGTGGTAATGTGTTAGAGTTGATAATGATGATCTTGAGGAGGTGTTATGTGATGTCAATGATGAAAACGATGATATTGAGGAGGTGTTATATGACAATGATGTATTATGATGCTAAGTTGTTAATGATATGATGATGATGATGATATTATTATATCATTGGGTGAAAGAACCGCGGATTAGTTTCAAGTGGATGGACATCCACTTGAAACTAGTCCACGGTTCTTTCACCCCATGATGTAATAACTCATTATGATGTAAAAACAATCTCTAAATTCCTGTTGTATGAAAACTTGTGTAAAGGTGTATGAATACAACATGAAAAAGAAAAGAAATAAAATACTAAATAATAGTAGTAGCGCGGGTTAGGAGAAGCGCTACTACTAATTAACAGTAGCGATGTTCTAAAGAACCGCTGCTACTAAGTCAATTTAGCAGTAGCGTGGGTCAAGACGCGCTATTGCTAAGCATTAGTTGTAGCGCCTCATCAGTAGCGCTCCTGCCCGCGCTACTGATAGGCCCAAAACCCACGCTGCTGCTAGGCTTTTCCCTAGTAGTGATATTAGGTGAAGCTTGGCCCCTATTGTAATCTTGGATATATTTTCTACTATCTATGTTCCATCACCTGGTGGTTAGCGCACATTGGTTGGGAGCCGATACTTGATTTTCCACATCATCCTTAGTGTTAGCTTTTTCATGCTTTGGCAACGTTGTTCAAGCCTTTCTCACGCACTGATGCGAGGATGATCTTGGTTGGTCTCATCTCTGGTTATCCCCCTGTGTCTCTATAACCTCCAGCTACGGTTGCCTTCTTAGAAGTCTCTGGACTAGGTGGTTGCGTGGTGTGGTGACAAATGGATTGCCCATTGCTTCTTGATGGCATCTGCCGAATCAAGGGGTTATTTCTCCTACTTCATGCAAGCAGCTAATCAAGCTTTTTGGCGTCGGGGGTCTCAAAAATCTAGTACTTATTCAATGGATCTTTCGGAGGCTTGTGGTCATGTTGTTGTTATTTTCTGGTGGCAGCCAGCACATCAGCGATGGCGTATGTGTGTCTATCGATAATAGTGAGAAAGGCGGAATGTGTCGTGATCTAGGTGAAAAGTTGTGATGCGTTTGTGTGCTCCTTTGTACTATTTGGTCACACGAGTCCCTTGTGCTTACACGTGTATCCTTTTCTTTTTGTGGCTCCCACGTGTTTGATGGTGTTATACTCTGGCGATGGAGTCAAAAGTACTCCACCGTGTATCAATTAGGCAGGAAGCTACGAAAAAACAATGTGCTTACATTTATGTTCCTCAATTTTTCTAAAAATAACATGGATCTGCAATTGTCAACCTTTTTATCGCACACTTGTAGGTACTTAAAAGAAAGACAACATTAATGTATGGATAAACTAGCAATAATGAAATGATTAAGAGCACGGCTTATATCTATACCATATAAGTTTGGGAATGGAAAGCATAATGAGGAAGCATTTATAGTGTAGTGTGGCTGCCTAGGCAACTTTTCTTCTCAGATCTCTGCTCTAGTCCTCACCCACCTCCTGAAAAAGTTTGGCGTGAGACACACACACAGGAGTTTTCTTTCCCCAAAGGCCAGCCAAGATGCAGGGCGCCGCCGCGGCCGCCGAGAGGAGGAGCAGGGCTTCGCCTGACAAGGCCGATGAGAGCTCTAAGAAGGCGCGACTGCACCTGCCCGACGGCCACATGAAGCAAGAGGCGACCGGTGGAGGAGATGGAGGCGCCATCATTGGGGCGGCGTACATCCAGCATGTGGAACTTGCCGTGAGGATCGACACGCAAGTGCTCCACTGCCCCGTCTGCACCCTCCCCTTCAAACCCCCGGTCTTCCATGTTCCTCTCTCTGTTTCCTTCTTTCTTCCTTGATTGGTGCCGGTGATAGATCTATTCTTTCGTGCTAATTTGCGGGCCATCTCCGATTTGTGCGCCTGTCTACAGTGCAAAGCGGGGCACCCGGCCTGCGGCTGCTGCGTGGCCCTGCTGCCCTTCGGGCAGTGCAAGGCTTGCGTGGACGGCGGTGGCTTCTTCGACCCCTGCCCTGCGCTGGACGCCGTGGTGTCCTCCACCAGGATCGGGTGCCCCAACGCTGGCTGCCAGTGGTACGTGACCTACCACGAGGTCGCCGAGCACCAGAAAGCGTGCCCGCACGCGCCTTGCCGGTGCACTGAGCCCGGCTGCGGCTACGTCGGCGCGCCGCAGGCGCTCGCCGGTCACCTCCACACTGTCCACTTGGTGCCAGTGCGCCCTGTGCAGTACGGCAAGGTCACCAAGCTTCAGCTACCGGTGTCGACCACACGGCTGGTGCTCCTCGGCGACGACAACTGCGTGTTCGTCATGACCGTGGGCGCGCTCGGCGCCGGCGTGACCACCGTGTCTGTGGTGTGTGCCAGGGCGAGAGCGGCGACGCGGCCGCGGTTCATGTGCAAGATGTGGGTCAACCTGGAGACACCCCTGGCAGCAGTGGCGAACTGCGGCAGGGAGGGCATGGTGCTCGTGGATATGCAGATGAGGAGCAGCTCGTCGCCCGGCGCCGTGGTCGCTGCGAGCGAGCCCATGTTCCTGACGGTGCCGCCAATGTACCTGGTGCCAGCAGCAGGAGACGGGGCATCCATGGAAGTTCCCCTGCACATCCGCATCGATAAGGTGTGATTAGGTCTGCTGCTGTTGATGGGAAACAAACGATGCATTCAAGGCAGTTCGTGCTTATTTTGGAGTTGCAGCTGAAACTATTTGGGTGATGTTAATTAGTAGATGCAGTTCATCTTTCATGTCATTGTTGGGTACCGTATTCAAATCGGAAGATATTATGCTTCGTGTTAATCATGTTGTGAAATGCATCTTCTTCTGTTGTTATGTCATTCCAACTTGCAAGCATTTTATTTGCATCTGTTGCAATCTATATATCTTAAGTCAGGAGTAGAGCTCAGTCTCATCTCAAGAAATGTTATCCCTACTACCAAAGCGATGCTTAATGCGGGCTTACTGGAGAATAGTGAGGAAGAAATGAGGCCTTCTATCAAACAAATCTGCCAAGCAGGATGCCTAGCCAATGTTGATGCACCATAGAGAGTATAACCATGCAGCAATTCCTGATGAAGCTTCTCTCAAAGTCTTCCTAAGGAATGAATCAAATCCATCTCCTTCCGAAGGAGTAAACTTATCTCTGTACATTGCTTAAACTGCTAATAATAAAGTGTTAAGCCATCTTTGAGGGCTGCAGTCTGCCAAAAAAAATCTAGTAACTTCTACTACACTGGCCATAATTCTTTTCTAGATGAATGAGCTTTCTGAGTAAAAAATTTAAAAATCTGTTTTCTAACAAAATAATATTTTGATATTAAAATGAAAACAAATCATCGAACACTATAAGTGTAAACCTCTATTTACAAATGGAATGGCGGCCGAGAGTTACCCTAGCAACCCATTGTTGTTGACTGATGGGTATAATATGCATTTGGACATCTACCAACTTTTAGATCTGACTCACTGACATTTGATTTATTTTCTGGTTTTGTTGATAGTAGAAGACTACACTAGCTAATGGAGCATGAAAAACTTTCTTTTTTAGTTGCCCCTCTTGATTTTGTGCATGACGCATGTCGGTGTATTTAAAACTAGGGTACCCCGAGCGTAACTACAACAGATGGACCTGCCGAAAAAGCAAGGTTGGTAAGGTTTTTAATTTCGGTCATGGAAATTTTTTGGACGTCACCGGAATATGCAAAATTTCGGAAATTTGGAACTTATTTCGGATTTTGAGTTTCAAAAATCAATATTTTTTAATGATTCTGAAGATAATTTAAATTTTAGTTTGAATTTGGCTCAAAATTTCAGGGTTGCAAGTATTTCGAACCCCACCGAGATATGCAAAATTTTGCTGAAATTTTGAACCCTCGGTACAATAAGAAACTACACTAAAATCCTCTTCACAATTAGTACTACAACATCCAGAAGGAGCCAATGGCGTGACGGCATGCGTACCTTTGTGTAGGTTTACTGCCAAGTAAATCTACCCTCATTAAACCAGATCTACAAAAAACGTCAGCAATGACGTTTTGGGACGGTGCTAGGTGTCCCGAACATGGGCCTCCTCAGCACACATGCCTTGCGTGCAGACATCTTTCACAGAGGCCGCGTGAGGTCACATTCCGGCCAGGCATTTAATGTAATTGTAGGCTATGGTGCATAGCCTATCGCTGTTAGGGGTGACAAGTGTCGAGAAGTCCACCTCTATCAACAAGTACGACTTCCCCACACCGCCCAATCTCTTGGTCAAGGCTATGAACGCCACATGCTCCTGCATGGACTTTGTGGAGTTGCTCTTTCATGGGGACATCAGGAAACATATATCTTTTTATATTACAGAGTGCGATACTAAATTTTTCTATTTCTCTCACACAAGCATTTGATTGCTATATGCATCTGTTTTTCTCATGCCTTTTGAGCAATATTATTGATGGGTAATGGTATGATGCATCAAGCATGCCATGTTCTATGTATTAGTGATTTATCTTTTTCTTGAACCTCGGTAGGATTTTTCTCGGCAGCAAATCAATTTTTTTAATCCCCGATCAAGACTTTCACTTACTATCTTTGTTGTAGGTTATGATACATTATACTCAGTGAGGTGCAATTCCTTTCCTCTGACTTTGGAGTTGTGATGTTTCTGACAACATTATATAAACGTTTGCAGTTTGCTCCATCCAACATGCTATGTAAAGGTATCCTTCCCAATAGGTCATTACATATCAGTTGAAATTTGAAGCCATCTACTGATATGTATTTCAAGAGTCTATGATATATATATATATACCCATCTTTAAATATGTTCCCTACTATTTTTCTTTTCCTATTAACTGATTCATGAAATGATTCCCTGAGGTGGCCAAATACATTACTTATGTACAATGCATATATGTGCTTCAATTTTAACTGTTAAAAACTGGTGACATTGATGTTAGTTGTACTAATTGGTCTTAATTTTTTCATTTGTCGGAGCATGTTTCTTGCATGTTGGATCTTGCCCATTTAAGGAAGGCATGGTAAATTATTGCTAGACCTTGTTTCTTTGTTAGGTGCTTTTGTATCGCTTATTTATTCCTATCGGAATGGAGCAACATATATGAATAGATATATTTGTTTTCTCTCTTTTCCAAGAAGAACCGGCACAAGAAGCTGAGGTCGCTGCTTTCAATCTTAAATAATTGTTTCCTATTAGTACAATATTTTGATGC
Organism: Triticum timopheevii; assembly: GCA_963921465.1. Lineage (NCBI taxonomy): Eukaryota > Viridiplantae > Streptophyta > Magnoliopsida > Poales > Poaceae > Triticum > Triticum timopheevii. The sequence continues at coordinate 15,378,389 of OY997266.1, read as the reverse complement.
TCCATTGGTTGCAGAACTAAATTATGTATTAGTTTGCATCCATGCAGTAGGAGTAATATCTTGAAAACAGTTCACATCCAGTTAACATTGATGGCCAGAGATAGCGATCATGTCTAATGTGGGAAAGGTGATACATTCATTATTTGTTTGTGAGACTCAATAATAGGAGGTGAGTCCTTTTACCACTTTATCTGTTGGAGATGATGTCTGTGGATTTAGTGTTCAATGGAGCGGCTTGATGCTTTAGGATACGTCGTGCTTTACACCTGAAATACGATTCAATTAGTTTTACTGTAAAATATTGCATCACTTAGTTTTAAGATATACTACTTCAATCCATGCTACATTATTATTTCTAAATATATAATCACAAACTTAAATATACTTGCTTTTCAGTTAATGTTGTTCCAAATTAGCTTTGGTTGTTTGTTTTATTGATTCTAAGTTTCTCTTCTCATTCTTGTATAGGTAAAAGAAAACTTCCATATTGATGAGGATTATTCTTCATATGGAGTGTTACGGATCATGACAAATTGTAAGAGTGGGCTACAGCTTACAAGTATTTGAACCATCTTTTTTTATTTGGATGCCTAGTGTCATTTCCCCTGTCTTTGAATCTTGTTATGAATAGGATTCATTTTGGATCCTCACCAATCCATGATGTTTGTATCAAATGGTTGTATGCATATTCGTGTGTGTTACTCATATTCTCTTGGTATCATCTAAAGTTACTTAAAGAGTGAATCCATTGAACATCCTTTGGCTTGGGGATTTTTCTCTAGGGGCGGGAACGACACCAACAAGTAGAGTAGCAAGTATCGCTGGACAGACCATGATTTCGTCATGGCAACGAGACAAGCACGAGCAGATCACAACATTGAATTCATTTCTTTGCATGGTCAAGTTTCAAAAGGAGAGTTGTGTAGAAAATACTTTGTAGGTCATGTCTGTAGTCTACTGTACTAGCACTACCATATGTTTTGCTTTGTTTGCTAGTTCGGGAAGGAGTACTACTTACTTACTTTGTCGGGTTCTTGCTGATGCCTCTGCACTCCTGTACTAACGTTGTCCTCTACTACTGTGGCATGTGATCCATCGCCTCGGGACATGGCCAATGCATAGCCCTAGGGTGATGCCCCACATGCCATGTAGAATTGGATGTCAGGAGAAAAGGTTCCGATGGGGAAGTGGGATTCTCTGCGGGAGGCTGGTGCTTGAAGAGAAAAAGTATGGTCCAGTGTAAAAAGCTAACAAAATTGGAGTGGAGAGTAGTGATGCATATGTACTAGTCTCTACTTTCTATTCCGTGACGGGGCACAGTAGTGATAGCTTGTGTTGGGGAGAAAAATCAATGTAGCTGCCTCAAATTACTTTTTCTCATGAGACATATGTATCCATATGCCACCACTGTTCATGCCCTCAGTAGGCATGCAGCTTTGGCCTGTGTAGTGCTGTGTGACAGATGTGCGGGACAGGGGAAGCTGATTGAATATGTTCTATTTTATAAGGGAGGAGCCTCGGTATAAACCATATTCTTACATTCTAGTATAGTCCAAATGCATCGTCCTTTCAAATAAGATTGTGTTTTATTGCTCAAGTGAAAATTGCACACTATTAGGGCAAGTCCATGGAAACGGACCTCACTAAATGTCCGCGGACATGTACAGCGGCTTGTTCCGACGAGTTCTATCTCAAGTCAAGAGTAGAGCTGAGTCCCATGTAAGAAATGCACGCATTTTGTGTACTCCATTGCTATCCGATGGAAAACAAATTCCCTGCACAAAAAAATGCTATGTTCAACTAGTAACTTCTACTACACGTGGCCATAATTCTTTGTGTTATGGCTGACCTTTATGAGATGAAAAAAAATCCATTTTCTAACAAAATAATCTTTATATATTAAAATAGAAACAAGTCATCGACACCAAACCAATCTACTTACAAAGTGGATGGCAGACGAGACTTATCCTACCAAAATATTGGTATTCACGTGGCTGCAACACGCTTCTTCTGTGAATTTGCACACGTTACGGAAGGGAGGGTGCATGCACAATCCGGAAGGGTCCCTAAATGCCCAAATCACGTATGACGCACCATCGAACCATAGGGATCACCACCATGTCGTAGTTACGTGACACCGTCGCCATCGCCCACTGCCCGACGACGGCCTCTTCCTGGTGCCGCTCCTCTGAGAGGGAGAGCGTGCCACACTTCGACAGTCCCTTGTAGCCGTATTGGGAGCAAGATGGGGCACACGAAGGGCTGGGTTCGGGGAAGAAACCCTTGGCCTTTGCTTTTCTCAAATGCACGCAATCATAAATTTATTATAATAGAAACAAGGAAATGAAACTAATGGCAGCCGGAACTAACCTTACCAAATTATTGGTTTTCCCAATGGGCAGGGCATGCATTTGGATAAGTCCTCAAAAATTTGGATCCGAGCCAATTTTTAGTTGCCCTCCCAATTTTGCACGCGGCGAGGAGATTGCGAAATCCTTCATCAACAAATTCGTGTGCCCACGTTTTGGTAGGGCGCGTGCACACACAATCGAGGAAGATGATAAATTCTCAAATCACCAATGACGCATGTTGGCCATATGAGTCGCCACCATGCAGCAGTTACGCCAGAGCACCACTGACCACCCCTCTATTGTCGGAAATTGTCCCTGGACAAAGACCGCCACGTGGTGCTGCTTCTCCGAGAAGAAGACCCCATCACACTTTGACAGCTGGAGGGGGAAGCAGCGGCAGAGCATTTTTCGCGTGGCGGCGGCTGAGGGAGTCCTGCATTAGGGGGTCCTCGGACAGTCGGACTATCTACTTATGCCGGACTGTTGGACTATGAAGATACAAGATTGAAGACTTTGTCCCATGTCCGGGTGGGACTCTCCTTTGCGTGGAAGGCAAGCTTGGCAATTCGGATATGTAGATTTCCTTCTCTGTAACGGACTCTGTGTAACCCTAGTCCCCTCCGGTGTCTATATAAACCGGAGGGTTTAGTCCGTAGGATGACAACAATCATAATGATAGGCTAGCTTCTAGGGTTTAGCCTCTACGATCCCGTGGTAGATCAAATCTTGTAATACTCATATCATCAAGATCAATCAAGCAGGAAGTAGGGTATTACCTCGAGAGGGCCCGAACCTGGTTAAACATTGTGTCCCCCGCCTCCTGTTACCATTAGCCTTAGACGCACAGTTCGGGATGATGGATTCATGTACCTAGGGTAGGGTCATAGACCTGATCTAAGTACCCTACCCAAGGACACCCTTAGAAGAGATCACCTTCCAGTCGACCTACGAGGAACCCACTCGACTGACTTGAAGGACTCGACCATGAAGACTCACTCGACCACCAGAAGGTCAAGAAGCACTCTGCACTGCAACGGTCTGTAATTAAGTAGACTTTATGATAGTTAAGACACTTTATATGGGGCGTTACCAGTAGCGCCCCAGACTTAATGTACCTTAAACCCTTCATTACGTGGGCTAGCAGGGGTCCTGGCACACTCTATATAAGCCATCCCCTCCACAGGCAGAAGGGTTCGCACCCCTGTAACTCATACACACATAATCCACTCGACCGCCTCCGGGCTCCGAGACGTAGGGCTTTTACTTCCTCCGAGAAGGGTCTGAACTCGTACATCTCTTGTGTTTACAACCTCTCCATAGCTAGGACCTTGCCTCTCCATACCTACCCCCCACTCTACTGTCAGACTTAGAACCACGACAGTTGGCGCCCTCCTTGGGGCAGGTGTTTTAGCGATTTTGTGGAGAAGTTGCGATTCTTCCGAGTACTTTCATCATGGTGGCTGCTGGAGTTTTGGTCGAGGGTCACGAGATCCGTCTCGGCGCTCTCACCTTCATCGCCGACGACTCCGCTTGGCTCCAGGAGGCTCCACTCGACGTTGATGCGCTCCCCGTCCGCGGTGCGACGCATTTTCGTGCATGTGTCCGCGGCGTTCTGCTGCGACAACCGTCGACCCCGTATCGGTCGACTCCCCTATTGACCACCCTCCCGGTCTCCCGCCAGCGCAAGCGCTCTGGTCGGTCGAGGCTTCAGCGGTGGGTGAGACACGCGGTGGCTCGCCAGACGGCCACCACCCAAGTTGCGACAATCGAGCCCGACGAATCTCTCAGCGTGCCCCCACCGGTTTGGGAAATCCATTCGCCAAAGTCGAATGACGGAAAGACTGAACTTATAAAGCCTAAGGTCGACTGCCAGCAGTCGACCTTAGCCTTGGGGACTACACCCAGCGGGTGCACTCAGCGTGCCCCCGCTAACACGGAGTTTCAATCGACACACCCAGTGGGTGATCACTATAGATTCCAGAAAGAAAAGCTTTTGATAGCATATCCTAACAGAACAAGCGATCCGACTGACCTATACATTGCTTTGAAGAGCAGAACTGGCGTCGTAAGCTACCTGGCTCGCATCCCGGATGGTCTTCACCTGCTCCATCATGATCCCCGCCTGGCGTATCGCCTCCTTCGCGGCGCCAGCTTGGTCCTCTGGGACGTGGTGCATCGTGAAGAGGGAAGGCTGTGCGGCACTCGACGAAGCAGGGAGAGCACTCGTCAGTGGAACTGCGAAGGACACGGTGTGTCGGGTGGTGTTCTCCTCCTCCGCGACCAGAGTCTCGGGCGCCGTCACATCCTGGGCCACCCTGCCGGCAGACGCTTTCCTGCTCCTTCTGTGCTTCAGCGGTTCCTCATCGTCATCATCATCAGGAAGAGTGATAAGAACATTGGATGGAGCTACAGAAAAGAATCAGAATTAGAGATCATGAGTCAGTCGACTAAAAACGGAATTAGGAGTATAGTACCAGGGTTTGAGGTTGCTGCGTCCTCCATCTCATGGTCGTCAGCCCTGGCTGAGGTCTCAGAAGTAGCAGCACTGCAATTCCAAAGAATCAGTCGACTAACTCAAGCGTCAACCAGAGATAAAGCTAGCACAAAACAAGAAGACTTAAGCAGCATGTTTACCCTGATATGGTGGGGATGGACACCTTCATCTTCAGTAGGAGTTTGGTCGGCTTTGACGGGGCCGCCCTAGGCTGCTTCGACGCCTTTTCAGTCGGCGCCGGAGAAGTGGTCCGAGGGCGCTTGGTTGACTGCGCAACAGTCACAACCCCCTTGCCACGTTCAGTCACAGGGTCATGGACAAGCTTCGACCGCCTTTCCGAGCGCGGTGGCGCGACCTCCTCCTCCTCCTCTTCTTCGTCCTCCTCGTCGTCATCATCATCATCATCATCCTCAGCGGCATCCGAGTCCCACTCCTCCTGGCTCTTGCCCCCGCTCGCTTCTCCCTCTTCAGTCGGAGCCTGTGCTCCATTGGGCATCGAGTACAGCTTGGTGAGGGCCTGATAGACATCAAGACAAAGATCAATCGACCGATTTGCAGAGAAAACAGAAATAAATGTGACAAGAATACAATGGGAAGTGGAGCAGACATACCTTGTATGGAACGCTGCGGTGGTCAAGTGGAGGAATCCTTCTGGCTCCACGAGGGTTATCCTTGTTCCCAGTGACAGCGGCCATCCACCTTTCCAGAGTGGCATCGTCGACTGCTTCTGGATTGATCCGAGTCTCATCTTCAGTCCCGCGGTACAACCACATGCAATGGCTCCGGAACTGAAGAGGTTGGATACGTCGCCTAAGAAAAACCTCCAGGAGATCCATACCCGTCACTCCCTCCCGAACCAACTGAACTACACGCTCCATCAGCATCTTCACGTTGGCCTTCTCCTCCGGTACCACCTTCAAAGAGGAGGGCCTGTTGACTCGGTCCATGGTAAACTGTGGGAGTCCACTCGACTGCCCCGGCGTCGGCTCATTCTGGCAATAGAACCAGGTCGACTGCCAGCCTCTGACTGACTCGGGAAACGACATGGTTGGGAAGGTGCTCTTGTTCCTCATCTGGATCCCCAGACCTCCACACATCTGGACAACTTTGGTTTTATCGTCGCCTGGGCTCGCCTTCTTCACGGTCTGAGAGCGACACGTGAATATGTGCTTGAACAAGCCCCAGTGCGGTCGGCAACCCAGAAAATTCTCACACATGGACACAAACGCGAAAGAAAACACTCGGTGGCAAAGAAAATCCGCGGTCGACATGGGTAGCCAGAAGCACGCACTCACCCTCTTCCGGCTGGGGCTGCCACTCCTTCCCCGGAAGCCTTGCGGCTCCGTGGGGGATCAGACCGTCGTTGGCCATGTCGAGGAGATCCGTCTCCATGATGGTCGACCGGATCCAGTCTCCCTGGACCCAGCCGTTCGGCAGACGAGATCTAGATGAAGACCCGCCACGACTGGTGGATCTCCCCTTCGCCTTCTCCGTCGCCGACACCTTCTTCACGCGTTCCAGCACCGCCGTCTTCTCTTTGACCATGGCTGCCGGCGAGATGCGCGAGGAGAGGTTGTGCGGAGACGAGAGCGAGCGCGTTGGGCGGAGACGAGGAGAGCAGAGAGGGAATGCTGAGGCACTGTTCAAAAACCCTCGCTGGGCGCATTTATAAGATCCCTTCCGAGTGGATGACAGGTGGGCCCGGTCGATCTAATCATATCCGGAAACAGTTGCACAGATGCGATACGTGGCAAAAAAAGCGGCGCGAGGATCGAGCCGTCTATGCCCTATCCCATCCGAGCGCCGCGGTCCGCCCCGCTTCGCGCGCTTCCCCAAATTTCATATCCCGCAGAATCCGCGAACGGTAGATCGGTCTGTCAGACGTGGGATTTCCTGTGATCCGTCGCTCGGAAATCGGCAAAGTCCAAAAGATCACTCGACGAAAGAAAAGAATGGATCGAGTCGACTGAAGAAAAGTTGCCCGTTATCAACGAAGAGATTCTTAGTCCAAAACAACGCATGACCAGTATGCAAAAGTCAATCGGAAACTGCATCAACTCCTTCCCCACTCAAGCCTCAATCCATTCGGGGGCTAATGATGGATTCATGTACCTAGAGTAGGGTCATAGACCTGATCTAAGTATCCTACCCAAGGACACCCTTAGAAGAGATCACCTTCCAGTCGACCTACGAGGAACCCACTCGACTGACTTGAAGGACTCGACCATGAAGACTCACTCGACCACCAGAAGGTCAAGAAGCACTCTGCACTGCAACGGTCTGTAATTAAGTAGACTTTATGATAGTTAAGACACTTTATGTGGGGCGTTACCAGTAACGCCCCGGACTTAATGTACCTTAAACCCTTCATTACGTGGGCTGGCAGGGGTCCTGGCGCACTCTATATAAGCCACCCCCTCCACAGGCAGAAGGGTTCGCACCCCTGTAACTCATACACACATAATCCACTCGACCGCCTCCGGGCTCCGAGACGTAGGGCTTTTACTTCCTCCGAGAAGGGCCTGAACTCGTACATCTCTTGTGTTTACAACCTCTCCATAGCTAGGACCTTACCTCTCCATACCTACCCCCACTCTACTGTCAGACTTAGAACCACGACATGGGACCCCCTACCCGAGATCCGCCGGTTTTGACACCGACATTGGTGCTTTCATTGAGAGTTCCACTGTGCCGTCACGGTAAGGCTTAATGGCTCCTTCAATCGTCTATAGCGACGCGATCCAGGGTAAGGTTTTCCTCCCCGGACAGATCTTCGTATTCGGCGGCTTCGCACTGCGGGCCAACTCGCTTGGCCATCTAGAGCAGATCGATAGCTATGCCCCTGGCCATCAGGTCAGGTTCGGAAGCCTAAATTACACTGCCGACATCTGCAGAGACTTGATCTTCGACGGATTCGAGCCCGTAACGGGTGCACCCCACAGTCGCGATGAGCATGACCTAGATCTGCCATCGGACCGTGTTATGGAGATTGCACCTGCAGCTGCCCTGGCTCTAAATCCGGAGCAGATCGTTCCATTCGAGGACGGGTGGATGGACCCTGCCATGGAGGCCGCACACTCAGCGGCAATAGAGCCGAACATAGACTTCGCCTTCAATGAGGTCTATGTCATCGGACCCTCGGACTCGTCTCCGGCCATGGGCTCTGGACCGCGTGCATCCGTGCGCATCGAACCTGACTGGGCACCGATCATGGAGTTTAGCTATGCGGACATCTTTCAGCACTCACCCTTGGGCGACGTGCTAAACTCACTAAAATCTCTCTCCCTATCAGGAGACTCTTGGCCGAACTATGTCCGGCTTGAGTGGGAAGCGGACGACGAAGAAATTCGTTACCCACCCACCACCCACTTAATAGCCAGTGTCGACGACATAACCGACATGCTTGATTTCAACTCCGAAGACATCGACGGTATTGACGACGATGCCGGAGAAGAACAGGAACCACCGCCCACAGGGCACTGGACAACCACCTCATCATATGATATATACATGGTGGACACACCCAAAGAAAGCAATGGCGATGAGGCAACGAAGGATAATCCCCTTGAGAAGCAATCTAAGCGTCGGCGTCAGCGGCGCCGCTCTAAGCCCCGCCATAGCAAAAATAGCGATAGCGGCACAAGATACAATAGCACTCTGGATGATGCCGCAGACGAAAACAATCCCGCCCAGCCAAGCATTGAGCAAGCCGGACGGGAGGATGGGCAAGCTAGCCCTGATGAACAGGCAATGGATGGAGACTCGGAGGATGGAAATTACATGCCCCTCTCTGAAGACGAGGTGAGCCTCGGCGACGAAGAATTTATCGTGCTTGAGGATCCCGTCGAGCAGGAGCGCTTCAAGCGCCGGCTTATAGCCATTGCAAAAAGCTTGAAGAAAAACAGCAGCAGCTTCAAGCTGATCAAGATTTGCTAACAGATAGATGGACTAAGGTCCTGGCAGCCGAGGAATATGGACTCGAGCGCCCAACCAAAAGTTACCCAAAGCGCAGGTTGCTACCTCAATTCGAGGAGGAGGCACTAGAGCCTACACTACCAGCGCAGGATGCGGCTGACCGGCCACCTCGTGGCTGAGACAAAGTGGCGTATCAAATGAAACACCAGCCCGCACCCCGTTGCCAAACAAATAAAAACACGAAGTCCCGGGGCTACACTCATGACCTGCGAGACGAATTGGAAAATAAAGCAGGACAATCAAGATCGATCTACGGATCACGGGGGCGCGCCCCAACGCGTGATGATGACCGCCACATCGAATATACTAAATACAAATCCGGCCGGGCCGAATATGACAGACCAGACACATTTGAACTGCGTCGTGATGTAGCCCGGCATAGAGGCGCCGCACACCCCCTATGCTTCACTGACGAAGTAATGGAGCATGATTTCCCAGAAGGGTTCAAGCCCGTGAACATCGAACCATAGGATGGGACAAAAGACCCCGCGGTATGGATAGAAGATTTCCTTCTCCACATTCACATGGCCCGCGGCGATGATCTACATGCCATCAAATACCTCCCTCTAAAGCTCAAGGGACCGGCTCGACATTGGCTGAATAGCCTGCCGGCGAACTCTATAGGCAGTTGGGAAAACCTGGAAGATGCATTCCTTGACAACTTCCAGGGCACTTATGTGCGACCACCGGACGCTGATGACTTTAGTCACATCACCAAACAGCCCGGAGAGTCAGCCAGGAAATTCTGGACTCGGTTCCTAACTAAAAAGAACCAAATTGTCGACTGTACGAATGCTGAAGCCCTAGCGGACTTTAAGCATAACATCCGTGACGAGTGGCTTGCCCGACACCTCGGCCAAGAGAAGCCGAAATCCATGGCAGCCCTTACGACACTTATGACCCGCTTTTGTGCGGGCGAGGACAACTGGTTGGCTCGTAGCAACAACACATCAAGAAATCCTAGCACTTCAGACGCCAGAGATAACAACGGCAAGCTGATACGTCTCCAACGTATCTATAATTTATGAAGCATTCATGCTATTTTATTTTCTGTTTTGAATGATCACGGGCTTTATTATACACTTTTATATTACTTTTGGGACTAACCTATTAACCGGAGGCCCAGTCCATATTGCTATTTATTGCCTGTTTCAGTATTTCGAAGAAAAGGAATATCAAACGGAGTCCAAGCGGAATGAATCCTTCGGCAGCGTGATTTTTTGGAAGAATATGATCCTAGAGACTTGGAGTTCACGTCGGAAGATCCTCGAGGAGGCCAGGAGATAGGCCCCCCCTACTGGGCATGCCCCCTTGTCTCGTGGGCCCCTCAAGCACCTCCCGACCGACTTCTTTCGCCTATATAGTCCCACGTACCCTAAAAACATCCACGAAGAAGATAGATCGGGAGTTCCGTCGCTGCAAGCCCCTGTGGCCACCAAAAACCTCTTTGGAGCCCGTTGCCGGAGGAGGAATCCATCACCGGTGGCCATCTTCATCAACCCGGCGCTCTCCATGACGAGGAGGGAGTAGTTCACCCTCGGGGCTGAGGGTATGTACCAGTAGCTATGTGTTTGATCTCTCTCTCTCTCGTGTTCTCTCTATGGCATGATCTTGATGTATCGCGAGCTTTGCTATTATAGTTGGATCTTATGATGTTTCTCCCCCTCTACTCTCTTGTGATGAATTGAGTTTCCCTCTTGAAGTTATCTTATCGAATTGAGTCTTTATGATGAGAACACTTGATGTATGTCCTGCCGTGTTTATCTGTGGTGACAATGGGATATCACGTACCACTTGATGTATGTTTTGGTGACCAACTTGCGGGTTCCGCCCATGAACCTATGCATAGGGCTTGGCACACGTATTCTTGACTCTCCGGTAGAAACTCTGGGGCACTCTTTGAAGTATTTTGTGTTGGTTGGATGAATTTGAGATTGTGTGACGCATATCGTATAATCATGCCCACAGATACTTGAGGTGACAATGGAGTATCTAGGTTACATTAGGGTTTTGGTTGATTTGTGTCTTAAGGTGTTATTCTGGTATGAACTCTATGATGCATCGAGCAGAAAGAATAGCTCTATGTTATTTTACAATGAACTCTTGAATAGATCGATCAAAAGGGATAACTTTGAGGTGGTTCCATACCCTACCATAATCTCTTCGTTTGTTCTCCGCTATTAGTGGCTTTGGAGTGACTCTTTGTTGCATGTTGAGGGATTGTTATATGATCTATCTATGTTATTATTGTTGAGAGAACTTGCACTAGTGAAAGTATGAACCCTATGCCTTGTTTCCTAGCATTGCAATACCATTTACGCTCAATTTTATCATTAGTTACCTTGCTGTTTTTATCATTTCAGATTACAAAAACCTATATCTACCATCCATATTGCACTTGTATCACCATCTCTTCGCCGAACTAGTGCACCTATACAATTTACGATTGTATTGGGTGTGTTGGGGACACAAGAGACTCTTTGTTATTTGGTTGCAGGGTTGCTTGAGAGAGAGACCATCTTCATCCTACGCCTCCCACGGATTGATAAACCTTAGGTCGTCCACTTGAGGGAAATTTGCTACTGTCCTACAAACATGTGCACTTGCAGGCCCAACAACGTCTACAAGAAGAAGGTTGTGTAGTAGACATCAAGATCTTTTCTGGCGTCGTTGCCGGGGAGGTGAGTGCTTGAAGGTATATCTTTAGATCTTGCAATCGAATCTTTTTGTTTCTTGTTTTATCACTAGTTTAGTTTATAAAAGAAAACTACAAAAAAATGGAGTTAAGCTTGTCTCATCCGCTTCGTCTTTTTAATATCTTTCGTGAGTTTGATGGAAAGGAAAATTGTGCTCAAGTGCTAGAAGAAGAATGCATTAAAATGCTTGGTACTGAATCTTTGAATGATGAGCATGATTGCAATGTTGTTAGTATAAACTCCTTGAATATCCATAGTACTAATGATGATTGCTCTAGTCATGATGAAAATATCTCTTATGAGCATGTCAACTTTTGTGGAGTGCATGTTTGCATGAACACACCAAATAGAGAAGATATATATTGCAAGAGGCATAAGTATTTAAAAACTAAAGGTTTGCAAGAAAGTCTTGATGAGTGTGCTAAAAGATTCAATATTTTTTGCGCACCTTGTGAACTTTGCAATGAACGTGGTCATTTAAATCTTCAATGCAAATTGTTTCATGATTGAATCATGTCCAAAAATTGTGATAACTTGATTACCCTTGGGCATCATAAAGAGCTTAGTCTTCTTTTGGGGTATGAAGAAATGAAACGTATAACTAAGTGTATTCCAAAATTTAATCTTGATAGATTTCTTGATTTTGATCTAGAGGATATTTATATGTTTTGTGTGGAGAATTGCATTGAAAATCCTTATATTGCCAATTAACTAAAGAAAAGAAAGCAAATAAAAGATGATAAGAATACTAATGAAAGGGAAGAGACTTCCCAATATCCTCCTATTATTTCTTATGATGAATCAGGTAACGAGGAGGAGCTTTCTATTCAACCAATCGCATCAATAAGGAGCTCAAAGAGGAAGGTTGAACCCACACATAATATGAAGAAGAAAAAGAAAAGAAGGAGCAACAAAGGTAGAAAGGTATCCCTCCCAAATGATGTTGCTCCTACTACTCATTGTGATGATGATAATTGCTATACTATTGGTGCTATTAATATTTTTAATGATGAGAGTGATTATGCTTATGATATGGAAGGGCCCAAGCTTGGGGAAGCTATGTTTGATGAGGATGAAATATTTGAGAATATATTTGCTGAAATTAATGTTTGTCCCAAGCTTGGGGATTCTATGTTTAATGAAGATGATATTTTTGGCATCCCAAGTTTTGATATGCGAAGTTGTTATGATGATAGCATGCCTCTTACCTATCATGATTATATTGATGAAAGTGGGTTTGGAAGAGTGTCAACTTTAGGAAGTAGTGATCCCACTATTTTGCAGGATCTTGAATTTTATTGTGATAAATACGAAAGTGGATTTGGAAGAGTGTCAACTTTATTTAGTGATTCCAGTATCTTGGGAGAGGTTTCAATCGATTATGATGAGAACGAAGTTGCTACTTATGATGATTATTGTGATGAAACTTATGCTATAAGAATTAGTGATGATTATATTTATAAAACTTGTCATGATTATGATTACCCTTTTTCGGAACATTACTCTTTTAATGTGGAAACAATTTTTAGTGTTCAAGTCTCTTATGATACTCCCACTATTCCGAATGAGAAGAATTTTGCTTATGTGGAGAGTAGTAAAAATTCTATGCTTGTAGATCATGAAAAGAATGCTTTAGGTGCTGGTTATATTGTTGAATTCATTCATGATGCTACTGAAAATTATTATGATGGAGGAATATATGCTTGTAGGAATTGCAATAATGCCAAGTTTCCTCTCTATGTGCTTAAAATCTTGAAGTTATGCTTGTTTTACCTTCCTATGATAGTTGATTATTGTTCCCACAAGTTATTTGCTCACAAAATCCCTATGCATAGGAAGTGGGTTAGACTTAAACGTGCTAGTTACATGCTTCATGATGCTCCCGTTATGTCTCAATTCTTATCTTTTATGTGAGCATCACTGTCATCAACATGCCTAGCTAGAAAGGCATTAAAGAGACGCGCTTGTTGGGAGAGAACCCAATATTTATCCTTACTATTTTTGTGTGTTCACATGATTATTCTACTGTAGTAATCATGTTTTATAGCTTTTGTTTCAATAAAGTGCCAAGTAAGACCTTTATGATAGCTTACGGTGATAGTTGTGTTGATCCTGCTGAGAATCAGAAACTTTTGCATCCAGTAAATTAGTTTTCTTAATTCACAGAAACGTGATCTTGATCTGATTCTCTTTGATCTGGATTGGTACACTAATTTCCTAGGACTTACTAATTTTGTACGAATTTTGTAGTTCCAGAAGTATACGTTTGATACAGATTACTACAGACTATTCTGTTTTTGACAGATTCTGTTTTCTATGTGTTGTTTGCTTATTTTGATGCATCTATGGCTAGTATTAAGTGGTATGAACCATAGAGAAGTTTGAATACATTATATATTACACAAATATGAATTTATAATGAGTTCATTACAGTACCTAAGTGGTGGTTTTATTTTCTTATACTAACGGAGCTTACGAGTTTTCTGTTGAGTTTTGTGTTGTGAAGTTTTCAAGTTCTGGGTAAGGATTCGATGGACTATGGAATAAGGAGTGGCAAGGGCCTAATCTTGGGGATGCCCAAGGAACCCCAAGGTAATATTCAAGGACAACCAAGAGCCTAAGCTTGGGGATGCCCCGGATGGCATCCCCTCTTTCATCTTCGTTCATCGGTAACTTTACTTGGAGCTATATTTTTAGTCACCACATGATATGTGTTTTGCTTGGAGCGTAATTTTATTTTGTTAGTATTTGCTTGATGCTATTTATAATAATGTTTTGCATCTTTAGTTTCAATAGAGAGGTCAAGGATAGCCTTTACCATGCTTATTTTGCTAGTTTACATGTTGCTGTTTGAAAACAGAAAGTTTACCGCTGTTGCAAAAATTCCCTAGAAAAGTCAGAGAATGGTATAATGTTGAAACTTTTTGCATATTTAGCTCTGATAAATTTGCTACAGTGTGAATTTTCTCTCATAATTTTTGGAGTTAGGTAAGTATTGATACTCTTGCATTCTTTACAGGCTGTACTGACTTGGCAGATTGCTGTTACGTTTGCATTGTTTGCATATGTTTGCTTGTTTAATGATTCTATTTGAAGATAGGAGTATTAAATATGCAGATGCATTTAGTATGCAATGTTTAATAATAATTTTAGTGATTTGTTACAGTAGGAAATGATAAGGTTTTGCATTGGTTTATACTAACCTATCTCATGAGTTCTTATTGAGTTTGATGTGGATGAAGCTTTTGAGCAGGATCGTCTCCAGAAATTCGGGGCCCCGGGGCGAAAATCAAAATTCGCCCCTAGATATTCGAATAAAAAAAGAACTAATGTAAATAATCTACTATATTGTTATCTCTTCCTATTGTCTATCTATAAACCAAAGAAATGTAATGATTCATTGTTCAAACATGAATTTGACTAATTAGTGTGAATAGAATTAAAATCAATTACCATCACCTAGGTTAAACTAAGGCACCGCACAACACATACATGATGATTTTATAATGCTTCCCACAAAGAAAAATCATGCCTCAAAAATTGATGTATACTGTAGTATAGATGTGTTGTCAAGTAGTACTACTGTAATTTCGTCCTTCTAACCTAGCCCCGTTTGGCAATTTGGCTGTCCTTATTTAATCTAATGAAGTAGAAGCAAACTACTCTCTCCGTCTCATAATATAAGAACATTTTTACACCACACTAGTGTCAAAAACATTCTTATATTATGGAACGGAGGGAGTAATTACCAATACCTGATAATCGAGGATTAGAGCCTGGAGGCAGGGAAGCCAGCACAGCAGTCAGCATCCTGGGGCCGATCCACGGAAGAAGGTAGCCAGCGGCGGCGGCGTGGGCGATTGGGAAATTGCACGGAAGGAGAACCGTCCAGGGTATTGGGGCCTCTGGCGGCGATAGATGGAACATGGCAGAAAAGAGAAGGAAAGGAGGCCTCGTGTGGGCTGGCTTTGCTAGATGGGCTGCTCTCTTCCCTTCTTTTTGCTGGGTGAGCCAATGGATATTAACTCAGGCTGATTAACCTATACATACAAATGTACTACTACTACACTAACAGCCATTTGGGGGCCCCAAATTTTGGGGGGCCCTGTGCGGTCGCCCATCTTGGCCTCCTCTGTCGACGGGGCTGCTTTTGAGAAATAGAGAAACCTTGATATGAGAGGGATTAAAGAGACACAAAGGTTCAAGCTTAGGGATGCCCAAGGCACCCCAATATAATATTTACAGAAGTCTCAAGCATCTAAGCTTAGGGATGCCCCGGTAGGCATCCCACCTTTCTTCTTCAACAACTATCGGTTAGTATCGGTTGAGCCTAAGTTTTTGCATCTTCACATGAGTTGTGCTATCCTTGCAATGTCATTTTATTTTGTTTTGCTTGCTGTTTGAATAATATACCAAGATGTGAAATTCTTAAATGAGAGAGAGTCTTCGCATAGTTACATAATTATTTAGCTACTCATTGATCTTCACTTATATCTTTTTGGAGTAGTTTTTCATTTACTCGTGTGCTTCACTTATAACCTATGAGTAAATGGTCGAATGAGTTGAATGTCATAAATCTGAAATTATATATGTTTCATTTGCTTTTCCCTTGGGGAGTAATGACTTTACATCTAAGAAGTAGAGTTTGTAAATTTATTGAAGGTTAGCAACCATTGTATTGGTCATTTGAACAATTCATAAAAGAATATTGAAGGAAGAGAGATTTCACATATAAATACACTATCCTAGACATCTTTTATAATTGGGAGCACTCGTTAAGTATGACATGCTAAAGAGTTGATGTTGGACAAGGAAGACAACATAATGGGTTATGTTTTCCGACATCTCAGTTAAAGTATATTGTCATGGATCATTCAGACATGTTGAGCTTGCCTTTCCCCTCATGCTAGCCAAAA
Organism: Triticum timopheevii; assembly: GCA_963921465.1. NCBI lineage: Eukaryota > Viridiplantae > Streptophyta > Magnoliopsida > Poales > Poaceae > Triticum > Triticum timopheevii. The sequence goes on along the minus strand of OY997266.1, from coordinate 15,361,957 downwards.
TTCCTTGCACCAAGTAGAGATACTACTTGTGCTGCCAAATATCCTTAAACCCAGTTTCGCCATGAGAGTCCATCATACCTACCTATAGATTGAGTAAGATTCTTCAAGTAAGTTGTCATCGGTGCAAGCAATAAAAATTGCTCTCTAAATATGTATGATATTTTGGTGTGAAGAAAATAGCTTTATACGATCTTGTTATGGAAGCAATAAAAGCGACGGACTGCATAATAAAGGTCCATATACAAGTGGCAATATAAAGTGACGTTCATTCGCATTAAGATTTTGTGCATCCAACACTAAAAGCGCATGACAACCTCTGCTTCCCTCTGCGAAGGGCCTATCTTTTACTTTATGTCTTTTTACTTTTATGCAAGAGTCAAGGTGATCTTCACCTTTCCCATTTTCATTTTATCCTTTGGCAAGCACCTCGTGTTGAAATGTTCCTGATATATATAGGGCTGAGCTATTCTGTTACTAGTAACAGAATATTATTTTGTTACCATCGCCTCCTTATAGTGTCCGATCTGTACTATCTGAACCGGTGGCGTCCGAAGGAAAAAAAACCCAACCCACCCTCTCCCGCATGCCCCCAAATCCACCTTCTCCGACTGGATCCCGGCGACGCCCCACTCCCACCTTCTCCCCGGCTGGATCCCGGCGCCGCCCCGCCCCCACCTTCTTCCAGCGCGGCCCCACCCCCCCCCCACCTTCTTCCCGGCGCCGCCCCGCCCCCACCTTCTTCCAACGCCGCCCCACCCCCCACCTTCTTCCCGGCGCCGCCCCTGCTTCCACCTCCCGGCGACACGCCGCCCCCACCTTCTGGCCACGCACCGCCCAACACCTCCTAATCGACGGCCGCCCCTACTCCGCCTGGCCATGCGCCACCGCGCCACCGACCTGCTCACTGGCGAGGCCCTCCTCCCCTACTGCTACCATGGCCATTCGTGCCCATCCCCTCCCCCTCTCTCTTCCCAATGACGACGACCTCCATAGCTAGGCCCGCTGCTCGTCGACGGCCAGATCCGAGACACACTCTGATTCTTCACCGACCCACCTCCTCCCTCCTCTTGGCCTCACGATCCCCGTCGCCCTCCTGGTCGCAGCATCCAACCAATTCCGGTGAGGCCACTGACAGCCGGACGCGGTGACCTTGAACTGCCAAGCATCCTCACTTGAACGGCTATGGCCACTTCTAACATGTGCACTCTGCTGCTCTCCTCTGCTTTCTCTCTCGCACGGGTGCTGCTCTGCTCCTCTCAAATCTCACTTCTGCTGCTGCTCCTCCTCTCGAATCTCACTTCTGCTGCTGCTCTACACTTGTAATTGCTGATGCTACTTCATCTCTACCTGACAAAGACCATCGTGGTGATGGTGTTTCGATTCCCTTTACCTTTACCAGTACTAATTGGTCATTGGCATCAGGGAAGAAGGCTTCCCCATGCCAGTACAAGCTTTTTTAATGTGTGCTTTTTGTTACAGCAAAAGCTAAACGGGTGGCAAGATGAACATAGTTGTTATTAAACGCCAAACTGGTGCCTGGGAATTGAGGCAATTGATGCACTGGTTTGTGCTTTGCTCATTCCATTGTTTCATGTCTGCTGTTGTTGATTGAGAAGCGTGAAAAATTTTGACTGCATTTTCCTTTGTAGGGAGAAGGACTGCACAAGATGATTGTCTGTTAAGCACTGCACAAGATTCTACATCTTGGAAATGGCTAGTCATTACCATGCACCTTAGCAAAGAATAGTAGACGATATGACATGTAAAAAGGATGCGTTGAAGTGTGAAAGATCGAGGATGTCGCCTAGAGGGGGGGTGAATAGGCGCTTTAAAATAATTACGGTTTAGGCTTGAACAAATGCGGAATAAACCTAACGGTTAATTTGTCAAGCACAAAACCTAAAACAACTAGGCTCACCTATGTGCACCAAAAACTTATGCTAAGCAAGATAAGCAACTATGTGATAGCAAGATATATGACAAAGAACAATATGACTATCACAAAGTAAAGTGCATAAGTAAAGGGCTCGGGTAAGAGATAACCGAGGCACGCGGAGACGACGATGTATCCCGAAGTTCACACCCTTGCGGATGCTAATCTCCGTTTGGAGCGGTGTGGAGGCACAATGCTCCCCAAGAAGCCACTAGGGCCACCGTAATCTCCTCACGCCCTCGCACAATGCAAGATGCCGTGATTCCACTAAGGGACCCTTGAGGGCGGTCACCGAACCCGTACAAATGGCGACCCTTGGGGGCGGTCACCGAACCCGTACACTTTGGCAACCCTTGGGGGCGGTCACCGGTACCCGTCAAAATGCTCGGGGCGATCTCCACAACCTAATTGGAGACCCCGACGCTTGCCCGGAGCTTTACACCACAATGATTGAGCTCCGAACACCACCAACCGACTAGGGCGCCCAAGCACCCAAGATGAACAAGCTCAAGGGCACCAAGCACCCAAGAGTAATAAGCTTCTCAACTTGTAACTTCCACGTATCACGTGGAGAACTCAAACCGATGCACCAAATGCAATGGCAAGGGCACACGGAGTGCCCAAGTCCTTCTCTCTCAAATCCCACCGAAGCAACTAATGCTAGGGAGGAAAATGAGAGGAAGAACAAGAAGGAGAACACCAAGAACTCCAAGAACTAGATCCAAGGGGTTCCCCTCACATAGAGGAGAAAGTGATTGGTGGAAATGTGGATCTAGATCTCCTCTCTCTTTTCCCTCAAAAACTAGCAAGAATCCATGGAGGGATTGAGAGTTAGCAAGCTCGAAGAAGGTCAACAATGGGGGAAGAACACGAGCTCAAAGGATAAGGTTCAATGGGGAAGAAGACCCCCTTTTATAGGTGGGGAAAAATCCAACCGTTATGCTCACAGCCCGCATCGAGCGGTAGTACCGCTTGACATCACGGTACTACCGCTAGGGGTAGCGGTACTACTGCTCGGGGTAGCGGTACTACTGCTTGCGAGCGGTACTAAAAAATTACATCCGTGCCTACCACCGCTGGACTTGTGACGAGATTTTGGTCCCGAGCGGAAGTAGCCACGGAAGTAGCCGCGGTAGTACTGCTCCAAGCGGTAGTACCGCTCCCAAGGGCGGTAGTACCGCTCCCAAGGGCGGTAGTAAAAAATTACTTCCGCTCCTACCCGCGGTAGTACCGCTGCAGCCTTTTCAGAACACCAAAACTACCACAACTTCTTCATTCGGACTCCGAATTCGACGAAACCAAGTTTGTTGGAAAGCTAGCGACAAGGGCTAACACAATCTTAATAGAAATACCAATAATAAGAAAATGATAAAAGGCCCAAAAGAAAATGGTGAGAACCCTTCCTCGGATAAGACCGGTAAAACCTCCAACACCGAAATCATCATAGAAGACGCATGCAAACTCCGTTTTCGATGAACTCAAGCTTGTCATCAAGATGACCATAAGATCTAAGACTCACAAAGAGAACCAAACAAGAACCAAGAAACATGATGCAAGGATGCAATGGTTTGAGCTCTCGAAGAACGATACGATCAAGCTACTCACTTGAGAGCCCCCCTTGATAGTACGGCTATCGATCCTATAACCCGGTCTCCCAACTACCACCATGAGACCGGTAAAATAGAAAACCTATCAAGGGCAAACCTTTTCCTTGCACATGATCCACTTGAGCTAGATGATGACGATCTTGACTCCCTCAAGTTGGACCACCTTTCTTGATTGTGTTGGCTCGATGAAGACTAGATGATTTCTCCCCCATAGTCCACTATGGGTGAGCCACTCTTCGGCACATCTTCACAAGTCCATTGACACCACAATGGATGGCAAGATCCAAGCACTTGATCTCTTCGTGATGCTCCACTTAAACTTGCACACGGCAATTTTGATGATGATCACCACTTGATGCCTTTCCATGGGTTGTATGATATCTTCCTCTTGACGCAAGCCCATGGACATGTACCTAACCCCACATAGAACTCTCACATAGACCATGGGTTAGTACACAAAGTGCAATGGACAATGCTTACCGTACCATGGGATCACTTGATCCCCCTCGGTACATCTTTTACGCTTTGAGAGTTGATCAACTTGATTCACTCTTGACTTAGTCTTGATCAACCTTGAATCTTTCCAACTCTCTTAGTTTGGATGATGTCTTGAAGGTAGACATGAATGATCACACAATCTTTTTCTTCAAGACATGCTTGCAATAAGCTCAACACTCACATGACCAATCTTGGGATAATTCCTTAATAGCACGGTGGTCATCACAAACTCTTCTTGAAACCAACAAATGGACTAATTCCTTAATAGCACGGTGGTCATCACAAACTCTTCTTGAAACCAACAAATGGACTCCAAGAAAAGCCTATGGACAAACCCTTCAAATGAAACTCAAGGCAACCATTAGTCCATAGAGATTGTCATCAATTACCAAAACCAAACATGGGGGCACCGCATGTTCTTTCAATCTCCCCCATTTTGGTAATTGATGACAATCACTTTCAAGAGAGTTTATACAAGGAATTATGCATCACCATGCAATGCAACAACCAATGATGCATGAGAATGAGATGCAAATACTACGGAGCAAAACTAAAGCAAGAGGAGATAACTCTCTAAACTTCTCCACAAAACTCTCTGAAACTCCTCCCTCATTGGCATCGATTGCCAAAATGGGTGAAAAGCTTAGAATGCCAATATAAGGAGTGTTCCTCCATAAATTGTGTATCTCTCAAAAAGAGAGTGAAATGCCATACACAAATCCAATGGTAAATACTTGGAGGAAGACAAACTATATTGAGGCACAAAGATTGCTAAAGAATGATATGACACAAAGACATAACAGAGAGAGACACAAGCAATCAGAAGATACCAATTGAAGCAAGCAATCAACGGATATGAATTGAACCTACTAGACCAATGATCCTACATGCCACAAGAATAAAGATATTATGATAAACGCAAAGGAGTGTTCTAAAGAAACTAGAGAAGCTCCCCATGATTTGTGCACACATAAGAATTTTTGTATTTTAATACAAAGTGCACAAAATAGGATCATAGCTCCCCCAAAATCAATAGAATCTCACATCCAGTGCAAGTGAGCATATAGGAAACAAAGCCTAGCGCTTGCAACAAGTACATGGTTGAGCAACATGTAAAAGAGGCAACTTAAGAATAGGCTCAACCAAAAAGACGTGTGTGAGTCATGGCGAAGCACTTGAGAGGACTAAAATTAGGATGAGCATTAGGCATCAACATAGTCTTGAAATAATGAGGCACACGGTGCAAGGCCTATCATTCCCACACACACAACTAGCAAGTGGGTTCACAAGCTTACTAATAAGCATATAAAGAACTTATGCTTGTGACAACCCGTGGTGAAGATAGAAGATGAAAGCCTCATCAAGACGAGGGATGCCAATTAAGATGGCAAAAACCTTGTAAAGATAAGCATGAGGAAAGTAATCTTCACCACACAAGAGTGCATCAAGATGCAACGATAGAGGACACGCACTCAAGGCAAGAGCTTTCACGGAGCCACCAAAGAAATAACATAAGAAAGACAGGGTGGACGTGAAAGAAAGGATATCAACTAGAGATATAATTTCTCTCAAGTGTATAAGGTTCTATGTAGACGAATATATCTACAAAGAAGGATGTACACCCGAAATAGTTACAACACGAAGGAACAAGATATCCACAAGGAAGTCATAAATATACCAATAAGATATTTTCTTGGAAGCATAGCACTTGGCTAGATATGATCTTATTGTATATAAATGAATTCCAATCACACATCCATCAAAGACATCACAACGAGCAACAAGAGATCATTGTTGGGATGCTTTGAGAAAGGAAACAAGTATCACAAGATATGAAATGAATATCATGCCAAGATGCAACCTACACAAGGTTGAATGCAAGAAGGGAAAGCATGAATAGATACTTGTTACCGAGATATCATCGGAAGGATGTAGTAGATACCAATTGAAGGTAGATAGTAGTTCATTGATCATCCTAGCTTGACTCCAATATGCACATGGTGACAACACCTTCCTTGTGAGTGAGCCGAGCATCCAATGCATCTCCAAATGTTCCTAGAAGAACAACACAAACTAAACGGTACCCAAACTCATCGGGACCAAATAGTTAGAAACACCAATACATAGGACAAACTCCACATAAATATGTGCAAATAGATATGATAATGAATTTCATGCACATCTCATCCAAATTGAGACTAGGTGGAGTTTCCGCTATATATTGAGTCAAAGAAAGAAAGCATGCCAAATGAAATACATGAAGTAAACATGCATGCTCAAGACTTTCAAAACCCGAAACCAAAAGACGAAGAAATGCCAAGTGAAAAGGATACCAAATGGAGAAATCATCACTTGGAAGATATCATAAAGATACATCAAGGAATGAGATATCCATTGATACACACTAAACTAAAGATGTCAAACTCCCAAAGAGAGGATGGTTCCAAACAAACCAAGCTCTCGAGAAAGTTTCATGATGGCACAAAGTACCAAAAGAAAAAGGCTTGCCTTCCACCAAAACACACTTGATAAGGATCACAAAAAAAAGTGTTCTAAAGAAAATAGAATAGCTCCCCCACAAGTTGTGCATTATATAGGATTTGTATTTGAATACAAGAAGCACAAGGTGGGATCACCGCTTTCACTATATCTAGAAAACACTAGACAAGAACAAGAAATAAACAAGATCCACAAGTGGTATGGAAGACAACGGGAGTTTGACACAAACCTTGGCAAGAGAAAAAGCAAGTAAAACAAAAGCCAATGTAAAGATGATCAACAAATTCTACCACACATAAGACTACCAATTGTCAAAGACAAGAAGTATTTGGAAATAATTCCCGGTGGTAGATAACAAGAATATCCGACACCATCTTCACACCAACCACAAGCAAATTGCAACTTGTAGAGCTAACATGCCACCTAGGAACAAGATAATCTACAATATTAATTCTAGGTGACAATATCTCAAATGTACACATTTTCTAGGCTTGTAATATGCACTTAGCATATTACTCCCCCATAATGTGATACCAATAAGAACTTAACAAGAGGCAATAAGAGGAACAAACAAGAGATAATTAATGGACTATTTAGAATTTGAATTTCTCATGAGAGATATACCACCTAGCGACTAGATAATATTGTAATATCAATACTAGATGGTATTCCTCATGTACACACATTTATAGGATTGTGGGGTGCACAAAGTACATCACTCCCCCAAAATGGGATGTTCCATTAATCTCTCACACGAGCCAACTAGGATACAAATAAGAAGCATAAAGGCTCAACGCACGACACACACGTACATGATGTGCAAACCAACACACACATACTTGATTGCTCAAGGTAAGCACGTTGGAATCACAACATATACAAACACATGCAAGGAACAAAACCAAAACATGCAAGGGGGCAAGTAACTTTCAAGGTAAACAATTTAAGTACAAGTTACCGCAAGGAGGCACATTGGATATAAGATAGAAACTTGATAATCCAATTGACTTGGCTTGAGACAAAAAGAATGATGAAGTCCCCTTAATTCTTCATAATTTAGCCAAGTCTCCAATGCCCTCCAACAACACCTATTGATCAAGTTTGAGCTTGTTGGTCCCCAACCAAGTTGGGTCCTAAGAGGTTAGTCACAATAGGTTTGGCTACCCAAATGGTTCTTTTCTTTACACCACTTTGAGTACCAACAAACTTGGCAAACACATTGCCAACCTTATCCTTCCCAAGAGAATAGATATCATCAATAATAATTGGGTTGGATAAGTTACCACTAGTGCATGAAGAAGCGACGTGACCTTTCTCACGACATAAGTAGCAACGTCTACTCTTCACTTTCTTCTCATTTGATTTCTCAACTTGAGAAGCATTAGCTTGAGTCTTCTTGGGAAGAGGCCTTTCTTCAACTTGAGGTTGAGCATGAGAATGCACTTGTAGCCGCTTCCCTTGTTGCTTGTCACTAATAGCCTTCTTCTTCAATGGGCAAGATCTGACATGATGCCCTTCAATTTTGCACTTGAAGCAAATAATCTTGGCCGAATCCTTGACTCGTTTTTGGCCCTTCTTCTTGTTGATCTTGGACTTATTCTTCTTGTTGGAGTTGAATCCAAGTCCACCTTTGTCATTGGGGAATTTTTGCACACTCAAGATATTGTTGAGTGTGGATTTCCCTTGATGACTCTTTTCCAAGTCTTTCTTCAAGGAAGTGACTTGGGCCTTGAGCTCTTTGATTTCCTCTACATGGTTAGTCTCAACACAAGTACTAGAGGAAGTACAAGCTTCATCATTAGAGCAACAAGACAAGGAAAGCAATTCATCACAAGATGTACCAATATTGTGAGTAGATGAATTACAAGGACTAGCACATGGCAATATACTATTTTGACTAGAAGTAGTGCTAGTATCCACATGAGGCTCACTAGATGTTACCTTGGCAATCATGGCCTCATGAGCTATCTTTAGCACACTATGGGATACTAGAAGATCATCATGAGAGCTTGAGAGCTTTTTATGACTTTCTTCCAATTTCCCATAATTGCTAGATAGCACCTCAAGTTGAGCCCGTAGCTCAACATTCTCCTTCAAAATGGATGCTTCACAAGTAATAGAGTTAGTAGCACAAGCATCATCATTTACAACAATAGGAGAGGACAACTTGGCAAGCTCTTTTAAATAAGAAGCTTCAAGTTGGGCATGAGACTCGGTGAGTTTGATGAGCTCACCCTTGATGACCCTTGAGCCATTTTCGAGGTGCTCAAAATCCTCAAGGAGTCTAGCATGAGAAACTTCAAGCTTAGCATTTTTAGTTTTGAAATCATTGGCCACCTCAAGAGCTCTATCATGAGATTCCCTCACTCTAGATAATTCTAGAGCAAAAGTCTCCTCAAGAGATTCGGAGGTGGTTTGTTCATGTTCAAGAGCTTGAGATAGCTCCGCGATCTCATTTGCGTAATCACGCCCATGAGCTTCCATTTTCTCAATGGTGACCTCATGCTCCTCGAGATGAGATTCCAACTCCTCAATGTATTTCTTGCCATCAATGGCAATGGACATAATTTCCATGAAGTTGGAACGAGCAATTTTATTTTTATGAAGAGCTTTAAAAATCATTTCCCCCTTAGTTTTTAAGGAGGCAACATTATCATTCTCTTCATCATTATCCTCATCATCATTATCATCAACACCATCATCAAGAGACATATTGGGGTACAAAGTAGGAGTTACCTTTGACGCCTTAGCCATAAGGCAAAAAGCAATAGATGATGATGTAGGATTCCTTGAGGCACCATTAAACACCACATCTTGTTCCATGGAGTGTTCGGTTTCCTCTACATTGTTAGCACAACAATTCGAGGAAATAGATGCATTTTTATCATGGCAACAAGACATAGCAAGCATATCATCATGAGGTCTAGTCACGCAATTTCTACATGATATGCAAGGACTATCAACACAAGCATGTGAAACATTTGGAGTGCTCGAAGTGTTAAAGCCCAAAGAGGGAGCATTGCAATAATATAGTGATGAAGGATCATCTACAATAAGCATACTATCATCATTGCAATGGCCAACACTACTCACCATATCATTACCTTGTGGCAAACCACATGTAGGTGAAGTAGAAGAAGTTGAGAAGACTATATGACCGGAGGTGGAGGGAGAACAACCATCCCCACAAAACTTGGACACACCATATTTATCTTGAAGCTTTGTCCATAACTCATGAGCATCCCGGAACGGCATGAGTTGAAAAATAACTACATTGCTCAAAACATCGAAAAGCACATTAGAGGCTTGAGCATTGAGATAAGAGTTTTTCTCATCCTCTAAAGATAATCTTTGGGGATCCTTTGGAGGAGAAAAACCCATATCTACAATTTGCTCTAAATTTGGGTCCATGACCCTAAAGACATTAAGCATGCGAATTACCCAAACATCAAAATTTGTGCCATCGAAACTAAGAGTGTCAGAGAATCCTAATCCTCTAGTCGACATCTTTACTCTCTAGGCGGTTAAGCCCAACAAAGAGAGACGAGGCTCTGATACCAATTGAAAGATCGAGGATGTCGCCTAGAGGGGGGGGGTGAATAGGCGCTTTAAAATAATTACGGTTTAGGCTTGAACAAATGCGGAATAAACCTAACGGTTAATTTGTCAAGCACAAAACCTAAAACAACTAGGCTCACCTATGTGCACCAACAACTTATGCTAAGCAAGATAAGCAACTATGTGATAGCAAGATATATGACAAAGAACAATATGACTATCACAAAGTAAAGTGCATAAGTAAAGGGCTCGGGTAAGAGATAACCGAGGCACGCGGAGACGACGATGTATCCCGAAGTTCACACCCTTGCGGATGCTAATCTCCGTTTGGAGCGGTGTGGAGGCACAATGCTCCCCAAGAAGCCACTAGGGCCACCGTAATCTCCTCACGCCCTCGCACAATGCAAGATGCCGTGATTCCACTAAGGGACCCTTGAGGGCGGTCACCGAACCCGTACAAATGGAGACCCTTGGGGGCGGTCACCGAACCCGTACACTTTGGCAACCCTTGGGGGCGGTCACCGGTACCCGTCAAAATGCTCGGGGCGATCTCCACAACCTAATTGGAGACCCCGACGCTTGCCCGGAGCTTTACACCACAATGATTGAGCTCCGAACACCACCAACCGACTAGGGCACCCAAGCACCCAAGATGAACAAGCTCAAGGGCACCAAGCACCCAAGAGTAATAAGCTTCTCAACTTGTAACTTCCACGTATCACGTGGAGAACTCAAACCAATGCACCAAATGCAATGGCAAGGGCACACGGAGTGCCCAAGTCCTTCTCTCTCAAATCCCACCGAAGCAACTAATGCTAGGGAGGAAAATGAGAGGAAGAACAAGAAGGAGAACACCAAGAACTCCAAGAACTAGATCCAAGGGGTTCCCCTCACATAGAGGAGAAAGTGATTGGTGGAAATGTGGATCTAGATCTCCTCTCTCTTTTCCCTCAAAAACTAGCAAGAATCCATGGAGGGATTGAGAGTTAGCAAGCTCGAAGAAGGTCAACAATGGGGGAAGAACACGAGCTCAAAGGATAAGGTTCAATGGGGAAGAAGACCCCCTTTTATAGGTGGGGAAAAATCCAACCGTTATGCTCACAGCCCGCATCGAGCGGTAGTACCGCTTGACATCACGGTACTACCGCTAGGGGTAGCGGTACTACTGCTCGGGGTAGCAGTACTACTGCTTGCGAGCGGTACTAAAAAATTACATCCGTGCCTACCACCGCTGGACTTGTGACGAGATTTTGGTCCCGAGCGGAAGTAGCCACGGAAGTAGCCGCGGTAGTACTGCTCCAAGCGGTAGTACCGCTCCCAAGGGCGGTAGTACCGCTCCCAAGGGCGGTAGTAAAAAATTACTTCCGCTCCTACCCGCGGTAGTACCGCTGCAGCCTTTTCAGAACACCAAAACTACCACAACTTCTTCATTCGGACTCCGAATTCGACGAAACCAAGTTTGTTGGAAAGCTAGCGACAAGGGCTAACACAATATTAATAGAAATACCAATAATAAGCAAATGATAAAAGGCCCAAAAGAAAATGGTGAGAACCCTTCCTCGGATAAGACCGGTAAAACCTCCAACACCGAAATCATCATAGAAGACGCATGCAAACTCCGTTTTCGATGAACTCAAGCTTGTCATCAAGATGACCATAAGATCTAAGACTCACAAAGAGAACCAAACAAGAACCAAGAAACATGATGCAAGGATGCAATGGTTTGAGCTCTCGAAGAACGATACGATCAAGCTACTCACTTGAGAGCCCCCCTTGATAGTACGGCTATCGATCCTATAACCCGGTCTCCCAACTACCACCATGAGACCGGTAAAATAGAAAACCTATCAAGGGCAAACCTTTGCCTTGCACATGATCCACTTGAGCTAGATGATGACGATCTTGACTCCCTCAAGTTGGACCACCTTTCTTGATTGTGTTGGCTCGATGAAGACTAGATGATTTCTCCCCCATAGTCCACTATGGGTGAGCCACTCTTCGGCACATCTTCACAAGTCCATTGACACCACAATGGATGGCAAGATCCAAGCACTTGATCTCTTCGTGATGCTCCACTTAAACTTGCACACGGCAATTTTGATGATGATCACCACTTGATGCCTTTCCATGGGTTGTATGATATCTTCCTCTTGACGCAAGCCCATGGACATGTACCTAACCCCACATAGAACTCTCACATAGACCATGGGTTATTACACAAAGTGCAATGGACAATGCTTACCGTACCATGGGATCACTTGATCCCCCTCGGTACATCTTTTACGCTTTGAGAGTTGATCAACTTGATTCACTCTTGACTTAGTCTTGATCAACCTTGAATCTTTCCAACTCTCTTAGTTTGGATGATGTCTTGAAGGTAGACATGAATGATCACACAATCTTTTTCTTCAAGACATGCTTGCAATAAGCTCAACACTCACATGACCAATCTTGGGATAATTCCTTAATAGCACGGTGGTCATCACAAACTCTTCTTGAAACCAACAAATGGACTAATTCCTTAATAGCACGGTGGTCATCACAAACTCTTCTTGAAACCAACAAATGGACTCCAAGAAAAGCCTATGGACAAACCCTTCAAATGAAACTCAAGGCAACCATTAGTCCATAGAGATTGTCATCAATTACCAAAACCAAACATGGGGGCACCGCATGTTCTTTCAAAGTGGTTGGTGTTGCTCTCTTGAAAGATGATTGATGGCTACCTCCTCCCGCTGGTGGGGCTCTATCGCTGCAGCGCCCCGGCTATTCACAACTGCCACCCTGGGTCATTCAGCAACACAACGCTGAGCCGTTCTACGTTGCAGCTCAGGAGGTGCCCGCTTTTCCCCACCTCCCCCCGTACGTTCATCTCCTTCTCTTGGCTATATTCAGTTCAACATCTCGTGATTCTTCAAGTCGCCTTACTTGGCATTTTCAGTTCATCTTGCAGGTGGTGTACCTCCCCTTCGGTTCATCTTGCAGGTGTGTTTTTGGGCAGTACTAATACATCACTATAGTTAGTACATATGTGGTAGCTTGCGGTGTACTAAAAAGACCAACTGCTTAGGATTACTATAATGAACTAATAATAAAATTTGAGTCCTTCAGGATCCTCTAGTTCTGGATGTCCACCGCCATCCCCGTCAACCCTTATTTCTTCACTAGAAGGAGGATCCCTGCTCGTCGCTCGGTTGTCCTCTATTTGTTCTAGTTTCTGAAGAAATTACAAATCAAGTTTAGTTTGATGATGGTTGTTAAGGATTACATCTGTGTGCTTTGATCGATTTATTTTCTGAATCTTGACTTGCTAAAATGAACCTATTCTGTTTTCAATCAATTGATGGAGTGCAGGAAATCCAAAAACTATCTTACTGTTTACTCCATCAATTCATATAAGTTCAGCTATTTTATTGCTAAATAAGTTCAGCTATTTTATCAAAAAAAGGGGGCTATAAGATGTTGACTGTCATTGCCCTTCCAAAAACATGGCGTTGGTGTCGAACTATTCACAGTGAGTTTTAGTCCATAGGTTGCTCGTGATCCTTGCTCCTTCAGCTCCACTTCATCGGTGCCATCAGTCCACAGGAGTAGGGGCGGCATGCCCGTCAACAAACAAGAACAGAAGGTATGTGCTTGGAAAACTTGAAATTATATACACATTTGGGCAACAAAAAGTTGTAGCTTCTTTCAAAGTTCAAAATGAAAGATATTTAGTTCAACTTGTTCTAGCAAAACATGTGCTTTTACCTGTTTCGTTCCTGCATGTATGTATCAGTTCAATGTTTTGAGATGGCTCTATTTAGATTACTTCCAACTCTGAAGCTTTACATGCATATTTGGGGATGGGATTTTCAGGTAGTACTAGTTTGGATCTTGTGCGAAATGGAAATTTCCTGATGCTGAGTGTGTCAATACAACCCTACACTACAAGGCACGCGTACATCAACTCCGCAAGTTAGTCAACAGTATTGTGCATTTGCTTGCCAGCTTTGCACTCTAGTTACATATCACTTGCTAAATAAAAAAATGTTATTCACTTTTCTGTGTTTTGTTGAATAATTCTCATGCTTTCTTTTGTGACGGCTACAAATCATAGTGCTTTTGCTCAACAGTTGTATGAACTTGTGCATGACCATGGAAGTAAAAGAAAGCAAACATCAGTCCATCTGGTAGATGTGGAGGTGATTTTTGTATCTAAAACCATTGTGCTTTTCTCTCCGAATGATTGTTTGTGTTAAGGGAAGCGAGGAGAAGCTACAGGAGAAGATTTTGTATGATCATGGAGCTGTGTATGTGTATGTAATGTCTGCAATACGAGTATGAACAGGAAGGAAAATAATGTATGTTGATTGATAAAAGTTAAATGCAAAAATAAATAGTTCACATGGATAGATTTTTTTAGCTCTGGTGTAGAAGTTCAACAGGTGTTCTATCATCAACACATAAATGAAACGCGGGAAAAGTTCAATATGTCCATTGAGAAATTTGATACCAGTTCAAAAAAACATAGCATCAATCCTTACTTGAGAGACAGTAAGTTCGAGAAAGAAAATGTTATAGCAGTATAGTTGAAGGAAAAAAAGCAACTTAAAAAGGAAACGCAAGAGATTCATGATTAATAAAATAACTAATAAGTTCAACATGATGTCCCAAATAAGTTCGGGAAAAAAACACATAAGTTTTAAATATGCTCAAAGTTTAATTACAATAAGAAACCACCTTTAAGTTCATGCATTACAACCAGAAAAGTACACAACACAAAAATTCAAAGGATAAAAAAACAAGTTCAATGATTTTTTTAGCACTTTGTGACGGTAAAATCAAGTACAACAACGTCAGTTCAAACCCACACTGAGATCAGTACGACTACTATGTTTTTTGGACCAGAAAATAGCATGAAAGGTCTCACCGTATTTAAAATTACTCTTAAACGATTGTGAATTTGAGAAAACTTTCAACCTGGCAAAGTTTCGCATTTTCAATATCTCTCCAATGGTATATTATTTGCATGACAGGGATCATTTTTGCAAAAGTTTGAAGTTGACAATTAGTTCAAATGATCATTGTTTTCTTCATTGAACAAAAAAAAAGTATAAATATTTATTACAAAAATCATGAAAATTGTTCAAGTCGCAAACAAAAGGAAGTACATACCTTCATTGCAAAAAATGTTCGAGTTTGAACGAAACAAGAAGAAAACATCCATCAGGTCAACTAGTGAAACCATGCAAATTCGGAGCAGATGGTGTTGTCAGTTTGGACGAGAAAGCAAATCTAAAATTGTATTCCCAAAAAAGGTTCATTTATATAAGTCCATGTCTCGACGGGAGGTCGTTCAAAACATCCGGACATATAAGTCGACTGTTTTATTATGCAAGTTAAAAAAGTGACATCCCATCTGTGAAAACATGCCCAGTACATAAACATACATAGATCACTCTATTTTCAGAACCCAAAAAACAGAATGCTCAGTGCAAACACAAAACTGCACTCAGTACTAGTTCTCTGTTTTGAAAAAATATCTTCAGTTCTTATTTATTATCATCAGAATTCCGGCGACGCAGAGCATGTCCCGATCCCATCCCAGGAACCACGTCAGCCTTTCGCATCGGCTCAACCAACGTCGTCCAAGGGAAAGAGTAAAATGCACATGCTCCACGGCAGCGTGATGCACGCGACCAACCGACCAAGCGACGGTGGGCCGTCCCGCCGCTCCATCACCGCTGTCTGTCCCACGAAGGTGACTCGCACTTCCAGTTGCTAAAGCGCATCCTACGCCAGTTGTTTTACAGAACTCTATGCACGCTTGTATTCATATCTCGCAGGGTCATTTATACATGCGGAGAGGTACAAGGGGGTGAGGGAGAGATCGTGTACAATGGCCGTGGCCGAGCATGTCATGCATGCGAGGTGGACGTGCGCACGTAGTGCACGCACCTCCTGAACTATCTGAAGGACCAGGTCAAGGCCGTTGCCCATCAGGTCGTGTAGTAGACTTCCAACAGCCCCCCGCAGCCGAAACGTGGGGCTCTCGAACGTTGAGGTTGGACCGGAAGTCGAGGAAGATGCTCGTCGGCAGCCCCTTGGTGAAGACGTCGGCAAACTGGGAGCTCGTCGGGACATGGAGGACGCGAACCTCGCCGAGCGACACACGCTCCCGGACGAAGTGCAAGTCAATCTCCACGTGCTTCGTACGCTGGTGTTGCACAGGATTAGTCGACATGTACATCGCGCTCACGTTGTCACAGTAGACCACGGTAGCACGCGTGGGAGCCTGGTGGAGCTCGCCAAGGAGTTGTCGCAACCAGACTGCCTCGGCAACGGCGTGCGCGACAGCCCGGTACTCGGCCTCCGCGCTGGAGCGCGAGATGGTGTGTTGCCGCTTTGAAGACCACGACACAAGGTTGCCGCCGAGGAACACACAATACCCCGAGGTAGAGCGGCGTGTGTCGGGACACCCTGCCCAGTCGGCGTCGGAATATGCGACGAGCTCGGTGGAGGTGGAACGATGGAACTGCAAGCCGAGATGTGTTGTCCCACGAAGGTAGCGTAGGATGCGCTTTAGCAACTGGAAGTGCGAGTCACGCGGAGCGTGCATGAAGAGACAACATTGTTGAACACCATAAGAAAGATCAGGCCGTGTGAGTGTTATGTATTGTAGGGCACCGGCAAGGCTCCTGTACAGAGAAGGATCATGGAATAGAGGGCCAGCGTCAGCTGGGAGTTTTGCATGTGTGTCTACTGGTGTGGGTAAGGGTTTGCAATTAAGCATCCCTGCTCGATCAAGAATCTCCAAGGCATACTGCTCTTGTGACAGGAAGAGACCGGCGGCTGTGGAAGTGACATTAATGCCAAGAAAATGATGCAGCGGGCCAAGGTCGGACATGGCGAATTCTTGGTGGAGCGAGGAGATGATGGACTGAAGGAGAGATGTGGTGCTCGTGGTAAGGATAATGTCGTCGACATACAACAACAAATATGCGAGCTGCGTCCCACGACGGAGGATGAAGAGAGAGGAGTCGGAGCGAGACGCCACAAAGCCAAGCTGGAGTAGGTACGTGGTGAACCGGGAGAACCACGCCCGTGGCGCTTGTTTCAGCCCGTATAACGAGCGGTTCAAGCGGCACACACGCGCAGGGTTGGTGGTGTCGACGAAGCCGGAGGGTTGTTGGGCGTAGACCGTCTCGGCGAGGTGGCCGTGCAGGAAGGCGTTCTTGACGTCGAGCTGATGGATCGGCCAAGAACGCCCGGCGGCAATGCTGAGCACGGTGCGAATCGTAGCCGGCTTGACCACAGGACTGAACGTCTCGCCGTAGTCGATGCCGGCTTGCTGCGTGAAGCCGCGAAGCACCCAGCGAGCTTTGTAGCGAGCCAGTGAGCCATCCGGATGGAATTTGTGCCGGTATATCCACTTCCCTGTGACCACATTAGAACCTGCAGGACGAGCAACCAAATCCCAAGTGTTATTCTGCAAAAGCGCGTTATATTCCTCTAACATTGCATGGTGCCAGTTTGGATCCTGCAAGGCCGCGCGGTAGGAGGAAGGAATGGGGCTGAGCTGGGATGTGGTGGCGTGGAGGTTCAGTTGGTTTTTGGGAAGGTGAAACCCTGATTTTGCACGGGTGCGCATGTTATGGAGATTGGCAGGCGGCGCAACTGGGATGGCCTTGGGCGGGAGGCGCTTGGCAGGCGGCGGCATGGTACTGGGCGAGGCATCATGCGAAGGAGTGGCGGCTGGGGCAGCGGTGTCAGCGCAGCTCGACGCGGGTGAGATGGGTGGGCTTGGCGGGGTGGACGGTGGCATGGCGCTAGTCGGCGAAGGTGGGGTGGAGGGCGGGCTATCAGGCGCGGATCCTGCGGGCGACAGATGGGGAGCGGGGGCCACGCGGTTTGTTGGCTGTTGGGCTGGGATCCGAGGGAGATCTGCTGCAGGGCCAATACGAGGTAGGTAGGCGCGCCGCTCGGGAAGGATTGGGTGGGCGGGATCGTCTGTGGCCACGCAATCCGGTGGGTTAGACAGGGCGGGAGCAACAAATGGAAAAACTGCCTCGTCGAAGGTGACATGACGCGAGACGATGACCTTACGGGTGTGCAAATCGAGACAACGATAGCCTTTATGCTCGAGGGGATACCCTATAAAAACGCACCGAACGGCACGGGGTGAGAGTTTGTGCTCGATGGTGGGGTAAACGTTAGGGAAGCACAGGCATCCAAAAACCCGTAGATGATCGTATGTGGGGTGTTGGACATAAAGCCGAAAGAACGGGGTGTCATTGCGAATGGCAGAGGAAGGTCGTCGGTTGAGAAGATGTGTAGCCGTATGAAGAGCTTCGACCCAAAAGTTAGGAGGAAGATGGGCGTGGAGGAGAAGGGTGCGGAGCACGTCATTTGTTGTGCGGATCATACGCTCAGCCTTCCCGTTCTGCGGTGAAGTATATGGGCAGGAGAGGCGGAGAGAGGAGCCGCGGTAAGAAAGGAAGTCACGTAGGGCTGTGGTGAGGAACTCGCCACCGTTGTCGCACTGTATGCATTTGATGGGGACATGAAATTGTGTGAGCACATATGCGAAAAAGCGGAGTAAGGTAATTGATGTATCGGATTTAGCGCGTAATGGGAATGTCCATGAAAAATGAGAGAAATCATCAAGGATGACCAGGTAGAATTGGTAACCAGAGACGCTAGAGACGGGGGAGGTCCAGAGATCGCAGTGCACTAAGTCAAAGGGAGCAGTAGTACAGGAACGAGAAGACATAAAAGGTAGTCTTGATTGCTTGCCATACTGGCAGGACTCACACACATGGGAATTCAAACTAGCTTGATTACATGGTGATTGAAGAAAAGTTTTTGCTAAAACTGAAAGGGAACTACTGCTAAGGTGCCCAAGGCGTTGGTGCCACAAGCTACCATCGACGGAGAGGACCTACTGCACTGCGCTGGAACTGACGAAAGGGTACAAATCTCCATGGCTACTGGACGTCATTAGGATGCGCCGGGTTTTGAGGTCCTTCACAACAAAACCGAAAGGATTAAACTCGATTGTGCAAGAATTTTCGCGAGTAAAACGACGAACTGAAATTAGGTTCTTAATGATTGTGGGGGAGATAAGAACATCAGTGAGAGAGAAGGGGCCTAGGCGAGTGGAGCCGGTGGCAACAACAGGGATCCGTGAACCGTCACCAACTACAATGCTATTAGAAGAACGCGGAAGAGCAGAAGACAGTTGGGAGAGATTACCCGTCTCACCGGTTACGTGTGAGGTTGCTCCAGTGTCGAGGAACCACTCGCCGCCCCCGTGCTGCTGCTGCTGCGCCGCGATGTTGTTGAGGGCGGCGTGGAGGGCGGCGTAGTTGTCCCAGGGGGCGGGGTTGGAGGAGCTGGATGCACCGGCGTTGTAGACCTGGTGGTGCTGTCCGGGTCGGGGGCCGAGGACGCCGGCGGAGTTGGGCGCCGTCCAGGGGGCGCGCGGCTGCTGCGGAGGTGGGAAGGGGCTCCCGTATGGGGCGAAGTACCCCATCCACGGATGGGCACCTAGCGGCTGTTGTGGAGAGCCGCGCCCAGCTGGAGCGGTGGAGCTGCTGCCAGCGCCTGGGTGGCCGCGACCGCGACCGCGCCCACGCCAGCGCCCACGTCCACGGTCACCTCCGGAGGAGGGCTCCGCAGCGGCCTTCCCCTTATCTGCCTGGTTGCTGGAGGCGGCGCGATCGCCACGAGTACCGCTGCGGTCACCGGAGCCGCCAGAGGTGTGGCCGATGGAGAGCACGGTGGAGCCGTCCGAGCGCCCGTCAGCCCGAGCACGCTCGTTCTGCGTGATCTCCTCGAGGAGGAGACGCGACCGGGCCTGGGCGAACGTGGGGAACGGCACCTGCAGGGGGAGTACCGTCGCGAGCACATGGAACCGCCGGCTGAGGCCGTGGATGAACTGGAGCGTCAGGGTCCTGTCGGTGATGGGCTCCTCGACGTCGTCGAGCGCGGCCGCCAGAGACTGCAGACGGCGGGCGTACTCGGCAACCGTCAGGTCCCCCTGGACCGTGCTGCGGAATTCCGCCGAGAGGTGAATCGCACGGCCGGCCTGATTGTCGAGGAAGAACAGGCGCAGGGTGTGCCACACCTGGTGCGCCGTGCTGGCCGGCGACATCACGACGTCGTACAACTCATCAGAGATTGTGGAATAGATCCACAACACGATGGTTATATCATCGTTGCGCCAGTTAGCGTCCACATGCAGTGGCTCCCGGTTCTCATCAACGTGATGCTGCACGTTATACTTGCAGAGGATAAAGTAGAACAGGTGGCGCCATCTTGAGTAGTTACCGGCCGCGAGGTCGAGCTTGAACCGCAGGAAGTGGGTGATGGAGGGCGGGAGACCCTCGCCTGGCGCCGGCGCACCCGGGATGTCGAGGCAGGGGATGAGCTCGCGGCCGACGCCGCGATGGAGTGGAGCCGCCAGAGGGGCGGCATCAACAGCCGCAGGTGCAGCGGGTGCGGCGTGGCCGAGGCGCACCGGTGCAGGTGCAGGAGCCCGAGGATGAGGACCCGCCGCGCCCGGAGCTGCAAGGGCGGGTGGGATGGCAGCAAGAGGAGCCAGCGGAGGGAGGTTCGCCGCCGCGTCAAGGTCAGCGGAGCGGGATCGGCGGAGCAGCCGATTCATGGCGGAAGCGTGGGATAGGATCGGAACTGCTCAGGTACCAAGTTGTTTTACAGAACTCTATGCACGCTTGTATTCATATCTCGCAGGGTCATTTATACATGCGGAGAGGTACAAGGGGGTGAGGGAGAGATCGTGTACAATGGCCGTGGCCGAGCATGTCATGCATGCGAGGTGGACGTGCGCACGTAGTGCACGCACCTCCTGAACTATCTGAAGGACCAGGTCAAGGCCGTTGCCCATCAGGTCGTGTAGTAGACTTCCAACATGTCACCCACCGCCCTCCCACCATCGGCGTCGCCGCTTGCTTGCCTGCCTCCCTCTCTCTCTCGCTGTATATATCCCTATCCGGTTGCGTGCGTCCGGTGCTCGGCCAGTGGCCCGGCGCTGCCCAATTTATACGCCGCGCACGCGACGATGATGACCCCCCCACACACACCTCTTTCCTTCCCAGTTCCTGTTCCCACGGACAGGCAGACACGCAACAGCCCGGTGCGCATCTCGCTCGAGGAGCTCCGTCGCTGATCCGCCCGCCCGCTTGCCCGCCTGCCATGGAGGAAGCCAAGCGCGAGCATATGCACATCCACGTCACGCTCTCTCATCCATCCGCTCGACCGCAGGTCGTCGCCGGCCGGCGGCAATTCGTCCTGCGGCGGATCAGTCGCCTCGCGTGCTAGCTTTCCTTGTTCCTGTTCTTAGTTAGTCGCTCTCGGGGGCGGCGGATTGACGCCTCCTGCACTGCGCCGGTCGATTCGACGAGCGTGGGACGGACCCGAGCGGGGGCGCGCGCCGGACGGCGGGAGTGGCCGGCGGAACGGGTCTCTTATTTATTCTTTTAATAAAAACGATCAGTTCAAGGAAATAAAAGCATCAGTACAATTGGTCGAGTTCATCAATTTAAAAAGGGTAACAGAATAATATTCTGTTACGCGCCCAGATGTGTGTGTCTATATATATATATATATATATATATATATATATATATATATATATATATATATATATATATATATATATATATATCCACTTGAGGCACCATAATATATACATTCTTTCAATTCTGTAGCCATTCCATGCTAAAATGCTTTAACAGCAAGTACAAATGTACTGATATACTCAAAAGACTAATACGTATGTGTCTTCCAGGAAGACGATTACATTTGAACAATAAGACAGTTACAAGTTTGAGCATAAAAGTTCATGGGACTCAGAAGGTGGCTATCGAAAGGCGGTTACATTTTAACAATATGTGCTGCTACTCATCCTCCTCTGAAATCTTAGTAAGCTCGGACAACAAAGGGTAGGAGTCTGGAACAGCGGTGTGCTGCTCGTCGCAGAAGAATGGCCTGGAAGGCATCTGCAAGCCATCGAAGCCACCTTCCAGCATCTCCATGACTTCACTCATCGCTGGCCTGTCATGAGACCTCATCTGGATGCACCATAATCCAACAATGCACAACTTCCTCTCCAACTCATGCATCTCAGTAGCAATACGAGCAGATATCTCACCCACATCTTGTTGAGTTAGCCGGTCATACACCCATGATGGGTAGTACGCTTGACTTGACGTTGCTGCGTTTGGATCAGCATTCCTTCTTCCTCCAGCCATCTCCAGCAGCAGCATCCCAAAGCTGTAAACGTCAGACTTGCTCGATATGACGCCGAAGCTCCGTGATATCATCTCAGGAGCTATGTACCCAACAGTCCCCCGTAAGGCATTGGATGGCACAAAACTGTTGTCCCTTGGGTACAGTTTGGCGAGACCAAAGTCAGCAACTTTGGGGATGAAATTGTTGTCGAGCAAGATGTTATGCGGCTTGATGTCAAAGTGGAGAACCTGCATGTCACAACCTTCATGCAGGTAGTTAATACCCCTGGCAATGCCCAAAGCTATCTCATTAAGCTTGTCCCAGGAGAAGCTCTTCTCGGCGGAGAAGATGTACTTGTCGAGAGAACCTCGAGGCATGTACTCGTATACCAGAGCCCTCCTCATCTCCTCTGAGCAGAAACCCATGAGACGCACCACATTTATATGGTGGATCCTGCCGATGGTGGAGACCTCATTGATGAAGTCCTCTCCGTTGCAGCTGGAGTTACCCTCTAGCATCTTGACGGCGACATGTGCATTGCCTGGCAATAACACACCCTTGAACACGGATCCGTACCCTCCTTGACCCAGCTTATCTCTAAAATGGCTTGTGATTGCAGTGATGTCAGTGTAGGTGTACCGCGTCGGACCAAGCAATTGTTGCAGGCGAAGGAACTTCTCGACCGCATCGATTGTTATCCTTGTTTTCCAATACTTGTGGCCAAGGAAAATTAACAGAGCCAGGGGAGACAACACAAACCTGCATAGCACTACACAAACAGGTTCATTCATTTTAATGACTGTATGAATGAAGCACAATACAATAGCATCAGTCATCAAGAAGTAAAAATGTATAATTCTGACATACCAGCAATCCACTTCACAAGCCACATGACAGGAATTATTAAACTGAAGTACTGAAAATTGTTGTGTGGTAGAAGAGGAATTATCACACATCTCCCGAAAAAGAGGTCGGTAGTAGAAAGGAAAAAAATCCAATCCTTAACAGTTTTAACTGCACCAAGCTCGCTGCAAGACCATGGCACATCGCCATGGTACGGAAATGGAACTTAAGAAAGACTAAAGTGTGCAGGAACCAAATAGAAAAAAGTGCTATACCAAACTCACCGTATCAACTCCATTAGGCACTCAGTAATGGCCCAAGTGGGTAATTGAACAGCGAATCCGTTCCTCATGAGTTCTATGGTATCCGCATAACTTGCATTTGCTAGTTGTGGAGTACCCCAAGTACCAAAAGGAGTCATTGCCAGATATCCACAAGAAGGTTCGAGGCTCCCAACAGCACCAGAGTCTATGCCAGTTAACACATAGACAAACGAATAACTGGTGCTCATGCAAGTTTTTTTTTTTTGAAGGTCACCGGGGGAGGGCAAAGCCCTCCACCTGAATATATTCAATCGAATTTGCCTAGAAGCCTCGCGGCTCCATACAAGATAGGTTCAAATGAACCAGAGTACACGGGGAAAACAAGAGAAGAGATGCAACTGAAAACACACACACACACACACATCCAATAGAACCACCGGAAGACCCGCCGAGAAAAGGGCACACAGGGATAAGAAGGCCTTCCGACAATCCGGAGCTGGACGCACCAACACCACCGACCGCCATCACAAATCTCATCAGCACAACCCGCCAGGAGGAGGACCTCAACTTACATCTTCATCTGACCAAGCAAGGAGAGCCTTGAACGTTGGCCATCTGGTCGCCACCCAACAACACCCAGCAGAGGTAGAGGTGTTATATGGGAACGAGGTGATCCATTGAGTAGGATAACGACCCCGCTAACCCGGCTTCGTATGAAAATTAGAACCAATCCAGAGCAAGGCCGAGCCATGATCTCGCATACAGAGCACCACCTCCTCGCCAACAAAGTACAAACCACCATCAGCGCTAAGCCGGCCGCGCCATCACAACCGTCAAACCCGCAGCGAGCAGCCACCACAGAGACCAACCGAGCCTAACCCAGACGATGCCTTCAAGAAGGGATGCGACACAATGTGCGCCGCCATCGTCCGTTCCAGATGGGCTTGGAACATGGGTTTCCCCTGGGATGTGAAGGGGTAGTCACCATGACAGCGCCGCCTCCAAGGAGGTTAGCGGCGCCCGCAGGCGTCGCCAGGGCCGGCTCCGGCAGGAGCAGGGGCTTTCACCCAAATGAGCAGACCACCTCCAATAAGCATCGAATTGATCTCGCAGCACCGCTCCCTGCACCACCACAGAGAAGGGCCACTGCAGCCCCATCGCCACACATGACCAAATCCGGGTCGCCGCAGGCCAGATCCGGCAGGATCCAACCTGCCCCCCGCCGCTCCCCACCGGATCGGGCCAAGCCGAATCCGACAGGCGCGCTGCCCACGCCCGCACCGCCAGAAGGCAGAACCACAAGCCAGAGCGGACGGCGGCGCCTCGGGCAAGGGCAAGCACCGCCACCCCGCGCCTCACAGCGACCTCCGCTGAGCACATCTGAGCCGAAACCAGCAGCCATCCCCGACGCCCACCGATCGCCAACAGCAGGGAGACGCTGCTTCGGGGAAGGCCAGCGGAAGGGAGCCGCGAACGCATCCGCCCCACTGTCTCCGACCACCACCAGCAGAAGCGACGCACGCCGGAGTCACGTCGCGCCGCCCGCCGCCCCACGGAGCTCCCCCGGCCCACGAGCGGTCTACACGAGGAACAACGGCCCGCCGCCGCCAGATCCGCGCGGGCTTCGCCCGGCAGAAGCTTTTGGCGGCGGCGGGAGGAAGGGGGGTGGCTGGAAGGGGAGGTTCGGCCGGAGGGGAGGGGGTCGCCGCCCGAGCCGCCTGGGGAGGACGGCGCGGGGGGGGGGGGGGGGGGGGTGTTCTTTTTTTTGAAATAAAACGTGCTCATGCAAGTGACATGCATGTACATACCATTGTTCCTTACTTCTTCAGAACATCTAACAAAGCTAGCGAAACTGTGTGTAAGAAGCACTACTTCACCTTTAGGGTGTGAGTCACCTGGATCATATTTGTGTGAGTCATCTGGACCATATTTGTGTTCATAAAAAGGCCGATTCCACTGAGGAAGAGGGCACTGGTTTGGTAAATCCAAGATGGCATCAACAACCCAGATGTTAGAATCCATACCATCGTAGTTGATATTGATGCGAGACACATGGTATGTTGCATTGTTGATGCGAATTGTAGCCTTGGTATCACTGCAAACTAGCTCGTAAGACTGAAAACCACACCAGGGTGGATCACCTGCCTGGCAGAATGGAGACGATACGTCCCTGAGAGGGCCACAAGAAAAAGAAGGACAGTCACGCCAGTGAAGTCGCCCTTGAACACGATTTGGAACAAGAACTGCAATCACAGATAAGACAGTTAAGGCTTTCAAGGCAGTTAGATGGTGGAAGTGGAACGCGATAGATCTCGCCATGGCAGACTGGTTTGGAGATAATAATTGGCTAAGAAGATTAGGTGCCTAAGATAACTCCCTGTTGGCTGTATACAAATATATGGTCGTGATGGCATTGACTGACTCAAAAGAAGAAAAAATGCAGTTGGTCTACTGGATGTGACAGAAGAAAGCCAGTACTTCGTTCCAAATCCAATTGTGTCCAGTTAAGGTGATGTGCCAGCTGTGGAAAATGAAACCATCCATTATTACTCTGTTTGACTAGTCAACATTGATAGCAAGCAAGCACTGAATGGCAATGCATCATTTTTCTGAAACACGGCACGGCAGAAGTTTCATTGGCTACTGGAATTCCTCCTTGTCCACACAAGCCCAACATAAATTTTCACTTAAATCCACTGTAGGTGCTCCTTGTAACATTCATGAGCTTCTCTTTCTTTACCTTCTTCATCTCCATTCCGTTACAACAGTATGCTAGGACTTCTCTTCATAGTGTTGTTCATCTCTCTTCTCGCCAATGGAACCTATGTTGCCATATCATGGGATGATGAAGAATTCTTCAAGAATTGTTCACCAAGTCAGTGAAGCAAACATGGACCAGAGGTCCGGTTCCCATTCAGGCTTGCAACCCAACCTCCACCTTGTGGTACCCCAGGTATGCAGTTATCATGCTCTGGACAGGACACCATCCTGTATCACCCAGTTCTTGGCTCCTGCAAAGTGACTGCAATATTTTACAATGATCTAGTCATAAACATCAGTCCACCTGTAGACTCATCACCTCACTGCCCACTTCAGAGACTCATCTCAGCAAATCTATCAACTGATGTGTACAAACCTCAAAAGTTGGAAGTTGCCAGCTTAGTAGGTTGTTCAAGAGATTCTATATCAATAGATCTATACGGTATAGTGGGCACAATTGCTTGTCTCATTAACAAGGCCACCAAATTCTGGTATTTGGTAAACCCCGACGCATACATATCTGTTCTTCCTTTGGACTGCATGGTTGTTTCTAAGGACATCCCCATACCATATACTAGAAAGATTCATCGCTCATGGTTGAAGAAGACCAGACACACTGCAACCTTCAACTATAGGGCAAACAGAATGATCAGTTTTGGTGAGATGGCATTCTCTTGGTACTCTAGTAACATCACTAGTGTTTGCCAACAGTGTGAGAAAGAAGGTCAACAATGTGGATTTAACTCACAAAGGGATCAAGCTTTCTGCAAGCGTCATGGTATTGTCTCCTTCCCTAGTCGAAATCATGTTCCGCTATGGTGTCTCAATTTCTTTCTAATGACATTGCAGAATTTTTATTTCTCCATCTATTCTCTTGCCAATCTCGCATGTTCCAAATTTCTAACACTCAACAAGATTTTTACCTATAGCGAAACTTTTCACGTAATTGCACTGCAAATTAGTCCAACGGTTAGCCAAAAACAGCCCGCTGCGCAGATTGTTTTAGATCTCGAGATCAAACTTTGTTTGGACATAAGCTCTTTGTCTTCAATAAATTTACTTTAGCGCCCTCCCCTATAGTTTCAGTTCACATCCATGGATATACCCCCGAAAAAATTTGGCCAGAGATGGCAGTGTGAAATTATTATTGTTAACTCTTGCGCAAAATTCTCAGATAAAAGGAACAAATCATAGCTGCCCCTAGTGCAGACTGTTTGCCTAGATTAGGAAAGGCTTGATATGGACTTTGATTATCAATAACTCCCCTATTATTTCCTTTCTTTCTTTTTTATTTCTGCCCAAAGTAAGGATTCAGAAGATGATTTTAGTCCATCAAATTTGCCACTGTATGGATGTGAGGTGCACTGATGGCCATCAACAAATCTAACATTGGTAACATTTGAATATCAACACTTCCATACTTTCAGATATAATCCCTATTTCAGAATTTCAACAAACTAGATGTAAATTTATTTATTTTTTGATTATGGATGGCTCTCGCTCCCTCCCGCTCCCTAGCCTAGCCTAGCCCACCAGCCTCGCCACCGTCGAACCCCCGCCGGTAGCCCTCCCCTCCCCCCCCCCCCCCTCCCCCGGCCATGGCCTCCGCCGATGCCCGCTCCGGCAACTCCAGCCCCGAAAGTCGCATCCGCTGGAGCGGCTCTACGGGCGAATCCTCTGACTCGCGCTCCTACCACGAGGTCGTCAGCACCCCGCCCCCCCCCCCCCCCCCCCCCCGCCGCCGGCCGCGCCGCGCCCGGCCCCTGCTTCCTCGGCCCTGGTGCCGCTCCGCTCGACTGCGCCGGCCGCCCGCGTTCCGGCTGCCGCCCGCCTGGGACCACGCTCGGAGGTCCATCGCGCGTCTGGAGGCCCTGTTCTCGACGCCGATGGGTTCCAGCAGCCGCGGCGGAGGAACCGTCGCCCGTGCGCGCGTTGAGCGGCCACCCCTCCTTCCCAGTGCCGTCGCCGCAGCCCGTCGCCCGAGGAAGTCGCCGGCCTGTGCTTCAGGTGCATGGAAGCCGGACACCGGGTGCGGGCCTGCACCAACCCCGTGCGCTGCCGTCGCTGCCTCATCTCCGGCCACGAGTCCAGCTGCTGCGAGATGCTGCTGCCCGGTGACCACCGTGCGCAGCCTCCGGCGGTCCACCGTCCTATGCCTGACACCCCGCCGCACGACCCCCCTCCTCAACTCCCCCGCGACGCCTCTCTGCCGCGCAACACCACACCATCCCCACCGCCCGCCTCTGCGCCGGCACGTGTCACCATCGCTCGTTCCATCGAGATGGAGGAAGCGGAGGAGGTGCTTGCGCGCGGTATGGTGGCCATCATCACCGACACCAGGCCCTCTGTCTCCACGACCGACGTGGAGGCAACCTTGCACGCCATGTTCGACCTGCAGCCTGGCGACTTCATTATGCACAAGCATGCCCCGGAGGACTTCCTCATCATCTTCTCCTCGCGGCTGATCATGGACCGGATGGCCGGCGACCACCTCATCAACGCCGCCCGCTTCACCCTACTGCTCCGCCCTTGGTGCAAGCTCGCCCACGCCACTGCCGGGAGCTTTGCATACTCTGTGCAGCTCGAGCTCCGCGGCATCCCGGCGCAGGCATGGCACCTATCCACGGCCGAGCACATCCTTGGAACCGGCTGTTGGGTTGAGCGGTTGCACCCGGACACGCGTTCCCGCACTGACCTTGCCACATTCCGGCTCACCGGGCGCGTGCGGGACCTGGCCTCCATTCGCCGGGACGCCATCCTGGAGATTGTCGAGCACGTCCCCGACATCCGACCTGGCCTGCCTCCGGCCGTCCGCACCCTGGAGTACCCCATCTCCATCCGGCTTGTGAGGTCCGCTGCCCTTCCCAGGGCGGTTGACGATGTTGCCTATGGCGATGGCGAGGCTCATGGCAGCACGCATGACCCTGCAGGCCGCGGTCATGGACGCAGGCAGCAACGCCGTCGTAGCCGGAAGCGTCGCCGCCCAACCTCCGCCCCCGACAGATGCGCCGACGGCATGGCGGTCGACTCCGTCGGCTGGACTTGCTCCGGAGGCCGCCTACGGGCTGACGGCGAGGCGGTCGACCCTGGCTGGCCGGCGTCCCGCGCCGCCGCGGCTGTGCATGCGCCGCCGCCCGTACCGTCCCGTGCCAGATGCATGGATGCATGGCCGCAAGCTGGGGCCCACCCGCCTAGTCGCAAAGCCAAAAGAGGAAAGCGTGGCGGAAAGAAAAAGCGCGCCAGGATTCAGGCTGCGCTGGCCAAAGCTGCAGCTGCAGCGGATCCCAGGCCGACCGAGTCGCCCACCCCAGCGTTGGTGCTTGCCACCCCGATAGCTAGCAACAGCCGATTGGTGCCTGCCCACCCTCCTCCTGCAGTCGGGCCCGCAACGACCCGGTCTTGCGCGTCACCGTGCACGCAGGGCGACAGCCTCTCTGGCGACGGACCCACCACGGCCAATGCTTGTGCGCTTGGGGATCCGGAGAGCTTATCCTCTGCCAGTGAGGTCCCGGACTCGCTACCTGTGGCTCCCGAGGCTGATCCGCTGTCGGGGCAAAGCAATGATTTGACCTCGTCAGCTCCTGTGGCTGATGAAGTACCTGCTGGTGCCGCTTTGCATGCCGGCCCCGCCACTGAGACACGTGATGCAGTGCCCTCATCCACCCCCGCGGCCCTGGCGGATCTGCTTGCCACCCCCTCCTCGCCAACGTGGGACGCGGGTCGTGTGATTCCATCCATCGCGCCTTCGCCCCCTCCTGCCGCTGCCATCAGGGACGCTGACTTGGGCTGCCCCTCCCCCGCGGCCCAGGAGCCCAGAAGCATTCTTCAAAGGCCCACGCCTCCTGATGCCCACGCAAACAGGCCCGCTCCCCCAAGCCCGTCGACGCTGCAATCCACCCCTGTGTCCCATGCGCCTCAGGTGCGCAGCGCAGGGCGTTTTGCCACACCACCAATCACTCTGCGACGAACCAGACAGCCGGCCTCTGTCAGCTCTTGGACCCTTGGGGACTTCCTCGCCGCGGCAACAAAGCAGACTTGCTCTGCTCTCCCCAACCCTGCGCGCAAACGACGTCGACAACCCCTGAACTTCTCGCTGCGCCGCGGACGATCTGCCACCGCTGCGAAGGCCAAGCCCGGCGTGCCGCCCACCACTGAGCGCCGTGCGCATGTCCAGATACTGCGCACCCTTGGCATCATCGGCACCGATCAGGTGATATCCGCCGAGGCCATAAAGGCATACGATGGGGTCTTCGCTGCGCCCCTTTCTCATGCCATGTTGACAGCCATTGCCGCGCTCGTTGGCCGCGCGCTACCCGCCGACCCGTCCATGGCGCCTGTCACCACGGTGATCTCGGCACCCCGATCGAGGCCTAGCCGCGCCGACGCGTGCCCTTTCGTCGACCTCTGCCTAATGGATCACGGCCTCAAAATCATCAACTGGAACGTACATGGCCTAAACGCCCGTGCCAGACGCACGGCAGTCCGCTCGCTCGTTGTAACCTCCGGCGCTTCGATCGCTTGCTTCCAAGAGACTAAAATGGAATTCGTCTACTCGTCGACTGTCATTGAGACGTTGGGATCTGAGTTTGATGAATATGTTTATCTCCCAGCGAGCGGCACCCGTGGCGGGATCCTGCTGGCTTGGAAGAGCCGGGACGTGACGATCACGGACTCGATGTTCACAACCAAAACCATCTCCGCCCGGGTTGCGACCCCTAGCAGCTCGAGCGTGCCGTGGTGGCTCTCTATCGTCTATGGCCCCCAGGACAGCAACGCCAAGATCGCTTTTCTGCAAGAGATCCGCGACGTCCACGATGCATGCTCTGGCCCATGGCTCATCTGCGGGGACTTCAATATGATCTACCGTGACGAAGACAAGAACAACGGCAATCTCAATCGGAGAATGATGGGGCGGTTCCGACGCGTCCTCAACGACCTCGCGCTCAAGGAAATTTACCTCAGCGGCCGGCGCTATACGTGGTCCAATGAGCAGAGCCCGCCCACCTTGGTCCATCTTGATCGAGTGTTGTGCTCCACAGACTGGGAAGAGCTGCACGGCGAATGCCATCTGCGCTGCCTGGCCTCAGTCGTCTCAGATCACTCCCCCCTCTTGCTCGTCTGTTCGCCTCTCCCATCAGCGCACAGACGATTCCACTTCGAGGAGTACTGGACTCGCCTCACCGGTTTCCCGGAGATCGTGGCGACCTCGTGGTATTCGGTGGACGACGCCAACCCGTTCCGGCGGTTCATGCGGCGCATGTAGGCCACTGCGCGTAAGCTCACCAGCTGGAGCGCGCGTTCCATTGGCAACGTGCGAGACCAGCTTGCGATCTCTCGTGAGTTGCTGCTCCGCTTCGACGCCGCGCAAGAACAGCGGGCCCTATCGCCGCATGAAGACTGGCTGCGTCGCCAACTCAAGCTATCCTACCTCGGCCTGGCTTCTCTCGAGCGGACGATCGCCCGGCAGCGCGCACGCATTGCATCTCTCAAAGACGGCGACGCGAACACTACGTTGTATCATCGCCAGTGCACATACCGTAAGCAGAAGAACTGGATCCATGGCATCTCTGTCGACGGCGCCGTGCTCACTGCTCCTAGCGACATGGTAGCGGCCACTTTCGAGCACTTTGACAGCCGGATTGGGACGGACGTGCAACGTGACTGCACCATTGACCTGTCACAATTCATTGAGGCCTCA
Organism: Triticum timopheevii; assembly: GCA_963921465.1. Taxonomy (NCBI): domain Eukaryota; kingdom Viridiplantae; phylum Streptophyta; class Magnoliopsida; order Poales; family Poaceae; genus Triticum; species Triticum timopheevii. The sequence continues at coordinate 15,330,061 of OY997266.1, read as the reverse complement.
AACCTTGAAGACCTCGACGCGCCATTCAGCGAAGATGAGATTTGGCAAGCCATCAAAAGCTTGCCGTCTCGCAAGGCGCCCGGCCCCGACAGCTTCACCGCGGAGTTCCTCCGCTCCTGCTGGCCGGTCATCAAGCACGACCTCCGATGCGTCTTCGACCAGGTTTATGCGCTGCGTGGACGAGGGTTTAGCTGCCTTAACCAGGCGCTAATTACGCTCCTCCCCAAGCGCGCCGATGCCAATGGCCTGGGAGATTATAGGCACATAAGCCTAATTCACATTGTCGTCAAGGTCCTGGCCAAACTGCTTTCGCTCTGCCTAGCCCCCAAGCTCAACAACCTTGTCAGCAACGTCCAGAACGCGTTTATCCCCGGGCGAAGTCTTCACGACAACTTCATCCTCGTGCGTCAATCTGTGCGGCTTCTGCACCAGCTTGGTGCCCCTCGCGCGCTTCTGAAGCTTGACTTGGCGCGGGCTTTTGACTCCGTCTCGTGGCCTTTCCTGTTCGAGGTGCTGCGATGCCATGGCTTTGGCAACCGCTTCCTTGGTTGGATTGCCCTTCTCCTGTCATCGGCCAGCACAAAGGTTCTCCTCAACGGCAACCCTGGACCCGCGATTTGGCACCGCTGCGGACTGCGCCAAGGTGATCCAGTTTCCCTGCAGCTCTTCGTCCTTGCCGTCGATACGTTGGGCAGGCTCTTTCATCGCGCGGTCGAGCTCCGAGTCATGCAGCAGCTCCACCCGCGCCGCACCATCCCTACCATATCCCTCTACGGCGACGACGTAATTCTCCTGTGCCACCCCTCGCCGGATGATATCGCGGCGGTGAAGGAGATCCTGCAGCTCTTTGGGCGCGCCTCCGGCCTGCACGTGAACTTCCAGAAGAGCGCTGCGGCCCTCATCCGCTGCGACACTGAGGACGCTGCTCATGTCGTCTCGCTCCTGGGATGCCCCATTGTCGAATTCCCGCTCACACTAGTAGAAAAGGGGGCAATGGTCCAGGCCTGTCCAGCCCATTAGTCCCGGTTCAATCCAGAACCGGGACCAATGGGGGCATTTGACCCGGTTCGTGAGCCCCGGGGGCCGGCCGGGCCACGTGGGCCATTGGTCCCGGTTCGTCTGGACCTTTTGGTCCCGGTTGGTGGGGCGAACCGGGACCAATGGGCCGCACTCCTGGCCCACCACCATTGGTCCCGGTTGATGGCATGAACCGGGACCAAAGGCAACCCTTTAGTCCCGGTTCGTGCGACCAACCGGGACCAATGGTGGTGCCTATATATACCCCCCTCGCGCAAGAGCAGAGCACACTGCTCTGTTTTTTCTGGCCGAGGGGGAGAGGGCTTGGTGGTGCTCTAGCTCACCTCCTATGCACACAAGGTGTTTGATGGAATGCCCGAGCCACACTACTTAAGGTTTCTCCTCTCCAAGCTCGACCGCCAAGCTCCATTTTCCTCAATATTTGTCTAGGTTTAGCGGTCCGTCATGCCCCGTCCCCGTCTTCAACGTCGTCGATCACCCGCACCGATCTCATCGCCGGCACCACCGTGGTGAGCCTCTTGTTCTTATCTTCTTTCTGAAAGGAAAAATATTCTTATTTGTATGTTTAGATAGATACTTGTATAATTTTCTTACTTTTATTATTGCATCTTATATAGTGCGATGGTTTTGGTATCCGCCCCCGTCGGCCCTTGTCCTGTCTATGATTCGGATGTGGTATCTATTATCTTTTCATAACTATTGGTTCATTTATTGTTTATGACAATTATGCCGACCAACGTGACATAGATTTTATTCATCTAGGAGGTTGTTGAACCGGAAATTCCAACCGACCCTATTGTCGAGAGGTTAAATTTAGTTGAAGAAGAAAACAATTTGTTAAAGGAAAAAATTAGAAAAATTGAGGAGAAGATGATATTGGAGTTGCATGTTGCGGATGTCGTCGATGATCACAAGATCAAGATGGATGCAATGCGCTTGAAGATTAGAAAGATTAAAAAATATGCCATTCATACCGAGGCTTGGTATCATTATGCCGTTGGATCAGTTGTTACATTGGTTGTGATTATGATCGCATTTGTTTTCGCATTGAAATGTTTTACATAGTTTCAGTGTATGGTTTAATTAATTTAGATGATCTGCAGAGCTTTATGTTGTTAGATGAGAACTATGTATGTACTTTGGTTTTAATGTGATGATGAACTTCTATTAATTTGGTCAATTAATTATCTATTCATGATGTTCTGTAATGATTTTTGATACACTTAATTATATATAATGCACACGGATGAACCGGCAATGGATGTACGGTTCAAGACACACCTCCGAGTACATTAAGGGCGTGTATAATTTTCTCGAAGTGGCTGAGGCAAACAAGCAGAATGGTTTTATGTGTTGTCCATGCCCTATATATGGGAATATGAAGTCTTACTCTGACCGGAAAATCCTCCACACCCACCTGCTTTACAAGGGTTTCATGCCACACTATAATGTTTGGACGAGGCACGGAGAAATAGGGGTTATGATGGAAGACGGCGAAGAAGAAGAGTACGATGACAACTATGTGCCCCCTGAATACGGTGATGCTCCAGAAGATCAAGAGGAACCAGACGATGTGCACGATGATGCTGCAATGGGCGAAGCTGCTGAAGATCAAGAGGAACTAGACGATGTGCCCGATGATGATGATCTCCGCCGGGTCATTGTCGATGCAAGGACGCAATGCAAAAGTCAAAAGGAGAAGCTGAAGTTCGATCGCATGCTAGAGGACCACAAAAAAGGGTTGTACCCCAATTGCGAAGATGGCAACACAAAGCTCGGTACCTTACTGGAATTGCTGCAGTGGAAGGCAGAGAATGCTGTGCCTGACAAAGAATTTGAGAAGCTACTTAAAATATTGAAGAAGAAGCTTCCAAAGGATAACGAATTGCCCGACAGTACATACGCAGCAAAGAAGGTCGTATGCCCTCTAGAATTGGAGGTGCAGAAGATACATGCATGCCCTAATGATTGCATCCTCTACCGCGGTGCGTACAAGGATCTGAATGTATGCCCGGTATGCGATGCATTACGGTATAAGATCAGACGAGATGACCCTGGTGATGTTGACAGCGAGCCCCCCAGGAAGAGGGTTTCTGCGAAGGTGATGTGGTATGCTCCTATAATACCACGGTTGAAACGTCTGTTCAGAAACGGAGAGCATGCCAAGTTGATGCGATGGCAGTGAGGACCGTAAGAAAGACGGGAAGTTGAGAGCACCCGCTGACGGGTCGCAGTGGAGAAAAATCAAGAGAAAGTACTGGGATGAGTTTGCAAGTGAGCCAAGGAACGTATGGTTTGCTTTAAGCGCGGATGGCATTAATCCTTTCGGGGAGCAGAGCAGCAATCACAGCACCTGGCCCGTGACTCTATGTATGTATAACCTTCCTCCTTGGATGTCCATGAAGCGGAAGTTCATTATGATGCCAGTTCTCATCCAAGGCCCTAAGCAACCCGGCAATGACATTGATGTGTACCTAAGGCCATTAGTTGAAGAACTTTTACAGCTGTGGAATGGAAACGGTGTACGTACGTGGGATGAGCACAAACAGGAGGAATTTAACCTAAAGGCGTTGCTGTTCGTGACCATCAACGATTGGCCCGCTCTCAGTAACCTTTCAGGACAGACAAACAAGGGGTACCACGCATGCACACACTGTTTACTTGACACCGATAGTATATACCTGGCAAGCTGCAGGAAGAATGTGTACCTGGGCCATCGTCGATTTCTTCCGACCAACCATCAATGTCGAAAGAAAGGCAAGCATTTCAAAGGCGAGGCAGATCACCGGAAGAAGCCCGCCATGCGTACCGGTGATCGCGTACTTGCTATGGTCAATGATTTACACGTAATCTTTGGAAAGGGTCCCGGCGGACTAGCTGTTCCGAGTGACGCTGGGGGACACGCACCCATGTGGAAGAAGAAATCTATATTTTGGGACCTACCCTACTGGAAAGACCTAGAGGTCCGCTCTTCGATCGACGTGATGCACGTGACGAAGAACCTTTGCGTGAACCTGCTAGGCTTCTTGGGCGTGTATGGGAAGACAAAAGATACAGCTGAGGCACGGGAGGACCTGCAACGTTTGCACGAAAAAGACGGCATGCCTCCAAAGCAGTATGAAGGTCCTGCCAGTTATGCTCTTACCAAAGAAGAGAAGGAAATCTTCTTTGAATGCCTGTTTAGTATGAAGGTCCCGACTGGCTTCTCGTCGAATATAAAAGGAATAATAAATATGGCAGAGAAAAAGTGTCAGAACCTAAAGTCTCATGACTGCCACGTGATTATGACGCAACTTCTTCCGGTTGCATTGAGGGGGCTTCTACCGGAAAACGTCCGATTAGCCATTGTGAAGCTATGTGCATTCCTCAATGCAATATCTCAGAAGGTGATCGATCCAGAAATCATACCAAGGCTAAGGAGTGATGTGGTGCAATGTCTTGTCAGTTTCGAGCTGGTGTTTCCACCATCCTTCTTCAATATCATGACGCATGTCCTAGTTCATCTAATTGACGAGATTGTCATTCTGGGCCCCGTATTTCTACACAATATGTACCCCTTTGAGAGGTTCATGGGAGTCCTAAAGAAATATGTCCGTAACCGCGCTAGGCCAGAAGGAAGCATCTCCATGGGCCATCAAACAGAGGATGTCATCGGGTTTTGTGTTCACTTCATTCCTGGCGTTAAGAAGATAGGTCTCCCTAAATCACGGTATGAGAGGAGACTGACTGGAAAAGGCACGCTTGGAAAGGACTCAATAATATTCAGGGACGGATATTCTTGGTCTCAAGCCCACTACACAGTTCTACAGAACTCTACCTTGGTGACCCCGTATGTCGATGAACACAAGAACAGTCTACGCTCCAAACACCCGGAGCAGTGCGACGACTGGATTACATGTGAACAATCAGGACTTTCAGCAGTTGGTTGGAAGCACGTATCAGAGGTGACAACACTGTTTGTGATGAGCTGTACTTGTTATCCAGGGGACCATCTTTGACTGTATTGATTTGGAAAGGATACGAGATAAATGGGAATACATTTTACACGATTGACCAAGATCAAAAGAGCACCAACCAAAACAGCGGTGTCCGCTTTGATGCAACAACCGAGAGGGGAAAGGACACATATTATGGTTACATAGTGGACATATGGGAACTTGACTACGGACATGATTTTAAGGTCCCTTTGTTTAAGTGCAAATGGGTTAATCTGTCAGGAGGCGGGGTACAGGTAGACCCACAGTACGGAATGACAACAGTGGATCTGAAAAATCTTGGGTACACTGACGAACCGTTCGTCCTAGCCAATGATGTGGCACAGGTTATCTATGTGAAGGACATGTCTACCAGACCGAGAAAGAGAAAAGATAAGGAAGCGAATACATCATACGATGAGCCAAAGCGCCACATAGTTCTTTCAGGAAAAAGGGACATCGTGGGAGTGGAGGACAAGACAGACATGTCTGAAGATTATGAAAAGTTTCATGAAATTCCTCCCTTTAAAGTCAAGGCTGACCCCAGCATCCTGATAAACGATGAAGATTATCCATGGTTACGGCGCAATAAGCAAATGACACAAGCGAAGAAAAGGTGAAGACTTTCTCCCGCAACTATTATGATGATACCATGCCAACTTTGTAACTGACGAGTATGATACCATTGTTCGTTTTGTACATGCACATGCTATGTGTGGGTCAATTTATGATACCATTGCCAAATTTCAACTTTTTCAGAGTTCATTTGAAATGCTTTAATGTCTTATGGTTCAGCCCTCGTAATAATTAGAAATAGCAACAATAAGTATTTTGTTGTAAGTAGAAACAAAATAAAATAAATAAAACAAGAAAGAAAACAAAAAAACAAAAAAAGTGGAAATTTATAATTTTCCTAAAACTAAAAGCAAAAAGAATTAAAAAATAAAGCAAAAAACAAAAGAAAATAAATAATGCAGAAAACAAAACAAAAAACAACAATAAGTATTTTGTTGTAAGTAGAAACAAAATAAAATAAATAAAGCAAGAAAGAAAACAAAAAAAAGTGTTTTCAAATTTGAAAAGTAATGACACTAACTTAAAGTTTATAATTTTCCTAAAACTAAAAGCAAAAAAGAATTAAAAAATAAAGCAAAAAACAAAAGAAAATCAATAATGCAGAAAACAAAACAAAAAAATTAAAAATAGCAACAATAAGTAAAGAAAACAAAAAAACAAAAAAAGTGCCCCCTACTGGCCCCCCACGGCCTGATACGACTTGAATCCCTACTTTGGGCCAGGATTCAGGCCCGCAGAAGGCCCAGAAGGCCCATCGGGCAAAGCAGTAGCAAGTAGGCCCATAAGCCTGCAGTAGAGAGGAGTTCAAGAGGGGTGCGGCAGTGGGGCTTATAAACCACTGTGCGCCCCTCTCAACTAGCGAGGTGGGACTAAACTTTGGCCCCGATGCGGGCAGCACAGGGGCCTTTGTTCCCGGTTGGTGGCACCAACCGGGACTAAAGGGGGGGCATTGGTCCCGGTTGGTGCCACCAACCGGGACTAAAGGCCGCAGCTTCCCGCCCTTTGGGCTGCCGAAAAAGAGGCCCCACCAACCGGGACCAATGCTCCTTGTATATAAGTAGCACTTCGCAGTTTTGCAGAGTTCATCGCCAAAAGTTGCCCCCCGACGACACCGAGCACATCGACGCCGCCAGGCTGCCCCGACACCGCCCGCCGTCCCCGCCGTCGCCGTCGCCGTCGCCCGCGCCCGTTGTCGTCGCCGGCCTCCCCGAGCCCGCGCCGGCCTCCCCGAGCCCGCGCCGTCCTCCCCGAGCCCGCGCCCGCCGTCGTCGCCGCCAGGCTGCCCCGTCGCCGTCGCCCGCCCCCGTGCCCCGCGCTGCGAGCCCCTGCCCCGTCGCCGTCGCCCGCCCCCGCGCGCCGCCACCGCTGTGATCTGTCGCGCCGCACCGGCTCTATTTTTTTTCATTTTTATTAGTTTAATTTTTTTGTTCAATGTATATATGTGTATGTATGTGGCTATATATATATATATATATGCGGCTCTATTTTTTTTCATTTTTATTAGTTTAGTTTTTTTGTTCATATATATATATATAATGTATATGTGTATGTATGTGGCTATGTGTATGTCATGTTCAAAAATTGTTCAGAGCATGTTTTAGTTCATATATGTATTTATTGTTCATATGTGTATTAATGTTTTCATATATGCAAAAGATAGATTTTTAGAAAAGTTAGGGTTTTTTTCTGTTCATAGATTTTTTTGTTGATATTAATTATTGTAGAATATGCAAATGTTTGTATATTCATATGAACAATGCATTAGGCAAAACCTTTGTTTTTTTTCGAAATTTTCTATTTGAACATTTTTTTTAAACAAGCAATACTAAAAGAATGAGAGGAAAAAGGAAAATAAGAAGAGGAAGAAAGGAGAAAAAGAGGAGAGGAAGAAGAGGAGAAATAAATAAGAAGAGGAAAAAAGAAGAAAAAGAAGAGGAGAAGAAGAAAGGAATAGAGGAGAAAGAAGAAATTCTATTTTTTCTTCTTCTCCTCTATTCATTTCTTCTTCTCCTCTTTTTTTTCTTCTTTTACTTCTTCTTCTTCTTCCTTCTTCCTTCTTCCTCTTTTCTTCATTTTCCTTAATTATTTTCCTTTCTCGAGGGAGAAGAAGAAAAAGAAGAGGAGAAGAAGAAAGAAAGGAAAGGAGAAAGAAGAAACTTCAACATGAGGGGGTGGTACCGATACCCCCTCCCCGATAACATTATTTTCCCATGTATATGTATGTTGCGTCGTTGTCGATATAACCCCCTCTAGATACAACTGCAGCACCCCCCTCGGCCCTCTCGCTCGACCAAAACTCTCGAGGACACCCAAACCCTAGAGAGAAAATGATGTTGCAGGTCTCCTACCCCCTCCCGCCGCGCCCCTACCCGACAAATTAACTCTCTCGAGGCCACCCAAATTTATCAAGTTAAAAGAGCGTTATCGTCGAGGCCACCCCAAACCCTTGAAGCTTTGTGTCGAGGCGACCCCAAACCCTAGAGAAGCAGCGTCGAGGCCACTAACATGATTCCTTATTGTGATTAGCTAGCTAGTTCTACGTTTGCCACTATGTACCATGTTTGAATAATAATTGACATGTTGTCAATATTTGCAGAAACTATGGAGCACTCCCGAGACGAAGAAACAGAAGCGATGTTGGGGGACATAATCGCAAATGGAAGTGATGATGTTGCGTCATTTCTCATCGACACCGTTGGTCAGCTGGATGAAGAAGAGGGCTATGTTTATGATGGCTTCGACCCATTAATGCCGGTACAAGAGGAGGACTATGTTCATGATGGCTCCGGTGACACAATGGAGGTACAAGACAAAGGAGACCGTGTTGACTGCTCCGGTCGCCGAACCGAGTCCGGCCAGGTATATATATATTAGTTAAGCCCGTGCTGACAAGTTAATTGATGCATCCATTGTTTTGGTATATGTACATATATTAATTACTGTCGTCTTTCTTCCTTATAATTTCTAGCCCTCCGGATCGAGCACAACTTCGGTAAGGAGACGAGGCCCGAAGAAAAAGTTGAGCTCGGATGAAAAGTTTGAGATCATAGAAATCGCGCCCGACGGCGAACCGATTGAACCCATCCGGACAAAGAAGACATTTTCTGCTCAGTGCGGGGTTCTTGTTAGGGACAGGATACCGATCAGCATCCAGCAATGGTATAAGCCTGCTAAGGATGAAGACGCTGAGGTGTCTTATGTCAATGATATGCAGAAAGAAGATCTTTGGACTGAGGTGAAGGCAAATTTCACCCTACCGCCAGAGGAGGATCCGGAGAAGCCAGTTAAAGAGCAATTAATCAAGTCTTGTGCTCTTAAGAAGATGGGAGGCCTAATGAGGAGGTGGAGGAAAGAGCTGAACCAGTTTGTCAAGAAAAAAGAGACACCAGAATTCATCGGCAAATATGAGAAGATCAAAGATCACTGGCCCGCATTTGTGGCCCACAAGACATTGGAAAAGAGTAAGAAGATGTCGGAGACAAACAAGAAAAATGCTGCGAAGAAGACGCTTCACCATCGCACGGGGTCAGGTGGCTACCTCAAAGCCCGGCCTAAGTGGTCCAAGTCTGAGCATGATCTGCTTGAAAAAGGGATCGAACCAGAGACAATGCGCTGGCCAGACCGTTGCCGGGCCTGGTTCTTCGGGGCTGGCGGAACCTTGGACCCTGTAACAGGGCAGTGTCAGTGGACGGACGAGCAACTGCAAACACCAGTCAAGAACCTTCGACACTATATCGATGCAGCGCAGCGAGGGACGTTCCTTCCAAACAGGGAGAAGGACGAGCTCACAATGGCCCTTGGGAATCCCGAGCACCCTGGACGGACACGAGGCACGCCAGGCTCCCTTCCGTGGAAGGTTGGTTTTCCGGACGCAGGGGGTTACAAAACCCACGAGAGGAGGAAGAAACTGGAGCAGGACCAAATGCAGGCGCTGCTTGGAAGGGTAATGGGGCTAGAGGATCGAGAAGAGGAACGAGAAGCAGCAGATCGCAACAAACGACATGTTGAAGCTTCCCCCGAAGCTACCCCGCCATCTCAGCGGAGAAGCAGCGTTGCTTCCACCGAGCTGCTTTAGCCGGAGCATGTCTTGACGGCTCCTGCCAGCTATCCCGTGGATGGTATCACGGAGTCTCAAAATTGCCACATTATGGCGCGATGCATGAATTTGAAGGTCAAGGCGGCTGTTGGCCAAGTTTATCCTAGTGGACCAGGCACAACTTATCACTGCCAGCCGATTCCAGAAGGATTTGCTAAGGTGATGGTGGATGAAATAATGGAGGGATTTGAGGACCTCGCGCTTGAGCACCCTACCGGTGAAGGGGAGACTAGGCTGGGTTCTGCTCTGAAGACTCCATGCCTATGGCGGAAGGAGCTCATCGACCTTCTGAACTAGACGCCTCCGCCTCCTCCTCCTCCTCCGGCGAGTCAGGGCACTCCGCCTCCTCCACCGCCTCCTCCTCTGGCGAGTGACGATGAGGGCACGCGTGGCGGCACTCCATCTCCTCCACCGCCTCGTCCTCCGGCGAGTGACTAAAAGGGCACGCGTGGCGGCACTCCGCCTCCTTCTCCGGCGCGTGGCGGCACTCCGCCTCCTCCTTCTCCGCCTCGCCAGCAAGGGCGGAAGAGATCCGCCGCCGCCCCGGCTGCTCCGGCGCGTCGTAGTCCTTCTCCTCCGCCTCGTAAGCAAGCACAAAAGAAGACAGACGCCGCAGCCGCTCCGTCTGCTCCGGCGTCTAGCAGCACAAGAAGAGAGAGGCAATACAGATACGGTCCACCTCTAAAGCCTGTAGAGAAGTTACCGTACGAGAGGACCAAGGAGGAAAACAATACGATCGTGCAGGCCCAAGTGAAGGAGTTCTTTGAAGGGGTGAAAGCAAAGATACATCCACCTCCGGAGGAGAAGGTAGATCCGGTGAAAGCAAAGCGCACTCTCGATGCCCTGAGGAAACCACCAAAGTCTCCGCCGAGAACCAACTATGAGCGCATTACTGAACAGACATATCTCCAAGCCAAGCGGTCGGGAACTACTGTCAGTGATAAAAGGTCAAAAGGACAACGAGCAAAGGGGAAAAAATTGTCCAGCTCGGCGAACAAGCACAGCAATCATGCCCCCCGCTCAATGTGTCTAATCCTCCGGGGACGGTGGCCGGTTATGGCAATCTTGAAGATTACCTGCCTGACAATGCACTTCCTGATTTCATGGAGGTGGACGTATTCAGATACGAGTACGGGAAGCCTCTCGTCAAAGATGAAAAGTCTTTGACAACAATGATGCGAAGATTCCATAGTTGGTACATGAAAACCTGCAGAGAGTCTGAGGGGACGAACAGTTTGAATCTGAAAATTAAAGAGGAGCACGACCTCGTTTCAAATGATGTGTTGGCTATTCCATTTGAGGAGTTCTTCAAGTTCTTCAATCAAAAGGCCCTCGATAAATTAATGGTCTTTTGCTACTGCCTGTAAGTACTATTTCTGTCATTAGTCTCTATATATAGCTCGGCTCTTTCATTGCATGTATTTATAATTAATTATCCTCAATGTATTATGCAGATTGAAGATCGTCGAGTGCAAAAAAAATGAAATCTATGATATTGGGTTCATTAACACAAATATCATAGATGTATTTCTGGTTGAAAAGAACGTCGAAGAGGCCGAGGACAACTTGCTACAATCGTTAATCAAAAATCAAAATAAAGATACCATACTCTTTCCTTACAACGGCCCGTGAGTGTTACTGTCGTGTGCATATTCGGTTTCCCTTATTACTCGAGCGAGGTTAATGTAACTGATGAGTTATGCATGCGTGTGCAGGTACCACTATATTCTTCTGGAGATTAAGCTTGAACGTGGACTAGTAACCGTCTTAGACTGCAGACGGAAAGATCCCAGCACCTATGCGGACATGACTGAAATGCTCAGCAAGTAAGTTCAATCGATCATTATCGCACCATATCGGCAACTTTTTGTTCATTTCCTGATATCTCAAGTAATAATAATTATTTTCTTTGTCTTGCAGGATTTGGAAACAGTTCACCGCACAAGCTCCGGGACTGCCGAAGGAGCTGCAATATGTATACCCGAAAGTAAGTACTACTGGCGCGCATCTCCCGTTGATTCTATAGCTATACTTTAAATTTCATCAATGCCATTTATATAATGCTTCATTATCAGTTTGATTGACCTCTATTTCTCGTAAAGTGCTTGTGGCAGGAGGAAGGGAATGATTTCTGTGGATACTACGTGTGCGAGTTCATCCACAGCGCGACTTTGAAAAACAAGCGGGGCTACTCTAGAAGACAATATGAAGTGCGTAAGCAATAATATTCACAATTTCATTTTATTACACCATCATTTCTGTTGAGTTTCATTCATATATATGTATTAATTAACCCCCTTCTTCAAATTAATTAGACGTGGCAGATGCGGGATGAACTCCTACCACCAGATCGCATGAAAGCAATTCAAGAGGAGTTGGCGGGATTCTTTCTTAAACACGTCATCAGTAAAGCCGGAGAATACCATGTGGAACTTCATTTCAAATGCTAGTGGTTTGTAATTAAGAGATCTTATACATGTATGTAGCCAGTAAAAAACTTGTTGTTCGACCAATCTCTCGGAGAAGGAGAGGTCGATCGATCTTCTCTCGGTATGCATGACGAACTTCTATATTGAATGGTTCTCTCGATCACTTATATGTATATATACTACGTAGCGTCGACCAAGCACGGACATAAGAGAGGACACTTCTCTCTATTAATTAGCTAGCTAACACAATATACGAAACACCTAAATTAAACCCCCAATCCCCCTCCTTTCAAAAAAAAAACCCAGCCACTGGAATGCAGATGCGTGGATGCCTTTTGGTCCCGGTTGGAGCCACCAACCGGGACCAAAGGCCCCCTGACTGGTCTCGGCGCACAGGGACACATGGAGGCTCATTGGTCCCGGTTCGCGTTTGAACCGGGACTAATGGGTGGAGGCATTAGTAACGACCCATTAGTCCCGGTTCATGAACCGGGACTAAAGGCCCTTACGAACCGGGTCTAATGGGTGGTTTTCTACTAGTGTCACTTACTTGGGCATCCCGCTCACGTTGCGTCGCCCCACTGCTGCCCAGCTCCAACCCGTTGTCGACAAGGTTGCTGGGAAGCTGCCCTCCTGGAAGGCTTGGCTAATGAACAAAGCCGACCGCCTTGCCTTCGTCAAGGCTGTCTTGAGCGCGATCCCCATCCATCAGCTCCTTGTGCTTGCGCCGCCAAAGAAGATCATCAAACTCTTGGAGAAGATTGAAAGAGGATTCCTTTGGGCTGACCGCGCCGAGGCCAATGGAGGCAATTGCCACGTCAACTGGCAGCGCGTCTGCCGGCCTATCCAGTTCGGTGGCCTCGGCGTTCACGATCTCGAGCGCACTGGCCTTGCCCTTCGCATGAGGTGGCAATGGCTCAGCCGAGTCGATGATAGCAGGGCCTGGAACGGCCTTGACCTGCAATTCGCGCCCGAGGAGCGCGCGCTCTTCTTCGCCTCCACTACCATGACTATTGGCAATGGCCAACGCGCCCTGTTCTGGGAGGACAGATGGATCAACGGGCGTGCAGTCCGCGAGATCGCGCCTCTCCTTTTTGCTCTCATCCCCAACCGGCGTCGCAAGTCCAGAACCGTAGCGGATGGCCTTCATGCAAACCAATGGGCCACGGACATCCACGGCGCGATTGGCATCCCGGAGATCGGAGAATACCTGCACCTCTGGCACATGCTCGCCGAAACTGCCCTCACTGACGCTCCAGACTGCATTCGCTGGAAGTGGACCGCGAACGGCGAGTACTCCGCCAAGTCCGCATACCTCGCCACTTTTCAGGGCTCCACCAGATGCCAGGCTTGGAAGCTTACCTGGAAGTGTTGGGCACCGCCTCGGGTGCGCTTCTTCCACTGGCTTGCCAACTTTGATCGGTGCTGGACGGCCGACCGCCTCGCGAGACGCAACCTGCCGCACCCACAGCGCTGCCCTCTTTGCGATCAGGCTTCGGAGACGATTCATCATCTTCTCCTGGAGTGCCCTTTCAGCCGCGAAGTGTGGCACGAGATTCTCTCATGGCTGCGCCTCTCTTGCCTGCTGCCCAATAACGATGCCACTCTCCACGACTAGTGGCGCTCTGCACGACAAGACACGCCTAAACCCATGCACAAGGGATTGGCTTCCGCTGCCTTGCTCGTCCCTTGGATGATTTGGAAGCATCGCAACGGATGCGTGTTTGAGGGCGCAACACCGTCGGTTACCTCCCTGACTGCTAGGATTAAGGATGAGGCCGCTCTCTGGGCCAGAGTTGGCGCATTGGGGCTCCGGGCCATCTTGCCACAGACCTGGGATGTCCACTAGTGTGCATGTACTCACCGTGTAAATCTACCTCCTAGGAGGATTGTACCAAACCCCTTCTTTTCAATGCAATGAAACGCAAAAGTCTTTTGCATTTTCTCGAAGAAAAAAAAGATGTAAATGTTTCTAGGACATAATTTCGTTATGCTGGATTAAATTCCGATAACTTAAGAGAATTTGAACCGAGCTGGTCCCAAAACAAAACATCGACATGGGCTTCTTTCATATATAGGAACACTGGATTGGCATAACCATTAGTATTTTAGAGTCAGATGGAGCTAAGCACCAGGTTCTTAGTTTGGAACTTTAGACTACTGTAGTGTTGCTTGGAAAAGAGTAATCGCCATTAGAATTATGTCCGTTGGTGCTAATGCAGTAGTCCTGAGTCTTGGTTATACAAAAGCTATACTAACAAGATTATTTAGACCATTCACACAACAAGATCATACAGTACTAACAAAGTTTAATCTGAAACAGATTCTTATAAACTTATGTTGGTTGCAAAGTTGTCCATGTGCACCTTGTCAGGACCCGAAGAGGGAGGAACGATTTCTATAGCTATTTGGGGAGAATTATTGATCGGACAGACAGATCACATCTGTATTGAGGAAAGTAAATATAGGGTTCTTGTTCAAGCCGTAGCTCGCAAGGCGAATGGGGAATTCGATAATGATCCCTTCCAGCCACATCCCGGCTGTTTATAGGCTGGCCAATGACAACTAACAGAAACAGAAATAAACGCTACAGTTTAGTGACCCTGATCCAACGGTGGCGATCCGCCCAAGGGAGCCATCGTGGCCGTTCGATGACTGAAACGGTATTGTCGGAACAACTACACCCCTTCTCTGAATCTCGACAGAGTTAACTGAATGAGTGTATACTTCGGTCGTGACACACCTCTGTTATGGTGTTCTTCAGGACTGTTGTATTAAACATTTTTGTTCTCTCTAGACATAATGGACAAAAAATAATGGCTAGCACCTGATATGGAGTTGACATAGTTTATTTTGCTTCAGAATGCAAACTTGCAATGGTCTTTATTGGTATTAAGTTGGTGTAAATTTATGAAGCCAATCAACAAGTTATCTTTTTCCTTGCTACTCAAAGAATGAACATCAAAAGTTATATTTTAAAATATCACCATTTATCTATATGGTTCTTTATTACATATATACACTCCCCCATCTCCCAGTGTGTGTGAAAAGCTACCAGTTTTTATGTCGATGCTATATTCCCCCATCTCCCATGTTTGTTAGACAAAATAGATGTACAGACTGTGAACTTCACATTCATAAACATCCCTTTTAATAAAGTTGTATTAACTTAAATCATGTTCCACGTTTCAAATATCCAACTAGAATAGCAGATAAAGATATTGGATACTAACCAATAAACACGTACCTGTAGTAATCAAACGTCCGTAGCAGTATCACGTTACTAGATCTGCACAAAAGTTATGAGAAAAATGAGAAAAGAATGGTACATATCGATCTATATAACCTATATATATGAGGTCCAATATACACAAAGGATGAAGCTAACAGGAAGCTACACTGCATATATGCCCCTCCTATACCCACATATCAAATCTCATGAAGGAAAATCAGGAAGCAGTGGTTCCTATCAATTTTTTAGAAGTAGCTTCTTATGTTTTTGTCTACACTAAATCATGTGAAAACTCATTTTGTCATTTTACATGCAGGTACGAAGGTCATCCCAATTGCAGGTAGTGCTGCAACTCTTCTCCATTTCCGTTATAAATGTTCTTAACTTTCACTCATGAGAAAAGCCACTGAAATTTAACTCTAGTCGAATCTGTGTGGTGTGAGTTCAAGTGAGCTGCGTCAATTCCTGCCACCTTAAATTTGATGTTCTCTCATTGCAATGAGATGAGATATAACCCTTGGAAAAAGAGAAGGGATGGGGCTGCGGGAGATTTAATCATGGACACATAGCTAACTCTCTAAATGCAGCTGGCTAATTTCCATTCTTTTAAATTGGCAGCATCATCTGTAGCTGCATTTGTAGCTCTTTCATTGATGGTAGCCACGAAACTCTACCTCTCATTGAAGTCAAGGTATAATGAAGAGATAAATAGGAAGGTCGAAATGTTTCTGAAGGCGTATGGCACATCGAAACCCACAAGGTACACTTTCCCTGAAGTTAGGAAGATAGCAAGACGGTTCAAGGATAAACTGGGCCAGGGTGGATTTGGAAGTGTGTACAAAGGCGACTTACCAAATGGAGTGCCTGTGGCAGTCAAGATGCTAGAGGGCTCTGTAGGAGAGGGAGAGGAATTCATCAATGAAGTTGCAACCATTGGACTAATCCGCCATACAAATATTGTCCGCCTCATGGGCTTTTGCTCTGAAGGAACAAGACGGGCTCTGATTTACGAATATATGCCTAACGAGTCACTGGAGAAATACATATTCTCGCATATTTCCAATATTTCTCGGTAACTCCTAGCACCCAACAAAATGCTAGATATTGCTTTAGGCATCGCCCGAGGAATGGAATACCTGCATCAAGGGTGCAACCAGCGCATTCTCCACTTTGACATCAAGCCACACAACATCCTGCTGGACTACAACTTCAACCCGAAGATCTCAGACTTTGGCCTTGCAAAGCTGTGTGCAAGGGACCAGAGCATCATTACCTTGACTGCAGCAAGAGGCACAATGGGATACATCGCACCGGAGGTATACTCTCGGAACTTTGGAGGGGTGTCATACAAGTCAGATGTGTACAGTTTTGGAATGCTGGTGTTGGAGATGGTGAGCGGACGGAGGAATTCGGATCCAAGTGTTGAGAACCAGGATGAGGTATATCTCCCAGAGTGGATCTACGAGAAAGTAATGAGTGGGCACGAATGGGAGCTTACTTCAGAAATGACGGCAGAAGACAAAGAGAAGATGAGACAGCTGACTATTGTGGCACTGTGGTGTATCCAGTGGAGCCCGAAGAACCGGCCATCAATGACGAAGGTGGTAAACATGTTAACTGGGAGGTTGCAGAACCTGCAGATTCCCCCCAAGCCCTTTGTCTCATCTACAAATAGTCATATGCCGCAGAACGCGACGAACACGTGAAGGTGCATTCTATGCTTTTGTGTGTATCACTACATTCTACAGGTTTTGTGTCGCATCTGCGTTGTAGGCTGTAACGCCTTGCACTAGTATGTCTAATTGTTCGATGACATACTGTAATAGTGTTAACTAGAAACATATGATGCTGGATTTTGCAAGAGGTGAATAATGAGAACTTGTCAAATCAAATTATCCTATGTTGTCGTTGCTGTGATTTCATCCCCTTTCCACCAAAAACTGTAGCCATTTCGTTGTCAGGATGGTCTTTCTAAGATGGCCTGCCTATATTTTAGAAAGAAGAGGGGATTCTGCAAGTGGGCAATTAACCATGCCGCTGCCCGAAAGCAGGCTCTAGAATACAAACTCACAATTTCTGTTCTGAAAGGAGAAGGGAAGCAAAGGGATTACTAGAGCTTCCGTCGGTGTACCTCGGCAGAGCAGCGGACCTGTGAGGCGCGAGGAAGCCGAGGAACCCACCCAGCCGGCGGAGAATGGGAGAGGCAGCTGCGCGAGCGCGACTGGCACCCCGCAAGCGGGCATTGATTACGGTGACGCGAAAGCACGCCGGAGCAAGCGCTCGCCTCCGCCGGTTAGGGGAACCCGTGGAAGGTGTGTTTCCCTTTGGATAAGCCATGGTTGGGCTTTTGGGTTGGGCTCCCCTGCAAAAACGATTGGCATACCAGATTATGAAATGGGCCATGGGAACATTACAAATTGATCAGAGCTCCTGCGTCGAATAGTAGGCCATAGAAAAAAAAGGCAACAGAGCATACTTTTGGAGACCGAGCTCCATGGAGGCCCCGAAATGCAAAATTCAAAATTCATGAAAGTTCATATTTTTACATTTCAGAAAATTCTGAAAAAAATAAAGATATACATGAAGGCATGATGCACAAGTGTGTAAATTTTCATGACAAAATATGTTCAAATGATGGCGGTGCAAAAATGGGAAAAAAAATTGGGGCCTTTTAACACATGATACTATTTATCCTCTCAGACCATGACTTTGTATTTTTTTTTGTACATGTCGTATTTCAATGTATTTTATCTTGAAATTTTACACACATACACTTCACATCCTTGCTTACTTGTACAAAAAAATTCTAATTTTTTTGAAACAAAATTTTCAAATTTTCAAAACTTCGACCTCCATGGAGGCTGAGATCCAAAACGCCACACTCATACTTTTGCTAAAAAAAAGACAATAGAGCATAGGGCACCTCCAAACCTGTCCCATAAAACGGACATAGTACTTGTACTTAGACGGGTCCGAACTTGTCCCATAAAACAGACATAGTGTTTGTATTTAGATTGGTCCGGACGTGTCCATAGACAGAGATATGGGAGTCGGCCATCCAACGCCGTGCCTAATGCGTCCGCTTGCATTTCAAGCGTGAATTGAACAAGTCGGATGAATTTTATTTAAAATAGACCAAATTCATGAAAAGTTCGACATACTTCAATAAAAAAATCACACATGGCAAATGTTATGCTATTCTAAATCTTCAGCGGACACAGGCACGTCTGTGTTCCACATCCTACTCTTTGTCGGACTTGGATGGTGTTGTCTTCCATGTCCTACTCTTTTGTGAAGTCAAACGTGTGGTCGTGGACGTGCCTGGCCAAGGTGAGGTCCACAATTGAGTGGACAAACCAGCCTTGTGGTCGCTACAGCTCGGCGCAAAGGACGCGGAGGTGGCCATGTTCTCCGTGCTCCCGTATGTGATTGTCTGCGTCGCCTCCGCATCCACATGCTCGAGCATGGTGTCGTGTCCGCCTCCATGATGCACAACCACCACTGCTGCTAAGTGCGGAGACGGGAATCGAACCCGTGACCTCAAAGTTATGAGCCCGCTGACGATGGATCTCACGGGCGCTACGACAGGACTCGTACAACACACGCTTCTCAACCACTAAGGTCGGGTTCTTCGTGACCATGGCCGCGATGGCATCCTCGTTCGCCTGCGATATGTCCCTCTACGAGTCAATGCTGCTCGAGGAGATGCGGGTTTTTACCGCAGCTCCTCTTGCAACATCCAGGACACGAAAAACAGCGACTCATACAGCACGAGTGCTCCAACTAGTCCTCCACCATGGCGGCCTCGAAAAGCACCTGCGCCATGGTGAAGCCAAAAACAGGCACGGACACGAGCTCGTCGTCGTCCTTCGAGCTCACCTACGACGAGTTAGGAGGCAGTCCAACCTCTATGTGTCGCCTAGGGGAACCCATTGTAGAATATGTGTGGAAGGTGTCTTTTCCTTTGGATAAGCCATGGTTGGGATTTTGGGTCGAGCTCCCTGCATAAATGATTGGAAACGCAGATTATGAAATGGGCCATGGGAGCTATCAAAATGTCTATGCAAATAACAAGACGATGCACTCGGTCTGGTTTCCATGGGTGGAAGAAGGGTCGAGACCAGTTGCCAGATCCTCAAGAACGGCAGAAACTATTTGGCGCGTAGGTCGCCAGATAACAATCGCGTGCGTACCCCTGGCTTCCCGCTAGGTACATCGGCCCAGCCGAACAGTTCATTTCTGGTTTTGGGAAGGTTCTAGAACCTTCCCAAATCGATTTTTCTCATTTTCTTGTTTCTTTCTTTTGTTTTTTATCCTTTCTTTTTTCCTTTCTCTTTTAATTTTGGTCATTTTTTTTTGAAAAAATCAAGTCACTGGACATTTTTGGAAACTCAAATTTTTTTCCTTGAATACAATTTTTTCCTCGAATTTGAAAAATGTTCAAGAATTTTTTTAAACTATTCATCATATTCAAAAATGTTCATAGAATTCAAAAAATATTCTTGAACTGAAAATTTGTTCAGCAAATTCAAAAAATGGTCATTGAATTTAAATTTTGTTCATCAAATATAAAAAATGTTCATTGAAATTCAGAGTGGACATATAAGATTTCTCGTTGGATGGCAAAAGTGGTCCGGACATTGTGGTCCAAACGTATAATGGAGGTTTGAGGTCCATTTTAGGGATGCCCTAATTTCGGTTCCTTTGGCACCTGCATTAATTCCTATATGGTATAACTATACATATTGCCTGAAACCAAGCGGGCGTGCACACACACACACACACACACACACACACACACACACACGCACGCACACACACACACACACACAAATGATCACACATTAATCATGAAGTGCATTGTCTGACAATATACATATACATAGATAAAACCATACACATGTACTTCCTCCGTCCGAAAATGCTTGTCATTAAAATGGATAAAAAAATATGTATCTCGAACTAAAATACGTCTAGATACATCCCTTTTATCCATTTTAATGACAAATATTTCCGGACGGAGGGAGTATGTGTTAGCTCCTCTGAAATTGAAATTGCAGTGAGGCCAGAAGGCAGATGGTCTACGTGGATGTGGATGTGCCCATCGTCACTCAAGTAATTGGAAATCACCATCAAATTTTTAGTTTTTTTAGTGCATTCTTCGGCGTGGTGGCATTGCCTGACAATATACACATACATAGATAAAACCATACACATATATGTGTTGACTCCTCTGAAACTGAAATTGAAATTGCAGCGAGCCCATCGTCAGTCAAGGAACTTTTTTTGTTGTTGAGAAACGTTAGTCAGGAAACTGGAAAATCATCATCATCAGTGGGCCCTCATTCTTTGGCGTGGTGGCAACAAGAATGGAGGCCCAATACCACTTTACTCTCTTCAGGTCGGTCGGTTAGGGGCCTAACCAACGCGTACGATGTAACTGAAGCCAACCACTGCACTGCTGCTACCACTCCGCCCCGTCTTCCTCTGTCTGACTAAAAAAAGCTAGGTCTTGCCGGCGGCAGCGGCGGCGAGATGAGCGCGGCCGAGGCTGCCCGCCGCCGTAGCACGCGCACGCGCCTACATCCACATACCCACGCGAGTGAGGCGGGCCACCGCCGCAGCACGCCGCTCCATCCCCATCCCCAGATCCACGCCGGTGACGACGGCGACGGAGTGGCCCGCCGCCTCCATCCCCAGGCCCACGCGAGCGAGGAGGTAGCCGGAGTGGCTCGACGGCGCAATGCGCTCCTCCGTCCCCAGGTCCACGCGGGTGAGGAGTAGGGCTGGACGTACGAGCGAGCTTTTAGGCTCGGCTCGAAGCTCGCTCCAACTCGGCCCGTTAGAGCTCGGCCCGATAGGATAATTAGGCGAGCCGAGCTATGAAAATAGGCCTGATTCCCGACCGAGCCGAGCCGAGTTTCGCCCGGTCCAACTCGGTGACTCGTTCAGGCCCAGCCCAATCCCGTCGGCCTCGCAGGGCGTTAGGTCACAGCGAGGGTGCGACGCAGTTTCCTCACCCTTCTCCCTTTCTCTGGTCGGCACCGCCACTCCTCTCCTCGCCGCGCCGCAAGCTGCACTCATCGGGCGCGGCACCGACGGGGACGGCCGACGCCGCTTTCCCTCACCACAGCAGACACGTCTCCCCTGGTTTCTCACCGAATGACATGAGTAGGTAAGCGATCTCCTCTGTCCTTCCCATCCCTAGCGCTATCTACCTGCGCTGGCGCACACACACGAAGGAATTTGATGGATGTCTCATGGATGGATGCTTGTGATTGTGGCTAGAGGTCGCAGCTAGCTAGGAAACGCGATGGATGGATGCTACACGAATTTAATGGATGGATGCTTGTGCTTGTTGGCTGCAGAGTGCAGCTTGCTAGGATGGATGCTGCACGAATTTGATTGATGGATGGATGAATTTGCTTTGTGATTCATTGTGTAGACTGGTTATTTTATTATCTATGTAAAATTTTGTTGATGATTGACCATTTGTTCTTCGCTGATGTGTGCAGAGCCCTCCCGTCGCAAGAATGGACAAGGAAAAGGGAAAGAAGAGGAGCTTGGTTTCCATTATGAAGACTAAGCCGCTGTCCTGGCCTTCCGGGAAGCAAAAGGGGAAGGGCTACTGCATCACTGCCGAGGAAGAGGGCGAAACATTACAGCAATGTCCCGCTCGCTGAGTTGATGTTTAGGGTAAAACAAACTTCTCAACGTCCAAGCTCATGTGTTTGCTGTTTTTGCTATCCAAAGGTCAAATATATGTGTGTGTGCAAGCTCATGTATGTGTTGTTTTTGTTATCCGAAAGTCAAATATAAGTTTGTACAAGCTCATGTATATGCTGTTTTTGGTATCCAAAAGTCAATATATGTTTGTACAAGCTTATGTATGTCCTGTTTTTGCTATCAAAAAGTTAAATATAAGCCTGTCTAAGCTCAAATGTGTGCTGTTTTTGTGTGCTAGGCAATGAAGCATGATAAGCAAGCGGAGGAGGATGATGAAGAAGAGGACTAGGATGATTAAGATACTCTGTTTGAGGAGGAAGATTCTCATTTTGATGTCAAACCGCTAAGTGTTATGCTGTACAAAATTGCATTGTTTGGCTGTCAACGTTCAATATATTTGCTGTATAAAGTTCAAAGGAGGTATTGTCCAAAATTAAAAAGCAATGCTGCCCAATTCTTTGTTTGACATATTTGTTCCATTTCCTCTACACTTTTCATAGAAGAAAGCTTATCTTTCGTCACTATGCCTATTTTTAAAACCATAGACTACTAGATGTTGCATTATTAGCAATATAGACTGCTGTCAATATTTGTTTGGCTGTCAACGTCCACTATGACCATTTTTTAAACAATTTCCTCTACATTTTCTCATTTTATATGTCAAAGTGGTAAGTATTATGCTATGCAAAATTTATTTGTTTGGCTATCAATATTTGATGTTTTGCTGTGTAAAGTTCAAAAGGAAGTGCTGTCCAAAATTCAATACAAATGTTGCCCAATTCTTTCTCTCATATCTGTTCCGTTGTTACAATTTTTGTAGAAGGATTCATAGAAGAAAGCTTATTTTTCATTACTATGACCATTTCTTAAAACAATAGACTGCTGGATGTTTCATTTTTAGCAATATAAACGGTTTGTCTTCCAAAACATGGGTTTAATTGCTGCAGAAAATCAAGACAGTGGACTAAAACAGAGGTTCTATAGGTAAAAGAGATTCTGGTGGCAGCTGGCTTACGAGCCGGCTCGGTCTGAGCCGAGTCATACCTGAAGCGAGCCGAGCCGCCTAAAGTAGGCTCGTTGGCTGAGCGAGCCGAGCCGAGCCGAGCTGCTCTAGAGCGAGCCAAAGCCAGGCTCGGTTCAGGCTCGGCTCGGCTCGGCTCGTGTCCAGTCCTAGTGAGGAGACATTCGGACTGACCCGCCACAGCCGTCATCGCCGCCGCGGCAGCTCATCGGTGGCGCCGGCCTCCCCTCTTGAAGACAACGACCTCCTGTGGGAGATCCTCCTCCGTCTCCCGCCGGAGCCCTCCTCCCTTCCACGCGCCTCCGCCGTCTGCAAGCGATGGCGATGCGCCGTCACGGACCCAGGTTCCACCACCGCTTCTGCCAGCACCACTGGAAGCCGCCCCTCCTCGGTTTCTTCGAGGATGGCGTGGATGGTATCGTGTTCAAACCCGTCCCGGACCCTCCCAACCGTATCCCCACTCGGCGCTTCCACCTGCGACTCCACAGCATTTGCGGCGTCATCGGGTCGGCGGCCCGACTGCTCGGTTGCCGCCACGGCCGCGCCCTCGTCATAAACTTTCTGCGCAAAGTGCTTATTGTCATTGCACCCATCACCGGGACGGTGCTCTGTGTGCCCTTTCTGCCCAAGTTGAAAACGGACAGCTTCATCACCGGGACGGTGCTCTGCGCTGCTGCTGACCATGACCACGTGCACGGAAGCTGCCACTCGAGCCCATTCAAGGTGGTCCTGCTGTCCATGAGCAATAGAGGTCCACAGCCCGCCTTTGCACATGTTTGCTCCTCGGAGACCGTTGTATGGAGCGACCTCATCTCAACACCGACTCCACCTAAGTTTTGTCATACTGATAGTCATGGTTCACTTATTGGTAATGCACTTTACTGGCTGTGCAGAGGTGGAGATTACATACTTAAGTTTGATTTGGAAGGGCACAACCTAGCTGTGATCAGAGCGCCTCCCATTACAAATGATGTCTGCTACCACAACGGCAGCCATCAGATCATTCAGGCTGTGGATGGTGCTCTTGGTCTTGCCATATTGTCTCATAATGGCCATACCATTCAAATGTGGCAAAAGGAGGTCAATTCCCAGAGTGTTAACAAATGGTTTTTGTGGCAGACCATTGAAATTCATAACATTCATGGGTTGCCTGCTCAGATTGAAGGAAAGAACGCAAGGTTAATATTTATACTGGGATATGCTGAGGATACTGATGGAATACTTTTATATATGGACGACGGTGTCTATATGGTTCAACTAAAGTTGATGCAATCTAGAAAACTTTGTGAAAGGCCCCCAAAAGATCACTTTCATTCTTTCGAGAGTTTCTATATGCCAGGTGATTGTTCGGCTCGTACACTAGGAGTAACCTAATCTTGTTATGTTTCGTACATGGATGCTCAAATAGCTTTGCTAGATTAATGAACTTATAGATAGCCATATTGTTTCATTTAATAATACAGCCGTATTTTGTGTTATCATCCAATATACTCAATCAGTCCCACAATATAAGACGTTTTTGCAAGCTATGTTAGGTTGTAAAATGTCTTATATTATGGGACGGAGGGAGTAGTTGCCTTCATCCTTGTGAGGTAACAAGTCAAATATCAAATGAAATTAGTCATAATGTAAAATCAAATGTCAAATTGTTAACTCATTTGGCATGTTTGGAACCTCAGCTAGCTATATTCTTCTACCCGATATTGTTAATCTTGCTATTGCTCTTAACTCCCTAAAAGAACTTTGGTTGAACCGTACCTTCCGGAATAATAGTTTTCTTTGTCACTTGTTCAACACTGTCCTACAAGTGACTTGTACATTTTTAACACATCTTTTCTCACGTTAGTTATCTCTAATCAGGCTCCTTAAATACTCAGGATGACTTTTGTTGGAAGTGTTTATGAGTTTTGGCATTTTTTTCATCTTCTTCACATGAGGAGGGATACGTTTACATGAAATAAATTCTAGACTCTGCCTTGCTTTCTTATAAGCTAAATTCTTTTCTTGGAGAGAGCTAAATTCTTCATTTGAGGTCACTATGTATACATTATACCGCTTTCAAGAATATTCACTGCAAAAAGCAACATATATAGTTTTGTTTATCTGTTACAAGAAGTCAGCTATAAAATATAAATATAATAGTGAGTTGTTTTTCTTATATTTTTCAATTCATTTATGTACAGACTCACTATTGTCTTTTCGTGCTTATGCTTCTAGGCACAACCATTGATCGTGGTTATGTTCGAGCTGAAATGTTGTGCGGTAGGCGATACATAGGATGACTTTTGGTCTTAATGTGCTAATGTGCTGAAACGGTTCACCAGGTAAGAAGATTTTCTGAATATACTTTTGTGGAATTTGAATTGTTTGATTTTCTCTTTGGAAGAAATATCTGTCGGCCACTGTGGGTAGCATGCACCCTTAAAATACTGTCCATTCAGCTATAGCGATTCACGCTTGCTAATAACACAGACAAGCAATTAAAATGGTGGTGTTGCCAAGTAAAAAGTGACTCCTTTTCAACAATAAATGATATCCAGACGATTCAAATGTTGTATGCCGAGTTTTCTCTTGGCTTAGTTGTTATAGAATCTAATAAGTTTAAAGCAATATATTAGTGGCCCAGCTTGTTATTACAAACACCAGTCACATTATTCAACTCTGTCACCCAACAAATTCATGTGAAAAGGCTGAAGGGTTTATTTTGTTGTCATTGGTGTTCCTAGGCGATATAGCTAGTAATGTATACATCTCTTTTTTTTTGAGCGGATATGATATAGGTCTTCTTTATGTTGCTGAGCTGATCTTGAATTTGTACACACATGTTGTTCATTCACTGTTATATAGGTACTACTATTAGATTGTATATTCATCTGTATCGGGTTACTAACAGATTAACAAATTTATTTTCTCCAGGTGAACAAAGGGTCGCTGCAATTGTTAGTTGTCACCGAGTTTGTCACATCGCATCAATGTGGTGGTGGCAGTGTTATAATGTTATCTAAAAACTTATCGTGCCTTAGTCTAGCAAGGTTCTGTGTAGCAAGATGCTTTTGAATAGCTAATCCAGGAAGTGGTCGCGCTTCTCTTGACCCAGGAGAGTTTCAGCCGCAAAGTATCACATATACTTGGTGCTTTTGTGTAACGGTGAGAGTTTCTGAGCTGGTTTAAATGAATGATTCTGTAGGAACTAGAACCCTGAAACTGAGGTTGTTGCTGCTGTCTAGGATTTTGTAAGCGTTCCTGGCTTGTCGTTTCTGTGATGGTTCTTTTAAGTTTGATTTCCATGTTTTTATGACACAACTTTATGTGGCTGAAACAGAGGTTGCTGCTGCGTGTAGTGGCTATATTTGCTGCTTGATTGAGAGTGACTGGAACTGGACTGTTTTATGTGTTAAAAGTGATCATGCATGTCTCCCCTCTCCTTATTAGTAAAGGAGAAAGTCCATATTTACTACAAATAGTTTAAGCATAAAAGAAAGCAAATAATATCAGCAGCAGTTGAAGCAAAAGATTACTGTCTGAGTACTCTGCATTTCCGAGACAGTGATTTTACATCATATCAACTGCTATATTCATGCTGAAAAAGTTTTCAGAGCAAGTGCAAGTATCTTATATTCACTTGCTTAATAATATATGTCTATATTCATGATTACACTTTAGCAATTAAGCATTTGGAGTTCTCCACCCTCTAACTGCTGGCCATTACATGTTTCCGCACAAAAGTTTAACACTTAACAGGAGTTGGGAAGCAGCATAGTGGATTGTTTTATACTTGGTACAAGTACAACTGGTGACTACAGATCCAGTGAGTTGAGTGCATCATCTCACACATTACTACATTACAGATCAATAATTTTCCCTCCTCTGAATTACTATCACCTGGGACGACAGATCACAAATAGTAGGAATCATCTACATGGGTATGCCCCTGCTCGCAGAAGAATGGCTTAGACGGCATTTGCAGGCCATCGGCCCATCTTCCAGCATCTCTATCACCTCGCTCATGTCTACACTGAATTATGTAAGTTCTCACTCTGGAACCCCAATTTTTAAAACTGTGGTGGTGTCTTTAGTTTCCTATGTGTAGGATGTTAAACGCTCCTGGCTCATTGTTTCTATGACAGTTTGTTTTGTTAAGTTTCTTTTCCACGACCCAACTTGATGTAGCTGAAACTGAGGTTGCTGCTGTGTGTAGTGGTTCAAACGCGCCATCATTTACTCTGATATTTGTTGCTTGATTGAAAGTGACTGGAACTGGACGGTTTTATGTGTTAAAAGTTGGTATTTCTTCCTCGCAAAAAAAGTTGGTATTTCTGACGTGGTACCTGACCCATCGCACTTTTGCCTGTGAAATTGCTAGTTTTCACAGGAAAAATGAGCTCACCCATACGATGAGTTTGTAGCTTATTCGGCCACCCCTCCATTTGGTGAGCTCATTTTCCATCCATTAGAAAAATACCGCTTGGTGAAGAGGTTAGGAGAAGCGACATATATTCACTGTTTTTAATACACTAGAGGCTGGGTCGTGCGCCCACAGCGCACATGGGTTCTAATCTTATTAAAGGACATGCTACCCTTTTTTGTATTGGCGATGGTGACTCAAGTTTGTAATCGGAGAGCGTGCTTAGGATGCAAACATGGTTTTGGTCATAGTCCAGGTCGCCGGGGCGCTCTCCTTGTGCATGGCTTACATGATCACCTCTTTGGAGAGGGAGATCAGCAGCTAGCAAAGCACCTGCTGGTCATGCGTTGGCTGAGCAGCGTAGAGGAGGTTGGTTACCTGGCCCGTCGTCTTCTTTTGTTTGTGACACCGTCTTCGACGACGGTGTCAGTGTCGGTTAGTGGCATGATCTAGTCCTTCCACATGAGGTGATTTCCTCTGGTCGGTTTCTCCGAGGGCAGCCCCGGCGGCAGTTGATGTGGTGGCCATGGGTGCAGATCGGGGTAGTGATCGCTAGATGGAAGAGGAAGAACCCATGCTTTAATACCATGTAGGATTTCAGGAAGCGTCTCATGCCCCACAGGACACCGCGTACAATGTATTTATATTGCGGTGCTTATCCCGTAATAGCATACAAGCAGGAAGTTACATCCAGAGGTTATTGGACTTGATACATAGGGAATACTAGGGATTACATGGAAAACGGTTAAGGTTTATCTCAACCAAACCATGTACGGTGATAGGATCTAGAAGGTTCTTATCTATTCCTGTGGCATATCTTAACAGCTGCATCATAGCTTTTTGACATCTTGAATTTGGTTGCATGGGTTTCTCCCTTTATTCTGATATATAGCAGGACGAACTAAGCAATGTTTGTCAATGACTGGCTTCATTCCGTGCAGCCGCTATTGATTTATTGTAGGCCACTTGGATCTTCTTCAGCTTCACAACCACATCGCTGATTGTCATCCTTTGGTCAGGAGAGTCGCTAGTGCAGGCCAAACCCAACTCAAATATCGGCACAAGAAAGCCTTCCGTGCTGCAGCTAAAAGACCCTTGTAGTAGCTGATCATCCACAACATGGAAAAGTTCTGCAGGAAACGCCTCAACAACCCACTGCCTCAGGCTTATATCTCCGACAAAAAACGCATCCGTGGGTCTCTTTCTAGTGAAGACTTCAAAGAGCATGATTCCAAAGCTGAATACATCACTTTTTCGTGAAGCTTTTCCCTGAGCCCCATACTCTGAAATTAAGGCATGCCCGATTAACTTAATTACTCAGTGGTTCAATAGGAAGTAGATTGAGCAAGAAAATTGCTAGATAGTAACAGTACCTGGTGCCATGTAACCAATAGTTCCAGGCATGCTCGCAGTGATTGTAGAGCTGTTATCACCTAGTAACAACCTTGCAATGCCAAAGTCTGCCACATGTGCTGTCATGTCCTCATCGAACAACACATTGCTAGGCTTCAAGTCACAGTGCAAGACCACCTCGTAGTGTTCATGGTGAAGATACTCCATTGCCAATGACACATCAAGCATGATGCCTAGTCTCTCACTGAATCCCAATTGTGTTGTACCTTGAGAGTTGTGTAGAAGCATTTCTAAGCTGCCATTGGGCATATATTGAAGCACCAGCGCCCTAAACTCCAAGTTGGAGCAGGTATTGAGTATCCTCATTAGATTGCGGTGTCGTGCCATCCGTAGTACACCACACTCTGTATCAAAGCTTCTCATCGCTTGTTCTAGCTGCATGTCTAGAACTTTGATTGCAACAATCAAACCATTGCTTAGCTGGCCCTTGAAAACTTTTCCAAAACTTCCAGACCCTAGCAGGTTGCTCTCACTAAAATTATCAGTTGCTCTAACAAGCTCATGGTACGAGACCAGGTGATGGGTGGGCATGTCAACCATACCGGGAGAAGCTGACATCCCTTGCTGCTTCTTAATCTTCTTTCTGGCTGTTACATATATGCAGAAAGCTACAAGTCCAATTGCTATGATGATAGTAGGGAGCAAAATCTTCAGCATGCGGCCATTATTAGTTCTTTTAGAGTTACTTGGGCACATTGGAAATCCTAAACGTGAAGCACCACAAAGCCCAGAATTCCCCATCAAGGATTGTTGACTAATATTTGAAAAGACACCACCTTCTGGTACTTGACCTTGTAGCTTGTTGAAAGACAGGTTCAAGCTGGTCAGGATGGTGAAATTTGCTAGGTACTTTGGTATTGTACCCCAGAGACTGTTATGTGATAGGTCCAAACTTTGCAAGCTGGTTAGCTTGCTGAAAGATTCTGGAAGTGAATCATCAAATGAATTGTGTGACAGGTTCAAGTAGGCTATCGTTTGGAGTTGTCCAACCGAATATGGGATGCTACCAACCAAGAGGTTGGCAGATAGGTCCATGCTATAAATTTGCTTCAAATAGCCCATATCAACCTGTAATGTGCCAGTCAAGAAGTTTTGAGACACATCTAGCTGGAGGAGATTGTCAAGATGAAAGAGACTTGATGGGATAATTGATGATAACTGGTTGGCAGACAGTATCAGGTATTCTAACTTGGTCAGGTTACCAATCCCCTCCGGTATTGAACCAGACAATTTATTGTTGGAAAGGAACAGATTTCCTATATTCTTGAGCATTGCAATCTGAGGTGGGATGGACCCAAACAAGCGATTTCCGTGAAGGACAAGCCACTGGAGATTCTCCATCATCACGATGGATTCTGGAATCTTGCTATCCAGCTGATTCTCTGAAAAATCTAGCCATTCAAGACCTGTTAGGTTTGAAATCATAGCCGGAAGTTCACCAACAAAATTGTTCTTAGATGCAGCCAAAATCTGCAGCTGGCTCGACAGGTTCCCCACATAGTTAGGAATGCCACCGGTGAAATTATTTGAAGAGATTTGAATAAACTGGAGCTTTCTAAAATTAGAAAAACTGGATAAGAAGCTAAGATCCCCCACTAGGCGGTTCTCTGAAATGTCAATATGAAGCATAGAGTTGATACTACCAATTGTTCCTGGTACCGGTCCAAGGAACATATTTTTGTTTAAGAGCAGGTATGCTAAGTCAGACAGGTTTCCAAGAGAAGCAGGAATGGGTCCTACTAGTAGATTGTATGAGACATCCAACACAGTGAGTTGGTCCAGCTGTCCCAATTCTTCCGGAATGGACCCCGACAGCTTACAGCCTTGCAGGGCTAGTAAACCTAGCTGAGTGAGGTTGCTAAGTGCAATAGGAATTGGACCAACAAGGCGATTCCAACCCAAGGAAAGGAAACTGAGATGGGAAAGCTTACCTAGCCACGTTGGCACAACACCCTCAAAGAAATTCCCATCGAGGGAGATAGTTTGGAGATGGAGACAAGAGGAGAGCCCCAATGGAATCTTGCCGGTGAATCTGTTGCCCCCCAGGCTGATCTTTCGCAACGCTGGTAGACTAAAACTTTCGTTGTTAGGGATTGGACCAGCTAAGTTGTAGTTCAATTCAAGCCAGATTTCAGTTAATCTAGAATTGTTGAATATGGATGGAGGTACTGGGCCGCTGAAACGATTCGCTTGAAGGACAAGGGACTCGAGCATTGGTAAGGAGCCAATACAAGATGGAATATGTCCTGACAGGCTGTTGTTGCCGATGTTCAGGTGAGTTATCAGAGGGGTATTATTAAATAGATAGGTGGGTATTGAGCCGCTCAGGTAATTCCTGAAGATAAGGAAGTAGCCAAGACTCTGCAGGTTCTGCAGTTCTACTGGGATTGAACCAGATAGATGGTTACCTTGCAAGGAAAGAACACGAAGCCTTGTGAGGTTCCCTATGGTGGTTGGGATGCTACCTGATAGGCCATTGAATCCGAGATGTAGATATTTAAGACGACGAAGTAGTCCTAAATCACCGGGGATGGATCCCGTGAGATTTGTACTGTTGAGATTGAGATAGGAGAGGAAAGAGAGGTTACCAAGGTGAGGAGTGATTGATCCATGGAGGGGGGAGCATGGCAGTTTCAAAGCAGTGACGCGCTGCCGGCGCCAACTGCATGTGACACCAAACCAGTGGCAAAAAATCGTGCTGGTGGTCCAGTTGCTGGCAAGGATGCCGAGAGGGTCGGAGAGCTGCCCTTTGAAAGCCAGCAGGGCGGCAAGATCAGTGTCGCTACCATTGCTCTTGCTTGGACCAGGAGAAGAAGATGTGTGTACAGTGGACAGCAGGGTGATCAAGAAGAGAATGGGTATGGATATGGATGGAAATCCAAGTGAGGCCATGTATGTTTGGGACAGAGATGCAAGTGCATGCTTTGGCTTTGGGCTGATGTCTTATCGATCCATCCATCCATCTTAATACCGTGGGAACGGTCGTTTTTGATAGGCTCCAGCTTCAGAGTGGTGCTTTCGGCGTCAATGACCTTGACCACTGTGTAATATATTTGTGGATTTGTAAAGATAGGCTCCAGCTTTTCTAAGTGGTGCTGTGCTTTCCACATCATAGACCTTGACTTGCGGTCAATCTATGCTGGTCACTAAATGCGCATGCGCACTACTACCACGACAACAGGAAACAATGGAGACAAAAAGCTTATGTTTGATAGTGACATATGTATTAGGAAGACCCAATTGAAATGTTTGTCGTATATTAGAAAAATATAAACCCACAGACTGCGTGGCTTACGTCATAGGCCCTATCTTTGTCCATTTTGCAACCACTTATTTGTGTTGCTTTCTCCCTGTCAAAATCAAAATAATAAACAGAAAAATATTTGGACTGAAACCGACCAAATCTTCCTCCTTCCTACTGATGATGATG
The DNA here is from genome assembly GCA_963921465.1 of Triticum timopheevii. NCBI lineage: Eukaryota > Viridiplantae > Streptophyta > Magnoliopsida > Poales > Poaceae > Triticum > Triticum timopheevii. The sequence continues at coordinate 15,297,721 of OY997266.1, read as the reverse complement.
TGCATTTACTCTGTGCTAGGTATGTTTACTACTGCTAATGCGAAAGGATTGAACCACAATCTCACATGGTGGGATGTCGCATCCATAGGTGGAATTCATTCTTCCATGATGATTGATGCACTGGCTGGCACTCCAGCAGCTGTTGCATGCTACTACAGCACGACCATGACTGCCACCTGCTGATAAAGATGGGTCGTCCTCCATCTTCCAAACTTGTACCTGAAGATTCTGCTTGATACAACTACACAACCGTTACTTCAGTATTTTACGAGCCAAGCGCATCATCTCATCACACATCTATATTTTCACACATGTCCTCCTTGGAGATTTCAGTCAGCTCAGACAACAAATGGTAAGTATCCTCGGCATATGGATGCTCTTGGTCACAGAAGAATGGATTGGAATCAAAATTTCATGAATAGCGGCAGGAGTAGTGCTACTGCCGCTAATGCGAAAGGATTGGACCACTAGGATTGTGCCTCATATTTCTTTCATTCGTCCACCATGACTGATGCGCTGGCAGGCACTACAGCACCTGTCGCGTGCTACTACGGTGCGACTATGACTGCCACTTGCCGATAAAGATGGGTCATCCTCGTCGCCGGTGACTATTTAAACAGAAGTTCGACGGACGGCAGGGGAATCGCTCGCCGGCAGCCGGCCTCCGGCCGCCGTCCGCCACCTAGGGTATAACGGCCCCCCGTTGCAAGAATTGTGGATATGTCCTTCCCTTTGGATGGATGGATAAGCCAGAGTTGGGCTTATGGGTAGGGCTCCCCTGGAAAAATGATGGGTGTGAAATGGGCCATGGAAACAACGAAGAGGGCCGGAGAAAACATGGACCGTGGACTGTGGGACGGTGGAGAGAACATGGAAAGCTCCTATTCAACATTCCTAGTGTCGATTTTGCATATTTCAAGAAATACCATAACAAGTCTTGTGTTGGGCTGCTTGTGAAGTCTTCTGTTTCTAGTTAGCATTTTCCTGAGAAAAGAAGACACTTACTGAACTTATGTTTTCATGTGGCTAAAAAAATTATCGTACTAGAGCGCACCATAAATTTGCTAGATTCGATATAAACCTATCTTTCAAAAATGGCGATTTAAACTAGCCAATGATGGTAGCATTTCAAGCTATTTTTAAAAAAATCTGTCTCACATCTACTAATGAGTTTAAATTATGGATTTATTTGAAAATGTAGGTGTATTATTTACAATATTCAAAGACCTAGCAAGTTAGTTGGATAATGGTTAACATAGTAAAGTTTCTAAAATAAAATGAGTTTTGTTACACACTCCATAAACTGCATCATTCCTTTGCAATATTTATCTACCTTTTTGTGAGCAAACAGCACAGACAATAATATATTTGTACTTAAATTCCACGTGATGTCTTGACTCCTTCGATTTAAAAACATCAGCAAGGAGTGTCATAGAAGCCTACTAAAACCGCTCCTCAAGGAACCCATATTGGGCCAGCCCATCTGGCGATCGCCTACTGCAAGAAAGAGTATCGTCTCACGGTAGGCGAGATATAGCGCCCGCGCCTGGTACATGATGGGTATATCTCACCTATTACGAGATGGTAGCTCCTCTCGCCTCAAGGGTTTTTCTTGTAGTGCCATTACTAGACCGGACTATTTCTTCTCTTCATGGCGAGCGAGCGGGTGTCTTCTTTCTTCTTCCTTCTCCCCTGAACGTGTCTCGTCTCATCCTTTATTCTTCTCCATTCCCCTTCTTCCAAAGGATTATTCTCCCTTCTTTGTTACATGAGCGGTATGGTGTCAATGGCATTCCTCTTTCTTATCCTCCATTCATGCTCTCTAGTCTTGTTTTAATCGGCCTATTCTTCATGATTTTGGTTGGTTTTTTCCTACGGTTTGGGAGATCTCGAGCTACGATGTGGATCCAACTGTTTCGTGATGCAAGTTGTTGGTACGCACGACGAATCCCCTAGTTGTTGGTTGCTTTTCTAGGGTTACAGCTGTCGGTACTGAACATCATTGGTAGTCCCTATAGGGTGGTGCACGAGACCGAATATACCAGAGGGATGGCACACAAAGTGTTTACCCAACTTTCAACCCTCGTCATTGAGGTAATACCCTAATCTTGCTTGGATTTGATTGATGTATATGTCTCTTCGTATGACGGGGTTCTAATGGATGTTGAGTTTAATATATCAAGACTAAGGTGGAGATTGTTCAATGCCTCAACTATTCCCTAGGCCTCACCTTATAAAGTTGACAAGGTCTAGGGTTACAAAATCACCTAACCATCCTAGAGGTTGCCTCAGACACAGAGTCCTCAGCGTGCGCGTCAAGTCTGGAATCTCCTAGGCAATGGGCCTCCTGCCGAGCGGAGGCCCCAAACCGCACCTGGTCTATTGGACATAGAGGTCGGCCTGGTGTAACGGCTTCCTAGAGGCCTGGCAACTCCTCGGTACTATGTACCGTCAGTAGCCCCGAGCTATATGAATTTCAACCGCCTCCCGACCGGATCTTTGTCTTGATTAGCGCGATGAAGTCTTGATGGGTTATCTTTGAATTTTGTGGACGACCACTTTGTCTTCATTGCATCCTGTAGGAGTGTGACGCCCCCGATTCAATCGTACACTAATCATACACGCAAACGTGTACGATCAAGATCAGGGACTCACGGGAAGATATCACAATACAACTCTAAAAATAAAAGAAGTCATACAAGCATCATAATACAAGCCAGGGGCCTCGAGGGCTCGAATACAAGTGCTCGATCATAGACGAGTCAGCGGAAGCAACAATATCTGAGTACAGACATAAATTAAACAAGTTGCCATAAGATGGCTAGCACAAACTGGGATACAGATCGAAAGTGGCGCAGGCCTCCTGCCTGGGATCCTCCTAAACTACTCCTGATCGTCGTAAGCAGCCTGCACGTAGAAGTAGGCACCTCCGGTGTAGTAGGAGTCGTCGTCGACGGTGGCGTCTGGCTCCTGCGCTCCGTCATCTGGTTGCGACAACCAGGTAGAAAGGAAAGGGGGAAAAGAGGGAGAAAAGCAACCGTGAGTACTCATCCAAAGTACTCGCAAGCAAGGATCTACACTACATATGCATGGGTATATGTGTAAAGAGGCAATATCGGTGGACTGAACTGCAGAATGCTAGAATAAGAGGGGGACAGCTAGTCCTATCGAAGACTACGCTTCTGGCAACCTCCGTCTTGCAGCATGTAGAAGAGAGTAGATTGAAGTCCTTCAAGTAGCATCGCATAGCATAATCCTACCCGGTGATCCTCCCCTCATTGCCCTGTGGAAAAGCGATCACTGGGTTGTCTGTGGAACTTGTCTTGGTGTGTTTTATTAAGTATCCGGTTCTAGTTGTCATAACGTCAAGGTACAACTCCGGGTTGTCCTTTTACCGAGGGACACGGCTATTCGAATAGATAAACTCCCCTGCAGGGGTGCACCACATAACCCAACACGCTCGATCCCATTTGGCCGGACACACTTTTCTGGTCATGTCCGGCCTCGAAAGATCAACACGTCGCAGCCCCACCTAGGCACAACAGAGAGGTCAGCACGCCGGTCTAAATCCTATGCGCGCAGGGGTCTGGGCCCATCGCCCATTGCGGACCTGCATGTTGTGAGGGCGGCCGGAAGCAGACCTAGCCCCCTTAATACAAGAGAAGGCTTACGGTCCAATCCGGTGCGCGCCGCTCAGTCGCTGACGTCACGAAGGCTTCGGCTAATACCACGACGCCGAGTGCCCATAACTGTTCCCGCGTAGTTGGTTAGTGTGTATAGGCCAGTGGCCAGACTCAGATCAAATATTAAGATCTCGTTAAGCATGTTATTATAAAGTAACCGCGAACGCCGACCAGGGCCAGGCCCACCTCTCGCCTAGGTGGTCTTAACCTGCCCTGTCGCTCCGTCACAAAGTAACAGTCGGGGGCCGTCGGGAACCCAGGCCCACCTCTACTGGGATGGAGCCACCTGTCCTTCCAGCCCCCACATCAGAATCACTTGCGGGTACTCACCGAGTCGACCCGACTTTAGTCACCACCTGAATAGTATGTATGTATAGTATATACCCGTGATCTCCTCCCGAGTGATCACGGCCCGATTGTATAGCATGGAAGACTGACAAGAATGTAGGACCACTAATGGTAAACTAGCATCCTATACTAAGCATTTAGGATTGCAGGTAAGGTATCAACAGATGTAGCAACAATGACAGGCTATGCAACAGAATAGGATTAATCGAAACAGTAACATGCTACACTACTCTAAATCTCTAATGCAAGCAGTAGAGGGTAGAACAGGCGATATCTGGTGACCAAAGGGGGGCTTGCCTGGTTGCTCTGGCAATACGGAGGGGTCGTCAGTGACGTAGTCGTACTCAATCGCATCAACACCGGTCTCGAGGTCTACCGGAGAAGAAGAGGGGGGAAGAAGTAGTAAGTATGGAGCAAACAAAGCATCACAAAATATAACAAGGCAATATGCGGTGTCGGGGGTGATCTAACGCAGGGATAGGTGGTACTGGCGGAGGGGGAAAACATCTGGGAAAATATCCCCGGTGTTTCGCGTTTTCGGACAGATGAACCAGAGGGGGAAAAGTTGCTTGTTTGCTATGCTAGGAATGTGTGGCGGACGAACGGGCTGCGTATCCGGATTCGTCTGGTCGTTCTGAGCAACTTTCATGTACAAAGTATTTTCATCCGAGTTACGTATTATTTTATATTAATTTTCAAAGTTTTAATAATTTTCTGGAATTATATTAATTCGAATTAAAAGCAGAATATACTTTTGTCAACTAGTGGAACTCCAGCCTGCATGTATGACGGTGGGGGGGGGGGGGGGCACCGCGGCCCCGCGCAGGTGGGCGGGACCGTCGAGCAACGGCGCAGCGGAGCTACCGGTCAGGGCGGCGTGCCGAAGGAGGGGCTGAGGCCACGGCGATGGCGAAGACGCAGCCGTGGTGGTGCTCGGGCGCGAGCGAAAGGGGAGGGGGAGAGGAGAGTGTGCGAGGGGAGGAGAAGTGGGGGCGAGCTAGGGTTCGCAGGGGCAGGATGTCCTTATATGTGCCGGAGATGGCTCGGATGAATGGCGCGTGTCCGATCCGGACATGGACGCGCGTGCGGAGGCCACAGCGCCATGGATGAACCGGGCGAGGGAGGGGGAGACTAGGAAGTGGGCTGGGCTGTTCCTGTAGTAGAAGGCCACAAGTGACCAGGGGCTCCTTTCTATTTTATAAAAAAACAAAAATCTATCTGCTTTGCAATTTTCTTTATGTAGCAAATGGGTTTTGGAAAAATGTGCAACTGGTCAAATTAAATACTTTGCAACAACTAGCGCTGCCACAAAAAGTTGGATAGTTAAATGAATTCATTTGAATTATGTTTAAATGGAAAAGGTTAAATTAAAAATTGTTGGTCATGTTTTAAGTATGTTCAGGCCATTTACTAAAAGGAGGTCGGTTATTACATGAGAATTAGCAAGTGAATATTTGCAATATTATGAACACTTTTGCTTTACAGTTTGAAGACATAATTTGTTTGACTTTATTTAAATTTGAAAAATTGCTTTCATTTTCATCAAGTGGCAAATGGATTAGTGAAAAGGTGGTGACATGGCGCCACTACTGTGTGATTACTGTAGCCAAACTACCGGGGTGTTACAAGGAGAAGTTGTAGAAGAACACTGCTTTCAATAATATTGACCTCAAACTGAAGCTTCATGAAGGATGTTGGAACTGCTGGGGCATAAGTTCTAGGCGGCTCCAGCAGCGACACCCGAGGGTGTTGGTAACTTCATGAAGTCATTGTTGCAGCAAACCCTTTGTCCTCCTAAGTTCCGAGCGAAAGCTTAGAGATGATGGGTGCATGTGGGCATCATGACACCTTCCTCGAGGCATCATAGTGGAGCCTTATCCTTGATGATGATGGTGTTGTTGAGGTGTTCGGCAGCAGTGCCTAATGGTGTCGCAACACTGCCATGTGTTCCCGTCGTGTTGGTCATGTGGTCTGACCATCTAGTATTATAGGGTATAAACGGGCCCCCGTTGCAAAAATTGTGGATATTGTCTTTCCCTTTGGATGGATGGATAAGCCAGAGTTGGGCTTATGGGTTGGGCTCGCCTGCAAAAATGACTGACAAACCAGAATATGAAATGGGCTGTGGAAACAACCAAGAGGGCCAGAGAAATTATACAGTGGTAGAGTGTGGACATAAACATGGAAACCTCCTATTCAACATTCCTAGTGTCGATTTTGCATATTTCAAGAAATTCCGTAACAAATAAATATAATTTTATTCAACAGAATGCAAGTAAATATTGTAAAAAACAGGTAAAAATATTTGCGAAAAGCTGAAAAATGTCCAGGTGTCTCAATAGGAATATTCATATATGTAACAAAATGTTCGTCTCGTATGTGAGCTTATGCTAGTGTCTGTGATGAGCAACACCGGGTATTAATTATAATAAATTGGATCGGAATGCGACATGCATGTATTTTGCTTATATTAGACTTCATTATTAGAATAAGTCTACACTTTGAAGGAAGTTTATACGAGTTCATATGTGTGCCGACAATTTAAACACCTCGATTAGGACGTTCATTCACTGCAAGGGATGTGTTCGACTGCTTGTGAAGTCTTGTGTTTCTAGTTAGCATTTTCCTGAGAAAAGAAGACGTTTACTGAACTTATGTTTCCATGTGGCTAGAAAAACTATCGTATTAGAACGCACCATAAATTTGCTAGATTTCATATAAACCTATTTTCAAGAGTGCCTGAACAAAAAATGGCGATTTAAAATAGCCATTGATGGTAGGAGTTCAAGCTAATTTTCTTAATATGTGTCTCGCAACTACTAATGAGTTGAAGTCATGAATTTTTTTAAACATGTAAGCATATTGTTTACAATATCCAAAATCAGGAGCTAGCAAGTTAGTTGGGTTATGGTTAACATAGTAAAGTTTGAAAAATAAAATGACATTAGTTAACAGATGATATAAATGAAAAGAGTTATGTTACTGTTTTAAAAGTACTACAACACTACTTAAAGTCTGGTTTTATCAATATTAAATTAACAAACCCTGCAAAAAAATTAACAAAATAAAAAATGAAAGGAGTTTTGTTACGCACTCCATAAACTACATCATTCTTTCGCAACGCTTGTGTATCTTTTTGTGTGTAAACTACAATGACAATAACATATTTGCACTCAAATTCCACGTGATGTCTCGACTCCCGATGAATAAACACCAACTGGTTGGTGGGAAAGGACGACTCCAATGTACTTGATCTCTTCGACTTGCAATAGCGTACAACAATGGGAGGTTGATGGCATCCACCAATACATTTTACACAATCTCACTAACTTTGATGATATTCATCAATGCCCATCTTCATATTGAAGGCATACCTATAAATATGTCCATCCTAAAGGAAGTTATATAAACAATCTCACATGAGAACACTTTGGTATAGTTGAGGAAGAGGAAACACAATGCAGGGCACTACGTGCCAAGGCCAACTGGGGGCGTGCATGTATGTCTGGGCTTGGGAAGGATCGGGAATTGGTAACTCATACTTGGCCGCCCAATTGTATATCGCGGTTTGACCGACACATCAGGAGGCTTAGGAATAGTCCTAGAGGGCAGCATGCCGAATGAGCTACTAACCTACCAAGGCAAGAATAGAAAAATGAGATGAAATGATGCCTGAACAATCCTAGTTGAGACTCTCTTGGACATTGAATGTGCCCACACACTGCAAACTCAAGGTATTTCTGATGTGCCACATGAACGATGGAGGATAACTAAGGGTATGTGTAGTAGAAGCTGAATGGCATAATGGAGGGCAAATATCGGCATACAGTGTGTCCTTTCCTCGGTCATGCCCTGCATAATTTTTGTTGGTTGATAAATCTAATTTGGCCATCCAGGTAAAAATATTTGTGCAAAACCGAAAAATGTCCAGGTGTCACAGTATGAATGTTCATATATGTAACAAAATCTTCATCTTATATTGGAGCCTATGCCAGTGTTTCTGACGGGCAACACTGGGTATTAGAATAAACTGGATCGGAATCCGACATGCATGTATTATTTTGCTTCTATTAGACTTCATTATTAGAATAAGTCTACATGTTGAAGTTCATATGAGCTTGTATATGTGCCAACAATTTAAACAGTTGGATTAGGACATTGACTCACTACAAGATATGTGTTCGACTGCTTATGAGGTCTTCTGTTTCTAGTTAGCATTTTCTTTAGAAAAGAAGACGTTTACCGCACTTATGTTTCCATCTGGCTAAAATAATTATCGTACTAGAGTGCACCATAAATTTGCTAGATTCGGTATAAACTATCTTTAGAAAAATGACGATTTAAAATAGCCAATGATGGTAGCAGTCCAAGCTATTTTTTAAAAAAATATGCCTTACATCTACTAATCTACATCTACCTGTACCTATATATAATAATAAAGGGGCTATTGCTTCTGCGAGTATGTCATGAAAATTGCACCTAATGTTCGGCAAAATATTACGCACCAATGCCAACTATAAGTGATAAAAAACATCTCACATAGCAAAATCCCCCGCCTGGCCGGCCCATGTAGTACGGATCTCCTATACTATGCTATGTGTGCGCTGCGAGAAGACACAGCGCACCTGTTTGGGCCGGCCAAATGTCCAGATGGCCTTTTTTACAATTTCATTTTTATTTTTTCTTATTATTTTTATTCTTCATGTTTGCTACTTTATAAATAATTTGGAAGTTCAAAAAAATTCCAAAATTTAAAATAAAATTATAATTTTATTTTACTTTTTTCATAAATAACAAAATGTTTGTGGATTCAAAAAACTTTCACGATTTTTCAAAAATGTTTGCTTATTCGAAAAATGTTCAAAATTTTGATAACAAATGTACGTGAAGTAAAACACTTATTTTAAAAACAATATTGGGGAAATAAATGTTCATAATTTTAAAACAATGTTAGTGTATTAATTTTTCTAATGAAATCGAATAAAATTTTGCGAACTCAAAAATGTTCATGAATTAAAAATATCCTAAAACTTCAAAAACTCTTTGTGGGTTACAATATAGTATATTGATTCTTAACATGTTAGCTGATTCATAAAATGATCATGCATTTTGAAACATGTTTGTTAAATCAAAAAAATGTTTGTGAATTTCAGAAATTGTTTCACAAATTTCCAAAAAAATGTATGTCGATTCTAGAAATGTTCAACTATTCAAGAAAATTGTTTTATAAAATGTTCAATTTTTTTAAATGTTTTGCAAATAGCATGAATGTTCATGGACTCAAAAAATGTTCCTGATTTTATAAAATGTCTGAAAATCTCTAAAAAATGTTCACGAATTTGAAAAATATTCATTCTTTCAGATAAGTTTACAAGTTTTAAAAATTGTTCATGATTTTCAACAATTGTTCACGATTTCACGAAAATGAGAGTGATAGTGTATCTCGGTGATGCAGGAAAATATGGGCATGGCCATTGGAGATTATGATTTAATAAAAAAAATCATAATCTCCTATGGCCATCGATTATGATTTTTTTAATGTGTGTTGCAACACATCGGGAGTCAAGGACATCAGGTGGAATTTAACGTGTGCTGCAATAGGAGAAAAAATCATAATAAAAAAAGTTGATTCAACGTGGGTCAAAAAAGTTTTAATGGTTAACATAGTAAAGTTTATAAAATAAAAATGACATTAGTTAACATATAAAAAACCTATTTTGTTATACACTCCATAAACTGCATCATTCTTTTCCAACGCATATCAATCGTTATTTGAGAAAATTGCACTGACAATAATATAATTGCACTTAAATTCCACGTGATGTCTTGACTCCCGATGAATAAACATCAACTGAATGGTGGAAAAGGACGACTCCAATGTGCACGTTCTCTTCGACAATCAATAGTGTCTGACAATGGGAGGTTGATGGCATCCACCAATACATTATGCACAATCTCACTAACTTTGACGGCATCCATCAATGCTCATCTCCATATTGGTAAATGTGTCCATCCTAAAGAATGTTATATAGACAAGCTCTCATGAGAACACCATGGTATAGTTCAGGCAGAGAAAACACCATGAAGTGCACTACATGCATGCCAAGATGGCTGCCAACTAGGGGCGTGCATTTATGTCTGGGCTTAGGAAGAATCGACGATTGGTAACTCGTAGTTAGCCGCCCAATTGCATATCCTGGTTTGAGTGGCACACCGGAAGGCCTAGGTATAGTCTGGGACGACGGCATGCCAAATGAGCTACCAAGGCAAAGCACAAATAAACAAGATGAAACGGTGCCAGAATCGCTCGAATCTGACGCGGAGAGGCACGCACAACAGGGGAAAGAGACAGGATTTTTAGGTCCCGAGGATCGGGGCTCCCGTTTATCTCGCCGCCCATCCACACTGGCCAACTTGGCGATCTGTGCTTGTCCTGGACGGCTAATGGATTTGCAGGCCTACGTAAATAGTAAAGCAGGCAGTAGTAAAATATTCGAAAATGGAAACCGGACACTGCTCCACCTCACTTGTCACACCGTTACGTTTAGCTCTACCAATCCAGTCCAGACAAGGAACAGTTGCGCCAGGTACAAAGAGGGAACAACGACAGGAGGAGAGACAGTATGCAGAACGCAAAAGTTGCCAGAAGTTGAATGCAAAAGTCAAGAGAAAGAGAGGGAGCTGGCACATGCAGAACTTTTTGAGGAGTTTTTTAGAAGGTGTTTTCACAAGCTACGTTAAAATATGCATGTTTAGTCCTAGAAAGAGAAGAGGTAAAAGCACTCTAGGTCCTAGAACTTGCATCCAATGTGATAGTTTAGACCTAAAACTTGCAAAAGTGCATTCATCGGTCCTATAACTTGTTTAAAATATGCATGTTTAGTCCTAGCCAATCACACGCAGCCAAGTGGAGGCATTAGGTCCGAACCGGTCAGCGCTGGTCAATTTGCAAATACCCCCTACCGTTTAATTGATTCAACCTGCAGTGTACTGAAAGGTTTGGGCAGAGCTGCTGGCGAGGGTCGAGGTGTCGGCGCGGTGGCGTGCGGCGGCGTCCGCGTTTTGGAGGTGTCCGGGAGGCTCACCTTCCCCATCTATCTCAAGCGGGTAGCCCCTCCTCGCAACTCTGAATCTCTCCCTCGCTTCCTCCCTTTGTGCTCACGAATAAAGCTCTAGAGTCTGGAGTAAGTTTTCTCTGCCAGTTTATGCTCTGCATGCACGCACGCACTAGATTTATTTGTGTGTGTGTGTGTGTTTTTTTAGAAGAGGAGAATGACCCCGGCCTTTGCATCTGGGCGATGCATACAGCCACTTTATTAATTATTCTCACAAGACCTTACAAAGTCATACAACAGTAAGACTAAAGTCACCGTCTAAGCAACAACTGTCGCTACACCTATCCAATCGATGAAGGGGCGCTGATAGTCTGGGCCTAATACCAAACAGACATCGCAGCCAAACCTAAACATCTAAGACCCGAGGTCCCAACCAGGACGCCTGTCGGGTATGGGGCACCTACCAGTCCGGCGCACTCCTCAACTACGCCTGCCGGGTATGAGGCCGCCGAAGCCACCTGCCACCAATCCATCTTCAGAGCTGTACTGTTGCATCTACCTTGCACGGTTTAGCTACCGTCGACGCCACCACAAAGTCAGACAGCTTCCTCCTCCTGCGCGAGTCCATCTCCGCGCATCGGACGCCGAGACTCGACTGCGCCATGCCGCCGAGACCCACCGTCGATGATACTGTTGATGCCACGCCGCTCCACCTACATGCCATCTCGCGTCGACTCCAAACTACCAGCAACTCCACCGGCCTGAGCAGTCCTCGGCCGACGCCTTCAGAAAGGAACACGACACCAAAGTGCCATCGTCGCCCAAACAGAGGAACAGAGGCTTTCGACTGCGCTCATGGCAGAGGTGGGGGGCGTATGATCCACACCGAAGCCTCCAGGAAGGTAATCGGCGCCGAGGGCGTCGACTTTGGTGCGGCCGCCACGCCGACCTGGAGTTTCCCCCGGATCCATGCCCACCCGCCAGATCCGTCCAGGTAGTATTGGCGTCGACCGTAGTCGTTACCGTAGCCAGCACGACCGGAGTAGATCGAGTCGGAGACGACGCCTCCCATGGAACTCCGGGCGGCCATCGAGGAGCCACCCGCGGGTGCCGCCCGCCAGGCAGGCCGCACCGCGTGCCACCGATCAAGGCCGCCGCCCCGAGATCCCCGCGCCGCCCGAGGAGCGGGCGGTCAGATCTGAAGCAGATCAAGCACGTCCACCATAGGCGCGCCCCGAACGGCCCCCCACGCGACCACCGGGGGAAGCAGCTCCTGCCGTCGCCCCCTGAGCCCTCGCCGGCGCGCCCCGCCGCCAACTGCCGTCGAACGTCACCCGTGCCAGGTCCGGCCGCTGCAGGGAGGAGAGATCCCGCCGCCGCCAACGCTAACCGGGCTTTGCCCAGCGGCGCGCCCTGGCGGCGGCGGGCAGGAGAGGTGGGAGAGAGGGCCTAGGGCTTAGCAGTGCTAGGGTTCCCCCCGGTCGCCGCGCGGGGGCGACCCAGGGGAGTTTCTTGGCAGCTGTAGATTTATTTGTGTGTGTCTATCTATATATAGTATATCAGTGGATGCATGATGCATCGACCTTTTCTCATCCTTTATGTAGGTACTGCTTGGTTTTGTTTTCATATCCTGCTATTGTGCAACATCGAGGCCAAGTTGAAGACCCCAGCAACCAGGACGATGGCATGGGTTCCTCGAAGCTGGACTACCGGGACGACGGCCGCATTCCGACGGTGCGCCGGCTTGGGGCCAGCAAGGCTGACCTCGCCTGTCAGCCAGCACCTCCAGCCATCTCGGGCGCCGACTGCTTGCGCTTGTCCATCGGCGAAGTCGACCTCACGGGCCACTACGGCGGGACCGAACACACTACTGGAATTTTCGTATACGCCGGGCGTCGGCGTCTTCGCCGAGAGCCAAAACACGGGCACTCGACAAAGTAAGAACGCCGAGGGCGACACTCGGCAAAGAGAGTAAGTCGGCAAACACACGACAATGCCGACAGTATTGCTCGGCAACAGGCTATACTCGGCAAAGGCACTATTTGCCGAGTGCCATCCAACCACACACGGCAAAGTTTTGCCACGTGGCACATTCGGCGGCAACCAACGGCACGGTTATGGTTGCAACTCTTTGCCGAGAGTGGCGCTTGGCAAAGATTTAGTCCCATCTCGGCTGCCGACTTGCAAAATGACCTGTTTAAATAGTTTAATTGTCCAGTCCAGACAAGGAACAGTTGCGGCTGGTACAAAAAGGGAACATCGACAGGAGGAGAGACAGTATGCAGAATGCAAAAGTTGCCCGGTGCTACGACGCCTTTCCAAAAATATAACAAAGCTCGAAAGTTCTATCCGTCGTTCACTTAGGCTTTGTCCTGCACAAAATTCTGAAGTGCCAATGGGCTGTTTGGTTCGTGGCCGGCGGTTGCCATGCCAAAATTTTAGCGTTGACTCGTGCCACGGGATGCCATTTGGATTGAAGCACAGTTGCCGGCGCCACGCCAAAAAATCGGTTGCTCAGTTCAATTTTGCGCCCACGCATAGGGCGGGTGAATCGTTCACCAATATATTGGCGCTCCCTTGATTTGGCGAGGCGGCCGAGTGCATGAACTAAGCAGCGCCAAGACTCTTCATGTCGCCGCCGTCGTTGTCACATCACCAATGCCACCGCTGACTGGCAATGCTCGGAGTTTTTGGGACGAGATTAAAATTCTAACTGGCATTAAAATTCCCAAACTTCACCCGCAGTCGTGGACACTTGATCTTGTTGATGGAACCAAGGTTTCTCAAGCAGATGCTTGCGTTATTTGTTGTGGTGCGTGGGCAATATGGACTGAGCGAAATGCAAGAAGACATGGGGAGGTTGGACGTACCATAGCGCAATCTGTCAAATGGGTTACTGATACAGTGATGGATTTGGTTATGGCAGGAAAAGAAAACATAGTTAAGGCGCCGAAGGTGAAAGCTAAATGGTCACCACCTGAAAATAGAGTGATCAAGGTGAATGTTGATGCCTCCTTTGATGAGAATACCAATCAAGGGTCTTCCGGGCTGGTGATCCGTGATAGTTTTGGCAATCTCCTACGTGCACAGGCCCTTTGGTATGAGTTTGCAGCAAGCTCGATGGCAATGGAAGCTGAGGCGATTTGGGATGGGGTGCGAATGGCCCTGGAGAGAGGCTTCCGTAGAGTTGTCGTCGAGAGCGACGCTCAAACAATCATAAAGCTGTGGGAGACAGAAGATTTTGATCGTGCTGAGATCGTTGGAGTTCTTCATGAGATCAAAGAACTGAGTGCACAATTTGAGAGTTTTAGGCTAATTTTCGTACGAAGAGACGCTAATGAGGCGGCTCACTTATGTGCGAAGTAGGCGACAAATGTTAGGAGGAGATGCTTATGGCTTAATTGTGTTCCAGTATTCCTAACGGATACGTTGTATCATGATTGTATGCCTGATTAGTTAGCAATAAAGCTCTTTTACTAGAAAAAAAAAACTAGCCCTAGAGCCGCCGTCAACTGTCGATGGCTACATCTAAGTGGTGGAGGGGCTACTAATATTAGCACCACATCATACGCTAAATCTCCACCGTCTAGGCAGCATGTATGAGTAAAAAAAGAAGAGCTATAAGGCATGTACAGAGGTGCTGCAATAACACAAATACCATAGTCTAAATCTAGATTATCTAGATAGCTGGCATCACCATCATTTCATTTGTAGTTAGTGTTACTCACATGCGTGAACCCATATAGCCACTTGTTTGCTGATGTGCATCGTCCCTATGTTGGCAGTCAGATATTTACCATTCAAAAACTAAAACGGTCTAAATCTCGAAAACTATATTCAAACGAAGCTAGACAGTCATCTCAATGAACCGTGCAAAACTTTGGCTCCATCACATCCAACAACAATGGCTATGTTTACATGCGTAAAATCTTAATGAGATAATTGGATGAAAAGACAAACGGATAAGAGAAGTCAACAGTAGTCAATTACATTTATAGTTGAGCCGAGAAATAACACTTGAGAAAAAACAGCTCATTTCTATAATTGAGTTTATATATATGTTACATAGTATCGATTGAACAGAAGTGTTGATATGGCTTTAAGAGAAACAACCAAGTTAAAAATAAAATAAAGCACTAGCCGTAAAATATAACGATATTTAAGGTGCCAAACATGCCAATAGCGTTAACCATTTGACATTTGATTTGGTATCTAGAAGAGTGAAGTCATCTATATTGGATGATAACATATGCTAAACAATACAACTATAAGTTTGTCTATCTAGCAAATTAGAAATGATAACATATACTAAACAACGCGGCTGGAGCTGGCCCCTCCCAGCCTGCACGTAGCTCCGTCAGGGGGCGCAGTCCACTCCAACCCCGCGTCGTCCCCTTCCCCCACCGGCCACTGCTCCACGCGAGCAGCAGTGGGTGCTAGTGCCCACGCCGCCGGCCTGCACGCGCACTCCAGAATCGAAGGCACACGCCGCCCGCTATGAGAGGCAGCGGGCAAGGGAGAGGGACGCGGTGGAGCAGTCCGTGCGGCGTCGCCGTGGGATGCCGGTGGAACCCGATGAGGACGAGCGGCTCCTCGCATGGGTCTACCGCCGGTCGCTCACGACGGCGAAGAAAGACATTCGCCGCCTACGGCGGGAGAACGTGAAGGTGCTTCGGCTTGCCATAGAGCAGTTGAAGTGTGAGGCGAAGGAGGCAGCGGCGGAGGCGGCTCGGCTCGTGAAGTTGAAGCGACAGCAGGATAGGGTCGTCCGCCGGATGAAGGGGCTGATCATCCTCTCTGACTCCGACTCTGATGATGACGACGACGGCCACAGCTCCAACTCCTCCTCCGATGATCATGATCCTACACCAGCCGCGAACGCGTACAACTACGTCGACGGCGTCCGCGGCCACAGTTCATTTATGTGCATTTGCTTGTCCGTTTGATGCCGATTTCGTTGTGCATTGTTTGATCACGTAGAGTTGGTCTTACGTTGCCTGCTTAGTATGGATATTGGTTGACGGATATGAGGTATGCGGATGTGGAGAGGAAAATTTGAGCGTGACCGGTCAGTGCCCGCGGACGTGCCCGGGGCCGGATTTGTAGGTTACGGCTGTAGATGCTCTAAATACCTAGAAATAAAACAATATAATTTTGTTAGATAAAATAAAATAATAAATAGAGAAAAGGACAGAAATAAAATAATGAATACAGAAAAAGAAAGAAATACAAGAGTATATGAAAAGAAAGAACATAAAAGAAAAAGAATACTGAAAAAACGTATTCGCCGAGTGTTACCCTCGACAAAGATGCGCCTCTGCCGAGTGTTTTCCTTTTGCCTAGTGTTTTTATTTTAATACTCGGCAAAGATGTGCATTTGCCGTGTGTTTTTTATTTTGCCCAGTATGACATTCGGTAAAGTAACTGTTTGCGAAGTTTTTACTTTTCGCCGAGTATTTTTGTAAATGTACTCAGGCAAAGACGGGATTGCCGATATTGTGTACTCGGCAAACAGCCTCACACTCGGCAAACAGCCTCACGCTCGGCAAAGCCAAATTTTCCAGTGGTGAAAGGGAAATGATAAGCAAATTTAAGCTGTTATTAAACACTTAAGAATCAAAATAAAAGTATTCAAGCAATCTTGCATAGAATATAACCAAATCATAGTCCTACAATATGAGGACTAAGGAAAACAATCACCTGGCGCATAGAAACTCTTGAAAGGGTGATATTGATAGTTTACATAATGACTGGTTTCATAAATTTTCTTGCAATGCATTGACATAGGTTGAACCATATAGACACCGTTATGCATATATAAAAATATTGCTTCTGTATCCTCATCATACCCCAGCAGACGCCCCTTATTTCTCTTAATTCGAGGAGTAATCCCAAGACTTGTGGTATTCCGCAACAACCATGTGGTAACACCTTGACAATCGACCTTCCTCTGCCACCTTTGAATGCTATTATTAGATAACACGGCAAGACCAACATCGCCATCCTCTGCCATGATGATTCGATGTTTGCGGGGCTCATTCAGAGCTGTAGGTCCCTCGATCATGGCTAGGGTTTGTCTATCCAAATCAAACTCAAGTATGTTATCTTTCATGGATAGCCAATAAAGTGCACTACCAATTAGGGTCCCATCAATATGAGCATCAAAAATCGCACGTGGAGCCGATGTTGAGATGCAATTACCCCATGTACCAGTCTGCGAGAAGTAAATGCATGCAACGATTTGGTTTTGATTTCTGTATGTGGACATCAACGCCACCTTGTATGGGCTGGACTGACAGCTACCATGCACGTGGTCATGCGCTGTTGCGGCACAGAGCACCACTCCGTTGAGATGGCCACCGGTTGTCTTGAGTTCAGGCGGCATGGGCACGCGGTGCTGCTCACCTGTGATGGGCTGGCACACAAGGATATCTTTCAGCAGCTTGTCTTCAACGAGGACATGGCCGTGCCGACAATCAAGCACACGGTTATGGCGGCGCTCGCTGCAGCATCCAAGGTCAAAGCGCTCGGGTGGGATGCAGTCGGGAGGGTCTAGGATTGCGGTGAACACGATCTCCTTGTCACTGCACACGAAGGCGCCGAGGAGGGGCGGCTTCTGGTGGTGGGCACAGAAGTGATGGAGAAACCTAGGGTTGGTGGCAAGTCCCCGCCACCGCTTGCAGACTGCGGAGGCGCGTGGCAGGGAGGATGGTTGTGGAGGGAGGCGGACGAGGATCTCCTCGAGGAGATCGTCATTGTCCGGCAGGGAGGCAGGCGACGCCGGCGAGATGCTGCGGCTGAGCCGGCGGCGGCTGGTAAGTTCGCTGCTCATCTCTCGACTGGGGATCGATTGGAGAGGACAGACGAGACAGGGACGAAGACGACGTTCGCCGCACGTATACAGACGTGGCTAATTCTTTTGTAGTTGCGTCCGAACTGTAGAATTGGAGAAGTCTGCCCTTTTTTTTTTGCGTGGATGGAATTGGAGAACTCTTTTTTTTGCATCGAATGTGGGGAGATATATTAATATAGTACAATACATGAAGAGTTAAACACGGACGTGTACTGTCCAAATCTTACTCGAACATGTAACCCACTAGGGTAGCTCGTACTATGTACTGGCTGTTATATATAGCCATGTAAGCCCCTTGTAAACACCAACGAAAAAGGAG
Source organism: Triticum timopheevii (assembly GCA_963921465.1). Classification (NCBI taxonomy): domain Eukaryota; kingdom Viridiplantae; phylum Streptophyta; class Magnoliopsida; order Poales; family Poaceae; genus Triticum; species Triticum timopheevii. The sequence continues at coordinate 15,279,463 of OY997266.1, read as the reverse complement.
AAAAGCAATACAAAGTATACGAAAGGCTCGACACGAACCTTTGGCCAAAATCATCCAAATCAGTTTTCCGTCTACCTTCGCAAGTGTACAAGACGTTCTGCGGAGAGACATCGATTCATCCGCTAGCTAGCTCAGGTCCACGTAAAGAAGCTTACGGCCGCCGGCCAGGTCAAGTTCACGTATACTTCCACGTGTACGCGTGTGCTGCTTGAGAATCAATCAAGCTGCCTGCTTGTCTAGCTAGCTTTGCACTTCGCGTGCATAGTTCCTGGGTGGTTTTGATCTAGAGTTGAAAAGTCAACAGGCCTAACCGTGACGTGAGGTAGGAGGTTAGGATACAAATAGAATACATGCGATATGCTATCCGCTCAACCCCACCTAGCTAGTCGTAGCGTCATCCGTCATGATGGAAGGCTGAAACGGAAATTCTGAAAGCTTGCTACAGGATGTCCCTTGGTCATGATGTCTGTGAGCTGAGATGATGAGGGCGGAACTGTCTGAGAGCCACCTTCTCTCGTTCAAAATGTATGTCAAGCTCAATATGTTTGGTCCACCGATGAGGAACTGGATTACCAGGGAGGTATACTGCAGATCGATGGCATATATGTGTCATTCACTTATATAAGGAAGACCTTTAGGCATGTATAATTACCTTTGTTTTATCTGCCAGTCTATTATTTACTTTGGCAGCAACATTCTTACAAGAAATACATAAAATTACCTTGTAAATATAGTGTTAGCATCCTCTCATATAGTTATACTGATAGCTGTGGCAAGAGTCAGTTCTGTAGTGGGTTGCCTCAATCAGAGAGAATTGGCTGTCAGAGGTATTGTATTCTCCATAATATTTTGTCATCACAATATTCAGTAGGTTTTGGAACAGAAGAATTTGGTATTTCAACGTCCTGCTGGCTGCAATGATGTTTTGTATATATACAAGAGTATTCAGGAAAGCGGGTGGCATCCACTCCAAGTTTATGTGGGGCTACACGCTCAGGCCCTCTCTGCTCTAGGTGATTTCAACCGTTGAATTTTACACTAAAATGATCATAATCATCACGGAGGGCCATGGATCGAACTTTCCTTTTTCTTCCTTAGGGGCACTTTCCTTTTTGTATTTCTTTGGTACGGTGGCTGCCAGTGGGCCCTGCTTGGCGTTGGCCTAGTGACACTGATAACCCTTTAGGGCTCATTTGGTTGCTGGGGTGAAAAAACCATGGGCAGTAAACTCCCCGAGGGGGATTTCCCTGCTCATATGAGATCCTCCTCCTGCCATGTGAAATACCCTGTTGCCATTTGGGCACCAAGGGAGAGGTAAGAGAACGAAGGGAGAAGAGCAGAAGAACGAAGCGCCAAGGCGACTCAGATCGCAAGAAAGCGATGAGGGGAGCCCGGGAGAATTCTCCTAGAGTGCGGAGGTCAGGGCGAGCGGCCCGGGGATTTTGGGAGGATCGGGCCGAGAAAGCCCTTTCCAATATGTTACCAAATGGATCGCCTGAAAATTCGGGGTGTAGATTGCAGGCGGGTTTCTCGCCCGGGGAAAGGACGGGTATCCTGGGGGGATCCCTGGTAACCAAACGAGGCCTTAGTGTTTGGGCAGCACCATGCTTTCTCGATGTTTGCGTAGTCTATGAGAGCCTTTCAATCATGAAGATCTATTGGTCCAAATATCATGCTTTTTGGACAATATAGACCAGTAGGTATACAGAAGCATAGATATATAGAAAATGTGTGATTTTGCTAGAGTTACCGGTTTGTGCGTCAAGATGAGTTTGAATCAGCCACCTCAAATATATAGTTATTACACCAAAAGAAAACAAAGAGAGCTGATATGGTTGGTTAATGGACGAACCCATGCTGACATGCTCTCATGAATGACGTCTCTGCGAGCCTTCCAGATTGCCCACGGTGTCACCATCATTTTCACATAAACTTCTCTTGATAATCTGTCCTGCACCAGAGTTTTATTTTTATTTGGTGACTGTGAGTGAGCTCTAATTGGTCTTGAGGCTTTCAATCATGAGGATCTATTGGTCCAGATATCATGTTTTTTGGACACTACAGACCAGTAGGTATGCAGAAGCATAGATATAGAGAAAATGTTTGATTTTGCTAGAGTTGCCGGTTTGTGTGTGTCAAGATGAGTTTGAATCAGCCGTCTCAAATATATAGTTACTACACCAAAAGAAAAGAAAAGGATTTGATATGGTTGGTTAGTGGACGAACCCATGCTCCATGCAAGTTGGCTCCGGTCGCGGCACTGACCATCCTGAAGCCAGAGTTGCAGATGTGTTTATTCAATTCAAGTGTTCAGAGGGAAACATACCCACCAGGGATCAGGCCAACCCACAGCATGCATGGCCCAAACGACCCTGGTTTCTGCCCCTCACTGTACACTGCAACCTGACATGGGCTACGAGCCCACCAACTGAACCGCACCAACTCTTCGGCCCTCCTTAGGCTGGAGTGACAAGCGTGCACCACCACGCCCGGCCAACACGGTAGCTGTGGCCTGCATATTTTTGCTGATGTTTGCCTTGGCCGGTTGCCGGTGTGGGACTATTATATTATCGCCAAATCGAAGCGCCTACGGCCACGAGCTTCTAGCTAACTACGTACGTTTGTGGTACAGCATGCATGAATGCATGAAAATCAGTACTACAACGAACATGTTAGAATAAATTCGAGGCACTTCGTCGATCATCCGAGGACCAAGCAATCACACGAGCACGACATCGAGATTTGTTAACGAGGTTCACCGATATAGCTACATCCCCGGGGCCTGACTACGGGCGCTCCTCCCCGTGTCAATGTCACAATACCGCACACCGGCTACCCGGGCGCCGGCACAAGCCGTTGGCTCCCCCTTGCGCGCCTGTGCTATTATGCTGGCATAGGTTACATCGTGCGTCTACCCCCGCTATATAAGAGAGGCCTAGGATATTAGTGTCCTACTAGGACACGACTCCATATCCTATCTAAACACACTACAACTACAAGTCCAATTGTAACCTACCTTGTACACTATATTCGACACAACTCCAACAAACTCCACCTTGGCGAATATTCTCCACCACCCTGGATTCGTCCATGCGTCAAACTTTCATGTACATTGGACTTGAGTTTATCCCATGAATACCGCTGCTACTCCATATGACTCCACCTGCAACTTGTAGTCCCTTCTTTTCTTGACCACAGTCAACACTCGAGCATAATTAAGTTCCTTGTTACTCTAGTTTGTACTCCCAACTTACAGAGTATCCATCCAACGATATCACACACTGATCACTGACCTACGTGAAATGAACAACTCACATATTGGGCGTCACACATAAGAGTTATCTGAACTCAACATCACCGCTCCTTTCTTGACCGCCTGTCTGAAACATGAAAGAATTTCACTGTTGCTTGTAGTCATCCCGAGTCAAATTCGCAGTTGTCTTACCACATGTATGACCACCAGAGCCCTGGCCCGTCTCCATGTCCCGTGCATACCACACGCCTCGCCGCTATTACTGCGTCGAGCCTCTGCTGTCCCGGTCGAGTCTCAAGGGTCGTGAAACCACACCACTCAACCCCCACTGCAGAGTACCACCGATCATCACCGACCGATGACGAGTTTCACGCTTCCATCAGACCACTGGGCTCCAGTCCGAAATTAAGTGTCACTCGCTTTTTCCCGCTGAATAGGCTTCGATTCTCTGGATCCTTACACCGTAGCCCCTCAATCCAGCTCCACCTTCAACATGACTCCATGGTAGATGATCAGTCCACCCTCGCGCCCCGTCGACTTCAAGCTCTCAAGTGCACCGTCTTGAATCAACCCCGCGCCATAGCCTTGTCGAAGCCACACAAGCACTCAGGCCCGTGCCGCATGTTTCCACGCCCAGAAGTCGGTTACCATCAGCATCACGCTCCTATGTCATCGTCGCCGATCCCACCACCGTCCTCTGTACCAACCGACTTGCGTCGCGTCAGACTGTCTATAGTCCGACCCAGCCGAACTTGTTCGACTGCAATCATGCTCCACCCTGCATCACGACTGCTTGCACATCCGTGCATGCCTTAGACACTATGTGTTTGCATGATCCTCATGACGCGCTTATCGGCGCCCTTTGTTGCATGTCCGCACACTCCTAGCCATCTGATCAAACCAACCTGGCAAAACCTCCATGCAAACTTGAACCGAACAAATCCCATGTCTGCAAATTATCTTGCCAATGTTTGATATTAGCTTCTCCATGCACCTAGCAGAAAAGAATCAAATCGTTGATCCATGCCAAACCACTTCCGTGCACTTGTATTGGACCTAGCAACTCTTTTTCACAACAAATCCTCACGTGCCTTCAGCAACACAGCCTTGTACGTACACGTCCGCAACTTCCCGGTCGAGCTACAGTTCCCGCCTGGATCGGCCTCTGGACTGCCACCAACGCTGCACCGCCCCCACACTATAGGCATCGCATGGGCCTTATGCCCCGCGCCGTCTGCCACCACGCGTGGCTCGCTCGGTCGCTACGTTGCCCAGCGCCAGCGCCTCCACGTACGCTTGTACGCTCGCGCCGCCAGATCCATTGCAATGCTGTCTCGTCTGATGCGGCCACGCGCAGGTACTGCTGCCTTCCGATCTCGCTGCTTCCGATCGCTAACATGAGCAGATATCTTCACCACACCGTCGAATTGTATGCATCGCCGCACGCGACCAACTCGATCCAAACGAATTCTTCCGCTCCTTTTCCTCTAGATCAAGAGAACCGTGACCTCCTCGTAACCTTGCTTTGATACCACTTGTTAGAATAAATCCGAGGCACTCCGTCGATCATCCGAGGACCAAGCAATCACACGAGCACGACACCGAGATTTGTTAACGTGGTTCACCGATATGGCTACATCCCTGGGGCCTGACTACGGGCGCTCCTCCCCGTGACACCGTCACAATACCGCACACCGGCCACCCGGGCGCCGGCACAAGCCGCCGGCTCCCCCTTGCGCGTCTGTGCTATTATGCTGGCATAGGTTACATCGTGCGTCTACCCCCGCTATATAAGAGAGGCCTAGGATACAAGTGTCCTACTAGGACACGACTCCATATCTTATCTAAACACACTACAACTACAAGTCCAACTGTAACCTACCTTGTACACTATATTCGACACAACTCCAACAAAACGAACGACCAACTTAAAAAAATAACGACCGATATTGATAGGCGAGTGCTAGGTGCCGGCGCGCGGTGCAAATTTAGGCCGGTCGACTACCAGCAGCCTGATTCGCACGTCTTTGACCGCTCGATTTCGCCAGCTGGCCCCGCGCGCATGTCGTCTTCATCCTCCAACACCACGACCACAAGATCCTCTTCGAGAAATCCTCCGCTCTGGGAGTTATCTCCTGCATCAGGTTGTGCCTCGCCGCACCACCGCCCCCCCCCCCCTCCCCCCCCCCCCCTCTCGCACATCACAGCTAGCCACCTCCGTTGTCGGCACATTCTTCCAATCTGGTAAATGTTTCTAGCCTTATTTCTCTGTCCTTTTTTCCTTTCCTTTTTCAGTTCACAAAATGTTTCTTCAAATAGATGATTTTTTTCAAAATCTATGAACTTTCTTTCAAATAGATGAACTTTCTTCAAAATCATGACGTTTAATAAAATTTCAGATTTTTTTTCAAAATAGATCAAAAAAATACCAACGTCGACAAAAAAATTCAAATTTTATGAACTCTTACAAAATTGATGAACTTTTTGGAATTTTTTTATTTTTTTCAGAATAGATGATCTTATTCAAATTCGATGGATTTGTTCCCAAAATTGATGATCCTTACAAAATTGGCTAACTTTTTTCAAAATGCATGAATATTTTTGAATTCATGTTTTTCTATTTTATTAAAAAAATAAATTTTTATTTTTTGGTATATTTTGAAGAGTCAATGGTTGACCGGCCAACTAGTCAACCGTTGACCGACGAATCAAAAACAAACAAAAAGAAAATTGCTGCGTATAGAGCAGGCGAGCGAGGTTCGAACTGCTCGGCAGCGGCCTGCTTGGAGACGCGCGTGAGCCCGGACTCACGTTCCTGGCACTGAAGGCGGCCTATAGGAGCAGCCCGCCAACATGGCAGGTCTAAACGGGGATCAGCCTGCTCCTACTCGGCGTTCGCAACACCAGTTATTATGTGGTACGACCCATTAATATGTATTTGAGATGTGATCACTGGTTTTAGGAAGCTCCCGACCGGTTTTCCGGAGCCTCTGGAAGATTCAAGCCTGTTATTGCAGTTTGGTTTGTTGGATGGTTTTTATTTGATTTTTTCTTTTCTTTTTATCTTTCCCCCTTTTTTCCTTTTATTCTTCTTTTTAATTTTCTTTTTAAAATACATAAACTTTTTCCAAATTTGTGAACCTTTTTTTAGAACAAGAGAACTTTTTTCAAGTTCATGCACTTTTTTTGAATCCATGAACTTTTATCAAATCCCTAAAAAATGAACTTTTCCAAATGCATGAGTATATTCAAATCCACAAACCTTTTCCAAATTTACCAATTTTTGTTTTCTGAATCTGTGAATTTTTTTAGTTCGCCAAATGTTTTTTTAAATCAATACACTATTTTTTTGAAACCCACGAACTTTTTTGTGGAATCATGAACTTTTTCTGAATTCATGAACTATTTTATAAATCCACGAGTTTTTCTGTTGCGACGACCTTTTTTGACCCTTGAACCTTTTTTGAGTTTGTGAAAATTTTCAAATCCACGAACTATAATTGAATCCTGCGAATTTTGTTTAACCCTTTAACTTTTTTGAGTTCGTGAACTTTTTCAAATCCATGACTCGTGATTTTTTAAAGAAAATGCCTGATTTTTTTAGTTAGAAAACCCCACTTTCTCCCGAATAGTCAACAAGTTAATAGTAGACCAGTCGACCGCGACCAGCTAGCCGGGAAAACAACCTGTCACGAGCGAGCACTCGCCTCCTTCGATGGACCAGCCCACCTGCGGGTTCGCCTGAGCACTAACTACCCTCCCTGGCGCTTAAGACGGCGTGGAGGAGTTCTTGCAATCAAGGCCGTGGTGTTGTAATTTGGGCGTCTTGTGAGATTGAAATTATAGGCCAGCCAAAATAAAATGGGTCCCGGACGATGTAATAGTAGCACTGAGCTGTGAGGGGCTGCATGGATGTTCCCGGGCCGGGCCGCGGTGGAATTCGAATTCGAGCATGCACCCACTCTCTCGCCAACCCCTAAAAAACCGACTCGCTCGTCTTGCTGATGAAATTTTCTGACTAAAAAATCCACTGACTAGTTGTCTGCTTTTGCTTTCTTTCTTTTTCTGTTGGAAGACTGCTTTTGCTTTCTGTTTCCAAGTTAAAATTCTCATCAATTACTCACAAATTGACCGGATCTTTCCCTTTTTGCTTATGATGACGACGACGTCCATTTATTATTTGTATGTGCAAGTCACGCTCAGCCGGAATCACCAAACATACAGCTTTAGGAATTCCTCCACGATAATTAAGGAAGTGACTCTTGCGAAGCTATCACGTCATTCTTACCAACTGCTAAACCCATGCATAGAAGTTAAAAAAATGCCACCAAAAAGATTCATACACGATTCCAAAAGGAAAAAAAATAAATTGCTCATGCAGTGCCCGTTTGTCCTGCGTATTCGGAGTATGTCAATGAGAAGTATTTCTCTATGGAAATCAGATCTGGCCCATGGTACATATTAGATAAAAAAATAGCAAACACAACCTATTAGTTGGGTAACTAAACCCACATATACAGAAATGAGCATAAAAAAAATAAACTTACCAACAACTCGAGGGCCTCAAATTATGCGAAAATAGCGAGCAAACTTGTTGCTGCTGCTGCTACTGCGGCTGCGACATCGTAGCTCTCGCCAGTGGTGGAAAACATCAAGAAAATTAGGCACCAAACACCTACAAAAGACATATGAAGATATTTTAATTCAGCCACTTAAGAGCATGGTTAATAATACAGCAAGCAGTTTCAAAGCCATTTCTTTGAGCATCTCCATGACTAAGACTGAAGGCATAGTGTGGTTTTTTTTCTCTTCCCAACTAACGACAATGACGTCCATTTTCTTCACAACAGTGCGGTCCAGAACAATGACTAAAGACTAAGGACTGAAGGCTGCAGCCATTTCAGCATCTCTCCTATGACTACACACTGAAGCTGCCATGTAGTGCGGTCTAGCTCTGACCGCTAACCCTACATACATAAAGGATTCCAATTGAGCTCAAGGATTCATTTGGGGTTTCTCCATTTCCCAGCATCTGCCTAGTACCTGAAAACATGATTGCTTCCGCCAAATTTAAATAAACATTTCATACATAATCAACGCATGTCTTCACGAATATTTGGTGCTGATGGCCCAGCCGTTTCATAAAAGCACATCAATAGTTCATATAAAAGTTTAAGCATAGAAGAAAACACACATCTGATCAGCAACCACTGAAGCAAAATATCATACAAGATGGCCTCAAAATACTAGTTGGAGTACACAACATAGGAAACACATCAGATTATTTAATACTTGATATAACTAGCTACAGCCATAATTTTGTTTCCTCGTGAGGCAAGTGCATCACTTCATCGTAAATTTTTTTACACACCAATATTTTCACTCATATCCTCCTCGGAGATTTCAATCAGCTAGGATGACAAGTGGTAAGTATTCTCGGTATGAGCATGCCCTTCATCACAGAAGAATGGCCTCGAAGGCATCTGCAATTATCAACGCAGCCTTCAAGCATCTCTATAACCACACCCATCATTGCCTATCATGAGACTTCATCTGAATGCACCAAAGTCCAACAATACACAGCTTCCTCTCCAGCTCATGCGTCTCAGTATCAACATGATCATATATCTCACCAACATTGTCTTGCTGAGTTAGCCGGTCATACACCCACGACGGGTAGTACGCCTGGCTCGAGTTCACCGCGTTTGGAACAACGTTCCTTCTTTTTCCAGCCATCTCCAGCAACAGCATACCATAGTTGTAAACATCGGAGTTGCTCAGTATGGTATCGAAGCTCCGAGATATCATCTCATGAGCTATGTACCGAATAGTTCTCCGTAAGGCTCTAAATGGCACGAAAGTGTTGTCTCTTGGGTATAGTTTGGCAAGACCAAAATCGGCAACTTTGGGGATGCAATTTTCATCAAGAAGAATGTTGTGGGGCTTGATGTCAAAGTGCAAAATTTGCATCTCGCACCCCTAATGCAGGTAGTTAATCCCTTGGGCAATTCCCAAAGCGATCTCGATGAGCTTATCGCAGGAGAAACTCTTCTCGGCAGACAAACTGTACTTGTCCATAGAACCTTGAGGCATTTACTCGTATACGAGAACCCTCCTCATTTCTTTGGAGCAGAATCCCCTAGGATGTACCACATTGACATGGTGGATCTTGCGGATGGTGGAGACCTCACTGATAAAGTCTTCTCCGTTGCAGTTGGAATTAAGCTGGTTCGAAAAGGAGAATTTCTTAGAGATTGTCGCAAGAGAATGGGCTAAGCCTGTTGATGGGCAATCCACCATTGAGCGCTGGCAAAACAAAATCAAACATCTACGCCAATTTTTAGGGGGTTGGGCCAGAAACAAAAGCGGGCTTTATAAACAAGAAAATGAAAGACCTTTACAATTGATTGAAGCGCTTGACTTGAAAGTGGAAACAAACCTGCTTGATGTGACAGAGTAGGCTACAAAGTCCAAAGCCGAGCTGAAACTGCACGCTCTTCTTAGAGAAGAAGAAATGAAGAAATGGTCCTTGCGTGCTAAGGTTCTCAAAGTTGTCCAAGAGGATGATAATACTCAATTTTTTTCACATGATTGCAAATGTCAAACATAGGAAAAAGAAAGTCATACAGCTCGAGCAAGATGAAGGGATGGTGGTGGGTCATGAGAATCTTAAGTTATACATTTTGAATTATTATAAACAACTCTTTGGGCCGCCGGTGGACAATGTTGTGTCCCAGGACGAGCATGTCGTTGGGGACATCCTTCGGCTTCAGTCAGATCAAAATGAGATTTTATCCATCGGTTGGATGAGCTTTTTCATTTGGCAGCTCAGAGCCATTCCATGCATCTACTCCACCAACAGTTCCCTCATTATTTTTCCATCACTTGCATTGACTGATCTGTTGATTCTACTTCTTTATTCACAAATAAATACTCCATGATAGTAAAAGAACCAAGTATTAGGGCTTCAAAGCCTTAAGGTTCAAATAAGATGACCATGACAGTAAAAGCAATATTGACATGGAGTAAACATTAGCACTAACTGAAATTTGTGAACACTAGCAATATTGACATGAAGTAGTTTATTTGACAGGAGTAAACAATAGTAACATTAATACATTTGCATTACTGCTGATAATGACCATGTGCAAATTTGATACTTTTGCATTCAGGAATACTTTTGCATTACTACTAATAATGACCATGTACTGCTGGAGTACTTTTGCATCCAGTAAAGGAGTAATTAAACTAGCACGACTACCTGATCAACACAGCTCATCTTATTCATCGATGCAACTAAACTAGCGTTACAGCAAGAGCCCGAAAGTAAAAAAAAAAAAGCACCAGGAAGAAACAAACATAACAGGTGAACAACGGTATCACAGCGATTCACTCTGTCAACGGCTCACTTTATTGGATTCACCATCACCCGGTGCAAGGCTGCGGCAAGTAGGGTATCCTAGCTAGTTACCGCGGTGGCGGCAACACTAGTTGCTGCCGGAGATGTCGCCGTTGCAGTCAACCTTGGTGCACTTTGGCACGGGGCCGGCCAAGTAACGATCGAAGCAGTAGTAGCGGGACGGGCCAAAGGACGGCATGCACTCCACGCAGGTGGCGGGGTACTTGTGGTCGAACGCATCCATGCAGCGACAGGTCCGCAGGATGGTCCCGCCGCACTCCTCCCGGTCGCAGCAGCTCGGCCGCCCCATATCCGTCACCGCCGCCGTCGCTTTACCGGCGGCAGCGACCCCTGGACCTGCACGCACACGTTACGGTATCTAGATAAATCTAAAACAAGTAATATGGACCGAAGGAAGTAGTAAAATGCCTAGGTGTGAACTATGTTGTCCATCGAATACTGCGAAAGTCATGTACCGTGGCTCGGGAGACGAATAATGGTGTCCTCGGCGGCGGCAGTGGAGAGGCGGCTGGCCAGGGAAAGCACCAGCAGGATGGCAACAATGTATGTCTTCATGGCCGGCGGTTAGTCAGCTAGTTCTTTCTTTTGGGTGAATGAAACTTCCAGGCACCGGTCCCGTATTTATAGCCTCGGCAGCTCTACATGGTGCACTTCATGTCAACTACTCCCAAGCGTTGATCTTTTGTTTTTGTTTAGAATCCTGCAGGGTGCGGCGTTGAATTTGAACACAATTACTAGCTCCTGCACTCGCAGTGTGCATCATGCATGGGGGCGCGTAGGGTTTCATCGTGTGCGTTGCTCCCAAAGCGTGCAGCGAATCAGAAACCAGGTGCAACCGTCGGGGCATGCAAAGCATCTCGTACGTGGCCTGCACCCACGCGCATATATACGTAGAAGACGGTGGCGTGCCTGCTTGCCTTTTAGCCACCAACGGATCAGTACACCAGTAGTAGTTCTGAGTTTTAACTCGATGTATCACTCCTACCTATGCACTCCACTGGTTAACCTAAGAAATCATCCAAGAATCGGGGTCCATTGGCGGCAAAAGCGGATCCGGTCGCATTCGCATCATACCTCCATGAACACGGGCCAGTCATCTCGATAGCAGAATTTTTTCTCGACAAAGTACATTTTCATTCTGTCGATATATAGAGGTGACACAGCCATAAGGAGCGAATGTCCTTTTACTGTACAACACAATGCACACGACCAACACTCCAATACGACGAAAAGGAAATGCCATTTCAATAGTAATACATACACCGACATCCATGACAATGACGGCTTCATCCACTCTGACGGGGACGGTCGCACTTGTCCCCTATCTTTTGTGCGGTTCCCTATTGTGTATTCTCCTGTTTTCATGTATATATTTTTTCCTTTGATATGCTACGTAATAGGTTCGCCTCATCACCTTGCATCGGTTTGTCTATTTGGATGTGTTGTTTTATATAAAAAGTGACATGAAAGCCTTTTTTGGCAAACAGGAAATCATGGATTTTCTCGGATCAATTGAACAAGAGAGGACGAGAGGCAAATCATACAGCTCGAGCAAGATGAAGGGACGATGGTGGGTCATGAGAATCTTAAGTTATACATTTTGAATTATTATAAACAACTCTTTGGGCCGCTGGTGGACAATGTTGTGTCCCAGGACGAGCATGTCGTTGGGGACATCCCTCGGCTTCGGTCAGATCAAAATGAGATTTTATCCATCGGTTGGATGAGCTTTTCCATTTGGCAGCTCAGAGCCATTTCATGCATCTACTCCACCAACAGTTCCCTCATTATTTTTCCATGACTTGCATTGACTGATCTGTTGATTCTACTTCTTTATTCACAAATAAATACTCCATGACAGTAAAAGAACCAAGTATTAGGGCTTCAAAGCCTTAAGGTTCAAATAAGATGACCATGACAGTAAAAGCAATATTGACATGGAGTAAACATTAGCACTAACTGAAATTTGTGAACATTAGCAATATTGACATGAAGTAGTTTATTTGACAGGAGTAAACAATAGTAACATTAATACATATGCATTACTGCTGATAATGACCATGTGCAAATTTCATACTTTTACATTCAGGAATACTTTTGCATTACTACTAATAATGACCATGTACTGCTGGAGTACTTTTGCATTCAGTAAAGGAGTAATTAAACTAGCACGACTACCTGATCAACACATCTCATCTTATTCATCGATGCAACTAAACTAGCGTTACAGCAACAGCCCGAAAGTAAAAAAAAGCACCAGGAAGAAACAAACATAACAGGTGAACAACGGTATCACAGCGATTCACTCTGTCAACGGCTCACTTTATTGGATTCACCATCACCCGGTGCAAGGCTGCGGCAAGTAGGGCATCCTAGCTAGTTACCAAGGTGGCGGCGACACTAGTTGCCGCCGGAGATGTCGCCGTTGCAGTCAACCTTGGTGCACTTTGGCACGGGGCCGGCCAAGTAACGATCGAAGCAGTAGTAGCGGGATGGGCCAAAGGACGGCATGCACTCCACGCATGTGGCGGGGCACTTGTGGTCGAGCGCATCCATGCAGCGACAGGTCCGCAGGATGGTCCCGCCGCACTCCTCCCGGTCGCAGCAGCTCGGCCGCCCCATATCCGTCACCGCCGCCGTCGCTTTACCGACGGCAGCGACCCCTGGACCTGCACGCACACGTTACGGTATCTAAAGAAATCTAAAACAAGTAATATGGACCGAAGGAAGTAGTAAAATGCCTAGGGGTGAACTATGTTGTCCATCGAATAGTGCGAGTCACGTACCGTGGCTCGGGAGATGAATAATGGTGTCCTCGGCGGCGGCAACGGAGAGGCGGCCGGCCAGGGAAAGCACCAGCAGGATGGCAACAATGTATGTCTTCATGGCCGGCGGTTAGTCAGCTAGTTCTTTCTTTTGGGTGAATGAAACTTCCAGGCACCAGTCCCGTATTTATAGCCTCGGCAGCTCTATATAGTGCACTTCATGTCAACTACTCCCAAGCGTTGATCTTCTGTTTTTGTTTAGAATCCTGCAGGGCGCGGCGTTGAATTTGAACACAATTACTAGCTCCTGCACCCGCAGTGTGCATCATGCATGGGGGCGCGTAGGGTTTCATCGTGTGCGTTGCTCCCAAAACGTGCAGCGAATCAGAAACCAGGTGCAACCGTCGGGGCATGCAAAGCATCTCGTACGTGGCCTGCACCCGCGCGCATATATACGTAGATGACGGTGGCATGCCTGCTTGCCTTTTAGCCACCAACAGATCAGTACACCAGTAGTACTTCTGAGTTTTAACTCGATGTATCACTCCTACCTATGCACTCCACTGGTTAACCTAAGAAATCATCCAAGAATCAGGGTCCATTGGCGGCAAAAGCGGATCCGGTCGCATTCGCATCATACGTCCATGAACAAGGGCCAGTCATCTCGATAGCGGAATTTTCTCTCGACAAAGTACATTTTCATTATGTTGATATATAGAGGTAACACAGCCATAAGGAGCGAATGTCCTTTTACTATACAACACAATGCACACGACCAACACTCCAATACGACGAAAAGAAAATGCCATTTCAATAGTAATACATACACCGACATCCATGACAATGACGGCTTCATCCACTCTGACGGGGACGGTCGCACTTGTCCCCTATCTTTTGTGCGGTTCCCTATTGTGTATTCTCCTGTTTTCATGTATATATTTTTTCCTTTGATATGCTTCGTAACAGGTTCGCCTCATCACCTTGCATCGGTTTGTCTGTTTGGATGTGTTGTTTTATATATAAAGTGGCATGAAAGCCTTTTTTGGCAAACACGAAATCATGGATTTTCTCGGATCAATTGAACAAGAGAGGACGAGAGACAAATCATACAGCTCGAGCAAGATGAAGGGACGGTGGTGGGTCATGAGAATCTTAAGTTATACATTTTGAATTATTATAAACAACTCTTTGGGCCGCCGGTGGACAATGTTGTGTCCCAGGACGAGCATGTCGTTGGGGACATCCCTCGGCTTCGCTCAGATCAAAATGAGATTTTATCCATCGGTTGGATGAGCTTTTCCATTTGGCAGCTCAGAGCCATTCCATGCATCTACTCCACCAACAGTTCCCTCATTATTTTTCCATCACTTGCATTGACTGATCTGTTGATTCTACTTCTTTATTCACAAATAAATACTCCATGACAGTAAAAGAACCAAGTATTAGGGCTTCAAAGCCTTAAGGTTCAAATAAGATAACCATGACAGTAAAACCAAAATTGACATGGAGTAAACATTAGAACTAACTGAAATTTGTGAACACTAGCAATATTGACATGAAGTAGTTTATTTGATAGGAGTAAACAATAGTAACATTAATACATTTGCATTACTGCTGATAATGACCATGTGCAAATTTGATACTTTTGCATTCAGGAATACTTTTGCATTACTACTAATAATGACCATGTACTGCTGGAGTACTTTTGCATTTAGTAAAGGAGTAATTAAACTAGCACGGTATGGTGTCAATGGCATTCCTCTTTCTTATCCTCCATTCATGCTCTCTAGTCTCATCCTTTATTCTTCTCCATTCCCCTTCTTCCAAAGGATTATTCTCCCTTCTTTGTTACATGAGCGGTATGGTGTCAATGGCATTCCTCTTTCTTATCCTCCATTCATGCTCTCTAGTCTTGTTTTAATCGGCCTATTCTTCATGATTTTGGTTGGTTTTTTCCTACGGTTTGGGAGATCTCGAGCTACGATGTGGATCCAACTGTTTCGTGATGCAAGTTGTTGGTACGCACGACGAATCCCCTAGTTGTTGGTTGCTTTTCTAGGGTTACAGCTGTCGGTACTGAACATCATTGGTAGTCCCTATAGGGTGGTGCACGAGACCGAATATACCAGAGGGATGGCACACAAAGTGTTTACCCAACTTTCAACCCTCGTCATTGAGGTAATACCCTAATCTTGCTTGGATTTGATTGATGTATATGTCTCTTCGTATGACGGGGTTCTAATGGATGTTGAGTTTAATATATCAAGACTAAGGTGGAGATTGTTCAATGCCTCAACTATTCCCTAGGCCTCACCTTATAAAGTTGACAAGGTCTAGGGTTACAAAATCACCTAACCATCCTAGAGGTTGCCTCAGACACAGAGTCCTCAGCGTGCGCGTCAAGTCTGGAATCTCCTAGGCAATGGGCCTCCTGCCGAGCGGAGGCCCCAAACCGCACCTGGTCTATTGGACATAGAGGTCGGCCTGGTGTAACGGCTTCCTAGAGGCCTGGCAACTCCTCGGTACTATGTACCGTCAGTAGCCCCGAGCTATATGAATTTCAACCGCCTCCCGACCGGATCTTTGTCTTGATTAGCGCGATGAAGTCTTGATGGGTTATCTTTGAATTTTGTGGACGACCACTTTGTCTTCATTGCATCCTGTAGGAGTGTGACGCCCCCGATTCAATCGTACACTAATCATACACGCAAACGTGTACGATCAAGATCAGGGACTCACGGGAAGATATCACAATACAACTCTAAAAATAAAAGAAGTCATACAAGCATCATAATACAAGCCAGGGGCCTCGAGGGCTCGAATACAAGTGCTCGATCATAGACGAGTCAGCGGAAGCAACAATATCTGAGTACAGACATAAATTAAACAAGTTGCCATAAGATGGCTAGCACAAACTGGGATACAGATCGAAAGTGGCGCAGGCCTCCTGCCTGGGATCCTCCTAAACTACTCCTGATCGTCGTAAGCAGCCTGCACGTAGAAGTAGGCACCTCCGGTGTAGTAGGAGTCGTCGTCGACGGTGGCGTCTGGCTCCTGCGCTCCGTCATCTGGTTGCGACAACCAGGTAGAAAGGAAAGGGGGAAAAGAGGGAGAAAAGCAACCGTGAGTACTCATCCAAAGTACTCGCAAGCAAGGATCTACACTACATATGCATGGGTATATGTGTAAAGAGGCAATATCGGTGGACTGAACTGCAGAATGCTAGAATAAGAGGGGGACAGCTAGTCCTATCGAAGACTACGCTTCTGGCAACCTCCGTCTTGCAGCATGTAGAAGAGAGTAGATTGAAGTCCTTCAAGTAGCATCGCATAGCATAATCCTACCCGGTGATCCTCCCCTCATTGCCCTGTGGAAAAGCGATCACTGGGTTGTCTGTGGAACTTGTCTTGGTGTGTTTTATTAAGTATCCGGTTCTAGTTGTCATAACGTCAAGGTACAACTCCGGGTTGTCCTTTTACCGAGGGACACGGCTATTCGAATAGATAAACTCCCCTGCAGGGGTGCACCACATAACCCAACACGCTCGATCCCATTTGGCCGGACACACTTTTCTGGTCATGTCCGGCCTCGAAAGATCAACACGTCGCAGCCCCACCTAGGCACAACAGAGAGGTCAGCACGCCGGTCTAAATCCTATGCGCGCAGGGGTCTGGGCCCATCGCCCATTGCGGACCTGCATGTTGTGAGGGCGGCCGGAAGCAGACCTAGCCCCCTTAATACAAGAGAAGGCTTACGGTCCAATCCGGTGCGCGCCGCTCAGTCGCTGACGTCACGAAGGCTTCGGCTAATACCACGACGCCGAGTGCCCATAACTGTTCCCGCGTAGTTGGTTAGTGTGTATAGGCCAGTGGCCAGACTCAGATCAAATATTAAGATCTCGTTAAGCATGTTATTATAAAGTAACCGCGAACGCCGACCAGGGCCAGGCCCACCTCTCGCCTAGGTGGTCTTAACCTGCCCTGTCGCTCCGTCACAAAGTAACAGTCGGGGGCCGTCGGGAACCCAGGCCCACCTCTACTGGGATGGAGCCACCTGTCCTTCCAGCCCCCACATCAGAATCACTTGCGGGTACTCACCGAGTCGACCCGACTTTAGTCACCACCTGAATAGTATGTATGTATAGTATATACCCGTGATCTCCTCCCGAGTGATCACGGCCCGATTGTATAGCATGGAAGACTGACAAGAATGTAGGACCACTAATGGTAAACTAGCATCCTATACTAAGCATTTAGGATTGCAGGTAAGGTATCAACAGATGTAGCAACAATGACAGGCTATGCAACAGAATAGGATTAATCGAAACAGTAACATGCTACACTACTCTAAATCTCTAATGCAAGCAGTAGAGGGTAGAACAGGCGATATCTGGTGACCAAAGGGGGGCTTGCCTGGTTGCTCTGGCAATACGGAGGGGTCGTCAGTGACGTAGTCGTACTCAATCGCATCAACACCGGTCTCGAGGTCTACCGGAGAAGAAGAGGGGGGAAGAAGTAGTAAGTATGGAGCAAACAAAGCATCACAAAATATAACAAGGCAATATGCGGTGTCGGGGGTGATCTAACGCAGGGATAGGTGGTACTGGCGGAGGGGGAAAACATCTGGGAAAATATCCCCGGTGTTTCGCGTTTTCGGACAGATGAACCAGAGGGGGAAAAGTTGCTTGTTTGCTATGCTAGGAATGTGTGGCGGACGAACGGGCTGCGTATCCGGATTCGTCTGGTCGTTCTGAGCAACTTTCATGTACAAAGTATTTTCATCCGAGTTACGTATTATTTTATATTAATTTTCAAAGTTTTAATAATTTTCTGGAATTATATTAATTCGAATTAAAAGCAGAATATACTTTTGTCAACTAGTGGAACTCCAGCCTGCATGTATGACGGTGGGGGGGGGGGGGGGGCACCGCGGCCCCGCGCAGGTGGGCGGGACCGTCGAGCAACGGCGCAGCGGAGCTACCGGTCAGGGCGGCGTGCCGAAGGAGGGGCTGAGGCCACGGCGATGGCGAAGACGCAGCCGTGGTGGTGCTCGGGCGCGAGCGAAAGGGGAGGGGGAGAGGAGAGTGTGCGAGGGGAGGAGAAGTGGGGGCGAGCTAGGGTTCGCAGGGGCAGGATGTCCTTATATGTGCCGGAGATGGCTCGGATGAATGGCGCGTGTCCGATCCGGACATGGACGCGCGTGCGGAGGCCACAGCGCCATGGATGAACCGGGCGAGGGAGGGGGAGACTAGGAAGTGGGCTGGGCTGTTCCTGTAGTAGAAGGCCACAAGTGACCAGGGGCTCCTTTCTATTTTATAAAAAAACAAAAATCTATCTGCTTTGCAATTTTCTTTATGTAGCAAATGGGTTTTGGAAAAATGTGCAACTGGTCAAATTAAATACTTTGCAACAACTAGCGCTGCCACAAAAAGTTGGATAGTTAAATGAATTCATTTGAATTATGTTTAAATGGAAAAGGTTAAATTAAAAATTGTTGGTCATGTTTTAAGTATGTTCAGGCCATTTACTAAAAGGAGGTCGGTTATTACATGAGAATTAGCAAGTGAATATTTGCAATATTATGAACACTTTTGCTTTACAGTTTGAAGACATAATTTGTTTGACTTTATTTAAATTTGAAAAATTGCTTTCATTTTCATCAAGTGGCAAATGGATTAGTGAAAAGGTGGTGACATGGCGCCACTACTGTGTGATTACTGTAGCCAAACTACCGGGGTGTTACAAGGAGAAGTTGTAGAAGAACACTGCTTTCAATAATATTGACCTCAAACTGAAGCTTCATGAAGGATGTTGGAACTGCTGGGGCATAAGTTCTAGGCGGCTCCAGCAGCGACACCCGAGGGTGTTGGTAACTTCATGAAGTCATTGTTGCAGCAAACCCTTTGTCCTCCTAAGTTCCGAGCGAAAGCTTAGAGATGATGGGTGCATGTGGGCATCATGACACCTTCCTCGAGGCATCATAGTGGAGCCTTATCCTTGATGATGATGGTGTTGTTGAGGTGTTCGGCAGCAGTGCCTAATGGTGTCGCAACACTGCCATGTGTTCCCGTCGTGTTGGTCATGTGGTCTGACCATCTAGTATTATAGGGTATAAACGGGCCCCCGTTGCAAAAATTGTGGATATTGTCTTTCCCTTTGGATGGATGGATAAGCCAGAGTTGGGCTTATGGGTTGGGCTCGCCTGCAAAAATGACTGACAAACCAGAATATGAAATGGGCTGTGGAAACAACCAAGAGGGCCAGAGAAATTATACAGTGGTAGAGTGTGGACATAAACATGGAAACCTCCTATTCAACATTCCTAGTGTCGATTTTGCATATTTCAAGAAATTCCGTAACAAATAAATATAATTTTATTCAACAGAATGCAAGTAAATATTGTAAAAAACAGGTAAAAATATTTGCGAAAAGCTGAAAAATGTCCAGGTGTCTCAATAGGAATATTCATATATGTAACAAAATGTTCGTCTCGTATGTGAGCTTATGCTAGTGTCTGTGATGAGCAACACCGGGTATTAATTATAATAAATTGGATCGGAATGCGACATGCATGTATTTTGCTTATATTAGACTTCATTATTAGAATAAGTCTACACTTTGAAGGAAGTTTATACGAGTTCATATGTGTGCCGACAATTTAAACACCTCGATTAGGACGTTCATTCACTGCAAGGGATGTGTTCGACTGCTTGTGAAGTCTTGTGTTTCTAGTTAGCATTTTCCTGAGAAAAGAAGACGTTTACTGAACTTATGTTTCCATGTGGCTAGAAAAACTATCGTATTAGAACGCACCATAAATTTGCTAGATTTCATATAAACCTATTTTCAAGAGTGCCTGAACAAAAAATGGCGATTTAAAATAGCCATTGATGGTAGGAGTTCAAGCTAATTTTCTTAATATGTGTCTCGCAACTACTAATGAGTTGAAGTCATGAATTTTTTTAAACATGTAAGCATATTGTTTACAATATCCAAAATCAGGAGCTAGCAAGTTAGTTGGGTTATGGTTAACATAGTAAAGTTTGAAAAATAAAATGACATTAGTTAACAGATGATATAAATGAAAAGAGTTATGTTACTGTTTTAAAAGTACTACAACACTACTTAAAGTCTGGTTTTATCAATATTAAATTAACAAACCCTGCAAAAAAATTAACAAAATAAAAAATGAAAGGAGTTTTGTTACGCACTCCATAAACTACATCATTCTTTCGCAACGCTTGTGTATCTTTTTGTGTGTAAACTACAATGACAATAACATATTTGCACTCAAATTCCACGTGATGTCTCGACTCCCGATGAATAAACACCAACTGGTTGGTGGGAAAGGACGACTCCAATGTACTTGATCTCTTCGACTTGCAATAGCGTACAACAATGGGAGGTTGATGGCATCCACCAATACATTTTACACAATCTCACTAACTTTGATGATATTCATCAATGCCCATCTTCATATTGAAGGCATACCTATAAATATGTCCATCCTAAAGGAAGTTATATAAACAATCTCACATGAGAACACTTTGGTATAGTTGAGGAAGAGGAAACACAATGCAGGGCACTACGTGCCAAGGCCAACTGGGGGCGTGCATGTATGTCTGGGCTTGGGAAGGATCGGGAATTGGTAACTCATACTTGGCCGCCCAATTGTATATCGCGGTTTGACCGACACATCAGGAGGCTTAGGAATAGTCCTAGAGGGCAGCATGCCGAATGAGCTACTAACCTACCAAGGCAAGAATAGAAAAATGAGATGAAATGATGCCTGAACAATCCTAGTTGAGACTCTCTTGGACATTGAATGTGCCCACACACTGCAAACTCAAGGTATTTCTGATGTGCCACATGAACGATGGAGGATAACTAAGGGTATGTGTAGTAGAAGCTGAATGGCATAATGGAGGGCAAATATCGGCATACAGTGTGTCCTTTCCTCGGTCATGCCCTGCATAATTTTTGTTGGTTGATAAATCTAATTTGGCCATCCAGGTAAAAATATTTGTGCAAAACCGAAAAATGTCCAGGTGTCACAGTATGAATGTTCATATATGTAACAAAATCTTCATCTTATATTGGAGCCTATGCCAGTGTTTCTGACGGGCAACACTGGGTATTAGAATAAACTGGATCGGAATCCGACATGCATGTATTATTTTGCTTCTATTAGACTTCATTATTAGAATAAGTCTACATGTTGAAGTTCATATGAGCTTGTATATGTGCCAACAATTTAAACAGTTGGATTAGGACATTGACTCACTACAAGATATGTGTTCGACTGCTTATGAGGTCTTCTGTTTCTAGTTAGCATTTTCTTTAGAAAAGAAGACGTTTACCGCACTTATGTTTCCATCTGGCTAAAATAATTATCGTACTAGAGTGCACCATAAATTTGCTAGATTCGGTATAAACTATCTTTAGAAAAATGACGATTTAAAATAGCCAATGATGGTAGCAGTCCAAGCTATTTTTTAAAAAAATATGCCTTACATCTACTAATCTACATCTACCTGTACCTATATATAATAATAAAGGGGCTATTGCTTCTGCGAGTATGTCATGAAAATTGCACCTAATGTTCGGCAAAATATTACGCACCAATGCCAACTATAAGTGATAAAAAACATCTCACATAGCAAAATCCCCCGCCTGGCCGGCCCATGTAGTACGGATCTCCTATACTATGCTATGTGTGCGCTGCGAGAAGACACAGCGCACCTGTTTGGGCCGGCCAAATGTCCAGATGGCCTTTTTTACAATTTCATTTTTATTTTTTCTTATTATTTTTATTCTTCATGTTTGCTACTTTATAAATAATTTGGAAGTTCAAAAAAATTCCAAAATTTAAAATAAAATTATAATTTTATTTTACTTTTTTCATAAATAACAAAATGTTTGTGGATTCAAAAAACTTTCACGATTTTTCAAAAATGTTTGCTTATTCGAAAAATGTTCAAAATTTTGATAACAAATGTACGTGAAGTAAAACACTTATTTTAAAAACAATATTGGGGAAATAAATGTTCATAATTTTAAAACAATGTTAGTGTATTAATTTTTCTAATGAAATCGAATAAAATTTTGCGAACTCAAAAATGTTCATGAATTAAAAATATCCTAAAACTTCAAAAACTCTTTGTGGGTTACAATATAGTATATTGATTCTTAACATGTTAGCTGATTCATAAAATGATCATGCATTTTGAAACATGTTTGTTAAATCAAAAAAATGTTTGTGAATTTCAGAAATTGTTTCACAAATTTCCAAAAAAATGTATGTCGATTCTAGAAATGTTCAACTATTCAAGAAAATTGTTTTATAAAATGTTCAATTTTTTTAAATGTTTTGCAAATAGCATGAATGTTCATGGACTCAAAAAATGTTCCTGATTTTATAAAATGTCTGAAAATCTCTAAAAAATGTTCACGAATTTGAAAAATATTCATTCTTTCAGATAAGTTTACAAGTTTTAAAAATTGTTCATGATTTTCAACAATTGTTCACGATTTCACGAAAATGAGAGTGATAGTGTATCTCGGTGATGCAGGAAAATATGGGCATGGCCATTGGAGATTATGATTTAATAAAAAAAATCATAATCTCCTATGGCCATCGATTATGATTTTTTTAATGTGTGTTGCAACACATCGGGAGTCAAGGACATCAGGTGGAATTTAACGTGTGCTGCAATAGGAGAAAAAATCATAATAAAAAAAGTTGATTCAACGTGGGTCAAAAAAGTTTTAATGGTTAACATAGTAAAGTTTATAAAATAAAAATGACATTAGTTAACATATAAAAAACCTATTTTGTTATACACTCCATAAACTGCATCATTCTTTTCCAACGCATATCAATCGTTATTTGAGAAAATTGCACTGACAATAATATAATTGCACTTAAATTCCACGTGATGTCTTGACTCCCGATGAATAAACATCAACTGAATGGTGGAAAAGGACGACTCCAATGTGCACGTTCTCTTCGACAATCAATAGTGTCTGACAATGGGAGGTTGATGGCATCCACCAATACATTATGCACAATCTCACTAACTTTGACGGCATCCATCAATGCTCATCTCCATATTGGTAAATGTGTCCATCCTAAAGAATGTTATATAGACAAGCTCTCATGAGAACACCATGGTATAGTTCAGGCAGAGAAAACACCATGAAGTGCACTACATGCATGCCAAGATGGCTGCCAACTAGGGGCGTGCATTTATGTCTGGGCTTAGGAAGAATCGACGATTGGTAACTCGTAGTTAGCCGCCCAATTGCATATCCTGGTTTGAGTGGCACACCGGAAGGCCTAGGTATAGTCTGGGACGACGGCATGCCAAATGAGCTACCAAGGCAAAGCACAAATAAACAAGATGAAACGGTGCCAGAATCGCTCGAATCTGACGCGGAGAGGCACGCACAACAGGGGAAAGAGACAGGATTTTTAGGTCCCGAGGATCGGGGCTCCCGTTTATCTCGCCGCCCATCCACACTGGCCAACTTGGCGATCTGTGCTTGTCCTGGACGGCTAATGGATTTGCAGGCCTACGTAAATAGTAAAGCAGGCAGTAGTAAAATATTCGAAAATGGAAACCGGACACTGCTCCACCTCACTTGTCACACCGTTACGTTTAGCTCTACCAATCCAGTCCAGACAAGGAACAGTTGCGCCAGGTACAAAGAGGGAACAACGACAGGAGGAGAGACAGTATGCAGAACGCAAAAGTTGCCAGAAGTTGAATGCAAAAGTCAAGAGAAAGAGAGGGAGCTGGCACATGCAGAACTTTTTGAGGAGTTTTTTAGAAGGTGTTTTCACAAGCTACGTTAAAATATGCATGTTTAGTCCTAGAAAGAGAAGAGGTAAAAGCACTCTAGGTCCTAGAACTTGCATCCAATGTGATAGTTTAGACCTAAAACTTGCAAAAGTGCATTCATCGGTCCTATAACTTGTTTAAAATATGCATGTTTAGTCCTAGCCAATCACACGCAGCCAAGTGGAGGCATTAGGTCCGAACCGGTCAGCGCTGGTCAATTTGCAAATACCCCCTACCGTTTAATTGATTCAACCTGCAGTGTACTGAAAGGTTTGGGCAGAGCTGCTGGCGAGGGTCGAGGTGTCGGCGCGGTGGCGTGCGGCGGCGTCCGCGTTTTGGAGGTGTCCGGGAGGCTCACCTTCCCCATCTATCTCAAGCGGGTAGCCCCTCCTCGCAACTCTGAATCTCTCCCTCGCTTCCTCCCTTTGTGCTCACGAATAAAGCTCTAGAGTCTGGAGTAAGTTTTCTCTGCCAGTTTATGCTCTGCATGCACGCACGCACTAGATTTATTTGTGTGTGTGTGTGTGTTTTTTTAGAAGAGGAGAATGACCCCGGCCTTTGCATCTGGGCGATGCATACAGCCACTTTATTAATTATTCTCACAAGACCTTACAAAGTCATACAACAGTAAGACTAAAGTCACCGTCTAAGCAACAACTGTCGCTACACCTATCCAATCGATGAAGGGGCGCTGATAGTCTGGGCCTAATACCAAACAGACATCGCAGCCAAACCTAAACATCTAAGACCCGAGGTCCCAACCAGGACGCCTGTCGGGTATGGGGCACCTACCAGTCCGGCGCACTCCTCAACTACGCCTGCCGGGTATGAGGCCGCCGAAGCCACCTGCCACCAATCCATCTTCAGAGCTGTACTGTTGCATCTACCTTGCACGGTTTAGCTACCGTCGACGCCACCACAAAGTCAGACAGCTTCCTCCTCCTGCGCGAGTCCATCTCCGCGCATCGGACGCCGAGACTCGACTGCGCCATGCCGCCGAGACCCACCGTCGATGATACTGTTGATGCCACGCCGCTCCACCTACATGCCATCTCGCGTCGACTCCAAACTACCAGCAACTCCACCGGCCTGAGCAGTCCTCGGCCGACGCCTTCAGAAAGGAACACGACACCAAAGTGCCATCGTCGCCCAAACAGAGGAACAGAGGCTTTCGACTGCGCTCATGGCAGAGGTGGGGGGCGTATGATCCACACCGAAGCCTCCAGGAAGGTAATCGGCGCCGAGGGCGTCGACTTTGGTGCGGCCGCCACGCCGACCTGGAGTTTCCCCCGGATCCATGCCCACCCGCCAGATCCGTCCAGGTAGTATTGGCGTCGACCGTAGTCGTTACCGTAGCCAGCACGACCGGAGTAGATCGAGTCGGAGACGACGCCTCCCATGGAACTCCGGGCGGCCATCGAGGAGCCACCCGCGGGTGCCGCCCGCCAGGCAGGCCGCACCGCGTGCCACCGATCAAGGCCGCCGCCCCGAGATCCCCGCGCCGCCCGAGGAGCGGGCGGTCAGATCTGAAGCAGATCAAGCACGTCCACCATAGGCGCGCCCCGAACGGCCCCCCACGCGACCACCGGGGGAAGCAGCTCCTGCCGTCGCCCCCTGAGCCCTCGCCGGCGCGCCCCGCCGCCAACTGCCGTCGAACGTCACCCGTGCCAGGTCCGGCCGCTGCAGGGAGGAGAGATCCCGCCGCCGCCAACGCTAACCGGGCTTTGCCCAGCGGCGCGCCCTGGCGGCGGCGGGCAGGAGAGGTGGGAGAGAGGGCCTAGGGCTTAGCAGTGCTAGGGTTCCCCCCGGTCGCCGCGCGGGGGCGACCCAGGGGAGTTTCTTGGCAGCTGTAGATTTATTTGTGTGTGTCTATCTATATATAGTATATCAGTGGATGCATGATGCATCGACCTTTTCTCATCCTTTATGTAGGTACTGCTTGGTTTTGTTTTCATATCCTGCTATTGTGCAACATCGAGGCCAAGTTGAAGACCCCAGCAACCAGGACGATGGCATGGGTTCCTCGAAGCTGGACTACCGGGACGACGGCCGCATTCCGACGGTGCGCCGGCTTGGGGCCAGCAAGGCTGACCTCGCCTGTCAGCCAGCACCTCCAGCCATCTCGGGCGCCGACTGCTTGCGCTTGTCCATCGGCGAAGTCGACCTCACGGGCCACTACGGCGGGACCGAACACACTACTGGAATTTTCGTATACGCCGGGCGTCGGCGTCTTCGCCGAGAGCCAAAACACGGGCACTCGACAAAGTAAGAACGCCGAGGGCGACACTCGGCAAAGAGAGTAAGTCGGCAAACACACGACAATGCCGACAGTATTGCTCGGCAACAGGCTATACTCGGCAAAGGCACTATTTGCCGAGTGCCATCCAACCACACACGGCAAAGTTTTGCCACGTGGCACATTCGGCGGCAACCAACGGCACGGTTATGGTTGCAACTCTTTGCCGAGAGTGGCGCTTGGCAAAGATTTAGTCCCATCTCGGCTGCCGACTTGCAAAATGACCTGTTTAAATAGTTTAATTGTCCAGTCCAGACAAGGAACAGTTGCGGCTGGTACAAAAAGGGAACATCGACAGGAGGAGAGACAGTATGCAGAATGCAAAAGTTGCCCGGTGCTACGACGCCTTTCCAAAAATATAACAAAGCTCGAAAGTTCTATCCGTCGTTCACTTAGGCTTTGTCCTGCACAAAATTCTGAAGTGCCAATGGGCTGTTTGGTTCGTGGCCGGCGGTTGCCATGCCAAAATTTTAGCGTTGACTCGTGCCACGGGATGCCATTTGGATTGAAGCACAGTTGCCGGCGCCACGCCAAAAAATCGGTTGCTCAGTTCAATTTTGCGCCCACGCATAGGGCGGGTGAATCGTTCACCAATATATTGGCGCTCCCTTGATTTGGCGAGGCGGCCGAGTGCATGAACTAAGCAGCGCCAAGACTCTTCATGTCGCCGCCGTCGTTGTCACATCACCAATGCCACCGCTGACTGGCAATGCTCGGAGTTTTTGGGACGAGATTAAAATTCTAACTGGCATTAAAATTCCCAAACTTCACCCGCAGTCGTGGACACTTGATCTTGTTGATGGAACCAAGGTTTCTCAAGCAGATGCTTGCGTTATTTGTTGTGGTGCGTGGGCAATATGGACTGAGCGAAATGCAAGAAGACATGGGGAGGTTGGACGTACCATAGCGCAATCTGTCAAATGGGTTACTGATACAGTGATGGATTTGGTTATGGCAGGAAAAGAAAACATAGTTAAGGCGCCGAAGGTGAAAGCTAAATGGTCACCACCTGAAAATAGAGTGATCAAGGTGAATGTTGATGCCTCCTTTGATGAGAATACCAATCAAGGGTCTTCCGGGCTGGTGATCCGTGATAGTTTTGGCAATCTCCTACGTGCACAGGCCCTTTGGTATGAGTTTGCAGCAAGCTCGATGGCAATGGAAGCTGAGGCGATTTGGGATGGGGTGCGAATGGCCCTGGAGAGAGGCTTCCGTAGAGTTGTCGTCGAGAGCGACGCTCAAACAATCATAAAGCTGTGGGAGACAGAAGATTTTGATCGTGCTGAGATCGTTGGAGTTCTTCATGAGATCAAAGAACTGAGTGCACAATTTGAGAGTTTTAGGCTAATTTTCGTACGAAGAGACGCTAATGAGGCGGCTCACTTATGTGCGAAGTAGGCGACAAATGTTAGGAGGAGATGCTTATGGCTTAATTGTGTTCCAGTATTCCTAACGGATACGTTGTATCATGATTGTATGCCTGATTAGTTAGCAATAAAGCTCTTTTACTAGAAAAAAAAAACTAGCCCTAGAGCCGCCGTCAACTGTCGATGGCTACATCTAAGTGGTGGAGGGGCTACTAATATTAGCACCACATCATACGCTAAATCTCCACCGTCTAGGCAGCATGTATGAGTAAAAAAAGAAGAGCTATAAGGCATGTACAGAGGTGCTGCAATAACACAAATACCATAGTCTAAATCTAGATTATCTAGATAGCTGGCATCACCATCATTTCATTTGTAGTTAGTGTTACTCACATGCGTGAACCCATATAGCCACTTGTTTGCTGATGTGCATCGTCCCTATGTTGGCAGTCAGATATTTACCATTCAAAAACTAAAACGGTCTAAATCTCGAAAACTATATTCAAACGAAGCTAGACAGTCATCTCAATGAACCGTGCAAAACTTTGGCTCCATCACATCCAACAACAATGGCTATGTTTACATGCGTAAAATCTTAATGAGATAATTGGATGAAAAGACAAACGGATAAGAGAAGTCAACAGTAGTCAATTACATTTATAGTTGAGCCGAGAAATAACACTTGAGAAAAAACAGCTCATTTCTATAATTGAGTTTATATATATGTTACATAGTATCGATTGAACAGAAGTGTTGATATGGCTTTAAGAGAAACAACCAAGTTAAAAATAAAATAAAGCACTAGCCGTAAAATATAACGATATTTAAGGTGCCAAACATGCCAATAGCGTTAACCATTTGACATTTGATTTGGTATCTAGAAGAGTGAAGTCATCTATATTGGATGATAACATATGCTAAACAATACAACTATAAGTTTGTCTATCTAGCAAATTAGAAATGATAACATATACTAAACAACGCGGCTGGAGCTGGCCCCTCCCAGCCTGCACGTAGCTCCGTCAGGGGGCGCAGTCCACTCCAACCCCGCGTCGTCCCCTTCCCCCACCGGCCACTGCTCCACGCGAGCAGCAGTGGGTGCTAGTGCCCACGCCGCCGGCCTGCACGCGCACTCCAGAATCGAAGGCACACGCCGCCCGCTATGAGAGGCAGCGGGCAAGGGAGAGGGACGCGGTGGAGCAGTCCGTGCGGCGTCGCCGTGGGATGCCGGTGGAACCCGATGAGGACGAGCGGCTCCTCGCATGGGTCTACCGCCGGTCGCTCACGACGGCGAAGAAAGACATTCGCCGCCTACGGCGGGAGAACGTGAAGGTGCTTCGGCTTGCCATAGAGCAGTTGAAGTGTGAGGCGAAGGAGGCAGCGGCGGAGGCGGCTCGGCTCGTGAAGTTGAAGCGACAGCAGGATAGGGTCGTCCGCCGGATGAAGGGGCTGATCATCCTCTCTGACTCCGACTCTGATGATGACGACGACGGCCACAGCTCCAACTCCTCCTCCGATGATCATGATCCTACACCAGCCGCGAACGCGTACAACTACGTCGACGGCGTCCGCGGCCACAGTTCATTTATGTGCATTTGCTTGTCCGTTTGATGCCGATTTCGTTGTGCATTGTTTGATCACGTAGAGTTGGTCTTACGTTGCCTGCTTAGTATGGATATTGGTTGACGGATATGAGGTATGCGGATGTGGAGAGGAAAATTTGAGCGTGACCGGTCAGTGCCCGCGGACGTGCCCGGGGCCGGATTTGTAGGTTACGGCTGTAGATGCTCTAAATACCTAGAAATAAAACAATATAATTTTGTTAGATAAAATAAAATAATAAATAGAGAAAAGGACAGAAATAAAATAATGAATACAGAAAAAGAAAGAAATACAAGAGTATATGAAAAGAAAGAACATAAAAGAAAAAGAATACTGAAAAAACGTATTCGCCGAGTGTTACCCTCGACAAAGATGCGCCTCTGCCGAGTGTTTTCCTTTTGCCTAGTGTTTTTATTTTAATACTCGGCAAAGATGTGCATTTGCCGTGTGTTTTTTATTTTGCCCAGTATGACATTCGGTAAAGTAACTGTTTGCGAAGTTTTTACTTTTCGCCGAGTATTTTTGTAAATGTACTCAGGCAAAGACGGGATTGCCGATATTGTGTACTCGGCAAACAGCCTCACACTCGGCAAACAGCCTCACGCTCGGCAAAGCCAAATTTTCCAGTGGTGAAAGGGAAATGATAAGCAAATTTAAGCTGTTATTAAACACTTAAGAATCAAAATAAAAGTATTCAAGCAATCTTGCATAGAATATAACCAAATCATAGTCCTACAATATGAGGACTAAGGAAAACAATCACCTGGCGCATAGAAACTCTTGAAAGGGTGATATTGATAGTTTACATAATGACTGGTTTCATAAATTTTCTTGCAATGCATTGACATAGGTTGAACCATATAGACACCGTTATGCATATATAAAAATATTGCTTCTGTATCCTCATCATACCCCAGCAGACGCCCCTTATTTCTCTTAATTCGAGGAGTAATCCCAAGACTTGTGGTATTCCGCAACAACCATGTGGTAACACCTTGACAATCGACCTTCCTCTGCCACCTTTGAATGCTATTATTAGATAACACGGCAAGACCAACATCGCCATCCTCTGCCATGATGATTCGATGTTTGCGGGGCTCATTCAGAGCTGTAGGTCCCTCGATCATGGCTAGGGTTTGTCTATCCAAATCAAACTCAAGTATGTTATCTTTCATGGATAGCCAATAAAGTGCACTACCAATTAGGGTCCCATCAATATGAGCATCAAAAATCGCACGTGGAGCCGATGTTGAGATGCAATTACCCCATGTACCAGTCTGCGAGAAGTAAATGCATGCAACGATTTGGTTTTGATTTCTGTATGTGGACATCAACGCCACCTTGTATGGGCTGGACTGACAGCTACCATGCACGTGGTCATGCGCTGTTGCGGCACAGAGCACCACTCCGTTGAGATGGCCACCGGTTGTCTTGAGTTCAGGCGGCATGGGCACGCGGTGCTGCTCACCTGTGATGGGCTGGCACACAAGGATATCTTTCAGCAGCTTGTCTTCAACGAGGACATGGCCGTGCCGACAATCAAGCACACGGTTATGGCGGCGCTCGCTGCAGCATCCAAGGTCAAAGCGCTCGGGTGGGATGCAGTCGGGAGGGTCTAGGATTGCGGTGAACACGATCTCCTTGTCACTGCACACGAAGGCGCCGAGGAGGGGCGGCTTCTGGTGGTGGGCACAGAAGTGATGGAGAAACCTAGGGTTGGTGGCAAGTCCCCGCCACCGCTTGCAGACTGCGGAGGCGCGTGGCAGGGAGGATGGTTGTGGAGGGAGGCGGACGAGGATCTCCTCGAGGAGATCGTCATTGTCCGGCAGGGAGGCAGGCGACGCCGGCGAGATGCTGCGGCTGAGCCGGCGGCGGCTGGTAAGTTCGCTGCTCATCTCTCGACTGGGGATCGATTGGAGAGGACAGACGAGACAGGGACGAAGACGACGTTCGCCGCACGTATACAGACGTGGCTAATTCTTTTGTAGTTGCGTCCGAACTGTAGAATTGGAGAAGTCTGCCCTTTTTTTTTTGCGTGGATGGAATTGGAGAACTCTTTTTTTTGCATCGAATGTGGGGAGATATATTAATATAGTACAATACATGAAGAGTTAAACACGGACGTGTACTGTCCAAATCTTACTCGAACATGTAACCCACTAGGGTAGCTCGTACTATGTACTGGCTGTTATATATAGCCATGTAAGCCCCTTGTAAACACCAACGAAAAAGGAGAAAAGCAATACAAAGTATACGAAAGGCTCGACACGAACCTTTGGCCAAAATCATCCAAATCAGTTTTCCGTCTACCTTCGCAAGTGTACAAGACGTTCTGCGGAGAGACATCGATTCATCCGCTAGCTAGCTCAGGTCCACGTAAAGAAGCTTACGGCCGCCGGCCAGGTCAAGTTCACGTATACTTCCACGTGTACGCGTGTGCTGCTTGAGAATCAATCAAGCTGCCTGCTTGTCTAGCTAGCTTTGCACTTCGCGTGCATAGTTCCTGGGTGGTTTTGATCTAGAGTTGAAAAGTCAACAGGCCTAACCGTGACGTGAGGTAGGAGGTTAGGATACAAATAGAATACATGCGATATGCTATCCGCTCAACCCCACCTAGCTAGTCGTAGCGTCATCCGTCATGATGGAAGGCTGAAACGGAAATTCTGAAAGCTTGCTACAGGATGTCCCTTGGTCATGATGTCTGTGAGCTGAGATGATGAGGGCGGAACTGTCTGAGAGCCACCTTCTCTCGTTCAAAATGTATGTCAAGCTCAATATGTTTGGTCCACCGATGAGGAACTGGATTACCAGGGAGGTATACTGCAGATCGATGGCATATATGTGTCATTCACTTATATAAGGAAGACCTTTAGGCATGTATAATTACCTTTGTTTTATCTGCCAGTCTATTATTTACTTTGGCAGCAACATTCTTACAAGAAATACATAAAATTACCTTGTAAATATAGTGTTAGCATCCTCTCATATAGTTATACTGATAGCTGTGGCAAGAGTCAGTTCTGTAGTGGGTTGCCTCAATCAGAGAGAATTGGCTGTCAGAGGTATTGTATTCTCCATAATATTTTGTCATCACAATATTCAGTAGGTTTTGGAACAGAAGAATTTGGTATTTCAACGTCCTGCTGGCTGCAATGATGTTTTGTATATATACAAGAGTATTCAGGAAAGCGGGTGGCATCCACTCCAAGTTTATGTGGGGCTACACGCTCAGGCCCTCTCTGCTCTAGGTGATTTCAACCGTTGAATTTTACACTAAAATGATCATAATCATCACGGAGGGCCATGGATCGAACTTTCCTTTTTCTTCCTTAGGGGCACTTTCCTTTTTGTATTTCTTTGGTACGGTGGCTGCCAGTGGGCCCTGCTTGGCGTTGGCCTAGTGACACTGATAACCCTTTAGGGCTCATTTGGTTGCTGGGGTGAAAAAACCATGGGCAGTAAACTCCCCGAGGGGGATTTCCCTGCTCATATGAGATCCTCCTCCTGCCATGTGAAATACCCTGTTGCCATTTGGGCACCAAGGGAGAGGTAAGAGAACGAAGGGAGAAGAGCAGAAGAACGAAGCGCCAAGGCGACTCAGATCGCAAGAAAGCGATGAGGGGAGCCCGGGAGAATTCTCCTAGAGTGCGGAGGTCAGGGCGAGCGGCCCGGGGATTTTGGGAGGATCGGGCCGAGAAAGCCCTTTCCAATATGTTACCAAATGGATCGCCTGAAAATTCGGGGTGTAGATTGCAGGCGGGTTTCTCGCCCGGGGAAAGGACGGGTATCCTGGGGGGATCCCTGGTAACCAAACGAGGCCTTAGTGTTTGGGCAGCACCATGCTTTCTCGATGTTTGCGTAGTCTATGAGAGCCTTTCAATCATGAAGATCTATTGGTCCAAATATCATGCTTTTTGGACAATATAGACCAGTAGGTATACAGAAGCATAGATATATAGAAAATGTGTGATTTTGCTAGAGTTACCGGTTTGTGCGTCAAGATGAGTTTGAATCAGCCACCTCAAATATATAGTTATTACACCAAAAGAAAACAAAGAGAGCTGATATGGTTGGTTAATGGACGAACCCATGCTGACATGCTCTCATGAATGACGTCTCTGCGAGCCTTCCAGATTGCCCACGGTGTCACCATCATTTTCACATAAACTTCTCTTGATAATCTGTCCTGCACCAGAGTTTTATTTTTATTTGGTGACTGTGAGTGAGCTCTAATTGGTCTTGAGGCTTTCAATCATGAGGATCTATTGGTCCAGATATCATGTTTTTTGGACACTACAGACCAGTAGGTATGCAGAAGCATAGATATAGAGAAAATGTTTGATTTTGCTAGAGTTGCCGGTTTGTGTGTGTCAAGATGAGTTTGAATCAGCCGTCTCAAATATATAGTTACTACACCAAAAGAAAAGAAAAGGATTTGATATGGTTGGTTAGTGGACGAACCCATGCTCCATGCAAGTTGGCTCCGGTCGCGGCACTGACCATCCTGAAGCCAGAGTTGCAGATGTGTTTATTCAATTCAAGTGTTCAGAGGGAAACATACCCACCAGGGATCAGGCCAACCCACAGCATGCATGGCCCAAACGACCCTGGTTTCTGCCCCTCACTGTACACTGCAACCTGACATGGGCTACGAGCCCACCAACTGAACCGCACCAACTCTTCGGCCCTCCTTAGGCTGGAGTGACAAGCGTGCACCACCACGCCCGGCCAACACGGTAGCTGTGGCCTGCATATTTTTGCTGATGTTTGCCTTGGCCGGTTGCCGGTGTGGGACTATTATATTATCGCCAAATCGAAGCGCCTACGGCCACGAGCTTCTAGCTAACTACGTACGTTTGTGGTACAGCATGCATGAATGCATGAAAATCAGTACTACAACGAACATGTTAGAATAAATTCGAGGCACTTCGTCGATCATCCGAGGACCAAGCAATCACACGAGCACGACATCGAGATTTGTTAACGAGGTTCACCGATATAGCTACATCCCCGGGGCCTGACTACGGGCGCTCCTCCCCGTGTCAATGTCACAATACCGCACACCGGCTACCCGGGCGCCGGCACAAGCCGTTGGCTCCCCCTTGCGCGCCTGTGCTATTATGCTGGCATAGGTTACATCGTGCGTCTACCCCCGCTATATAAGAGAGGCCTAGGATATTAGTGTCCTACTAGGACACGACTCCATATCCTATCTAAACACACTACAACTACAAGTCCAATTGTAACCTACCTTGTACACTATATTCGACACAACTCCAACAAACTCCACCTTGGCGAATATTCTCCACCACCCTGGATTCGTCCATGCGTCAAACTTTCATGTACATTGGACTTGAGTTTATCCCATGAATACCGCTGCTACTCCATATGACTCCACCTGCAACTTGTAGTCCCTTCTTTTCTTGACCACAGTCAACACTCGAGCATAATTAAGTTCCTTGTTACTCTAGTTTGTACTCCCAACTTACAGAGTATCCATCCAACGATATCACACACTGATCACTGACCTACGTGAAATGAACAACTCACATATTGGGCGTCACACATAAGAGTTATCTGAACTCAACATCACCGCTCCTTTCTTGACCGCCTGTCTGAAACATGAAAGAATTTCACTGTTGCTTGTAGTCATCCCGAGTCAAATTCGCAGTTGTCTTACCACATGTATGACCACCAGAGCCCTGGCCCGTCTCCATGTCCCGTGCATACCACACGCCTCGCCGCTATTACTGCGTCGAGCCTCTGCTGTCCCGGTCGAGTCTCAAGGGTCGTGAAACCACACCACTCAACCCCCACTGCAGAGTACCACCGATCATCACCGACCGATGACGAGTTTCACGCTTCCATCAGACCACTGGGCTCCAGTCCGAAATTAAGTGTCACTCGCTTTTTCCCGCTGAATAGGCTTCGATTCTCTGGATCCTTACACCGTAGCCCCTCAATCCAGCTCCACCTTCAACATGACTCCATGGTAGATGATCAGTCCACCCTCGCGCCCCGTCGACTTCAAGCTCTCAAGTGCACCGTCTTGAATCAACCCCGCGCCATAGCCTTGTCGAAGCCACACAAGCACTCAGGCCCGTGCCGCATGTTTCCACGCCCAGAAGTCGGTTACCATCAGCATCACGCTCCTATGTCATCGTCGCCGATCCCACCACCGTCCTCTGTACCAACCGACTTGCGTCGCGTCAGACTGTCTATAGTCCGACCCAGCCGAACTTGTTCGACTGCAATCATGCTCCACCCTGCATCACGACTGCTTGCACATCCGTGCATGCCTTAGACACTATGTGTTTGCATGATCCTCATGACGCGCTTATCGGCGCCCTTTGTTGCATGTCCGCACACTCCTAGCCATCTGATCAAACCAACCTGGCAAAACCTCCATGCAAACTTGAACCGAACAAATCCCATGTCTGCAAATTATCTTGCCAATGTTTGATATTAGCTTCTCCATGCACCTAGCAGAAAAGAATCAAATCGTTGATCCATGCCAAACCACTTCCGTGCACTTGTATTGGACCTAGCAACTCTTTTTCACAACAAATCCTCACGTGCCTTCAGCAACACAGCCTTGTACGTACACGTCCGCAACTTCCCGGTCGAGCTACAGTTCCCGCCTGGATCGGCCTCTGGACTGCCACCAACGCTGCACCGCCCCCACACTATAGGCATCGCATGGGCCTTATGCCCCGCGCCGTCTGCCACCACGCGTGGCTCGCTCGGTCGCTACGTTGCCCAGCGCCAGCGCCTCCACGTACGCTTGTACGCTCGCGCCGCCAGATCCATTGCAATGCTGTCTCGTCTGATGCGGCCACGCGCAGGTACTGCTGCCTTCCGATCTCGCTGCTTCCGATCGCTAACATGAGCAGATATCTTCACCACACCGTCGAATTGTATGCATCGCCGCACGCGACCAACTCGATCCAAACGAATTCTTCCGCTCCTTTTCCTCTAGATCAAGAGAACCGTGACCTCCTCGTAACCTTGCTTTGATACCACTTGTTAGAATAAATCCGAGGCACTCCGTCGATCATCCGAGGACCAAGCAATCACACGAGCACGACACCGAGATTTGTTAACGTGGTTCACCGATATGGCTACATCCCTGGGGCCTGACTACGGGCGCTCCTCCCCGTGACACCGTCACAATACCGCACACCGGCCACCCGGGCGCCGGCACAAGCCGCCGGCTCCCCCTTGCGCGTCTGTGCTATTATGCTGGCATAGGTTACATCGTGCGTCTACCCCCGCTATATAAGAGAGGCCTAGGATACAAGTGTCCTACTAGGACACGACTCCATATCTTATCTAAACACACTACAACTACAAGTCCAACTGTAACCTACCTTGTACACTATATTCGACACAACTCCAACAAAACGAACGACCAACTTAAAAAAATAACGACCGATATTGATAGGCGAGTGCTAGGTGCCGGCGCGCGGTGCAAATTTAGGCCGGTCGACTACCAGCAGCCTGATTCGCACGTCTTTGACCGCTCGATTTCGCCAGCTGGCCCCGCGCGCATGTCGTCTTCATCCTCCAACACCACGACCACAAGATCCTCTTCGAGAAATCCTCCGCTCTGGGAGTTATCTCCTGCATCAGGTTGTGCCTCGCCGCACCACCGCCCCCCCCCCCCCTCCCCCCCCCCCCCCCTCTCGCACATCACAGCTAGCCACCTCCGTTGTCGGCACATTCTTCCAATCTGGTAAATGTTTCTAGCCTTATTTCTCTGTCCTTTTTTCCTTTCCTTTTTCAGTTCACAAAATGTTTCTTCAAATAGATGATTTTTTTCAAAATCTATGAACTTTCTTTCAAATAGATGAACTTTCTTCAAAATCATGACGTTTAATAAAATTTCAGATTTTTTTTCAAAATAGATCAAAAAAATACCAACGTCGACAAAAAAATTCAAATTTTATGAACTCTTACAAAATTGATGAACTTTTTGGAATTTTTTTATTTTTTTCAGAATAGATGATCTTATTCAAATTCGATGGATTTGTTCCCAAAATTGATGATCCTTACAAAATTGGCTAACTTTTTTCAAAATGCATGAATATTTTTGAATTCATGTTTTTCTATTTTATTAAAAAAATAAATTTTTATTTTTTGGTATATTTTGAAGAGTCAATGGTTGACCGGCCAACTAGTCAACCGTTGACCGACGAATCAAAAACAAACAAAAAGAAAATTGCTGCGTATAGAGCAGGCGAGCGAGGTTCGAACTGCTCGGCAGCGGCCTGCTTGGAGACGCGCGTGAGCCCGGACTCACGTTCCTGGCACTGAAGGCGGCCTATAGGAGCAGCCCGCCAACATGGCAGGTCTAAACGGGGATCAGCCTGCTCCTACTCGGCGTTCGCAACACCAGTTATTATGTGGTACGACCCATTAATATGTATTTGAGATGTGATCACTGGTTTTAGGAAGCTCCCGACCGGTTTTCCGGAGCCTCTGGAAGATTCAAGCCTGTTATTGCAGTTTGGTTTGTTGGATGGTTTTTATTTGATTTTTTCTTTTCTTTTTATCTTTCCCCCTTTTTTCCTTTTATTCTTCTTTTTAATTTTCTTTTTAAAATACATAAACTTTTTCCAAATTTGTGAACCTTTTTTTAGAACAAGAGAACTTTTTTCAAGTTCATGCACTTTTTTTGAATCCATGAACTTTTATCAAATCCCTAAAAAATGAACTTTTCCAAATGCATGAGTATATTCAAATCCACAAACCTTTTCCAAATTTACCAATTTTTGTTTTCTGAATCTGTGAATTTTTTTAGTTCGCCAAATGTTTTTTTAAATCAATACACTATTTTTTTGAAACCCACGAACTTTTTTGTGGAATCATGAACTTTTTCTGAATTCATGAACTATTTTATAAATCCACGAGTTTTTCTGTTGCGACGACCTTTTTTGACCCTTGAACCTTTTTTGAGTTTGTGAAAATTTTCAAATCCACGAACTATAATTGAATCCTGCGAATTTTGTTTAACCCTTTAACTTTTTTGAGTTCGTGAACTTTTTCAAATCCATGACTCGTGATTTTTTAAAGAAAATGCCTGATTTTTTTAGTTAGAAAACCCCACTTTCTCCCGAATAGTCAACAAGTTAATAGTAGACCAGTCGACCGCGACCAGCTAGCCGGGAAAACAACCTGTCACGAGCGAGCACTCGCCTCCTTCGATGGACCAGCCCACCTGCGGGTTCGCCTGAGCACTAACTACCCTCCCTGGCGCTTAAGACGGCGTGGAGGAGTTCTTGCAATCAAGGCCGTGGTGTTGTAATTTGGGCGTCTTGTGAGGTTGAAATTATAGGCCAGCCAAAATAAAATGGGTCCCGGACGATGTAATAGTAGCACTGAGCTGTGAGGGGCTGCATGGATGTTCCCGGGCCGGGCCGCGGTGGAATTCGAATTCGAGCATGCACCCACTCTCTCGCCAACCCCTAAAAAACCGACTCGCTCGTCTTGCTGATGAAATTTTCTGACTAAAAAATCCACTGACTAGTTGTCTGCTTTTGCTTTCTTTCTTTTTCTGTTGGAAGACTGCTTTTGCTTTCTGTTTCCAAGTTAAAATTCTCATCAATTACTCACAAATTGACCGGATCTTTCCCTTTTTGCTTATGATGACGACGACGTCCATTTATTATTTGTATGTGCAAGTCACGCTCAGCCGGAATCACCAAACATACAGCTTTAGGAATTCCTCCACGATAATTAAGGAAGTGACTCTTGCGAAGCTATCACGTCATTCTTACCAACTGCTAAACCCATGCATAGAAGTTAAAAAAATGCCACCAAAAAGATTCATACACGATTCCAAAAGGAAAAAAAATAAATTGCTCATGCAGTGCCCGTTTGTCCTGCGTATTCGGAGTATGTCAATGAGAAGTATTTCTCTATGGAAATCAGATCTGGCCCATGGTACATATTAGATAAAAAAATAGCAAACACAACCTATTAGTTGGGTAACTAAACCCACATATACAGAAATGAGCATAAAAAAAATAAACTTACCAACAACTCGAGGGCCTCAAATTATGCGAAAATAGCGAGCAAACTTGTTGCTGCTGCTGCTACTGCGGCTGCGACATCGTAGCTCTCGCCAGTGGTGGAAAACATCAAGAAAATTAGGCACCAAACACCTACAAAAGACATATGAAGATATTTTAATTCAGCCACTTAAGAGCATGGTTAATAATACAGCAAGCAGTTTCAAAGCCATTTCTTTGAGCATCTCCATGACTAAGACTGAAGGCATAGTGTGGTTTTTTTTCTCTTCCCAACTAACAACAATGACGTCCATTTTCTTCACAACAGTGCGGTCCAGAACAATGACTAAAGACTAAGGACTGAAGGCTGCAGCCATTTCAGCATCTCTCCTATGACTACACACTGAAGCTGCCATGTAGTGCGGTCTAGCTCTGACCGCTAACCCTACATACATAAAGGATTCCAATTGAGCTCAAGGATTCATTTGGGGTTTCTCCATTTCCCAGCATCTGCCTAGTACCTGAAAACATGATTGCTTCCGCCAAATTTAAATAAACATTTCATACATAATCAACGCATGTCTTCACGAATATTTGGTGCTGATGGCCCAGCCGTTTCATAAAAGCACATCAATAGTTCATATAAAAGTTTAAGCATAGAAGAAAACACACATCTGATCAGCAACCACTGAAGCAAAATATCATACAAGATGGCCTCAAAATACTAGTTGGAGTACACAACATAGGAAACACATCAGATTATTTAATACTTGATATAACTAGCTACAGCCATAATTTTGTTTCCTCGTGAGGCAAGTGCATCACTTCATCGTAAATTTTTTTACACACCAATATTTTCACTCATATCCTCCTCGGAGATTTCAATCAGCTAGGATGACAAGTGGTAAGTATTCTCGGTATGAGCATGCCCTTCATCACAGAAGAATGGCCTCGAAGGCATCTGCAATTATCAACGCAGCCTTCAAGCATCTCTATAACCACACCCATCATTGCCTATCATGAGACTTCATCTGAATGCACCAAAGTCCAACAATACACAGCTTCCTCTCCAGCTCATGCGTCTCAGTATCAACATGATCATATATCTCACCAACATTGTCTTGCTGAGTTAGCCGGTCATACACCCACGACGGGTAGTACGCCTGGCTCGAGTTCACCGCGTTTGGAACAACGTTCCTTCTTTTTCCAGCCATCTCCAGCAACAGCATACCATAGTTGTAAACATCGGAGTTGCTCAGTATGGTATCGAAGCTCCGAGATATCATCTCATGAGCTATGTACCGAATAGTTCTCCGTAAGGCTCTAAATGGCACGAAAGTGTTGTCTCTTGGGTATAGTTTGGCAAGACCAAAATCGGCAACTTTGGGGATGCAATTTTCATCAAGAAGAATGTTGTGGGGCTTGATGTCAAAGTGCAAAATTTGCATCTCGCACCCCTAATGCAGGTAGTTAATCCCTTGGGCAATTCCCAAATCGATCTCGATGAGCTTATCGCAGGAGAAACTCTTCTCGGCAGACAAACTGTACTTGTCCATAGAACCTTGAGGCATTTACTCGTATACGAGAACCCTCCTCATTTCTTTGGAGCAGAATCCCCTAGGATGTACCACATTGACATGGTGGATCTTGCGGATGGTGGAGACCTCACTGATAAAGTCTTCTCCGTTGCAGTTGGAATTAAGCTGGTTCGAAAAGGAGAATTTCTTAGAGATTGTCGCAAGAGAATGGGCTAAGCCTGTTGATGGGCAATCCACCATTGAGCGCTGGCAAAACAAAATCAAACATCTACGCCAATTTTTAGGGGGTTGGGCCAGAAACAAAAGCGGGCTTTATAAACAAGAAAATGAAAGACCTTTACAATTGATTGAAGCGCTTGACTTGAAAGTGGAAACAAACCTGCTTGATGTGACAGAGTAGGCTACAAAGTCCAAAGCCGAGCTGAAACTGCACG
The DNA here is from genome assembly GCA_963921465.1 of Triticum timopheevii. NCBI lineage: Eukaryota > Viridiplantae > Streptophyta > Magnoliopsida > Poales > Poaceae > Triticum > Triticum timopheevii. Next base: position 15,237,932 of record OY997266.1, on the reverse strand, counting down.
CTCTTCTTAGAGAAGAAGAAATGAAGAAATGGTCCTTGCGTGCTAAGGTTCTCAAAGTTGTCCAAGAGGATGATAATACTCAATTTTTTTCACATGATTGCAAATGTCAAACATAAGAAAAAGAAAGTCATACAGCTCGAGCAAGATGAAGGGATGGTGGTGGGTCATGAGAATCTTAAGTTATACATTTTGAATTATTATAAACAACTCTTTGGGCCGCCGGTGGACAATGTTGTGTCCCAGGACGAGCATGTCGTTGGGGACATCCTTCGGCTTCAGTCAGATCAAAATGAGATTTTATCCATCGGTTGGATGAGCTTTTTCATTTGGCAGCTCAGAGCCATTCCATGCATCTACTCCACCAACAGTTCCCTCATTATTTTTCCATCACTTGCATTGACTGATCTGTTGATTCTACTTCTTTATTCACAAATAAATACTCCATGATAGTAAAAGAACCAAGTATTAGGGCTTCAAAGCCTTAAGGTTCAAATAAGATGACCATGACAGTAAAAGCAATATTGACATGGAGTAAACATTAGCACTAACTGAAATTTGTGAACACTAGCAATATTGACATGAAGTAGTTTATTTGACAGGAGTAAACAATAGTAACATTAATACATTTGCATTACTGCTGATAATGACCATGTGCAAATTTGATACTTTTGCATTCAGGAATACTTTTGCATTACTACTAATAATGACCATGTACTGCTGGAGTACTTTTGCATCCAGTAAAGGAGTAATTAAACTAGCACGACTACCTGATCAACACAGCTCATCTTATTCATCGATGCAACTAAACTAGCGTTACAGCAAGAGCCCGAAAGTAAAAAAAAAAAAGCACCAGGAAGAAACAAACATAACAGGTGAACAACGGTATCACAGCGATTCACTCTGTCAACGGCTCACTTTATTGGATTCACCATCACCCGGTGCAAGGCTGCGGCAAGTAGGGTATCCTAGCTAGTTACCGCGGTGGCGGCAACACTAGTTGCTGCCGGAGATGTCGCCGTTGCAGTCAACCTTGGTGCACTTTGGCACGGGGCCGGCCAAGTAACGATCGAAGCAGTAGTAGCGGGACGGGCCAAAGGACGGCATGCACTCCACGCAGGTGGCGGGGTACTTGTGGTCGAACGCATCCATGCAGCGACAGGTCCGCAGGATGGTCCCGCCGCACTCCTCCCGGTCGCAGCAGCTCGGCCGCCCCATATCCGTCACCGCCGCCGTCGCTTTACCGGCGGCAGCGACCCCTGGACCTGCACGCACACGTTACGGTATCTAGATAAATCTAAAACAAGTAATATGGACCGAAGGAAGTAGTAAAATGCCTAGGTGTGAACTATGTTGTCCATCGAATACTGCGAAAGTCATGTACCGTGGCTCGGGAGACGAATAATGGTGTCCTCGGCGGCGGCAGTGGAGAGGCGGCTGGCCAGGGAAAGCACCAGCAGGATGGCAACAATGTATGTCTTCATGGCCGGCGGTTAGTCAGCTAGTTCTTTCTTTTGGGTGAATGAAACTTCCAGGCACCGGTCCCGTATTTATAGCCTCGGCAGCTCTACATGGTGCACTTCATGTCAACTACTCCCAAGCGTTGATCTTTTGTTTTTGTTTAGAATCCTGCAGGGTGCGGCGTTGAATTTGAACACAATTACTAGCTCCTGCACTCGCAGTGTGCATCATGCATGGGGGCGCGTAGGGTTTCATCGTGTGCGTTGCTCCCAAAGCGTGCAGCGAATCAGAAACCAGGTGCAACCGTCGGGGCATGCAAAGCATCTCGTACGTGGCCTGCACCCACGCGCATATATACGTAGAAGACGGTGGCGTGCCTGCTTGCCTTTTAGCCACCAACGGATCAGTACACCAGTAGTAGTTCTGAGTTTTAACTCGATGTATCACTCCTACCTATGCACTCCACTGGTTAACCTAAGAAATCATCCAAGAATCGGGGTCCATTGGCGGCAAAAGCGGATCCGGTCGCATTCGCATCATACCTCCATGAACACGGGCCAGTCATCTCGATAGCAGAATTTTTTCTCGACAAAGTACATTTTCATTCTGTCGATATATAGAGGTGACACAGCCATAAGGAGCGAATGTCCTTTTACTGTACAACACAATGCACACGACCAACACTCCAATACGACGAAAAGGAAATGCCATTTCAATAGTAATACATACACCGACATCCATGACAATGACGGCTTCATCCACTCTGACGGGGACGGTCGCACTTGTCCCCTATCTTTTGTGCGGTTCCCTATTGTGTATTCTCCTGTTTTCATGTATATATTTTTTCCTTTGATATGCTACGTAATAGGTTCGCCTCATCACCTTGCATCGGTTTGTCTATTTGGATGTGTTGTTTTATATAAAAAGTGACATGAAAGCCTTTTTTGGCAAACAGGAAATCATGGATTTTCTCGGATCAATTGAACAAGAGAGGACGAGAGGCAAATCATACAGCTCGAGCAAGATGAAGGGACGATGGTGGGTCATGAGAATCTTAAGTTATACATTTTGAATTATTATAAACAACTCTTTGGGCCGCTGGTGGACAATGTTGTGTCCCAGGACGAGCATGTCGTTGGGGACATCCCTCGGCTTCGGTCAGATCAAAATGAGATTTTATCCATCGGTTGGATGAGCTTTTCCATTTGGCAGCTCAGAGCCATTTCATGCATCTACTCCACCAACAGTTCCCTCATTATTTTTCCATGACTTGCATTGACTGATCTGTTGATTCTACTTCTTTATTCACAAATAAATACTCCATGACAGTAAAAGAACCAAGTATTAGGGCTTCAAAGCCTTAAGGTTCAAATAAGATGACCATGACAGTAAAAGCAATATTGACATGGAGTAAACATTAGCACTAACTGAAATTTGTGAACATTAGCAATATTGACATGAAGTAGTTTATTTGACAGGAGTAAACAATAGTAACATTAATACATATGCATTACTGCTGATAATGACCATGTGCAAATTTCATACTTTTACATTCAGGAATACTTTTGCATTACTACTAATAATGACCATGTACTGCTGGAGTACTTTTGCATTCAGTAAAGGAGTAATTAAACTAGCACGACTACCTGATCAACACATCTCATCTTATTCATCGATGCAACTAAACTAGCGTTACAGCAACAGCCCGAAAGTAAAAAAAAGCACCAGGAAGAAACAAACATAACAGGTGAACAACGGTATCACAGCGATTCACTCTGTCAACGGCTCACTTTATTGGATTCACCATCACCCGGTGCAAGGCTGCGGCAAGTAGGGCATCCTAGCTAGTTACCAAGGTGGCGGCGACACTAGTTGCCGCCGGAGATGTCGCCGTTGCAGTCAACCTTGGTGCACTTTGGCACGGGGCCGGCCAAGTAACGATCGAAGCAGTAGTAGCGGGATGGGCCAAAGGACGGCATGCACTCCACGCATGTGGCGGGGCACTTGTGGTCGAGCGCATCCATGCAGCGACAGGTCCGCAGGATGGTCCCGCCGCACTCCTCCCGGTCGCAGCAGCTCGGCCGCCCCATATCCGTCACCGCCGCCGTCGCTTTACCGACGGCAGCGACCCCTGGACCTGCACGCACACGTTACGGTATCTAAAGAAATCTAAAACAAGTAATATGGACCGAAGGAAGTAGTAAAATGCCTAGGGGTGAACTATGTTGTCCATCGAATAGTGCGAGTCACGTACCGTGGCTCGGGAGATGAATAATGGTGTCCTCGGCGGCGGCAACGGAGAGGCGGCCGGCCAGGGAAAGCACCAGCAGGATGGCAACAATGTATGTCTTCATGGCCGGCGGTTAGTCAGCTAGTTCTTTCTTTTGGGTGAATGAAACTTCCAGGCACCAGTCCCGTATTTATAGCCTCGGCAGCTCTATATAGTGCACTTCATGTCAACTACTCCCAAGCGTTGATCTTCTGTTTTTGTTTAGAATCCTGCAGGGCGCGGCGTTGAATTTGAACACAATTACTAGCTCCTGCACCCGCAGTGTGCATCATGCATGGGGGCGCGTAGGGTTTCATCGTGTGCGTTGCTCCCAAAACGTGCAGCGAATCAGAAACCAGGTGCAACCGTCGGGGCATGCAAAGCATCTCGTACGTGGCCTGCACCCGCGCGCATATATACGTAGATGACGGTGGCATGCCTGCTTGCCTTTTAGCCACCAACAGATCAGTACACCAGTAGTACTTCTGAGTTTTAACTCGATGTATCACTCCTACCTATGCACTCCACTGGTTAACCTAAGAAATCATCCAAGAATCAGGGTCCATTGGCGGCAAAAGCGGATCCGGTCGCATTCGCATCATACGTCCATGAACAAGGGCCAGTCATCTCGATAGCGGAATTTTCTCTCGACAAAGTACATTTTCATTATGTTGATATATAGAGGTAACACAGCCATAAGGAGCGAATGTCCTTTTACTATACAACACAATGCACACGACCAACACTCCAATACGACGAAAAGAAAATGCCATTTCAATAGTAATACATACACCGACATCCATGACAATGACGGCTTCATCCACTCTGACGGGGACGGTCGCACTTGTCCCCTATCTTTTGTGCGGTTCCCTATTGTGTATTCTCCTGTTTTCATGTATATATTTTTTCCTTTGATATGCTTCGTAACAGGTTCGCCTCATCACCTTGCATCGGTTTGTCTGTTTGGATGTGTTGTTTTATATATAAAGTGGCATGAAAGCCTTTTTTGGCAAACACGAAATCATGGATTTTCTCGGATCAATTGAACAAGAGAGGACGAGAGACAAATCATACAGCTCGAGCAAGATGAAGGGACGGTGGTGGGTCATGAGAATCTTAAGTTATACATTTTGAATTATTATAAACAACTCTTTGGGCCGCCGGTGGACAATGTTGTGTCCCAGGACGAGCATGTCGTTGGGGACATCCCTCGGCTTCGCTCAGATCAAAATGAGATTTTATCCATCGGTTGGATGAGCTTTTCCATTTGGCAGCTCAGAGCCATTCCATGCATCTACTCCACCAACAGTTCCCTCATTATTTTTCCATCACTTGCATTGACTGATCTGTTGATTCTACTTCTTTATTCACAAATAAATACTCCATGACAGTAAAAGAACCAAGTATTAGGGCTTCAAAGCCTTAAGGTTCAAATAAGATAACCATGACAGTAAAACCAAAATTGACATGGAGTAAACATTAGAACTAACTGAAATTTGTGAACACTAGCAATATTGACATGAAGTAGTTTATTTGATAGGAGTAAACAATAGTAACATTAATACATTTGCATTACTGCTGATAATGACCATGTGCAAATTTGATACTTTTGCATTCAGGAATACTTTTGCATTACTACTAATAATGACCATGTACTGCTGGAGTACTTTTGCATTTAGTAAAGGAGTAATTAAACTAGCACGACTACTTGATCAACACAGCTCATCTTATTCATCGATGCAACTAAACTAGCGTTACAGCAACAGCCCGAAAGTAAAAAAAAAGCACCAGCAAGAAACGAACATAACAGGTGAACAACGGTATCACAGCGATTCACTCTGTCAACGGCTCACTTTATTGGATTCACCATCACCCGGTGCAAGGCTGCGGCTAGTAGGGCATCCTAGCTAGTTACCGCGGTGGCAGCGACACTAGTTGTCGCAGGAGATGTCGCCATTGCAGTCAACATTAGTGCACTTTGGCACGGGGCCGGCCAAGTAACGATCGAAACAGTAGTAGCGGGACGGGCCAAAGGACGGCATGCACTCCATGCAGGTGGCGGGGCACTTGTGGTCGAACGCATCCATGCAGCGACAGGTCCGCAGGATGGTCCCACCGCACTCCTCCCGGTCGCAGCAGCTCGGCCGCCCCATATCCGCCACCGCCGCCGTCGCTTTACCGATGGCAGCGACCCCTGGACCTGCACGCACACGTTACGGTATCTAGAGAAATCTAAAACAAGTAATATGGACCGAAGGAAGTAGTAAAATGCCTAGGGGTGAACTATGTTGTCCATCGAATAGTGCGAAAGTCACGTACCGTGGCTCGGGAGACGAATAATGGTGTCCTCGGCGGTGGCAGCGGAGAGGCGGCCGGCCAGGGAAAGCACCAGCAGGATGGCAACAATGTATGTCTTCATGGCCGGCGGTTAGTCAGCTAGTTCTTTTTTTTGGGTGAATGAAACTTCCAGGCACCGGTCCCGTATTTATAGCCTCGGCAGCTCTATATAGTGCACTTCATGTCAACTACTCCCAAGCGTTGATCTTTTGTTTTTGTTTAGAATCCTGCAGGGCGAGGCGTTGAATTTGAACACAATTACTAGCTCCTGCACCCGCAGTGTGCTCATGCATGAGGGCGCGTAGGGTTTCATCGTGTGCGTTGCTCCCAAAATGTGCAGCGAATCAGAAATCAGGTGCAACCGTCGGGGCATGCAAAGCATCTCGTACGTGGCCTGCACCCGCGCGCATATATACGTAGATGATGGTGGCGTGCCTGCTTGCCTTTTAGCCACCGACGGATCAGTACACCAGTAGTACTTCTGAGTTTTAACTCGATGTATCACTCCTACCTATGCACACCACTGGTTAACCTAAGAAATCATCCAAGAATCGGGGTCCATTGGCGGCAAAAGCGGATCCGATCGCATTCGCATCATACCTCCATGAACAAGGGCTTGTCATCTCGATAGCGGAATTTTTTCTCGACAAAGTACATTTTCATTCTGTCGATATATAGAGGTGACACAGCTATAAGGAGCGAATGTCCTTTTACTGTACAACACAATGCACACGACCAACACTCCAATACGACGAAAAGAAAATGCCATTTCAATAGTAATACATACACCGACATCCATGACAATGACGGCTTCATCCACTCTGACGGGGATGGTCGCACTTGTCCCCTATCTTTTGTGCGGTTCCCTATTGTGTATTCTCCTGTTTTCATGTATATATTTTTTCCTTTGATATGCTACGTAACAGGTTCGCCTCATCACCTTGCATCGGTTTGTCTGTTTGGATGTGTTGTTTTATATATAAAGTGGCATGAAAGCCTTTTTTGGCAAACATGAAATCATGGATTTTCTCGGATCAATTGAACAAGAGAGGACGAGAGACAAATCATACAGCTCGAGCAAGATGAAGGGACAGTGGTGGGTCATGAGAATCTTAAGTCATACATTTTGAATTATTATAAACAACTCTTTGGGCCGCCGGTGGACAATGTTGTGTCCCAGGATGAGCATGTCCTTGGGGACATCCCTCGGCTTCGGTCAGATCAAAATGAGATTTTATCCATTGGTTGGATGAGCTTTTCCATTTGGCAGCTCAGAGCCATTCCATGCATCTACTCCACCAACAGTTCCCTCATTATTTTTCCATCACTTGCGTTGACTGGTCTGTTGATTCTACTTCTTTATTCACAAATAAATACTCCATGACAGTAAAAGAACCAAGTATTAGGGCTTCAAAGCCTTAAGGTTCAAATAAGATGACCATGACAGTAAAAGCAATATTGACATGGAGTAAACATTAGCACTAACTAAAATTTGTGAACACTAGCAATATTGACATGAAGTAGTTTATTTGACAGGAGTAAACAATAGTAACATTAATACATTTGCATTACTGCTGATAATGACCATGTGCAAATTTGATACTTTTGCATTCAGGAATACTTTTGCATTACTACTAATAATGACCATGTACTGCTGGAGTACTTTTGCATTCAGTAAAGGAGTAATTAAACTAGCACGACTACCTGATCAACACAGCTCATCTTATTCATCGATGCAACTAAACTAGCGTTACAGAAACAGCCTGAAAGTAAAAAAAAGCACCAGGAAGAAACGAACATAACAGGTGAACAATGGTATCACAGCGATTCACTCTGTCAACGGCTCACTTTATTGGATTCACCATCACCCGGTGCAAGGCTGCGGCAAGTAGGGCATCCTAGCTAGTTACCGCGGTGGCGGCGACACTAGTTGCCGCCGGAGATGTCGCCGTTGCAGTCAACCTTGGTGCACTTTGGCACGGGGCCGGCCAAGTAACGATCGAAGCAGTAGTAGCGGGACGAGACAAAGGACGGCATGCACTCCACGCAGGTGGCGGGGCACTTGTGGTCAAACGCATCCATGCAGCGACAGGTCCACAGGATGTTCCCGCCGCACTCCTCCCGGTCGCAGCAGCTCAGCCGCCCCATATCCGTCACCGCCGCCGTCGCTTTACTGGCGGCAGCGACCCCTGGACCTGCACGCACACGTTACGGTATCTAGAGAAATCTAAAACAAGTAATATGGACCGAAGGAAGTAGTAAAACGCCTAGGGGTGAACTATGTTGTCCATCGAATAGTGCGAAAGTCACGTACCGTGGCTCGGGAGACGAATAATGGTGTCCTCAATGGCGGCAGCGGAGAGGCGGCCGGCCAGGGAAAGCACCAGCAGGATGGCAACAATGTATGTCTTCATGGCCGGCGGTTAGTCAGCTAGTTCTTTCTTTTGGGTGAATGAAACTTCCAGGCACCGGTCCCGTATTTATAGCCTCGGCAGCTCTATATAGTGCACTTCATGTCAACTACTCCCAACCGTTGATCTTTTGTTTTTGTTTAGAATCCTGCAGGGTGCGGCATTGAATTTGAACACAATTACTAGCTCCTGCACCCGCAGTGTGCATCATGCATGGGGGCGCGTAGGGTTTTATCGTGTGCGTTGCTCCCAAAACGTGCAGTGAATCAGAAACCAGGTGCAATCGTCGGGGCATGCAAAGCATCTCGTACGTGGCCTGCACCCGCGCGCATATATATGTAGATGACGGTGGCGTGCCTGCTTGCCTTTTAGCCACCGACGGATCAGTACACCAGTAGTATTTCTGAGTTTTAACTCGATGTATCACTCCTACCTATGCACTCCACTGGTTAACCTAAGAAATCATCCAAGAATCGGGGTCCATTGGCGGCAAAAGCGGATCCGGTCGCATTCGCATCATACATCCATGAACACGGGCCAGTCATCTCGATAGCGGATTTTTTTCTCGACAAAGTACATTTTCATTCTGTCGATATATAGAGGTGACACAGCCATAAGGAGCGAATGTCCTTTTACTGTACAACACAATGCACACGACCAACACTCCAATACGACGAAAAGGAAATGCCATTTCAATAGTAATACATACACCGACATCCATGACAATGACGGCTTCATCCACTCTGACGGGGACGGTCGCACTTGTCCCCTATCTTTTGTGCGGTTCCCTATTGTGTATTCTCCTGTTTTCATGTATATATTTTTTCCTTTGATATGCTACGTAACAGGTTCGCCTCATGACCTTGCATCGGTTTGTCTGTTTGGATGTGTTGCTTTATATATAAAGTGGGATGAAAGACTTTTTTGGCAAACACAAAATCATGGATTTTCTCGGATCAATCAAAGAAGAGAGGACGAGAGGCAAATCAGGAGGGGTTGGAGCATGTGGGTACCTTGAGAGGCCAATTGCGGCGAGGCTGGTGACCGGCGGCAAGGTTCTCTTGCTTGGCAGCATGGCGTCGAGTGGGCATGCCACCACTCGGCCATCCTGCCCTCTTCCGGCGAGGCCACCCTGCATCTCCTTGTGGTCACCTTTTCATGCAACCCGCCCTGCGCCCAACGTCTCTCCATCTTACTCACCCCCACATCACACGGCCAGCCGGTCTTTCTTTTAGGGGATCGTCGCGCACAGCACGTCGAGGAGGGGTACGTTACCATGCATGTCACTCGCCCATTTTACTTTATCTATTTATCACAGTTGTACACCAATTACTAGAAAGTATAACTCAGCCACCTACGGCCTCTCACAACAATTTGAGATTTTTGACCGTCCGATCAAAGTCATCAATGTATACCAGATCAACGATAGCATCATCTGCTCCCGCGGTTGACTCGGCTTGTCATAATTGGGCCGCTGCCCCGTGGGTTGAGCTTTTTTTTCTGAACCGGGCGTACCCCTTTCCGTTACAAGAATGGAAATACATCAGTTCCAGACACAACCAGGAAGAAAGGAAAGCGGAGTAGCGAGTTCAAAGCACTGCCAGGAAACCCACTACGCTCGCCCGCCAACGAAACAAACACTATGGGGTAAAAACCTGACAGCACCAACAAAGGCTAACTTTATTACATTGCCCAAAATATTTGAGCAAACAAACAGAATTCAAACTGAGAACAACCACTATGACCTAGTAATCCAACTCCAACAGCAGTGCAATGACAGACCCAAGAAAACTCCAGAGCACATCACCAATGAAGAACCTCTCCTGCATCATCCACCGCCCGCCTGGTTTCTTCACACAGCATCATCAGCCTAGTAGTGCTTGATCTGATCATCTCGGGTCCTTGACGCAGCTTCGCTGCTTCCTCCCTCGACTGAAGACCTGCCCAGTACAAAAGAAAAGAACAAGCCGAGAACACACAATCTCAAAAGGAGATTTGATCATTTTTTTTCTCAAAAGTTTCCCTATTACATGCCATCCAAAAGAGCCCAAGTAACCACGGCCAAGCCAACTGTATGAAATTTTGAACCATCAATAAGAAACATGTTGCACCACATATAATATTGCCAGAGATTGTTAGGACATAGCTCAGTCCCCAGCACCACCCCAATTGCCCTCCAAACCACAGAGCAACAGGACAGGTGAAGAACAAGTGGGTGGCAGTCATTGGGTCGATTGTCGGCCGAAGGCCTACGTAGGCCCACTAAGGAATTGTCTCCTAGCCTTTCTTGCCTATATGCCTTGGCCCATCATGTTCTGTCCACCCTCTCTTTCTTCTCAAAGAAAAAGTTTTATCCCGGTTTCCCCAGTTTGCACGACTACGATACGCGAGATACGGCAGTTCGTCCCGGCGCCGGCGATTAGCGCTACTACCGATCTACCTTCCGCGCCTTTCCGTCCACATCCGCGTTGGCCTAGGTGAATCAAACCGAGAAAGGGCTAAGGTCTCAACCGCCCGGCTTGTGCTCTATGTCTTAAGTTTTTTCACTTGTCTGTAGGAATGGCTGTTCCATTGGAAATCTAATACCATTTGTAGTATCGATATGGCAAACCTGGTGTTCAAATGTTCCACACTGGTTGAAGCGACTGCCTTATGTGAAAGATTGATGTTTCTTCCAATTAACAACTGAAGAGGGCATGGTAGAGGCCAGTAAATCACTGCTGCCCATTCACTAGGATGAAGATCAAGTTAAAAAGAACAGCGGCAGACCTGAAGATTTGGGCTAAGAGCATTTTCAGTAACACAAAACTGCAGTTTCACATTGCGTCAGAGGTGGTGCTAAGGTTAGATGTGGCACAGGAGAGACGCCAACTAACCACAAGAGAATTCTGGCTGAGGAAAACTCTGAAACTGAAGATAGTTGGGCTTGCGACTCTCGAGCGGGTCAGGAAACGGCAAGCTGCACGGACTACCTGGCTCAAAGCGGGCGATGCAAAAACATCATTTTTCCATGTTAAGATCAACTCCAGACGGAGGAAAAATTACATCCACTACCTAGAGTCAGAGAGCAAGCAAGCAACGGATACAAAGAGAAGGCGAGCATGATCCATGACCATTTCACTGCCCTCCTGGCCAATAAGGAGAGACGGACAAAAACAATCGACTGGGATAGGATTCAGCTACCTCGTCTGCAAACAGGGGAAGGCCTTGACAATCCCTTCACAGAAGAAGAAGTATGGGCGGCAATTTGTGCGTCTCCGGCCGAGAAGGCGCCAGGAACCGATAGCTTTAGCGGTCCCTTCTTTCGTGCCTACTGGCAAACAATCAAGATGGACATCATGGCAGTTTTCCATGCATTTTATCAGCTCGCCGGAGGCGACTTTGCAGCCCCGAACCATGCTATGATCGTCTGCCAAAAAAGGACGGCGCAACCAAACTATCTGACTTCTGCCCAATTAGCCTAATTCATTCGGTGGCCAAGCTAATCGCCAAAGTCCTCTCGATCAGGCTAATGGGTGTGCTAGATCAACTCATCTCCCCGGCCCAGAGTGCTTTCAAGAAGAAGGGCATACATGACAGCTTTCTCTATGTTCAGAGCGCACTACGGCTGTTTCAGAGGAAAAAATCACCGATGCTCCTGCTAAAGATCAACGTCGCCAAGGCCTTCGACACGATTTCATGGGAATACATCCTTGAGCTGCTGCAGCGCATGAACTTCCCAGCACGTTAGAGAGACTGGATCGCGCTGCTCCTCTCCTCCGCGTCCTCCGCCTGTTTTCTCAACGGAGACCTGGGCCCTGCGATTCTCCATCAGCGGGGACTGCGGCAAGGGGATCCCCTCTCACCGATCCTCTTCATCCTGGCGATCGATCCTCTTCACCGGCTGTTAGAGGCAAGGCCGGCACCATCGCTCCCCTGCCGGCCGGTGCTGCACGCCTGTGCGTCCTGCTATACGCTTACGACGCGATCTTCTTTGCCAATCCAGTGCGCCAGAAGATAGATACCATCATGCAGCTCCTTGAAGGTTTGGAGAGGCGACGGGATTGCGCGGCAACCCCCAAAAATCGTCAGCGGCAGCCCTAAACTGTGGTAGTATAGACCTCATAGACGTCCTTCAAAATTTCGGCGGCACTAGAGTAGGCTTCCCGATCAGGTACCTAGGTCTTCCGCTCTGCATCAGCAGGCTCCGGCTCATACACATCCAGTATCTTCTCGACCGCATCCGCGCAAGGTTGGCTACTTGGAAAGGCCATCTTTTGCCGATCGCAGGACGCTGCGTGCTGGTCAGGTGCGTCTTGTCCGCATTGCCTGCCTTCGCCATGGCTGTCCTGCGCATCCCGAAAAGATTCTACAAGGACGTCGACAAGGCACGACGGCGGTTCCTATGGGTGCACCACGACGAGGTCACCGGCAGTAGATGCAAAGTAAACTGGCGGTTAGTCACGTCCTCGGTCGATCACGGGGGCCTCGGCATCCCCAGCATGGAGCGGTTCGCGCATGCATTGTGCCTCCGTTGGCTGTGGCTGGCGTGGACGGACCCGACCAGGCCATGGGCACGCATGGGGACGCCTTGTGACGACAAGGACAGAGCCCTCTTCTGGCACTGCTCCTGGCTCGGCGAGCAACCGCTACGGCAAGCACTAGTGCAGAACCGGCCTTTAGTGCCGGTTCGTGACGGCCTTAAGTGTCGGTTCGCCAACCGGCACTAAAGAGTGGGGACTAAAGGTCCCCCCCTTTAGTACCGGTTCGTCACGAACCGGCGCTAAAGTGCAAACACGTGGCATGAGCCAGGCCCGGGTGCGCGTAGGGCTTTAGTACCTGTTGGTAACACCAACTGGTACTAAATGTTTGGGTGTTTTTTTATTTTTCCTTTAGTTTTGTGTTTTCAATTTAATTTAGTGATTATTTTACATTATAATGAGTTGTTAAATTATTAGGTGAAAGTACCGTGGATTAGTTTCGACTGGATGCATTTGGATCTAGCTACTAGCTAAGTGATCAAGTATATGCCATATCCATATTATACTTGATCACCTAATTAGGTGATCAAGTATAATATATATGGATATAACATATATATATATACTTGATCACTTAGGTAGGATCCATCCAGCTGAAACTAATCTTTGTGGTTTCTTTCATTAAATGATATATAATAACTCATCATCATCATCATCATATTAATATAAAAACTCTTGCATCATATCATCAACATGAGTATATATACTCTAGCTAGCTAGCTAAAAATCATCGTAGTCGTCACTATCACTATTTAATCATCATAGTCATTACCGCTATCTAATCACCACCAACAGTAGCTTAAAGAAGAAACATTCACTTGTACCAGAAGCAAAAATATCATCAAGTTCAACATGATTGTCATGGTATTATAAGCGTTCATATATAACACCACAAAAGCAAATCACTCTTTGAGATTAAGTTCAGAACGAAGAACACGGACATGAAAGGATAAGTACTAAGAGCATGAACTAGCTAAATCACTCCTGCTACTCTCTCTCAGGTAAAATAGCATAGAACATGTATAGCTCTCCTGATTCATCATACTGGAGCATGCAGATGAACCTATCTCCTAATCGTGGGATGCGCTTCTCGTTGCTGCCCCCTATTACTTCTTTGCGATCGTTAACAATTTTCCTCCAATCTTTCACTATTAAGCATTCATCGCTTCTAGAAATCCTGAATGCACTCATGTGCAATGCAGGATATCTTGGCCGTAAGCTAACAATTGACATGCGACCTTTAGTCTCGATCCCCTGAGGCACAACTGTCATCGGGAGTCCTTGTTGAAGAACATCGTATAGTACTTAATTAATATACTTAGCAATGAAAGTTTAGCAAAAAAATTATGTATGCAAAAGATGCACTGAGGACAAATAGTAAAAATCTTACCATCATTCCTAAATAGATGTGACCGTAGTTCAATACCATCACTATTGGTCGCACGTTTTGAGTACTAACATTTCTAAGTGCAGGAAGAAAATTTGTCTTGACAGTATGAAGATCATCAAGCCATGAAACATAATGACTTATCTCCTTGCAGTTTAATTCAGCTCCAGGACAGTAGTATGTCCTGTCTACCAAGCGCCGGACATGTTTGCTTGAATGGAAATAAGCTGTCAATAAAAATTAGTTGTCAATTATTTTTGAATAAGCAATGTCAAAGACAAAAATATAGTTGAGAAGAACTCACATAATGGTAGAACTGGAGCGTCTGCACATCGACCCATATGTCTCTATTACCTTCAATATCATCTTTCGGACGAATATCAAAAGTGATAACCATACCAGGCTCAAATGCATAAGCCTTGCATAGTGCTTGCCAAGTTTTGCATTCAAAATAGGTGTACGTGTGTGCATTGTATACTTTGACATTGAAAGTATAACCATGCTCAATTTTCAGGTAAACTCACTTTACCTCCATAGTTTCCATATCATTGAAACCTATCTTATTCAAGACAAAAATTCTTACATGACAGGGGATGCGCTAGTACAATAGTGAAAATTAAAAATTATAAGTTAGGCAAATGAAACATATATAAGTCATGCTTAAATACGAAAACAGACTTGTCGTTGTGACTTACTGTATCGAATTCGAAGGTCTCATCCAGCTTGATGCTGAATCGCCTATCATCAACAAGGAAATTTCTGTCGCACTGGTCGCGCTGGTCTTCACAGTATTTGCATACAATGAAAAAATTTCTGTCGTCAGACGACATTTCCTATGTTCATATAGGCAAAACATTAAACACTTATTAATTCAATTAATTCAACTACTTCTATTAATTCAACTAAGCATTTACTAAAAATAAACTAGTTATATTAATTCAAATAATCTCATATACCTAAATTTTAATTATTTAAATAATCTCATATACCTAAATTTTCTTACTAAAAATAAACTAGTTCTATTAATTCAACTAGTTCAACTAAGCATTTACTAAAAATAAACTAGTTATATTAATTCAAATAATCTCATATACCTAAATTTTAATTAGTTCAAATAATCTCATATACTTATAAATTTTCTTACTAAAATAAAGTAGTTCTATTAATTCAACTAGTTCAACTAGGCATTTACTAAAAATAAACTAGTTCTATTAATTCAACTAGTTCAAATAATCTCATATACCTAAATTTTCTTACTAAAAATAAACTAGTTATATTAATTCAACTAGTTCAAATAATCTCATATACATAATTTTTTACTAAAAATAGACTAATTCTAATTCATCTAACATTAACATTTCTAACATTCTAAAAATAAACTAATTATATTAATTAATTCATCTAAACAATAGAAAACAGAAAATAAGTAAAAAAATGTGTGTGTGTGTGTGTATGTGTGTGTATGTGTGTACGTACATGTGTGTGTAGTGTGTGTGTGTGTGTATGTGTGTGTGGGTACGTACTACCATTGAGCGGGCGTACGACGGGCGGTGGGGGCGGCGACGAGACGAGCGACGGGGGCGGCGACGACGACGGGCGGCGGGGGCGGCGACGACGACGTACGGGCGGCGGGGGCGTGCAGCGACCGTGGGCTGCAGGGGCGGCGTGGGCGGCGGGGACGGCGACGACGTGCGGCGGGGGCGGCGATCGAGGGCGGCGGGGGCGATAGCACGGCGGCGCGGCGGCGTCGGCGGGGGCTAGATCGATGTCTCGCGCGAGAAGTGGAACGAAGTGGCGACGATAACTGATTTTTCGTAAGTGTAGTATATATAAGGGGGCCTTTAGCACCGGTTGGAGCCTCCAACTGGTACTAAAGGCCAATTTTGGCCAGCCCAAGCGGCGGGAAACGAGGGCCTTTAGTACCGGTTTGTGGCTCCAACCGGTACTAAAGGGCAACGCATTAGTACCGGTTGGAGCCACCAACCAGTACTGATGGTCGTGCGCTCTCACCCGCAGTGCGCTATTTTTAGTCCCACCTCGCCGAGCGAAGGGCGGCCGCACTGGTTTATAAACCCAGTCGCGGCTGCCCTTTCGAACTCCTCTATATAGCAGGCTTCTGGGCTTAATTAGGGCGCGCTGCCCTATGAGCCTGCTGGTCCTTCTGGGTCTGAATTTGCACACCCTAGGTCTGGCAGGCCCACCGGGCAGCGCCCCAACAATTTTTTTATATTTTTTTCTTTTCTGCATTATTTATTTCTTCTATTTATTTTTGAGTAATTTTTTATATAGTTTTTTCTTTTCTGCTTTATTATTTTTCTTCTATTTATTTCTGAGTAGTTTATTTTGCTGTATTTAGTTTCTTTGTGAATATTTTTTCTTTATATAATTTTTTTTCTTTTATGCATTATGTATTTTCTTCTATTTATTTTTGAGTACTTTTTTTATATAGTTTTTTCTTTTTTGCTTTATTTTTTCTTCTATTTATTTCTGAGTAGTTTTTTTTGCTGTATTTAGTTTCTTTGTGAATATTTTTGCTTTATATAGTTTTTTTATTTTCTGCTATTTATTTTTGAGTAATTTTTTTATATAGTTTTTTCTTTTCTGCTTTTTCTGAGTTCATTTTGCTGTGATTTACTGTTTCACGGTCATTTATACTCCGAAAGAGATTGTCCAGTTTGTACACGAAGTTCGTCCAGTTTTTGCCGTGACCCTCTCCACTCTTTTGCACATGCTATGCGGGTGAAATGATGATACCTTCAACATTTTCAGAGTTTGTTGTGTAGTGATTTTCATTTTCACGGTCATTTAGCTTTGATCTAAACAAATCGATGACTGAATAAAAGTAAATGATGTCAGAACGTGTTGGAAATGGATGACGTCGCTTCGAATGCTGCATAATGCCGGCTCAAAAAAAGTCTAGAGTTCAAATAAGTTAAAAAAATGAAGTGCCTGTGTAACTGATGAGTTCTCATCCGAAACCGGTGAAGACTCATATTGAGTCCACAAATTATACACATAGAGTTCAATGAAGACCAAATGCTTGTGATAGTTTGAGAAGTAACATATTTAAATTGTGCATCTGAACACAGAAAAAATACATTGACCAGTACCGTCTTTCAGCCAAAACGCGCTACTGCTACAGAGAAGTACATATAAAAATACATTGATCATCAATGATCTTTTTGTATAGAATCTAAATTGTCAATAGGAATCTACCACCGATTTAAGAACCGACGAAGACTTCTATTGCAGCCACAAATCCTACACATAGAGTTCAATGAAGATCAAATGCTTGTGATAGTTTGAGAAGTAACATATTTAAGGTGGTCAAATTCTTGCTAGGGGAGTGAGGTGGGACTAAAAATAGCCCTGCCACAACCTCTTTAGTACCGGTTCGTGTCACGAACCGGTACTAAAGGTGTTGGCCGGGCACCAGCATCTTTAGTATCGGTTCGTGACACGAACCGGTACTAAAGATTCGCAACGAACCGGTACTAAAGATCTCCTCCCGCCTAGTCATTTGAACCGGCACTAATGGACACATTAGTGCCGGCTCATATGCAAACCGGTACTAATATTTCTCAGATTTGACCCTTTTTCTACTAGTGAAGACTACCCCGACCTGTTCAGGCGCTCAACCAGGAAGAACCGCAAGGTGGCGGATGCAATACGCGACGACAGATGGATCATGGACCTCAGGCGCGGCAACAACTTGGAAATCATCCCCCAGGTCGTGATGTTGCAGCGCCGCATCAGAGAAGCAAACTTGGTGTTGCGGGAAGGAATCGAAGACGAGATCACATGGAAAGCCGGTGACCACTACACAGCGAGGTCAGCGGACAACTCTCAATTCCCTTCGCAACCAACTTCGACCATGGAAAGATTGGTGTGGAAGATCTGGGCTCCTGGAAAGATCAAGTTCTATCTTTGGCTGCTCCACCACAACCGGCTCTGGTGCAATGACCGCCTGAATCATAGGGGCTGGAAAAATCCATATTTTTGTCAACTATGTTGCCGCAACCTCGAGTCCTCTTTTCACCTGCTATGGGAGTGCAGCACCTCGCGGGAAGTTTGGTCAAAAGCAGCCACCTGGGGGGGGGGGGGGGGGCTGTGCGGCACTCTCACCGGCCTCCTGGAGCTCAAGCAAAACAACAACCGAGGATGTCGCTGCAATCTTCAGCTCCGCGGCGCCAAGGGAAAAAAGAGGAGTCAAGACCATGGTGGCCATGATCGCCTGATAAATCTGGCTGGAGAGAAACAGATGTACATTTAGAGGAAAGACGCCGAATGCGCTTAGCGTGATAGAAGCCTGCCGGAGAGATATCGAGCAATGGAGACTCGCCGGAGCCCATGCCATAGCACCCCCTTTCGGGGAAATAACGTGAGAAATAGGCCTAGTTTTGTTATGCAGTGGTGAGTATGAGGGCTCCTGTGTGTTCCCTCCTCCTACACCTCTGAAAAACATTTTCTATTGCTTGATCACTTGATCACAATTTTGTAACTCTCCCCTGCTAAGCCAATGAAAAGCCAGCTAGTCTGGATCTTTCAAAAAACAACAACTGAAGATTATATCACATGGATGAATGCTATCAAGAATTAAACTATACAAAGCAGTTAGTTGTAGACAGAGATGCCATTTAATTAAGGCAAGGGTTGACTACAATGTACTCCCTCCGTCCCAAACTAGGTGTCTCAACTTTATACTAACACTTCTACTAAAGTTTAGCCACGTATTTTTGGATGGAGGGAGTATCAGAAAGGAGTGGTTAGGCCGGTCTATCAGTGGAAGTGTGTTACGTGGATGGATAATGCAGCAATGCCCAGAGCCACAAGGCCAACATCGTCAACATGACTGAGAACAACCACCGAACTGAGGATATTCATCTAAACTTGCCTTTGGTATAAGATAGCTGTATTGTGTGAAGTAGCTGCATTGGGGACATAGCTTTTCGTTTTTTGCAGGAAATTGAAGGATGACAAAGGAATTGCTCTAAGATCAGGTGCAGATTCAACTCTGTTGATTTTAATTAGCGATCGCTCTGTGTATTGTTGAGCCACATATATTTTGTGTTATTCTTTTGCTGAATTTAGAAACAGCTATGAGGCACTGTACCTCACAAGCACTTTGACCGAATTGTCACCGACATACATCCGCCCGATTCAGGTTTAACAAGCCGCATTCTTTGCTTTTGAATGGTTTTCGGGGCGAAAATGAGGTCTTGCCATTTCGCATATGTGCAACCATGCTAGATTGTTGTTGAACAAACTCTTCAGACTTGTGACATTTCTTGAAGATAAATCCAAGGGGGATTTATCAGTGTTGGGACTAGAGTTTTAGCTGAAGGTAAAAGCAAGGTTGAGAAATTGATTTCTGCTTTCCTATATAACCCCTATACTATTTTTATTTCTAATGGCATTTATTGCAGAACATTTACCTAATAAGTGATGCATATCTGCTTCACCTCTTTAGTGCCCAGTGATGAATACAAAATTGTGATGGAAAATTGACCTCTGCTAAGAATAGCATCACCTTTCAATTCAATCAACAATGTACCTCTATATTTACATGAACTTTGATTGTTATTTTGTAGAAATGGACGGGCGCGGCATTTACATGAACTTTGGATTAGTAATAGATGACCACTACTTGGCCTGTATGCGGATTGGGGTGTAGTGCTCCTACTACTTCCACACTCACAGGTGACAGGTCACCCGACTACATGGCCTCGTGGCAACATTCCCATGCATGTCGCCAACCACCAGATGACCAAAAAACTCATAACGTACTTATTCCATGTGCACATGCATCCTCCATCCATCCACACTATCTATATATGCCTGCACTATTCCATCTACCTACCTGTCCTAGCCAGTCGTGCTATCATCTGCACCCAGTCCCCCTAGCTAGACGACCCGGCGCCGGCGAGGTCATGGCGGCGACAGCGTGGCTGTGGGCGGAGGTGCCGGTGCCGGTGCGGGTGGACTGGGCGGCCGTGGCAGCGCAATGCACATGGGCCGGGAAGCAAACGCGGGCGTTCCTGGTGGTGCCGGCCGTGCGGCTGCTGGTGCTCCTGTCGCTGGCCATGACCGTGATGATCCTGCTCGAGAAGCTCTTCGTCGCCGCCGTGTGCTACGCCGCCAAGGCCTTGCGGCACAGGCCCGAGCGCCGGTACCAGTGGCGGCCGATCGCCGCGTCAGCATGCAAGACTGGCGGCGACGACGAGGAGGACGGCATTGTCGTCGTCGGCAGCGGCAGCGGCAGCGCGGCGTTCCCCGTGGTGCTGGTGCAGATCCCCATGTACAACGAGCGTGAGGTGAGCTCCTGCTCTTCCGATCCTAGTGCTAGCTCATTAGGAAGGAAAATGTTGATCGATTATGACCGGCGGGGAGCTGGTGCTGTGGTGGTTTTGTTTACTGATCAATTTGTTGTCTTGTTTGGTTGGATTGGATCGCCGGATGAAATGAGTGAAGGTGTA
Source organism: Triticum timopheevii (assembly GCA_963921465.1). Lineage (NCBI taxonomy): Eukaryota > Viridiplantae > Streptophyta > Magnoliopsida > Poales > Poaceae > Triticum > Triticum timopheevii. The sequence goes on along the minus strand of OY997266.1, from coordinate 15,217,074 downwards.
CAAAGTGTCGATCGGAGCGGCATGTGCGCTGGAGTGGCCGTCGGACCGGATGGTGATCCAGGTGCTTGACGACTCCACCGACCCCGTTGTAAAGGTAATCAATCAATCAGTCAATTAACCAGGCGCAAGCAGCTAGTAGCAGGCACTGGCAGCACGTACACTACACATGAGTCAATCGATCGTCCCTGGCAGCACGTACACACATTCTTGTATTATGGGTTGGTTTTTTGCTTGCAATTTGCCTTGCGTATACCTATGTAAAGAAATAGTATAAGAATGTTTAGGTTACTAAAGTAATGATCTAAACGCTCTTATATTTTTTTACGGAGGGAGTACTATAGTTTGTTGCCGGCCGTGATAAGTGGAGATGAAGTCCTGCACATAGACATCGATCGTAGACAAAGCAGTGGCCAATAGCATGTGGAGTGCACACAATCAATCTGGGATCGCCAGAACATGTTTGGCATATTATAACTAACCAGAATACCTGGCGGTCATGTGACAAAGAAGGAACGTGAGGAGACGTGGCAGTGGGTTAGGTGGCTGGATCTACCTTGATCGGCCTCCTAGTCAACGCTCCACTTATCTTTTCGAGCCTCACAGAAAAGTAAAAAAGAAAGAAAAAAAACTATATCAAGTTCGGGGTGCCACATTCCAATATTGTGGGATAGTGCTACCTCCGTTCCAAAATATTTCAAGTCCTGGATTTATCGAAAATCAAGCTTGTTTAAGTTCGACTATTAAGTTGATAGAAAAAATCATTAACGTCCAGAGCATCAAATTAGTCTCATGTGGTTCTTTATGAAATTTATTTTCCTACGATGCACATTTACGGTTGTTCTACATCTTAGAACATTTTTCTATAGATTTAGACAAAGTTAAGCAAGTTTGACTTAGGACAAACCTACACCTTTAATTACTAGCACTGCACTCTTGATCCTGGCGTTGACATGGCCAGTTTCATCATCAAGACTAGCCCGGTTTACGATGGAAATTAGTAAAAAAAAACAATTCTTAAGATCTTCATGTAAATTCAAATAGTTCAGGAGTTATACGAGACTTGGTTAATTCTGAGAGCTAGTTACACCCTTGGTTTTTTTTACAAAGAGACAAATTGTCAGTGGTAGATACAGTTTAGAAAGGCATGCTCCATGTTCCTGATGCAGAGTTTTGAACAATAGATTAGCCAACAGCACAATTCCAGATAAACAACGATCGTACATTCTTTTTCATTTTTATCAGGACTTGGTGAAGATTGAGTGCCAAAGATGGAGGAGCAAGGGCGTGAACATCAGGTACGAGGTCAGGGAGAACCGCAAGGGGTACAAGGCCGGCGCGCTCAAGCAAGGGCTGATGTGCGACTACGTGCGGGAGTGCGAGTTCATCGCCATGTTCGACGCCGACTTCCAGCCCGAGTCTGACTTCCTCCTGCGAACAGTCCCCTTCCTCGTGCACAACTCTGACATCGCCCTCGTCCAGACTCGTTGGAAATTCGGTCAGCCAGCCCTCGTGCACCATGTTCTAATACTACTATTAACCAAAAAAGGCTTTTGCCCCACTTTATAAGCAACCGCCACAAGCAACACAAGTCCGATACATAGGTAGCAACCAAGCACACACACACAAGCAACGCACACATACAAAGAGGTTTACAAAGGGGCTTATGCTGAGGGCACCAGCTCAACCAAGCACGTATTACTGTTTATAACTTTATAAGCAGGATCTAAGGCTTATTTTGTACTGTTTGTTGTGCAGTTAATTCGGATGAGTGTTTATTGACAAGATTCCAGGAGATGTCACTGGACTACCATTTCGAGTTTGAGCAGGAGGCTGGGTCCATAGTGTACTCGTTTTTTGGCTTCAATGGTACGTAAACTCGGTTTCATCATCATCATTGTGATGGACCCCAGGGCTCTGCATCACTTTAATACACACAACCATCCAAATGAGCACATTGAATGAGTGATTTCTTTGGGATTTTTGCATCTTCCAGGGACAGCCGGTGTTTGGAGGATCTCGGCTATCAATGATGCTGGGGGGTGGAAGGACCGGACGACGGTGGAGGACATGGACCTAGCTGTTCGCACGGCGCTGCTGGGCTGGAAGTTCGTGTATGTTGACGCCGTAAAAGTAAGCAAAAAGGAATGCTCTTTTTATTTAGTAGCTTCTCTGTCAGAAATAATCAAACCCATCGGGAAACAAACCGAACAATGCTCGGACTTGTGCGTGGTTAGGTCAGGAGTGAGTTGCCAAGCACATTCAAGGCATACCGATTTCAGCAGCACAGGTGGTCATGTGGACCAGCAAACCTATTCAAGAAGATGTTAGTAGAGATTCTAATGAACAAGGTCTGTATTTATTTGATATGGGAGGATACATCACCACACATACCATTCTGTTGCCTGAAATTTAATTTTCCCTGTGCAGCAAGTGTCATTTTGGAGCAAACTCCACCTGTTGTATGACTTCTTCTTCGTTGGGAAGATTGCTGCTCATACAGTGACATTCATCTACTATTGCTTTGCGATCCCAGTGTCCGTTTTCTTCCCTGAGATTCAGATACCTCTCTGGGGCATGGTCTACGTTCCAACTGTTATCACCCTCTGCAAGGCTCTTGGATCACCAAGGTAACATGCACCCTAAGATCGAATGAGAGTTGTAAAGTTTATTACATTCAGTTAACACCAGAAAGCCACTCTTTCAGTTCATTTCATCTGGTGATCCTCTGGGTCCTCTTTGAGAATGTGATGTCATTGCACCGGTTAAAGGCCACAATAACTGGTCTTCTTGATACTAGACGAGTCAATGAGTGGGTTGTCACTGAGAAATTGGGAGATGCCAACAAGATAGAGCCAGCCATGGAAGGATTAGATGATGTGCAAGTGATAGATGTCGAGCTATCGACGCCCCTAGTACCAAAGCTCGAGAAGAGGCGAACACGATTATGGGACAAGTAAGAAAAGTCTGCTATCTCGAAGCTAATACATTATGATATATACTACTTTGTTTACTGTATATTGAGTACCGATTTGAACATTTTGTAGTTTTGTCAAATAGTGCCTGATATGTGTGTTCTTGTTATCAGGTACAATTGCTCAGAGATTTTTGTTGGAACCTGCATAATTATATGTGGATGCTACGACGTGCTTTACGCAAAGAAAGGATACTACATCTACCTCTTCATTCAAGGCCTAGCATTCCTCGTCGTCGGTTTTGAGTACATCGGCACACGCCCTCCCAGCGCCGAATAAGCTACCATGCCATTCATGGAGCTGATACGCATGGTTACGACAAACCACGTGCAAGTAAAGCCCCTCTCCTGCACATATCGATCTCAGAACATAACGATATACAATGAATTTTTACTTGGCCCTGGTCAGATCTGATCCAACCTTCAATTTTTTGCTGCCAAGAAGGCTATCAAAGTTACATGGTAGCTCATTTGATAATAACATGCAGTATTTACTGAAGCGTCATGACAGAAAGATGCATTCAACACCTCGAAGAATAACAGAAGTTGTAAATGAAATAACATGCCTTGTCAATTACTTACATTAGATTCTCCAAAAATGTATGTGCCAATGTACTTACTGATGTAGCTTATTTAGAATAGAGGATGATCAGCACTTTGTGCAGTTGTGTTGTGTAGTCGGCCAAAACATGTAAATGTACATTTGCTCAACACCATTTATAAATCTGTCGAATTCGGACGGACCTTAGAATGCAATAACAAAAATTCAGACAAATGTTGGAATGCAGCCAAATTTAGACATGAAGCTTAGCAAGCGAATGAATATTTATGGTATAACATTTTCCACGTGAGGCAGAGGAGGGAGATGTGCGCCCATGCTTATATGCGTGGGGTAGACGAAAGGTCAGTGCTTTGCTGAGTTCGGAACTCGGCATAGGAATCCCAGCCGTCCAATAGCCATTGACACGTCTCCCATGGTCCCACCTGCCAGGTCTTTGCTGAGTTTTTTTCCACGGGAGCTCGGCATCGACGTGACCCCTGAAATTCTGTAGTAAAAAATAAAAAGGAAAAAAGACTGCTGTTTTTTTGTTAGTGCAAACCCAGTAAACATAGACCGTCATCATATCTCTGTCGCCTAGTTGTTGGTGGGGCCCACCTGTTAGGGCACTGCCCAGTTTCTGACGTGAGAAACTCGATCAATGTGCGACATCGTCGAATTTCTCCTTGTCATCAAGTCCCTTTTTACGGGCACTGGGCACACATTGATATTTGCCGAGTTTTGTGGCACTACAGAGTTCAATTGCCTGGAAACTCGGCAGCCACCTTACACTGCCGAGCTCCTGATAAAAGGAACTCGAGGAACCTTGGAAACTCGACATCTGCAGCGTTCCAATAGTGATTTGATTTTAATTTGTAAAGGTTTGTAAAACTTACATAGGTTCACCGTAGGTGTAGGATTTTTTTTGCGTTTATCTTGGTAGAGTGACACCCTTCCACGGTCCCAGTAGCATAGTCAGAACTTTTGTGAAGGTTGGGCAAACATGAGGCTAAGTGCCTAATCTTTAAATCGGAATAGGGTGTCTGAATGGATGCGGAGTATCTAGCCCGACCTCATATGCTCCCTAATGAACAGCAAAATTGAAAATAATAGTAAAAAAATCACAAAATTCTGAAAAATAAGTGGTGCAAACTTTGACAAATGTTCTCAGTGCTTGCAAGTTTTCATCCCGAAATAACATTCATAGAAGTCGTGGTAAAAAAACAAAATCAATACTCCAAAAAAATGCTATTTTCGAAAGCATTTTGGAGTGTTTTTTTCTTTCTTTTTTCTTTTTGCTATGACTTCCATGAATGTTGTTTCAGGATGAAAATTTGACAGCACCGAGAACATTCGTCAAAGTTTGCACCAAAAAATCAGATTTTTTTTTAAAAAAAATTGGAATTTACTGTTCATCCCGAGCTTAGCTCGGGAGTAGAAGGGGACTTTCGTGTTCGAATACGCAACATATAAAATAGCTTTAAATTTCCAAACAATAATCCAATTAATAATGAAGTGAAATATATAAACATAGTAATCATACAAATGTATGAACTAATAATAATATATCAGTATTCAGCTTCATAGACGAAAATAAAGTTGTGGGCACAACAAAAGTCATGGAACCAAGCCATGCATAGAACCAAACTTCATGTTGCAAGCAAAAGTATAGTAATCCAAATTAATTACCTTAAGAATTAATTGAAAACCTCTATTAATTGAAAACCTCTGCTTCTGTTTCTGGTTGCATATCATTCACATTTTTTTGTTGAATTTGCATTTTCACTACTTTCTCTATTAATTGAAAACCTCTTCATGTATGACACTTGATAATTCAAATTTTGAAGTTAACATATAATTATCTGAAACATATCCCTAAGAAAAAGACTAGTTCCATGAAGTCATGATCTGTCCCAATAGGTAATTGCACACGCCCTGGCCATAAAACATTAACCCTAAATCTATCAATGTTTTTAAATCATTACCAAGCTAGCACGTGAATACGCGGTTACTTGAAAAACTATGTTTAAGTGGCTGGTTAGAGCATACACAGCCGGGCACCCCAAACCCTCCTCAAACACCCTGGCAGCTCGCCCGGTCACGAAATTTTGACCCAGTCGGGCGCCTCAAACAGGTCTCAAACGGCCGGACTGACCGGCACCCTTCATATGCAGCCCAAATATGGGACGGATATGAGGGCACCAGGGTGCACTTGGGCACGTCTGTCGCGATGGACCCGGCACACATTGACCCGCTCGACCCCTACATATATTTCTCCCCATCCGCTCCCCGGACCAAACCCTAGCCAATTCACTCCACTCCCCTCCGCCACCCAAGCTCGTCTCCGGCATGGCGGGCAGCGGATCCGAATCCTTCACCTCCAGATCCGTCGACCCCGAGCTCATCCCTCGTGGCCCCGAGGAGGAGATGGTCGTCCGGCTTGCGCTCCGCCGCTCCCGGGACAAGCCCGTGCACGACAGCGCTCGGACTCCATCCGTCGGGAATCCACTGCGTCCGCCCAAATGGCGCATAAATCTGGCGCCAGGGTATTCGTCGTTGCCTCACCGGAGGTGGTGCGATCTGTCTGGCGTCCGAACGCGGTGGTGGACGCGCAACCTCTCCGTCCGCACGCCGAGGTCATTGAAGCATCATGGGCGTCGTCCGACGCAACCATTGCACAGTGAGCCTATCATGCGGGGCAGTCGACGCAGGAGGCGGTGGCAGTGTGGATGTCGCCGAGGCGGAGTCGCATTCTACGGTGCCCTGTATGGTGCACCACTCCGGGATCCGCAACCGCGTTGTCGCTGGCTTGTCCCAGAACGGATCCATCATCGGTCTGACGTCCGCTGGCATCCAACGGGTTCCGGGATCCGACGAGAAAGAGTAGGGCATCGGATACGGCGGCGCCTTGAATTCTGTGAGTCGGCTCGTGTCCCATGCCCTACTCTACCTTGCCGGTGTCCGGACCAACGCTCTTGGGAGCGTAGCCGGCCGCCGAATATGGCCACAGCGAACGGACGAGCTCCGCTTAAAGATCGTTATGGTGCATGTTATAATATGGATTTGAGATTTCTAATTTGAGATATCCGGATGTGGTTTGCTTTATTTGAGACGTGACCAGTCAGTGTCCGAGCGTCCGCGGGCGTTGGGTGGGGGGGGGGGGGTCAGATTTGCCCATCACGGCTGTAGATGCTCTTAGATTCCCACTTTTCATCTGTATCTTACATTCTCGATCTGATGGCAATTGTTGGAAGTTTTTAGATTTTCACTGAATGGTCATTTTCACTAGATACTTCAACAAATTACTATACTATTAGGTTTGTTTAAAGTGTTTGCAACACCATGCAAATACGTAGGTGGTATACCCAAAGCTTTTTTTTCTAATAGGACATTGTTGTTTCTAAGATAGCAATATCCGCAGAGGATAGTGAATACGCAAAGTACTTTAAAAAATGGAAAAAGTCTAAAATAAACCTTGAACTTGTAGATGAAAGCTAAATCGAAGCCCAAACTTTAAATCCAGGAAATCAGCACAATGAACTCTCTGATCCAGGTCTATTTTAACCTTGAGTGAGTTCCCAAACAGGGATTCGACATGGCATGTTAAATCCCGGGATTGTTGGCTGTGGACTCGACTGGGCTGGCCCATCAGGCACGAAGCAAGTTTTTTAAATTTTTCTTTAACGCGCGACCTAAAAAGTATTTCTCTTCCTTAAAGCGCAATGTGACAAAAACTATTAGGGCAGAATCCAACTTGGGACCTGGCAGAGTGTAGCTCCTCCCGCTAGCCACTAGTACATACAACTATGAGTCACACTATAAGTGGCCCGGTATATTTAAGCAGACACCGAAGCGTTGAACTTTGAAAAAAAAATAGGGGCAAACAAATATTCAAAACATAAACAATTTTGGAAATGTCCGGACATTGTATAAAGTGTGAGCACTTTTTGGAAATTCTGAATACTATAGGAAAACAACTATTTTTTTGAAAAAGCAATCAATTTTAAAAACACGAACACTTTTTCAAACCTGAAGAATGCGAACACCTTTTGAAAATTGTAAAACTGGGAACAAATTTTGAAACCTGACCAAATATGTAAAGAAATTTTTAGTGACATCTAAAAAATATCACGAGTTTGGATAAATGTATGTGGCTTTTCATAAACAAATTGTACAATGTAAAATATTATACTTGTGATTCAAAAAGAATAAAAAATGCGCTTGTGACATTGAAAAACTGTATACAATGTAAAAAAAATGTTTGCGTGATGTGAAAAAATGTATCATACCCTTAGATGACTATATGTGACATGTGTTTGGAAAAAGTGTATACAATTTTAGAAATGTGTAACAATGTAAAAATAATGTTCGTGTAGTTTATAAAATGTTTATTTTTGTTAAGAAAATGTAAAATGTGTATTTGAAAAAATATTACCGTGTATTGAAAACATGTATTTCAAAAAAGACTATACTTGTGATTCAAAAAGAATCAAAATGCGCTTGTGACATTTAAAAAACTGTATACAATGTAAAAAAAATGTTTGCGTGATGTGGAAAAATGTATCAAAACCTTAGATGACTATATGTGACATGTGTTTGGAAAAAGTGTATACAATTTTAGAAATGTGTAACAATGTAAAAATAATGTTCGTGTAGTTTATAAAATGTTTATTTTTGTTAAGAAAATGTAAAATGTGTATTCGAAAAAATATTACCGTGTATTGAAAACATGTATTTCAAAAAAGACTATACTTGTGATTCAAAAAGAATCAAAATGCGCTTGTGACATTTAAAAAACTGTATACAATGTAAAAAAAAATGTTTGCGTGATGTGGAAAATGTATCATACCCTTAGATGACTATATGTGACATATGTTTGGAAAAAGTGTATACAATTTTAGAAATGTGTAACAATGTAAAAATAATGTTCGTGTAGTTTATAAAATGTTTATTTTTGTTAAGAAAATGTAAAATGTGTATTTAAAAATATTACCGTGTATTGAAAAAATGTATTTCAAAAAAGACTATACTTGTGATTCAAAAAGAATCAAAATGCGCTTGTGACATTTAAAAAACTGTATACAATGTAAAAAAAAAATGTTTGCGTGATGTGGAAAAATGTATCATACCCTTAGATGACTATATGTGACATGTGTTTGGAAAAAGTGTATACAATTTTAGAAATGTGTAACAATGTAAAAATAATGTTCGTGTAGTTTATAAAATGTTTATTTTTGTTAAGAAAATGTAAAATGTGTATTTGAAAAAATATTACCGTGTATTGAAAACATGTATTTCAAAAAAGACTATACTTGTGATTCAAAAAGAATCAAAATGCGCTTGTGACATTTAAAAGACTCTATACAATGTAAAAAAAATGTTTGCGTGATGCGGAAAAATGTATCATACCCTTAGATGACTATATGTGACATGTGTTTGGAAAAAGTGTATACAATTTTAGAAATGTGTAACAATGTAAAAATAATGTTCGTGTAGTTTATAAAATGTTTATTTTTGTTAAGAAAATGTAAAATGTGTATTTGAAAAAATATTACCGTGTATTGAAAACATGTATTTCAAAAAAGACTATACTTGTGATTCAAAAAGAATCAAAATGCGCTTGTGACATTTAAAAGACTGTATACAATGTAAAAAAATGTTTGCGTGATGTGGAAAAATGTATCATACCCTTAGATGACTATATGTGACATATGTTTGGAAAAAGTGTATACAATTTTAGAAATGTGTAACAATGTAAAAATAATGTTCGTGTAGTTTATAAAATGTTTATTTTTGTTAAGAAAATGTAAAATGTGTATTTGAAAAAATATTACCGTGTGTTGAAAACATGTATTTCAAAAAAGACTATACTTGTGATTCAAAAAGAATCAAAATGCGCTTGTGACATTCAAAAAACTGTATACAATGTAAAAAAAATGTTTGCGTGATGTGGAAAAATGTATCATACCCTTAGATGACTATATGTGACATGTGTTTGGAAAAAGTGTATACAATTTTAGAAATGTGTAACAATGTAAAAATAATGTTCGTGTAGTTTATAAAATGTTTATTTTTGTTAAGAAAATGTAAAATGTGTATTTGAAAAAATATTACCGTGTATTGAAAACATGTATTTCAAAAAAGACTATACTTGTGATTCAAAAAGAATCAAAATGCGCTTGTGACATTAAAAAAACTGCATACAATGTAAAAAAAAATGTTTGCGTGATGTGGAAAAATGTATCATACCCTTAGATGACTATATGTGACATGTGTTTGGAAAAAGTGTATACAATTTTAGAAATGTGTAACAATGTAAAAATAATGTTCGTGTAGTTTATAAAATGTTTATTTTTGTTAAGAAAATGTAAAATGTGTGTTTGAAAAAATATTACTGTGTATTGAAAACATGTATTTCTAAAAATGCACGTAATGTATTTGAAAAATGTCGAAAGTGTATCAAAAAATATTTCATGTCTACTCTAAAAATGCACATTGGGTACTGAGAATAATTACACTTGTGTAAAATAGAAAATCGGTTACCGGTAAAGAAACAAAATAAAAGCGAAAAAACAAACAATATGAAGAAAATGAAAAAAAGAAGAAAAAAAGGAAATTATAACGAAGAAAGAAAAACCAGAGAAAAAACAAAGTATAATGAAGACAAAAACATTTTAAAACCGAAGAAAAACCAAAGCAGCGCGAGCAACTAAGTTAATGGGCCGGCCCAATGCAGCGAATACCAGCTAAATCCTTTCAAGGTTCAAAATAGATCAGGATCAGAAAGTTTGGTGTCCTAATTTCAGTGATTAAGAATTCAGTTTGATTTACCTTCCCCCTACAAGTTGAAGGTTTATTTTAGACTTTTTCCTTAAAAAAATATTTGCTGTACGGAAACGAAGAAAAGGCGTGACGGTGGGAGGTTTTGCTCCCGGCGGGGCTCGAACCCGCGACCTTCGGCTCATAAGACCAACGCTCTAACCAGCTGAGCTACGGGTAAAAAATTTGGTTCCCGCTTTTTATATGTTACTTCCCTGTACATCAAATTGACCGGCAAAACTACGGGAGCTCGATCGTTCGTTGCTCTCGAAAAAAGTTTAAAACAAAAAAGGCATCTTTTTATAAACAGGGCACACTAATATCAGGGTATATTAGTTTATTAATCATCTCAGCTCAGCTTAGCGTCAACACACTGTTAAAAACTCTGGAAGAGAATACGGCCAGGAGCCTGAAGCAAACCTGGCCCTAACAGGAAGTTGCAAGCACAAACATCAGAATCCCTCCCATCAAGTTTGTGTATCCGACTATCCCTTGCGCTCCGCAAAAAATGTAGCCGTTTCCATAATCTATACTGGAGTAGTTCAGGTCGCTGAACAAAGTATGAACAAAAAGAACAAAATGTAGCCGCTGGGATAGTGGTAAGTATGAACAAAAAGAACTCCATTCCTGAACAAAGTTTCCGTAATCTATACTGTATAATACTAGCCGCCCAGGAGGAGCCTCAAGCAACCAAACTGCTAATGACAGAATGCTGCAAGCAAAAACACCAGTAGCCCACCCAAAGCATGCCTACCCCTCGGTACTTCACAAAAATGTAGCCATCAGGCTAAGGCTACCAGAGCATAGAAAAATCACCGCGCACCTGCTATATATCAACCAGCAAAACGCGAAACAAAAGAAGGAACTTCGTCGAAACAAAGTATCCGTAAATTATGTGCTGCGAGTGCTTCCTGTGCTTTTAACCTGCACCAAAAGCGCGCCGCGCCGACGAAACCATGCTTGATAACATCGCCCTTCAGCATATGCCATGCGGCGGCGGCGGCGGCGGGTACTGGTGGTAGCCGCTGGGAGGCACCAGGAACGTGCTGGTGACGCTGCCATCGGAGCCGGTGGTCGGAGAGCTCGTCTGCGGGCTTCCAGCAGGAAGCAGCACGCTCCTCCCGGCCTGCATTGGAGGCAGGTTGTTGATCTGCGCCTGCCAGCCCAAATCCTGGAAACCCCACCGGTACGTCCTGAAGTCATGCTGCTGCGGGGGAGGAGTCGGAGTCTGGTGCCACTGGCCATAGCTGCCTGCACCCATGCTCGCAGTCGTAGGGTATCTCTCGCTGGACCCTCCTGGTATATCGTGTCTGCTTTGGGGGTAGTAGTAGTGCTGGTGCTGATCCGTTGGGCACGCCCCGCCTGAGAATGGCGGCCGCCTCTGGTCTTGTTGGAAGGCTCTGCTGTTGTACTGCTGCTCGGCTGGGTAACCAGGGTTCGAGAAGTGGGATGCATCGACGTTTGCCGACGTTGGGCGTTGCTGCTCTGGCTGTACCCATTGCTGCTGGCTCCCTTGGTGCATAGCATTTGTATTATGATCATCTGGCAGCCACCATTGCTGCTGGCTCCCTCGATGCTGGAGATTTGCATGACCATCCGGCATCCCCCATTGCTGCTGGCTCCCTTGGCGCCGAACGTTTGCGTGTGCATATGTTTGCCCCCACTGCTGATTGCCCCCTTGCTGCGCAACATTTGCGTGTGCGTATGGCTGCCCCCACTGCTGGTAACTCCCTTGCTGCGGAACATTTGCGTGTGCGTATGGTTGCCACCACTGCTGGTTACTCCCTTGCTGCGGAACACTTGCATGTGCATATGGTTGCCCCCGCTGCCGGTTACTCCTGCGCTGCGGAACATTTGTGTCTGCATATGGTTTCCCCCGTTGCTGCTTACCCCCTAGCCGTGGAGCATTTGCGTGTGCATATGACTGCCCCCACTGCTGAGTACAACCTTGCTGCATGGCATTTCTGTGTGCATCTGGCATCCCCCACTGCTGACTCCCTTCGTGCTGGGCATTTGCATGCACATCTGGCAGGCCCCACTGCCGACTCCCTTGATACAGAACATTGGCATGTACATCTGGCCGTCCCCACTGCTGGCTCCCTTGCTGCCGAGCATTGGCATGTACATCTGGGAGCCTCTTCTCCGATGCAAAACCGGTATCCTTACATTCATTAATCACAACGGTTTTCGCAACAGAAGGCGAGAATCCCTGGTACTGTGGATGTTCTCCAGTCAGATAGCCAGGCTGAGATACATCTGCAGATTGCTGAAAAATGTTGGCACATTCGAGTAAGTGATGCAAAAGGCGGCGTGTCGATATGGGAAAATATCTGGGAAATCTTAATGTGCGAGAAGAGAGTGCTACTGAAAATGCGAGTATTAAAAGGAATCCTCATCTTACCTGTGTGAGTTCAGAGAATCCATTACAGACCGTAGAATTGCATAGTGTATAGCCATCCCGTTTCATCTGCATATACAACCCAAAACTCAGAAATCGACCTGAAATATTATTTCAGTATATACGAAGAAGACAGTTCCTAAAAAAACCATCCAGGGCAGCAACTAGTTTAATATGCAAAAAGGGTAAACAATAAAAAAAAATACTGATATTTAAACATATATCAACAGCTTGTCAGTGCCTAGCGGCAAGTGGCCACAGACAGAATGTATTTTTTTAACCAAACAAAGACAGAAATGTTCAATTTCTTTATTGTCAAAACAATGAGTGCCTTGGAAGACAATGCTTACTTACCAGAAGAATGAATTGATCCACAAACTTCTTTGCTTGATCCTGAAGCATAGCATGGAGGAGACAGAGATGAAGAGGTATTACAGTATTATTCTTGCATTGTAAAACTGAATTAGAATAGTACTCACAGAAGTGGGAAGAGTAGCGATGTGAAAACGCTCATCTCCCGATATCATTTCAACAGCTATTTGATGGTCCTCCGGTGATTCAGACTCAAGAAGGCAAAGTATGTAATGAGATTGATCAACTATACCTGCCATGCATGATGCTTTAGAACAAGAGCAGAACTAAGCGCAAAATAAGACTATGCGTGCACAAGCAGAAATAAACCGACCTCTACAGAAATATTGTACACGGTGAAAAACAAGGCTTCTAATATTTCGAGTATGTTTCGTTCTCCTAGTTGGATAGCATGAAATGGTCTCTTCCCGCGTGTATGGACTTCCCTCAGCACCCTCATACCGAATGAAACAAGATGGTGAGCAGGAATTCACTGGCGTCAATGTTTCAAGACCATCAATTTTAGCAGCATTCCCATCTGGTGCATGCCTACATAGAGAATAATGAACAATGTAAAGAACTTCTATAATTCTGGCACCAGTTGTACCGAAAAAACCCAACTTAAAATGAGAAGTACAGAGTGAAGTTGTACAACACCTCTGGGTGGTCAGGATGACCTCTGATAGAATCCTTTCTATGTTAGGTTCAATGTTATATAAAGGGTGTCCAATGCACACCTCAATATCTGGAGAAATACCAAATTGACTGCTAGTACCATCAGCAACACCTGGTACTATTGAGCTTCTGTCCTCACACGAACGCCTGACCAGAATATCAGCTTGTTTCTGCCCGTTCCCTTCGAAATGGATTTGCTGGTTCAGAGAAATGGTAGAAGTTCCTGATACTTTTATCTTTGAAGTAGTAGGTTGGGCCTCCATGGAAGCTTTATCCACCTGAGGTTTGGCATCTGCATTTCTTGAACTTGCATTGCAGGAAGTTACAGGGGTCACTGAACTGTCTTTGAGCTCTCCTCCGTGCTTGTCCACATCTACACATGAGACCAGATGACTTTCTCTCATCCTTGTATCCGAACAGTGAACCTTTTCAGGGATTTTTTCTATATGCAGACTATTTCTGTTCAAGGAAGAGTGTGGAAGAGTGGCCGGGAGTATTGACAGGGGCTCATTTTCCTTTCCTCTGCCGATTGACTGTTCTAACTTGACCTCAACCGGCAGCTCTTTTTGAGATCCCAGCTTAACCTTTTCAGGGAACTGTTCTAAACATGACTCATTTCTGTTGAAGGAAGGAAGTGGGTGATTTCTTGAGACAACTGAGAAGGGCTTCTGTTCCTGTAATCTCATGTCCTTTTTGCCCATGGTCTGATCAACCATAACCTCAACTGGCAGTTCTTTCCGAGAACCCTGCTTAACCTTTTCGGCAAACTTTTCTGGACATGGATCCTTTATGTTCAAGGAAGGAGTTGAGAAGGACTTCTGTTGATGTACTTCCATGTCCTTGTTGCCTATTATCTGACATACCTTGTCCTCAGCCGACGGTTCTTTTGGAGATCCTAGCATAAGACCTTTATTTGAAGCCTCCGCTGACTTTTCAAACTGGTCATCGGAACTTTGGGAGCTCAACCTTGCACTTTTGTCTGAAAACAACCTTCCATGTTGAAGATTCGAGCACTCCTTTCTCTTTTGTGGTAGAACTGTCTGTGTTAGCAATCGTCCCTTTTTATGATCAACCTCCATGATATCTAAGTCCACCTGATGCTGATCATGATTCTGAAGAAAATTATCAGAAGCAGGAGTACTTGATGCACTTTGTTCTCTGTCACAGAAGGCAGAACAGTTGATAATGGAAGAAGAGCATTGCGTAGTATCTTCGGGATCAGACACTGCAGTTGATTTGGCACTGTTAACTTGGGGAGGTGATGGACAGTTCACTGGCAAGCAGCTCAGTATTCCGCTTGGCAAGACTTCTAGAGCTGAATTCTCAATGCATACTGCTGCACCATCACAGGCGTTGCATTCCCTGGGCTTGCATTTTTCAGGAGGGCCAGGAGAAGTATTGAGAAGAGATGTCGCTTCCATTCGTTGTCTTCCCTTATGTAGACCTAAATCGATCTATTTGTATTCAATTTGGCACAAAAGCACAAGCTAAGTTGCAGTACTTTCTAAAGTTAACAAAAGAATTGAGTAGGATCCAGGAACTGAAAGCGGGGGTACCTTCTTAACAGAGTTGCAAAGCTTTTCAAGGCATGGCTTAGGATCCAAATTAAGCCTGGGTTGCAAGGAATTAATGATGGTCGACTCGGCAATCTGAAACATGCATAAGAAAAATAAATCAGGTGGGATTTTGCAAGTAGCAGATGAGAGTTAAACATTGCCATTTCAGGTTTACAGAAGTGCTGACCAATTGCTCATGATAAGTCCATGAAGCATCCGCAATCAAAGATAGATCACTGACAACACATTCAGTGCCCAGTCTAAGAGCAATTCTGTTCATTATGGGGAAGTCGTCTTCTGAAGAATTATCCCCATTCGACAGGAAGGACCTGTAGTCCCGCACCTGCGTACATTACAATGTGAAAAAGGAAACCCGCATAAGCAGAGATAATACAGACACTGAAGTTGGAAGATACGACTTGAGCTAACCTCACAAACAACAATTCCATTTTGGAATTTGCAAGGGATACCGTGCAATATATCTTTAGGCAAGCAGCCATACTCAATATCCTGTAAGAACACATTTATAAAAGTATAAAATCCACGGATGATGCACTACAAGAAACTGTAACAGAAATAAGAAGGCCATCTGGAGTCAGGACAACATAACTTGTTAAGGATGCTCTGAATTTCTGGTAATAAATATGCAACCAAAGCTATCTGGTGGTTCGCCCACAGAAAGAACATACCATAAAAGAAATATAATGTACAATCCCAGAAATATGGAATGTTCAGTGGCTATATGAATTGAGTGCACAGTAACACTTTACTCTGATCTCATCAGCAAAAGAGAATAGTGTGGACAACAAATTACGGCAGGTAAAATGCCCTGCCACGGTCTGTCGTCTCGTGTGTTCGCCTCCGGCGTGCCCATAAATTTGTTGCACAGGAATGGACTGCAAAGTCCAGCACCCACTCCGCAGTGCAATTACTCACTCCTTTTCTACCTTGTTTCTGTAACTTGAAAATCGACTCATGATTAATTACCCCCCGGCCCCCAGGTCACCCCCCTCTCCCCTTGACAATTCAGAGAAAAACGAAATGAGCACCATACGTACAGACAGCAGAGCTCTGGACGCCCTGGTGTAGGGCATCCTCTGTAGATCATCACCAATCAGGAACACAAGCATCCCCTGCACCGAAACCAACAAATTCGGCCATGAGCAACAGAGCATCATCAATCATCAAGTAACAAACGAACAAACATGTAGCAGCAGCGGTCAGTGCGACTCGCACACAGACCTTGTCGAGCCCGCCGACCGAGTACCCATCCGGGAACAGATTCAGCGCGAAGGACGCCTCGAGGCCTGCATCGTCAGAGGTTTCAGCATCACCAGCTTGTCGTTAAGCAACATTTGGTTTGAGCGAGTACGGAATAACAGATTAACTGAACAGATTCCTCGCGGAATCGGGCAGACGGGTCGGGGCCTCACCGAAATCGGCAGGATCGGCTCCATGTACGGACGATCGGGCGGCGACGGCGTCGCCACCGAGCCCCTGCCCCGCCGTGGCGGCCTGCAGCACGGTTTCAGATAGTGAGTGTTCCGTACGCTCGTGTTCACGGCGAAATCTCGCGATACGGAGGAGATAGACGGAGGCGGGGCTTATCGTGAACGGGGGAGACGGGGAGGTGGGAGACGCGGCGAGCGGAGGGTGCTCACCTCCCACGGCGGCGGCTTGGGCGAGCCGTCCGGGGCGTCGGCGGCGGGGGCGGAGGCCGGGGGCGGCGGGTAGAAGCGGCGGCCGCGGCGGGAGAGCTTGAAGGAGACGACCATCGCGCGACCGCGGTGGCGGTGGCGGTGGCGAAGGGGGGTAGGGTTTTGTCCGGCGGTGGGTGGTTGGTCGGGGGGTTTTTGGCGGAGAGGTGGCGCCAGGCGGCGAGGACGGAGCAGAGAGAGTGGGGGAGGGAGGCCGGATGGCCCACTGGCAGTGTCAGCGGGGCGGGGCGGGGCGGCACGCGGCACGCGCGCGGTGCGGCGTGCCGTTGCAGGCGTGTGGTGGGGCCCACATGTCAGACGGGGTGGCGTGCTGTGGTGGTGCCCGCGGCAGAGGCCGTATCTTACGTGCTTATTTTCCCCCATTTTTCAGCCACTACGTCTTGTTTCAAATTAATAAAGTAAAGTTTTAATTGTGTGTTAAGTCAGATTTCTTCATGCTTGACCAGATCCAAGACGCACCCCCTCCGTTTAAAACAAGTGTTCTCCATTCTAAAATAAGTGTCGTATGCGCTGCCCTACCGGCGAGTCTTGAGCCGGCTTGTTTTCTTGAGATCCTGGATAATTAGTGTTATGCTTATAATAAATAAGTTACCATCTCCTATTGGAATTTGCACCCTCCTCACCAACAGGAGCAGTCGCGTTCTCACCCGCCGGTCTTGCAGCCAAATCAAACGGTCTCTTGTAAGCCAAACCAAGCCGTCTCGACTCATTGCAGTAGATTTTGGTCGATCGTATCGATAATGAAGAGACTCATATTTTGATTATGTGGTAACTGGTTACAAGTCAATGCGAGCCAAACAGCTATAACGTTATCGAGTCACATTGTAATCTGATTATAGGATGAAATCAGTGAACCAAACACACACTTTCGTAGACTTAAGACAAAGTTTGAACTGCATTTAATTTGGAACTTTGGATGTATGAAATTCATGTACTATAAAAAGCTCGTGTGGCTTGTCTGTTGTTACAAAACGATATCAACACATGACGACATTAAAACATCTATGCCTGCGGTAAAGCCATAAGCATGGAACTCATCTGGTTTCGACCTTTTCCTGCTTCTCCCTTTTGATCATTGCTAGACGGAAGCATTTATACTCTCCGTAGAGAGCCGCGTTGTGTTTATTTATCTCTGGCAAAACAACCTTTCCTTGGCATACACGAAGTTGCTGATCGTTCATATACGATCTTCTACACGGGAGAGATATGAGGAGATGATAGTGATAGAATAGGTTGAGATTACATTGAGATAATTCTATGTTTATCTAACACTCTCTCTTGTCTCAACCATCCTAAATTAAGATTTCTCTTGAATTCTTCAAATGGCTTATCTGGCATAGCTTTAGTGAAGCCAACTGCTACTTGGCCTTTGGAATGAATAAACCATATGTCCAACTTCTTTTCTGCAACCCTTTCACGTACAAAGTGAAAGTCGATTTCATGTGCTTTTTCGTCGGCTTCTTCTTCATTTCTCCAGTCTATTCTTTATGTTCCGGTTCTTTGGGTTTCTTTTCCTTGTTTTTCTTTTTAAGTTTTCTTGTTCTTTTCCTTGTTTTCTCTTTTTTCTTTTCTGTTTTCCAGTTCATTTTTATTATTCATTTTATAAAATTATTGTTTTTTATTAAAATAAATATTTCTAAAAGAGCCTAACAGTATTAAATTTGCATGAATATGCTTGTAAATACTTGAATAATTTTACATTTTTTCCTCACATTCGACAAGCTAACATGAAGATGGAAGAAAAACAACGGTGCAGTCCAAAACGTAACAGCCATCAGATGACAGGAATATCCTTGTGCTATCATGATGCATTATAATTTCCCATGGGCCGCTCCGACGGAAATACGCATGTCTACCGATGACTTCCCCTGATGATGGTTGGTCGTCAGGAAGGGGAGCTCATAGGACGCTCTTCGCGTCAAATTGTCGTCCCGGCGCACAGGGAGGCAGCTTGACTGGACCGGCCCATAGAGCTGTATGGCTGGAAGTAATAGAAATCAAAAAAGAGTGGCAGGCGCGATGGAAGGAATCGAACCAGCAACCATCAGCTTGCACATGCGTACCCCCAATCACTCCAGCTATCTACCATTGCTTGTACCAGACCAACGCGCAACTAAAATAACCGAGCACAACCGTCCAACCGGACTTGTCTACTGTAACCAACCGGAATTACTTACTGAACTTCTTAAAAAAAGTTCACATTTTTTTCCTGAAAGTGTATATTTAGAAAAAGAGCGAACATTTTTTGAATAACTGAAATAAATAACAGACAGGAACACTTTTTCGCATATGCAAAAAAAATTGAAACTGCAGAAAATGTTTTCGAGAACCGTGAACCACTTTTTGAGTTGAACAAATTATGAAATTCCAAACAAATTTCTAAACCACGATTTATTTTTTGAATTTTTGAACAAATATTAGAAAATGCAACATTTAATGAAATTACGAAAATACGAAACCGTGGACATTTTTGGAATTTGTGAACAAATATTTGAAAATGGAACTTCATGAAATAACTAACAGAAAAATTTGAAACCACCAACATTTTTTGAAATTCCTGAACACCTTTTCGAATGTGAATTTTTTTTGAATTTCGGACCAAATTTTGCAACCGCGAACATTTTTTACAATTCCAGAAGTATTTTTGAAATATGAACATTTTCTAAATTTGTGAACAAGTTTTCAAATACATGAACATTTTTTGAAATTCTTGTACATTTTTTGAATGTATGAACATATTTTATAAAATGGAACATATTTTAAAATCTGAAGAAAAAATTTGAATATAAAAAAAGACAAATATCAACATGAAAAAGGAAAAAAATGAAATGAAAAGGAAAGGAAACAACAAAAGAAAAATAGACAGAAAAGAAAAACTGAAAACCAAAAATAAACAGGAAACCCGATTCATAGAACCTTCTAGAAGGTTCCCAAACCAGGAAAACCGGCTGGGAACCTCTAGAAGGTTCCCAAAACCGGAAACGCTGCAACCTCGTTAGTGGGCCAGCCCAGGTGATCGGTCGATCGGTAAGTCTGTGCGAAAGGTCGACGCTTTGACGCAACTTGCGTCCAACAGGGAATTCCGCCAGGAAGAGGTACTTTGGGAAGCCTAGACCTCAAGTAACATTCATGTGTCTAGGGCCCGTAATGTACTTTTAATATATAATACTAGCTTCGTTTCTAAATATAAGTCCTTTTAGAGACTTCAATATGAACTACGTACTGATGTATATAGACATATTTTAGAGTGTAGATTCACTCATTTTGCTTCGTATGTAGTCCATATTGGAATCTCTAGAAAGACTTGCATTTAGGATCGGAGGGATACTAGAGGCTAGCGTGCGCTTCACCGCGCAATTCTTCACGAGTGAAACTAACTATTTTATAAATGCAGATTATTGCAATCAATTGTTTTATTTTGATTTTATCTGTGTTGGCTTTGTGTTTAAATTTTTTATTGGTGGTGTTTTTTTATTTGTATATCGTGTTGGGTTGTTACAGTAATTTTTTCCAAGAGGAAAGATGAGTTGTTTGATGCGTGGTTGTGAAATCTTTGCACGTTTCGCCCTTGGTGTCAGCCGGTGGTGATTGTTTGCTCCTATTTCACGCTAAAACCATGGAATTGCTACTTCAACGCTCACATGGGCAGTCAATCGCTCAGCTTGGCTTCCTGGTCCTCTCGATCGTTTAGTTCTTTTTTGCTTCCCACACTGCTAGCTCAAAAAAATAATTGCCAATCTTTTTTTATTTGAAAAAGTTAGTTAAACTTAAATGATGTTTAAGGAAGTTTAGAAATATGATGAATTTTAGAAAACATTCATGATTTTTAATATATTCATGGATTTCAAAAATGTTTCACAAATTTAAAGTTTTCAAAGTTAAAAAATGTTCACAAACTTTAAATGATCGTGAATTTAAAAATATTCACATTTTAATCAATATTAATGCACTTGAAAAAAGTGAATTTGAAAGCATGTTTATGGTTTTCAAGTACACAAATTTAAATAAACGCTCATGAATTGAAACATGAAAAGAGAAGAAGAAATAAAACTAAGCACTACACACTTACGCGTGGCATCCTCAGCAACCCCCACAACCGTCGAAGCACCAGAATGCTTCAATTCAAGGGAGCTTAGTATCTCTACTATAGATAGATGTGTGATCGTCTCTCTTTGGCGTTGTTTGGATTTAATGGTTGCTTGGTTTACCTGTATGGAGCGATTCAATGCCAGATATAATGAAATAATTGGACAACAAAACTTGAAACTAGAAATAAATGATTTTCATATGCTATAGTATGTTTATAAGTAGATAAACTTTAATGCTTCATAAAAATAGATACATTCAAAAAAAAATATTAAACACTTTGTATTGGCTATGGAGGCGATAGTGCGTATATGATTTTTGAATCACAATCCTGTGAAGCCGTCCATGCATGGCAACAACTGTTTGCAAACCGCTAGATGGGCCATCGTGCAACCGTCGTTCACCCTATATGCCGTGTGCACGGTAGTTTCCTAGATCGACAGTGCCGCAGGGCTGTTTAAGAGGGAAGAGATTGAGATTTTTGACCGGATGAATCGATACATATCTCAACTGTAGATTCACCAATATACCTAACGGAAAGGCCGGCTGATGGAAAGACCATCAATCGACAGACCGTATCTATCTAGTACCAGTAGTACTGTATCATTCATATGTTGGCCATGATGATGGTGGTGAGGTCCCCGACCTTGGCGCCGACGACCCTGCCCTTCTCCACGCCTTGCTTGAGCAGCAGGAACGTCGGCAGCGCCTCCACTCGGTACCGCTCCACGATATCCTGTGTAAGTGGTATCAGTGCAGTACACAGTGATCGAGTTATATATGCGCAGTTCGGTTATCCGATCCGAAATTAGTTAGTACTCCCTCTGTAAAGAAATATAAGAGCGATCATATTTTTTTTTACAGAGGGAGTAATATCCACGCGCGTGTACGATTGTCATACTTTGAGCTTGTCGACGTCCACCTGGCAGAATATGGCGGCCCTCCTCTTAGCCACGGCCATGGCCCTGAAGGGTCTCATCATCACCCTGCACGGCTCGTTCCAGCTCGCCCAGAACATGAGCACCACCTTAATTTCAAACAGAAAAATCAGAGCTTCAGAAATTCATTAAATCCAACGAGAAACACAGCAGTTAATTAAAATGATTGCGTACGCACCGGATAGGTTTGCGCCAGGGCGGACTCTAGCTCCAGAGAACTTGTGATGATGTAATAACTCCAGTAATAGCCTCTGCGGGGCGGCTTAAACACTAGAGAAGACAACAGTTAAAATTACCGCGGGAAAATATTCCGTCGGCAGGCTAGCCATCATCCCCAAGCATAGGAAAGTAGTCATACGTACGTACCATCAACGTTGGTGGTCAATGACATGATGCCGCCTTTGCTCCCACGGCGTGATCGATGCCAATATATAGATAGATGGTTGTAGCTTAGGCCTCAAGCTGGTGGGGTATGTGTATGAGAGCGATATTTCAGTGTTTGGATGGGACGGAATAGATGCTGGCCGGCCAGTCACGGAGATTAAAGTAAAGTTTTTTTTTTGAGAACCGATTAAAGTAAAGTTGAGATGGATGTTCACACATGCAATCACGGTGCGCCTGTCTCGATCTCCTTCCTCGGTATTCTCACCGCTATAGCAGCTCGTCGCTATTATTTAGCCTGTAATTGCCTTTGGCTCCTAGGTGCATATGCATCCACATTTCGAAAAGTTGAAAAATTCGGAACAAAAATCCCGCATGTATATCCGAATATTTTATGTGCGTGCACTAGGTTTCACTGAAAAACGACGTTTTTTGTGGCTTGTGTAAAAAAGACAATTTCTGATGCTTCATTCTATCTATTCACGAGGCATTTCTTTATCTTTTTTACACAAGCCACAAAAAACATTGTTTTTCACCGAAACCTTGTGAACGCACATAAAATGTCCGAATAGACACGTGGGATTTTTGTTTCGAACTTTTTAACTTTTTGAAATGTGTATATCGACAATGGGTGCATATGCACCTAGGAGCCAACCTCTTTAGTAGCTATACCCCCTCTATAAAGAAATATAACAGTGTTTAGATCACTAAAATAATGATTTAAATGCTCTTATATTTCTTTATAGAGGGAATAGTTAGTAGGGAGAATTGAGGTGTTTGGTTTCCCTTAATGGAAATCGGAAGGGGTGAAGCCCTTCTTTTTTTCAAAAAAATATATTCTTACAAACCAAAATAAATAAATAAATAAGGCGCTATACTTCAATAAACGTAAGAAATCCAATTATCAAACCTAGTTAGCTAGATGCTCATTTGCAACACGTTGATTTTTCATTTGATCCTTCATAAGCATGGATACAAATTTGAACTTGGCTAGATCAGTAACCAAAGTCGGAGAATATTTGGCAATGGGTCGGCATCGTAAAAGAGAACCAAATGAAACTTAGCTCCATAAAAAGAGGATCAAAGAGTCACCTAAAGATTATTCCAAACACTGTCCTTTAAAAAAAGGGAAGGGATTCCACCTCCACTTGTGGTTCCAATTTACGCCGTGAAGATTCTTGCCAACTCTTACAGCCATGCATTTCGTTATTCCTTTTTGTAGTGTCGCATTTACTCTCGAAGCAGCCTTTTGCTCCACATTATAATTTAAGCTCATACGGACGAACTAATACAATGCTGAGAAAATTCTCATACAAAAAGATCGAAAGCGAAATGAAATTCTTAAGAGTAGCAACGCCAACAACTCAAGGCCAAGCAATAGTACAGGAGATGCTACACAATAATTCAGGAGATGTAACAAGAAGCTACAAAGACTACCAGCTCAGAAAGGAATCACACAGTCTTAGGAAACCATCGGTCACCGTTGCACTGAACACACCAATCGCCAAAGCGGGTCGTCTGCCCTTGTGCTTCGGGCCATGGAGCACCGTTGCTGCCAGGAGATCATGACGACTGAGAACGATGGAAACAAGATGTAGGGATGGCAGTTTTGCCCATGGGTATGGGTACCCGCGGGTACCCTACCCTAAAACAGTGGGCATGGGTAAGAGTTTGAGAGATTTTGTACTCACGGGTTATGAGTATCCATACCCGCAAAATATATGGGTAGGGCATGGGTATGAAAATACGCCCATGGGTAACCCAATCAATACCCACAGATAGTTAATAAATGAAAGTAACTCCTATGACATGTGGGATCAACATCCAACTCCTATGGCCCAAGCCTAAACTGGCTATAGCTCATAGGCCCATAGGCACATACTCGGCACTCCTCGTACGTCCTACGCGTCTCCTCAAAACGATAAAATCCCGACTTATCCTCACCAGACTCCTATTAATCTCTCGATCTAGCGATCCCCGATTCCCACCATCGGCTCCCATTGCACATGGTTTCCACCAGCTATTGCTCATACTCGCTTGATTCCTCAAAGAGGCTTCCCGCCGAAGGAGGCCACATCAGTGCTATACTGCTTGCCCGTCATCACTTGAATTTTAGACTTATCTATCTACCTTAAAAAAATGCTATACATTGTACCCATTGAATACCCATTGGGTATAGGATATCCGATGGGTATGGGCATGGGTATAAATATATACCCATGGGTATTGAAGTGGGTGGGTATAGAAGGTTTCTATGGGTATGGGTTTGGGCAGAAGAAAGTCGTACACACCCATACCCTACCCATTGCCATCCCTAACAAGATGTAATAGATGAGAGACAATCGAGACTACCTCACACCAGACTTCAGAAAGCTACACACCAGGATCAAAGCATGATCGAAGTCACTAGCGAGCTGCAATCGGAAGGTACCAAAACTCCACGACTCCACCCCGTAGTGGGTAACCACCCAGCCCAAAAAGTGAGACTAGAGTTTTCATTCGGAACCCTAGCACAAGGAGGGGACCCAAAGTGACACCTCCAAGAGGGAAGCGACACCCGCATGCATTGCCGTCGGTGGCGCCGTAGCATCGAGGTTTCACTCGGAGACGCACACATGTCACCCATGGTACCAAGGTTGTCGACCCAACCAGAGAAGAGGGCTGCTGCCGCCGCTGCCGAAGCCACGATCACACATCAAGATCACCGGCCGGCTACTCTTTCCCTCACTACCTTTGAGTTGTACTATGCTTAATAATTAATAAAATGGTTGTGTGTATCATAATACAGACGTCGAGCTTTTAATCTTCTTCTTTTCAAAAAGAAAAAACTAATAGCTAATGCTGTTATTTTTAGTTTTTCACTTTTCATCTGAAAATATTTTTGGTGAGCAGTATTGGAAGGACTTACTTTGTAATTGCCACCTAAATAATATATGTTCCTTTGCAGCCATATTAGTCGAATTTCGTCCAAGCGGGAACAAGAGCTGGACAAGTCAATTTACTTGTCACACCTTTTATTGACTTACCACACAAATTTTGTTTTCTTTGGCAAGCCAATAAGTGATTACAAAATAAAATATTTTAATAGTATTTAGGTACGTATATCATGGGCAGAATTTGATAATATTTATTTACACAATCACATTAATATTGGCAGGTAAATAATGTACTGAAATATTTATATCCCATTGTAACACAAGGGAATTTGTGATATAATGATAAATGTTTAACAAATAGGATTGAGGCAGGCAAATTTAAGTGTTGATAGTCGGCACAATTATTACAGAAAAATATTAAGGCACATCCATTGTAGCCGGAGAAGTCTATCTTTGGTGGCACACGTACGACAACAAATTAAACAAGCCGGTCAGGTAGCCGCACACCAGATCGACTAGCAAGCAGCACACAAAACAGAAGCAAGGGCAAATGCAGAGCGGCGTCACACAAACAAGCAAATAGGGTAGGAAAACAAGCAAGGAAATCAATCAACAGCAGCACACGCAGACATAGAATCAAGTAACCGGCGCCGCGTTTGGTTTGGCCGTGCCAGAAGTCTCCGACGGCATCTGCAGCTTGTCGGCCAAGCTCTTGGCCCCCTTGAGCGAGAGCACGAGCCAGACGAAGGAGAGGAACTCCCCACCTTCACCCAAGCTCTTGGCGTGCAGGTAACCCCTGCACATGCTGGCCGAGTAGCAGAGCATGCCCAGCCACACCCGGTACATGAGCATCCACCGCGCCGTAGGGTCCCGTATGTCCAGCAGCTCCTTGGCGAGCTTGCATGCCTCCAGGATGTGGAAAACTTCTTGGGATGTGTCACTCTGCCCATGTCCATCGGCAGCAACTGCACGGTCCAGTATGCCGGCAATGAGTTGACGTCCTTTTGGCCTAACTCCTCCTTGTTCTTGGACAAGGAGGAGGATTTGAGTTCCTCCACGGCTTCGGAGATGAGATGGTGCCTGCTGCCGGTGAGAAGCATCTCGGGGTTGAAGTTGAGCAGGTGCGCCATGTAGTTGGATATTGCCACCGTGCACTTGATATGAAGCCGTAATGCCGGGTCCCTCCTCTTCTCTTCTTCTTCTTCTTCTTCTTCTTCTTCTTCTTCTTCATACTCTTCTGCTGCTGCTGCTTCTTCTTCTTCTGCACCTGATCCTTCAACTTTTTCTTCTGCTCCTCCTCCTCCTCCTCCTCCTTCTGCTGCTTCTGCTCCTGATCCTTCATCTTTTTCTTCTCCTCCTTCCTGCTTACTACCATCATCGACCAATGTGGCACCGTCAATGCAGCGGAAGCAAAGATCGGATGCCATGTGCCATAGGAGGACACTCCGGTCGAACGAGACGCGCAAGCTTTCTTTTATCTCCTCGCCACAGTGCCCTTGCAGCTCCTCACTTAGAGCCCAGTTGTTGGAGTCCAAGATCCTGTAACTGGCGAGGTCGCGGTCTTGCGCATCCACCAGATCCGCGATCACGGTTTGTGCCACCTTTTTGTATAGTTGGCCAAGTTGAGGCCTGCAAGAAAGACATCCCCCCTTGCAGTTGAAGCCCATGCGCCTGGCACACTTGTATATCCACCCGATGCTCTTGTCGGCCTCCCGAAGTGCCGCGTCGACGAGGTTGTAGCCGGGTACCGTCTCGCACAAGGCTGGGACCTTTGTCATGGACATGAGCCGGTACAGCAGCTGCCGGATGAACACCGCCAGGACATCCAGTGCCGCGGTGAGGCACAGGATGACGTAGGTTATCTTCACGTCGGCGCGCCGATACGGGTGCTTGTCGCTCGCTGCAAACAGCGCCAGGGCGGCCATGTGCAGGACAGGGACCACTAGCAGGTGATAGAGCAGGTAGAGAGGAGTTACAACCACGGTAGCTCTGGTGTAGATGAAGGCGAATGCACTGCGAAGCCAGCGCGGCAAGGCCTTCTCGGCGACGGGTAGAGGCGGCAGAACATCCTCCACCTTGCCAGCCTTGTTTCGTGACACTAGATCCTTGGCGGCAGCTAGCAGTGACATGTTCGAAAGCACCATCAAGACCTTGTCTGCCTCCGTCAGGGCCACCACCGGTGGTTTTTGCTCCTCCTTCCCGCCGGCTCCTTCGCCGCCACCGCCACTGCTTTGTGGGGGCATCCCGGTGAAGCAGTCGCACTCCTCGAACAAGAAGAACTGGTTAACACGCTTCCTCCACTTGGAAGGCTTCTTGGTTCCTTGCACCCAGGCCGACACAGCCGCCAGCCTCTTGATCTTGGCCCTTTTGAGGGCCAACGGTTTCTCGCTGAAGCTGAGGACGTCGACGACGAAGAGAAGGACCGCCGCCGCCAGCAGCTTCCAGTCGCTGGAGCTGCGCCACGACTTGCAGAAGGCGTAGAGGGCGACCGCGACCTGGGACACCAGGGTCACGGTGTGCCACGTCCACAACTCGTTGTCCTCGATCTCGTAGCCGGTCATCTCCTGCTGGCCGCCGAGGTGGATGAGGAGGACGGGGGCCCAGAGGACCTCCAGGGCGCGCGACTGCTCGACGCCGCCGCAGTTGCTGCCCCTGGCGTGGCGGTTGAAGAGGGTGGCGAGCGCGTAGATGGCCAGCGCGTCGCTGGAGATGTAGGCCAGCCAGATGCACGTCCTGAAGACGCGCGGGATGGTGTACTTGCGCATGGGCGCGGCCAGCAGGAGGAACCACTGCAGGCCCAGGCTGCCCAGCACCAGGATGCGCAGTTGCCAATCGTCCCACCATCGCACAACGCTCCAAATATCAGACATATCTGTGTGTGTGTGTGTGTGTGTGTGTGTGTGTGTGTGTGTGTGTGTGTGTGTGTGTGTTTTAACACTCCAATCACTCGAGGTACGCAACGGTGTAGCTAGTTTCAAGGGTTGGCATTCCATGTTATTTGCGTCGCGCATGCATGCATGCATGCATCTTGTCAAAGCCAAAAGAAAAAGGATAAAAGGAATGCTACGTAAAACATAAAGTCGACCCAGGTGCCATGATACATGTGATACTGTCGATACAGTGATACTGTGCCGTGATACTCCCGGCCCAGCATGCATGCGCTTTGCGTGCCCACGGTCATATTCTACGGCCACGATACATGTGAGACTGTAGATACACTGTGGAAACAAGGCTGCAGCCTGGGGCGTGGCTTTGCGTGTTAAGTATAGATACTCTGTTTTTAGATTTTTTTCGAATTTTGTTAAGGTGATCCATCTAGCATTATCGGTGGACGTGTGGAGGTGTGTCTCCGGCGGATCTGTCTTTGGTGGATCTGCTCATCGTTCGTCTTTGTTCGTGTGTCTTCAGGTTGGATCATTTTGATCTACACTCTTCATCAACGGCGGTTGCTATTCTGATGCGTTGGTTCTATGGGGCCTTAGCACGATAACTTCCCGACTGTCTACTACAACAAGGTTTGCCCGGCCCCGGTGAGGGTGGGGCGATCACAGCGGCGCGCCTTAAGCTCGCTTCAGTGCTTGTAGTCGTCGCTCGATGGTCTACGGATTTGGATGTATTTTTTATTATTTCTAGTGTTCGTTGTACTACCATGATTGAAGATGAATAGATTGGAAGTTTTCCCGAAAAAAAATAACATTCGAAGCCCACCCACGCGTTAGCTAGAGATGATGCATTGGCGCTCATCTTCACTTTATTGATTCAGACTCTAAACTTACCACTAGACACATGTGATAAGCAATCCAAACTATTCAAAAAGATCGGGACATAAAAACTTTGCATGTACTTGCACTGCGCCTTATTGTGCCGATAACTATACCGACTAGCTATCACTTGAAAGTGCACTCGGTAACTACCATTTGATCTGAACAGATAAAATAGTTCCGCCACCTCAGAAATCAATTATTTCCAAGCCTTGTCAAGTGTCTTCTTAACACTCCACTTTTTATAATGGAAAAAAAGAAAAAAACGGAGAAAAAAAGCGGGAAAAGACACATAAAACTGATGAAAAGGGCTCCTTAAAACCCGGACAAAAAAATGTTCCAAAAACCAAAAGAAAAATTGCCCCCGCCCTTGACTTGACGGCGCCGCAAGCACTGCAAGAAAGACCAAAGAAAAACGGCTCCCCCGGTGCCACCTCAGCCGTACTAGCAACACTGGTACCATATGGCCATCCATATGCAGCCTCTTCCTCACCGTTGAGTCAACGTTCATGAGTCCTGCCTCATTCTTGTTCCGGCTAGTAACTGAGTCGGCTACCTCCGGATCAATATGCTCCTTCGTACGTCATAGTGCCCGTCCCAGCCTGATTCATCACATCAACAGGTTTACCACGGCCCGCCGATGAGCCTCCCTGAGCCCTTGCGAACTGATGCTCACGTGGTCTGTTTAGCGCATCTGCATATAGCCAGGGACCAAATTTTTTGCTCTTTTCATCATGCACACAATTACCACACTCTTTAAATTCATGACCAACCAAACCACACACTACAGAACCTTGCTAACTTCTCATATCGCACAAAGTAGACATGGTGTTCCTTTGCACGGACTACACTGACAAACTTTTTAAGGGGCTTCCGAACAACAAGCCACACACGAACATGAATATAATCACCCGTGTATTCTCATTAAACCTAGTATCAAGAATCTCGCCATCATCCTACAAAAAATTGTCCACAATGCTTCTCTTACAATAGGCATCGGACAACTTCTGAATTTGAAGCCAGATTGGCATAAACACAATGCTCATGTCATCGGTCCGGCTAAATCTGTCGTGCGGACACATCAACACTACCCAACAACCAAGGGCCTTGATCCATCATTCGCTCCTAATCGCCCAAGTAAGACGGCTACACCATGAAAAGATTTGGTCCGATAGGGCGGAAGCGTACCCGATGCGCCGGATTCCATGCAGCACGCATGTCTCGGTAGAACGCAGCCTGACTAAAAGTTTTTTCATATGAACCCCTAGCTGGGGCAATCCATTGCACACTCTTCTTGATCTCCGGATCATCTCATGTATCACCAAGTCATCAAAAGCTTCATCATTAAGATGCAGCTGCTCGAAAAAGTCATCCAAATTAGTTTTTCCGACGGTCGTGCCACCGCTATTCTCCGATTGGGCATCCGCTGCAGATGTCATCACTCTCAGGAAGGACGAGGGCGAGAGGTATACTTGATCACGGGAGTCAATGATCAATCTGTTGTCACTAGTGCAAAACCGGGCAATAGCACCGGTTCGTAAGGCCCTTTAGTGCCGGTTCCATAACCGGCACTAAAGTGTGGTCACTAAAGCCCCCCCCCCCCCCCCCTTTAGTACCGGTTCAGCACGAACCGGTGCTAAAGGGCAACCACGTGGCACGAGCCAGCTCCGGGGCCTGGAGCCCTTTAGTACCGGTTGGTAAGACCAACCGGTACTATAAGGTTTGGGGGTTTTTAGTTTTATCATTTATTTTTCATTTAATTTTGTGTTTCCATTTTAATTCTTTTTCGTTTGCTGGTATTTTACGATACTACACATTGTAAACGTTATGCATATATATATATATATATATATATATATATATATATATATATATATATATATATAATTTCTAGTAGAACCAATCATCGAGTTCAACATGATTGTCATGATATTATAAGCGTTCATATATAACATCACAAAAGCAAATCACTTAAGTTCAGAACGAAGAACACGGACATGAAAGGACAAGTACTAATTAAGAGCAGCATGAAGAACTAGCTAAATCACTCCTGCTAGCTACTCTCTCTCTCTGGTAAAATAGCATAGAACATGTATAGCTCTCCTGATTGATCATACTGAAGCATGCCGATGAACCTGTCTCCTAATCGAGGGATGTGCTTCTCATTGTTGCCCCCTAGTACTTCTCTGCGATCATTAACAATTTCCCTCCAATCTTTCACTATTAAGCATTCATCGCTTCTAGAAATCCTGAATGCATTCATGTGCAATGCAGGATATCTTGGCCTTAAGCTAACAAATTGACATCTGACCTTTAGTCTCGATCCCCTGAGGCACATGTCATCAGGAGTCCCTGTTGAACAACATCGTATAGTACTTAATTAATATACTTAGCAATGAAAGTTTAGCAAAAAAAATATGTATGCAAAATATGCACTGGGGACAAATAGTAAATATCTTACCATCATTCCTAAATAGATGTGACCGTAGTTCAATACCATCACTATTGGTCGCACGTTTTGAGTACTAACATTTCTAAGTGCAGGAAAAAAATTTGTCTTGACAGTATGAAGATCCTCAAGCCATGAAACATAATGACTTATCTCCTCGCAGTTTAATTCAGCTCCGGGACAGTAGAAGGTCCTGTCTACCAAGCGCCGGACATGTTTGGTTGAATGGAGATAAGCTGTCAATAGAAATTAGTTGTCAGTTATTTTTGAAATAAGCAATATCAAAGACAAAAATATATTTGACAAGAACTCACATAATGGTAGAACTGGAGGCGTCTGCACATCGACCCATATGTCTCTATTACCTTCAATATCATCTTCCGGACGAATATCAAAGGTGATAACCATACCAGGCTCAAATGCATAAGCCTTGCATAGTGCTTGCCAAGTTTTGCATTCAAAATAGGTGTACATGTGTGCATTGTATACTTTGACGTTGAAAGTATAACCATCATGCTCAGTTTTCAGGTAAGCTCTCTTTACCTCCATAGTTTCCATATCTTTGAAACCTATCTTATCCAAGACAAAAATTCTTGCATGGCATGGGATGCGCTAGTAGAATAGTAAAAAATAAAAATTATAAGTCAGGCAAATGAAGCATATATAAGTCATGCTTAATTACGAAAACAGACTTATTGTTGTGACTTACTGTATCGAATTCGAAAGTCTCATCCAGCTTGATGCTGAATCGCCTACCATCAACAAGGAAATTTCTGTCGCACTGGCCGCTCTCGTCTTCACAGTATGTGCACATACCGAAATTTTTTCCGTCGTCAGACGACATTTCCTATGTTCATATTAGGCGAAACATTAAACACTTACTAATTCAATTAATTCAACTACTTCTATTAATTCAACTAAGCATTTACTAAAATAAACTAGTTATATTAATTCAATTAGTTCAACTAAGCATTTACTAAAAATAAACTAGTTCTATATATTAATTCAACTAGTTCAACTAAGCATTTACTAAAAATAAACTAGTTCTATATATTAATTCAACAAGTTCAACTAAGCATTTACTAAAAATAAACAAGTTCTATATATTAATTCAACTAGTTCAACTAAGCATTTACTAAAAATAAACTAGTTCTATATATTAATTCAACAAGTTCAACTAAGCATTTACTAAAAATAAACTAGTTCTATATATTAATTCAACTAGTTCAACTAAGCATTATATTTACTAAAAATAAACTAGTTCCATATAAAAAAATTTGATAACTAAAACAATAATAATCTAAATAATCTAAACTAATTCACACATATATGTGTGTGTGTGTGTGTGTGTTAATCATGCTCTTGCGTGTGTGTGTGCTCGGGGAGGGGCGGCGCCCATGGTGGCCGCCGGGGGCGAGGGAGAGGGGTTAGAGGGGGAGAGCTCACAGCGGGGCGACGGCGACGGCGAGGCGACGGCAAGGCGACGGCGACGACGACGGCGATGGGGACTGGGGCGGCGACGGGGACGGGGGCGGGCCCGGGGCGGCGACAGGGACGGGGGCGGCGACGGAGACGATCGAGGGCGGCGGCGGCGACGACGGAGACGGAAACAGAGGAACAAACAGAGAGGGAAAACGAAATTTTCGGACGTGTTGTATATATAGACCCCCCTTTAGTACCGGTTGGAGCCACCAACCGGTACTAAAGGCCTGTTTTGGCCAGGCCAAGCGGCGGGAGACGACCCCCTTTAGTACCGGGTGGTGGCACAAACCGGTACTAAAGGCCCCCCTTTAGTGCCGGTTTGTTCCACGACCCGGTACTAAAGGCCTCGCGCTGCCACCCCAAAGTTTAGTCCCACCTCGCCGGGCGAAGGGCAGCCGCACTGGTTTATAAACCCAGCCGCGGCTACCTCTTTAAACTCCTTTATATAGCAGGCTGGTGGGCCTAAACTCTGTGCGCTGCCCTGTGAGTCTGCTGGGCCTTTAAGGCCTGTAATTGCACGCCCGTGGCCTAGCAGGCCCACAGGGCAGCGCCCCAATTTTTTAATAGTTTTTTTCTTTTTTGCTTTATTTTCTTCTATTTATTTCTGCGTAGTTTTTTGTATAGTTTTTTCTTTTCTGTTATATTTATTTTCTTCTATTTATTTGTGAGTAGTTTTTCATCTAGTTTGCCAAAATTCAACATTTTCAGAGTTCATTTTGTAGTGATTTTCAATTTCACGGTCATTTTATATAGTTTTTCCTTTTCAGCTATAGTTTTTTTTCTGCTATTTTTTCTTTTCTGCAAAACTTGATGGTCAAAGTCTGAAGTTATAACCAAAGTTTAAAAAAAAGAAATGCCAACGTGCAATTAGTTTTTGCCATAACAGAAGAAGTCCGGAGTTGTAATAAGTTATTAAAAATAAAAAAGAGGTGCAATGCTCGTTAATTTGCTTCAAGCCTTTCGGAATAGTGTAAACTGTACTGCGCATAGCTCCGTGCAGTCTACCATATTCCCGAAGGCTTGAATCTAAGCAACGTGAGCATTGAGCCTCTTCTTCATCGTCTCTGCACTCAGGGCTTATAAACCGCTCCTAGTCCCTCTCTCTTCGCGAGGTGGGACTAAAAAACAACTTACCAAGAAACTGTAGTACTGGTTCATCCATGAACCGGTACTAAAGGTGCTCGTGGGGCCCAGCCTTACCTGACACAACCTCATTAGTACCAGTTCGTGGCACGAACCGGTGCTAAAGGTTCGCCACGAACCGGTACTAAACAGCTCCTCCCGCCTAGCAGTTGGTGCATACTGAATGCAAAAAATATAAGAGCATTTAGATCATGATCTTATATTTCTTTACAGTCTAAATTGTCAATATGATCTTATAACATCAAAAATACTTTGATCATCAATGATCTTTGTGTGTACAATCTGAATTGTCAATATGAGTCATCAACGATTTATAAACCGATGAAGACTCATATTGCGGCCACAAATTCTACACATAGAGTTCAATGAAGACCAAGTGCTTGTGATAGTTTGAGAAATAACATATTTAAGATGGTAAAAGGCTTGTTAGGGGAGCGAGGTGGGACTAAAAACAGCTTGCCATAACCTCATTAGTACCGGTTCATGGTACGAACCGGCACTAAATGGTGATGGTGGGGCCATAGCCTGACCGCAGGCTGACACAGCCTCTTTAGTACCGGTTCGTGGCATAAAACGATACTAAAGGTTCGCCACGAACCGGTGCTATTGATCGCCGCCACGAACCGGCACTAATATACACATTAGTGCCGGCTGAAATTCAAACCGGCACTACTGTGCTTCACATTTGACCCTTTTTCTACTAGTGTGTGGTCTTGTTTGGGAAAGAGAACACACTCGTATGAGGACACACTCGATCAGGTTGATGAGTCGATTAGAAAAAAGTTTCGATCCCAAGAGTATATTAGGGCAGATGACTCGATCGTGATAAGGACGTGCAAGCGACGAAATCGGAGGAAAAAGACCCTAACTGTGAGTCAGGGGAATTGATATCGTGTCTACTCTTGCATATGTGGACACTCTATTATTTGTTTAGACTAAACTTTTTAACCTTTCAACATCTGGTATTAACTAGTACAATTATACGTAATAATGGTACAACTAAGTATTAAGATACAATGTGTTTATTATATATATTTAGTATTGGGTTTGGAAATAAAATTTAACTAAATTTGAATCATATATCACATGAGTTATTTCCTACTTGAGGCATCACTATTTTTTTTGGTTTAACCAATTTTTTTAGATCAGAGAACCATAGAAAGAAAAGAAAATGGCATATATCTTCAATGCTTAACTCGTGTAGATCGGAGAACAGTAGAAAAGAAAAAAAAAACAGTGTATGTCATCAATGATTAACTTGCGTCACTTAGATGGATTAAAAGCGGATGTTGGCATCCAAGTCTATTATAGTTTCGTGAAATGTCATAATAGATACAGGCCCGTCGAGGGGCATGTGCGAGAGGTGCGGTCGCACAGGGCCCCCGAAGTCATGGGGCCCCAGACCAGGGATTACAAAACTAAGTAAACCAGCCCTATCGTGAGAAAACCCAAGAAATCAGGAGGTCCCCGATTCTATTTTATTTATTCCCAAAACTGTGCACATACCTAACTTCTTCTCCGTCTCCACGTAAGAAAAAGAAACGTTTCCTCTTCCTTCATTCACGCTCCATCAGGATTACCAAGAGTCAAGGGTGCATAGGGTTCTAACTTTCCCTCCCGCGACTCGAGCGGCTCGACCCGGCCGGGCGCACACCTTGCAAGCCTTCAGTGCCCCATCCCAGCCTCTCCCCGTTCTTCCCTGCATCGGCCTCGTCTCAGCCTCCCCTTCCATCACATGCCTCGGTCTCCTCCGCATCCACCTGGTTTTTCCCATCTGGCGGAATCCTCTGCAGTGTGGTAGCTACGTGGCCGACTTACCGTACCCCTAGCCAGGTAACCTCTCTGCCATCTCTTGTGGCGTTATGTTCTTTCTTTCTTTTTTCTGGTGTTCTCTTTCTATAATTGTTGTGTTTGTGATTTAGGCTGATTACTTGCTTTGGAGTGTATATTGAGTTTATACTATGGAATGGAGTTTGTTTGCAAGGTGTTTGTGAGAATGCTTGTATGTGGAAAATATTTTTCATGTATTCTACAGAAATTTGCAATAGAAACTCGATCTGTCACACCATGTCAAATAGTTCATTACTTATGCGATCAAGTTATATTGCTTCTTTGTCACGCGTCAAAAAGAAATATTGCTTCTTTAGTTATACGAAGTTCTGAAAATTAGGGTCTTATTTTCCATTTCGCACCGGGGCCCCAAATTCCTGGAGACGGCCCTGAATAGATAGAGATATAAAATTGACCGAGGATTCCAGAATCCATGCTTGTATATTTTATGTGCTAGTAAATAAAAGGATTAGTTATGTAGGAAAAAAATTAAATATGATTAATATCCATGTCTGGTTTGCAGCTTTGCACCGGAACATCTTGTATATTTTTGAGTTTGTGTGCAGTGTCAATCCTGAAAGTATCTGCCACAGTTAGCCTGAAAGTTTCTGCATGCTTACAAATGGGGGCAATTCCACTAAGCTCGTGATTATTTCTTCATCTCAACTGGAGTAAACACCATATAAACACGCAGGAGAAAGTCCACACAGATGCCTATTCGAGTCATCCCTTTGCCGCCCGTGTCACCGGTCAGACCACTCTTGAAAACTCAAGATCATGCACAACGTCTGAAGTTGAAAAACTTGTACTACTACCAGATATGAATCAATCATGTCACTTGCCGTCCATGTCATTAGACAGAGCGCTCATGAATGGTCATGATCCCAAGAGAATCATGCATGGATCACAAGACATTGGGTGAGGCTATACATCAGTCGATTGACTTTTTCGAATTGGGTCAGTCAATGAGTCAATCATTTTCGAACGTCCGATCGACATCCAACGGCGCCCAACCTTTCTTCTATCTCCATCTCTTCTCCTTCTTCTCTATACCGCTGCCCAGCCGCCGGCCGAACGGCCTACGACCACCACCCGCGGCCGGCAGTGCTCCCGCGCACCCTCGCCGCCCCGCCCTCCCCGGAACCGTCCCCCACTACCGGTCTAGCCGCCGCCCCCGTCCATCCTTCTAGGCCCGCTCGCATTTAGGTTTTTTTTCTCCGGTGAAGTGCACCACCGCCCCACCACCGCGGTCTACCACCGCCCCCATCCTGAACCCTAAGATAGATACTGGGGTAGCCCTCCGGCGAGCATCTTCCTTCTCCTTCTTTACCTCCGGCTCACTCCGGCCAACTCTCGAAAACCGATTGACCCTATTTCAAAATCAGTCGACAAATCCAACCTAATATAAGATCATCTACAACGCCCACGGACAGTGAACGGTCAAGCCTCAAATTTGCCCCTCTGCATCCATACAAAGTATGCAAAAGAAATCGTACATACTACATACTACGTACTACGCTAGCTAAGCTTCGTCGTTGGAGATGTCCATGACGTCGGTGCCGGGCGGCGGGTAGATGGGCGCGTGGGAGGGCTCCGGCTCTTCGTCCTTATCTGTAGATGCGAGCATCTTGTCGAAGACCGCAGCGTGTTCGGCCTCCGCCTCCGATTCGGAATCAAGGATCGCCCGCAGATCCGCGTCGCCAGCGTCCCCCACATCTTCCCCCGGCTCCTCCTCCTCCTTCTCCAAGTCCTCCTCTGGATAGCCGGGCTAGGCATTACATGGCCCGCCGGAGCGGCATCACACGGCACCATCGGTCTGACGGAGGAGACGACCATCGGACCGCCGGGTTTCTGAGTGCTTTCCCATGAGACCCCATGGTCAGTCAGACGTGGCGGGCATGCCCGCGCGCCCCCATGGCGTTTGAGACCTGTTTCCGGAGTCGCATTTTCGTGAACAGTCATTAACTGGGCCGTCCGCCCGGGCATTTGAGATGGGTTTAAGATGCCCGGCTGTAGATGCTCTAATGACTCTTTTTCCAACGACCAGGCCCTGTAAGCATACACCAAAGAGCTCTAGCTCTAACCAAAAGTAGTTTGGTCTGAGGAGTATGGTAGTACGTGAGATCGATGTTGAGTAGATGATACTCGATCGACCTCCAGACGCCGTCTGCTGCAGTGTCTCATTCACCAGACAGATCGACATACGTTCGGTGGAGATGACCTGAGCAGGCCTTCTCTTTTCTCTTATCTCTCTCCAGACCTGCACGCATCAATACTAGCACGAGTTAGACCAACTCCAATGGGGCGATCCAAACGGCCGGTGATTTTGTCCGTTTTTTCTCTGTTTGAATCGGCCGCCCTGTTTTAGATATGGGTCGGCAGCGCGCCCAACGCACCGACCCATATGTGCCGGCGTAGCTAGCTGGCCGCCCTATTTTGCATTGATAAATTTGCATAGTTTGAACCGAATACAATAGCATAGTTATCACAAGACGAATAAAAATAAAAATGTCTCACATAGTTTTGCAAGCGAATAAAAGAAGATACATTTATTGGTTGCCAACATGAGCCCACATATGCTCAACCAAATCATTTTGCAGTTGCACGTGAGTTTCCCAATCACACATGTCTTGATGAAATTGAGTGAACTGTTCAAACGTTGCGGCTCCTCCATGCTCAGGCACAACATTCTCACCCTGAAACTGAAATCCTTAATCGTACAGACGTTCTGGGCGCTCGTCTTCTACGATCATATTATGCATGATCACACAAGCAGTCATCACCTCCCATAATTTCCTCATGCTTCAGGTATTAGCAGGATACCGAATGATGCCCCATCGAGATTACAAAACACCAAAGGCACGCTCGACATCCTTTCTAGCACTCTCTTGCTCTTGGGCAAATTTTTTTCTCTTCTCTCCGACACAGTTGGGTATTGTCTTGACAACAGTGGTCCACTTAGGATAGATGCCGTCATCCAGGTAGTATCCTTTGTCGTAGTTGTGGCCGTTGGCAGTAAAGTTCACCGGTGGGCTGTTGCCTTCGGCAAGCCTAGCAAACACCGGCGAGCGCTGAAGCACGTTGATATCATTGTGTGATTCGGCCATGCCAAAGAAAGAGTGTCAGATCCAGAGATCTTGAGATGCCACGACCTCTAGTATGACAGTGCAAGCCCTGACATGGCCCTTATACTGCCCTTGCCAAGCAGAAGGGCAGTTCTTTCACTCCCAGTGCATGCAGTCTATGCTACAAGCATCCCCGGGAAGCCCTTGCTGGCATTCATCACCAATAAACGGGTTGTATCTTCAGCAGTCGGCTCTCTCAAGTACTCAGGGCCAAACACAGCAATAACAGCCCTGCAGAACTTATACAGGGACTCTAGGCATGTAGACTCGCTCGTACGGACGTACCCGTCAATGAGATCACCGGGCACTCCGTATGCAAGCAATCAGATGGCAGCAGTGCATTTCTGATAAGAGGAAAAACCAATCTTGACAACGGCATCCTCTTTGCACTCGAAATAGTCATCATAGCCGACCACCCCCTCTCTAATACGGTTGAAAAGGTGCCTGGTGAAATTTTTGATGTTTGAACAACGGGTTTGTTGTATCAAAGTAGTCCTTCCAAAGAAGAAAATGTCCTCTCTTTCGGTTGCGATTCAACGCCGGAATGGAGCCACGGAACAACGGCCGCTGACTGTTGAGGTGGTGATGGACCAACACGGCAGCCAATATCTCCTCCTCGTCATCGGACGACGATGAATCGTCGGAGTCGCACGGGAAATTGTGAAAAAAGAACTCGTCGGCGGAGTCCATTTTGTACCTTGGCAAACTGTCGAATAGCTTGCGGGCGTCGACGAAGGAGATGGCCGGCGAAGGGAGTCGCGGCGCGCACGGACCAGCTAGCAGCCCTGCTGGCGTCCGACAAGCGGGCCGGTGAGGATCTGGCCGAGCAGCGAGGCAGCTTCTTGGTCGGGGGCGGCTGTGTGGTGGGGGCGCGGGGGTGGAAAACAGTCGGCTCCCCGTCGGCAAGACGGCGGTGGCGGGCGACGTGGGAGTGGGCGGCATTGCTAAGAGAATGTGGAGGCGCTGGCAGCTGGCAGAGTCGCCGGCAAAAATGGGCGGCGACGACGACGAAGGAGGCGGGCGATGGTTGTTGTTGGATGAGGGAAGGCCAATGTGCCACCGACCAGCGGGCCCGGAAAGGAGAAGGCGAGCGTGAACGCGTCCCTCGCGTGTCCACACCGACGCAAATCCGGCTCAAAAATGGGCCGGGAAAGGGTCGCCCGAGGACGAAAACCGGACATGCGTCCGTTTGGGTCGGCGCGTTGGGCCGCCTTTTGTGTCCATGCTGACCCAAACGGACAACAGTGGACGAAATTGGTCACCCTATTGAAGTTGCTCTTATGCAATGGACACCCCACACATGCAGCACGTACAGAGATTGATAATTGCTACTGATATGATGCTAAAGCTAAAGGCCAACGGACGAAGGTGAGGAAGGAGACAGGTTGCAGCTAGTTGCGGTGCTGCACCGGATGGATCATGGGCGCTGTCGTCCTACAGTGTTGCGATCGCGATCGGCAGCGGATACAATTTGTTCCAGTGTCCCCGTCCACACGTGTGCTGTGCCTGCTTATTAGTGCT
Organism: Triticum timopheevii; assembly: GCA_963921465.1. Lineage (NCBI taxonomy): Eukaryota > Viridiplantae > Streptophyta > Magnoliopsida > Poales > Poaceae > Triticum > Triticum timopheevii. The sequence goes on along the minus strand of OY997266.1, from coordinate 15,176,456 downwards.
TACTCTGCCCTGCCCATGCTTGTTGGTTTCTCTGGCCGGGATCGATGCATCATGCATTCAAGCGTACTTTGGATCGATTATTACTCAAGCCCTCGTCTGTGCACTACACTGTTAAAGCGATGGCCATAAGACCATTGGTCCATTCATCTGACGCGTGTCCTCAACGAGGAGAATATCTGGTACCCCGGAGCACCAAACTCATGTTGCACATTTTAAAATACTTAAAAATCTGGAGAAAAGGTAGCACATTCACACAACACCAATGTAGGTTGACATAAAAAATTGAGCGAAAATTTAAAACATTGCTCGGAGAACGAATAAGAAAAATTCAACACCTAATAGTACATACGTAAGTTGAGCTTCAGATTTGGCCCATTATCGCATTGATGTCAAATTTGTCATTTTTATGTCATAAGAAATGTTTTACATTTTATATGAATTTTTGTCAAAACATACATTGATGTTGTGTCAGTGTGCTAGATTTTTTTTTCCGGTTTTTAAAACGTTCTATGGCATCCGGTGCACCGGATACATTCCCGTCCTCGAGGTTGCGTTGTCAAGTTCAAAGTTTCAGGTGTTGGGTTCGTATCAACGTAGCAAAAGCTTTTGATCTAGCATTGGCTCATTCTGACCGGCGGGTCAGGATTGCATGCTCAAGCTTTAGTTCAGAGATAGTATCTTTTTTCTGTCTGTGGAGAGTTTGAACTGAACTTGCGTACTACCATCTACCGATTCTGACACGATTTAACCTAGCAGATTCTGCTTCCAAACGGGGCCATTTCACCGACCCTGTGATTCTTTCAAGCACGGAACAGGAGATTCATATACTACACACATCAACCGTGATCCACTTTGCCGCCCATGTCATCATCCGGTTACTAATAAATACTCCCTCAGTCTTACAATATAAGATGTTTTCGCAAGCTATGTTAGCTTACACAAACATCTTACATTACGGGATGGAGGGAGTAATAATCATCACACCATCACAGGTTGATCCCACCCGAGAGAACCATCACACTGCGATCAAAATGAAATAATATAAATGGTCTCATCAGCTTTCTTCTCAAACAGAACACAAGCTGTTGCAGATTCTCACCGTACCCAACCATCTTCTGAAATTACAGTGCCAAAACTGTTATTATCAGCCATTTTCTTAACGCTTGGTGCATCCCATTTCATTATTGGCATCAAATATGACTTGATTCTGATGTCGCATGGATGGCAGACCGGCAGTTGAACCACACCAAACATCCTCCCAGAAATCGGTCTGTCCAACACTGGACGACATTCTATATGCAACTCCCTTAGCTCTGTCCAACAGATATAACGGCTTTGACATTGATCAAATCTGCAGAAGAAGCAGAATAAGCAGCCTTTGTGCTCGCATGATAGATTCCATTCTGAAACTTATATTCGTTCCTAATGATACCTTATCACATGCCATCTCCCCTGTCTCCAATCTCCGCCACCACTTGCACAACAAAACTGACATTAAATTCTTTCAAGGTTGTGAATTCCAAGACCACCCCTTTTTTCCCAGTCCTGTAATACTCCCTCCGTTTCTTGATGAACTACCAAAACGTCATATATTTATGAACGGAGGGAGTATATTCTAAGACATCTCACCATATGAAATAATAACACTGATTTGTATTCCCCTGCCAGAAAGAGTGCCCTTGTAATCTTTTCCAGATTTTCGACGCTAGTCTTTGCCAGTCTATACCTGTGCATATGGTAGGTAGGAGCATCTTATCATATAAGCCTTGATCAGTGCTACTTCCCGGCCATCTAGACTCTGTCAGTTTGCAACATGTGACCTACCGCCACACACAGCCAAGCACACCCCTTGCGTATCATGATAATTAATCTGAAAAAAATCAGCATGCAAACTGGATACGTTGACTTGTCCGCCTGGTGATTCTTTCTTGGTCTTTCATGGAGGAACACCAACACATGCATGCAAGAGGAAAAACCCACACCTCCTCCTCCCCTCTTGCTATCAATCTTATTCATCAGACCACTCAACAATCATCATGATCACACCATCTCAAGTTGAAAAAAAATCATACCACACGGACATGAATCATGCATGGTCGTCCATGTCGACCGGCAGACCACTCATCGTATTGTCATGATCACACCATACATCCATCTGGAGCTGACCCAAGAGAATCATGCATGGATTGCAAGACGATCACAAGGATAATCTAAAATACCCCCTCGTCCCAAAATGGTAGACCGTTTATTGATACTATGATAGTGTGAAAAATGATCTTATATTCTTGGACACGACTAGATCTTTCTGAGAAAAGATGTTGCAGTCCAGGTAGCATCGCATTCCAAATCGGCAAAGATGGAAGAGGAATACATGCAGGAGATGTGCTCCATGGACCATGGACTGATTGATCCCTGTTTAATTAACTAGGTACAACTAATTCCGCCTCATGAAGAATGGACCCGGCTCTATGAGGTGCAAAAGAGCTCTAACCTAGAGTAGTTTGGTCTGGGGAGTATATGGTAGTCAGCATTGGTACGTGAGATGTTGGATCACTTGGTTAAGTGTCTCATGCATGCATGCAGACCCACACGCCATGTGCAATGTTGCATGCAACAGATCCGATGGACGCACGTACGGCCAAGACGACAGCGCCTGTGTGGGTGCACTGTCTGCATGGCCATTGGCCATGGACCCTTGTCATTTGATGATTTCTGTCGGTATAACAGCCATGAATGGCCGCTAATCAATCACTGTGTGGGCACGCACGCACGCACGCAGCACATAACTTGATTAGTCGAACGACCTTGGCTAGCTTGCTAGTAATCAGGATGCAAAACGCATACTGCGGGTCTGCTTCCAAACGGGGCCATTTCACTCATCGTGTCTCTTTCAAACATGGAAGAGGAAATTCATATACCACACATGCATGATTCATGATCCACTTTGCCGTCCATGTCATCAGGCTACCCGATATTTTTTTTTGCGGTGTCATCAGGATAGTCATGAATAATCATCATCACACCCTCACAGGTTGGTGCCAAGAGAATCATCACAATACGATCAAAAGGATAAATAAAAATAAAAAGGTGGTCGGTGATCTGATACATGGTATGATCTACCACTCTCACCAGCTTAGAGCATCTACAGCCGAACCTCTCAAACCCGCCTCATACGTCCAGGCGGGCTGACCGGTCACTATTTTTTTCACTCAAACGGACTCCTCAAACGGTCCTCAAACTCCCGAGCTGACCGGCACCACCCCCCATATCTACCTGAAATATGGGGGCGTCTGGGCACACCCGCCACGTCGGACTGACGAGGGGGGCAACAGCCGAAAACGCCCTCAAACCCGGCGGTCCGAAGCTCGTCTCCTCCGTTGGACAGGTGGCGCCGCGTGGCGCAGTTCTGGCGGGCCGCGTAGTGCATTGTCCGGCTATTTAAGTCGATCGGAGGCACTGAAACCCTAATATCCATCCACATTTTCCTCCTCCTGTCCGCCACCGCCGCCACTTTCCACTCCACCCGTACGCTTAGTAGTCATGCCCCCATTGCCGCCGGGTGAGGAGAGAGCCATTTCTGACGCTGGAGCGCCGACTCAAGCTCCTTGAGCAGATCCTGGCTAGGTGCGGAGTCCGGATCGCCGTCGGGCTACCTCCGGATGCAGTGGATCCACATTCGGAGGAGAAGTTGGAGGAGGAGGACGACGACAACGATGACGACGACAAGGAGAAGGACTTTGAGGAGGAGGAGGATGAGCCGGAGCCCTCCTACCCGCCCGTCCAGCCGGCGCCCGGAACCATCGTGGTGGACATCTCAGACGATGAAGAGTAGCTAGTGTAGTACGTAGGATATTTTTTGCATGCTTTGTATGAATCTAGGGGGTGAAATATGAGAGACGTGGATGCAAAGTATGTAATTTGAGACGTGCCCGGTCAGTGCCCGTGGATGAGCTCAGGCGCGTCCGCGAGCGTTTGAGGGGCCGTATTTGCCAAGTCCGCCTGTAGATGCTCTTACTTCTCAAAGAGACCAGCAGCTGCTGCAAATTCTAACCCCCAACCATCTCCTAAAATTGCAGTGCCAACTCGTATTATCAGCCATTTTCTTAACGTACGGTGCATCCCACTTCATTATTGACATCCAACATGCCTAGATACTCATGTCGCAGGGGCAGTTGAATCACACCAAGCATCTTTCTAGAGATCAGCCTGTCTCCCATATGCAACTGCCATACGTCTGTAACGGCCTTGACTTTGATCAGATATGCTAGGGAAGCAGAACAAGTAGCCTTTCTGCTCACATGACAGATTCCGTTCTGGAACTTATATTCTTCCCTAACGATACGTTCTCACCAGGCATCTCCTGTCTAAACAATCTCCACCACATCTTAAACAACAAGCGAATACTATATCTTCCTAGAGTGTGAATCCCAAGACCACCCATATTTTAGGCCTACAAATTCCAGGTAATCTCACCACGACATTAGTCTTTGGCAGTGAATCTATACATGGACATACGGTAGGTAAGAGCATTTTGTCACACAAGGCTTGATTGATGTGTAACTGCCGCCCCTGGTGCCTGCTTTTTATTTTGGCTTTGATTTTCAAAGTTTTATATCTTTTAAATGGAAATTCTAAATTAAGTTCTGTTTTCATATTCATGTTTCTCGTGACCAGCGCTTTCAACTAAGATCCATTTGTATATATTTTGACAACTTTTTAAAAAATATCTTAAGTTCTAATATTGACATGAGTGACTGATAAAAATTAATTATTTTGTGTATACAACCGACAAATGCTTTAAATTATATATCTGAAACTAGTTGAAACTTGACAGTCTTAGATGCAAAAATCGTAAGTTTCATCGTTGAAACTTAAAACTTTTTGAGGGATTTTCCTTTTTACTATGCCCTCTTAAGATTGAATTACTGTGGGAATCGCGAGACAAAACGAGCTGCACTCACGTGCCCCTGCGCATCTCCGTCCCATTGATAGGGAAACTACAGACACTAATCAAGACTGTGACCACATTACTGAAAAAGGCTTCCGCCCCGTTTTATATATAAAGCAAAGATCACCAACATCCCGAAACAGACGCACGCCACCACAACAACGCACATACCCAAGGCATGATACACACGCGCTGAGCGCAGCAACACCACCCCTAACTACAAAGAGATGAAGCCGCATACGATGATCCGTGGGCTCCAAGGCGGTGCCTTCAGCAAGGATACGACTCCGGAGCGCCGCCACCGCCCGATCCAAGGATCAGAGTTTCCCCTAGAGCACACGATGGGCGATGAGAGCCGCGACGACGCCTTCAAGAAGGGAACGAGTTTCGCCGCCGCCGGTCTGTCCGCAGAAAGAACAGGTTTTCACCCCGGCCACCCCTCACCGCCACCGAACGCCGCACCCCGGCTGCCACGCCGCCCGCACGGCCATGGCCACAGGGCAGCACCAAGTCGCGGGCTCTGCCCAAAAGCACCACGCTACCGGCACCGGGGCCGCCGCACTGGCAACCAAGACCTAGGCACCACCTGACCTGAGACCCGCCGCTACCCCAACCGAAGAGACGAGTGGAAAGGCCCCGCCTTTCGCACCCCTGGATGACCCCCAGCGTCGAGACCCAATAGGCCGGCCGAAACTGGCCTCCATCGCCCGTCCTGCAGCCCCGAGCGTGAGACGAGCTCTGTCCTGATGCCGGGCGCGAGACGAGCTCCGTCCAGCTGTCGGGCGCGAGACGAGCTCTGTCCTGCTGCCAGACGCGAGACGAGCTCCGTCCTGCTGCCGGGCGCGAGACGAGCTCCGTCCTGTAGCTCCGGGCGGGAGACGAGCGAAGGACCGCAACTGGGAGAGGGCCAGCCCTTGGACCGAAGTAACGCCCGGACGACGAGTAGGTGGAGCGACAGTCGAAGCGGTCCGACCGCAAACAAGTCGACGCCGGACATAGTCGGCCGTCGCTGCGGGCAGATCCGCCAAACCACCGTGTAACCGCCGCGCCCTCGGGAGACCACCACCATGAGCCGACCTCCACGCGCCGCCGCCCACGGCCGGAGCCACGGCTACACCAGGCCGCAGCCCCACCCACGCCGTCCACCCGGATCCCACCGCCAGATCCAAGTCCGACGCGTCGCCACCCACCCTGCAGCCACGTAGCAGCCACCCCAGCCACCCATGGAGGCAGGAGGGAGACCTCCAGGAGCGGGAGGAGAAGCCACCGGCGGCCACCGAGCCATCCGTCGCCACCGCCACCCGAATCGGGCCCGGACCGGACCAGATCGGCCCGCCGCGGGCGCAACGGGCACCGCCACCATGCAGCCCACCGCGCCGGGCCACACGTCCACGACGCCGCCGCCAGACGCCCGCCACCGCGCTGACACGCCCCGTGCCCGCGCATCGCCACCATCGAAGCTACGCGGCCCGTGTCGGCCGTCTCCGAAGGGGGGGGGGGTGAGAAACCCGCCGCCGCCGACGCCGACCGGGCTTTGCCCGGCAGCGCGAGCCGGCGGCGGGGAGGAGAGAGAGAGGGGAGAGAGGACGGGGAGGGAGGACAGCCCGGCAGCGGCGCAAGGAAGAGCCCCCCGGTCGCTCGCGGGAGTGACGCGGGAGGGGAGGGGAGGGGGATGCACTTCAGTCCTGTGACCACATTATCAAACAGGGTCCTCAAAAGACAAAACGCTCACCCCCCACATCCCTTTTTTGTAAAGGCCGAAGCCACGTCTTAGATGAAACAAGAACTTCTTTACAACAATTACATGCAAGTCCTTGAAGGAAACATCGTTGTCTTCCTTCTGCATTCACCGTCAACGTGTGATTAAAACTTGACGGAGGAATACCTACGGGTAGGCCCATGAATACATATGGCCAAGTCAAAGGCCCAGACCAATCAAGGTTACAACCCAAAATGCCAGCACCCAATGGATACTTCACATGAAGACTAAGTGCCACCAGTGGGATACCACATGACACATGTGGTAAGCAAACAGTTGCCCCCCCAATAAAAACTATGAACCAAATTCAAAATAACCAAAGTCAAAATCGTTGACGCAGTCAAAATCATAACCAATAGATTGGAAGAGCTTTAAAATTAGGGAGCATATTGTATTTATAAACACATACCCACACCTCGAAGAGGGCTATACCGAAACATCTATATCAGGCAACGTTTTTGCTTTAAGGTTAATCCACTTGTGTGAAAGTGACCCATGGTGAATTGTGTACATGACACGTGCTATTATTTTGGTAAATGGCTGTGTACAAATGCGCTGTGCATTCAGCTTTTCGTTTGAAATTTTGTTAACGTGTGTGCTGAATTCTTGGGTGCGATTGGGTGCGCTTAGCGATTTCCGTTGCCTGTGGGCCACGCCCTCCCGTTGACTTTGTTGCATGCGTTTTGTTCTGGACCTTCACTGTCGTTGCTTTGGGCCCACATGTGGTGTTGCTTTTTGTCTTTGACGCGTAGCTGCCTAGGATCGTGTCGTTATTTCCGGCTGGCACGTGCTGTCATAGGTTCTGGATGTCATTCCCTTGGGCAGCTCTCACCACGTTTTTCACTCTTCGGTGCTGTTGTACCTGTGATATGACCACGTGGTTTGTCTCTCTTGCTCTAGAAGAATCCCGTCAGATGATGTGTCCCTAATGCGTCCATAAAAACCTCTCGACGTGAGTCCCGGCCATTCATCTCATCTCCTGGTGCCTGCCCCGGTCTCTCCTCTGTACTTCCTCTCTCATCATGCGTCTGCCCCTGCCCCTGCTCTCATCAAGTACTCCCTCCGTTCGAAATTACTTGTCGTAGAAATGGATGTATCTAGACATTTTTTAGTTCTAGATACATCCATTTCTGCGACAAGTAATTCGGAACGGAGGGAGTACTTACGTACGTGTGCACCGGCCAAGGCGGACGCCCTGGTCGCCGTAGGAGAGCGCCTCGCGGACTCCGGCCTTCATTGTTGCAGCCTCCAACGTGGCCTTCACCACGGTCAGCAACCCCGACGTCGTCCGCTGCGCTTTGGTGGTGGACTGCCCACACGAAGATGCACGGAGGGTGGGCGATGCGTGCGACGGCGGATGCTTCCTCGGGGACTTGCCATGGATGGCGCAGCTCGCCGCCGTGGCCTACATGGTGGATGAGCTCCGAGGGTGCTTCGCTGGCAGACAGATGAAGGAGGTCCAGCGCCGGCTGGTGGAATACGTGTGCTACCAGCGAAGGCACAGCGATGGCGCCCTCCTCTCCATGTTCCTCGGCTTCGCAGCTTCAGGTCTAGACTAACAGAAGCGACAGCTCCCGACGACAACGACGCAGGGTGGCATCCAATGACAGGGCGCCGGGGATCTTGGCCGGCAGGAGGTCGAGGAGGGATGCGGCTAGCGGCGTCGAGCGTGATGTACGATTGGACGACACGGGACGCCGGCAGCCTGAACTGGCACGAGCTTGAGGCATCAGCAACAGGAGCTGGGCGCGAGCGGTGTCATGACCAGTTGACCACCATCGACGAGCTGCTCCTCTCTACGGTTGGCGTCCCTTTACGCTGATGCCCACCGCCACCTCTGCTACCTGCGGCGACGCGCTTGCTTCCTACGCCTTGCTCCTCCGCCGTGACCACAGCCTCGCAGAGGGATTAGGTCACGCTGGTGAGTCTCTTGGACATGCGCCCTGCGCCCATTGTGATGCGTTGCATGCATGCTTGTGGCTTGTGGGGGCTACTGCTGGGTCTGCATTCGTGCGCCGCTTGCATGTGTTTTTCTGCGTGCATGTGTGCTGTATGCGGGGCTTGATGCCATTATTTGCTACCTATGTGCTGGATTCATTAAAAAAAAACATGAGGGATGCTGGATTCATTAATTTGATACTACTGTAACCCGTTTAATGTCCAGCTAATCTTTTGGTGATTTATTAGCTAAAAGTGTTGGCCACTATATTTAGACTAGACTTTAGCAGTTCATCTAATTTACAGTACACAATCTTTAAGTAAAGCATCGTAGTATAGTTAGATTTGTTTCAAACTTTTCCCCTGATTCAAGTCGCTCCCATGTTGTTGTATATTTATGTTCTTCATTATGATAATATTTTAGATGGCTTTCTTGGCAATGATAAATTCACTTATGCAACACTTCTATTTTGATTCAGAAAGCCTGGTGTTGATTATTGTGGTGGCTTCAGTATGCAACTCTTTACAATTTTGATTCTTTTCTATCATTGGTTGAGTGCAGGACAATGCAAAACCGTTAGCTACAATTCACAATGTGATTCTACTAAAATGTGGCCCCGAAGTCGAAAGTCGTGGCAAGAGAATTGGAGCCACCGTGTGTTACAGAGACAGTGGACAAGGGGTTCCAAACTGGGGACATATATTCTATGGTTGTCATGTATATAACTAATAATTAATACAATTTTGTTTTGGATTGGTTGATAATCATCAGGAAGAAAGCATTGCTTTTCACATCTCTTTTCGACCCATCAGACGTAATTTTAAGCAACACCTAACATGCCAATGTGTCTATAAGGCAATACACACCCAAACAAAAATATCCACAACCACCTATGCCCTACAAACCGTCCAAGCAAGTCATAACGAAAAAAAACCCGAAAGTACACCTACGCGGTATCACATGCATCACCATGTATGATGATAATAAATGTGTTTTTACCAGCTTCTCTCTTTATGGCCCTAATCTCACACATATAATACTCTTGCTTTAAATTGTGTCTTACTGTAAACAATAAAAACACATCATATATAAAAATAATGTATTGACAGGGCGCGGCGTGCTGTCGCGCGGGCATGGCTAGTACACACTAGGTACCAAGTTCTTGAAGGAAACAACGTCGTCTTTCTTCTGCATTCACCGGCAACGTATCGTGATTAAAACTTGACAGGGGAATACCTACGGTGTAGGCCCATGCATACATATGGCTCAATGAAAGGTCATGGCCCATCAAGGTTACAACCCAAAAGGCCATCATCCAATGGATACTTAGGAAGACTAAGGGTGTGTTTGGTAGCATGTATGGACCTAGCCTAGTTGTTCTTTTCTCATCCATGTTGAGTGTAGACATGCTGAGTTCATGCAGTTGCCCGTGTCTGGCAGTGATGTATGCGCTGAGACATGCTGAGCTGACATTTTGTTTGGCAGCCTGCATGTGTTTAAACATGCTGAACATTTTTTTGAAAATTTGAAATTCTGAATATTTTTAAATTTTTTGAACATATTTGAAATTTTGAATTTTTTGAAAATTTAATAAAATTTTGAATAGTTGAATATTTTATAAAAAATAAAACAAATTTGAAATTTTAAGCATTTTTTGAAAATTTATTTTTATGAAATTCTGAACATTTTTTATTTTTTTGAATTCAGAACATTTTTTGAAAATTTAAACAAAAAATAGAAATTCTGAACATTTTTTGAAATTTTAAAGAATTTGAAATTCTAATTTTTTTAAAAAAATTAAACAAATTTTGAATATATTTTGAATATTTAAACAGATTGAAATTATGAACATTTTTTGAAAATTTAAACATATCTGAACGTGGTCTAGAGGGTTGGGACGAGGGTCAGGGCCAGCATGGCTGCCTCCATGCACCCTGTCTAGGGTGCATGAGATGGGCATGGCTGAGGGCCCTTTTATGCATCAGATGGGGATAGCTTAGGTGAGCTCATGCACCCTACCAAACAAGCAAAACTGGGTCGGATTAGAAACTTTTGCCCTCATGCACCCTCCATGCACCCTACCAAACACACCCTAAGTGTCAATAGTCGGATTGTACCCGCCTCCTCCCCACCCCAACCGAATAAAAGCTATGAACCAAATTCAAAATAACTTCAATGAAAATCGTTGACCCAGCAAAAATCATAATCCAAATTCTAAAATTGAACACCACAAATAGAATGGGAGAGATTCAAAATTAGGATGCATATATAGTGTATTTATAGACACACCCACAACTCGAAGACAAGGGCTATACACAGTAGGTACCAAATATGACTGAGTGCGTTTTGCAGTTCACGTCGTCAACTAGTACGAGTCTTCTTCTTCTTGGTGGCATCGCACGCTTGAAACACTAGTTAAGAAGGTAGGTACAAACACCCACATCAGTACACACATCTCCAAATCGAGCAGTAGCTTTCAGCTCTGTGATTTCACGCCAGGACAGTGGTGGTCACTTGTTGGTCTTTGTCAGCTGCGCCGCCGTCTTGGCCGAGCAGGTGCCTCGCCATCTCCGGGTCCTGCAGGCTCCTCCTCTTCTTCTCCTCGCTTTTGCCCCACAGCACGAAGTAGAGCCCGATGACGATCAGCACCGCGCCGATGATCCTGCGCACAAGCAGCCATGAATCATGTCAGACAAGTGCAATGGCGCTGTTACGGTTAATGCTCGTGTCTGTGATTTTACTGTCTACTTACCCTCCGGTGTAGAGCTGGTCTCCGAGGATGATGGCGGCCATGATGGCGACGGCGACGGTCTGCACGGGCTGGAACACGGCCGTGAAGAGCGGGCCGCCGCGGTCGATGCACCAGATCTGCAGCGCGAACGCCACGCCGGAGGCCACCAGTCCCGCGTAGAGGATGGTGAAGAGCTCCCCGCCGGACTGCACCTTCCACCGGCTCATGTCCTCCTCGGTGAAGGCGGCGATGACGAGGAACTGGAGCAGCCCGAAGACGCAGGTGAGCGAGATCACCGACAGCCTCGCCGGGTACCGCTTGAGGACCGGCACCTGGAGCACCATCCATCCCGACCAGGAGAGGCAGTGGCCGAGGATGAAGACGCAGCCCAGGGTCCAGTTGAAGATGGGGCTGCCGGAGGTCCAGGAGAGCACGGCCTGCACGTGCAGGTTGTGGCTGAAGAGCGGGAGGCCCTTGTAGAGCGTGATCACCGTGGCGCCGCCGATGCTCACCACCGTGCCCACCACCTTGGCCACCCCGTGCCGCCGGCCCAGGTCCACCTGCTCCAGCCGGAGCACGGCGGCCAGCACGAAGGTGATGGCCGGCACCATGTTCTGGATCGCGGAGGCGTAGGTCGGGGACAGGTGGTATAGCCCCAGCAGGTAGAACCCCTGGTTCGCCGTGATCCCGATGAGCGCCAGCACGAAGAACTCCGCCAGCAGCGAGAAGGTGAGCGGCGGCCTGTCCTTCCTGAACGAAGAAACAAAAACAGAAACGCCAGGGTTCAGAAAACCGTCCACCACCATTGCTGGAAGAAGAAGCAGAGAAGAATGGTGGAGTGGAGGCGGCGGCGTACTTCTCGAGGAAGTAGGCGAAGGGGGCGAGGAGGGCGAGGGAGATGACGTTGCGGTAGACGATGAAGACGAGCTTGCTGATGCCCATGTTGAGCGCGGCGCGGCTGACGATGTGGAAGCCGGCGAGCAGGAACTGCAGCGCCAGCACCCCCATGAACAGCTTCACCTTCTCCCGGTGCGCCGCCGCCGCGCCCGCCTGCTGATCCCTCCCCATCTCTCCTCCTCTCTTGCTTTCTACAACTTGTGAGTGGTCTACGTACAGAGAAAGAATGCAGGGTGCTAACTGCTTGTGGTTGTGTTGAGAGGAGTTGGAGGGTGCAGGGGTATATATAGTGCCATAGTGGTCGCCATTGTTGCTGCCACTAGCGCATCCTCTGGTGGCCTCTCCTGCCTATCCCGGTGTGGTTGTCCTGTCCTGCAGCAGTAGACGGACACAGGACAGACGTGCATTAACTCCACCGCTAGCTAAAGAGACCTGGCAAGTGCATGCATGATTATGAATATGAATGCTCTCTCTCTCTCTCTAGCACCAGCAGCAGCAATGGAATTGATCCATGGCCTAATGCCTCCCATAATTGCGTTGCGTTGCATCAAAGCCCATGATGCAATCGCTTTAACCCATTCATTACGCGTCACGTGCACGCCGGATTACCAGCACCAGCACCGAGCAACAGCTCAACTGAAATTGATCGCCGCCTAATTGCGGCAGCCCATGATGCGTCGCCTTAATTTGATTCTCAGCAGCAGAAATGTTAAGGGGATGCATTGGTGCCATGTTCTATCGCCTAGCATCCACACAGACATGCACATATACTATTTGCCTTTTATTCCTTGACCAGATGCACCTGCCGTGTTGATTCTCTGGGACGTTTTAACAGAAATGCGCTGTGATCTACAGGAGGCCATAAATAAATACTCCAACAGTTAAATGGTACACCTGTCCATGTAGGCAGGCAGGGCACACAGTTATTGCAGCCAGGAACATCCTATTTAATCCGGTCTACATTCTGAATCAGAATCCACGCAGACGTATAGCACATAAATACTAGTACTACTGTTTGCTAATCAGTACATGATGTGTACATACATTCTTTTTTTTTTTTTTGCGGGGAGATGTGTACATACATTCTAATTCAGTCATAGTCATAAGTACAGACATTCTAATTCAGTCTGGCTAGTTAACTAACAGTACACCTGTTCATCACTCAGCATCCACACAGACATAGTACATACCTACTGTTTGCCTTTTATTCCTTCACCGTTTACTCTATTTTGATTCTCTAGGATCATTTTCAATACAGAGTACTGACTGAGATGTGTTGTGGCCTACACGAGATTATAAAATACCAACAGTTAATTAGCACTGAGATCGCTTTATACTCTGAATATTGATCATTCATGCTCATGCTACATCCCCTTCAATCGATCTCTCCTCTTCCCGCTGTCGGTGTGCGCGTGCGACGCACTGTACGATCGACCATGAGCGCGGTTTTGACTCCATGTTCTTGGTGGGTATGGAGGGTTTTTGGATGCATGCCGTTGCCACTTGATGAAATGGTTTCGTGGATGGGCAGTGGGTTCGTGACAGGTCAGGATGTTGGGTTTTCAAGCCCGCAATCAGTGAACAGGAGGGCTCCCCCTGCACCCCTGTTCTATCCCCGTCCACTTCAATGCGATGCTTCCTGCATCCTTCTCGGAGTGATCTATTTTAGTTTATCCTCTTGATCGTCTTGCGATGCGTTCATGATTCTCTTGTGATCTATCAACTTGGTGTGATCATGGTGATTCATGAGCAGTCTGATCCTCTCTCCGGTGACATGGACGGCAAGAGATCATCATGATTCATGTGTGTTGTGTGGTACGAGTTTTTCTTTTCTTTTCTTTTTTGCGATTTGTGTGGTATGAGTTTTTCAACTTGGGATGGTGTGGTCATGATGGTTCATGAGTGGTCTGATGAATGAGTGAGATTGACAGCAAAGAGGGAAGAAGGAGGTATGGGTTTCTTCCTCTTGCATGTGTGAGTGTTCCTCCATGGAAGACCAAGAAATAATCACCAGACAGACAGGTCAACGGGGCCAGGTTAATTATCAGGATACGCATGAGGTGTGCCTAGCTGTGTTTGTGTGTGGCATGCAGCAAGGTTACATGTTGCAGATACATTGAGTGCCTTTTTTTGCATGAAAAAAAATATATCATCACACCTACCATATGCCCATGTATAGATTGCTTAAGACCAATGCTAAAAAAAATGGCGACATGACCTGGATCTTGTAGTAGTAAGATTTAATGTTAGTTTTGTTGTGCAAGTGGTGGTGGAGATCGGGGACAGGCAGGGGAGATGCCATGTGATGTGACAAGGTATACATATATCGTTAGGAGAATACTTATATTCTGTTTTGCTGGGCAGCAGATCCGATCAAAGTCAAAGCCGTTATATCTGTTGGACGGAGCTACGTACACACGGTAGTTGCATATGGGAGACAGGCTGATTTCTTATTTCCGGGAGGATGCATGCTTGGTGTGGTTGATGATCAACTGCCCTGCTGCGACATGAGTATCCAAGCATGTTTGATTTCAATAATGATGTGGGATTCTGTTCATAAATAAAATGATCTGAGATGCAATCTTAAGCAAGTTGCTGATGATGACAGAGAGATGGCTCTGCAATTTTGTAGGAAATGGTTGAGGTGAGGAATTTTTTGCGGTTGTAAATTTTTGCAGTTGCATTGCAAGTTGCAACTGGTCTATTGGAGAAGAGTAAGCTGAGCTGATGAGAGTGGCCTTCAATAATGAGGCAGACCATCCCAATTGGCGCTTGATTCTTTTTTTTTTTTTTTTTTGAGAATAGTTGGACTTGGCGTATGTGGCGTCTTCTCTTACATGTTAGTTTGATGTAGTACAACCATATGTAGGCAGAGACCACTGACCAGACATATCTTCTGGAAACCCAAGCTTCCTCTGAGAATCAAAATCTGGTTACCCTTGTTCTTCATGTGTGTCGACTTGATAAACCCGACGACTCTCAATCATTCCTTATAAGCTTAAAAATTGCCGACATTCCTTCCGCAGCTTACTCGCCATACAGACAGCTCGAACATGACTAGCAACCAGTGCGACCGTTGATCCACCTCCCCGGCGATCTTCAATGGATTTTCCCCTCCTTTTGCTACATTTGGATCAAAGGGTTTAAGGGAGATAGTGCATTAAGTCATTTGCACGGGCCAACCCTTCGACCAAAGAAAGGGAGACTTGATGAAGTCAGAGGTGGTTTGTCGCATCTTTCTTTGGCGGTGTTTGTTATACTCTATTATTTACATCACTTTGTGGTGATTCTTTTGAGATCAACTAGATGTCGTGGGAGGGACCTTGTTCTCGATTTTGTTAAGTTCATCATCTTGGTTAGGGTTGTGTGGAGGCGGCAATGTCTCTTGGTAGGAATAATATCTCCCACGTTTGATCCCCATCCCGATGGTGCATCCACCATCGTTGGAACGCATGTAGAGATGCGTCGGATCTTGCGGGATTCGGTCGGTGATGGTCTTCGGTGGTTCTATTTGGATCTTATCTTCGTTCCTTTTTGTTTGGGTGTTTACATATTTGACCCTTTCGATTTAGGACTCTCTCATCGGTGATGGTTGTTGCTCTGGTGCGCTAGTTCTATGGGGTTTAGCACGACGAATTCTTGACTGTCTACTACAACAAGGTTTGCTCAGCTCTGGTGTGGAAGGGGTGATGAGGAAGATGCGCTTTGACTCACTTCACTGCTTGTAGTCGTCGTTAATTAATCCGCGAACCTGGTTGTTTTTTTGTTACCTCTGGTGTTCTACATACTATCATGATCGTCTTCGAGTAGCTCCAGTCCTTGTAGTCATCGCTTCGGGATCCAAGAATCTGTTTATAATTTTTGCTACCTCTGGTGTTCTTCGTACTACCAAGATTAATTATGAATAGTTCGGAAGTGTCTCCGGAAAGAAAAACTCTATATGGTGTGACCATGATTATCCATTAGTAGCCAGTGATGGTATAGACGACAAGAGATCATGCATGGTTGGAGTTTCTCTCCTCCCATGCTCTGTGTTCCCTATGGAAAGATCGAGAAATAAGCACCCGAGATGAATGAGATGGACCGTCCCGGGCTAGAAGCAGAAACTTTGAGGCTAGGCAAAATTTAACTTGATTGCTCTTACCTCCCCTTTTTACATGGGAAATAAGAAGGTAAGAGTTACTCAGACACACTACTTAATGAAATCAGCGGCTTAGATCTATTATATACTCTTATCTCTTATTTGAAACAAGGAGGTAAGAGGAACTATGTTAAAACTGCTTGGCTAAACTGTGGCGGATAATTAAGGATTTTACCCGTTCGGCTTAGCTCCCTGCAAAAACAAGTCCAGTTAAAGTCATACAAAATGTTTCCATAGCTCAAAAACATAAAAAAAACATAATTAACCTGAAGAGATATCTCCTTCCTTCGACCGTGCCATCGCCAAAATCCAGGGACATTATTGAGCTTCCGCCTTCTCCAGTGTGGCCACTCCTTGTCACCATTGATCGAGAGCAAGCAGAGCCCCTCACCGGCTTCTCTCCTGTATTGGTAGGAAGGCATAATTGGAGGGTTGAACATAAGTGTAGAGGCCACGCTATGGAAATGTTGTGGGCGAAAAAAATAGTCAAATGATGTATGAGACACTGGAGTGGACCCACCTCGTCCGAGTCTGCATGCGGCACTCATCACAATGGGCGAAAAGAACAAGATGGTAAAAATCCGCGTAAAGAATGAGGTTTCCAATGATGAATTGAACAGACGAGACGCAGATATCGCCACAACGTGCATTTAGCGCTCATCACAATGAGCGAAATAACGGGTGAGATTCCACTGTAAATGGCATGAAATCGTAAAAAACCGCATCCATCAAATGTAAATAAATAATATATAAATATAGTGCAGTGATGCACAGGGGAGGGGGCTAGTGCCCCCCTCCAACGCTCTAACATAAGGTGGGGGGATGGGTTCAAGCCCCAATAGTCCTAAGTTAACTAGTCTTTCATGGCTACTAGAGTTAATTGCTGGTCCAGTGTTTTAGTCTAATATGTTTTGATGTTCGTATGAGCTTTACTACCATGTGCAGGTGCCGTGACAAAGCCGCCATCTTGGATGACACCCCTGCATTTGCATCAACAGTCACAGATGTGGAAGATGTGAAAACTGTGGTGAGGCTCTTATCCTTCTGGCTCAACAACGGTCTTTGTTGGACATGCGACGATAAGGTCACGTTTGTCATCCTCGAGATTGGCTACTCGAATTTGGATGTCAATTCTATATTCGAGATGCACCCTCTTTAAATACCCAGTTTGGGTCCCTTTTGTTTGTTTATCTGTCTTGTGCCTGTTTGTTTGTCTCGGTATTTTTGTTTGGCTGTGCAGCCACTGGGCATTGCGTCTAATTGTCACGGGCCGCACAGGGAGCCCTTGACTGAGCTGCCTTATAGCAAGCGTGGCGCTACAGTGCATAGTGCAGCATAAAAATTCCAAATAAGAAAAATGCGGACACTCTAAAGTCGGCATCAAACAGAAGACCTATTATAGAGGCACGCCTGTAGCTAGCCACTAGAGTATTGGGCGTTATTTGACTTCATGCCACCGCGAAACACAAAAGACTATATTCAGCGGCGGAGTTACTCAGACTCACTACTTAGTGAAATCAACGACTTAGATCTGTTATATACTCTTATCTCTCATGTGAAAGGAGGTAAGAGGAACTGTGTTAAAACTGCTCAGCTAAACTGTGCCAGATAATTAACGATTTGAACAGTTTAGCTTAGCTCCACACACACAAAAAAAAGATCAGTTACAGTCATACAGAACGTTCCCATAGTTCAAAAACATAAAAAAGAAAATGAAAAACTCATAGTGATAATTCGTCGGTCCTCACCCTGAATTAGTGGCAATTTCACCGGATGAAATGAGTCAATGCTCGAAATCTTTTCTCTATGGTTGGAAAGTGGAATCCAACACCTGAAACTCTGAATCTTTCAGTTCCCATGTCAGTCAGTCCGACGTACGTGATATGGATGGATGAATGCTCATAGCATCCCCGGACAGAGAAAATAGCTACTCCCTCCTTCCGAAATATAAAGCATGCTTTGACTTTTTTGGTCTTCATCGCACAACTCTGACTATGACTATACTTATTTTATGTCCACTAAATTAGTATAAATATACATGAAATGAAGATGATTTGCAAGACAAATCCGATGTTACCACTTACACATACTAAATCCACGCATTTTCGTATGTACTAATGGTCAAAGTTGTGCATCAAAGAAAGTGCAAAGTCAAGCGCGCCTTACATGTTGGGAAGGAGGGAGTACTGTCTACGATCGCATGAGACGCGACCCTAGGGAAATTCTGCCATCTATCGATCGCGCTATAGCTACTGTGCGACGACACCATGGCAGCGCCGATGCATCTATGATCACTCAGGTGGCAATGGTGGATGGACCGTTCAATCCAGGTCTATGCCGCATGCGTGTCTGAAGATTATTGAATTCTGAATATGTATTAGGGCCTCAAAGGGCTGTTTATATAAGATACAAAACTTGGGGGCCAAGGATAGTAGAGATAGATTACAATTTGAACTACCAAATATACAAACCGAATATATACTCTAATACCCCCCCGCAGTGTCAACATCAGGTGTAACAATGTTGAGACTGGAGCGAATGCCAGTGAATGTTGCAGTGGGGAGCCCCTTGGTGAAAATATCAGCAAATTACGCAGTGGTAGGAACATGAAGCACACGGACCTCGCCAAGAGCCACTTTTTCACGAACAAAATGAATATCAATCTCGATGTGCTTGGTGCGTCGATGCTGAACAGGATTGGACGCCATGTAGACTGCAGAAATATTCTCGCAATAAACAATAGTTGCACGCTCGATTGGTCGATGGAGCTCAACCAAAAGCTGACGGAGCCACACCGCCTCGGCCACAGAATGAGCAACAAACCTGTATTCAGCTTCTGCAGACGATCTGGAAACTGTAACCTGCCTTTTAGAAGACCAAGAAACAAGATTGTCACCCAAATAAACACAAAAGCCGGATGTAGATCGTCGAGTATCTGGACAACCCGCCCAGTCTGCATCAGAATAAACTGTCAAGCTTGTTGGAGAGGAAGAATTAAGGAGAAGACCATGATCAATAGTGCCTTTGAGATACCGAAGTATTCTCTTGACATGAGAATAATGAGGAACACGAGGATCATGCATATATAAGCACGCTTGTTGAACAGAATAAGATATATCAGGACGAGTGAGTGTGGCATATTGGAGAGCACCAGTGATACTGCGATATAGAGTAGGATCAGAAAAAGGTTCACCGTCGGCCGACAACTTGGTACCAACGTCGACCGGCGTACGACATGGTTGACAGTCAGTCATCCCTGCACGAGAGAGCAAGTCAAGAATGTACTGGCGTTGAGAGAGAAAGAGTGTAGATGAAGTGCGGGAGACAGTGATCCCAAGAAAGTGATGAAGAGGACCGAGATCAGTCATGGAAAATTCACGATTAAGAGAAGATATAATGTGTTGTAAAAAGGAATCAGAAGAGGCAGTGAGAATTATGTCATCAACATATAAGAGAAGATAGGCAGTATGGGAGGAGGAACGAAAAATGAAGAGAGATGAATCAGATTTAGACGCGGTAAAACCTATTGTGTGAATAAAGGTGGTGAAGCGATGAAACCAAGCACGAGGAGCTTGTTTAAGACCATACAGAGATTTGTGAAGAAGATAAACAAAATCAGGAGAAGAGGAATTCTCAAAACCCGAAGGTTGTTGACAATAGACAGTTTCATTGAGAGTGCCATGGAGGAAGGCATTTTTAACATCTAACTGATGGATCGGCCAAGAGGAGGAGACAGCGAGACTGAGAACAACATGAATGGTACTAGGTTTTACAACTGGAGAAAAAGTCTCATCAAAATCAACACCGTGTTGCTGAGAAAACCCACGACAAACCCAACGAGCTTTATAACGAGCAAGAGTACCATCAGCATGAAATTTGTGACGGAAAACCCATTTGCCGGAAACAACATTGACACCGGGTGGTTTGGGAACGAGAGTCCAGGTGTTATTTTGCTGAAGAGCATGAAACTCATCACGCATAGCAGAGTGCCAAAGAGGATCGAGAAGAGCACGTTTATAAGATGTAGGAATAGGGGAGATAGTGGGAACGGCCGTGAGGTTAAGACGTCGTGTAGGGAGCTGAAAGCCACGCTTACCACGAGTGCACATGACATGATCATTGGCCGGAGGTATTATAGGAACGGCATTAGATGGAAGAGGCGGTGTGGAGGAAGAAGAGGAAGAAGGAGAAGCAACAATAGGGGAGATGGGCGTGGGAGGAGAGGAAGCTGCTGTCAAGGGAGGAGTGGGGGGCGCGGAAGGCTGTGGTGAAGGAGAAGTGGGCGGTGCAGAAGGCTGCTGTGGAGGCATGGAAGACTGATGCGGTGGTGGTTGTTGCTCCGGGACAATAGAGGTAGGAGCTAGACGAGGGAGGAGAGGAGATGAAGAACGAACAGAGGAAGGTTGGGTTGTGGATGATGTTTGTGTGGCAGCGTAGGGAAAGGTATATTCGTCAAAGACGGCGTGACGGGAAATAATGACACGGCCGGATGAGGGATCAAAGCAGCGAGAACCCTTATGATCATCGGAGAGACCAAGATAAATGCAGGGTAAAGAGCGAGGTTCTAGTTTATGAGAAGTGGTAGAAGTGATGTTGGGAAAACAGAGACAACCAAAAACGCGAAGGGAAAGATAGTCGGGATGGGAAGAAAGAGGGATTGAAAGGGAGTGTAGAGAGGACATGTTTTGGTTGGTCTAATATTGAGAAGAAGTGTGGCAGTGCGTAATGCTTCAACCCAAAAACGGGGAGGAAGAGAAGCTTGAATAAGCAAGGTGCAAAGAATATCATTGATGGAACGAAGAGAGCGTTCTGCTTTGCCATTTTGAGGAGATGTATAGGGACAAGAAAAACGAAGAAGTATGCCGTGAGAAAGAAAGAAAGTGCGATTGCGAGTATTATCAAATTCTCGTCCATTGTCACATTGAATAAAGCGTATTGGAAGACCAAAGTGGGTTAGAACATATTGACGAAAATTGAGAAAAATTGGGTGTACATCGGACTTGGCTCGGAGAGGAAAGGTCCAAACATAATGGGAATAATCATCAAGAATTACAAGATAGTATTTGTAACCAGAAACACTAGGAATTGAAGAGGTCCATAGATCACAATGGAGCAATTCAAAAGGAAAAGTACTAATAGTAGAGGATGTACCAAAAGGTAGTCTAACATGTTTGCCACATTGACAGGCATTACAAAGAGAGGAATCATGAGGGACACTAGAACTAGGGATACAAAATTCCTGTAACAATGATGATAGTGTAGCTTTATTAGGATGACCAAGCCGACGATGCCATAGATGAACTGATGCAAGCATGGCGCGAGGAGTGGAAGTGGGGGCGCCATGAAGAGGATAAAGATCGCCGATGCTATTGTACCGAGCTAGAACCTCCCCCGTTGTCAGATTCTTCACAGATAAACCAAAGGGGTCAAAGGCCACAATAACTTGATTATCGATGGTAAACTGACGAACGGAGATAAGATTAGTAATTAAGGATGGGACTACAAGAATATTGCGTAAAAGAAAATTGTTAGAAGAATAGGGGATGTAAGAATCACCGGTGCAAGAGACAGGAATAGTAGAACCATCACCGATGGTAATGGAAGAAAAAGAAGAAGGGAAACAAGCTGACAAAAAATTCATAGTTGAAGACATATGCGTAGATGCACCAGAATCGAAAATCCAATCCGTACCTTCGTTGTTGAGGGTGAAATTGTTCATGGCGGCGATGAAAGCAGCCTGATCCCAGCTCGGCGATGTGGTCGTAGGAGAGGGAGCAGGCATGTTCATTGGTGCATGCTGCCCGTATGCGTACGGTGACGAAGCCGAAGGAGCACCGGGCGCATAGGGAACCAGGGCATAGCCGGGCAGAAGCACGGGGGCGCCGGGCGTGGTCGGTGTAGTAGTGGCGGTGTAGACGTGAGCCGGCGGTCAGGGTCCGAGGAGACCAGGGGAGCCGGTGGCAGGACGATGGCCCGGGCTCCAGGCGCCCGTGTATGCTGGAGGAGCGCCGTAAGGAGACGGAGTAGACCAAGGCATGGGCCACGCCTGAACCAGCCCGGTCCAGGGATCTTGCTGCTGGTGCCATGCCGTTGGAGTAGATGCCGGTGTAGACGATGATGATGATGACGCCGAGGAGCTGGCGGAGCGAGGCTGGGGCGACCGGTAGACGGGATTCTTGCCGCGGTAGTTAGGGCTCGGGCGCCAGCCTGGAGGCGTCTGGACAGGGGCCGACGACGAAGTGGATGGAGCTGGCGCCGAAGATTTGGTGGTGGCGTGAAACACTTGTGGACGAGTGGCCTTGCGAGCTTGATTCTGAGCCTCGAGCTGAAGGAGAGAGCGGACCTCGCCGAAGGATGGGTAGGGCCACAACATGGGGATGAAGGCCACCTGTTTCTCGAACTGCTCACCAAGACCGACGAGAAGAGCGTTTATAAGAACGCGGTCGTCGACGTGATCACCAAGTTGCCGGAGTTCATCACCGATCGACTTGATCCGCTGGCAGAAGACGGTGACCGAGGAGTCTCCTTGGGTGATGGTGCGGAGCTCGGCGTGGAGAGCGTTGATGCGGGCGTCGGAGTTGTCTTGAAACAACTGTTGAAGGGCGGCCCAAAGATCGGCTGCAGTGGCATCGTCGTTGGAGACAAGATTGAAAAGCTCGGTGGAGATCCGAGTATAAATCCATTGGATGATCGTGAGATCGTCCTTCACCCAACGAGGATTGGCAGGCTGCGGCACAGAGGATGGATGAATATGGTGGCGTAGACCGCAGCGACCAAGGTGGATGTGGAAGAGATGGCGCCAATGGTAGTAATTGTGGGCAGCTAGGTCAAGCGAGATGGGTATGAACGGCGCAACATCGGCAATTGTATCTGCTAGAGAGATTGGTGGTGGCGGAAGGGCATATTGATGGTGGGTAAGGGAACTAGGGTTGAAGGAGGAAGAAGAGGCAGATGGCGATCTGGCGGCGTTGAACTCGGCCGCGGTAAAGAGAGGCCGCGCCGGAAGAGGTGGAGGGGCCGGCGGAGAGGCCATGTGGAGAAGATAACCTAGGCGACGGATACCATGAAGATTATTGAATTCTGAATATGTATTAGGGCCTCAAAGGGCTGTTTATATATGATACAAAACTTGGGGGCCAAGGATAGTAGAGATAGATTACAATTTAAACTACCAAATATACAAACCGAATATATACTCTAATAGTGTCCATGGCATGATTAAGTAGCATCCGTGCGTGGCAGACAGAGATCATCAGATGGGAAGGTCCCACGCAGCATGCATGCTAGCGGGGTGCACCAGTACTTAACTGATCGAGTGATCCAACAAATTACTTTAGCTTAGAGCTCTTGTTCATGTTGCATCTCACAGGGCCGGGTCCATTAATTGGAGAAAAACAGGCGATTATATTAGGTGAGGTACGCAGTTAAACAGTGGTCCATCAGTCCATGGTCCATGGAGATCCCCCTGTATGTATCCCTGTCGACCTGAATTCGATGCTTCCTGCGTCTTTCTCGGAATGGTCTAGTTTAGATTGTCCTCTTCATCGTCTTGCGATCCCTGCTTGATTCTCTTGGGATCAACTAGCAGCTCGAGACGCATGGTGTGTGATCGTGACTGTTCATGAGTGGTCCGTCTGATGACACGGGCGGCGAGCGAGATATATGGATCGAATAGCTAGTAGCTGTGTGGAATTTTCTCCTGCGTGGCTATTTATTTTCTGTTTGCTCAATTAAGATGAGTGAAGAGAGAATCACCCGATGGGTGAGATCGATGGCCCCGTATGAAAGCACAAACTTTTAGGTCAAAACTGTGGCAAATGACGACCGGCAGGGCAGCGCACGCAAGCTAAGCATATAAGAGCATCTATTTTGCCTCAAAAAAGTTATATATAAGAGCATCTACAGCTGGACTTACCAAATCCCCTAAACGCCGGCGGACGCACCCCGTCAGTGACCAGGTGTGTCTGTTTTGAGCTTATATTTCTCCGTCTATATAGCTAGACTCCTCATTTTTCTTTCTCATATGTCCAGTCACTTTGCACGTGATTGATGAAAATGAAGAGATGGAAGGAAAAGAAAGAAGAAAGATGGTCCACGTTGGGCCGCGTCCTACGTAGCGTACTGACTGGGCACGTCCACGAGCTCTCATATCCTCCCTCTGTATGAGGGTTCGCAGACAGCCCGAACATGCAGGGATGATACGAGGGGTCCTGTTATATCAAAAAAGAAAAATTCTCTCTCCTGTCCGGTCACTGATCGGTCGTGTTCGTGAACGTTTGTGGAGGATTTGAGAATGCCGGTTGTAGATGCTCTAACTGATCAAACGCGATGGACCGGGATGTAGCGTTCATCGCCAATAAGTGTGAAATTAGTCCAAGCTTCAACCAGGTAAATCTTAACCCAAACGAGTGGATGTTCCATTTCTTTGTAATGATTCGAATGAACTAAAGAAACACATGAAACTCTGAATATTTTTTGTTCAATGCGGTAAATCTGCAATACACGCTAGTTGAGTCAATGCTGTCGGTAATTAACGACGGCTTGGTAATCAAATATACTTGTATCATGTTGCTTTATTTATAAAGCAGAGCAAAAATCTATTTTCGTGTCAAAGAAGAGAATAATTCAACACCAAAGCATGGGCAAATAAGCAGGCACACGTGTGGTGGGCGCGACGCGACAAATCTGCTGCGGATCGGGCACCCACAGGATGTGCAATCCTTCCTGTGTGCGAAAGCGCCCATGCATCGAGTGTAACACTGCGACTGATCTCCGCTAGCTTTTCTCTCTCCCTTGTCCCTTATTTGCGTTTGGAATCATACGATATCATAATTAGCAAGCACAAAGTGGATGGATGGGTGGATGGATGAATCAAGTAGCATTGGTGCTGGCTGGCTGGTGAGAGATTAGTGAGGTCGGGTCGGACTGAGGTCATCTTGGCCGTACGTACGTGCATGCGATCATACTGTCCGTCGGTCTGTCTAGTGCGTGCAACACTAGCACATGGCGTGTGGACCTGCTTCACGTACTTAACTCATGGAGTGATGGAATATCTCACGTACGTACACCTCAGGCCAAACTAATTTAGGTTAGAGCTCTTGTCACAGTACTAGTACTTCATATGGGTCTGTTGGAGAAATTAAGGGGGCAAGCTAAATATGGGCCCATATATACATGGGGGTCGATGAATGGTGCGATCTGCGATGAACATGTACGTGAATGCATGACTGATTGGGTGGATGCCATGCCATGCCATGCATGATGGATTTCATGGCGATCATCCGTGCTAGTACCATCAGGTTGTTGCTCTATCCTTGTACCGGCAGATTGCATTTAGGTTATGGATGTTGGTTCATTCGTCCTTCGTCCCTTGGGCCTTGGCACTGCTGTAGTAGGAGTCTATGCTGTGTGTGCTTATTCGATCATGCATGCATGGCTGTGGTGTACTAATGAAATCGAAGGGGAACCCTCGTTTGCTCAAAAGAAAAGTAGGAGTACATGTTGTGTAAGGGTACCTTCAACGCTGACCTCCAAATCGGACACCATATCCGTCCGTGGATGGGTACGGTCACATACGCGTACAGTGGTACGGGAGCCGGCCATTCAATCATGCTCGCATGCATTTTAAATTGGATTTCACTATACCGGACGAATTACATGTTAACCAAATGATTTTCATCTAAATCAGAAAACATTCATCATATTTTTTTGACATATTTCAACTAAACTATAGCGGACTAGGTTGTTCTAACCTAGTTTACATGATCGACGGCCATGAGATCACCAGTTTCCCACGACATGTCTTCCCCATACGGTCGAATTGTTGGTACTCGTTCCTCGAACATGACTACTTTAGGTTTAGGTCCGCAGGTCTTGTAGATTGTTGGTAAGTATTACCTCTGTCCTGGTTTATTGATACCCTTGGTGTTTTGTGACAGATTTTGATCATGGGTTTAATTAACAAAGTATTAATGCATGTCACAAAAAATAGTAGCATTGGAAACTATGTTAAATACGAATCCAACGATATAATATTTTATGACATGTATTAATATTTTGTCAGTTAAAATCTATGATCAAATTTTGGCTTAAGATACAAAGAGGGCTAATAAATCAGAACGGACGTAGTACGTGGTGTTAAACATGCATGGGGCCTGTGGGGATGGATCGATCAATGGGCACAACGAACATGTACGTAAATGCATGCATGCATGGACAATCGATGCTGGTGGGTTGGTGCCTTGGGATCACCTGATGGCGATCAATGCTTGGAGCGTGCGACCGATCGGGTTGGTGGTGCACCCCTGTATGTGACGTACTACGTCCGCATTTACGCTCCTGTTCGACCCCCATTCCTTCGCGCTGTAGATATAAAGCTAAGCACTGTTTCAGCTGTACCGCAGGTGCACGCATGCGCTACTCACTCGTGTGCCATTAAGGCCACGTACGCTTTATTTGGTACCTAGGGGCCAGGGGCTTCATCACTGGTCTGATCATTGCTCATGGGATTTGCATCCTCCCTTTGCATGCAAGGGATGTACGCGTAGGTTGACAAGGGAAAATAAGGAGCAAACTTAATGATGGTTGGGGTTTGAATTGTTTTCTAGACCATTTGGAGGTTGGCAAATAGTGTTGTGTTTTTTTAGGAAGAAATAGTGTTGTGTTTAGATGGATCCTGTTGTCCTTGTTAGCATGACGGTTGGATGACTTAATGATTGGATGATTTTGCCAAAAAGAAAAGGAAAATCAAGAAGCTTTAAAATGAAGGTTAAGTGGTAATTGTGCGCTGAATGGGCTCACTCGTTGCAACGGATGGTGGAACGGGGGCAGGCTAGAGCGGGGGCAATCGTGGCATGATAGAGGGACGACTTTTGCGCAGGACGAGTGGTAGGACTGCGAAAATGCGTGGGTTCCGAGTGTGGTTTCGGATGGGTCCTCTTTGTTAGAGTCCGATGTGACGGACGTCCAGACTCTCCCAAACCTCGTCGACTTGATGCTGGTTTGCGGAATTTCGGGCTTCAGGACATGTCCAAACATTTTATATGAGCTACTCCCTCCGCCCCGTAATATAAGTGTCAAAAACGTTCTTATATTACAAGACGGAGGGAGTACGTTGCATGGCTAAAGGTGTCCGGACCGTCAGGCAGTGGCGGAGCTACATTGGGTCCATCCCGTGCTGTGGCCCGCCCAACATTTGAAAACTTATACACAATACATGTATCCATGAGGCCTTAGAACACATGCCCGCTGGCTATTTTCCTCTCTTTCTCCCGCCCAGCCCGCCCAGGACTGTGCTTCAAGCTCCGCCACCGCCGTCAGGTCCAGACATTTGTGGGTGAAAATAGGAGATCAACGTTGGAGATGCCCTAGGTGAACGTTTTCACTTCTACTTTTTTTTTGTTATATAAGAATATGTAATCCAATAAGATTTCGTAGTATACAAACTAATATGCTTGCTTATATAGTTGCATTAAAGGATGTGCTCACCTTTTGGAGTACCGTGATGAACCCATCTTTATCAGCATAACGCCGGTTGCCAATGCTGCTAGCTGCACCTTCTTCATGGTCGATCGTCTACCAGAATGTATACATGTATACCACCCAAATCAATTATGACGTTCTTGACGACGACATTGTCATGTGGGTCTACCCCTGTCTCAGAACAGCAACGGGGACACAAGAGTGCGTACAGACTAACTAACGGTGGTACTGATTTGCATCAATTCTGTTGGTGACGACGGATGGAAGGACAGGTTACGGGCCGTGTTCCCTTAGGGCGGTCGCCCACAGGCTCCTACCACCTGCCAACATGTTCAAGCTGTTCAGCGACATAGATCAACGTCGACTCAAAGAATGGTGGCCCGAAGGTATCAAATCAGTTTTCTTAAGAGAAGTACCAAATCAGCTCGACGCAACGAATTTCGCCACAACATCGTCAATTTACGGATGAGACATGCGTGAATCGATGGATGGCCGCCCATGCTATGGCGAGCTTCATCCCTAGCTCATACGGAGTACAACAAATCTAGCAATTTCACGAGAAGAGACGGTGTTGAGCATGGCCTCGACTTTTGCTATGGATCATGGAATCAGACCATGTCTGTTGAGATGAAAAACAAGTCATCTCGTGCTCAGAGTTGTCGAGGTTAAATTACAGGAATTAAATGTCCTGAAATAGGCACCATTTGAATAATGAATAATGAATAATGGAGGTGCCCTAATCCACCTAAGGTACGCCTTTTCGTGGAGGCTAGGTACCAATTCCGTCCCTACTTGGGAAATAAAATTCTCTAAGAGTATGGAAATAGATAATGTTTGCCCTTCCCTCAAAAAAAGATTAATGTATGCCCTACATGTGGTACCCCCCTCCCAAAGCCGACACAAATCAGAAATACCAGCGTTGAATGGTTATTTCGTGTAGTTGGTGATCTTTCGGAGATGGAGCAGGTCATACTCTACATGGTTTTAGAGCATCTCTAGCAGACCTCTTAAAATCGCAAACTGCAAAACTGGGATATAGATTGGAAAAAGTGCATTTTAAGGGTTCAATTTAGCTGCGCCGAACAAATACTGTAAAACAAACTGTAAAACTGGAATAGAGAGCTCCTTCCTCCAGTCCGGCATCTGCCGTCCCTTCCCCCAGCCGGCCGCGCCGGCCACGCCCCGTCGCCTCCGTCGTCCGCGCCCCGCCTTGCCGGCCACGCCCCGCCGCCTCAGCCGTCCGGGCCTTGCTCTATTGCCAGCCAAGTCGTGCCCCTTTGTCTGCCACGCCGGGACCCGGCTGTTCGATCTCCACACCTCATATCCTATTCTTAATCGAGTCGTCACTGCAAATCCATCTTGACGGCGCACCACGACATCGTTCTTGCACAGCGCTGCCGCACGCCCATAGTGCGTCGTCGAGACCCGCATGGTGCCCGGCCTCAGCTTCGCCCGACCTCGACGTCGTGCCTGGACAGCGCCTCGGCACGCTCGCAACGCGTCACCGACACCCGTAGCGCCTCCCCGGTGCCCCCTCCCCCTTCCCCCATTGGCTTCGCCTGGCCGGCCACTTCCGACCATCCGCATCGGCTTTCCTGGTCGCAGCAGCTTCACACTCAGTCTGCCCCGTCGCGGCACCACCAAGGGTCTTTCGGCTGCTCATCGACATGCTGACGAGCCAGTCGGCATGGCATGCTGTCGGAGAGGAGGAAGACGGGATCTGATTGCCTCTACCATATACCAAGGAATGGTTCATGATTTTTTAATAATCTGCAATGTTGTCTGAAACTTTGTGCATCTTTTGCGACTATTATTATTATTAAAGGATTGATGTGAATTCTATTTTTCAGATTAGCTTTTCTGGGACGAACGGATCCAATCAGAGTCCATGTAGCGAAGTTCAGCACCAAGTGTTTTTGCATTCCTGTACTTTGCAGAGTACTTCGGCACTAGGTTCTTCCTTTTGGAAAACGTTAGGAGCTTCGTTTCATTCAACAAAGGAAAAAAACCACACTAGCATCATTCCTGGAGATGGGATAAGGTGCTGCTTGACACACTTGCACTTCTCTGTTTTCCCTTCAGTGTGCAATGACATTATCTTCACTTCAATGTTTTAAACCTTGCATGTTCATAGCTTTGACTTGGGATTTTAGAGGCAATGTTCATCTGGGCTCATGCACCTGGGGAGACTCTTCAACCTGACTTCCTGAACTGATAAATTTCTTCACCAGCTCCAAGCTGAAAATCAATTTACTAGGAGGCAAATGATATGTAGATGCCAAGAGCATGGCTACAGGGACTCCTTTTTACCCCATAGCTGTCAGGATACAATCGGCGATCTACCACCGGTGGGGACTGGTGCCAGCAAACCAACAATACAGGTGTGTACAAGCTGAATGTTCCTGTGTCAACCAATGCTCTTGATATGTACAAGCTGAATTTCGTTTCTCCCCTGTGTGTTGTATAGAAGCAAGCTGAATCTTGAATATACAAAAAACATGTCCGCTGTGTGAACATCACTAAGAGAATACCTCATATGGTTAGTTGGTTGCATGTGGTTGGCGTTTTTAACTACATGGATAATTTGGATTGGTATTTAGCTATGTGTAAGTCTCATATACTATTATCTAAGGGACTCTTTTTTTTAGATGATCTTAATTGATTTTGTTCTTATTTCGATATTGGAGCTCCATCTCACTCCATAAAGTCTAAAAAGCTACTACGATGGCTGTCTCCGGTTTTAGTTTTCATCTTTGTTGATGTCATAACAACTATGTAGATGTGGAAAATTATTTACTCATATGAAATTACTTCACTACATTCAGAATTTTTCTTTGATCATAATTATAGTCCAAGTATTGTGTTTCTTAGTAATTTTCATATTAAGGCTATCTCTATTGTGCAAACAAAGTTATTCAATTATGTATTATCATATGTGTAGTACTAAGAGTTCCTGCAACAACGTGCGGGATGTCATCTAGTTTATACAAGGATTTGGGGCGCCTCCGGAGAGGCGTCCGTTTACAACAGGCGCCCGTGGCGCAAGAAGACGCCCGTACGGACGTTCGCGTCCGTACGGCGCTTTGGACACACGTGATGACTCTTAGCGCTAATGACGTCGCTTTATTCTTAACACTCCTCCTTGTACAAAGCTGCTTCTTCTATGTCTTGCATCCTTGTATAACTTTGAGAATATTGCTCTTAATCACAAGCGTATATGATCTTGAATAACTCCTCCAAAAACCCTGTGGGAAAAATATGAGGAGGATAGAACTTGATATGTTGTTAAAACTCCATTAAAACCCAGTAGGAAAAATAAGGAGAAAATGTTACAACATATGTTATCGTCTCTTTGATAACTTATATGAGAAAACCTTGAGGATAAAACTCATTGCCAAGTTTAGATGACAATTAATATGTCTTGTATACACTCATTAGAAACCCCGGTGGGGAAAAATAGGATGTATGACATATATTATTATCTTGATATTACCTCATTAAAAACCTTGATGAGAACCATGAGAGTAAACTCATAAAGGGAAAACGAGTGCAATATAATGTTTGAACAAGTTATGATTCAGAGAGGCTCTCCCCCTGATCTTTGCAAATCTCGAAGTCGTTGCATACCAATCCCATGAACATATTTTTCAAATGTTGAAGCTGGGAGCGACTTTGTGAATAGATCAGCTAGATTATCGCATGATTTGACTTGCAAAATGTTTATCTTCCCTTTCTTTTGTAATTGATGGGGAAAAAATAATTTAGGAGAAATATGCTTAGTGATATTGCTCTTTATGTAACCTATTTGCATTTGAGCAACACAAGCTGCATTATCTTCGTCGATAATGGTTGGAGATTCGATAGAACCTTTACCACATGATTTTTGTATGTGGTTTATCATTCTGCGAAGCCATACGCATTCACGTGTTGCCTCAAATAAAGAGATTATTTCAGAATGATTGGTGGATGTAGCCACTAGAGTCTATTTGGAAGACTTCCATGATATGGTTGTCCCACCATGTAGGAACACAAAACCGGTTTGTGATCTGGCATTGTGGGGGTCATATAAGTAGCCAACATCAGCATACCCAATCATATCAATGTCCAAATTTCTCTGAAATTGAAAGAATAGGCCAACATCCTTTGTGCCTTGGAGATATCGAAAGATATTCTTAACTCCCGTCCAATGGCGTTTAGTAGGAGCTGCGCTATGTCTAGTTAGTAAATTCACTGCAAATGCAATATCAGGCTTGGTGCAATTTGCAAGATACATGAGTGCTCCAACGGCACTAAGATATGGAACTTCAGGTCCTAATATCTCTTCTCCATTATCCATTGGTCTAAATTGATCTTTCTCTACGTCTAGAGATCGAACTACCATAGGAGTTTTGGATGGATAGGATTTGTCCATATTGAATTTCTACAATATTTTCTGGATATAGGTGGTTTGATGAACCAAAATACCCGAGGGAAGGTGCTCAAGTTGTAATCCTAAGTGTCGGTGTCAAAACTGGCGGATCTCGGGTAGGGGGTCCCAAATTGTGCGTCTAGGCGGATGGTAACAGGAGACAAGGGACACAATGTTTTTACCTAGGTTCGGGCCCTCTCGGTGGAGGAAAAATCCTACTCCTACTTGATTAATATTGATGATATGGGTAGTACAAGAGTTGATCTACCATGATATCAGAGAGGCTAAACCCTAGAAGCTAGCATATGGTATGATTGTTGTTCGGCTACGGACTAAACCTCTCCGGTTTATATAGACACCGGAGAGGGCTAGGGTTACACAGAGTCGGTTACAATGGGAGGAGATCTTCATATCGTATCTCCAAGCTTAACTTCCATGCCAAGGAAAGTCCCTATCCAGACATGGGACGAAGTCTTCAATCTTGTATCTTCATAGTCCGGGAGTCCGGCCAAAGGTCATAGTCCGGCCATCCGGACACCGCCTAATCCAGGACTCCCTCAGTAGCCCCCAAACCAGGCTTCAATGACGACGAGTCCGGCGCGCAAATTGTCTTCGGCATTGCAAGGCGGGTTCTTCTCCAGCTCCATATGCTTGTAGAATAGTGTCCGGCTTCTGATAAATGCTGCGCTTCTTGGCTTCCACGTCCAATAAAGGCCATCTTCCACGTGTCAAACGAATGCAAAAAGCCAGGGTATTTTTACATTTCCCCCCCTAGCTGCTCAAATAAGCTTCCTATATAAAAAAGAGACGAGGATCTAGATCCGAACCACACCATCTCCCCTCCGCAAGCTTTCATCGAAGCGCTTCTGACCAGAAAATCCATTCCATCATGGATAGCCGACGTGGCTCCTCTTCTCACGTTCCCAGCCCCAAGCCTGGGGATTGGGAGAGATGCTCCGTCCCGCATAGCAAGCTAGTAGTGCTTCAAGCCGAGGGATTGCTTCCCCCAGCCTTTATGGTTCCGGTTCGAGCCGGACTCGCCACCTATAAGGGCGGAAAGCAGGCGGAGAGCGTCCGCAACCCCTCCAAAGGAGAGTGGGTATGCTTCGTCCCTTATCTAATAAGAGGTCTTGGATTTCCAATACATCCGTTTCTCCGGGGGCTCCTGGAGTTCTACGGCCTCCAGCAGCACCACCTTACGCCTGCCTCCATTCTGCACATCACGGGCTTCCTGGCCCTTTGCGAGCTGTTCCTGGGCGTCGAGGCTCATTTTGCGGTGTGGAAGAGATTATTCTGCCTCATACCCCGTTCTCATGAGGGATCGATATATCAAGTGGGCGGAGCCGAGCTATGGCACATTGCCGGGACCGGATATCTATCCGGAACACCGAAGAAGGCGTCCGAAGACTGGCCTTCGGAATGGTTTTATATAGAAGACGCCCCGCTACCGGATCCAGTTCGGATCGGCCTCCCGGAGTTCAGCAATGCTCCTCTGAAGAAACGCCTAAGTTGGCGTCCGCGGATCCCTCAATGGGAGAATGACAGGGACGTCCTGTACCTGATAGGCCGAATAAGATTATTGGCTCATTCCGGACTGACCATGATTGGAGTCATGGCCACATGCATTATGCGGGGGGTGCAGCCGCTCTAATATAGGGGCCACCCCATGTGGGATTTCAACGGGGAGGATGATGCCACCCGTCACGGCCGTAAGGGGCCGGGATCGGTCGATGATCTGGTGAAGATCTTGTCTGGCCTGTACAAAGGGGAAAAGGAGGATTTTCTTCGTGTTAGTCCATTGAATGGATTTTCTATGAACAATCCTCGAAGCTGGGTAAGCGGACATTTCTTTTTGCTCATCCGATCCCCATTCCCACGGTTAAGTATCTCACTTTGTGATTTCAGTGCAGGAACTGCACCGGGCTGTAGAGGATATACACAGCCCGCCTCCACAACCCGAGGATCCGAAACGGTCCCTCGATCCGGCCTCCGAAGAGGATCCGGATATAAAGGTGGAGTTGATCGACGGGGTGTTCCACCAACTTAGCATCGACAATGCTTTGGTTGCCATTACGGCCGATTACCCCAGAATATGTCCAGTTTCCCAGGTAACTGTGACTGAAGCCCTGATTCCATGACCCATCTATGCTTATTTCTCATCACCGCATACCGATGGTGTTCCGCAGGAGGTACCTTTGAGGCGGGAAGCCGAGCCCGCGGCGGCTGGCCAACAAGGGGCAGCTCGGCCCAGCAGGCAGAAAAGAAGTGCGGTGCGGATCGAGACGTCGCCGCAACGGTATGGCGCGCCACCGTGTTTCAAGGAAAGATTCCTGGAAGGCATGCTAACGCTCGTGATTTTTTCAGGGGAAAGAGCGCTTGCCGGACTGTGTCCGGAGAAGTTGCCGACCGAGCCTCCCCCAGCCAGGCTCCAACGCCAGGTCTGGAAGAGGAGACGAACACAAGGCACGCGTCGGATGCTCCTCCAACGGAGGATGCCGACAGATTGTCCGCCACCAGATCTGAGGTGGAGAGCGCCATGAATCACAGGCGCCGCCGGACAATTCCTCGTGACGCATGTTTCTCCCAAGAGGCACTGAATGCCTTTAGTTCGGGAGATGCGCACCTCCGTGCCGCTCAAGATGGTCTAGCCAGAGCCACGGAGCAGCATGTGAAGGACATACGGGTGAGGATTTTTGACAGTTATATATGCCAGTAGCCCCCGAGACTTAAAATAGTTAGAATAACTGATTTAAGGATCATTTGTTATGCAGGATTTTACAGAAAAGAATACCCACCTGTCCCAGGAGCTTCAAGAGTGCAAGGCCCAACTTGAGGTCGTACTAGCTGCCATAGGGGGAGCCACAGAGACCCCCTCCGGTAATATATATTTTGAAAGATAAGTAGTTTGTGAAGTGCGGCGTGTGTATAAGTATGACAATAATATTGTAGATGGCGTCGGACTAGATCCGGACAGGCAACAGCTACTACGCCAGCTAAAGGCCGGCGAGAAGGTGCTTACAAGGGTGCGGCAAGAGAAAAATAACCTCCAAGATGCCAACACCCGGCTGGGCGAGGAACTAAAAGATGTTCGTATTCAGCTGTCTGCTTCCGTAAAGGAGAATCGGCGACTTCGACGCGGCATTTTTAGTAAGTGCTTGAACGAATTCTGGAAAAAAAAATCAGCGAGGGAGTCGATTGACAGAGCTATGTCTGTAGGTCTGCTGATAGGTCGTCCTGCGGAGGAAATGCCCGGTTCAATGGGGGACCTTCTTCCCGAGCTGTTGCAACTGCACGAACGAGTTCGGCAGGTAATGCAGGGCGTCGTCCAGGCTATGTGGCCATCCCTCTCTATGCCTGAAGGCCTTGGGGAGCTTGCAAAGAAGCTTGAGGGAGTGCGGCGGCACTTCCGGTTGTGGAAGATATTGGCCTGTCGTCAAGGTGCCAGGGAGGCCTGGGCCATGGTGAAGACTCGGTACACGAAGGAGGACCCGAATCACATGGCCGAGGTCGGCCCTATGGGTCCGGACGGAAAGGAGATCCCTGTCAGTTTAGTATATGGCCAGGTAGAGCTGGCTGCAAAGTATTCTCAACAGGACTGTAAATTAGACCGCCTGTTGGATGGTATTGAAGAAGAATATACCGAGTCGGATTGACTCTGTAATTTAAAATGACATGAAAAATGCCTTCTAGCCGAATTGTAGATCGTTTGTCATTGCGGACCTTTTCGCTTCGACCTCTGGACCCTATAGTCCGGAGTGTGTCCGAATACCCTCTCGATTATGTAAGAATCGGGGCATGCATGGAGACAAGGCGTAGGGGTCATAATTGCTTTAGCAGACAAGTGTCCAACTAGTTATATTATATTACATGGTTAGTAAGAAACATCTTCCAGGGAAAATAGTTCCGTTAGGGGTTCCTTTCCCTGGGAGGCATGCCCTAAAGTGCATGTCCGAACTGCTAAAAAGAGCAGAAAAGCATCTGGGGGCAGATAAATAAACAAGAAAAATCATCTTTTAATTCACCGACCGAATATTCCCTTAAGAACGCTAGCTTTCGGCTTCACCCAGTCTGAGGTACACATCCGGCTGACCCGGCAATAACAATCGCAGAGGTGCTCCCTTTACCACCTAGCCGAACGAACGGGAATGTAGGGGTAAGCACAGGAGCCAAGTAACCTAGCTTGGCCAAAACTTAAGTCATATCGATGCATATAATGGTGTATAAAAGGTTCATGCGGAAGTGTCACACATGTTTCGGGCATGAGGCCCGTTTATATAAACTTCTGACAAAGAAGCCCCCAGGTATGATGAGCGCGGGTGGCGCGTCAAGTATGTGCGAACAATGCGCAAGCAAGCCCCTAAGGGCCTTGGAGAGAAAAAAAAGGTAGGGAGAAGGAGAGAAATGCCAAACAGCTAATGTGAAAAAATAAAAAGGGGACGGAGGAAGGAGACGAACACGGAGTCTGGCGCTAGGCATAGAATCTTCGTAGGCGTGCTGCGTTCCATGGGTTCGGCTCGAGTCGGTTGTCCGATGCGTTTCGCAGACGGTACGCTCCACCCATCAGTACTTGGTCAATTATGAAGGGACCCTCCCATTTGGGCTTTAGTTTGTCCTTTTTCTTGTCCGGCAGTCGTAGAACTAGTTCGCCAACGTTATAAGTTTTGGCCCGTACTTCTCTGCTTTGATATCTTCGAGCCTACTGTTGATAGAATGCAGAACGGGCTTTTGCCACGTGGCGCTCCTCCTCCAATGCGTCCAAGCTGTCCTGCCGATCGAGCTCGGCTTCTCTTTCTTCGTACATGCGCACGCGAGGTGAGTCATGAATTATGTTGCAGGGCGGCACTGCCTCTGCGCCATACACCATAAAAAACGGTGTGAATCCGGTAGTGCGATTCGGCGTGGTCCGCAGCCCCTAGAGTACGGAGTCAAGCTCCTCTACCCAGTGCGTGTTAGATTCCTTGAGGGATCGCACTAGTCTGGGTTTAACGCCGCTCATGATGAGACCGTTGGCTCGTTCGACTTGACCGTTAGTTTGTGGGTGATAGACTGAAGCGTAGTCGAGCTTGATGCCCATGTTTTTGCACCAGAGTTTAACTTTGTCGGCCGTGAAGTTTGTGTCATTGTTGGTTATGATGCTGTGGGGGACGCCGTAACGGTATACAACCCCGGATATGAAGTCTATCACCGGTCCGGATTCGGCCGTCTTTACAGGCTTGGCCTCTATCTATTTGGTGAATTTGTCCACCATGACCAGTAGATATTTTTTCTTGTGGGTTCCTCCTTTAAGAGGTCCAACCATGTCAAGCCCCCAGACCGCAAAAGGCCAGGTGATGGGTATGGTTTGTAGGGCGATAGGTGGCATGTGGCTTTGATTAGCAAATAATTGGCAACCGACGCATCGCTGCACTAAGTCCTGAGTGTCTGCCCGGGCCGTTGGCCAATAAAATCCGGTACGGAAGGCCTTGCTTACAAGGGCCCGGGCTGCGGCGTGGTGCCCGCCTAGTCCGGCTTGAATTTCAGCCAGAAGATTTCGCCCTTCTTCTTCGGCGATACACCTTTGAAGGACTCCGGTTGTGCTCTTCTTATAAAGCTCTCCCTCGTGGACTTTGTAGGCTTTAGATCGCCGCACTATGCAGCGGGCCTCGTTTTGGTCCTCGGGAAGTTCCTGCCTAGTTAGATAGGCTAGGAATGGTTCTGTCCACGAGGCAATGACTGCCATTATTGTGTGGGCTGACGGTGTTGTTTCGTTGGCAGAGCCACCAACTGTGTCAGAATGTTCGGTGAGGGGTAGTGTGGCTGTGTCCGAGCTATTGTTTCCGGATTCTCCCTCTCATGTTAAGGATGGCTTGAGGAGCCTCTCTAGGAAGATGTTGGGAGGGACGGCATCGCGCTTTGCGCCGATGCGTGCCAACACGTCTGCTGCCTGGTTGTTCTCCTGGGCTATATGGTGAAATTCGAGCCCCTCAAACCGGGATGACATCTTTAAGACGGCGTTGCGATAAGCTGCCATTTTCGGATCTTTGGCGTCAAAGTCTCCATTTATTTGGGATACCGCGACGTTTGAATCCCCACGGACCTCCAAGCGCTGAATGCCCATGGAAACTGTCATCCGGAGACCATGTAGAAGGGCCTCGTATTCGGCTGCGTTGTTGGAGTCCGTGTACATTATCTGGAGTACGTATTGGACTGTATCTCCTGTAGGGGACGTCAGAACGACGCCAGCCCCCAGGCCAGCCAACATTTTGGAGCCGTCGAAGTGCATGATCCAGTTGGAATATGCGCCGTACTCTTTAGGGAGCTCGGCTTCGGTCCATTCGGCGATGAAGTCAGCCAAAACCTGCAATTTGATAGCTCGCCGTGGCTTGTAAATTATATCGAACGGAAGGAGCTCAATGGCACATTTGGCAATCCGGCCCATTGCGTCGCGGTTGTTTATAATATCATTAAGATGTACTTCGGATGCCACTGTTATTGAACATTCTTGGAAATAGTGTCGCAGCTTCCGGGATGCCATGAACACCGCGTATGCTATCTTTTGATAATGCGGGTACCGGGACTTGCATGGGGTTAGGACAGTGGACACGTAGTAAACCGGTTTTTGGAGAGGAAACTTGTGTCCGTCCGTTTCTCGTTCGACGACGAGCACCGCGCTTACAACTCGATGGGTTGTCGCGATGTACAATAGCATAGGTTTGCCCGTGTTGGGCGCGGCCAGGACTGGATTTGTTGCCAGTATGGCTTTGATTTCTTCGAGTCCGGCTGTGGCGGCATCCGTCCACTCAAAGTGTTCGGTGCGCCGCAGGAGGCGATAAAGGGGTAATGCCTTTTCTCCTAAGTGGGAGATAAAGCATCTTAGAGCCGCCACGCATCCGGTCAATTTTTGTATTTGCTTGAGGTCTTTTGGGATATCCAATTGCGACAGAGCTCGGATCTTGGCTGGGTTTGCCTCAATTCCTCTACCGGATACAATGAAGCCCAAGAGCTTTCTGGCTGGCACGCCGAAAACGCATTTTTCTGGGTTGAGCTTAATGTCATATGCTCGGAGATTGTCGAACGTGAGCCCCAAGTCGTCTACTAGAGTTTCAACATGTTTGGATTTGATGACCACGTCATCTACGTATGCTTCAACTGTTTTGCCGATCTGGTTGGCGAGACATGTCTGAATCATGCGCTGATATGTTGCGCCGGCGTTTTTGAGCCCTGGTACTCAAATAGCTACCCTGCACGACGCCTCCTAGCTAATAAAAAAAGGACATGTGGCGGCACGTAAATGGTAAATACTGTTGGAAATATGCCCTAGAGGCAATAATAAAAGTATTATTATATTTCATTGTTCATGATAATTGTCTTTTATTCATGCTATAACTGTATTATCCGGAAATCGTAATACACGTGTGAATACATAGACCACACTATGTCCCTAGTGAGCCTCTAGTTGACTAGCTCGTTGTGATCAACAGATAGTCATGGTTTCCTGGCTATGGACATTGGATGTCGTTGATAACGGGATCACATCATTAGGAGAATGATGTGATGGACAAGACCCAATCCTAAGCATAGCACAAAGATCGTATAGTTCGTTTGCTAGAGCTATGCCATTGTCAAGTATCTCTTCCTTCGACCATGAGATCGTGTAACTCCCGGATACCGTAGGAGTGCCTTGGGTGTATCAAACGTCACAACGTAACTGGGTGACTATAAAGGTGCATTACAGGTATCTCCGAAAGTATCTGTTGGGTTGACACGGATCGAGACTGGGATTTGTCACTCCGTATGACAGAGAGGTATCTCTGGTCTCACTCGGTAATGCATCATCATAATGAGCTCAAGGTGACCAAGGTGTTGGCCACGGGATCATGCATTACGGTACGAGTAAAGTGACTTGCCAGGAACGAGACTGAACAAGGTATTGGGATACCGACGATCGAGTCTCGGGCAAGTAACGTACCGATTGACAAAGGGAATTGTATACAGGGTTTGATCGAATCCTCGACATCGTGGTTCATCCGATGACAACATCGAGGAGCATGTGGGAGCCAACATGGGTATCCAGATCCCGCTGTTGGTTATTGACCTAAGAGCGTCTCGGTCATGTCTGCATGTCTCCCGAACCCGTAGGGTCTACACACTTAAGGTTCGGTGACGCTAGGGTTATTAGGAAGACTAGTATGTGACTACCGAATGTTGTTCGGAGTCCCGGATGAGATCCCGGACGTCACGAGGAGTTCCGGAAGGGTCCGGAGGTAAAGATTTATATATGGGAAGTTGTCAAACGGACACCGGTAAGTTTCGGGGTCATACCGGGGCCACCGGAAGGGTTCCGGAGGTCCACCGGGTGGGGCCACCCCTCCCGGGGGACCACATGGGCTGCGTGGGGCAGGGAGCCAGCCCCTAGTGGGCTGGGCGCGCCTCCCCACCTAGGCCCATGCGGCTAGGGCTAGGGGAGGGGAAACCCTAAAGGGGGCGCCCCCCTGGCTTGGGGGGCAAGCCACCCTTTCCCCTCTCCCTTTGGCCGCCGCCCCCCCTAGGGTTTTCCCTAGAGGGCCGGCCCCCCTTGCCCCCTTCCCCTATATATAGAGGGGTGAGGGGAGGGCTGCAACACACATCTCCAAGGCGCAGCCCCTCCCCTCCCCAACACCTCTCCTCCTCCGTACGTGCTTGGCGAAGCCCTGTCGGAGTACTGCTGCATCAACTACACCACGCCGTCGTGCTGCCGTTGGAGCGATCTTCCTCAACCTCTCCTTCCCCCTTGCTGGATCAAGAAGGAGGAGACGTCTCCCGTCCCGTACGTTTGTTGAACGCGGAGGTGCTGTCCGTTCAGTACTTGGTCATCGGTGATCCGAATCACGTCGAGTACGACTCCATCATCACCATCCCCTTGCAAGCTTCCGCACGCGATCTACAAGTGGTATGTAGATGCAAACTCACTCCCTCGACTCTTTGCTTAGATGAACTCATAGATGAATCTTGGTGAAACCGTAGGAAAAATTTTAATTTTCTACAACGTTCCCCAACAGTGGCATCATGAGCCAGGTTTATGCGTAGTTCTCTTTGCACGAGTAGAACACAATTTCGTTGTGGGCGTGGATCTTGTCAACTTGCTTGCCTCTACTAGTCTTTTCTTGCTTCAGCGGTATTGTGGGATGAAGCGGCCCGAACCAACCTTACACGTACGCTTACGTGAGACCGGTTCCACCGATTGACATGCACTAGTTGCATAAGGTGGCTGGCGGGTGTCTGTCTCTCCCACTTTAGTTGGAGTGGATTCGATGAAAAGGGCCCTTATGAAGGGTAAATAGAAGTTGACAAAATCACGGTGTGGTTATTCGTAGGTAAGAAAACGTTCTTGCTAGAACCCAGTTGCAGCCATGTAAAAGATGCAACAACAATTAGAGGACGTCTAACTTGTTTTTGCAGCGATTGATCATGTGATGTGATATGGCCAGAAGTTGTGATGAATGATGAATTGTGATGTATGAAATCATGTTCTTGTAATAGGATTCACGACTTGCATGTCGATGAGTATGACAACCGGCAGGAGCCATAGGAGTTGTCTTTATTTTTTGTATGACCTGCGTGTCATTGAAGAACGCCATGTAAACTACTTTACTTTATTGCTAAACGCGTTAGCCATAGAAGTAGAAGTAGTCGTTGGCGTGACAACTTCATGAAGACACGATGATGGAGATCATGATGATGGAGATCATGGTGTCAAGCCGGTGACAAGATGATCATGGAGCCCCGAAGATGGAGATCAATGGAGCTATGTGATATTGGCCATATCATGTCACAACTATATAATTGCATGTGATATTTATTATGTTTATGCATCTTGTTTACTTAGGACGACGGTAGTAAATAAGATGATCCCTTACAAAATTTCAAGAAGTGTTCTCCCCTAACTGTGCACCGTTGCTACAGTTCGTCGCTTCTAAGCACCACGTGATGATCGGGTGTGATGGATTCTTACGTTCACATACAACGGGTGTAAGACAGTTTTACACAGCAAAAACACTTAGGGTTAACTTGACGAGCCTAGCATGTACAGACATGGCCTCGGAACACGGAGACCGAAAGGTCGAACACGAGTCGTATGGAAGATACGATCAACATGGAAATGTTCACCGACGATGACTAGTCCGTCTCACGTGATGATCAGACACGGGCTAGTCGACTCGGATCGTGTAACACTTAGATGACCAGAGGGATGTCTAATCTGAGTGGGAGTTCATAATTTGATTAGAACTTAATTATCATGAACTTAGTCTAAAACCTTTGCAAATATGTCTTGTAGATCAAATGGCCAACGCTCATGTCAACATGAACTTCAACGCGTTCCTAGAGAAAACCAAGCTGAAAGATGATGGCAGCAACTATACGGACTGGGTCCGGAACCTGAGGATCATCCTCATAGCTGCCAGGAAACAATATGTCCTAGAAGGACCGCTTGGTGACGCTCCCGTCCCAGAGAACCAACACATTATGAATGCTTGGCAAACTCGTGCTGATGATTACTCCCTCGTTCAGTGCGGCATGCTTTACAGCTTAGAACCGGGGCTCCAAAAGCGTTTTGAGCATCACGGAGCATATGAGATGTTCGAAGAGCTAAAACTAGTTTTCCAAGCTCATGCCCGGGTCGAGAGATATGATGTCTCCGACAAGTTCTATAGTTGTAAGATGGAGGAAAACAGTTCTGTCAGTGAGCACATCCTGAAGATGTCTGGGTTGCACAACCGTATGACCCAGCTGAACATTAACCTCCCAGATGAGGCGGTCATTGACAGAATCCTCCAGTCGCTCCCACCAAGCTACAAGAGCTTTGTGATGAACTACAACATGCAGGGGATGGAAAAGACCATTCCTGAAGTGTTCTCGATGCTGAAGTCAGCAGAGGCTGAAATCAAGAAAGAACATCAAGTGTTGATGGTCAATAAGACCACTAAGTTCAAGAAGGGCAAGGGCAAGAAGAACTTCAAGAAGGACGGCAAAGATGTTGTCGCGCCCGGTAAGCCAGTTGCCGGGAAGAAGTCAAAGAATGGACCCAAGCCTGAGACTGAGTGCTTTTATTGCAAGGGGAAGGGTCACTGGAAGCGGAACTGCCCCAAATACTTAGCGGATAAGAAGGCCGGCAACACCAAAGGTATATTTGATATACATGTAATTGATGTGTACCTTACCAGTACTCGTAGTAACTCCTGGGTATTTGATACCGGTGCCGTTGCTCATATTTGTAACTCACAGCAGGAGCTGCGGAATAAACGGAGACTGACGAAGGACGAGGTAACGATGCGCGTCGGGAATGGTTCCAGAGTCGATGTGATCGCCGTCGGCACGCTGCCTCTACATTTACCTATGGGATTAGTTTTGAACCTTAATAATTGTTATTTAGTGCCAAGTTTGAGCATGAACATTGTATCTGGATCTCGTTTAATACGAGATGGCTACTCATTTAAGTCTGAGAATAATGGTTGTTCGATTTATATGAAAGATATGTTTTATGGTCATGCTCCGATGGTCAATGGTTTATTCTTAATGAATCTCGAGCGTAATGTTACACATGTTCATAGTGTGGATGCCAAAAGATGTAAAGTTGATAACGATAGTCCCACATACTTGTGACACTGCCGCCTTGGTCACATTGGTGTCAAGCGCATGAAGAAGCTCCATGCTGATGGACTTTTAGAGTCTCTTGATTATGGATCGTTTGACACATGCGAACCATGCCTCATGGGTAAAATGACCAAGACTCCGTTCTCCGGAACAATGGCGCAAGCAACCAACTTGTTGGAAATCATACATACTGATGTGTGCGGTCCAATGAGCGTTGAGGCTCGCGGAGGATATCGTTATGTTCTCACTCTCACTGATGACTTGAGTAGATATGGATATGTTTACTTAATGAAACACAAGTCTGAAACCTTTGAAAAGTTCAAGGAATTTCAGAATGAGGTGGAGAATCAACGTGACCGAAA
Organism: Triticum timopheevii; assembly: GCA_963921465.1. Classification (NCBI taxonomy): domain Eukaryota; kingdom Viridiplantae; phylum Streptophyta; class Magnoliopsida; order Poales; family Poaceae; genus Triticum; species Triticum timopheevii. The sequence continues at coordinate 15,132,180 of OY997266.1, read as the reverse complement.
GATAAAGTTCCTACGATCAGATCATGGAGGAGAATACTTAAGTCACGAATTTGGTACACACTTAAGGAAATGTGGAATCGTTTCACAACTCACGCCGCCTGGAACACCTCAGCGTAACGGTGTGTCCGAACGTCGTAATCGCACTCTATTAGATATGGTGCGGTCTATGATGTCTCTTACCGATTTACCGCTATCATTTTGGGGATACGCTCTAGAGACAGCTACATTCACTTTAAATAGGGCACCGTCTAAATCCGTTGAGACGACATCGTATGAATTATGGTTTGGGAAGAAACCTAAGCTGTCGTTTCTAAAAGTTTGGGGATGCGATGCTTATGTCAAGAAACTTCAACCTGAAAAGCTCGAACCCAAGTCGGAAAAATGCGTCTTCATAGGATACCCTAAGGAAACTGTCGGGTATACATTCTACTTAAGATCCGAGGGCAAGATCTTTGTTGCCAAGAACGTATGCTTTCTGGAAAAAGAGTTTCTCTCGAAAGAAGTAAGTGGGAGGAAAGTAGAACTCGATGAAGTACTACCTCTCGAACGGGATAGTGGTGCAGCTCAGGAAAATGTTCCTGTGATGCCCACACCAACTGTAGAGGAAATCAATGATGATGATCAAGGTACTTCGGATCAAGTTGCTACTGAACTTCGTAGGTCTACAAGGACACGTTCCGCACCAGAGTGGTACGGCAACCCCGTCCTGGAAATCATGTTGTTAGACAACGGTGAACCTTCGAACTATGAAGAAGCGATGGCGGGCCCAGATTCCAACAAATGGCTTGAAGCCATGAAATCCGAGATAGAATCCATGTATGAAAACAAAGTATGGACTTTGACAGACTTGCCCGATGATCGGCGAGCGATAGAAAACAAATGGATCTTTAAGAAGAAGACGGACGCGGATGGTAATGTTACCATCTATAAAGCTCGACTTGTCGCTAAGGGTTATCGACAGGTTCAAGGGATTGACTACGACGAGACATTCTCTCCCGTAGCGAAGCTAAAGTCCGTCCGAATCATGTTAGCAATTGCCGCATACTATGATTATGAGATATGGCAGATGGACGTCAAAACGGCATTCCTTAACGGGCATCTTAAGGAAGAACTGTATATGATGCAGCCGGAAGGTTTTGTCGATCCTAAGAACGGTAACAAAGTATGCAAGCTCCAGCGATCCATTTATGGGCTGGTGCAAGCATCTCGGAGTTGGAATATTCGCTTTGATGAGATGATCAAAGCGTTTGGGTTTATGCAGACTTATGGAGAAGGCTGCGTTTACAAGAAAGTGAGTGGGAGCTCTGTAGCATTTCTCATATTATATGTAGATGACATACTCTTGATGGGGAATAATACAGAATTTCTGGACAGCATTAAGGCCTACTTGAACAAATGTTTTTCAATGAAGGACCTTGGAGAAGCTGCTTATATATTAGGCATCAAGATCTATAGAGATAGATCGAGACGCCTCATAGGTCTTTCACAAAGCGCATACCTTGGTAAGATTTTGAAAAGGTTCAAAATGGATCAGTCCAAGAAAGGGTTCTTGCCTATGTTACAAGTTGTGAGATTGAGCGCGGCTCAGTCACCGACCACGGCAAAAGATAAAGAAGAGATGAGTGTCATCCCCTATGCTTCAGCCATAGGATCTATTATGTATGCCATGCTGTGTACCAGACCTGATGTAAACCTTGCCGTAAGTTTGGTAGCAAGATACCAAAGTAATCCCGGCAAGGAACACTGGACAGCGGTCAAGAATATCCTGAAGTACCTGAAAAGGACAAAGGACATGTTTCTCGTTTATGGAGGAGACGAAGAGCTTGTCGTAAAGGGTTACGTCGACGCTAGCTTCGACTCAGATCTGGATGACTCTAAGTCACAAACCGGATACGTGTATATGTTGAATGGTGGAGCAATAAGCTGGTGCAGCTGCAAGCAGAGCGTCGTGGCGGGATCTACGTGTGAAGCGGAGTACATGGCAGCCTCGGAGGCAGCGCATGAAGCAATTTGGGTGAAGGAGTTCATCACCGACCTAGGAGTCATACCCAATGCGTCGGGGCCAATCAAACTCTTCTGTGACAACACTGGAGCTATTGCCCTTGCCAAGGAGCCCAGGTTTCACAAGAAGACCAGGCACATCAAGCGTCATTTCAACTCCATCCGTGAAAATGTTCAAGATGGAGACATAGAAATTTGCAAAGTACATACGGATCTGAATGTCGCAGATCCGTTGACTAAACCTCTCTCGCGAGCAAAACATGATCAACACCAGAACTCTATGGGTGTTCGATTCATCACAATGTAACTAGATTGGTGACTCTAGTGCAAGTGGGAGACTGTTGGAAATATGCCCTAAAGGCAATAATAAAAGTATTATTATATTTCATTGTTCATGATAATTGTCTTTTATTCATGCTATAACTGTATTATCCGGAAATCGTAATACACGTGTGAATACATAGACCACACTATGTCCCTAGTGAGCCTCTAGTTGACTAGCTCATTGTGATCAACAGATAGTCATGGTTTCCTGGCTATGGACATTGGATGTCGTTGATAACGGGATCACATCATTAGGAGAATGATGTGATGGACAAGACCCAATCCTGAGCATAGCACAAAGATCGTGTAGTTCGTTTGCTAGAGCTTTGCCATTGTCAAGTATCTCTTCCTTCGACCATGAGATCGTGTAACTCCCGGATACCGTAGGAGTGCCTTGGGTGTATCAAACGTCACAACGTAACTAGGTGACTATAAAGGTGCATTACAGGTATCTCCGAAAGTATCTATTGGGTTGACACGGATCGAGACTGGGATTTGTCACTCCGTATGACGGAAAGGTATCTCTGGGCCCACTCGGTAATGCATCATCATAATGAGCTCAAGGTGACCAAGGTGTTGGCCACGGGATCATGCATTACGGTACGAGTAAAGTGACTTTCCAGGAACGAGACTGAACAAGGTATTGGGATACCGACGATCGAGTCTCGGGAAAGTAACGTACCGATTGACAAAGGGAATTTTATACAGGGTTTGATTGAATCCTCGACATTGTGGTTCATCCGATGACAACATCGAGGAGCATGTGGGAGCCAACATGGGTATCCAGATCCCGCTGTTGGTTATTGACCTGAGAGCGTCTCGGTCATGTCTGCATGTCTCCCGAACCCGTAGGGTCTACACACTTAAGGTTCGGTGACGCTAGGGTTATTAGGAAGACTAGTATGTGACTACCGAATGTTGTTCGGAGTCCCGGATGAGATCCCGGACGTCACGAGGAGTTCCGGAAGGGTCCGGAGGTAAAGATTTATATATGGGAAGTTGTCAAACGGACACCGGTAAGTTTCGGGGTCATGCCGGGGCCACCGGAAGGGTTCCGGAGGTCCACCGGGTGGGGCCACCCCTCCCGGGGGACCACATGGGCTGCGTGGGGCAGGGAGCTAGCCCCTAGTGGGCTGGGCGCGCCTCCCCACCTAGGCCCATGCGGCTAGGGCTAGGGGAGGGGAAACCCTAAAGGGGGCGCCCCCTGGCTTGGGGGGCAAGCCACCCTTTCCCCTCTTCCTTTGGCCGCCCCCCCCTAGGGTTTTCCCTAGAGGGCCGGCCCCCCTTGCCCCCTTCCCCTATATATAGAGGGGTGAGGGGAGGGCTGCAACACACATCTCCAAGGCGCAGCCCCTCCCCTCCCCAACACCTCTCCTCCTCCGTACGTGCTTGGCGAAGCCCTGTCGGAGTACTGCTGCACCAACTACACCACGCCGTCGTGCTGCCGTTGGAGCGATCTTCCTCAACCTCTCCTTCCCCCTTGCTGGATCAAGAAGGAGGAGACGTCTCTCGTCCCGTACGTGTGTTGAACGCGGAGGTGCTGTCCGTTCAGTACTTGGTCATCGGTGATCCGAATCACGTCGAGTACGACTCCATCATCACCATCCCCTTGCAAGCTTCCGCACGCGATCTACAAGTGGTATGTAGATGCAAACTCACTCCCTCGACTCATTGCTTAGATGAACTCATAGATGAATCTTGGTGAAACCGTAGGAAATGTTTTAATTTTCTGCAACGTTCCCCAACAAATACAACGCCCACGGTTTCAATAATACTTGTGTTTCCAATTGTAACGTGACAGCACTTGTTCCAAAATGACTTGGTTGATTGTTAATGTGTGCGCCTTCGCAAATCGGACAGCAAAATTACCACATCATGTTGGTGCCATGTCATGACACCAAGCCAAGTTTCATGATTTTCATGTGTGCTTCGAATTTATATGAATTAAAAAAACCAAGTTTCTCAATGTTTACAGCCGAGTCATGACGCCCAGATGTTTGAATTTTATTCCCATTTTTGGCATGGGACCTAGAAATTTACCCGAGGACACACATGTGATTTTTCAACCAGCTTTGGTGCACTGGAGCATGTGCTTGTATTAAAATTTGAATTATGCACACAAAGGTGACACGTTCCCTCTCAGAACCACGAGCCTTCTTGAGAGAAGCTACGGTTTGCAAGAAACTTATACCAAAACTTGTTCCTCTTCTGCAAAAAATTTACCACAGCATGGTAGTACCATGACATGACACCATGCCAAGTTTCATGATTCTCAGGCGTGTTTTGGATTCACAAGAATTTTAAAAGCAAGCTTCTCAATGTTCTCGGCCGAACCACGATGCCCAGATGTTTGAATTTCATTTACATTTCTTGCATGGGAACTAGAAATTCACCCGAGGACACACATGTGATTTTTCAGTCAACTTTGGTGCACGGGAGCATGTGCTTGTAGTTCAAATTTGAATTATGCACATTAAATGACCAGAAACTCAATTAATGTATAAAAAAGGCCAAACGAGCTAGAATAATTCCAAAATTTAACAGGGCACTCATATAGTTCTATGTTGCCCTTGTAAAGAAAATCTGGGGGGGGGGGGAGGCGGCGTATATTGTTTCGCACACAAAGGTATAAAGAAATTAGCATACCTATTTAATTCTTGGGTTCTTATTATTTATGCCACTAGTTGTGTATCACTACTCAGTTTTGCCATTAGAAGTTACAACTACTCAAAAAATGCCATTGATCCGTGAGATGCCTGCTCAAAAATGCAATTAGATATCTAAAAAATGCCATCGTTAAGTTAGATGTTTGCTCAGAAATGCCATTAAACATTGTTATTTTCACATCAAACCCGTTGACCATGTTACATGACAAAAATAAGCCGATTATCACAATGATAAGTTAATGGTGTCCAGCACAACACACCCCTCAAATAAAACTAAGCACCCTGGAATTCTTTGACAAAACTAAGCACCCTGAAATTCTTTGAGAACTAAACTGCTGGCTATATGATGTTGGCCATATATATTGTACGTATATAATGTCAAGAAACGAGTGGTAGTACTATACCAACTAAAAGATGAAATGTACGAAATATAACGAGAAGAAACATAACATAGTTCTACTGGGGGCTCAGCACAACACACCCCTCAAATAAAACTAAGCACACCTGAAATTAAACTAAACAACTAATCTGGTAGACACTGTATTAGAACCACCATGAGCAACGACACTGCCACCTTACTCAGAGTCCTCGTCCACGTCCTCGACTTCGTCCTTGTCCCTCTTCCTCTTGGGCGATACTTCTTAGCTTGAACCTCACACTTGGCTCTTGCTCTTCATCTAAGCCTTGTAGATATTGAAACAAAGATTGCAGCGTAGTAGATGTGGTCTATATCTAGTATAGTCCACTGCCATGCACGATGAAACGTGTGCGGAGGTTTCTTCAGTTCACCGTACAAAGGATGAACCATGGCTCCTGCCAGGGTCAGCATTGAAGGCTGATCAAGGGAGGGCGCCAGCCCTTCCTTCTGGAGGTCAAAGGGGTCGCCTACAACGAGGCCTATCCGACCCAGGATTTCCTTGTCATTCCTAGAGTCTACAGTAACGAATTTGACTCGGTCGCCCTTGAGGAACTTCTTAAATTCCTCGCAGTCAACGTCGGCATGGCATATGTGGTAGACCAAGCATAAGTCATGCACGCAAACCTGGATCACGGTGAGCTTCTTCTTCTCTGCCTCCTTTAGTTTCTTCTCGCTTCCCAGGACTGTGGTATAGTCAACATCTAGCCCAATGACCCACTCATCATTTGAGTTTTCAAACATGCGTGTGAAGCGAGCAAGGCATTCTTTCATCGTTGCGGAAGAACGGGTGTAGATGACGTCGAACTCATCACCGGTGATGGTTCTAACCTTGTACTCACCGTCGATCATGGAGATTTGAGACGCCATAGATTTGGGAGGAGGGTTAGGATTAGTGGAACTGCCATAATGTGAAAGGACAGGGCGACTAGGAGCGGTTTATCGATTGTAAAAATGTCGAGTGGGGGGCGCGTGCGAATGGCAGGGTAGTGGCTTGCCTGGTGGATAAATGGATTCATGCACAGTACTATGGGGGCCCAATTAGATGTCATGTCTACTCAACACCCAATTAAATGGCTTTCAATGTCATGTCAAGCGTCGGGAAAATCACATGTGATATGAAGCTTTCCATTCTCCCATGATACGGGCTTCCGGGAGCCCTTGGATTTCAGATCGAACGGTTGCATGGCGTGATTCTAGACCTATGGGTGAATATCCTATCCTGGAGGGTTATTCTGCAAATTTTTAGCAACTTAGCATGCGACCGTTCGATCTCAGATCCAAGGGCTTCCAGCAGCCCGTATGATGGTCGCGCCTACCACGACCGTCGCCTCGCTCGCGCAGTCGCGCCCTTGGAGATTTAACACGATGCATTAGGCTATCTGATGTTGGCATGTCATACATAGTCATCACTTAGTCACTCATACAACAAGGTTAGCTATAAGGTTGGTTATAAGAGTATTTTTGTTTACTTCTCTCTATCTCTTTCTTTGTAGTATTTATTGCATTTGCCAAGGAGTGACCTCTTCCAGTGAAATGGTGCTTAGATGAGGTGCTATGGGCATTAAATGACTTAGCAACTCAAGTTCCCAATGCATAGGTGCTTATTTTTTTGTTGCTAAGTTTGCTTCATCTAGGTACACGCGCTTATCACTGTTTCTTCCTGGGGGTCACCAAACTAGTCTCTCTCTTCTTAATTAACTTGCCACATCAGACTTTATGCCTATGTGGTAGGCTTAGCACCTGTAGGATCAAGTACAATAGTGGGCTATAAGCCTGCTTTACATGGCATTTTTGCATATGTGGGGGAAAGAGGCAAGGAAAAGGTGGAGGAGTGGGCTCTCAAGCAAGAGCCAGCCTCTACATGGTGGAGCATCAGGAGAGGCATCTGTATGGAGGTGGTCAGGAATCGGGAGACTCAAGCCGGTCGTAGCGCCACAGTTAAAATAATAATGGAAAGTCAAATCACCAGGCCCCACCTGTCCAGCAGTAACTTACTGTCAAATTACACAGCCCTACGTTTGCAGTAGCCTACTCCCTCATCTTCTCGCGTCTCTGTCGAACCGACCGCACGGGAAAACCCTCGCCTACCGCGCGGGAAAAGCCCCGCCCTCGACTTTTAAATAGTACAGTATACTAATTTTGTATCCATGGATTGCGCCATGGAGCAAAGCCTCAAGAAAACGGCGGTACACATGTACGGAGTATACAGCACGCCTGTTGCATTCGCGTTGCAACCCAGATGGTCGGTCGGTCTGGCATGCCGATCTCCGAATGGAACGCGCGTCATATTGCGTTTGCACACACATGTGCGACCGCAATTGAGAACCGACCATAGGCACACTCCCCGGCCCCGCAAGTCAGGTGAGTTAATAGAAGTACATATGTTGGTACATGGACGATCCCTCCAAGACACGGAAGATCAGTTCGTCCATGCATGTGACCAGACTCCAGCAGACACGCCTGGATTGGCTATCGTCTACATATCGTGCAGGCTGTGTTGTACAGGGTTGTAGTTCTGGTGAGAAATCTAAAAAAAGGTTTCTTGTCATCTCGCAAAATAAGGTGTCATGTGCTTCGGATCACTACGAGGGTAGCGACAACTGAGTTGGGCTAGTCATTGGGGGCATATGTACGAAGACTACTCGGCTGCCATCTAGGTCAAGCCAACTATGTTAATTAGAACATCTATCGACGGACACCTTTTCTACGAGTTTATCTTTAATTTGAGCTTTGATCCTCGTGTGGTTTGTCCGTCGGGATTCATCTTGTCTCCTTTGGGCAGTGAGGTTATGATTTCTTGTCATGTGGCATTTTTTCGTGTTATATGTTATAATCCGGTGCTTCAGATCAAAATGATGACAACTGCGCCCCGGGGGCACGTGCATGAAGACTTCTCGACAGTCATTGCCGAGGTCAAGCCGACTCCGGCTGGTAGACAAAAGAAACTAGTACTCCACTATATAGGCAGGAGCCTTGCTACATATTGAGCTTGCGTTGGTTTTCCTCGAAGAGGAGAGGGTGATACAACAAAGTGTAGCGTAAGTATTTTCCTCAGTTTTGAGAACCAAGGTATGAATCCAGTAGGAGGCTCCTCAAAAGTCCCACGCACCTACACAAATAAACTGAGAACTCGCAACCAACCCAATAAAGGGGTTGTCAATCCCTTCACGGCCACTTGCGAAAGTGAGATCTAATAAAGATAGTATGATAAGATAAATATATTTTTGGTATTTCGTAATATAAATGCAAAAAGTAAAGATGCAAATAAAGGTAGACTGAAAGCAAATATGATAAGAGATAGACCCGGGGGCCATAGGTTTCACTAAAGGCTTCTCTCAAGATAGCATAAGTACTACGGTGGGTGAACAAATTACTGTCGAGCAATTGATAGAACAGCGCATAGTTATGAGATTATCTAGGCATGATCATGTATATAGGCATCACGTCCAATCGACTCCTGCCTGCATCTACTACTATTACTCCACACATCAACCGCTATCCAGCATGCATCTAAAGTATTAAGTTCATAAGAACAGAGTAACGCATTAAGGAAGATGACATGACGTAGAGAGATAAACTCATGCAATATGATATAAACTCATGATGTGGGTCTATCCCTGTCTCAGAACAGCAACGGGACCTAATGCTAGACACAAGAGTGCGCACAGATCAACACAAGTGGTAGTACTGTAGTTCACATCCATTCTGTTGGGGACGACCGATGAAAGGACAGGTTACGGCCCGTGTTCCCTTAGCCGATAGGCTCGCCCCAGGCTCCTACCACCAGCCAACATGTTTGTACTGTTCAGTGCCATCGATCAACGTCCACTCTAAGAAAAAAATGACGGCCCAAATGTATCAAATCACTTTTCTTAAGAGAAGTACCAAATCAATTCGACCTTACGAATTTCGTCACCACATCATCGATCACATATGAGACATGCATGAATCGATGGATAGCTCGGCCACACTATACCGAGCTTCATCCCTAGCTCATACGAGAAGAGACGGTGTCGAGCACGGACTTGACTTTGTGATGGATCGTGGAATAAGACCATGTCTGTAGAGATGAAAAACAAGCCATCTCGTGCTCAGAGTTTTTCTTCTTTTTTGTGGGAGCTCGTGCTCAGAGTTGTCGAGGTTAAATTAGGGGAATTAATTGCCCTAAAATAAAGACCATTTGAATAATGGAGGTTCGTGACTCCACCTAAGGTACGCCTTTTCGTGGCGACTTGGTACCAATTCCCTCCCCACTTGGGAAATAAAATGCTCTAAGAAAATGGAAACAAATAATTTTTGCCCTTCCCCGCAAAATAATAATAATTAATGTACACCCTACATGTTGTACCCCCATGCTGTCATTTTATGGCGTGTGATGGTGGAACTTTGGCGACTTCCAGAGCGACACAAATCAAGAACACCGGTGTTGAATGTTTATTTTGTGTAGCCAACGATCTTTCAGAATGGTCTTATGCCGTAGTTAGCACTACGTAAACGAGATAGTTCATGACAAACCAAACCCACTAGTTGAAGTGTCGACAAGATTCTTATGCAGCTAGCTTGACTCACCTCTATCGCTCAACATTTCTTGAAGGATGAGGTCAAGGGCAAAGGTTATATCATATGGTGATGGCTTCACGTCTACCGCATGTGGTGAAGGATCTTCGGTCGCAGGCAGCTACAGAGTGGCAACCTTCACCCGAGGGGTGGGCAAAGGCATTCTTTTTTTTTTATGCCAATGTGGGAACATGGATGATCGAGCAGAATCATATGGGATGCATCATGATTTCTACTTGTCGCCAATAATTCACATGACACAATCCTCTAGAAGTTGAACTGATGGCTATAATGGAAAGTGTTGAGCTTCCCCTGGAGTGATGCCAGTTTCCAATCTTGCAGGAATCAGAGCGGAGAACTTGATTCAAGGTGACGACATTGACAGGTCATGCTTTGCTTTCCATGAGTAAGAGATTAAAGCCCCTAGTGCATGGTTCTCACATAGTTTGTATCAATCATATCCATCGTAATCAGAACACTGCTAGTAGTAACCAGACCCCGCACGCAAGACAGCCACCGCCTCTAAAAAAGTTAGGGTTCTCTGCCTTCCGCCGGCGCCGGTCTGTCCCGTCTCCGGTGGCCTTAGGACGATGGAGACGGAGTGGATCTCGGCCCTTGCCGGTGGGATGGCTCCATGTTTTTTTAAAAAAATCGACCTTTGTTAGGGTTTGTCCTGCTCAGGAAGGCGAGACAGCGGCGGCTCCCTCAAGATGGAATAAAGGTCTCCCTGCCTAGCCCCCGTTCTGGTGATGCATCTAGCATCATCGGTGGGTGTGTTGAGGTGTGTCTCCGGCAGATCTGTCTTTGGTGGATTTGTTCGTCGTTCGTATTTGATCGTATGTCTTCAGGTTGGATCCTTTTGATCTCCACTCTTCATCCGCGGCGATTGCTATTCTGGTGTGTTGGTTCTACGGACCTTAGCACGATAACTTTTCGACTGTCTACTACAACAAGATTTGTCCAGCTCCGGTGAGGGAGGGGCGATGACAGTGGCGCGCCTTCGGCTTGCTTCAGTGCTTATAGTCATCGCTAGGTTGTCTACGGATCCGGGTGTAATTTTTATTATTCTTAGTGTTCATTGTACTACCATGATTGAAAATGAATAGATTGAAAGTTTTCCCACAAAACAAAAGAACACTGCTAGTAATTTTATATCAATATCTGACAGAACTCAACCTATAGTTGTTGTTTGGATAGTTGCTGATCCCGATGAAGTCATGAACTATATATTAACGTTTTTAATATATGCTAAAAGTTTTTCAATATATGGTGAATATATCTTTAATATATGATGTATATTTTTGTGAGCTGAACTTTTTTTTTCAGTGCACGGTGAACATTAGCGACTCGCCTCAGGCATCGCCTCTTCTGTTTGATGCCTGCAAGCATCCAACACGAGGATTCCTATGCTTTCTTACCATGAGAAATGAAGAGGTAATGTTTAGTATCGTAGCTTAATATATGTGTGTAATGATCGCCGTCCACCGGAATGCCACAATTTCACCAAGATCACTTCAAGACATGACGAACGACGGGGACATTGTCATGCCTCTGGACATGTAGGACGTAGCTATCTGCTAAACGCAAGAGTTCAATACAGACTGGGATGTAGCGTGGTGTGCGTACCCTTACATTAATCAGCACCGATCTTGTTGGTGTTTAGCAAGTTCAGATACCACTCCTGTTGCGACGATGGCATGACACTGACAGCTTACGGACCGTGCTCCCTAGCTACGATAGGGCCGCTGCATATTCGCCCGACAGGCTCCTACGACCTGTCACCCTCGAAGCGATCCGGCATGGACGTCTGGTCTTTCAAAGAAAACGACGACTGTATTTTCTGTCACACACCACGGTCGCGCCCATGTCGATCGATCCATCGATCCGGCATTCACGGCAGCGCGGTACCGGACCCTGCCGGCCGGCCAGCCAGCAGGGGCAGATGCATCAATGTCGTGGATGTGCTGCTAGCCTTGTAGAGGAGTACAACCGATCGATATGGAAGGCCTTCCTGTCGCGCCTTTCGGTCGGAGGCGGATATCAGGTCGCCTTCTTCCACGTCAGTCAGTACGTGTGGATCGACAATCACCTCATGGAAAATTCTGCTGATTTGGTGTGAAGCTTTCGGGCATTGCTGCTTGAGCTCATCGCACTTCTGCTCGGGTCCAAGCTGTCACTCGGCCCGTGTGCATGGCCCCGCGCGCCTTCCTTCGGGGCGATACACTCGGGTCACTCGCGTTAGACCGGTCCATGCGTCCACTTCTCATTTTCTAATAATTACTTTTCTGTTTTCTTTTTCTTTTTTGCGAAAAGGATCAGATCTATGATAAAGATTCATCAGAAGTATAAAACACCTCATGATAAAAGCAACATCAAGGCCCATGGACCACCGAACGACCGTTGTTGCTGCCAAAATGAGCCACCGACGCGCCGTTGTCGCCGCTCCCATACCGGAGCCGGCTTGACCTTGTCAATTATAGCTGGAAAGTTTTCATGCACATGGCCCTAAGAACCAGCGGCCTGGAGCCGCAGTTGTCGTCGTTGAATCCTTGAATCGATCTGAAGAACCTGGCACCCTAACCTCGTCGTCCCAAAGAGTAGGCATGAATCTACGCCGGAGCTTAGTATAATACGTCCCAACGGATGAACTTGAGGAGGCTCAGAGCCCGGCAGACTGACTCGAAGAAGGAGTGCCGTTATCAATCCAAACGCCGCCCCAACGAGGACTAAAACCCTACCTATCTACTAGCGGGGAGTCGAGACACCAGGATTCTCCTCCCCGCCACCGGCCGCCGGAGCGGCAGGCGGAGGGAGGTGAATCCATGGGCTCCCCGGTGGAGATCGAGGGGAGGAAGGCTTTCCCAAGTCGCCTTGGGAGAGAGGACAGAAAAGTCATGTTTTTCTCTCGACAATATTTATAAATGTTTTAGAAACTACCCCCTCCGTCCCAAATTATTTGTCAAGAACTTCAAAGGGAGGAAGGCTTTCCCAAGTCGCCTTGGGAGAGAGGACAGAAAAGTCATGTTTTTCTCTCGACAATATTTATAAATGTTTTAGAAACTACCCCCTCCGTCCCAAATTATTTGTCAAGAACTTCAAATACGTTCAGATACATTAATTTCTCCGAAAAGTAATTTAGGATGGATGGACTATTTTTTTAGAAAAACTATTTCTCCTATACTAACTGTATCATAGGTTACTTGATTTGTATTTTAAGAAGTGTTCCTCATGCATTCTGAAAAGTGTCCAAGAATATGAAAAATGTTCATGAATTCAAAATTGTCCATGAACTCAAAAATTGTTGGCAAATTTGCAAAATCGTTAATGGATTCAGAAAATATTCATGAACTCAAAAATTGTACACAAAAAACATGTTTGCAGATTTGAAAAAATGTTCATGAATACACAAAATGTTCGAACATTTCAATAATGTTGCCTAAATGAAAATTGTTTCTGAATTTTAAAAAATAGTCGCGAATAAAAAATTATTTCTGAATTTTAAACAATGTTTACAAATTTATAAAATGCTCTCAAATTTCACAAAAATATCCGCTGTTTTAAAAAGGATTAACAAAACTTTGAAAATATCACGGACTGAAAAAAGCTCATGTATTTAAAAAGTATCCATGGATCCAAAAATTATTGCAAATTTCAAAAAAATATCCACAAGTTTGAAAAATGTTCATGAACCTAAAAATATTTACAGATTAAAAATATATTCGCAAAATCGAAAGGTGTTTAACATGCATTAAAAAAATGAACCCTATATTGCATATTCAATAATATATATCACATCACATATCCTAGTAAGGCTTCAGCGTAAGTGGGTTCATTCACCCGAAATCCGAATTGATCCAAGGAAGCGATTTGACAAGGGTTTGATTTGTTATTAGCCAAATCTAACGTCACAATTCCAGAGTTCTTTCTTTACTTAAGAACCCAGGTCATGACCAATAGTGGATATCTCACTCGCATATCTAGAGTCCAGCATCTCTTGCTTAGCCCAATATTGAACTTCAGCATTAAAGCCAGAGTCCTTCCTTACAGTCAACTGCTATTTGGTGCTTCGGGCGCCACTTAGAAGCGGTTTTACAATACCCCTAAAAAAAGCGGGTTTACAAATGGCACATACCTTCCGAGATCACCTACTTAGGAAACGGGCCGGCCCATTTAACTTTTCTTCTTCTTGTTCGCACCGCGTGCATAGCGCCCATGCATCTTTCGCATGCCGTTGGTGTTTTACAATTTTCGAAGCTTCTAGATGCTTCCTAAACTGCTTTTCTTTCGGGTATTTTTCTTATTTTTTTCAATTCTCTTCTAGTTTTTGTCATGTGTTTATTCCCATTGTCATTTTTTTTCAAATCCATAAATGTTTTGTCAGATTGTGATTTTTCTCAATCGTTGAACCATTTCCATATTTTCAAATAAATAAATAAATTCATGATTTATTTTAAATTTCACGATTTTTAAAAAATTGATAATCCTTTTCGAAAATATAAAATTATGGAATATTTTAGCAATTTATGGACTTTTTCAAATTAGTGATTTTTTAAACAAACTGATGTACTTTTTGGAAATTGATGAACTTTTTAAAATTTGCCAATATTTTTTAAAATTTATAAACGTTTTCATATTCATGAATTTCTTTGCGAGCTTTTCAAATTCTCATTAACAATTTTCAAAACCGGTAATTTTTTTGAAACCCATGTTTTTTGTTTCAATTCATGTACTTTTCCAAATTCATGAACTTTTTCAAATTCAAAATCTATAAAAAATATGCATATTTTATCAAATTTGCCAAGTTTTTCAAATTCTGGACCATTTTTTCAAATCTATGAACCCTTTTTTGAAATTTGTGAAATTGTTTACTATAATTCCTCTAGCTGTTTTTTTAAACAACAGAGCAACTCCTGAAAATGTTTGGTCGAGCGAACGTACACGTGGTATCTTTCTTCAAACCCATAGGAAAACCCTGGCCAGTTTTTGTATCAATTAGAGCAAGCCAGGCGAGGAAAAGCAAAAAAGTAGTACCAAGCGATGGAATGACGATTCTAGGTAATCAACAACTATTACCGTGCTTCAGTCCACCTCTATACCGCGTGAGCACCACCTTCGGCGGGAGGGCCTGAAGCGCCGAAGAGGCGTTCTCTTCTTTTCATGAATAACCATGAAGAAGAGAATCCCTAATTCATAATTGAATGTCGTTCTATTTCCTTAAGAAAGAGATTTCCAATATATGTGAATCACGAAAGAACCAATGGTGTGAGGGCGTAAAAAAATCATTTATGGGGCTGGCTCCAGTGGGAAATACATGTGGGAGAGCAATGGTATCTAGTTTACTTTTTTAGGGGAAATGGTATCAATTTTACTCCCACCTGATTCTAAGATGGTCGAACAACGCACCGACGTCGAGGCATGGGCCAGGCCCATTTGTTGGATTCAAGCACAGATTTGGTGGGTCTTGTATGATGCTGTTTGGGGTAAGTTTATTCTTTTGATTTCTCTTAACTTTTCTTGGTTTCTTTTTTGGAAACTTTTTTTAATATTTTCTTTCTCTTTTATTTTAAATTCGTGGATAAATTTGGTGGTTGTGGAATCTGATTCCCAACCACTTGTCCATGCACTTAAGAAAGCAGATGCAGATTTTTTTTTTAGCTATTGGTGTCATCAGGGAGGCTAAGAGTTTATGCATAATGGCCTTCGACAGCTATGCTTTTATGCACTGCAAACACACTTGTAACACGGTTGCTCATGCTTTAGCGATACATGGGTATGATGCAGCTGAATCCTCACTTGTTTCGGGGGAGGATATGCCAGCTTTTGTATTAGACTTGGTAGCCAGCGATATTGGTGGGGCCAATGGTTAAAAATTTGTTTAATTGTAAAACAAAATCGTGGAAAAATTTGGAAACTATGAACATTTTAAATCTGAGAATGCTTTTTGAACTTTTTGCTAAAATTTCCATATTTATACACATTGTTTAGATTTAGGAGATTTATAAATACACAAATTCATGGATATTTTTCATTCAAGAACAATTTAAAGTTTGTGAACTTGTTTTTTATTTTTAAAACTTCCGAGGAAGAATTTCATACAGTTTCTAAATTCAAAGAATTTTTTTTCAAACTCCTCAATATTTTTAATAAAAAATGTAAATATATTTTAAAATCATAAATATTTTCCCCCTTTTAAAATTTCTATATTAATTTAATTTTGAGAATTTTGGAAAAACTGTAATCTTTTTTTAAATATTTTGTAATCGTAAAACTAATAGAATAAAAGAAAAACATGAGGTAATGTAACGACCCCGAGATGTCAACGTGGCTAGCGCACTTGCATGCATCATTCAGTGGTGGGAGTTGTTGTGCTTGTCGCCTACAGCACCCAATCATGGGCTGGCCCCCATACATCGTGGTAATGTGGGTTTTCCATTGTTCGACAGCTCTTCTATTGCTTTGTTATTTTATCTATTTTTGTTTAACTAGGACAATGTCCGTGCGTTTCAACGGGATATGAATATTTGAGTATGTTAGCTTGTAATTTATCTGTCCTTATTAATGTGATTATATAAATACATGTTTATTAAATTATGCCCATGATTTACCTTAATAGTTTGATGAGAAGCTTGGCAAGTAAATTAAGCTGAAATTGGTTTGAAATGTAAGTACAAAAAAATTGAGTTCGAATTGCTGCGTGTTTATTCAGAAATGGCAAACTCCGTGGCTACCTTGGAGTCGATACACTCCGGTGGCACCTGGAACCAAGTCTTACGTAGTTTCGCACACAACCTTCCCTAGCCATTACATGAGCTAAGCTTTTTGCCGAGCGTCGCACCTAGCCTACTTTAAACTCGTTAAAAGTTTTAAGTAGTGATTTGATTTTCTTCACCAAATGTCTATATGCCAAGAGATCCCCTGTGTGATCACTGATCTTGCTCACCGCCACAATGAACTTATGAATGTCTATCTCCTTTGCCAATAGGTTCGCCCGCCGGCACGCTATGAGCTCCACCAGTTCTGGCTCGCCAACGGAGGGAGCAAAATGGCCACCGATGATCCCTAAGGACCATAGCTCATGTGATTAATTATCATACATGGAAGGTTGGACAAAGGGCATAAGTAGTAGAGAATTTTTTTTCAGATTTCCTTCTTATATATATAAATATATATATTTTTTAAAATATTGTCAGAATTTTTTTGTGTATATTTAGGGTTAGAAACATAGTTCATATACTCCCTACGTCCCAAGATGTAAGTCGTTTTTTCACACTATGACAGTATTGAAAAACCTCTTTGATTTTGGGACGGAGGGAGTAATATATTTTTAATACCTTTTAATATTCACAGTGCAATCAAAATGTTCTACATTATTTAAATGAAATGCTCATATGATGAAAAAACAAGGAAAAGGTAAAGAAACAAAAAAAGAAGGAATGGAAAGGGTGAACGCGTGGTTTGAAAAAGTGTAGCCATATGATCAATGTTTCAAAACAAGCACAGATTCAAAATCCACGGCAGAGCCACCGAGACGGTAACATTATGGAAGAAAGTGTAGTAGAAGGCAACTAGCCAACAGCTATAAGCATTCCAGTCACAGTGCCCACGACTAGGAGGGTTGCCCCTGGCACGTTTGGATTGAACCCAAATTTGTCGTACAAAAATATTGGCATCCATCCAAACAGTGACCCAATTTTTGGTCATTGCCAACAAAACGTCATCGTATATTTTGGCTGCAACCCAAACTCCCAAGCAGCATAGCTCAACAAGCGAAAATGCACTGGTAGATCAGAAGCGAGTAAACCACTAAATCCAACAATAAAACTATGTATAGAAGGAAAAGAGACATACATGCACCAAGCACCAGCTCTACAGCCATCAGTAAAATGGCACTAGCTAACAGCAGCGTAAACAGACCGTCACCCGCCTGAAACAAATATGCTGAGCACATATGATTAAGATAGCACACCTTGAAACCTATTCCGAGCAAAAAAGAGAATCAAATCCTGGACACAACAGCCACAGCCAAAGCTCTTTTCTCAGAAATGGCGAGAGCCAATGAGAGTATGAAACAAAGTACTCCCTCCGTAAACTAATATGAGAGCCAAAAATGATGCAGAATTGGCATTCGAAACTGAAACCATGTCTTTCGTGCTTTTCAGCAATGCATAACTGAAAGTAAGCAGGGGAAAACAGAGAACAGTTCTGAAGCATATACGCTACATTGATTCTTCATAACACTAACATGGTGTTCAAGATAGCATAACAAGATGCATCAGCGCTACTTCCGCCATCGAAATTGTTCGGTTCTACTACAAAATAGGAAGAAGAATGAACACAAGACATCACTCATTTCGGTTAGATGCTGCAAGCTTGAAACAACAGGATTTTGAGTAAAACTGACAAAGAACAGCTTAATAGCAGAGCCAAGCGCCAGCAGTAAATCGATAAACCCACAGACATTAGATGGCAAAAGAGACAACCATATTACAGTAAACAACACTAGCCAATGGCAGCATAAATAGACAATCACCAGCCTTCCAACAGACCACAGCATGATGGTTAAGATAGCACATCTTGTAACCTATTTCTACAAAATACCAAATCCTGGACATAAAAATAGCAGCCACGCTCTTTTATCCGGAATGGTGAAAGCCAATGCAACAAAGTTCTTGCTAACTTTTTCAACAATAGCTGTACTGAAGTAGCAATCAGCCACATGACAGTGGTAGTGACCAAATTACTTGCCGGTTGTCGCTGTAGTAAACAATCAAACACAAAACTACGCTGAGCGCCAAACGATAGCTTCCCAAATGATGATAGCAGAATTGTGTGCTTTTCGACAATGGAGAACTGAAAGTAAACAGGGGAGGAAACAGCAGAAGTATGGAAGAGTTCTAAGGCATATAAGCTCCATTGTTCATAATATATACATTATATTGAAGATAGCATAACAAGTACCAAATGTTAATAGCACAAGCGCCACCTCCTCAGTCCTAATAGTTCAGTTCCACTACGACATAGTAAGAACAAGTAGCAAAAGACATGGCCCATATATGGGATAAGACACTCTAGCGGTACAGCAAGCAAAGAGTCCAAAGTATTATAGATAGAGCACGGCATCTTATAGAAGTATGGTGAACGGAGGCTCCTTGTTCACGGCATCCTTTTGTCGCGTCTCAAACAATGGAAGCGAAATCATGCTCTCCTGGAGGCGATGCCTAGTGAGTGTCAAAGGTTTTGCAAACCGACTCAAAATGTTTGCATTGTCTTTGCTTTCGACATTTCCTAAAAACACACCATCAATGCCACAGTGCAATAGACGGTAAGGACCATGCTGGATCAACAGCTCACGGCCATTGACCACAGCCATCACAGGGTCATGCTTCACCGTCAAATTAAGCGGCGGTGATGCCTCCATCACCCGCAAGTCAATCCGGTATCGAAATGCCCACGTCTCGGCATCATAGTCCTGCAGCACCCAAAGGTCTAGAGTGACGCAGTCACCGGACGTGCGGCGCAAAGCAAGGTCGCCACCAAGATCGAACAATAACACCATGTCACCCGGCAACTGTGCCGGGTGGCTCATCTGCCGGAATGTCTCGGTCACGGTGTCGAATACCGTTATGCTGAGCCCCAGTGCCCAGTGCAGGCCACCACGATGGTGTACTGGTGGGCAATCCGAGGACCGGGTAGCCGGAAAATTCCTTAGATCTGTGGGCCATTGAACACATCTCGGCTGGTCAGATCCCACCGGGAGGACGAAGTAAGCAGGCGGCTTGACCGTGGCGCCCCTCGCCATGGGTGCCGAGTATATCGCCCAGAGCACGCGGTGCTCTCCGGACGCTTGGTGCCGGTAGAAGGCGACGACAGTGGCGGCGTTGAATCCTGGCCGCAGCGGAGGGCGTGGCAGAGGAGCGCACTTGCGGGTGGCCGGGTTGCAGATGTAGAAGCTGGACTCCCGCGACAGGATGAGGAGGCCATCGCAGGCGGCGTGGTGTATGACGGATATGTTTGAGACTGTATGGCGGGTGTACCGGATGACGGGCCATATCTGGTGATCTCCGGCGGCGGCGAAACGGGAGATGCCCCCTTTGTGTCGCTGGATGATGGGGAGCGACGGCTGGCGGCAGTGGTTGTCGAGGATGAACTTGCCGGTGGAAGTGACGGCGCGCCACGACTTTTGGACGGCGCGGCAGCGGAGCACGTCCTTGGGGGGCAGCCGGACCAGGATCTCGTCGGCGACGAGACACTCGGGGAGGTCGTCCAGCACGGTGGCGCCGCCGCTGTCCGGCATGCTGGCTGCTCGCTGCGAAAGTTTGTTAGAGAACAAAAAGGGACAAGAAGTATTACTAGTACGGATTTGGCGCAAGAAGATGAAGCAAAACATTAGCGTCGGCGATAACATATACTCCCTCCGTTTCGATTTACTCGTCGTGAAAATCGTAACGGAGGAAGTACTAGAAAAAGAAAACGAAAATAGGAGATGGTGCGAGCAGCGACGACGGATTGAGAACAAGAAAGAATTGCTTGGGCGATCTGCAAATCAAGACAAGAGGATTTACCTTGTGGCGGACGGTCGGCCGGCCGATTTTCCAGCGGGGAAGAAGGGCTCCGGCAACCAATGGGCCGTGCTATGGCAAGCGAAGCCGGTGTAGTTGAGTAAAGGAGGATGGGACTGGAATGGAGGACGAGCTGCGTAGGTGTGCAGCCTAGGTTGGAATCGTTTGACTCAGACAGCTTTTTTTAAGGGTAAAATCCAGGGCCAACTTTGGGACGTTTTTAATTGAGCTAAATACACCACGAGTGCCTTAACTTGTCCGTTGCGATCAGTTTAATGCCTAAATTTGTAAAATACATAAAAATGGTACTATAACTTGTCACATGGTGCATATACGGTGCCTCCGCCCGTATGCCACCGTATGTGATGTCCATGTGGAGTGATAGCTGGTGGCTGACCCACATATCAGTTGGTTTGAGCCACCGTATGTGATGTCCATGTGGAGTGATAGTTGGTGGCTGACCCACATGTCAGTTGGTTTGAGCGATGCCTGCGCTGGGTGAAATGTCGTACGAGTTTTTTTAAAAAAATCCCCTAAAATTTAATTAAAGTCACAAATAAGCCCTTGCTCTGTATATGCTAATAACAGGAAAAAAACTGCGTCTTTGAATTGGTTTCAACCCTAGGACATCCATGTTAAATAGCTAGTACGCACGCTAGCCACCAAAACTAATAGTAATTTGTGTAGAGTTGTTAGCTAGAAAGTCTATCTATCGCTCTGCAATTTCTATTATGTTTTTAAGTTACTGTTTGTTTTTTATGATATAAAATATTCTATATTAAAATATAATAATTATCAACATGCAACTATTGTCTATTTAAATTTTTATTCTATTTTTATTATTTGTAGTTCAAAGATTTAACCATGAAACTTTTCTAAAATTTATGTTAATTTAAACAGTTTGACGTATATTATAAAATATTACAAATTTATTTCACATCTTCATTCAGGACCACAAGCACGCAGAATTATTTTGTATATTTGTTGTATTTTTAGAATACATAATTATTAAAAATCAACAACGTTGTATTCTGAAAATTGTTCAACATGTATTAAAAATCATTGTGTAGAAACAATCATTGTGTAGAAACAATAAATTCTATAAATGTGTTAACACATATTAGACGTGTTAGTAGAAATGTAAGAATAATTTTACACTAATTTTTAATACACATTGAACATTATATGAAATAGATGTTGTATTATTTTTTGAATGCATGACAGACATTTTTGAAAAACACGTCTACAATTTCTTAATCCACTAACACCTTTTTAAGTTCATGGCAGGTAATATGTTGAATAGTTCTTTTTTTTCAAACGTGAGAATTTCTTGATATTTTGTTCAATTTCCCACGAATCAACTTTTTTTATTTCTCTTTACTATTTCGCCCGGTTTCTTGAGAAATAGAAGCGTATTAGGGTATTGCACACCCAACTATTCTAGGCGTAGTGATTAGCACATGTGTTCAAATCCTGCCGGGTGCTCTTTTTCTGTTATTACTATTTTATCCCATGTGCTGACATGCGAGACCTAGATTTGACAGGTGGGATCAATGTAGTTTGACGTATTTAAATAAAATGTCAGGAGCTTTTGCAAAAATTATATAAAGTACAAGGAGTTTTCTATAAAACAACCAGCACACTCCTCTCACTCTCATTGACATGTGGGCCGATGCCACGTTGACACGCTATGTTGGTAGTATATATGCCTGGATACGGACAGAGGCACCGTATTTGAACGCTCGGACAAGTTACGGCACCAGTTTCGTGTATTTTACAAGTTTAGGCACGAAAGTGACCGCACCGAACAAGTTGAGGCACCCGTGGTGTATTTGACTCTTTTTAATTCGCAGGATTCTTAAAACAAAAAGAAATAGGAAGAATGCATGGCATGTCCTATAATACTTTATAGAATTTGAAAGAATTTTTGGTAGCACAGAAGAACAAAGGAATTCTGTAAAGAGATTTGAGGGGGTGTAAATTTTTCTCTACAAATAAGATCCTATGAAAAAATTCCAAGGATGTCCTACGAATTAAATGACCATCAAAGCAATTTTCCCTAAGGGTCTAAATCCTTCAAAAAATCCTATGCAATTCCTTTTAATCAAATAGGGTCATGGGGTGGATCAGACACACATTCCGCCCCTGATTTAAAGATTAAAATTAATATCTAGGTACACTATGTGGTTCACCATTGGTAGCTTTTTCTTCAATAAAATTTTTGCAGGTGTGGCTTTCTTTGGTTCATAGGATAGAAATATCATAGGAATACATACTTCATAGAAAATGAGAGGACATGCATTTCAATTTTTTAGGGAAAGAGATGTCATTTGATGCATAAGATATATATTTTTTTATTTAATCTAGGTTAATGTTTTTTCTTCTTTTGAAATGTGAATGATTTGATTCTATCCTACATTGGAATAGAAATCCATTCTTATAAACGAAAGAGCTTTATCGGAATTTTTTCTTTGAAAATGATATCCTATGAAATTCATACAAAATTCTTACAAACCAAAGGAAGCCAATGTTTGCCGCCCTAGTTTTGATTTCAGAGATGATCGAGTCGTACTGGGCATGACTATCATTTGTAACAACCAATTATGAAGCTTTTTTTTAGAAAAGGAAAAAGACCCCCGGCCTCTGCACCAACTGTAGAGGAAATCAATGATGATGATCAAGGTACTTCGGATCAAGTTGCTACTGAACTTCGTAGGTCTACAAGGACACGTTCCGCACCAGAGTGGTACGGCAACCCCGTCCTGGAAATCATGTTGTTAGACAACGGTGAACCTTCGAACTATGAAGAAGCGATGGCGGGCCCAGATTCCAACAAATGGCTTGAAGCCATGAAATCCGAGATAGAATCCATGTATGAAAACAAAGTATGGACTTTGACAGACTTGCCCGATGATCGGCGAGCGATAGAAAACAAATGGATCTTTAAGAAGAAGACGGACGCGGATGGTAATGTTACCATCTATAAAGCTCGACTTGTCGCTAAGGGTTATCGACAGGTTCAAGGGATTGACTACGACGAGACATTCTCTCCCGTAGCGAAGCTAAAGTCCGTCCGAATCATGTTAGCAATTGCCGCATACTATGATTATGAGATATGGCAGATGGACGTCAAAACGGCATTCCTTAACGGGCATCTTAAGGAAGAACTGTATATGATGCAGCCGGAAGGTTTTGTCGATCCTAAGAACGGTAACAAAGTATGCAAGCTCCAGCGATCCATTTATGGGCTGGTGCAAGCATCTCGGAGTTGGAATATTCGCTTTGATGAGATGATCAAAGCGTTTGGGTTTATGCAGACTTATGGAGAAGGCTGCGTTTACAAGAAAGTGAGTGGGAGCTCTGTAGCATTTCTCATATTATATGTAGATGACATACTCTTGATGGGGAATAATACAGAATTTCTGGACAGCATTAAGGCCTACTTGAACAAATGTTTTTCAATGAAGGACCTTGGAGAAGCTGCTTATATATTAGGCATCAAGATCTATAGAGATAGATCGAGACGCCTCATAGGTCTTTCACAAAGCGCATACCTTGGTAAGATTTTGAAAAGGTTCAAAATGGATCAGTCCAAGAAAGGGTTCTTGCCTATGTTACAAGTTGTGAGATTGAGCGCGGCTCAGTCACCGACCACGGCAAAAGATAAAGAAGAGATGAGTGTCATCCCCTATGCTTCAGCCATAGGATCTATTATGTATGCCATGCTGTGTACCAGACCTGATGTAAACCTTGCCGTAAGTTTGGTAGCAAGATACCAAAGTAATCCCGGCAAGGAACACTGGACAGCGGTCAAGAATATCCTGAAGTACCTGAAAAGGACAAAGGACATGTTTCTCGTTTATGGAGGAGACGAAGAGCTTGTCGTAAAGGGTTACGTCGACGCTAGCTTCGACTCAGATCTGGATGACTCTAAGTCACAAACCGGATACGTGTATATGTTGAATGGTGGAGCAATAAGCTGGTGCAGCTGCAAGCAGAGCGTCGTGGCGGGATCTACGTGTGAAGCGGAGTACATGGCAGCCTCGGAGGCAGCGCATGAAGCAATTTGGGTGAAGGAGTTCATCACCGACCTAGGAGTCATACCCAATGCGTCGGGGCCAATCAAACTCTTCTGTGACAACACTGGAGCTATTGCCCTTGCCAAGGAGCCCAGGTTTCACAAGAAGACCAGGCACATCAAGCGTCATTTCAACTCCATCCGTGAAAATGTTCAAGATGGAGACATAGAAATTTGCAAAGTACATACGGATCTGAATGTCGCAGATCCGTTGACTAAACCTCTCTCGCGAGCAAAACATGATCAACACCAGAACTCTATGGGTGTTCGATTCATCACAATGTAACTAGATTGGTGACTCTAGTGCAAGTGGGAGACTGTTGGAAATATGCCCTAAAGGCAATAATAAAAGTATTATTATATTTCATTGTTCATAATAATTGTCTTTTATTCATGCTATAACTGTATTATCCGGAAATCGTAATACACGTGTGAATACATAGACCACACTATGTCCCTAGTGAGCCTCTAGTTGACTAGCTCATTGTGATCAACAGATAGTCATGGTTTCCTGGCTATGGACATTGGATGTCGTTGATAACGGGATCACATCATTAGGAGAATGATGTGATGGACAAGACCCAATCCTGAGCATAGCACAAAGATCGTGTAGTTCGTTTGCTAGAGCTTTGCCATTGTCAAGTATCTCTTCCTTCGACCATGAGATCGTGTAACTCCCGGATACCGTAGGAGTGCCTTGGGTGTATCAAACGTCACAACGTAACTAGGTGACTATAAAGGTGCATTACAGGTATCTCCGAAAGTATCTATTGGGTTGACACGGATCGAGACTGGGATTTGTCACTCCGTATGACGGAAAGGTATCTCTGGGCCCACTCGGTAATGCATCATCATAATGAGCTCAAGGTGACCAAGGTGTTGGCCACGGGATCATGCATTACGGTACGAGTAAAGTGACTTTCCAGGAACGAGACTGAACAAGGTATTGGGATACCGACGATCGAGTCTCGGGAAAGTAACATACCGATTGACAAAGGGAATTTTATACAGGGTTTGATTGAATCCTCGACATTGTGGTTCATCCGATGACAACATCGAGGAGCATGTGGGAGCCAACATGGGTATCCAGATCCCGCTGTTGGTTATTGACCTGAGAGCGTCTCGGTCATGTCTGCATGTCTCCCGAACCCGTAGGGTCTACACACTTAAGGTTCGGTGACGCTAGGGTTATTAGGAAGACTAGTATGTGACTACCGAATGTTGTTCGGAGTCCCGGATGAGATCCCGGACGTCACGAGGAGTTCCGGAAGGGTCCGGAGGTAAAGATTTATATATGGGAAGTTGTCAAACGGACACCGGTAAGTTTCGGGGTCATGCCGGGGCCACCGGAAGGGTTCCGGAGGTCCACCGGGTGGGGCCACCCCTCCCGGGGGACCACATGGGCTGCGTGGGGCAGGGAGCTAGCCCCTAGTGGGCTGGGCGCGCCTCCCCACCTAGGCCCATGCGGCTAGGGCTAGGGGAGGGGAAACCCTAAAGGGGGCGCCCCCTGGCTTGGGGG
The DNA here is from genome assembly GCA_963921465.1 of Triticum timopheevii. Taxonomy (NCBI): domain Eukaryota; kingdom Viridiplantae; phylum Streptophyta; class Magnoliopsida; order Poales; family Poaceae; genus Triticum; species Triticum timopheevii. The sequence goes on along the minus strand of OY997266.1, from coordinate 15,106,058 downwards.
GCAAGCCACCCTTTCCCCTCTTCCTTTGGCCGCCCCCCCCTAGGGTTTTCCCTAGAGGGCCGGCCCCCCTTGCCCCCTTCCCCTATATATAGAGGGGTGAGGGGAGGGCTGCAACACACATCTCCAAGGCGCAGCCCCTCCCCTCCCCAACACCTCTCCTCCTCCGTACGTGCTTGGCGAAGCCCTGTCGGAGTACTGCTGCACCAACTACACCACGCCGTCGTGCTGCCGTTGGAGCGATCTTCCTCAACCTCTCCTTCCCCCTTGCTGGATCAAGAAGGAGGAGACGTCTCTCGTCCCGTACGTGTGTTGAACGCGGAGGTGCTGTCCGTTCAGTACTTGGTCATCGGTGATCCGAATCACGTCGAGTACGACTCCATCATCACCATCCCCTTGCAAGCTTCCGCACGCGATCTACAAGTGGTATGTAGATGCAAACTCACTCCCTCGACTCATTGCTTAGATGAACTCATAGATGAATCTTGGTGAAACCGTAGGAAATGTTTTAATTTTCTGCAACGTTCCCCAACAAATACAACGCCCACGGTTTCAATAATACTTGTGTTTCCAATTGTAACGTGACAGCACTTGTTCCAAAATGACTTGGTTGATTGTTAATGTGTGCGCCTTCGCAAATCGGACAGCAAAATTACCACATCATGTTGGTGCCATGTCATGACACCAAGCCAAGTTTCATGATTTTCATGTGTGCTTCGAATTTATATGAATTAAAAAAACCAAGTTTCTCAATGTTTACAGCCGAGTCATGACGCCCAGATGTTTGAATTTTATTCCCATTTTTGGCATGGGACCTAGAAATTTACCCGAGGACACACATGTGATTTTTCAACCAGCTTTGGTGCACTGGAGCATGTGCTTGTATTAAAATTTGAATTATGCACACAAAGGTGACACGTTCCCTCTCAGAACCACGAGCCTTCTTGAGAGAAGCTACGGTTTGCAAGAAACTTATACCAAAACTTGTTCCTCTTCTGCAAAAAATTTACCACAGCATGGTAGTACCATGACATGACACCATGCCAAGTTTCATGATTCTCAGGCGTGTTTTGGATTCACAAGAATTTTAAAAGCAAGCTTCTCAATGTTCTCGGCCGAACCACGATGCCCAGATGTTTGAATTTCATTTACATTTCTTGCATGGGACCTAGAAATTCACCCGAGGACACACATGTGATTTTTCAGTCAACTTTGGTGCACGGGAGCATGTGCTTGTAGTTCAAATTTGAATTATGCACATTAAATGACCAGAAACTCAATTAATGTATAAAAAAGGCCAAACGAGCTAGAATAATTCCAAAATTTAACAGGGCACTCATATAGTTCTATGTTGCCCTTGTAAAGAAAATCTGGGGGGGGGGGGGAGGCGGCGTATATTGTTTCGCACACAAAGGTATAAAGAAATTAGCATACCTATTTAATTCTTGGGTTCTTATTATTTATGCCACTAGTTGTGTATCACTACTCAGTTTTGCCATTAGAAGTTACAACTACTCAAAAAATGCCATTGATCCGTGAGATGCCTGCTCAAAAATGCAATTAGATATCTAAAAAATGCCATCGTTAAGTTAGATGTTTGCTCAGAAATGCCATTAAACATTGTTATTTTCACATCAAACCCGTTGACCATGTTACATGACAAAAATAAGCCGATTATCACAATGATAAGTTAATGGTGTCCAGCACAACACACCCCTCAAATAAAACTAAGCACCCTGGAATTCTTTGACAAAACTAAGCACCCTGAAATTCTTTGAGAACTAAACTGCTGGCTATATGATGTTGGCCATATATATTGTACGTATATAATGTCAAGAAACGAGTGGTAGTACTATACCAACTAAAAGATGAAATGTACGAAATATAACGAGAAGAAACATAACATAGTTCTACTGGGGGCTCAGCACAACACACCCCTCAAATAAAACTAAGCACACCTGAAATTAAACTAAACAACTAATCTGGTAGACACTGTATTAGAACCACCATGAGCAACGACACTGCCACCTTACTCAGAGTCCTCGTCCACGTCCTCGACTTCGTCCTTGTCCCTCTTCCTCTTGGGCGATACTTCTTAGCTTGAACCTCACACTTGGCTCTTGCTCTTCATCTAAGCCTTGTAGATATTGAAACAAAGATTGCAGCGTAGTAGATGTGGTCTATATCTAGTATAGTCCACTGCCATGCACGATGAAACGTGTGCGGAGGTTTCTTCAGTTCACCGTACAAAGGATGAACCATGGCTCCTGCCAGGGTCAGCATTGAAGGCTGATCAAGGGAGGGCGCCAGCCCTTCCTTCTGGAGGTCAAAGGGGTCGCCTACAACGAGGCCTATCCGACCCAGGATTTCCTTGTCATTCCTAGAGTCTACAGTAACGAATTTGACTCGGTCGCCCTTGAGGAACTTCTTAAATTCCTCGCAGTCAACGTCGGCATGGCATATGTGGTAGACCAAGCATAAGTCATGCACGCAAACCTGGATCACGGTGAGCTTCTTCTTCTCTGCCTCCTTTAGTTTCTTCTCGCTTCCCAGGACTGTGGTATAGTCAACATCTAGCCCAATGACCCACTCATCATTTGAGTTTTCAAACATGCGTGTGAAGCGAGCAAGGCATTCTTTCATCGTTGCGGAAGAACGGGTGTAGATGACGTCGAACTCATCACCGGTGATGGTTCTAACCTTGTACTCACCGTCGATCATGGAGATTTGAGACGCCATAGATTTGGGAGGAGGGTTAGGATTAGTGGAACTGCCATAATGTGAAAGGACAGGGCGACTAGGAGCGGTTTATCGATTGTAAAAATGTCGAGTGGGGGGCGCGTGCGAATGGCAGGGTAGTGGCTTGCCTGGTGGATAAATGGATTCATGCACAGTACTATGGGGGCCCAATTAGATGTCATGTCTACTCAACACCCAATTAAATGGCTTTCAATGTCATGTCAAGCGTCGGGAAAATCACATGTGATATGAAGCTTTCCATTCTCCCATGATACGGGCTTCCGGGAGCCCTTGGATTTCAGATCGAACGGTTGCATGGCGTGATTCTAGACCTATGGGTGAATATCCTATCCTGGAGGGTTATTCTGCAAATTTTTAGCAACTTAGCATGCGACCGTTCGATCTCAGATCCAAGGGCTTCCAGCAGCCCGTATGATGGTCGCGCCTACCACGACCGTCGCCTCGCTCGCGCAGTCGCGCCCTTGGAGATTTAACACGATGCATTAGGCTATCTGATGTTGGCATGTCATACATAGTCATCACTTAGTCACTCATACAACAAGGTTAGCTATAAGGTTGGTTATAAGAGTATTTTTGTTTACTTCTCTCTATCTCTTTCTTTGTAGTATTTATTGCATTTGCCAAGGAGTGACCTCTTCCAGTGAAATGGTGCTTAGATGAGGTGCTATGGGCATTAAATGACTTAGCAACTCAAGTTCCCAATGCATAGGTGCTTATTTTTTTGTTGCTAAGTTTGCTTCATCTAGGTACACGCGCTTATCACTGTTTCTTCCTGGGGGTCACCAAACTAGTCTCTCTCTTCTTAATTAACTTGCCACATCAGACTTTATGCCTATGTGGTAGGCTTAGCACCTGTAGGATCAAGTACAATAGTGGGCTATAAGCCTGCTTTACATGGCATTTTTGCATATGTGGGGGAAAGAGGCAAGGAAAAGGTGGAGGAGTGGGCTCTCAAGCAAGAGCCAGCCTCTACATGGTGGAGCATCAGGAGAGGCATCTGTATGGAGGTGGTCAGGAATCGGGAGACTCAAGCCGGTCGTAGCGCCACAGTTAAAATAATAATGGAAAGTCAAATCACCAGGCCCCACCTGTCCAGCAGTAACTTACTGTCAAATTACACAGCCCTACGTTTGCAGTAGCCTACTCCCTCATCTTCTCGCGTCTCTGTCGAACCGACCGCACGGGAAAACCCTCGCCTACCGCGCGGGAAAAGCCCCGCCCTCGACTTTTAAATAGTACAGTATACTAATTTTGTATCCATGGATTGCGCCATGGAGCAAAGCCTCAAGAAAACGGCGGTACACATGTACGGAGTATACAGCACGCCTGTTGCATTCGCGTTGCAACCCAGATGGTCGGTCGGTCTGGCATGCCGATCTCCGAATGGAACGCGCGTCATATTGCGTTTGCACACACATGTGCGACCGCAATTGAGAACCGACCATAGGCACACTCCCCGGCCCCGCAAGTCAGGTGAGTTAATAGAAGTACATATGTTGGTACATGGACGATCCCTCCAAGACACGGAAGATCAGTTCGTCCATGCATGTGACCAGACTCCAGCAGACACGCCTGGATTGGCTATCGTCTACATATCGTGCAGGCTGTGTTGTACAGGGTTGTAGTTCTGGTGAGAAATCTAAAAAAAGGTTTCTTGTCATCTCGCAAAATAAGGTGTCATGTGCTTCGGATCACTACGAGGGTAGCGACAACTGAGTTGGGCTAGTCATTGGGGGCATATGTACGAAGACTACTCGGCTGCCATCTAGGTCAAGCCAACTATGTTAATTAGAACATCTATCGACGGACACCTTTTCTACGAGTTTATCTTTAATTTGAGCTTTGATCCTCGTGTGGTTTGTCCGTCGGGATTCATCTTGTCTCCTTTGGGCAGTGAGGTTATGATTTCTTGTCATGTGGCATTTTTTCGTGTTATATGTTATAATCCGGTGCTTCAGATCAAAATGATGACAACTGCGCCCCGGGGGCACGTGCATGAAGACTTCTCGACAGTCATTGCCGAGGTCAAGCCGACTCCGGCTGGTAGACAAAAGAAACTAGTACTCCACTATATAGGCAGGAGCCTTGCTACATATTGAGCTTGCGTTGGTTTTCCTCGAAGAGGAGAGGGTGATACAACAAAGTGTAGCGTAAGTATTTTCCTCAGTTTTGAGAACCAAGGTATGAATCCAGTAGGAGGCTCCTCAAAAGTCCCACGCACCTACACAAATAAACTGAGAACTCGCAACCAACCCAATAAAGGGGTTGTCAATCCCTTCACGGCCACTTGCGAAAGTGAGATCTAATAAAGATAGTATGATAAGATAAATATATTTTTGGTATTTCGTAATATAAATGCAAAAAGTAAAGATGCAAATAAAGGTAGACTGAAAGCAAATATGATAAGAGATAGACCCGGGGGCCATAGGTTTCACTAAAGGCTTCTCTCAAGATAGCATAAGTACTACGGTGGGTGAACAAATTACTGTCGAGCAATTGATAGAACAGCGCATAGTTATGAGATTATCTAGGCATGATCATGTATATAGGCATCACGTCCAATCGACTCCTGCCTGCATCTACTACTATTACTCCACACATCAACCGCTATCCAGCATGCATCTAAAGTATTAAGTTCATAAGAACAGAGTAACGCATTAAGGAAGATGACATGACGTAGAGAGATAAACTCATGCAATATGATATAAACTCATGATGTGGGTCTATCCCTGTCTCAGAACAGCAACGGGACCTAATGCTAGACACAAGAGTGCGCACAGATCAACACAAGTGGTAGTACTGTAGTTCACATCCATTCTGTTGGGGACGACCGATGAAAGGACAGGTTACGGCCCGTGTTCCCTTAGCCGATAGGCTCGCCCCAGGCTCCTACCACCAGCCAACATGTTTGTACTGTTCAGTGCCATCGATCAACGTCCACTCTAAGAAAAAAATGACGGCCCAAATGTATCAAATCACTTTTCTTAAGAGAAGTACCAAATCAATTCGACCTTACGAATTTCGTCACCACATCATCGATCACATATGAGACATGCATGAATCGATGGATAGCTCGGCCACACTATACCGAGCTTCATCCCTAGCTCATACGAGAAGAGACGGTGTCGAGCACGGACTTGACTTTGTGATGGATCGTGGAATAAGACCATGTCTGTAGAGATGAAAAACAAGCCATCTCGTGCTCAGAGTTTTTCTTCTTTTTTGTGGGAGCTCGTGCTCAGAGTTGTCGAGGTTAAATTAGGGGAATTAATTGCCCTAAAATAAAGACCATTTGAATAATGGAGGTTCGTGACTCCACCTAAGGTACGCCTTTTCGTGGCGACTTGGTACCAATTCCCTCCCCACTTGGGAAATAAAATGCTCTAAGAAAATGGAAACAAATAATTTTTGCCCTTCCCCGCAAAATAATAATAATTAATGTACACCCTACATGTTGTACCCCCATGCTGTCATTTTATGGCGTGTGATGGTGGAACTTTGGCGACTTCCAGAGCGACACAAATCAAGAACACCGGTGTTGAATGTTTATTTTGTGTAGCCAACGATCTTTCAGAATGGTCTTATGCCGTAGTTAGCACTACGTAAACGAGATAGTTCATGACAAACCAAACCCACTAGTTGAAGTGTCGACAAGATTCTTATGCAGCTAGCTTGACTCACCTCTATCGCTCAACATTTCTTGAAGGATGAGGTCAAGGGCAAAGGTTATATCATATGGTGATGGCTTCACGTCTACCGCATGTGGTGAAGGATCTTCGGTCGCAGGCAGCTACAGAGTGGCAACCTTCACCCGAGGGGTGGGCAAAGGCATTCTTTTTTTTTTATGCCAATGTGGGAACATGGATGATCGAGCAGAATCATATGGGATGCATCATGATTTCTACTTGTCGCCAATAATTCACATGACACAATCCTCTAGAAGTTGAACTGATGGCTATAATGGAAAGTGTTGAGCTTCCCCTGGAGTGATGCCAGTTTCCAATCTTGCAGGAATCAGAGCGGAGAACTTGATTCAAGGTGACGACATTGACAGGTCATGCTTTGCTTTCCATGAGTAAGAGATTAAAGCCCCTAGTGCATGGTTCTCACATAGTTTGTATCAATCATATCCATCGTAATCAGAACACTGCTAGTAGTAACCAGACCCCGCACGCAAGACAGCCACCGCCTCTAAAAAAGTTAGGGTTCTCTGCCTTCCGCCGGCGCCGGTCTGTCCCGTCTCCGGTGGCCTTAGGACGATGGAGACGGAGTGGATCTCGGCCCTTGCCGGTGGGATGGCTCCATGTTTTTTTAAAAAAATCGACCTTTGTTAGGGTTTGTCCTGCTCAGGAAGGCGAGACAGCGGCGGCTCCCTCAAGATGGAATAAAGGTCTCCCTGCCTAGCCCCCGTTCTGGTGATGCATCTAGCATCATCGGTGGGTGTGTTGAGGTGTGTCTCCGGCAGATCTGTCTTTGGTGGATTTGTTCGTCGTTCGTATTTGATCGTATGTCTTCAGGTTGGATCCTTTTGATCTCCACTCTTCATCCGCGGCGATTGCTATTCTGGTGTGTTGGTTCTACGGACCTTAGCACGATAACTTTTCGACTGTCTACTACAACAAGATTTGTCCAGCTCCGGTGAGGGAGGGGCGATGACAGTGGCGCGCCTTCGGCTTGCTTCAGTGCTTATAGTCATCGCTAGGTTGTCTACGGATCCGGGTGTAATTTTTATTATTCTTAGTGTTCATTGTACTACCATGATTGAAAATGAATAGATTGAAAGTTTTCCCACAAAACAAAAGAACACTGCTAGTAATTTTATATCAATATCTGACAGAACTCAACCTATAGTTGTTGTTTGGATAGTTGCTGATCCCGATGAAGTCATGAACTATATATTAACGTTTTTAATATATGCTAAAAGTTTTTCAATATATGGTGAATATATCTTTAATATATGATGTATATTTTTGTGAGCTGAACTTTTTTTTTCAGTGCACGGTGAACATTAGCGACTCGCCTCAGGCATCGCCTCTTCTGTTTGATGCCTGCAAGCATCCAACACGAGGATTCCTATGCTTTCTTACCATGAGAAATGAAGAGGTAATGTTTAGTATCGTAGCTTAATATATGTGTGTAATGATCGCCGTCCACCGGAATGCCACAATTTCACCAAGATCACTTCAAGACATGACGAACGACGGGGACATTGTCATGCCTCTGGACATGTAGGACGTAGCTATCTGCTAAACGCAAGAGTTCAATACAGACTGGGATGTAGCGTGGTGTGCGTACCCTTACATTAATCAGCACCGATCTTGTTGGTGTTTAGCAAGTTCAGATACCACTCCTGTTGCGACGATGGCATGACACTGACAGCTTACGGACCGTGCTCCCTAGCTACGATAGGGCCGCTGCATATTCGCCCGACAGGCTCCTACGACCTGTCACCCTCGAAGCGATCCGGCATGGACGTCTGGTCTTTCAAAGAAAACGACGACTGTATTTTCTGTCACACACCACGGTCGCGCCCATGTCGATCGATCCATCGATCCGGCATTCACGGCAGCGCGGTACCGGACCCTGCCGGCCGGCCAGCCAGCAGGGGCAGATGCATCAATGTCGTGGATGTGCTGCTAGCCTTGTAGAGGAGTACAACCGATCGATATGGAAGGCCTTCCTGTCGCGCCTTTCGGTCGGAGGCGGATATCAGGTCGCCTTCTTCCACGTCAGTCAGTACGTGTGGATCGACAATCACCTCATGGAAAATTCTGCTGATTTGGTGTGAAGCTTTCGGGCATTGCTGCTTGAGCTCATCGCACTTCTGCTCGGGTCCAAGCTGTCACTCGGCCCGTGTGCATGGCCCCGCGCGCCTTCCTTCGGGGCGATACACTCGGGTCACTCGCGTTAGACCGGTCCATGCGTCCACTTCTCATTTTCTAATAATTACTTTTCTGTTTTCTTTTTCTTTTTTGCGAAAAGGATCAGATCTATGATAAAGATTCATCAGAAGTATAAAACACCTCATGATAAAAGCAACATCAAGGCCCATGGACCACCGAACGACCGTTGTTGCTGCCAAAATGAGCCACCGACGCGCCGTTGTCGCCGCTCCCATACCGGAGCCGGCTTGACCTTGTCAATTATAGCTGGAAAGTTTTCATGCACATGGCCCTAAGAACCAGCGGCCTGGAGCCGCAGTTGTCGTCGTTGAATCCTTGAATCGATCTGAAGAACCTGGCACCCTAACCTCGTCGTCCCAAAGAGTAGGCATGAATCTACGCCGGAGCTTAGTATAATACGTCCCAACGGATGAACTTGAGGAGGCTCAGAGCCCGGCAGACTGACTCGAAGAAGGAGTGCCGTTATCAATCCAAACGCCGCCCCAACGAGGACTAAAACCCTACCTATCTACTAGCGGGGAGTCGAGACACCAGGATTCTCCTCCCCGCCACCGGCCGCCGGAGCGGTAGGCGGAGGGAGGTGAATCCATGGGCTCCCCGGTGGAGATCGAGGGGAGGAAGGCTTTCCCAAGTCGCCTTGGGAGAGAGGACAGAAAAGTCATGTTTTTCTCTCGACAATATTTATAAATGTTTTAGAAACTACCCCCTCCGTCCCAAATTATTTGTCAAGAACTTCAAAGGGAGGAAGGCTTTCCCAAGTCGCCTTGGGAGAGAGGACAGAAAAGTCATGTTTTTCTCTCGACAATATTTATAAATGTTTTAGAAACTACCCCCTCCGTCCCAAATTATTTGTCAAGAACTTCAAATACGTTCAGATACATTAATTTCTCCGAAAAGTAATTTAGGATGGATGGACTATTTTTTTAGAAAAACTATTTCTCCTATACTAACTGTATCATAGGTTACTTGATTTGTATTTTAAGAAGTGTTCCTCATGCATTCTGAAAAGTGTCCAAGAATATGAAAAATGTTCATGAATTCAAAATTGTCCATGAACTCAAAAATTGTTGGCAAATTTGCAAAATCGTTAATGGATTCAGAAAATATTCATGAACTCAAAAATTGTACACAAAAAACATGTTTGCAGATTTGAAAAAATGTTCATGAATACACAAAATGTTCGAACATTTCAATAATGTTGCCTAAATGAAAATTGTTTCTGAATTTTAAAAAATAGTCGCGAATAAAAAATTATTTCTGAATTTTAAACAATGTTTACAAATTTATAAAATGCTCTCAAATTTCACAAAAATATCCGCTGTTTTAAAAAGGATTAACAAAACTTTGAAAATATCACGGACTGAAAAAAGCTCATGTATTTAAAAAGTATCCATGGATCCAAAAATTATTGCAAATTTCAAAAAAATATCCACAAGTTTGAAAAATGTTCATGAACCTAAAAATATTTACAGATTAAAAATATATTCGCAAAATCGAAAGGTGTTTAACATGCATTAAAAAAATGAACCCTATATTGCATATTCAATAATATATATCACATCACATATCCTAGTAAGGCTTCAGCGTAAGTGGGTTCATTCACCCGAAATCCGAATTGATCCAAGGAAGCGATTTGACAAGGGTTTGATTTGTTATTAGCCAAATCTAACGTCACAATTCCAGAGTTCTTTCTTTACTTAAGAACCCAGGTCATGACCAATAGTGGATATCTCACTCGCATATCTAGAGTCCAGCATCTCTTGCTTAGCCCAATATTGAACTTCAGCATTAAAGCCAGAGTCCTTCCTTACAGTCAACTGCTATTTGGTGCTTCGGGCGCCACTTAGAAGCGGTTTTACAATACCCCTAAAAAAAGCGGGTTTACAAATGGCACATACCTTCCGAGATCACCTACTTAGGAAACGGGCCGGCCCATTTAACTTTTCTTCTTCTTGTTCGCACCGCGTGCATAGCGCCCATGCATCTTTCGCATGCCGTTGGTGTTTTACAATTTTCGAAGCTTCTAGATGCTTCCTAAACTGCTTTTCTTTCGGGTATTTTTCTTATTTTTTTCAATTCTCTTCTAGTTTTTGTCATGTGTTTATTCCCATTGTCATTTTTTTTCAAATCCATAAATGTTTTGTCAGATTGTGATTTTTCTCAATCGTTGAACCATTTCCATATTTTCAAATAAATAAATAAATTCATGATTTATTTTAAATTTCACGATTTTTAAAAAATTGATAATCCTTTTCGAAAATATAAAATTATGGAATATTTTAGCAATTTATGGACTTTTTCAAATTAGTGATTTTTTAAACAAACTGATGTACTTTTTGGAAATTGATGAACTTTTTAAAATTTGCCAATATTTTTTAAAATTTATAAACGTTTTCATATTCATGAATTTCTTTGCGAGCTTTTCAAATTCTCATTAACAATTTTCAAAACCGGTAATTTTTTTGAAACCCATGTTTTTTGTTTCAATTCATGTACTTTTCCAAATTCATGAACTTTTTCAAATTCAAAATCTATAAAAAATATGCATATTTTATCAAATTTGCCAAGTTTTTCAAATTCTGGACCATTTTTTCAAATCTATGAACCCTTTTTTGAAATTTGTGAAATTGTTTACTATAATTCCTCTAGCTGTTTTTTTAAACAACAGAGCAACTCCTGAAAATGTTTGGTCGAGCGAACGTACACGTGGTATCTTTCTTCAAACCCATAGGAAAACCCTGGCCAGTTTTTGTATCAATTAGAGCAAGCCAGGCGAGGAAAAGCAAAAAAGTAGTACCAAGCGATGGAATGACGATTCTAGGTAATCAACAACTATTACCGTGCTTCAGTCCACCTCTATACCGCGTGAGCACCACCTTCGGCGGGAGGGCCTGAAGCGCCGAAGAGGCGTTCTCTTCTTTTCATGAATAACCATGAAGAAGAGAATCCCTAATTCATAATTGAATGTCGTTCTATTTCCTTAAGAAAGAGATTTCCAATATATGTGAATCACGAAAGAACCAATGGTGTGAGGGCGTAAAAAAATCATTTATGGGGCTGGCTCCAGTGGGAAATACATGTGGGAGAGCAATGGTATCTAGTTTACTTTTTTAGGGGAAATGGTATCAATTTTACTCCCACCTGATTCTAAGATGGTCGAACAACGCACCGACGTCGAGGCATGGGCCAGGCCCATTTGTTGGATTCAAGCACAGATTTGGTGGGTCTTGTATGATGCTGTTTGGGGTAAGTTTATTCTTTTGATTTCTCTTAACTTTTCTTGGTTTCTTTTTTGGAAACTTTTTTTAATATTTTCTTTCTCTTTTATTTTAAATTCGTGGATAAATTTGGTGGTTGTGGAATCTGATTCCCAACCACTTGTCCATGCACTTAAGAAAGCAGATGCAGATTTTTTTTTTAGCTATTGGTGTCATCAGGGAGGCTAAGAGTTTATGCATAATGGCCTTCGACAGCTATGCTTTTATGCACTGCAAACACACTTGTAACACGGTTGCTCATGCTTTAGCGATACATGGGTATGATGCAGCTGAATCCTCACTTGTTTCGGGGGAGGATATGCCAGCTTTTGTATTAGACTTGGTAGCCAGCGATATTGGTGGGGCCAATGGTTAAAAATTTGTTTAATTGTAAAACAAAATCGTGGAAAAATTTGGAAACTATGAACATTTTAAATCTGAGAATGCTTTTTGAACTTTTTGCTAAAATTTCCATATTTATACACATTGTTTAGATTTAGGAGATTTATAAATACACAAATTCATGGATATTTTTCATTCAAGAACAATTTAAAGTTTGTGAACTTGTTTTTTATTTTTAAAACTTCCGAGGAAGAATTTCATACAGTTTCTAAATTCAAAGAATTTTTTTTCAAACTCCTCAATATTTTTAATAAAAAATGTAAATATATTTTAAAATCATAAATATTTTCCCCCTTTTAAAATTTCTATATTAATTTAATTTTGAGAATTTTGGAAAAACTGTAATCTTTTTTTAAATATTTTGTAATCGTAAAACTAATAGAATAAAAGAAAAACATGAGGTAATGTAACGACCCCGAGATGTCAACGTGGCTAGCGCACTTGCATGCATCATTCAGTGGTGGGAGTTGTTGTGCTTGTCGCCTACAGCACCCAATCATGGGCTGGCCCCCATACATCGTGGTAATGTGGGTTTTCCATTGTTCGACAGCTCTTCTATTGCTTTGTTATTTTATCTATTTTTGTTTAACTAGGACAATGTCCGTGCGTTTCAACGGGATATGAATATTTGAGTATGTTAGCTTGTAATTTATCTGTCCTTATTAATGTGATTATATAAATACATGTTTATTAAATTATGCCCATGATTTACCTTAATAGTTTGATGAGAAGCTTGGCAAGTAAATTAAGCTGAAATTGGTTTGAAATGTAAGTACAAAAAAATTGAGTTCGAATTGCTGCGTGTTTATTCAGAAATGGCAAACTCCGTGGCTACCTTGGAGTCGATACACTCCGGTGGCACCTGGAACCAAGTCTTACGTAGTTTCGCACACAACCTTCCCTAGCCATTACATGAGCTAAGCTTTTTGCCGAGCGTCGCACCTAGCCTACTTTAAACTCGTTAAAAGTTTTAAGTAGTGATTTGATTTTCTTCACCAAATGTCTATATGCCAAGAGATCCCCTGTGTGATCACTGATCTTGCTCACCGCCACAATGAACTTATGAATGTCTATCTCCTTTGCCAATAGGTTCGCCCGCCGGCACGCTATGAGCTCCACCAGTTCTGGCTCGCCAACGGAGGGAGCAAAATGGCCACCGATGATCCCTAAGGACCATAGCTCATGTGATTAATTATCATACATGGAAGGTTGGACAAAGGGCATAAGTAGTAGAGAATTTTTTTTCAGATTTCCTTCTTATATATATAAATATATATATTTTTTAAAATATTGTCAGAATTTTTTTGTGTATATTTAGGGTTAGAAACATAGTTCATATACTCCCTACGTCCCAAGATGTAAGTCGTTTTTTCACACTATGACAGTATTGAAAAACCTCTTTGATTTTGGGACGGAGGGAGTAATATATTTTTAATACCTTTTAATATTCACAGTGCAATCAAAATGTTCTACATTATTTAAATGAAATGCTCATATGATGAAAAAACAAGGAAAAGGTAAAGAAACAAAAAAAGAAGGAATGGAAAGGGTGAACGCGTGGTTTGAAAAAGTGTAGCCATATGATCAATGTTTCAAAACAAGCACAGATTCAAAATCCACGGCAGAGCCACCGAGACGGTAACATTATGGAAGAAAGTGTAGTAGAAGGCAACTAGCCAACAGCTATAAGCATTCCAGTCACAGTGCCCACGACTAGGAGGGTTGCCCCTGGCACGTTTGGATTGAACCCAAATTTGTCGTACAAAAATATTGGCATCCATCCAAACAGTGACCCAATTTTTGGTCATTGCCAACAAAACGTCATCGTATATTTTGGCTGCAACCCAAACTCCCAAGCAGCATAGCTCAACAAGCGAAAATGCACTGGTAGATCAGAAGCGAGTAAACCACTAAATCCAACAATAAAACTATGTATAGAAGGAAAAGAGACATACATGCACCAAGCACCAGCTCTACAGCCATCAGTAAAATGGCACTAGCTAACAGCAGCGTAAACAGACCGTCACCCGCCTGAAACAAATATGCTGAGCACATATGATTAAGATAGCACACCTTGAAACCTATTCCGAGCAAAAAAGAGAATCAAATCCTGGACACAACAGCCACAGCCAAAGCTCTTTTCTCAGAAATGGCGAGAGCCAATGAGAGTATGAAACAAAGTACTCCCTCCGTAAACTAATATGAGAGCCAAAAATGATGCAGAATTGGCATTCGAAACTGAAACCATGTCTTTCGTGCTTTTCAGCAATGCATAACTGAAAGTAAGCAGGGGAAAACAGAGAACAGTTCTGAAGCATATACGCTACATTGATTCTTCATAACACTAACATGGTGTTCAAGATAGCATAACAAGATGCATCAGCGCTACTTCCGCCATCGAAATTGTTCGGTTCTACTACAAAATAGGAAGAAGAATGAACACAAGACATCACTCATTTCGGTTAGATGCTGCAAGCTTGAAACAACAGGATTTTGAGTAAAACTGACAAAGAACAGCTTAATAGCAGAGCCAAGCGCCAGCAGTAAATCGATAAACCCACAGACATTAGATGGCAAAAGAGACAACCATATTACAGTAAACAACACTAGCCAATGGCAGCATAAATAGACAATCACCAGCCTTCCAACAGACCACAGCATGATGGTTAAGATAGCACATCTTGTAACCTATTTCTACAAAATACCAAATCCTGGACATAAAAATAGCAGCCACGCTCTTTTATCCGGAATGGTGAAAGCCAATGCAACAAAGTTCTTGCTAACTTTTTCAACAATAGCTGTACTGAAGTAGCAATCAGCCACATGACAGTGGTAGTGACCAAATTACTTGCCGGTTGTCGCTGTAGTAAACAATCAAACACAAAACTACGCTGAGCGCCAAACGATAGCTTCCCAAATGATGATAGCAGAATTGTGTGCTTTTCGACAATGGAGAACTGAAAGTAAACAGGGGAGGAAACAGCAGAAGTATGGAAGAGTTCTAAGGCATATAAGCTCCATTGTTCATAATATATACATTATATTGAAGATAGCATAACAAGTACCAAATGTTAATAGCACAAGCGCCACCTCCTCAGTCCTAATAGTTCAGTTCCACTACGACATAGTAAGAACAAGTAGCAAAAGACATGGCCCATATATGGGATAAGACACTCTAGCGGTACAGCAAGCAAAGAGTCCAAAGTATTATAGATAGAGCACGGCATCTTATAGAAGTATGGTGAACGGAGGCTCCTTGTTCACGGCATCCTTTTGTCGCGTCTCAAACAATGGAAGCGAAATCATGCTCTCCTGGAGGCGATGCCTAGTGAGTGTCAAAGGTTTTGCAAACCGACTCAAAATGTTTGCATTGTCTTTGCTTTCGACATTTCCTAAAAACACACCATCAATGCCACAGTGCAATAGACGGTAAGGACCATGCTGGATCAACAGCTCACGGCCATTGACCACAGCCATCACAGGGTCATGCTTCACCGTCAAATTAAGCGGCGGTGATGCCTCCATCACCCGCAAGTCAATCCGGTATCGAAATGCCCACGTCTCGGCATCATAGTCCTGCAGCACCCAAAGGTCTAGAGTGACGCAGTCACCGGACGTGCGGCGCAAAGCAAGGTCGCCACCAAGATCGAACAATAACACCATGTCACCCGGCAACTGTGCCGGGTGGCTCATCTGCCGGAATGTCTCGGTCACGGTGTCGAATACCGTTATGCTGAGCCCCAGTGCCCAGTGCAGGCCACCACGATGGTGTACTGGTGGGCAATCCGAGGACCGGGTAGCCGGAAAATTCCTTAGATCTGTGGGCCATTGAACACATCTCGGCTGGTCAGATCCCACCGGGAGGACGAAGTAAGCAGGCGGCTTGACCGTGGCGCCCCTCGCCATGGGTGCCGAGTATATCGCCCAGAGCACGCGGTGCTCTCCGGACGCTTGGTGCCGGTAGAAGGCGACGACAGTGGCGGCGTTGAATCCTGGCCGCAGCGGAGGGCGTGGCAGAGGAGCGCACTTGCGGGTGGCCGGGTTGCAGATGTAGAAGCTGGACTCCCGCGACAGGATGAGGAGGCCATCGCAGGCGGCGTGGTGTATGACGGATATGTTTGAGACTGTATGGCGGGTGTACCGGATGACGGGCCATATCTGGTGATCTCCGGCGGCGGCGAAACGGGAGATGCCCCCTTTGTGTCGCTGGATGATGGGGAGCGACGGCTGGCGGCAGTGGTTGTCGAGGATGAACTTGCCGGTGGAAGTGACGGCGCGCCACGACTTTTGGACGGCGCGGCAGCGGAGCACGTCCTTGGGGGGCAGCCGGACCAGGATCTCGTCGGCGACGAGACACTCGGGGAGGTCGTCCAGCACGGTGGCGCCGCCGCTGTCCGGCATGCTGGCTGCTCGCTGCGAAAGTTTGTTAGAGAACAAAAAGGGACAAGAAGTATTACTAGTACGGATTTGGCGCAAGAAGATGAAGCAAAACATTAGCGTCGGCGATAACATATACTCCCTCCGTTTCGATTTACTCGTCGTGAAAATCGTAACGGAGGAAGTACTAGAAAAAGAAAACGAAAATAGGAGATGGTGCGAGCAGCGACGACGGATTGAGAACAAGAAAGAATTGCTTGGGCGATCTGCAAATCAAGACAAGAGGATTTACCTTGTGGCGGACGGTCGGCCGGCCGATTTTCCAGCGGGGAAGAAGGGCTCCGGCAACCAATGGGCCGTGCTATGGCAAGCGAAGCCGGTGTAGTTGAGTAAAGGAGGATGGGACTGGAATGGAGGACGAGCTGCGTAGGTGTGCAGCCTAGGTTGGAATCGTTTGACTCAGACAGCTTTTTTTAAGGGTAAAATCCAGGGCCAACTTTGGGACGTTTTTAATTGAGCTAAATACACCACGAGTGCCTTAACTTGTCCGTTGCGATCAGTTTAATGCCTAAATTTGTAAAATACATAAAAATGGTACTATAACTTGTCACATGGTGCATATACGGTGCCTCCGCCCGTATGCCACCGTATGTGATGTCCATGTGGAGTGATAGCTGGTGGCTGACCCACATATCAGTTGGTTTGAGCCACCGTATGTGATGTCCATGTGGAGTGATAGTTGGTGGCTGACCCACATGTCAGTTGGTTTGAGCGATGCCTGCGCTGGGTGAAATGTCGTACGAGTTTTTTTAAAAAAATCCCCTAAAATTTAATTAAAGTCACAAATAAGCCCTTGCTCTGTATATGCTAATAACAGGAAAAAAACTGCGTCTTTGAATTGGTTTCAACCCTAGGACATCCATGTTAAATAGCTAGTACGCACGCTAGCCACCAAAACTAATAGTAATTTGTGTAGAGTTGTTAGCTAGAAAGTCTATCTATCGCTCTGCAATTTCTATTATGTTTTTAAGTTACTGTTTGTTTTTTATGATATAAAATATTCTATATTAAAATATAATAATTATCAACATGCAACTATTGTCTATTTAAATTTTTATTCTATTTTTATTATTTGTAGTTCAAAGATTTAACCATGAAACTTTTCTAAAATTTATGTTAATTTAAACAGTTTGACGTATATTATAAAATATTACAAATTTATTTCACATCTTCATTCAGGACCACAAGCACGCAGAATTATTTTGTATATTTGTTGTATTTTTAGAATACATAATTATTAAAAATCAACAACGTTGTATTCTGAAAATTGTTCAACATGTATTAAAAATCATTGTGTAGAAACAATCATTGTGTAGAAACAATAAATTCTATAAATGTGTTAACACATATTAGACGTGTTAGTAGAAATGTAAGAATAATTTTACACTAATTTTTAATACACATTGAACATTATATGAAATAGATGTTGTATTATTTTTTGAATGCATGACAGACATTTTTGAAAAACACGTCTACAATTTCTTAATCCACTAACACCTTTTTAAGTTCATGGCAGGTAATATGTTGAATAGTTCTTTTTTTTCAAACGTGAGAATTTCTTGATATTTTGTTCAATTTCCCACGAATCAACTTTTTTTATTTCTCTTTACTATTTCGCCCGGTTTCTTGAGAAATAGAAGCGTATTAGGGTATTGCACACCCAACTATTCTAGGCGTAGTGATTAGCACATGTGTTCAAATCCTGCCGGGTGCTCTTTTTCTGTTATTACTATTTTATCCCATGTGCTGACATGCGAGACCTAGATTTGACAGGTGGGATCAATGTAGTTTGACGTATTTAAATAAAATGTCAGGAGCTTTTGCAAAAATTATATAAAGTACAAGGAGTTTTCTATAAAACAACCAGCACACTCCTCTCACTCTCATTGACATGTGGGCCGATGCCACGTTGACACGCTATGTTGGTAGTATATATGCCTGGATACGGACAGAGGCACCGTATTTGAACGCTCGGACAAGTTACGGCACCAGTTTCGTGTATTTTACAAGTTTAGGCACGAAAGTGACCGCACCGAACAAGTTGAGGCACCCGTGGTGTATTTGACTCTTTTTAATTCGCAGGATTCTTAAAACAAAAAGAAATAGGAAGAATGCATGGCATGTCCTATAATACTTTATAGAATTTGAAAGAATTTTTGGTAGCACAGAAGAACAAAGGAATTCTGTAAAGAGATTTGAGGGGGTGTAAATTTTTCTCTACAAATAAGATCCTATGAAAAAATTCCAAGGATGTCCTACGAATTAAATGACCATCAAAGCAATTTTCCCTAAGGGTCTAAATCCTTCAAAAAATCCTATGCAATTCCTTTTAATCAAATAGGGTCATGGGGTGGATCAGACACACATTCCGCCCCTGATTTAAAGATTAAAATTAATATCTAGGTACACTATGTGGTTCACCATTGGTAGCTTTTTCTTCAATAAAATTTTTGCAGGTGTGGCTTTCTTTGGTTCATAGGATAGAAATATCATAGGAATACATACTTCATAGAAAATGAGAGGACATGCATTTCAATTTTTTAGGGAAAGAGATGTCATTTGATGCATAAGATATATATTTTTTTATTTAATCTAGGTTAATGTTTTTTCTTCTTTTGAAATGTGAATGATTTGATTCTATCCTACATTGGAATAGAAATCCATTCTTATAAACGAAAGAGCTTTATCGGAATTTTTTCTTTGAAAATGATATCCTATGAAATTCATACAAAATTCTTACAAACCAAAGGAAGCCAATGTTTGCCGCCCTAGTTTTGATTTCAGAGATGATCGAGTCGTACTGGGCATGACTATCATTTGTAACAACCAATTATGAAGCTTTTTTTTAGAAAAGGAAAAAGACCCCCGGCCTCTGCACCAACTGTAGAGGAAATCAATGATGATGATCAAGGTACTTCGGATCAAGTTGCTACTGAACTTCGTAGGTCTACAAGGACACGTTCCGCACCAGAGTGGTACGGCAACCCCGTCCTGGAAATCATGTTGTTAGACAACGGTGAACCTTCGAACTATGAAGAAGCGATGGCGGGCCCAGATTCCAACAAATGGCTTGAAGCCATGAAATCCGAGATAGAATCCATGTATGAAAACAAAGTATGGACTTTGACAGACTTGCCCGATGATCGGCGAGCGATAGAAAACAAATGGATCTTTAAGAAGAAGACGGACGCGGATGGTAATGTTACCATCTATAAAGCTCGACTTGTCGCTAAGGGTTATCGACAGGTTCAAGGGATTGACTACGACGAGACATTCTCTCCCGTAGCGAAGCTAAAGTCCGTCCGAATCATGTTAGCAATTGCCGCATACTATGATTATGAGATATGGCAGATGGACGTCAAAACGGCATTCCTTAACGGGCATCTTAAGGAAGAACTGTATATGATGCAGCCGGAAGGTTTTGTCGATCCTAAGAACGGTAACAAAGTATGCAAGCTCCAGCGATCCATTTATGGGCTGGTGCAAGCATCTCGGAGTTGGAATATTCGCTTTGATGAGATGATCAAAGCGTTTGGGTTTATGCAGACTTATGGAGAAGGCTGCGTTTACAAGAAAGTGAGTGGGAGCTCTGTAGCATTTCTCATATTATATGTAGATGACATACTCTTGATGGGGAATAATACAGAATTTCTGGACAGCATTAAGGCCTACTTGAACAAATGTTTTTCAATGAAGGACCTTGGAGAAGCTGCTTATATATTAGGCATCAAGATCTATAGAGATAGATCGAGACGCCTCATAGGTCTTTCACAAAGCGCATACCTTGGTAAGATTTTGAAAAGGTTCAAAATGGATCAGTCCAAGAAAGGGTTCTTGCCTATGTTACAAGTTGTGAGATTGAGCGCGGCTCAGTCACCGACCACGGCAAAAGATAAAGAAGAGATGAGTGTCATCCCCTATGCTTCAGCCATAGGATCTATTATGTATGCCATGCTGTGTACCAGACCTGATGTAAACCTTGCCGTAAGTTTGGTAGCAAGATACCAAAGTAATCCCGGCAAGGAACACTGGACAGCGGTCAAGAATATCCTGAAGTACCTGAAAAGGACAAAGGACATGTTTCTCGTTTATGGAGGAGACGAAGAGCTTGTCGTAAAGGGTTACGTCGACGCTAGCTTCGACTCAGATCTGGATGACTCTAAGTCACAAACCGGATACGTGTATATGTTGAATGGTGGAGCAATAAGCTGGTGCAGCTGCAAGCAGAGCGTCGTGGCGGGATCTACGTGTGAAGCGGAGTACATGGCAGCCTCGGAGGCAGCGCATGAAGCAATTTGGGTGAAGGAGTTCATCACCGACCTAGGAGTCATACCCAATGCGTCGGGGCCAATCAAACTCTTCTGTGACAACACTGGAGCTATTGCCCTTGCCAAGGAGCCCAGGTTTCACAAGAAGACCAGGCACATCAAGCGTCATTTCAACTCCATCCGTGAAAATGTTCAAGATGGAGACATAGAAATTTGCAAAGTACATACGGATCTGAATGTCGCAGATCCGTTGACTAAACCTCTCTCGCGAGCAAAACATGATCAACACCAGAACTCTATGGGTGTTCGATTCATCACAATGTAACTAGATTGGTGACTCTAGTGCAAGTGGGAGACTGTTGGAAATATGCCCTAAAGGCAATAATAAAAGTATTATTATATTTCATTGTTCATGATAATTGTCTTTTATTCATGCTATAACTGTATTATCCGGAAATCGTAATACACGTGTGAATACATAGACCACACTATGTCCCTAGTGAGCCTCTAGTTGACTAGCTCATTGTGATCAACAGATAGTCATGGTTTCCTGGCTATGGACATTGGATGTCGTTGATAACGGGATCACATCATTAGGAGAATGATGTGATGGACAAGACCCAATCCTGAGCATAGCACAAAGATCGTGTAGTTCGTTTGCTAGAGCTTTGCCATTGTCAAGTATCTCTTCCTTCGACCATGAGATCGTGTAACTCCCGGATACCGTAGGAGTGCCTTGGGTGTATCAAACGTCACAACGTAACTAGGTGACTATAAAGGTGCATTACAGGTATCTCCGAAAGTATCTATTGGGTTGACACGGATCGAGACTGGGATTTGTCACTCCGTATGACGGAAAGGTATCTCTGGGCCCACTCGGTAATGCATCATCATAATGAGCTCAAGGTGACCAAGGTGTTGGCCACGGGATCATGCATTACGGTACGAGTAAAGTGACTTTCCAGGAACGAGACTGAACAAGGTATTGGGATACCGACGATCGAGTCTCGGGAAAGTAACATACCGATTGACAAAGGGAATTTTATACAGGGTTTGATTGAATCCTCGACATTGTGGTTCATCCGATGACAACATCGAGGAGCATGTGGGAGCCAACATGGGTATCCAGATCCCGCTGTTGGTTATTGACCTGAGAGCGTCTCGGTCATGTCTGCATGTCTCCCGAACCCGTAGGGTCTACACACTTAAGGTTCGGTGACGCTAGGGTTATTAGGAAGACTAGTATGTGACTACCGAATGTTGTTCGGAGTCCCGGATGAGATCCCGGACGTCACGAGGAGTTCCGGAAGGGTCCGGAGGTAAAGATTTATATATGGGAAGTTGTCAAACGGACACCGGTAAGTTTCGGGGTCATGCCGGGGCCACCGGAAGGGTTCCGGAGGTCCACCGGGTGGGGCCACCCCTCCCGGGGGACCACATGGGCTGCGTGGGGCAGGGAGCTAGCCCCTAGTGGGCTGGGCGCGCCTCCCCACCTAGGCCCATGCGGCTAGGGCTAGGGGAGGGCAAACCCTAAAGGGGGCGCCCCCTGGCTTGGGGGGCAAGCCACCCTTTCCCCTCTTCCTTTGGCCGCCCCCCCCTAGGGTTTTCCCTAGAGGGCCGGCCCCCCTTGCCCCCTTCCCCTATATATAGAGGGGTGAGGGGAGGGCTGCAACACACATCTCCAAGGCGCAGCCCCTCCCCTCCCCAACACCTCTCCTCCTCCGTACGTGCTTGGCGAAGCCCTGTCGGAGTACTGCTGCACCAACTACACCACGCCGTCGTGCTGCCGTTGGAGCGATCTTCCTCAACCTCTCCTTCCCCCTTGCTGGATCAAGAAGGAGGAGACGTCTCTCGTCCCGTACGTGTGTTGAACGCGGAGGTGCTGTCCGTTCAGTACTTGGTCATCGGTGATCCGAATCACGTCGAGTACGACTCCATCATCACCATCCCCTTGCAAGCTTCCGCACGCGATCTACAAGTGGTATGTAGATGCAAACTCACTCCCTCGACTCATTGCTTAGATGAACTCATAGATGAATCTTGGTGAAACCGTAGGAAATGTTTTAATTTTCTGCAACGTTCCCCAACAAATACAACGCCCACGGTTTCAATAATACTTGTGTTTCCAATTGTAACGTGACAGCACTTGTTCCAAAATGACTTGGTTGATTGTTAATGTGTGCGCCTTCGCAAATCGGACAGCAAAATTACCACATCATGTTGGTGCCATGTCATGACACCAAGCCAAGTTTCATGATTTTCATGTGTGCTTCGAATTTATATGAATTAAAAAAACCAAGTTTCTCAATGTTTACAGCCGAGTCATGACGCCCAGATGTTTGAATTTTATTCCCATTTTTGGCATGGGACCTAGAAATTTACCCGAGGACACACATGTGATTTTTCAACCAGCTTTGGTGCACTGGAGCATGTGCTTGTATTAAAATTTGAATTATGCACACAAAGGTGACACGTTCCCTCTCAGAACCACGAGCCTTCTTGAGAGAAGCTACGGTTTGCAAGAAACTTATACCAAAACTTGTTCCTCTTCTGCAAAAAATTTACCACAGCATGGTAGTACCATGACATGACACCATGCCAAGTTTCATGATTCTCAGGCGTGTTTTGGATTCACAAGAATTTTAAAAGCAAGCTTCTCAATGTTCTCGGCCGAACCACGATGCCCAGATGTTTGAATTTCATTTACATTTCTTGCATGGGACCTAGAAATTCACCCGAGGACACACATGTGATTTTTCAGTCAACTTTGGTGCACGGGAGCATGTGCTTGTAGTTCAAATTTGAATTATGCACATTAAATGACCAGAAACTCAATTAATGTATAAAAAAGGCCAAACGAGCTAGAATAATTCCAAAATTTAACAGGGCACTCATATAGTTCTATGTTGCCCTTGTAAAGAAAATCTGGGGGGGGGGGGGAGGCGGCGTATATTGTTTCGCACACAAAGGTATAAAGAAATTAGCATACCTATTTAATTCTTGGGTTCTTATTATTTATGCCACTAGTTGTGTATCACTACTCAGTTTTGCCATTAGAAGTTACAACTACTCAAAAAATGCCATTGATCCGTGAGATGCCTGCTCAAAAATGCAATTAGATATCTAAAAAATGCCATCGTTAAGTTAGATGTTTGCTCAGAAATGCCATTAAACATTGTTATTTTCACATCAAACCCGTTGACCATGTTACATGACAAAAATAAGCCGATTATCACAATGATAAGTTAATGGTGTCCAGCACAACACACCCCTCAAATAAAACTAAGCACCCTGGAATTCTTTGACAAAACTAAGCACCCTGAAATTCTTTGAGAACTAAACTGCTGGCTATATGATGTTGGCCATATATATTGTACGTATATAATGTCAAGAAACGAGTGGTAGTACTATACCAACTAAAAGATGAAATGTACGAAATATAACGAGAAGAAACATAACATAGTTCTACTGGGGGCTCAGCACAACACACCCCTCAAATAAAACTAAGCACACCTGAAATTAAACTAAACAACTAATCTGGTAGACACTGTATTAGAACCACCATGAGCAACGACACTGCCACCTTACTCAGAGTCCTCGTCCACGTCCTCGACTTCGTCCTTGTCCCTCTTCCTCTTGGGCGATACTTCTTAGCTTGAACCTCACACTTGGCTCTTGCTCTTCATCTAAGCCTTGTAGATATTGAAACAAAGATTGCAGCGTAGTAGATGTGGTCTATATCTAGTATAGTCCACTGCCATGCACGATGAAACGTGTGCGGAGGTTTCTTCAGTTCACCGTACAAAGGATGAACCATGGCTCCTGCCAGGGTCAGCATTGAAGGCTGATCAAGGGAGGGCGCCAGCCCTTCCTTCTGGAGGTCAAAGGGGTCGCCTACAACGAGGCCTATCCGACCCAGGATTTCCTTGTCATTCCTAGAGTCTACAGTAACGAATTTGACTCGGTCGCCCTTGAGGAACTTCTTAAATTCCTCGCAGTCAACGTCGGCATGGCATATGTGGTAGACCAAGCATAAGTCATGCACGCAAACCTGGATCACGGTGAGCTTCTTCTTCTCTGCCTCCTTTAGTTTCTTCTCGCTTCCCAGGACTGTGGTATAGTCAACATCTAGCCCAATGACCCACTCATCATTTGAGTTTTCAAACATGCGTGTGAAGCGAGCAAGGCATTCTTTCATCGTTGCGGAAGAACGGGTGTAGATGACGTCGAACTCATCACCGGTGATGGTTCTAACCTTGTACTCACCGTCGATCATGGAGATTTGAGACGCCATAGATTTGGGAGGAGGGTTAGGATTAGTGGAACTGCCATAATGTGAAAGGACAGGGCGACTAGGAGCGGTTTATCGATTGTAAAAATGTCGAGTGGGGGGCGCGTGCGAATGGCAGGGTAGTGGCTTGCCTGGTGGATAAATGGATTCATGCACAGTACTATGGGGGCCCAATTAGATGTCATGTCTACTCAACACCCAATTAAATGGCTTTCAATGTCATGTCAAGCGTCGGGAAAATCACATGTGATATGAAGCTTTCCATTCTCCCATGATACGGGCTTCCGGGAGCCCTTGGATTTCAGATCGAACGGTTGCATGGCGTGATTCTAGACCTATGGGTGAATATCCTATCCTGGAGGGTTATTCTGCAAATTTTTAGCAACTTAGCATGCGACCGTTCGATCTCAGATCCAAGGGCTTCCAGCAGCCCGTATGATGGTCGCGCCTACCACGACCGTCGCCTCGCTCGCGCAGTCGCGCCCTTGGAGATTTAACACGATGCATTAGGCTATCTGATGTTGGCATGTCATACATAGTCATCACTTAGTCACTCATACAACAAGGTTAGCTATAAGGTTGGTTATAAGAGTATTTTTGTTTACTTCTCTCTATCTCTTTCTTTGTAGTATTTATTGCATTTGCCAAGGAGTGACCTCTTCCAGTGAAATGGTGCTTAGATGAGGTGCTATGGGCATTAAATGACTTAGCAACTCAAGTTCCCAATGCATAGGTGCTTATTTTTTTGTTGCTAAGTTTGCTTCATCTAGGTACACGCGCTTATCACTGTTTCTTCCTGGGGGTCACCAAACTAGTCTCTCTCTTCTTAATTAACTTGCCACATCAGACTTTATGCCTATGTGGTAGGCTTAGCACCTGTAGGATCAAGTACAATAGTGGGCTATAAGCCTGCTTTACATGGCATTTTTGCATATGTGGGGGAAAGAGGCAAGGAAAAGGTGGAGGAGTGGGCTCTCAAGCAAGAGCCAGCCTCTACATGGTGGAGCATCAGGAGAGGCATCTGTATGGAGGTGGTCAGGAATCGGGAGACTCAAGCCGGTCGTAGCGCCACAGTTAAAATAATAATGGAAAGTCAAATCACCAGGCCCCACCTGTCCAGCAGTAACTTACTGTCAAATTACACAGCCCTACGTTTGCAGTAGCCTACTCCCTCATCTTCTCGCGTCTCTGTCGAACCGACCGCACGGGAAAACCCTCGCCTACCGCGCGGGAAAAGCCCCGCCCTCGACTTTTAAATAGTACAGTATACTAATTTTGTATCCATGGATTGCGCCATGGAGCAAAGCCTCAAGAAAACGGCGGTACACATGTACGGAGTATACAGCACGCCTGTTGCATTCGCGTTGCAACCCAGATGGTCGGTCGGTCTGGCATGCCGATCTCCGAATGGAACGCGCGTCATATTGCGTTTGCACACACATGTGCGACCGCAATTGAGAACCGACCATAGGCACACTCCCCGGCCCCGCAAGTCAGGTGAGTTAATAGAAGTACATATGTTGGTACATGGACGATCCCTCCAAGACACGGAAGATCAGTTCGTCCATGCATGTGACCAGACTCCAGCAGACACGCCTGGATTGGCTATCGTCTACATATCGTGCAGGCTGTGTTGTACAGGGTTGTAGTTCTGGTGAGAAATCTAAAAAAAGGTTTCTTGTCATCTCGCAAAATAAGGTGTCATGTGCTTCGGATCACTACGAGGGTAGCGACAACTGAGTTGGGCTAGTCATTGGGGGCATATGTACGAAGACTACTCGGCTGCCATCTAGGTCAAGCCAACTATGTTAATTAGAACATCTATCGACGGACACCTTTTCTACGAGTTTATCTTTAATTTGAGCTTTGATCCTCGTGTGGTTTGTCCGTCGGGATTCATCTTGTCTCCTTTGGGCAGTGAGGTTATGATTTCTTGTCATGTGGCATTTTTTCGTGTTATATGTTATAATCCGGTGCTTCAGATCAAAATGATGACAACTGCGCCCCGGGGGCACGTGCATGAAGACTTCTCGACAGTCATTGCCGAGGTCAAGCCGACTCCGGCTGGTAGACAAAAGAAACTAGTACTCCACTATATAGGCAGGAGCCTTGCTACATATTGAGCTTGCGTTGGTTTTCCTCGAAGAGGAGAGGGTGATACAACAAAGTGTAGCGTAAGTATTTTCCTCAGTTTTGAGAACCAAGGTATGAATCCAGTAGGAGGCTCCTCAAAAGTCCCACGCACCTACACAAATAAACTGAGAACTCGCAACCAACCCAATAAAGGGGTTGTCAATCCCTTCACGGCCACTTGCGAAAGTGAGATCTAATAAAGATAGTATGATAAGATAAATATATTTTTGGTATTTCGTAATATAAATGCAAAAAGTAAAGATGCAAATAAAGGTAGACTGAAAGCAAATATGATAAGAGATAGACCCGGGGGCCATAGGTTTCACTAAAGGCTTCTCTCAAGATAGCATAAGTACTACGGTGGGTGAACAAATTACTGTCGAGCAATTGATAGAACAGCGCATAGTTATGAGATTATCTAGGCATGATCATGTATATAGGCATCACGTCCAATCGACTCCTGCCTGCATCTACTACTATTACTCCACACATCAACCGCTATCCAGCATGCATCTAAAGTATTAAGTTCATAAGAACAGAGTAACGCATTAAGGAAGATGACATGACGTAGAGAGATAAACTCATGCAATATGATATAAACTCATGATGTGGGTCTATCCCTGTCTCAGAACAGCAACGGGACCTAATGCTAGACACAAGAGTGCGCACAGATCAACACAAGTGGTAGTACTGTAGTTCACATCCATTCTGTTGGGGACGACCGATGAAAGGACAGGTTACGGCCCGTGTTCCCTTAGCCGATAGGCTCGCCCCAGGCTCCTACCACCAGCCAACATGTTTGTACTGTTCAGTGCCATCGATCAACGTCCACTCTAAGAAAAAAATGACGGCCCAAATGTATCAAATCACTTTTCTTAAGAGAAGTACCAAATCAATTCGACCTTACGAATTTCGTCACCACATCATCGATCACATATGAGACATGCATGAATCGATGGATAGCTCGGCCACACTATACCGAGCTTCATCCCTAGCTCATACGAGAAGAGACGGTGTCGAGCACGGACTTGACTTTGTGATGGATCGTGGAATAAGACCATGTCTGTAGAGATGAAAAACAAGCCATCTCGTGCTCAGAGTTTTTCTTCTTTTTTGTGGGAGCTCGTGCTCAGAGTTGTCGAGGTTAAATTAGGGGAATTAATTGCCCTAAAATAAAGACCATTTGAATAATGGAGGTTCGTGACTCCACCTAAGGTACGCCTTTTCGTGGCGACTTGGTACCAATTCCCTCCCCACTTGGGAAATAAAATGCTCTAAGAAAATGGAAACAAATAATTTTTGCCCTTCCCCGCAAAATAATAATAATTAATGTACACCCTACATGTTGTACCCCCATGCTGTCATTTTATGGCGTGTGATGGTGGAACTTTGGCGACTTCCAGAGCGACACAAATCAAGAACACCGGTGTTGAATGTTTATTTTGTGTAGCCAACGATCTTTCAGAATGGTCTTATGCCGTAGTTAGCACTACGTAAACGAGATAGTTCATGACAAACCAAACCCACTAGTTGAAGTGTCGACAAGATTCTTATGCAGCTAGCTTGACTCACCTCTATCGCTCAACATTTCTTGAAGGATGAGGTCAAGGGCAAAGGTTATATCATATGGTGATGGCTTCACGTCTACCGCATGTGGTGAAGGATCTTCGGTCGCAGGCAGCTACAGAGTGGCAACCTTCACCCGAGGGGTGGGCAAAGGCATTCTTTTTTTTTTATGCCAATGTGGGAACATGGATGATCGAGCAGAATCATATGGGATGCATCATGATTTCTACTTGTCGCCAATAATTCACATGACACAATCCTCTAGAAGTTGAACTGATGGCTATAATGGAAAGTGTTGAGCTTCCCCTGGAGTGATGCCAGTTTCCAATCTTGCAGGAATCAGAGCGGAGAACTTGATTCAAGGTGACGACATTGACAGGTCATGCTTTGCTTTCCATGAGTAAGAGATTAAAGCCCCTAGTGCATGGTTCTCACATAGTTTGTATCAATCATATCCATCGTAATCAGAACACTGCTAGTAGTAACCAGACCCCGCACGCAAGACAGCCACCGCCTCTAAAAAAGTTAGGGTTCTCTGCCTTCCGCCGGCGCCGGTCTGTCCCGTCTCCGGTGGCCTTAGGACGATGGAGACGGAGTGGATCTCGGCCCTTGCCGGTGGGATGGCTCCATGTTTTTTTAAAAAAATCGACCTTTGTTAGGGTTTGTCCTGCTCAGGAAGGCGAGACAGCGGCGGCTCCCTCAAGATGGAATAAAGGTCTCCCTGCCTAGCCCCCGTTCTGGTGATGCATCTAGCATCATCGGTGGGTGTGTTGAGGTGTGTCTCCGGCAGATCTGTCTTTGGTGGATTTGTTCGTCGTTCGTATTTGATCGTATGTCTTCAGGTTGGATCCTTTTGATCTCCACTCTTCATCCGCGGCGATTGCTATTCTGGTGTGTTGGTTCTACGGACCTTAGCACGATAACTTTTCGACTGTCTACTACAACAAGATTTGTCCAGCTCCGGTGAGGGAGGGGCGATGACAGTGGCGCGCCTTCGGCTTGCTTCAGTGCTTATAGTCATCGCTAGGTTGTCTACGGATCCGGGTGTAATTTTTATTATTCTTAGTGTTCATTGTACTACCATGATTGAAAATGAATAGATTGAAAGTTTTCCCACAAAACAAAAGAACACTGCTAGTAATTTTATATCAATATCTGACAGAACTCAACCTATAGTTGTTGTTTGGATAGTTGCTGATCCCGATGAAGTCATGAACTATATATTAACGTTTTTAATATATGCTAAAAGTTTTTCAATATATGGTGAATATATCTTTAATATATGATGTATATTTTTGTGAGCTGAACTTTTTTTTTCAGTGCACGGTGAACATTAGCGACTCGCCTCAGGCATCGCCTCTTCTGTTTGATGCCTGCAAGCATCCAACACGAGGATTCCTATGCTTTCTTACCATGAGAAATGAAGAGGTAATGTTTAGTATCGTAGCTTAATATATGTGTGTAATGATCGCCGTCCACCGGAATGCCACAATTTCACCAAGATCACTTCAAGACATGACGAACGACGGGGACATTGTCATGCCTCTGGACATGTAGGACGTAGCTATCTGCTAAACGCAAGAGTTCAATACAGACTGGGATGTAGCGTGGTGTGCGTACCCTTACATTAATCAGCACCGATCTTGTTGGTGTTTAGCAAGTTCAGATACCACTCCTGTTGCGACGATGGCATGACACTGACAGCTTACGGACCGTGCTCCCTAGCTACGATAGGGCCGCTGCATATTCGCCCGACAGGCTCCTACGACCTGTCACCCTCGAAGCGATCCGGCATGGACGTCTGGTCTTTCAAAGAAAACGACGACTGTATTTTCTGTCACACACCACGGTCGCGCCCATGTCGATCGATCCATCGATCCGGCATTCACGGCAGCGCGGTACCGGACCCTGCCGGCCGGCCAGCCAGCAGGGGCAGATGCATCAATGTCGTGGATGTGCTGCTAGCCTTGTAGAGGAGTACAACCGATCGATATGGAAGGCCTTCCTGTCGCGCCTTTCGGTCGGAGGCGGATATCAGGTCGCCTTCTTCCACGTCAGTCAGTACGTGTGGATCGACAATCACCTCATGGAAAATTCTGCTGATTTGGTGTGAAGCTTTCGGGCATTGCTGCTTGAGCTCATCGCACTTCTGCTCGGGTCCAAGCTGTCACTCGGCCCGTGTGCATGGCCCCGCGCGCCTTCCTTCGGGGCGATACACTCGGGTCACTCGCGTTAGACCGGTCCATGCGTCCACTTCTCATTTTCTAATAATTACTTTTCTGTTTTCTTTTTCTTTTTTGCGAAAAGGATCAGATCTATGATAAAGATTCATCAGAAGTATAAAACACCTCATGATAAAAGCAACATCAAGGCCCATGGACCACCGAACGACCGTTGTTGCTGCCAAAATGAGCCACCGACGCGCCGTTGTCGCCGCTCCCATACCGGAGCCGGCTTGACCTTGTCAATTATAGCTGGAAAGTTTTCATGCACATGGCCCTAAGAACCAGCGGCCTGGAGCCGCAGTTGTCGTCGTTGAATCCTTGAATCGATCTGAAGAACCTGGCACCCTAACCTCGTCGTCCCAAAGAGTAGGCATGAATCTACGCCGGAGCTTAGTATAATACGTCCCAACGGATGAACTTGAGGAGGCTCAGAGCCCGGCAGACTGACTCGAAGAAGGAGTGCCGTTATCAATCCAAACGCCGCCCCAACGAGGACTAAAACCCTACCTATCTACTAGCGGGGAGTCGAGACACCAGGATTCTCCTCCCCGCCACCGGCCGCCGGAGCGGCAGGCGGAGGGAGGTGAATCCATGGGCTCCCCGGTGGAGATCGAGGGGAGGAAGGCTTTCCCAAGTCGCCTTGGGAGAGAGGACAGAAAAGTCATGTTTTTCTCTCGACAATATTTATAAATGTTTTAGAAACTACCCCCTCCGTCCCAAATTATTTGTCAAGAACTTCAAAGGGAGGAAGGCTTTCCCAAGTCGCCTTGGGAGAGAGGACAGAAAAGTCATGTTTTTCTCTCGACAATATTTATAAATGTTTTAGAAACTACCCCCTCCGTCCCAAATTATTTGTCAAGAACTTCAAATACGTTCAGATACATTAATTTCTCCGAAAAGTAATTTAGGATGGATGGACTATTTTTTTAGAAAAACTATTTCTCCTATACTAACTGTATCATAGGTTACTTGATTTGTATTTTAAGAAGTGTTCCTCATGCATTCTGAAAAGTGTCCAAGAATATGAAAAATGTTCATGAATTCAAAATTGTCCATGAACTCAAAAATTGTTGGCAAATTTGCAAAATCGTTAATGGATTCAGAAAATATTCATGAACTCAAAAATTGTACACAAAAAACATGTTTGCAGATTTGAAAAAATGTTCATGAATACACAAAATGTTCGAACATTTCAATAATGTTGCCTAAATGAAAATTGTTTCTGAATTTTAAAAAATAGTCGCGAATAAAAAATTATTTCTGAATTTTAAACAATGTTTACAAATTTATAAAATGCTCTCAAATTTCACAAAAATATCCGCTGTTTTAAAAAGGATTAACAAAACTTTGAAAATATCACGGACTGAAAAAAGCTCATGTATTTAAAAAGTATCCATGGATCCAAAAATTATTGCAAATTTCAAAAAAATATCCACAAGTTTGAAAAATGTTCATGAACCTAAAAATATTTACAGATTAAAAATATATTCGCAAAATCGAAAGGTGTTTAACATGCATTAAAAAAATGAACCCTATATTGCATATTCAATAATATATATCACATCACATATCCTAGTAAGGCTTCAGCGTAAGTGGGTTCATTCACCCGAAATCCGAATTGATCCAAGGAAGCGATTTGACAAGGGTTTGATTTGTTATTAGCCAAATCTAACGTCACAATTCCAGAGTTCTTTCTTTACTTAAGAACCCAGGTCATGACCAATAGTGGATATCTCACTCGCATATCTAGAGTCCAGCATCTCTTGCTTAGCCCAATATTGAACTTCAGCATTAAAGCCAGAGTCCTTCCTTACAGTCAACTGCTATTTGGTGCTTCGGGCGCCACTTAGAAGCGGTTTTACAATACCCCTAAAAAAAGCGGGTTTACAAATGGCACATACCTTCCGAGATCACCTACTTAGGAAACGGGCCGGCCCATTTAACTTTTCTTCTTCTTGTTCGCACCGCGTGCATAGCGCCCATGCATCTTTCGCATGCCGTTGGTGTTTTACAATTTTCGAAGCTTCTAGATGCTTCCTAAACTGCTTTTCTTTCGGGTATTTTTCTTATTTTTTTCAATTCTCTTCTAGTTTTTGTCATGTGTTTATTCCCATTGTCATTTTTTTTCAAATCCATAAATGTTTTGTCAGATTGTGATTTTTCTCAATCGTTGAACCATTTCCATATTTTCAAATAAATAAATAAATTCATGATTTATTTTAAATTTCACGATTTTTAAAAAATTGATAATCCTTTTCGAAAATATAAAATTATGGAATATTTTAGCAATTTATGGACTTTTTCAAATTAGTGATTTTTTAAACAAACTGATGTACTTTTTGGAAATTGATGAACTTTTTAAAATTTGCCAATATTTTTTAAAATTTATAAACGTTTTCATATTCATGAATTTCTTTGCGAGCTTTTCAAATTCTCATTAACAATTTTCAAAACCGGTAATTTTTTTGAAACCCATGTTTTTTGTTTCAATTCATGTACTTTTCCAAATTCATGAACTTTTTCAAATTCAAAATCTATAAAAAATATGCATATTTTATCAAATTTGCCAAGTTTTTCAAATTCTGGACCATTTTTTCAAATCTATGAACCCTTTTTTGAAATTTGTGAAATTGTTTACTATAATTCCTCTAGCTGTTTTTTTAAACAACAGAGCAACTCCTGAAAATGTTTGGTCGAGCGAACGTACACGTGGTATCTTTCTTCAAACCCATAGGAAAACCCTGGCCAGTTTTTGTATCAATTAGAGCAAGCCAGGCGAGGAAAAGCAAAAAAGTAGTACCAAGCGATGGAATGACGATTCTAGGTAATCAACAACTATTACCGTGCTTCAGTCCACCTCTATACCGCGTGAGCACCACCTTCGGCGGGAGGGCCTGAAGCGCCGAAGAGGCGTTCTCTTCTTTTCATGAATAACCATGAAGAAGAGAATCCCTAATTCATAATTGAATGTCGTTCTATTTCCTTAAGAAAGAGATTTCCAATATATGTGAATCACGAAAGAACCAATGGTGTGAGGGCGTAAAAAAATCATTTATGGGGCTGGCTCCAGTGGGAAATACATGTGGGAGAGCAATGGTATCTAGTTTACTTTTTTAGGGGAAATGGTATCAATTTTACTCCCACCTGATTCTAAGATGGTCGAACAACGCACCGACGTCGAGGCATGGGCCAGGCCCATTTGTTGGATTCAAGCACAGATTTGGTGGGTCTTGTATGATGCTGTTTGGGGTAAGTTTATTCTTTTGATTTCTCTTAACTTTTCTTGGTTTCTTTTTTGGAAACTTTTTTTAATATTTTCTTTCTCTTTTATTTTAAATTCGTGGATAAATTTGGTGGTTGTGGAATCTGATTCCCAACCACTTGTCCATGCACTTAAGAAAGCAGATGCAGATTTTTTTTTTAGCTATTGGTGTCATCAGGGAGGCTAAGAGTTTATGCATAATGGCCTTCGACAGCTATGCTTTTATGCACTGCAAACACACTTGTAACACGGTTGCTCATGCTTTAGCGATACATGGGTATGATGCAGCTGAATCCTCACTTGTTTCGGGGGAGGATATGCCAGCTTTTGTATTAGACTTGGTAGCCAGCGATATTGGTGGGGCCAATGGTTAAAAATTTGTTTAATTGTAAAACAAAATCGTGGAAAAATTTGGAAACTATGAACATTTTAAATCTGAGAATGCTTTTTGAACTTTTTGCTAAAATTTCCATATTTATACACATTGTTTAGATTTAGGAGATTTATAAATACACAAATTCATGGATATTTTTCATTCAAGAACAATTTAAAGTTTGTGAACTTGTTTTTTATTTTTAAAACTTCCGAGGAAGAATTTCATACAGTTTCTAAATTCAAAGAATTTTTTTTCAAACTCCTCAATATTTTTAATAAAAAATGTAAATATATTTTAAAATCATAAATATTTTCCCCCTTTTAAAATTTCTATATTAATTTAATTTTGAGAATTTTGGAAAAACTGTAATCTTTTTTTAAATATTTTGTAATCGTAAAACTAATAGAATAAAAGAAAAACATGAGGTAATGTAACGACCCCGAGATGTCAACGTGGCTAGCGCACTTGCATGCATCATTCAGTGGTGGGAGTTGTTGTGCTTGTCGCCTACAGCACCCAATCATGGGCTGGCCCCCATACATCGTGGTAATGTGGGTTTTCCATTGTTCGACAGCTCTTCTATTGCTTTGTTATTTTATCTATTTTTGTTTAACTAGGACAATGTCCGTGCGTTTCAACGGGATATGAATATTTGAGTATGTTAGCTTGTAATTTATCTGTCCTTATTAATGTGATTATATAAATACATGTTTATTAAATTATGCCCATGATTTACCTTAATAGTTTGATGAGAAGCTTGGCAAGTAAATTAAGCTGAAATTGGTTTGAAATGTAAGTACAAAAAAATTGAGTTCGAATTGCTGCGTGTTTATTCAGAAATGGCAAACTCCGTGGCTACCTTGGAGTCGATACACTCCGGTGGCACCTGGAACCAAGTCTTACGTAGTTTCGCACACAACCTTCCCTAGCCATTACATGAGCTAAGCTTTTTGCCGAGCGTCGCACCTAGCCTACTTTAAACTCGTTAAAAGTTTTAAGTAGTGATTTGATTTTCTTCACCAAATGTCTATATGCCAAGAGATCCCCTGTGTGATCACTGATCTTGCTCACCGCCACAATGAACTTATGAATGTCTATCTCCTTTGCCAATAGGTTCGCCCGCCGGCACGCTATGAGCTCCACCAGTTCTGGCTCGCCAACGGAGGGAGCAAAATGGCCACCGATGATCCCTAAGGACCATAGCTCATGTGATTAATTATCATACATGGAAGGTTGGACAAAGGGCATAAGTAGTAGAGAATTTTTTTTCAGATTTCCTTCTTATATATATAAATATATATATTTTTTAAAATATTGTCAGAATTTTTTTGTGTATATTTAGGGTTAGAAACATAGTTCATATACTCCCTACGTCCCAAGATGTAAGTCGTTTTTTCACACTATGACAGTATTGAAAAACCTCTTTGATTTTGGGACGGAGGGAGTAATATATTTTTAATACCTTTTAATATTCACAGTGCAATCAAAATGTTCTACATTATTTAAATGAAATGCTCATATGATGAAAAAACAAGGAAAAGGTAAAGAAACAAAAAAAGAAGGAATGGAAAGGGTGAACGCGTGGTTTGAAAAAGTGTAGCCATATGATCAATGTTTCAAAACAAGCACAGATTCAAAATCCACGGCAGAGCCACCGAGACGGTAACATTATGGAAGAAAGTGTAGTAGAAGGCAACTAGCCAACAGCTATAAGCATTCCAGTCACAGTGCCCACGACTAGGAGGGTTGCCCCTGGCACGTTTGGATTGAACCCAAATTTGTCGTACAAAAATATTGGCATCCATCCAAACAGTGACCCAATTTTTGGTCATTGCCAACAAAACGTCATCGTATATTTTGGCTGCAACCCAAACTCCCAAGCAGCATAGCTCAACAAGCGAAAATGCACTGGTAGATCAGAAGCGAGTAAACCACTAAATCCAACAATAAAACTATGTATAGAAGGAAAAGAGACATACATGCACCAAGCACCAGCTCTACAGCCATCAGTAAAATGGCACTAGCTAACAGCAGCGTAAACAGACCGTCACCCGCCTGAAACAAATATGCTGAGCACATATGATTAAGATAGCACACCTTGAAACCTATTCCGAGCAAAAAAGAGAATCAAATCCTGGACACAACAGCCACAGCCAAAGCTCTTTTCTCAGAAATGGCGAGAGCCAATGAGAGTATGAAACAAAGTACTCCCTCCGTAAACTAATATGAGAGCCAAAAATGATGCAGAATTGGCATTCGAAACTGAAACCATGTCTTTCGTGCTTTTCAGCAATGCATAACTGAAAGTAAGCAGGGGAAAACAGAGAACAGTTCTGAAGCATATACGCTACATTGATTCTTCATAACACTAACATGGTGTTCAAGATAGCATAACAAGATGCATCAGCGCTACTTCCGCCATCGAAATTGTTCGGTTCTACTACAAAATAGGAAGAAGAATGAACACAAGACATCACTCATTTCGGTTAGATGCTGCAAGCTTGAAACAACAGGATTTTGAGTAAAACTGACAAAGAACAGCTTAATAGCAGAGCCAAGCGCCAGCAGTAAATCGATAAACCCACAGACATTAGATGGCAAAAGAGACAACCATATTACAGTAAACAACACTAGCCAATGGCAGCATAAATAGACAATCACCAGCCTTCCAACAGACCACAGCATGATGGTTAAGATAGCACATCTTGTAACCTATTTCTACAAAATACCAAATCCTGGACATAAAAATAGCAGCCACGCTCTTTTATCCGGAATGGTGAAAGCCAATGCAACAAAGTTCTTGCTAACTTTTTCAACAATAGCTGTACTGAAGTAGCAATCAGCCACATGACAGTGGTAGTGACCAAATTACTTGCCGGTTGTCGCTGTAGTAAACAATCAAACACAAAACTACGCTGAGCGCCAAACGATAGCTTCCCAAATGATGATAGCAGAATTGTGTGCTTTTCGACAATGGAGAACTGAAAGTAAACAGGGGAGGAAACAGCAGAAGTATGGAAGAGTTCTAAGGCATATAAGCTCCATTGTTCATAATATATACATTATATTGAAGATAGCATAACAAGTACCAAATGTTAATAGCACAAGCGCCACCTCCTCAGTCCTAATAGTTCAGTTCCACTACGACATAGTAAGAACAAGTAGCAAAAGACATGGCCCATATATGGGATAAGACACTCTAGCGGTACAGCAAGCAAAGAGTCCAAAGTATTATAGATAGAGCACGGCATCTTATAGAAGTATGGTGAACGGAGGCTCCTTGTTCACGGCATCCTTTTGTCGCGTCTCAAACAATGGAAGCGAAATCATGCTCTCCTGGAGGCGATGCCTAGTGAGTGTCAAAGGTTTTGCAAACCGACTCAAAATGTTTGCATTGTCTTTGCTTTCGACATTTCCTAAAAACACACCATCAATGCCACAGTGCAATAGACGGTAAGGACCATGCTGGATCAACAGCTCACGGCCATTGACCACAGCCATCACAGGGTCATGCTTCACCGTCAAATTAAGCGGCGGTGATGCCTCCATCACCCGCAAGTCAATCCGGTATCGAAATGCCCACGTCTCGGCATCATAGTCCTGCAGCACCCAAAGGTCTAGAGTGACGCAGTCACCGGACGTGCGGCGCAAAGCAAGGTCGCCACCAAGATCGAACAATAACACCATGTCACCCGGCAACTGTGCCGGGTGGCTCATCTGCCGGAATGTCTCGGTCACGGTGTCGAATACCGTTATGCTGAGCCCCAGTGCCCAGTGCAGGCCACCACGATGGTGTACTGGTGGGCAATCCGAGGACCGGGTAGCCGGAAAATTCCTTAGATCTGTGGGCCATTGAACACATCTCGGCTGGTCAGATCCCACCGGGAGGACGAAGTAAGCAGGCGGCTTGACCGTGGCGCCCCTCGCCATGGGTGCCGAGTATATCGCCCAGAGCACGCGGTGCTCTCCGGACGCTTGGTGCCGGTAGAAGGCGACGACAGTGGCGGCGTTGAATCCTGGCCGCAGCGGAGGGCGTGGCAGAGGAGCGCACTTGCGGGTGGCCGGGTTGCAGATGTAGAAGCTGGACTCCCGCGACAGGATGAGGAGGCCATCGCAGGCGGCGTGGTGTATGACGGATATGTTTGAGACTGTATGGCGGGTGTACCGGATGACGGGCCATATCTGGTGATCTCCGGCGGCGGCGAAACGGGAGATGCCCCCTTTGTGTCGCTGGATGATGGGGAGCGACGGCTGGCGGCAGTGGTTGTCGAGGATGAACTTGCCGGTGGAAGTGACGGCGCGCCACGACTTTTGGACGGCGCGGCAGCGGAGCACGTCCTTGGGGGGCAGCCGGACCAGGATCTCGTCGGCGACGAGACACTCGGGGAGGTCGTCCAGCACGGTGGCGCCGCCGCTGTCCGGCATGCTGGCTGCTCGCTGCGAAAGTTTGTTAGAGAACAAAAAGGGACAAGAAGTATTACTAGTACGGATTTGGCGCAAGAAGATGAAGCAAAACATTAGCGTCGGCGATAACATATACTCCCTCCGTTTCGATTTACTCGTCGTGAAAATCGTAACGGAGGAAGTACTAGAAAAAGAAAACGAAAATAGGAGATGGTGCGAGCAGCGACGACGGATTGAGAACAAGAAAGAATTGCTTGGGCGATCTGCAAATCAAGACAAGAGGATTTACCTTGTGGCGGACGGTCGGCCGGCCGATTTTCCAGCGGGGAAGAAGGGCTCCGGCAACCAATGGGCCGTGCTATGGCAAGCGAAGCCGGTGTAGTTGAGTAAAGGAGGATGGGACTGGAATGGAGGACGAGCTGCGTAGGTGTGCAGCCTAGGTTGGAATCGTTTGACTCAGACAGCTTTTTTTAAGGGTAAAATCCAGGGCCAACTTTGGGACGTTTTTAATTGAGCTAAATACACCACGAGTGCCTTAACTTGTCCGTTGCGATCAGTTTAATGCCTAAATTTGTAAAATACATAAAAATGGTACTATAACTTGTCACATGGTGCATATACGGTGCCTCCGCCCGTATGCCACCGTATGTGATGTCCATGTGGAGTGATAGCTGGTGGCTGACCCACATATCAGTTGGTTTGAGCCACCGTATGTGATGTCCATGTGGAGTGATAGTTGGTGGCTGACCCACATGTCAGTTGGTTTGAGCGATGCCTGCGCTGGGTGAAATGTCGTACGAGTTTTTTTAAAAAAATCCCCTAAAATTTAATTAAAGTCACAAATAAGCCCTTGCTCTGTATATGCTAATAACAGGAAAAAAACTGCGTCTTTGAATTGGTTTCAACCCTAGGACATCCATGTTAAATAGCTAGTACGCACGCTAGCCACCAAAACTAATAGTAATTTGTGTAGAGTTGTTAGCTAGAAAGTCTATCTATCGCTCTGCAATTTCTATTATGTTTTTAAGTTACTGTTTGTTTTTTATGATATAAAATATTCTATATTAAAATATAATAATTATCAACATGCAACTATTGTCTATTTAAATTTTTATTCTATTTTTATTATTTGTAGTTCAAAGATTTAACCATGAAACTTTTCTAAAATTTATGTTAATTTAAACAGTTTGACGTATATTATAAAATATTACAAATTTATTTCACATCTTCATTCAGGACCACAAGCACGCAGAATTATTTTGTATATTTGTTGTATTTTTAGAATACATAATTATTAAAAATCAACAACGTTGTATTCTGAAAATTGTTCAACATGTATTAAAAATCATTGTGTAGAAACAATCATTGTGTAGAAACAATAAATTCTATAAATGTGTTAACACATATTAGACGTGTTAGTAGAAATGTAAGAATAATTTTACACTAATTTTTAATACACATTGAACATTATATGAAATAGATGTTGTATTATTTTTTGAATGCATGACAGACATTTTTGAAAAACACGTCTACAATTTCTTAATCCACTAACACCTTTTTAAGTTCATGGCAGGTAATATGTTGAATAGTTCTTTTTTTTCAAACGTGAGAATTTCTTGATATTTTGTTCAATTTCCCACGAATCAACTTTTTTTATTTCTCTTTACTATTTCGCCCGGTTTCTTGAGAAATAGAAGCGTATTAGGGTATTGCACACCCAACTATTCTAGGCGTAGTGATTAGCACATGTGTTCAAATCCTGCCGGGTGCTCTTTTTCTGTTATTACTATTTTATCCCATGTGCTGACATGCGAGACCTAGATTTGACAGGTGGGATCAATGTAGTTTGACGTATTTAAATAAAATGTCAGGAGCTTTTGCAAAAATTATATAAAGTACAAGGAGTTTTCTATAAAACAACCAGCACACTCCTCTCACTCTCATTGACATGTGGGCCGATGCCACGTTGACACGCTATGTTGGTAGTATATATGCCTGGATACGGACAGAGGCACCGTATTTGAACGCTCGGACAAGTTACGGCACCAGTTTCGTGTATTTTACAAGTTTAGGCACGAAAGTGACCGCACCGAACAAGTTGAGGCACCCGTGGTGTATTTGACTCTTTTTAATTCGCAGGATTCTTAAAACAAAAAGAAATAGGAAGAATGCATGGCATGTCCTATAATACTTTATAGAATTTGAAAGAATTTTTGGTAGCACAGAAGAACAAAGGAATTCTGTAAAGAGATTTGAGGGGGTGTAAATTTTTCTCTACAAATAAGATCCTATGAAAAAATTCCAAGGATGTCCTACGAATTAAATGACCATCAAAGCAATTTTCCCTAAGGGTCTAAATCCTTCAAAAAATCCTATGCAATTCCTTTTAATCAAATAGGGTCATGGGGTGGATCAGACACACATTCCGCCCCTGATTTAAAGATTAAAATTAATATCTAGGTACACTATGTGGTTCACCATTGGTAGCTTTTTCTTCAATAAAATTTTTGCAGGTGTGGCTTTCTTTGGTTCATAGGATAGAAATATCATAGGAATACATACTTCATAGAAAATGAGAGGACATGCATTTCAATTTTTTAGGGAAAGAGATGTCATTTGATGCATAAGATATATATTTTTTTATTTAATCTAGGTTAATGTTTTTTCTTCTTTTGAAATGTGAATGATTTGATTCTATCCTACATTGGAATAGAAATCCATTCTTATAAACGAAAGAGCTTTATCGGAATTTTTTCTTTGAAAATGATATCCTATGAAATTCATACAAAATTCTTACAAACCAAAGGAAGCCAATGTTTGCCGCCCTAGTTTTGATTTCAGAGATGATCGAGTCGTACTGGGCATGACTATCATTTGTAACAACCAATTATGAAGCTTTTTTTTAGAAAAGGAAAAAGACCCCCGGCCTCTGCACCTGGGCGATGCATGTAACCACTTTATTAATTATTCACAAAAGACCTTACAAAGAAATACAACAATAAGTCTGAAGCCACCGACTAGGCAACATCTGTCGCTACTCCTACCCATTTGATGAAGAGATGTTGATAGTCCGAGCCTAAGAGCAACTCTAGCAGACCCCGCATCCGCCCCCGACCCGCAAAATAACCGCCAAAATGCGGGTACGGTCAGGAAAACCTGCCCAACCAGACCCCGCATCCCGCCCTGGCCCGCAAAAAATTTTGAGGGGCGCGGCAAAATCCCGACCCCAACCCGGGAAAACGCGGGTTTCCCCCTCGTGACTGCGATGGCCTGCATCGGAGAGAAGCAGTTGGCGGGAGGGACATTTCAGGCCCGCGCGCTTTCCCCCCTCCTTTCGCCGCCACCCGCCCTTGCTTCCGCCCGCTCGCCGCCGGCGATTCCGGCCATATCTGCGGGCAGAATCGCGTTGCGGGGACGCCCCACACCCTCCCGTGCCGAGCCGCTGCACCGACCCCCCAGATCCGGCGAGAAGAGCCGCCCCTCATCGTCGCCACCGCCGGGGATCAACAATCGTCGAGCCCCCCCCCCCCCCCCCCCCCGTCGCCGCCTGAGATCACCCGCCACCGGTTAGTCCTTTTTTGTGAATTTTGCGAGCTGTGTAGTTGATTGACGCGCCAGTATGCGTGTAGATGGAGTTGAGCCCGTGCGTGAAGTTCTTGCTCTCTGATTCATCTGATTCAGACGACTCGGATGTTGAGACCATGCTTGCGACCTTCCGGCAGCAAACATTAGTCATGGCGCTTGCCGTGAAGGAGCATGAAGACGAGCACCGGAAGAGGAGGCGAGGATCAACTGTCAGGCTGCTATGCATTCCTTGGAATTGCCATCTTGGGAACGAGATGTTGATGCAAGACTATTTCGGGGTGAATCCTAAATATCCTCCGCACCTCTTCTGGAGAAGGTACCGAATGTGCCGATCAACTTCAGGAGGATCTCATTGAGCACCATTGGCAAAGGGTTGGACAGTGACTAATTTTTGTATTCATTTGTATTTGTATTCATGACAAGTTTTGTATTGCATTATTTAAGTTTGCTACGGTGATTTGAATAATTATTTGTAAAGCGGATGATTATTGTATTATGTTTGATTTGAATAATTCAGTTTGTTTTCGATTGTTGAATTATGTTGGATTTGATATTTGCGGGCCGATGATATGCGGGATGCAGCGGCACAAAGAGCAGACCCCGCAAAACCGACCCGTAAAAAGGTATATTCCGCGAATATATTTTTTTTACGGATCCATTTGGGGGGTCTGCATCTGTGCCAGCCCGAGCCAGCCCTCAAAAGTGGTTTTGCGCGAACCGCAAACGCGTTTTGCGGGCCGGCGGGATGCAGGGTCTGCTAGAGTTGCTCTAATACCACAAACCTCGCAGTCAAGCCTAACATCTAAGACCTGAGGCCCCAACCAAGC
Organism: Triticum timopheevii; assembly: GCA_963921465.1. Classification (NCBI taxonomy): domain Eukaryota; kingdom Viridiplantae; phylum Streptophyta; class Magnoliopsida; order Poales; family Poaceae; genus Triticum; species Triticum timopheevii. The sequence continues at coordinate 15,062,365 of OY997266.1, read as the reverse complement.
CACTTGCCGGGTATGGGCCACACACCGGTCCGACGCGCTCTCAGAGGCCACCGCCGCCAACTGCCACCACTCCATCTTCAGAGCTATACTGACGCATCATCCTTGCCCGGTCTAACTGCCGTTGACACCATCACGGCGCCCAACGTCACCACCTCTCTGCGCGCAAACTTCTTAGCACGTAGTGGTCTCCGCCGGTACACCTCAGCACCATGCCGCCAAGTACCACCAGCCGACACAACTTGAAGTCTCTGGAAGATCTGTCGTGCGTTAGCACCTGCCGACTAGGCATGACAAAGTGTAGCACCTATCGCTCAGGCATGACTTGAGATCTCCATCAAAGCTTCGTGCAAGACGAAGCCGCTCCACCTCTACCTCTGACTTCCAGCGCTGCTCCACAAACGATGCTCCCAAGAGAGAAGACTCCTCAATGCCGCCATCGTCCAATCTGGAAAATCAGATCATATGGTTTCCCCTAGAGTAGCACGAGTGGGTCGACAGTAGTTAAAGAATGATGCCTTTATCAAGGTAACGACGCAGAACGCCGCCATTGGCTCAATTTTCTCTAGCAACTATGTCTCCCTGACTCACAGCCAGGACTAGATTACAGATCTCCAGGTCCGATCATCTAGCCTCAGGTCGACCACCTCCGACGTAGGAGATGACCATCACCGCCATAATCCTCGTGATGCGATGCAGACCCGGAGTGCTTCAGCGAGCCGTCGCCGAATCCGATGAGATGCAGCAGTTTGAGGATGTAACGACAGCCGCCCGCCTAGACCCGAAGGTCCTAGATCGAGCCCGGGACGCGCCCCGGCCGCCGTTGCCGTCATCTCGCACTACTCCCGCCGGCTGCAACTAAGCCCCCCGCCGCGCCCCGGCCGCCGCTGCTCGCCATCCTCGTCGGGAGTGAGATCCAAATCAGGCCGCCGTCGCCTCAGATCTCGGGATGCCAGAGGAGGTCCGCTGCCGCCGCGCCACAGGGCCTTCATCCAGCGGCATTGCCGCCGGCGGCGGAGGGAAGGGGATGCACGGGGAGTCGAGGTGAGGTCGAGAGGTGGCCGCCCGGTGCGGCCCGGCGGCGGCCGCACGGGGTCGGCAGTCCCTCGTCAAGTGTGTGATAGGTGCAGACGACCACAGCCTGTGGACCGGGGCGCGCGTGTGTGGGCGAAGGAGGACAACAGCGGGAGAAAAAGGGACCAATTATGAAGCTTTGAAGGCATAGATCTTCCGCCGATGACAGGCCTTCGCAACATGCTATGGATTCCAATGTTGCAGCGTCCTATAAGCCCAATGACAAGCGATATGAACTTCTCAGGTAGTGTCCGGACTGATCACGACAAACAGCAACAACTGAACCTCGCATATTTGCGTTTGAACCTCCCGCATCGACGGCCTTGTTTGGATGCTAGAGTTAGAGTTAGATTTAGTTAGTTGGGGCTGAACTAACCCTGAAGTATCCAAACAGGTGGGTTAGAATAGGGTTAGTTGCTCTAACCCAGCCAAAAAATTCAACCCCGTGGGAAGGTGCTTATTAGAGTTAGTCTTGCTGGGACCCATAGAAAATATATTTTTTTGCCAGCCACCAGCCGCACCTGATCCAGTTTCCTCTTTCCCGCACCTCATCCATTCGGCCCGCCCCCGTCATCCCGCCCCCGCCGCCCTAATCCGGCTGCTCCCACCGCCCCGGCGCCTCCGGCCGGCCCCGTCCCGCCCCGTACTCCCCATCCCGCCGCCGGCCCCCTCCCTCGTCGCCTCCGTTCGGCCCCGTAAGCCACATCCCGACGCCGGCCGCCGCCCCGATCGCACCGCCCCTGCCGCCCCCGTCCGGCCGCTCCCGCCGCCCCCGCCGCATCGGTCTGGCCCCGTCCTGCCCCGTACGCCCCATCCCGCAGCCGGCCGCGGCCCCCGTCGCCTCCGTTCGGCCCCGTCCGCCTCCATCCCAACACCGGCCGCCGCTCCAGTAGCCTCCGTCCGCCCCCGTCCGCCTCCATCCCTACGACGTCGCAACACCCATCACCCCATTCGTCGGCCGCCGCACCTATCACCCCCTCCCATTCACCCTCCGCCGGCGTCGCAAGGTATTGCCCTTTTGTCCCGTAGGCTGGGTTTGTTGTATGTGTTTGCTGTAGGCTGGGTTTGCTGGCCAAATTCAGTTTGTACTATATTGACAAATTCAGTTCGCTACCCAGGCCGAGAGATGGACGGAGATGGCTTCAATGTGTGAGCGGGAGGAGGCCACAAAAGAGTCGGTCACACCAAATCCGGCTCTAAAGGAGCCAAATAATTGAGAAAGTTTATTTATTGACAATCTAACCCTCTCATCCAAACACCATCTTGGTTAGAGTTGGTTCAGGGTTAGTTGTGGGTTAGAATCTAACTCTAACCTCTAACCGAGTTAGAATATCCAAACAGGGCCGACGTCTATCAATGCAAAAAATGTCGGTGGAGCCCTTGGTCCTGCCGCCCTTGTTGGCGCGGCTGTTGATTTCTGCTCACGGTCCTAGTTCCTTGCTTCTTTAGACATCTTCAATCGTAGACCTGCAAACCTCCCGCAACCGTCTGATCTATGCTGTTTGGACCGCAAAAGTCATCCAACGCCGACTTGTATTAGTCCGTGAAGCGGTTCGGACGCGATTTCTCCCGCAAACCGAAGAAAAAAGTGAGCGAGGTTTGCGGGAGTCCGGACCGATCCCAAGCCCGCTTCGGACTGCATTGACCCATAAAAAAAAATCCTTTCCCCTCCCGCGCATTTTCGGTCAGCGCCGCTCCGTAGCATCAGTTCCCGCATTCCGACATTGAAGCGACCGACCGAGAGAGCGCCAACCGTGTCGTTTCTTAGTGCAGGCAACTGCCGCACGTTCAAACAACACAATGGCCGTGCATCCGTCCGTCTGCCGCCCGCATTGATGGCACATGGTTGCCAAGGCGTCTCCTTCGACGTCAGCCGTCCGTCCCTCTGTCGCCCGCCGGTGCTATATAAACCGCTGCCCCGAACATAGCCACAATCATCCCTCTCCGACCCGCCATGAAGTTGTACAAATGAATCCATAGAAAAATTACTATAGAATTTAATCCTATGAATCAAACAATTAACATAAGTAAATCTTCTAAGTATGCTAATCCTCCAAATTTTCTCATAGAAATCCTTTGAATCAAAGGAGCCTTAAACTTTCCTTCATTCAATCCAAAGAGGGCCGAAACTTAACTTTTCTCGTATTGAGGTTAGGCTGAGCAGAAGAAATTTTAGTAATTTATGCAAGAGTTTGGGATGAATGGGTCTCACAGAACTCATGAATTTATTGATTCATCTTTTGCAGTTCATCTATTTCATGCCTATGTAAAAACACAAAAATAAATCAATCAAAGTGCAGCTTCTCTCCCCCATGAATTCAAACCCACGCTGCACACCCAAATATCTACGCAGCTCGTCCAGTCCCATCGACCGCTGCAACAGAACGTGCACTTCATTGCACACCGCCCATCCCCCTCCTCGACTGTCCATGAGAGACGAGGCACAGCTACGGAGAATGGCGTTGCAACTTGCAAAGGCCGAGCTCCACGGAGCTTTTTAAAAACATAAAAATATATTTGGAAGTTTCAAAAAAATGTCAAAAAAATTCTACAAGTACATATGCATATTCTTCAAGTATTTACAAAGTTGCATCAACTATTGATTACTTGCATGCTACACAAAAAAGACAAATATCTGGCCCAAATACAACAAAGAAAAAGCCCGTTGTAATATGTGTATTTGTCTTTTTATATGTTTATGAATTTTTGTGCATATATACTACAAATATATGTACGCGTATATGTTTTCAGATTTTTTGAGTTGCGGAAAAAGTATTTTCAATGAGAAAAGAGCTCAATGGAGCTTGCCCTCTGCAGACACTTTTTGCAAAGCTACACCAGAAATAATATCTTTGCGCTTAGAAAACAAGGGCACCATGAAATTGGGATGGAGTGAGCCCTCTGCAGTTATATACTCACTCCATCCCAATTTCATGGTGCCCTTGTTTTCTGTGATTAAATAATTATCATCCCTTTCATCAATAATATATCAAGTATTTTAGGAACAGAGACAGTACATTTTAATATGAATCAAACGGTATTCTCTCTGTCCTGTTTTTTAGTCCCTCATATTTTGGATCAAAATTTGACCATACTTTGACTAGTCAAATATCAATGCTATGCCATAAATTGTCGGAATGATAGTAAAAAAGTTATAAATAATATTATTTTATTTACACATATTTTGGAACAAAATTTACTTTGACTCAAAATACAACGAGGACTAATAAATAGGGACGAAGGAAGTATAATTTTTATGACACGTAAAACACGTTTTATTAGTTAAAGTTGACTTTGAAATAAGTGCGTATCATGTAAATAGTGACGTGGGAGTAGCTCAATGATTGACCCAAAATATCTAAAGGTTCTTTAGGCTGGTCATAATGGGCAAGAACATAAGCTACTACCTCCGTCCTGGTTTATTAGTCCCCTTTGTAATTTGTGCTAAACTTTGATCAAAGATTGAACTGACAAAATGTTCGTGCATGTCAACAAAAATTATATCGTTGGATTCGTATTTGTACGTACTTTGTAATGATATGATTTTTATTGACATGCATGAATATTTTGTTAGTTAAATTTATGGTCAAAATTTGGCACAGATTACAATGAGGACCAATAAACCAGGACGGAGGTAGTAGTAACTTACACACTTCCCTAGACTATGTTACTACCTCCATAGTGGGTAGGAACATCTATGTAGTGTCATGCAATGATGTATTTATTAGGTTATAGACTCATTGTTTCTTGGAGTGTGTGATGTTCCGGTAACTTAGCTAGTTACCACAAGCACCTCTCTCTTTATTAAATACGTGCCACATAAGCAAAGTTGTATTGGAATGTGTGATGTTACTCCTAAGTTCCACCCCACTGTGACCAGCCTTACACTCATTTAAGCGAGATACTCCCTCTTTTCCGGTTTATAAGGCTTATCTCAAAATTTTAGTTTTTCCATTTTATAAGGCTCAATTTGGTTGTTCCCCATCACAATTTCAGATTCCAAGGTGCATTAAATAATTGCATGTAAGTATTAAGAGAAAATTAACCAATGCATGTATTTTATGCATGCATGCATTGCAATTAATACATTGGTAAACATAAATTTTTGAGGAAAACAAGAGCATTAATTGAGTGCTTTTGCAAATGACGAAAAATATTCCACACTTACTATCTACCTTGGTTGGTGAGATTTTTGAATTGAGCCCTATAAACCGAAAAGGAGGGAGTATACCCACACTAGAAATTTTCTAGCTCACCTTTGCTATTCCAACTCTTTTGATGGTAAATACCTTTTTGCGGCAAAAGTGATAACACCAATTTGGCTCGCTCCCACGACTAGGCGGGCGCTAGGGTTTCCCCCGCTCCCCTCCCGTCACCGTCGCCCCTCCCGCCGCGGCCCCTCCCGCCGCTGCCGGCCGTCGGCCCCGCCCCCCGCCTCCGCCCCCCTTCCGCCCTCCCCCTCCTCCGTCTAGGCCGCCTCGCGCCGCCTCCCCGGGAGGTGGCCGGGGCGGAGCTTGCGTCCCTCGCCCGCAGGTCCCCTCCTTCCCCATCTCCCCCCGCCGCCGTCGGCGGGCGCCCCCGGCGCTGGCCCGGGTGGTGCCGGCGGCGGCGGGCCTTCCAGTCCCCGCGCGCGCGTGCTCCCTTCCCGGGGCAGGGAGGCGGCGGCGATGCAACCCGGCTTGGCTGCGGTCCGGCGGCCCTGCGGTGGCGGCCGGCGGCAGGCGTGGTGACGGCGCCGCTCCTTGGCGGCGGGGCGGCGTGGTGGTGCTGGGTGGCCGTCGACGCGCCCCCGGCGCAGATCTGGGCCCGACGGGCCCCATTTGGGTCCTAACGGGCCGGCCCCCCGGCATGGTCTCGTTGTCTGCGGCGCGGTGAGGAGGAGGAGCGGCTCGGACTTGGGCGTCGGCGCCGATGGCGTGCCGGCAGAGCGAAGGCGGGAGCTTTACGAGCCCACGAGGGCTCGGCCGGGCCTGTGGGCCTACGGGCCTGGTGTGCTCCTGCTATTGCGTCCGGACGGCTACTGTCGCTGACGGTGGAGGTGGGGCCCTCCCGCGTGCCGATGGTGCTGATGCCCTAGTCCCGGCTCTGATTCTTCGTCGTGCTGTCCTCACTTCGCGGTGCCGTGGTGAGACGGTGTGGAGGCCTCATGACCGCATTGGCGCAGGGTGGTGGTTGGTTTGGTGGCGGGATCCGGAGCGCCCGAGGTGCGGGTTGGGATCGGGGGAAACCCCTGTCGGCGTGGCCGACTCCGGCGCGGTGGCGCCTGTGGGTGCCACCTGACCTTCCGGGAGGGCGTCGGGGGCTACCCTTCCTCTCGCCTCGTCGTGTACCGGGGGAAACCCTTGGCAGCAGCGTCGTCATCGTCGCGATCCTTCTTGGAGGTGTTGATTGGTGCCGGCGCTTCGGAGTCTTGGAGCCTAGTGGATGAGCCCGGTGGGCCTAGCGATCGCGAGGCTTCTTCGTTTTTTGTTGATCCGCCGTTGTCGGCATTTGTTTCTTTTGCTCTTTCTCTGTTGTTTCTTTTGGGCGTGACTGTGCTGCTTCCGCCCCAGCACCTATCCCTGTATGATTCGGTTCGTTGCTTTGTATACAAAGCGGGGGAAACCCTTTTTCGGAAATACCTTTTTGCAGAAAATTACTCCCTCCGTTCCTAAATATTTGTCTTTCTAGAGATTTGAAATACACTCTAATATATATATATATATATATATATATATATATATATATATATATATATATATATATATATATATATATCCGTTTGTGGTAGTCAATTTGAAATCTCTAAAAAGACAAATATTTAGGAACGTTGGGAGTGTATGGTTCCCTAATCCTGTAGGAATAAAGAGGATATATAATTAACTAGCAGACGGAAGCGCGGTGACTGTTCATACTGAATTAATAAGTATAATTGCTGTTCACGGGAAATGTTGACACTATCACTGATTGCGACATGTCAATCCCACAGAGTACTCGAATTATTTTTTTGACAAGGAGGAGCCCCTAGCTTTGCCGGTTTAAGATAGGTAATAACTTAATATCATTATATATTTAACTAAACTACTGCTTTATCATGAAAATCAAGTATTGCAAATGTATACAATTTCATTTGTGCTTTCTCCACATTAGTGTAGATTTATAAGAAGGGAGAAAAAGAAATAATATTATTTTGCACTATCCGCAGCTTGAACATGTGTTAAATTCTCGGAGCCTAGAAAATTCGAATTTTTTTGGAGAAACCCGTAGCATGGTAGAGGCTAGAAGAAAAGAGAAGAGTTTGTGAATACTTATTCAAATCGGTTGTTGCCTGAATAAACACGTGTTAAACACGTCTTGTTATAAGGTAAATCACAAAAGGGAGAAAGAAGGAAAAAAGAAAAAAAAGAGGAAGCTAACTTGAGCTCTGACATATTCTTTTTACCGAGTTTCTTGGATGTCATCTAAACATTAAAATTTGCGCAAACAGAATTACTGTTGATACTGAATTAATGACTATAATTATTTTTCAGGCGAACTGTTCATTACATGACACTGTTAATTGATTGCCACATGTCAATTCCACACAACACTCAAATGTATTGAAAGAAAAGGAGGGAGCCCCTAGCTTAGCGGGTTTAATGTAATTATTAATATTGTTATATATTAATTGAACTATTGTTTTATCCCCAAAATCAAGTGTTGCAAACATAGTTTGACGGATTTCAATCAACTTAACATGTGAAGATCATTACTTGTTAATGAGAAGTTTTATGAGAGGAAGTTATTGTTTATAATATGTAGTGATGTTAGTATGTGTTGTTGTTATGTTTGTATACTTTAGTATCAACACCTCTTCCATACTCTGGTGGTCTTGTTTACTGGGCTCGTTATTCGTTTGGGGACAACCAGAGCCCAAGCTTCGGTGGGCTGATACGTCCATTTTGCATCATTATTTCCTATTATAATATTTTCTATTTCAATGTTAAATTTATATTATGATGCAATTCCAATGTATTTTCTCTCTAAAATTGCAAGATGAAAAGAAAGGGGAATTACCGGACATCTGGAATTATGCATGAAAAATACAAAGGAAGAAAAAACAATTTTCCTGTAGCTCTAAAGTAGCAGGGATTTTACTAAATTATTTAAAACATGAAGCTAGGAGCCAGATGATGGGCCAGAGGGTACCCACCAGGGTGACACACATCCTAGCCATGCGTTGTCTAGTCGCGTTAGCCCCTGGTGGCTCCTCTCCCGACGTCCTTCTGCCACAAGTTCACATTTATCATAGAAAAAATCACAGTAAATTCTCCGGACTTTCCGCCGCCATCAACGAGACCCATGGGGTTCCTCAACAGAGCGATTCTGATGGAGAAACTTTGCTCCGGAAGAGGAAAATCGAAGACATCGTCCTTACCAACAATCCTTTCATCATCAGGATCGTCATCTTCATCAACAACTTCATGCATCATCTCATCTCCAAACCTAGTTCATCCTTTTTGTTTAATCTTAGTATCAAACCTCAGATTGATAACTGGGAGTATTTGTATGTGTTGATTACACCTTGTAGTTGATACATATGGGATTTAGCGGTGAAAGATTGTTGTGTTTAGATTGTTTTTCAAATATTTATACCCATTGATCATGATCCATATGACGTCTTGTGAGTAGATCCATTAGTTTTTTAGGACATGAGAGAAGTCTTGTTGCTAGTAATCATGTGAAGTTGACAATCGTTTAATGTTTTGATGATATGTTGTGTTGTTCTTTCTCTAGCGGTGTTATGTGAATGTTGACTACATGATAGTTCACCATCATTGGGCCTAGGGGAAGAAATCATAGAATTTGTTTGTACATGGTTGTTCGTCTACTGCGCCTAGGTGGACACCTGGGCCAAGGAGGCAGTTGAGCCTAGCGACCAGTGCGTTAGCATCCAGCAGGCCGTGCACAAGACGAACGGCGCGACCCATGCGAACGCTCGGCGGGCGAGGGGTGCAAGTACTACGCGGTTGACCTCTGGTACAAGTATGGCGCAGACAACCTCTGCCCACTTCTGGTGAGGAATGGGGCTACTAACGGGCCGTGTACCCAGCTGCGACACCTTGTCGACAACAGGCAAGTGTCGATGGATCCGCTCTTGCTGTGCGGCACGCCTCGCTTCTCAATCTGCGGCGCTCCAACGGTCTTGCTGTCTGGCAAGCCGTAGCCTATCGACGTGGACGCACCTATTGCTCTTCGGCACACTGATCATGTTTGCGGCGAGATGCATCGTCTCGGCGCTGACATGCCTATCTTGATCCGCGGTGCTGAAGCGCCTTGCGCCGAGGGTCTGCTCAACCCTGGTGATGACGTGCAGCATTGCGTCGTCCATCGCGTTGCTGGGGACACCCTCGGCCTTGCCGGGCCGTGGCGCCTTCTCGTTTTCCTCGTCGACGAGGTTGATGGCAAAGGCGCCGCTTCAGTTGCTTGGCATGCTTGGAAAAAGTAGAGGGCCTATAGGCTGCGCTTGTTTGCATCGGTGTGTCCCGCGCTGCCTAGGTTTATGCGCAATATTGCCGGGTGGCGGTGGGAAACCGATGATGAAGTGGCGGAAAATGGTGGCGTGTTCATAAAACGACATCAATAAAACGACATCAATAAATGGAAACTTAGCATAGAAAGAACCCCGAGCTAGCACGACGCGTGCCGGCACATCGCTCGCCCAAGGCTAAGGGCATCTCCAGCCGTTCGGCCCCCCAGGGCGTCTAAATTCGGCATCCTGGGGGCGTGCCGGCGCTAGCTCGGCCCCTGGGGGCGAGCTAGCTCCCAGTCACGCACCCACGCGCCGGCCCCAGGACGCGGTTAATTCAAACTTGGCCATTCCCGCTCTCATCAAGATGCCGCAAGTCCGGCGATCGGGCATAGTCTGCCGTTACAAAAAAAGAGCGCCGCCGCCACGGCGGGGTCATTCATCACTCGGCGGGGTTGGTCCCAGGTGTTGGCGGAGTCGGCGTGCGCGAGCTTGGCGGTGTCGGGGCTGCTTCGGTGTTGGGCTGCGTCGGCGCGGCTTCGACACTGCTGGGCGGCGACGTAGAGGCTTCGCTCGGGCTTGGCGTCCGTGCGGCTATGGGCGTCGTCGGCGTCGTGGGCGTTGCCATAGACAGCTCGTTCAGGATGAGGCCGCGCTGAACCAGGTACCACGCCTTGAGCTTCTCGTTGTTGCTCTGAAGCAAGTCCGCCGCACCCATCAGAAAAGCCATGTCGGTGTTCCTCTTCTTCGCGGCGACGTTCGTCCGGAGCAGGTCGAGCTTGATGGCGTTGTTCTTCATTAGCGCCGACCACCGCGCCTCGGTCCTCTCTTCGCGTAGGACGGCCCGGGCCTGGACGTCGGCGAGACAATGCTCGATGGACTCCTGCACTCGCGCGGTTGCCTCGTCGGCGTTCTTCCCCTTCTTGGCCAATTTGTGGCCGTCCGGCCGCCCTTCCGACGCACCCGGAGTCGGCGCGTCCGGCTTGTACGTCTCCTTGGCCTTGTCGAGGGCACGTCGGACTTCCGCCCACTTCTCGCACTTGTCAATGCGCTTGTAGACGTGGAGGTGCTTGAAGTCGGCGTCTTGGTTGTCACCCCGGAACATGGCGAACATGCGCAGCAGCTGCGCGGATGGACGAACAGTTGGCGAACCACGGGCGCAGGGGACGAAGATGTGCGGGTGAACGGCGTGCGTACCTGATCTTCAACGCTGGCGCCGCTCTCCGGGCGAGCCGCGACCTCCTCGACGATTCCGTGCCATTTGTTGCACGCCAACTGGATACGCCCCCAATGGTTCGCCATCGCCTTGGCCCCGCGCTGCATGTAGACGCCTTTGAAGTAGGGGTCGACGAGCTTCCGCTCGTCGAACTCGGCCTTGATGCGGTCCCAGTACGTCTCCAAGCTCTGGTTCGCGCCGGTGGTCGGGTCGAGGCAGACGACTTTCCACGCTTCGGCGAGGCATTCCTCCTCCTTGGACGTCCATTTGATGTGCGGCTCGCCCGACCTCGCCGCCCGCTTCTTTTTCTGGCGCCCCTTCGTCGGAATAGGAGCCGGCTCCTCCTCCTCCTCCTCCTCGTCCTCGTCCTTCTCCTCGGGTTCCCGCGCATCGTCGCCGTAGACGTAGCCGAGCTCGGCCTCCATGTCGCCGCTGAGGTTGACTACCTCATCCTGGGTGGCGAAACCGGGAGACGAGGCGGCCGCGGCCGATCCTGTCGCGATGATGTCGTCCATGTCGGCTCCCGTGTCGCCGGCGTCGCCGAGGTGCGAGAAGGGCAGCGGACCGCGGTAGAGATGGGGCGTCGGCGTGGTCGCGTAGGCGGGGGGCGGCGAGTAGTTGTATGGTGGGTACTGCACACCGGCGAAGGCGGGCGATGGCGTGCGTGCAGCGGGGTGACCATGAGGGAAGGTCACGTTTGGGTTGAACCCGCCGTGCGCGTCGCCGTCGGCGTAGCCGGGCGACGATGACCCCCATGGAGATCCGGCGCCTTGCTGTCCCCAGGGCGCGTACTGGTGGGCGTGGCTGACGACGGGAGCCTCGACAGAAGAGGAGGACGCCGCCGCGCGCGCCGCGTTGTCGCGGGCCTTCTTGGCTATCTCCCGGTTCCGCCTGTCGGCGGTGACTGCTTCTCGACGCTGTACTTCCACCCTCCACTCGGCGTTCGACAGGCCCGGCGGCTTCGTTGGAGGCGCCCTCGGCTTCCTCTGCTTCGGTTGGGTAACGGCGCCCGTCGCGGTCGCCGCCGCGCGTGGCATGGAGTACTTCTTCGGCGGCATGGCGGCGGGATGCGAGCGGGATTGGCGGGAGAAAGGGGGGGAGAATGGCGGGAGCAAGGCGAGCGAGCGGGAGAGAAGTGAGAAAAAGCGGCAGCAAAACGGCGGGAAAAGGCCCTCGGGTCGCCTCCAGTGTGGGCCCACGCGCCTTTTTCGCTTGCGCCGGCTCCCCAAGCGCCCCCCAGGGCGCCGGGTTCGGCCTGGGTCCGCCGGCACCAGTTTTGGCCCGAGCCGGCGAAAAACGGGCTTCTGGGGGCGCGACTGGGGCCTCTTTTCGGCGCCGGCGCGGCGAAATCGCCTGGGGAGGGCCTGTTGGGGGCGCGGCTGGAGATGCCCTAAGATCCATATACCTGTGTGCCCAACCGAGCACACTATTCACAGTAAAGAATATTGTTCTGTACACAGAGTGCGTAAATGTTGTGTGGACTGAGAAAATCATGGCAAATGATTAAACTAAGGAACAGATCGATGATGATTTCAAGAATGGCAGATAATAATTTACCAACAAGCGTCATTTGCCAAGAACACACACAACTTATTAACAAGAAATATCTTTGTTATTATCGATCTTCCCACACAATTAGCCGGTGCACCCTTGTCCGTCGTCCCCGTTCACCTCACCGTGTTGGCCTTTGCTCGCGTCCCTCAGCATGCTATGCTCGCCGTTAGGCACCGCGGTGCGCTCTGCTCGCGTCCCTCCACGCGCTCGGCTTGTGGATGACTTTTCCCTGCGTGTTCAACTACTATATGCATATGGTTGCTCGTCGTTGAGGCGGCCACGAAGCGCTCTGCTCGCGTCCCTCCGTGTGCACTTTGCCAGTGGTTGGGGCCGGTGCACGATCACATCGGAGTTGGTAGCCATCAACTCGCCGTATGAAAAGAGTGTCATCGACATACTAAATGACGATGAAATCAGCTAAAACCTATTGCTTTGTTGATGACCACTTAATTATTCTCGTTTGGCATCACCAACGTACCTGAGCTTGGAGTATGAAAAGAGCACAACCACTAGCAGCTTAATTGGGCATTATCTTTACAATGCTAGCTAGCGAGTTGCCGATCACATATGACAAAACTTGTCGCCTCTAATGTATTATCTGATAGACGTTGTCACCCAAGATGCATCATTATACAACAACTATCTTGCAAATGGTACCACCAAAGTTGGGCGGCATGTGATAGGGATGTCTAACAAATATTGTGTTATTCTAGACCAAGTGTGTAGTAGTCTAGTCGCAAGGCTTGTTCATCTGAAAAACGATCTACTGAAGGTGAGGCACATCTTCGTTGCGCCACTTGTTTTGTAGCGGTATCAGATGAGGAGTGAGTATATGTTAGTGCTTTTTTTCTGCGCATCGTATGTCCTTAATTTTGCGGTGGGGCTTTAATGACAATATAGTTGACATACAAAATTAGCATGACATACAATCCATGGTTCTTTGCCGTCCATAAGAGAAAAACTGGACATGGGTGTATTTTCTCCATTGTCTCTTGTGCATAAAAACATCTAAGGAAAGCAACTCCAAGGGTCGTGTCAGGTTGGTGGTCGCTTTCATTGTCCTCATCATATCTATATCTATATCTATATCTATACCTACTTATAAAGCAAGGTGCGTTTCGTCAATTTTTTCATCCGTTCACCATCGAAAATATTTGTTTTTCTACCCGAGCTGGTACAAAATTCTTATACGTTTGTGTGCTAGAAAAATAATTTTCATACGTGGGCCGCGCGATATAGCCCAGCGAAGCCAGCCCACTTATTTTGCTGCCCACGCAGCTAGGAAAATTCTATTTTCCGCACTGGACGACAAATAGTCAGAGTTTCGCAAATGACAACAAATAATGGGCTGGCCCATTTCAATTTTTTCTGTGTTTTACCTCTGTTTTTATTCTCATTTCCCTATATCTTTTTCCCTTCCAAGGTTATTTTTCTTTTAGAATTTATTTTATAAATTAAAAATTCACAAAAACATTCAGAATAATTTATTTTTTGGAAAATGTTCAGAATTCCAAAATTTTGTTGCTATTTTGAATAATATTTGGAACTTATAAAAAGTTGCCCATTTTTAAAAACATTATTGTTTTTCAAAATTGTTTAGGATTTCTAAAAAGAAAAAGACATTTAAAAATGCTCCAAGTTTTTTGAAAAATATTCATGTTTTAGCGAAATTATCAAAATAAAAAATAAAGTTCGTGTATAAAAGAAACACATTTTCTAAAATCTTATGAATTTTGAACCCATGTTCCTGTTTTAAAAAATGTTCATGAATTCAAACAATGTTCGTGTTTTTATTAAAAATTTGGTGTTTTCAGAAAATCTTTGTGAATTTTAAAACATATTCCCTTTCATATTTTGCTCGTGTGTTTTCCGAAAGTGTACATAATTTTCAAAAAAACTGTTCACGATTTAATAAATTGTTCATGTTTCTTAGAATATTCAGAAACTTCATACCTTAAAATCCCCTCGATTAAAAGGATTGAAAGGAAGAGTAGATTGAATAACTCATGGGTCTTCTTTGGCGTACGATGACGTAGCAAAACTCTTAAATGCCCTTGATCAATGAATGGAAAAATAGCGGATTGATTCCTTCACACGCGGTGAAACCGAGAAGCTAAATGTTTCTTTTTCCTGTGCACACAAGGTTTTGCTTGCACATATAATTCCCACTAACTTTAAATGCATACTATTTTATCTCCCGTTGCAAAGATTGGCATATTTGCTAGTCCTATATATATATATATATATATATATATATATATCAAAAATAGTTTATCCATATTCACTATAATTCTCTCCTTGTGCAGCTGTCAATTCACCATTGCCACTATACATAGGGAAAGATTCACCTTGACATGCTCCATGCATGCCACTCATATTAATACATAAAATGCAATTATACGATAATGAAATGGAATGAACTATATGTATTTTAGTTCCAGTTCTCATATTGTAAATCAAAATACTAATGTTTCATGCAACCAAATCCCGTTGAAACAATTGCAACCAAGTTGCACACAAAAAGTAGGTGGGCCGGCCGACAATGCAGGGGAGTGTGCGCCAAGTTACATAATGCACTATAACATGTGCCTGAAGCGGCACATAGAAAATGCCTAATTTGACTGTCATGATGCAAGCCCGTCGACAAGGCTGGACTAAGAGGTCGCTCACACATGGCCCACAAAAAAGGGCCCCAATTTCACTAGGTAGGTACATTATGCTAGGAAAAAAATAGAGGCACGGCAAAATGAGCTCATACATACAGTGGTTAAATCACCCATACATGGCTCGATCGCAGGCTGCCGGCCTGTTTCAATGTTTCCTATTCGTCGGTCTGTGCAACAAGTTGCCGCCGCACACGCACATGGGATTACGACTAGCACCACACCACTGAGGCACATCTTGTCGCCGAGCATGCTGACTTTGTGGTTGTCGCCCACCCGCGGGCAGTTGCGGAGCACCGCACTGCCGAGGCGTACACTACTGGAAAAAGGCCTAGCAGTGGCGGGCACAAAATGGCCTTCAGTGGACGGGCTATGGGCCCAGGAAAGCCCCCCATTGACCTTCTACCACTACTAACAGGCCACATATATCATCGTCGATTTATAGATTTACATAGGATTGCATACATATCATCAATGTTCTAAATCGACAAGAAAGAAAATAGGAAGAATGCAAGGGCTGAATAGGGTAGACGTTGCTCCTCCTAGTAGCCTTTTGCTCAACCATTCTTTCCGCGATTGGATCTCACCTGCAAAAGAAAAAGAATAAGAAGCCACAAATCCACGAATACATGAAACGGAGCAAAAATGAGCATCAATGGGTGAGAATGATGAATATTACATAACATGGGTGACATGTTTATATCTAACAAAGAATGAATCTAACTTGTTTATCTTGTTCATTCTGGAGTAACTTTATAAGAGATGTATACATCTAATTGAAGTATATAAACTATATATATAATTATGAACATGCCAGTAGAGCAAGGGACAACAGTTAAAGCAATGAACTAGAGGGCTATTGATATGACTTAGCAATGTATATACGCAATAGCAAAAGCACCATGAGCAGTACAAGAGATACCAGTACAGGAACTATGAACCCGAGGATTTGGGGAAACCCAAATTTGAAAGCATTACATGACCAGAGCATAACCACAAGTGCCAACAGATCATCGACAACACCAATTCCATCCAGACCAGTCCATAAGCTAATGCTATATTTAGAGTGCCAAACAATGACCAACTACCCCAATGGGAACAACAGTGCAATATTTCTAAATCTAGCATCGCACTAACTAAATGAGCACATTCCAAAACGTAGCCATGGCACCATAGCCACAAACCACCTAGCATACCACAAGGAAATCCTCTGAGGAGATGCAGCTCACCGAGCACGAGCAGGGTGGTAGTTGAAGCAGAATGCAACCACTCGGCGGTCTTGGTGCGGTCAATCACCACCGTCCCATTGGCAAGGAGCATCTAAAATTAGGCCGGCATGATTTTGGCGTAGCAATGGCACCGGACACTACAAGGGAAAACCCTAGTAGTAGCACGGGATGAAAGCCCACAATTAGCACTGGGTCCCGCGCTACGGCGCTACAGCTATTACTTAGTAGTAGCGTTGGTTCAACCAGCGCTACTGCTACCCCTACCTAGCAGTAGCGTGGGTCCAACCTGCGCCAGTGCTAGCCCTACCTAGCAGTAGCGTGGGTACAACCAGCGCTACTGCTACAATTTTCTATTTTTTATTTTCTTTTACGTATTTGCGTTGTATTTGTATAGATTTTATACAGTAGTCTCATCATAGATTTTATGATCATGATGAGTTATTATATCATTGGATGAAATAAACATGGATTAGATTCAAGTGGATGGATCCAAAATGACCAAGTTGGATCCAAATTCGTCGTCCTACTAATCCTACCAATCCAATTTGTTTCCACTCTGCTGTTAAGCTGTTGTGTTTGTCACCTACAGCACCCCATCATGGGCTGGCTCAAACATCGCGGAAGTGGATTTTTCCCATTGTTTGACAGCTCTTCTATTGCTTTTTTTTTTAATCTGTTTTTCTTTTTTTTTCTTTTTTCAGTTTTCCTTCTTTTATATATATTTTAAAATATTGTCAGATTTTTTCTCTATATTTAGGGATAGAAACATAGTTCATATTTTCTTTAATATTCACCGTGCATTAAAAATGTTCAAAATTATTTTAATGAAATGCTCATATAAGAAAAAAAGAAAAACAAGATAAAGGTAAAGAAAAAAAAAGGAATGGAAAGAGGGGAAAGCACGGTTCCGAAAAAGTGTGACCGTATGTTTCAGAACAACAAGTAAAGATTCAGAATCCATGGCAGAGCTGCCGAGAGGAGAACATTATGAAAGATAAATCACTTTCATCCCACACGCTGGTAGTAGAAGGCAACTAGCCAACAGCTATAAGCATTCCAGTCACAGTGGCCCAAGAGAGTTGCCCATGGCATGTTTGGTTTGAGCCCAAATTTGACATACAAAAATATTGCCATCCATTCAAACAGTGACCCAATTTTTTGTCATGGCCAGCGAATCGATTTTGGCTGCAACCCAAACACCTAGGCAGCAAAGCTCAACAAGCGAAAATGTATTAGCAGATCAGACGTGAGTAAATCAATAAATCCAACAATAATACCATAGAAGAAAAAGAGACACCAAGCACCAGCCCTGCAGCCGTATGGTATAACGGAAAACAGTAGAACAGTTCTGAAGCATATATGCCCCATTGATTCTTCATAACATTAACATGGTGTTCAAGATAGCATAACAAGAAGCATAAGCGCTACTTCCGCCATCGAAATTGTTCGGTTCCACTACAAAATAGGAAGAAGAATGAACGAAAGACATCCCTCATTTGGGTTAGATGCTGCAAGCCTGCAACGATAGGACGTGTACAGCTCCTCATTTTATGTAAAACTGACAAAGACCAGCTTAACAGCAGAGCCAAGTGCCAGCAGTAACTCCATAAACCCACAGACAATAAAAGGCAAAAGAGACAGCCATATTACATTAAAACAACACTAGCCAATGGCAGCATAAATAGACAATCACCAGCCTTCCAGCAGACTACAGTAGGATGATTAAGATCGCACTCCAATAATCTATTCGTACAAATAAATTTCAAATCCTGGACATAAATGTAGCAGCCAAAGCTATTTTATCTGAAATGGTGAAAGCCAGTGCAACAAAGTTCTTGCTAACTTTTTCAACAATAGCTGTATTGAAGTAGCAATCAGCCACAAGACCGTGGTAATGACCTGATTACTTGTCGTTGTAGTGAACAATCAAACACAAAACTACGCTGAGCACCAAATCACAGTTAACATAGACAGGGGAGAGCGGTAGAACAGTTATAAAGCATAGAATCTCAATTGTTCATAACATAAACATGATGTTCAAGATAGAATAATAACAAGTACCAAATGTTGATAGCACAAGCGCTACTTCCTCCGTCCAAATTGTTCAGCTGTACTAGTAGTAGTGCAAAATAGTAACAACAAAGAACAAAAGACACGTCTCATATGGGATAGGATAGTGCAGGGGCACAACATCAACCAAACCAGGAGTCCAAAGCAGTAAGATGGAGCGCCGCATCTTACAGAACTATGGTGAACGGAGGCTCCTTGTTCACGGCATCTTCTTGTCGCGTCTCAAACAACGGAAGTGAAATCATGCTCTCTTGGAGGCGATGCCTAGTAAGTGACAAACTGTTTGCAAACCGATTCAAACTGCTTTCATGGTCTTGGCTTTCCACATTTCCTAGAAACACGCCGTCAATGTCGCAACGCAGCATACGGTCAGGACCATACTGGACCAACAGCTCACTGCCATTGATCACAGCCATCATAGGGACATACTTCACACTCAAATTAAGCGGCGGTGATGCCTCCATCACCCGCAAGTCAATCCGGTATCGAAATGCCCACATCTCGGCATCATAGTCCTGCAGCACCCAAACGTCCAGAGTGACACAGTCACCCGATGTGCGGCGCAAAGCAAGGTCGCCACCGAGATCGAGCAATGACACCATGTCGCCCGGCAACTGTGCTGGGCGGCTCATCTGCCGGAATGTCTCGGTCACGGTGTCGAACACCGTTATGCCGAGGCCCAGTGCCCAGTGCAGGCCACCATGATGGTGGACTGGTGGGTAGTCGGAGGACCGGGTAGCCGGAAAAATCTCTAAAACTGTGGGCCATTGGACACACCTTGGCTTGTCCGATCCCACCGGGAGGACGAAGTAACCAGGCGGCTCGACCGTGGCGCCCCTCGCCATGGGTGCCGAGTATATCGCCCAGAGCACGCGGTGCTCTCCGGACGCTTGGTGCCGGTAGAAGGCGACGACAGTGGCGGAGCTGAATCCTGGCCGCACCGGAGGGCGTGGCAGAGGAGCGCACTTGCGGGTGGCCGGGTTGCAGATGTAGAAGCTGGACTGCCGCGACAGGAGGAGGAGGCCATCGCAGGCGGCGTGGTGTATGACGGCGATGTTGGAAACCGGATCGCGCGTGTAATTGAGGACGTGTCGTACGTTCTGATCTCCGGCGGCGGCGAGGCAGGAGATGCCCTCGTTGTGTCGTTCGATGATGGGGAGCGACGGCTGGCGGCGGTGGTGGTCGAGGACGAACCTGTCGGTGGAAGTGGCGGCACGCCAGGACTTCCTGACGGCGCGGCAGCGGAGCACGTCCTTGGGCGGCAGCCGAGCCAGGATCTCGTCGACGACGAGCCACTCGGGCAGGTCCTCCAGCACGGTGTCCGGCATGCTGGCTGCTGCTTGCGCGGAAAAGATGCAGAGAAGCAAACATTACTACTACAAGGCATGATGATTGTGCTAAAAGAAGAGACAATGGACTGCCTCAGCGATCTATAAATCGGATTAAAAGGAGAGAACGGAATGGATTTGAAAGCGGGGAAGAACCAAGAGGATATACCTTGGAGCGGACTCCAGGGGACGGCCGGCCGGACGAGCGTCGGCGTCGATCTGAAAACGGCGAAGAAGGCGCTGTCGGCGAAGCTGGGGAGAAAGGGTTCGCAGTGCTGCTGGTGTCTCGTCTCTCGTGCGCACTGCGCAGTGAAGGAGGAGGATGGGCGGCACGCTGTGCTGCAGCGGTCGATGGGACTGGACGACGAGCTGCGTAGCCTTTTAAGGTGCGCAGCCTAGCTAGGTTGGAATCCAGGGAGAGAGCAGGTGCACTTTGACTGAATTTAATAAATGCTCCTATGCTAGAAGAGCTAGGACAAAATTTTATTTTGTCAAGTGAACATGGTCGTACAACGAATTTGACCATGATCAAATGCAAAAAAAAAGAGATAAAACTTCTGATGCATTCATCAACTGCTAATGAACACTAGAAGAAAATTCACATCCAACTCTGTAGACCACCTTGCGACAACTATAAACACTGGAGTAAGCCAAAGGCATGCCTCTATCACCCTCTCTCGTCGGAGCTGAACAAACATTATTGCAGTAGACAATCATAAAACATTATTGTAGTAGACAATCATAAAGTCGTCGTGCTAAGGCTCCATAGGCCCAACGCAGTAAAACAACAACCACCGTCGATGAACAGAAATGTTAGATCGGAAGTATCCAACCTGTAGACACACAAACGTCGACGAAAAAAAAATACCAGATGCAGGCGGATCCACCGAAGACAAACACCGAGCGGATCCCATGAGATCCGTAGTGAGACACGCCTCCACATGCCCTCCGACGATGCCTAAAGCATCTTATCCCATGAGATCCTTCCTGAGACACGCCTCCACACCTCATTCCATCTTCAAGAAGCCGTCACGGCCGCCTCATCTTTTTGAGCATGGCACAAAACCTAACAAAACTTGAAACAACACCTAAAAACGAAAAACGGAGCCCTACCCACCGGCAACGGGCTGGGATCCACCGCGCCTCCACTATGCAAGGACCATAGGAGACGAAGCAGGCCAGCGACCGCGGCGAGGAGAGGCAGGGAAACCATAGATGGTCATAGTGAATAGGTTTCCATGACTTTTTAATGTATGAAAAAATAAGTTGCCTCGTCAAAACATTGGCTAGCTAAAAATTTGGTTGGCCAACATTATCAAGAAAAAATCTGTGTGCGACGATCCTCAAAGCAAAATATTCAGTGATGGAGATCTTTTGGATGCCACCTTAAAGCATCTATAGCCGTGATGGGCAAATCCGGTCCCTCAAACGCCTACGGACGCGCCCGGATGTGTCCGCGGGCACTGACCGGACACCCTTCAAATAATGTAATCCACATTCGGACACCTCAATTATCATATCTCAAATCCATACAGAGAGTTTTGTTCTTGCGCTCCACGACGCCATTCTGTTGAGGAGTATAAGGAGCAGATAACTCATGATTAATACCAAGTTCATCAAGATAGTCACCAAGACAGGAATTCTTGAACTCAGTTCCATTGTCACTCCTGATGTACTTGATCTTCACACCAAAGTTGATTGAAGCCCTCGAGGAAAATCGTTTGAAGACTTCCTGCACCTCATGTTTGTAAGTGACAATATGTACCCATGTGTAACGAGAGTAATCATCAACAATAACAAAGCCATATAGAGATGCATCATTTGTAACAGCAGAATAATGATTGGGACCGAAGAGATCCATGTGAAACAATTCAAATGGTCGAGTGGTAGTCATGATAGTCTTCGCTGGATGCTTGGCCTTTGTCATCTTCCCAGCTTCACAGGCTCCGCATAAGTGATCCTTGAGGAATTTGACATTCTCAATGCCAATGACATGCTTCTTCTTCGAGAGCGTGTGCAGATTCCTCATGCCAGCATGACCAAGTCGTCGATGCCATAGCCAGCCTTCTGAAACTTTTGCAAGTAAGCATACGGCCGGTTGTGGTCCTGTAGAGAAATCAACAATGTACAAGTCTCGTATCCTAAAGCCTTCGAAGACTTTGGAATTGGTAGCTTCCATGATCACAACACAACGATACTTGCCAAAGACAACAACCATATCAAGATCACAAAGCATTGAGATAGACATAAGGTTGTATCCTAAGGACTCGACAAGCATGACTTTGTCCATGTGTATGTCCTTAGAGATTGCAACCTTACCTAGACACAATACCTGACTTTTGCCTTTGTCAGCGAAGATGATATGCTTCAGATGTGATGGTGATAAAGGAGCATCCATCAATAGATTCTTGTCACCAGTCATGTGATTTGTACATCCACTATCGAGGACCCACTCATTGGCTTTGGGTTGATCATCCTGCAGATGAATTAGTGCAACTTACGAACTCATATACTTCATCAGTGTAGAATATGACATCAATATCATCAGATCAATTTCACCAAGCAATAGAATAGCTAAATTGGCAGGAGGACGTGTGAAATGAAAGTTCATTTCATCATGATTACCCTGCGTCCTATCAGGCACTGTTCAGGTCTCCAGCAAATTCTTCAGACGTTTCGAACACGTATGGAGACCTGACCCTGCATAAGAGATTAGTTCTTTTTCTTCACCACCCACATCTGAAGGGGTGGCAAAGAATTCATCACTCTGCGAGCACCATATGAGAAGGGTGGCATAGACGCCAGTCCACTTTGTTTCACATAAGGGGGGTTAGGGTAAGCATATGAGGACATTCACCTGAAGACTTTCAAGACAACTTTTGGGAACCCAGATTTTCTTCATAGGTGAACCATTCCTGCAGTTAGAGCCAACATATCTAGCAAATACTTCACCATTCTGGTTTTTGAATAGTTTATAGTTGGAGTCAAATGACTCATCAGAAGAATGAGGAGATTCACATGTAAAGCCAGATAAGTTGGATGGATCAACTGGAGGTCCCTTTGCAGAAACCCATGAGGTTTTGGGGTACTGCTCAGGCTTCCAATATGTTCCATCAGCATTGAGTTTCCTCTCAAAGGCAATACCCTCTTTCCTAGGGTTTCTGTTGAGGATCTGCTTTTTGAGCACATCACAAAGAGTCTGATTCCCTTTGAGGCTTTTGTACATGCCTGTCATGCACAATTCCTTCAGCCCTGCATCATTAGTGATACTTGCATTGTCCTCAGATGAGGAATTAGTGATAACAGAGACATATGAAGAATTTGTAGCATTGGAAGCATTTGAACATTCAGGTGAAGAATTAGCAGTTTCACGTTCAATGCACTTCAGACGTGGAGGAACAAATTCTTCCTGAGTAGCGTTGATTTGTTGAGCAAGTAGTGAATTGCGCTCCTTCTGAAGATCTTCATAATCCACTCTTAACTTTTCAAGATCTTGCTTTCTTTGAATAAATTCATAAGAAAGCTTCTCGTGATCAGATAAGAGAGTGTTATGATGAACTTAAAGATTGTCAAACCTGGACTGAAGTCTCTGAAGATTTTCAGTCAAGGTTTTAGTGTGGTCCATTTCTTCACCCACAATATCATCACTTTTGTCTAGCATGTTTTGAACCTTTTCAAAGGCCTTTTGTTGTTTTATAGCAATTTTAGCAAGTTTAGAGTAGCTGGGCTTGAGATTTTTATCAGATTCATCCTCACTAGAGTCAGAGGAGGCGTATTTAGTTACCTTGGCACCCTTTGCCATGAAGCAATAGGTGGAAGCATAGTCATCATTGCCTTCATCAGTCTTGTTGGTGAAACCATTTTCTTCAGAGTTGAAGATAGACTTGTTGACGAATGTAGTAGCGAGAGCTAGGCTCGCCACACCAGACTCGGACTCCTCAGATGCCTCCTCGTCCTCATGTTCCTCAGATTCAGCCTCAGAGTCCATTTCCTTGCCAATGAATGCCCGAGCCTTCTTGGAGCTGCTCTTCTTATGAGATGAAGACCTCGAGGATTTTGATGATGAAGACTTTGAAGGTTTCTTCTTCTTCTTCGCGTCATCAGAACTGTTATCCTTGTATTTCTTCTTCTTTGATTCCTTATCCCACTGAGGACAATCTTGGATGTAGTCACCAGGTTTCTTGCATTTGTGGCATAGCCTCTTCTTGTATTCACTGGATGAGGAATCCTTGCTCCTTGAGGGTTTTCCAAAGCAACCACATCTTGAGAACTTCTGAAATTTCTTCACGAGTAGTGCTAGTTCCTGGCTCAGTTCTTCAGGGTCACCAAGGCTGCTAGCAGAGTCTTCATCTTCAGACTCAGAGACTGCCTTGGCCTTCAGAGCACGTGATCTGCCATAGCTCAAACCATAGAGATCTCTCTTATCAGCAAGCTGGAACTCATGAGTATTTAGCCTCTCGAGGATATCAGCGAGATCAAGTGACTTGTAATCAGCACGCTCTTGAATCATCAGTGCCAGAGTATCAAATGAAGAATCGAGCGATCTCAGCAATTTCTTCACCACCTCATGGTCGGTGATGTCAGTGGCGCCAAGCGCTTGAAGCTCATTTGAGATGCCAGTGAGGCGGTCAAAGGTTTGCTGGACATTTTCATTGTCGAGTCTTCTGAAGCGGTTGAAGAGATTGCGAAGAACGTCAACACGAGAGTCACATTGAGTTGAGACTCCTTCATTCACTTTGGACAGCCTATCCCAGATAAGCTTAGCAGTTTCCAAAGCACTCACTCTTCCATACTGTCCTTTGCTCAGATGGCCACATATGATATTGTTCGCTTGAGAATCGAGTTGCTTGAATCTCTTCATATCAGTAGCGTTCAGAGAAGGTGTGACTGAGGGAACACCATTTCCACAACATACCAGAGATCGTTGTCAGTTGCCTCAAGATGCATTCGCATCTTATTCTTCCAATAGGGGTAGTCCGTTCCATCGAAGGTAGGATACCCAACAGAGATCTTGATCATACCTGCGGTCGACATAACTAAAACTCCAGGCGGTTAAACCAAAATCACACAGAACAAGGGAGTACCTCGCTCTGATACCAATTGAAAGTGCGTTATATCGACTAGAGGGGGGGTGAATAGGCGATTTTTTGAATTCTTCATTGAGGAATTTGCTGGTGAGGAAATTCCTAAGTGAAGAACTACTTGCAGCAGAATAAGTACTCAGAAGTAAATATAATAAACATAAGCATAGTCATCATGATGAAATGAAGACAAGCACGGAGTATAGAAAGCATAAACACAGGATAACGCAAAAAAGAAGACGGACAGACTGAAGAAATTGAACTAAGGAAATTGAGAAAGTCTTCAGTCGAAGTCTTCAAACAGATATGAATAGACACACAACAACAGACATGAGGAAATGAAAGAGTTGAGGAAATAGATCCAGTTAGCTCGGTGAAGACAATGATTTGGTAGACCAGTTCCAACTGCTGTCTCAGTTGTACATCTGGTTGGAGCGGCTGAGTATTTAAACTTGAGGACACCCAGTCCCGGACACACAGCCCTCACCGTATTCTCCTTGAGCTAAGGTCACACAGACCTTCCCCAATCACTCGTGGTAAGTTTTCAGGTGACTTCCGAACCTTCACAAACCCGGTCACTCGGCGATCCACAATTCCTCTTGGATGCTCTAGACCTTGACGCCTAACCGTCTGGAAGAAGCACAGTCTTCAAAAGAAAACAAGCGTCGGATCCACGCAGGATCAATCTCTTCAGTGATGCTCAATCACTTTGGGTTTGTAGGTGTTGGGTTTGGGTTTTCCTCATTTGATGATTTTCGCTCAAAGTCCTCAGAGGATGGGATGCTCTCAAATGACAAGTGTCAGTTTCTCTCGGAGCAGCCAACCAGCTAGTGGTTGTAGGGGGGCTATTTATAGCCTAGGGAGCAGCCCGACATGATAAGACATAAATGCCCTTGTTTGATATGACCATTAGGTGGGTAGATATTTTGGAACAGCTAGCGCATAGCACAACAACGGTCGGAATTTTGACTATCAAAATCCTTAGGGCTATCATGTTCCTCACTGTGTAGGCAATTCGCACTTGCAAATTCCTAACTCCTCAGTCAGAACAAATTCCTCAGAGACCAGAAGAACTTCATCTCTGTCACTGAAGAATATGACTGAACCATATGAGATTTCCAATGGCTTCACTTGAAGGGATTGGAAGGTGTAGGATTTTTATTTGAGCATCACATGGAAATTTTTCCTTAGTATTTCCTCGACCCCCTTTAACAGTACGGTGTTTCCTATGACTCAAGAAAGAGAAAATAAAACTACGAAAACAAAAGTCTTCACGCTTCATGTTCCTCGAATGATTGCCAAGTCTTCAGGGTCACACCAATTTCTTCACTTTCAAAGTCTTCAGTAATCCAAAGTCTTCAGTTGAAGAACATCATTTTTAGGGGTCGACTTTCTCTGTAAATATCAAACTCCTCATAGACTTATAGACCTGTGTACACTCACAAAGGCATTAGTCCCTTAACCTATAAGTCTTGAATACACCAAAATCACTAAGGGGCACTAGATGCACTTACAATCTCCCCCTTTTTGGTGATTGATGACAATATAGGTTAAGTTTTCAATGGGGATAAACATATGAAGTGTAAATACTGATATTGAGGAATTTGATTGCAAGATATAGAAGAACGCCCCTTGAAGATGTGCATAGTGAGCAATTTGCTTTTGAAGCAATGCACACTTGAAGTGTATAATCATGGAGATCTCCCCCTATATCTTGTAATTCATACACGCATTTGATGTATAATATGAAGAATTTGAAATGCATGATGAAATATGGTGACTGATGTAATTCAGCATGCATGCATTGACATTAATGAGGAATAAGCATGCAGAAGAACACAACAAAAGTACCAGGCCACCATAGAGTTTAAGATTACAACTCGATCCAGCAAAGTCATCAGAAGAACGTGAGTTGTAACTTAGCAAAAAAATGCCCATATAGGATAGACCCGCTTGAAGACTAACTAAAATTTCTCCCCCTTTGTCATCGAATGACCAAAAGGGTTGAAACTGAGGATTAACGCCCCTGAAGAATATCATGATGATGGAGGAGCGCCAGCGTTGTCAGGGTCTTGAGTCGTTGTAGGGCCTGCTACATTGTCGTCCAAGTCTTCATGCTCGTCCATGGCGCGTGATGAAGAATATGAGCTAACCACCAAGGAAGGAACCTTGACCTTCTTGTATTTCTTCGATGGAGGAGCAGACCAGTCAAAGTCTTCCTTGAAGCTCATTTGCTTCAGATCTTCTTCACCATATAGATGTGACAGAATAGCCCAGGTGCGATCAAACACTTCATGGAGGTAGTAATGGTTTTTATTCACTACATTGTGTGTGGAAGTCATGTTGTGAAGAATGGAGCGAAACTGACGCTTAACCCACTTGTGGTTGCGATCCACCTTCTGGTGAAGATTTATAAGCAGTTCACGATCAGTCATCACACAAGGAGCAGTAGCTTGAGGACTTGACTTGGTAGCATTGGCAACAGAATCATGAGTGGCAGAATCATCATTGGTGGAGTAAGATGCAGCTTTGTGGAACTGACCATCCAATGGACGAATGCCTTCAACATAACGGCTGGTGACTTGCCCTTCTCATCAGATGAGGAAATCGTCCGCTTGAGGACTTCAATAGGGGGCAAGTAGTTGAGGTGATTCTGAAAATCAGCCTTGTAGTTGAGTGAAGACCTTGTTCTGAGGAATCTCATGATCCACGGCGCATAAGGCTTCAGCTCAAATGGTGAAAGTGCAACATTCGCCAGAGTCCTCATGAAGAAATCATGATAGTTTATGGGGATGTCATGCATGATGTTGAAAAGAATATTCTTCATCATTCCGATAATTTCTTCATCGGATGAGTCATGGCCTTTGATGGGACTCATGGTCTTCGTCAGAATGCGGTAGATGGTTCTTGGCACATAGAGCAATTCCTTCACGAGGAATTTGGTCCTTGGGGCTTGACCCGGCTTCAGCGGCTTCATGAGCACTTGCATATAGTGAGCAGTGAGTTCACGCTCATCATACAGACAACAAGCACCATCGGGTGGAGGACTGATTGGCAAGGCACGAAGCAATTCAGAGGCTGGTGCCTTGTAATGAGTGTTTTCAGTCATCCAGTCCAACACCCACGAGTTGACGTCAACAGCATCACCTGTGATATGCAGAGTTGCGTAGAACTGAAGAATAAGCTCTTCATTCCAATCAAGTATGTCAGAGCAGAAATTGAGCAAGCCTGCATCATGAAGCATGCTGAGGACTTGAGAGAAGCAAGGCATGGATTCCATGTCCATGTGAGGAATGTGCTCATGGTCGAAGACTTTGTCCTTGTTGAAAAGCAGTGAGGAATAGAAGTTGGCCTGGCTGGCAGTCCCGAAACGCTTCCTTCTAAGACGAGCATTGTCATAGGGGTTGAATTTAGTGAAGAACACGTGCTCACCAAAGAAATCATCAGCTTTGAATTTTTGCTTCTTTGAGAAAGGATCCTTTGGGTTGGGCTGAGGAGTGTCAGTCAATTGCATCACCACCTCAGGAATTGCAATCTCAGGTTCCTCAGACTGAGCAATTTCAGGCTCTTCTGCAGCTTCAGTCTTTGTCTTCAATTCTTCATTGACAATTTCTTCAGCACTAGTGGCTGGAATTTCTTCATGAACACTTGGGGTTGCATGAGGTTCTTCATATCGCATTTGCACTTCAGTGGCAGCAGGAGACTGAGGAATTGTTTGGAGTGGAGTGAACATTGGAGAGTTGGGGTGCTGACTGTCCCAAAATTCATCGTTGAGCACAGGAGTGGTACAGCCAATGTCCACATCCTCATCTTCTATTTCTTCAACACCTGCCTCTTCAGCAGTGAACTGAGGCATAGGTGAGGAAATGACTGGGGTTGAAGGGATTTCATCCACTTCAATTTCTTCGTCCAACTGCTCTATCGAAGCAGCAGAAGGAGTTTCTTCATCAGATTCATTGGGAATCACATAATCTTCACCAAAAGGAACAAGGTCCTTTGATGGCATGGAGGAGACTGGAATGGCATCAATTGGATTGTCAATTGAACTAGTTAGAGGCTTCATCTTCTTCAGAGCTGAGGAATTTGATGAAGTTGATGCCTTCCTTTTCTTCATAGCTGCACGCTCTGCATCCTTGGTCTTCTTCCCATCTGATGCAGATGGAAGGATCGGAGTTGGTGTAGGCGCAGGAGGTGCAGAGGACTTTGGTTCATTTTCCTCAGGCACAACTGATGAAGTTGCCCTGACTTGTTCACTTTCTTCAGGCGCACCACTAGTAGATGCCCTGGCAATATCTTCAGCGGCTGGAATGGAGTCATCAACCCTGGCACTCTCATTTTGTTTAGCAGCCTGATTTTCATCAGCGGTGCTGGCATGTTCTTCAGTAGGCTGAGCAGATGCTTCAGCCTAAGTAACTTCAACGTGCACAGGAGGAGCATCACTTGAAGTGAATTTCTTCGTCAGATTGACGAACCGCACCTTGGCGCCCTTCCAATCAGCATGGTAGCGATCAAATTCATCACTTAGTTGTTTGATTTCAACTTGCAAGGCAAGGAGCTGTTCAGGAGTGAGAGTGAGGACATTGTCCTTGAGGTAGCGCTGCTTCTTGTACTGCGCTTTCTTCAAACTTCTGCCTTGTTCAAATTTCCACTTTTCTTCCTCAATAAAGGCAGTCAGAACATGACTCTGACTAGGAGTGAGGTTCATCTTTGGCAAAGGCGTCTTAGGGTCCTTGTGCCACAGGTCAATGTAGTCGAGGATCAACTTTGGATCCAACATCAGCGGCACATTGCTGCCTTTGGCTCTAGCGGCCTTGGTTTTTCTGTCTCTGATGATTTAGGCAAGTTCTTCATCATCAGCCTCATTATCATCAGATGGCACTTGGAAGGCGACCTGCTTCTTGTGAGGACTTGGTCGAATGCCTCGTCCAACAGTGGCCTTTTTCTTCAATAGAGAGGGACCAACTGAGGAATTTTGAGCAGCTGAGGAGCTTGCAGATGCTCCTGAGGCAATTGAGAAGCCTTGAGTCCTTTGGCACGAGGCGAGATGCACAGGTGCAGAGGATTTGGTCGAAGCAGTTGAAGACTTTGATGGAGGAGCTGAGGACTTTGAAGGAGCATTCTGAGGAATTTGCTGTGAGGGCCTTGAAGAATCTGGCCTTGAGGGCATAGCAGAGGAGCTTGGCCGTGAGGGCATTGAAGGTGAAGCACTGGACTTATGCGCAGGCTTCTTATGCATTGCCTTCTTTGGCTGACTAGCAGAGGCCTCAGCAAAGGCAGTAGCAGCAGCAGAGTCTGCATTGAATTTCTTCACTGCTTCCTTTGCTTGCTTGGCCAATTTGGCCTGGCGCTTTGCCCATTCATCAACATAGTCCTCACCGCGCTTGAGGCTGGTGGGATCTGCCAATTGGCTGGTGCCAATGGAGGTCTTGAGCATGGAGGGTTGAGCGTGAATTTCTTCATATACTTGGGAGTAACATACCTGTACTCCCTCCATTCTCGTGCCCATCTCCTCTCTATCCTTTGTATGCGCACCTTGTGCTGATTCTTGTCCTCCTTGCCAAACCTGGCTTCATTAGGAGTGCAGTATCCAGCATAAATGTCCTCAGGAATTTCAAACGCAGTATTGACCTCAGGCCTCTTTCCTCCCTTCTGTGGCTTCTTGTCAACCATTTTCTTCAGCTGAGGAATATGAACAACTGAAGTTTCTGAAGAGTTGTGCAACTTTTCTTCGAGGAACGCTGCAAATGAGTTAAGTTGATGAGAACCTAGTGATTCAGCAGCGGACATTTGTACCTGTGAACATAGTATAGTTGCGAGGAATTTGAGGTCATATGCGTTCTCAGAAAGTTTTTCAAAAATGAATAGGTTTTGAGGAATTCGACCAGATGAGTCTTGAGGAATTTCACTAAGCGTTCTTTGTCTTAGGTTCCAGGGTTGTATAGATTGAAAATCCACACAATTGAGGAATCTTGAAGAAAATCATTGCTTAGAGAAATGAATCAAGAACAGATGACATGTGAGGTGTTCATGTGTGTGAAGATTTGAAGAATAAACACTTTTAAAGATTTTCAAGAAAACTTGAGAATCAAAGAGGGCAGTAAAAGTAACTTCTAATTACCCGAAGTGAAGAACTCGACAAACTGGAAATAGTAGATGTGAAGTTCGTCGGGTCAGATCTTCCACGCCCTAACTCGGCAGAGGAAGACGGCTACGGCAGCGGCGGAGTGAAGAAGTCCAGAACCGGCCCGAGTACGATGGCAACGAGGTCGAGGCAGTGAAGCTCTTCCTCACCGACGACGATGAAGTAGTGGCGGCGCTAGGGTTTCGGGAAGCTCGAGCGGGAGAGAGCGCGAGCGAGGTGAAAGTGAAGTGAGGAAGAGACAGGGGTATTTATAGAGGGAGCGAAAAATTGTTCACCCGAGGAAATCGGATGAACGTGCCCCTGGCCCTTCTCATTCGCGTGACATGTGTCACCCACGTACTGAGAGGTGGCGATCGTGTAGGATCGTGGGTGAATAGATAAGTATTGTCATGAGAAGTGGAACGGTTGAGCGGCAAAGCCAAAAATTTAGATAAGATAAGTTTAAAAGTTCCATTCGGAATTTCTTCAGTTGTCAAGGACATAGTGAAGATTTTGAACGAGTTTCAATTAGAACGCACATGAAGAATTTGTGCATAGATTGGTTTGAGTTTAGCATAGAGGGGGAAGGGTCCGATCACATTCACTTAGCAGAAGAAATCAACTTGAGGAATTGATACGTCTCCAACATATCTATACTTTTTGATTGCTCCATGCTACTTTATCTACTGTTTTGGACTATATCGGGCTTTATTATCTGCTTTTATATTATTCTTCGGACTAACCTATTAACCGGAGGCCCAGCCCAGATTTGCTGTTTTATGCCTATTTCAGTGTTTCGAGGAAAAGGAATATCAGACGGAGTCAAAACGGAACGAAATCAACTGGAGAAGTTAATTTTGGAAGGAAACCAACCTGATGGGCTTGGAGTGCATGCCAGGGGAGCCCCGGGCTGTCCACGAGGGTGGAGGGCGCCCCCTGGGCGCGCCCCCTACCTCGTGAGCAGCCCGGAGGTCCACTGACGTACCCCCTGCACCCATATATACCTACGTACCCTAAAACTTCTAGAACAGAAGATAGATCGGGAGTTCCGCCGCCGCAAGCCTCTGTAGCCACCAAAAACCAATCGGAAACCTATTCCGGCACCCTGCCGGAGGGGGATCCCATCACCGGAGGCCATCTTCATCATCCCGGCGCTCTCCATGACGAGGAGGGAGTAGTTCACCCTCGGGGCTGAGGGTATGTACCAGTAGCTATGTGTTTGATCTCTCTCTCTCTCTCTCTCTCTCTCTCGTGTTCTCTCTCGTGTTCCATCTATGGCACGATCTTGATGTATCCCGAGCTTTGCTATTGTAGTTGGATCTTATGATGTTTCTTCCCCTCTACTCTCTTGTGATGAATTGAGTTTCCCCTTTTGAAGTTATTTTATTGGATTGAGTCTTTATGAGAACACTTGATGTATGTCTTGCCGTGATTATCTGTGGTGACAATGGGATATCATGTGCCACTTGATGTATGTTTTGGTGATCAACTTGCGGGTTTCGTGACACTTGGGAACCTATGCATAGGGGTTGGCACACGTTCTTGACTCTCCGGTAGTAGCTTTGGGGCACTGTTTGAAGTACTTTTATGTTGGTTGGATGAATATGAGATTGTGTGATGCATATCGTATAATCATGCCCACGGATACTTGAGGTGACAATGGAGTATCTAGGTGACATTAGGGTTTTGGTTGATTTGTATCTTAAGGTGTTATTCTAGTACGAACTCTTTTATAGATCGATCCGAAAGAATAACTTTGTGGTGGTTTCGTACCCGACCATAATCTCTACGTTTGTTCTCCGCTATTAGTGTCTTTGGAGAGACTCTTTGTTGCATGTTGAGGGATTGTCATATGTTCTATCTATGTTATTATTGTTGAGAGAACTTACACTAGTGAAAGTATGAACCCTAGGCCTTGTTTCCTGTCATTGCAATACCGTTTACGCTCACTTTTACCACTTGTTACCTTGCTGTTTTTATTATTTTAGATTACAAAAACCTATATCTACTATCCGTTTTGCACTTGTATCTTCATCTCTTCACCGAACTAGTGCACCTATACAATTTACCATTGTATTGGGTGTGTTGGGGACACAAGAGACTTTTTGTTATTTGGTTGCAGGGTTGTTTGAGAGAGACCATCTTCATCCTACGCCTCCTACAGATTGATAAACCTTAGGTCATCCACTTGAGGGAAATTTCCTACTGTCCTACAAACTTGTGCACTTGCAGGCCCAACAACGTCTACAAGAAGAAGGTTGTGTAGTAGACATCAAGCTCTTTTCTGGCGCCGTTGCCGGGGAGGTTAGCGCTTGAAGGTATATCTTTAGATCTTGCAATCGAATCTTTTTGTTTCTTGTTTTAGCACTAGTTTATTTTATAAAAGAAAACTACAAAAAAATGGAATTAAGTTTGTCTCATACGCTTAACCTTTTTAATATCTTTCGTGAGTATGATGGAAAGGATAATTGTGCTCAAGTGCTAGAAGAAGAAATCTCTAAATTGTTTGGCACTAAATCTTTGAATGATGAGCATGATTGCAATGTTGTTAGTACGAATTCTTTGAATATCCATGATGCTAACGATGATTGCGCTAGTTATGATGAAAATATCTCTTATGAGCATGTCAACTTTTGTGGAGTGCATGTTTGCATGACACACCAAATAGAGAAGATATTTATTGCAAGAGGCATAAGTACTTAGAAACCAAATTGTTGCAAGAAGAGCTAGATGAATGTGCTGAAAGATTCAATATTTTTTGCGCTCCTTGTGAACTTTGCAATGAACATGGTCATTTAAAGCTCCAATGCTATTTGTTTCATGATCAAGTCGTGTCCAAATATTGTGATAATTTGATTACCCTTGAGCATCATAAAGAGCTTAGCCTTCTTTTGGGTTATGAAGAAATGAAACGTATAACTGAGGGTATTCCAAAGTTTAATCTTGATAAAGTTCTTCATTTTGATCTAGAGAAAATTTATATGTATTGTGCGGTGAATTGTATTGAAAATCCTTATATTGCCAATTACATAAGGAAAAGAAAGCAAATGGAAGATGATGAGAATACTAATGAAAGGGAAGAGGCTTCCCAATCTCCTCCTATTATTTCTTATGATGAATCAGGTAACGAGGAGGAGCTTTCTATTCAACCAATCTCATCAATAAGGAGCTCAAAGAGGAAGGTTGAACCTACACATAATGTGAAGAAGAAAAAGAAAAGAAGGAGCAACAAAGGTAAAAGGTATCCCTCCCAAATGATGTTGCTCCTACTACTACTTGTGATGATGATAATTGCTATACTATTGGTGCTATCCATATTTTTAATGATGAGAGTGATTATGCTTATGATATGAAAGGGCCCAAGCTTGGGGAAGCTATGTTTGATTGGGATGAAATATTTGAGAATATATTTGCTGGAATTAATGTTTGTCCCAAGCTTGGGGATGCTACGTTTAGTGAAGATGATATTTTTAGCATCCCAAGTTTTGATATGCAAAGTTGTTGTGATGATAGCATGCCTCCTACGTATGATGATTATATTGATGAAAGTGAGTTGGAAGAGTGTAAACTTTAGGAATTAGTGATCCCACTATTTTGGAGGATGCTGGATTTTATTGTGATGAATATGAAAGTGGATTTGGAAGAGTGTCAACTTTATTTAGTGATTCCACTATCTTGGGAGAGGTTTCAATCGATTATGATGAGAACGAAGTTGCTACTTATGATGATTATTGTGATGAAACTTATGCTATAAAAGTAGTGATGATTATATTTACAAATCTTGTCATGATTATGATTACCCTTTTTTTGAACATTACTCTTATAATGTGGAAACAATTTTTAGTGTTCAAGTCTCTTATGATACTCCTACTATTCCGAATGAGAAGAATTTTGCTTATGTGGAGAGTAGTAAATTTTCTATGCTTGTAGATCATGAAAAGAACAGATGACATGTGAGGTGTTCATGTGTGTGAAGATTTGAAGAATAAACACTTTTAAAGATTTTCAAGAAAACTTGAGAATCAAAGAGGGCAGTAAAAGTAACTTCTAATTACCCGAAGTGAAGAACTCGACAAACTGGAAATAGTAGATGTGAAGTTCGTCGGGTCAGATCTTCCACGCCCTAACTCGGCAGAGGAAGACGGCTACGGCAGCGGCGGAGTGAAGAAGTCCAGAACCGGCCCGAGTACGATGGCAACGAGGTCGAGGCAGTGAAGCTCTTCCTCACCGACGACGATGAAGTAGTGGCGGCGCTAGGGTTTCGGGAAGCTCGAGCGGGAGAGAGCGCGAGCGAGGTGAAAGTGAAGTGAGGAAGAGACAGGGGTATTTATAGAGGGAGCGAAAAATTGTTCACCCGAGGAAATCGGATGAACGTGCCCCTGGCCCTTCTCATTCGCGTGACATGTGTCACCCACGTACTGAGAGGTGGCGATCGTGTAGGATCGTGGGTGAATAGATAAGTATTGTCATGAGAAGTGGAACGGTTGAGCGGCAAAGCCAAAAATTTAGATAAGATAAGTTTAAAAGTTCCATTCGGAATTTCTTCAGTTGTCAAGGACATAGTGAAGATTTTGAACGAGTTTCAATTAGAACGCACATGAAGAATTTGTGCATAGATTGGTTTGAGTTTAGCATAGAGGGGGAAGGGTCCGATCACATTCACTTAGCAGAAGAAATCAACTTGAGGAATTGATACGTCTCCAACATATCTATACTTTTTGATTGCTCCATGCTACTTTATCTACTGTTTTGGACTATATCGGGCTTTATTATCTGCTTTTATATTATTCTTCGGACTAACCTATTAACCGGAGGCCCAGCCCAGATTTGCTGTTTTATGCCTATTTCAGTGTTTCGAGGAAAAGGAATATCAGACGGAGTCAAAACGGAACGAAATCAACTGGAGAAGTTAATTTTGGAAGGAAACCAACCTGATGGGCTTGGAGTGCATGCCAGGGGAGCCCCGGGCTGTCCACGAGGGTGGAGGGCGCCCCCTGGGCGCGCCCCCTACCTCGTGAGCAGCCCGGAGGTCCACTGACGTACCCCCTGCACCCATATATACCTACGTACCCTAAAACTTCTAGAACAGAAGATAGATCGGGAGTTCCGCCGCCGCAAGCCTCTGTAGCCACCAAAAACCAATCGGAAACCTATTCCGGCACCCTGCCGGAGGGGGATCCCATCACCGGAGGCCATCTTCATCATCCCGGCGCTCTCCATGACGAGGAGGGAGTAGTTCACCCTCGGGGCTGAGGGTATGTACCAGTAGCTATGTGTTTGATCTCTCTCTCTCTCTCTCTCTCGTGTTCTCTCTCGTGTTCCATCTATGGCACGATCTTGATGTATCCCGAGCTTTGCTATTGTAGTTGGATCTTATGATGTTTCTTCCCCTCTACTCTCTTGTGATGAATTGAGTTTCCCCTTTTGAAGTTATTTTATTGGATTGAGTCTTTATGAGAACACTTGATGTATGTCTTGCCGTGATTATCTGTGGTGACAATGGGATATCATGTGCCACTTGATGTATGTTTTGGTGATCAACTTGCGGGTTTCGTGACACTTGGGAACCTATGCATAGGGGTTGGCACACGTTCTTGACTCTCCGGTAGTAGCTTTGGGGCACTGTTTGAAGTACTTTTATGTTGGTTGGATGAATATGAGATTGTGTGATGCATATCGTATAATCATGCCCACGGATACTTGAGGTGACAATGGAGTATCTAGGTGACATTAGGGTTTTGGTTGATTTGTATCTTAAGGTGTTATTCTAGTACGAACTCTTTTATAGATCGATCCGAAAGAATAACTTTGTGGTGGTTTCGTACCCGACCATAATCTCTACGTTTGTTCTCCGCTATTAGTGTCTTTGGAGAGACTCTTTGTTGCATGTTGAGGGATTGTCATATGTTCTATCTATGTTATTATTGTTGAGAGAACTTACACTAGTGAAAGTATGAACCCTAGGCCTTGTTTCCTGTCATTGCAATACCGTTTATGCTCACTTTTACCACTTGTTACCTTGCTGTTTTTATTATTTTAGATTACAAAAACCTATATCTACTATCCGTTTTGCACTTGTATCTTCATCTCTTCACCGAACTAGTGCACCTATACAATTTACCATTGTATTGGGTGTGTTGGGGACACAAGAGACTTTTTGTTATTTGGTTGCAGGGTTGTTTGAGAGAGACCATCTTCATCCTACGCCTCCTACAGATTGATAAACCTTAGGTCATCCACTTGAGGGAAATTTCCTACTGTCCTACAAACTTGTGCACTTGCAGGCCCAACAACGTCTACAAGAAGAAGGTTGTGTAGTAGACATCAAGCTCTTTTCTGGCGCCGTTGCCGGGGAGGTTAGCGCTTGAAGGTATATCTTTAGATCTTGCAATCGAATCTTTTTGTTTCTTGTTTTAGCACTAGTTTATTTTATAAAAGAAAACTACAAAAAAATGGAATTAAGTTTGTCTCATACGCTTAACCTTTTTAATATCTTTCGTGAGTATGATGGAAAGGATAATTGTGCTCAAGTGCTAGAAGAAGAAATCTCTAAATTGTTTGGCACTAAATCTTTGAATGATGAGCATGATTGCAATGTTGTTAGTACGAATTCTTTGAATATCCATGATGCTAACGATGATTGCGCTAGTTATGATGAAAATATCTCTTATGAGCATGTCAACTTTTGTGGAGTGCATGTTTGCATGACACACCAAATAGAGAAGATATTTATTGCAAGAGGCATAAGTACTTAGAAACCAAATTGTTGCAAGAAGAGCTAGATGAATGTGCTGAAAGATTCAATATTTTTTGCGCTCCTTGTGAACTTTGCAATGAACATGGTCATTTAAAGCTCCAATGCTATTTGTTTCATGATCAAGTCGTGTCCAAATATTGTGATAATTTGATTACCCTTGAGCATCATAAAGAGCTTAGCCTTCTTTTGGGTTATGAAGAAATGAAACGTATAACTGAGGGTATTCCAAAGTTTAATCTTGATAAAGTTCTTCATTTTGATCTAGAGAAAATTTATATGTATTGTGCGGTGAATTGTATTGAAAATCCTTATATTGCCAATTACATAAGGAAAAGAAAGCAAATGGAAGATGATGAGAATACTAATGAAAGGGAAGAGGCTTCCCAATCTCCTCCTATTATTTCTTATGATGAATCAGGTAACGAGGAGGAGCTTTCTATTCAACCAATCTCATCAATAAGGAGCTCAAAGAGGAAGGTTGAACCTACACATAATGTGAAGAAGAAAAAGAAAAGAAGGAGCAACAAAGGTAAAAGGTATCCCTCCCAAATGATGTTGCTCCTACTACTACTTGTGATGATGATAATTGCTATACTATTGGTGCTATCCATATTTTTAATGATGAGAGTGATTATGCTTATGATATGAAAGGGCCCAAGCTTGGGGAAGCTATGTTTGATTGGGATGAAATATTTGAGAATATATTTGCTGGAATTAATGTTTGTCCCAAGCTTGGGGATGCTACGTTTAGTGAAGATGATATTTTTAGCATCCCAAGTTTTGATATGCAAAGTTGTTGTGATGATAGCATGCCTCCTACGTATGATGATTATATTGATGAAAGTGAGTTGGAAGAGTGTAAACTTTAGGAATTAGTGATCCCACTATTTTGGAGGATGCTGGATTTTATTGTGATGAATATGAAAGTGGATTTGGAAGAGTGTCAACTTTATTTAGTGATTCCACTATCTTGGGAGAGGTTTCAATCGATTATGATGAGAACGAAGTTGCTACTTATGATGATTATTGTGATGAAACTTATGCTATAAAAGTAGTGATGATTATATTTACAAATCTTGTCATGATTATGATTACCCTTTTTTTGAACATTACTCTTATAATGTGGAAACAATTTTTAGTGTTCAAGTCTCTTATGATACTCCTACTATTCCGAATGAGAAGAATTTTGCTTATGTGGAGAGTAGTAAATTTTCTATGCTTGTAGATCATGAAAAGAACAGATGACATGTGAGGTGTTCATGTGTGTGAAGATTTGAAGAATAAACACTTTTAAAGATTTTCAAGAAAACTTGAGAATCAAAGAGGGCAGTAAAAGTAACTTTTAATTACCCGAAGTGAAGAACTCGACAAACTGGAAATAGTAGATGTGAAGTTCGTCGGGTCAGATCTTCCACGCCCTAACTCGGCAGAGGAAGACGGCTACGGCAGCGGCGGAGTGAAGAAGTCCAGAACCGGCCCGAGTACGATGGCAACGAGGTCGAGGCAGTGAAGCTCTTCCTCACCGACGACGATGAAGTAGTGGCGGCGCTAGGGTTTCGGGAAGCTCGAGCGGGAGAGAGCGCGAGCGAGGTGAAAGTGAAGTGAGGAAGAGACAGGGGTATTTATAGAGGGAGCGAAAAATTGTTCACCCGAGGAAATCGGATGAACGTGCCCCTGGCCCTTCTCATTCGCGTGACATGTGTCACCCACGTACTGAGAGGTGGCGATCGTGTAGGATCGTGGGTGAATAGATAAGTATTGTCATGAGAAGTGGAACGGTTGAGCGGCAAAGCCAAAAATTTAGATAAGATAAGTTTAAAAGTTCCATTCGGAATTTCTTCAGTTGTCAAGGACATAGTGAAGATTTTGAACGAGTTTCAATTAGAACGCACATGAAGAATTTGTGCATAGATTGGTTTGAGTTTAGCATAGAGGGGGAAGGGTCCGATCACATTCACTTAGCAGAAGAAATCAACTTGAGGAATTGATACGTCTCCAACATATCTATACTTTTTGATTGCTCCATGCTACTTTATCTACTGTTTTGGACTATATCGGGCTTTATTATCTGCTTTTATATTATTCTTCGGACTAACCTATTAACCGGAGGCCCAGCCCAGATTTGCTGTTTTATGCCTATTTCAGTGTTTCGAGGAAAAGGAATATCAGACGGAGTCAAAACGGAACGAAATCAACTGGAGAAGTTAATTTTGGAAGGAAACCAACCTGATGGGCTTGGAGTGCATGCCAGGGGAGCCCCGGGCTGTCCACGAGGGTGGAGGGCGCCCCCTGGGCGCGCCCCCTACCTCGTGAGCAGCCCGGAGGTCCACTGACGTACCCCCTGCACCCATATATACCTACGTACCCTAAAACTTCTAGAACAGAAGATAGATCGGGAGTTCCGCCGCCGCAAGCCTCTGTAGCCACCAAAAACCAATCGGAAACCTATTCCGGCACCCTGCCGGAGGGGGATCCCATCACCGGAGGCCATCTTCATCATCCCGGCGCTCTCCATGACGAGGAGGGAGTAGTTCACCCTCGGGGCTGAGGGTATGTACCAGTAGCTATGTGTTTGATCTCTCTCTCTCTCTCTCTCTCTCGTGTTCTCTCTCGTGTTCCATCTATGGCACGATCTTGATGTATCCCGAGCTTTGCTATTGTAGTTGGATCTTATGATGTTTCTTCCCCTCTACTCTCTTGTGATGAATTGAGTTTCCCCTTTTGAAGTTATTTTATTGGATTGAGTCTTTATGAGAACACTTGATGTATGTCTTGCCGTGATTATCTGTGGTGACAATGGGATATCATGTGCCACTTGATGTATGTTTTGGTGATCAACTTGCGGGTTTCGTGACACTTGGGAACCTATGCATAGGGGTTGGCACACGTTCTTGACTCTCCGGTAGTAGCTTTGGGGCACTGTTTGAAGTACTTTTATGTTGGTTGGATGAATATGAGATTGTGTGATGCATATCGTATAATCATGCCCACGGATACTTGAGGTGACAATGGAGTATCTAGGTGACATTAGGGTTTTGGTTGATTTGTATCTTAAGGTGTTATTCTAGTACGAACTCTTTTATAGATCGATCCGAAAGAATAACTTTGTGGTGGTTTCGTACCCGACCATAATCTCTACGTTTGTTCTCCGCTATTAGTGTCTTTGGAGAGACTCTTTGTTGCATGTTGAGGGATTGTCATATGTTCTATCTATGTTATTATTGTTGAGAGAACTTACACTAGTGAAAGTATGAACCCTAGGCCTTGTTTCCTGTCATTGCAATACCGTTTATGCTCACTTTTACCACTTGTTACCTTGCTGTTTTTATTATTTTAGATTACAAAAACCTATATCTACTATCCGTTTTGCACTTGTATCTTCATCTCTTCACCGAACTAGTGCACCTATACAATTTACCATTGTATTGGGTGTGTTGGGGACACAAGAGACTTTTTGTTATTTGGTTGCAGGGTTGTTTGAGAGAGACCATCTTCATCCTACGCCTCCTACAGATTGATAAACCTTAGGTCATCCACTTGAGGGAAATTTCCTACTGTCCTACAAACTTGTGCACTTGCAGGCCCAACAACGTCTACAAGAAGAAGGTTGTGTAGTAGACATCAAGCTCTTTTCTGGCGCCGTTGCCGGGGAGGTTAGCGCTTGAAGGTATATCTTTAGATCTTGCAATCGAATCTTTTTGTTTCTTGTTTTAGCACTAGTTTATTTTATAAAAGAAAACTACAAAAAAATGGAATTAAGTTTGTCTCATACGCTTAACCTTTTTAATATCTTTCGTGAGTATGATGGAAAGGATAATTGTGCTCAAGTGCTAGAAGAAGAAATCTCTAAATTGTTTGGCACTAAATCTTTGAATGATGAGCATGATTGCAATGTTGTTAGTACGAATTCTTTGAATATCCATGATGCTAACGATGATTGCGCTAGTTATGATGAAAATATCTCTTATGAGCATGTCAACTTTTGTGGAGTGCATGTTTGCATGACACACCAAATAGAGAAGATATTTATTGCAAGAGGCATAAGTACTTAGAAACCAAATTGTTGCAAGAAGAGCTAGATGAATGTGCTGAAAGATTCAATATTTTTTGCGCTCCTTGTGAACTTTGCAATGAACATGGTCATTTAAAGCTCCAATGCTATTTGTTTCATGATCAAGTCGTGTCCAAATATTGTGATAATTTGATTACCCTTGAGCATCATAAAGAGCTTAGCCTTCTTTTGGGTTATGAAGAAATGAAACGTATAACTGAGGGTATTCCAAAGTTTAATCTTGATAAAGTTCTTCATTTTGATCTAGAGAAAATTTATATGTATTGTGCGGTGAATTGTATTGAAAATCCTTATATTGCCAATTACATAAGGAAAAGAAAGCAAATGGAAGATGATGAGAATACTAATGAAAGGGAAGAGGCTTCCCAATCTCCTCCTATTATTTCTTATGATGAATCAGGTAACGAGGAGGAGCTTTCTATTCAACCAATCTCATCAATAAGGAGCTCAAAGAGGAAGGTTGAACCTACACATAATGTGAAGAAGAAAAAGAAAAGAAGGAGCAACAAAGGTAAAAGGTATCCCTCCCAAATGATGTTGCTCCTACTACTACTTGTGATGATGATAATTGCTATACTATTGGTGCTATCCATATTTTTAATGATGAGAGTGATTATGCTTATGATATGAAAGGGCCCAAGCTTGGGGAAGCTATGTTTGATTGGGATGAAATATTTGAGAATATATTTGCTGGAATTAATGTTTGTCCCAAGCTTGGGGATGCTACGTTTAGTGAAGATGATATTTTTAGCATCCCAAGTTTTGATATGCAAAGTTGTTGTGATGATAGCATGCCTCCTACGTATGATGATTATATTGATGAAAGTGAGTTGGAAGAGTGTAAACTTTAGGAATTAGTGATCCCACTATTTTGGAGGATGCTGGATTTTATTGTGATGAATATGAAAGTGGATTTGGAAGAGTGTCAACTTTATTTAGTGATTCCACTATCTTGGGAGAGGTTTCAATCGATTATGATGAGAACGAAGTTGCTACTTATGATGATTATTGTGATGAAACTTATGCTATAAAAGTAGTGATGATTATATTTACAAATCTTGTCATGATTATGATTACCCTTTTTTTGAACATTACTCTTATAATGTGGAAACAATTTTTAGTGTTCAAGTCTCTTATGATACTCCTACTATTCCGAATGAGAAGAATTTTGCTTATGTGGAGAGTAGTAAATTTTCTATGCTTGTAGATCATGAAAAGAATGCTTTAGGTGTTGGTTATATTGTTGAATTCATTCATGATGCTACTGAAAATTATTATGAGGGAGGAACATATGCTTGTAGGAATTGCAATAATGTCAAGTTTCCTCTCTATGTGTTGAATATTTTAAAGTTATGCTTGTTTTACCTTCCTATGCTTGTTGATTATTGTTCCCATAAGTTGTTTGCTCACAAAATCCCTATGTATAGGAAGTGGGTTAGACTTAAATGTGCTAGTCATATTCTTCATGATGCTCCCGTTATGTTTCAATTCTTATCTTTTATGTGAGCATCATTGCCATCATCATGCCTAGCTAAAAGGCATTAAAGAAAAGCGCTTGTTGGGAGACTACCAAATATTTATCCTTACTGTTTTTTTGTGTGTCCACATGATTATGCTACTGTAGTAATCATGTTTTATAGATTTTGTTTCAATAAAGTGCCAAGTAGAACCTTTGGGAAGACTTGGGTGAAGTTTATGTGATCTTGCTGCGAAAAACAGAAACTTTAGCGCTCACGAGATTAGCTTCCATTTTTCACTGGAGAGTGATTTTAGGTTGATTCTTTTTGCATATGATTAATAGACAAATTTATCAGGTCCAGAAATTTATTTCATAATTTTTGGGGTTCCAGAAGTATACGTTTTATACAGATTACTACAGACTGTTCTGTTTTTGACAGATTCTGTTTTCTATGTGTTGTTTGCTTATTTTGATGAATCTATGGCTAGTATTAAGTGGTATGAACCATAAAGAAGTTAGAATAAAGTAGATATTACACCAATATGAATTTAGAATGAGTTCATTGCAGTACCTAAGTGGTGGTTTTATTTTCTTATACTAACGGAGCTTACGAGTTTTGTGTTAAAGTTTTGTGTGGTTGAAGTTTTCAAGTTTTGGGTAAGGATTCAATGGACTATGGAATAAGGAGTGGAAATAGCCTAAGCTTGGGGATGCCCAAGTCACCCCAAGGTAATATTCAAGGACAACCAAGCAACTAAGCTTGGGGATGCCCCGGAAGGCATCCCCTCTTTCGTCTTCGTTCATCGGTAACTTTACTTGGAGCTATATTTTTATTGACCACATGATATGTGTTTTGCTTGGAGCGTCATTTTCTTTTGTTAGTTTTTGCTTGCTGTTAGTTAGAATAATGTTTTGCATCTTTAGTTTCAATAAAAAAGGTCAAGGATAG
The DNA here is from genome assembly GCA_963921465.1 of Triticum timopheevii. Classification (NCBI taxonomy): domain Eukaryota; kingdom Viridiplantae; phylum Streptophyta; class Magnoliopsida; order Poales; family Poaceae; genus Triticum; species Triticum timopheevii. Next base: position 15,018,307 of record OY997266.1, on the reverse strand, counting down.
CCTTTGCGATGCTTATTTTGCTAGTTTGCATGTTGCTGTTTGAAAACAGAAAGTTTACCGCTGTTGCAAAAATTCCCTAGAAAAGTCAGAGAATGGTCTAATGTTGAATATTTTTGCATATTGAGCTCTGATAAATTTATTACACTGGGAATTTTAGTTCATAATTTTTGGAGTCAGGGAAGTATTGATACTCTTGCATTCTTTACAGACTGTACTGTTTTGACAGATTGCTGTTATGGTTGCATTGTTTGCATATGTTTGCTTGTTTAATGATTCTATTTGAGGATAGGAGTGTTAAATATACAGAGGAATTTAGTATGCAATGTTTAATAATTATTTAAGTGATTTGTTACAGTAAAAAATGATAAGGTTTTGCATTGGTTTATACTAACCTATCTCACGAGTTCTTGTTGAGTTTGTTGTGAATGAAGCTTTTGATAAAAAGAAGAGAAACCATGATATAAGAGGAATTAAGGAGACACAAAATTTCAAGCTTGGGGATGCCCAAGGCACCCCAAGATAATATTTCAAGAAGTCTCAAGCATCTAAGCTTGGGGATGCCCCGGTAGGCATCCCACCTTTCTTCTTCAACAACTATCGGTTAGTATCGGTTGAGCCTAAGTTTTTGCTTCTTCACATGAGTTGTGCTATCCTTGCATTGTAGTTTTCTTTAGCTTTGCTTGCTTCTTGAATACAATACCAAGATCTGAAATTCTTTAATGAGAGAGAGCCTTACACAAATTAGAATTTGCTAGAATACTCTATGTGCTTCACTTATATCTTTTGAGCGTGATAATTTTTGCTCCAGTGCTTCACTTATATATTTTAGAGCATGGTGGTAGTTTTATTTTGAAGAAATAGATGAACTCTCATGCTTCACTTATACTAATTTGAGAGTCATTAATAGCATGGTAATTTGCTTAATATTAATATACTTGGTGTTCAAGATATGTGAAACTTTCTTTTGAGTGAATTGAATACTAAGATAAGTTTGATGCTTGATAATTGTTTTGAGATATGGAGGTGATAATATCGAAGTCGTGCTAGTTGAGTAATTGTGAATTTGAGAAATTCTTGTGTTGAAGTTTGCAAGTCCCGTAGCATGCACGTATGGTTAAAGTTGTGTAACAAATTTGAAACATGAAGTGTACCTGGCTTGTGCATCCTTATGAGTGGCGGTCGGGGACGAGCGATGGTCTTTTCCTACCAATCTATCCCCCTAGGAGCATGCACGTAGTACTTGAATTTTTGATGACTTCTATATTTTTTCAATAAGTATATGAGTTCTTTTGACTAATGTTGAGTCCATGGATTATACGCACTCTCACCTTTCCGCCATTGCTAGGCTCTTCGGTACCGTGCATTGCCCTTTCTCACCTTGAGAGTTGGTGCAAACTTCGCCGGTGCATCCAAACCCCGTGATACGATACGCTCTATCACACAAAAACCTCCTTATATCTTCCTCAAAACAGCCACCATACCTACCTATTATGGCATTTCCATAGCCATTCCGAGATATATTCCATGCAACTTCCATCATCATCATCATCATGACATACATTACTTTTGTCATATTGCCATTGCATGATCTTGTAGTTGACATCGTATTTGTGGCAAAGCCACCATGCATTATTTTTATACATGTCACTCTTGATTCATTGCACCATCCCGGTACACTGCCGGAGGCATTCATATAGAGTCATATCTTGTTCTAAGTTTCGAGTTGTAATCCTTGTGTTGTAATTAATAGAAGTGTGATGATCATCATTATTAGAGCATTTCCCAAAAAAAGAGAGAAAGGCCAAAAGAAAAAAAGAAAGGCCAAAAAAATATAAAAAGGGCAATGCTACTATCTCTTTTTCCACACTTGTGCTTCAGCGGACCCTTACGGCCACAGCGGGTGGCATCATCTTCCCCGTTGAAGTGCCACATGGGGTTCCCCTGGTATTGAAGCGGTTGCACCCCCCGTATTATGCATATTTCCATGACCTTGACTATCTTCAGTCCGGACTTGGCCAACAACTTTATCCTGCTCATCAGGAGGTGCACTTCCCTGGTATCCTCCTCTTGGGGGCTTCCGGGGCGCCAGCTTAGACGTGCCCTCGGTGGGGCATCACTGAACTTGGGGAGACCTGTCCGGACTGGATCCGGAAGGGGAACATCATCAATGTAAAACCACTCCGAAGGCCAGTTCTCTGGTGCCTTCTTGGGAGTGCCGGATAGGTATCCGGTCTCGGCAATGCGCCATACTTCGGCTCCGCCCACTTGACATAGGGATTCTCCCTAGTTGCGGGGGACAAGGCAGAACAGTTTCTTCCATAACCCGAAGTGAGGCTCACAGCCTAAAAATAGCTCACAAAGGGCAACCTACCCTGCTATGTGTAGTATAGAGGCAGGGGTAAAGTTGTGTAACTGGAGGCCGTAGAACTCCAGGAGCCCGCGAAGGAACGGGTGGATGGGAAATCCGACGCCCCTTAACAGATGCGGGATGAGGCATATTCGCTCCTTTGGAGATGGACTGGGACATCTCTCCGCTTGCTCCCCGCCATTATAGGTGGCTATCCCGGCTCGAATGGGGACCATGAACGCTGGTGGGAGAAACCCTTGAGTTTGTAACTCAAACAAACGGCTATGGGGATCTGAGCACTCTTCCCAGTCCCCCGACTTGGAGCGAGGAGAGCGAGCAGAGGAGCTGCGACGATCGGCCATGTTGGGATGGTTTTTCCGGAGCGCCGTCACCACCGCCTCATCTTCTTGAGCATGGCACAAAACCTAACAAAACTTGAAACAACACCTAAAAACGAAAAACGGAGCCCTCCCCACCGGCAATAGGCTGGGATCCACTGCGCCTCCACTGTGCAAGGACCATAGGAGACGAAGCAGGCCAGCGACCGCGGCGAGGAGAGGCAAGGAAACCATAAATGATCATAGTGAATAGGTTTCCATGATTTTTTAATGTATGAAAAAAATAAGTTGCCTCATCAAAACATTGGCTAGCTAAAATTTTGGTTGGCCAACATTATCAAGAAAAAATCTTTGTGCGACGATCCTCAAAGCAAAATATTCACTGATGGAGATCTTTTGGATGCCACCTTAGAGCATCTATAGCCGTGATGGGCAAATCCGGTCCCTCAAACGCCTACGGACGCGCCCGAACGCGTCCGCGGGCACTGACCGGGCACCCTTCAAATAATGTAATCCACATCCGGACACTTCAATTATCATATCTCAAATCCATACAAAGAATTTTGTTCTTGCGCTCCACGACGCCATTCTGTTGAGGAATATAAGGAGCAGATAACTCATGAGTAATACCAAGTTCATCAAGATAGTCATCAAGACCGGAATTCTTGAACTCAGTTCCATTGTCACTCCTGATTTGCTTGATCTTCACACCAAAGTTGATTGAAGCCCTCGAGTAAAATCGTTTGAAGACTTCCTGCACCTCATGTTTGTAAGTGACAATGTGTACCCATGTGTAACGAGAGTAATCATCAACAATAACAAAGCCATATAGAGATGCATCATTTGTAACAGCAGAATAGTGATTAGGACCAAAGAGATCCATGCGAAGCAATTCAAATGGTCGAGTGGTAGTCATGATAGTCTTCGCTGGAAGCTTGTCTTTGTCATCTTCTCAGCTTCACAGGCTCCGCATAAGTGATCCTTGAGGAATTTGACATTCTCAATGCCAATGACATGCTTCTTCTTCGAGAGCGTGTGCAGATTCCTAATGCCAGCATGACCAAGTCGTCGATGCCATAGCCAGCCTTTTGAAGCTTTTGCAAGTAAGCATACGGCCGGTTGTGGTCCTGTAGAGAAATCAACAATGTACAAGTCTCCTCTCCTAAAGCCTTCGAAGACTTTGGAATTGTCAGCTTCCATGATCACAACACAACGATACTTGCCAAAAACAACAACCATATCAAGATCACAAAGCATTGAGATAGACATGAGGTTGTATCCTAAGGACTCGACAAGCATGACTTTGTCCATGTGTATGTCCTTAGAGATCGCAACCTTACCTAGACCCAATACCTGACTTTTGCCTTTGTCAGTGAAGATGATATGCTTCAGATGTGACGGTGATAAAGGAGCATCCATCAATAGATTCTTGTCACCAGTCATGTGATTTGTACATCCACTATCGAGGACCTGCTCATTGGCTTTGGGTTGATCATCCTGTAGATGAATTAGTGCAACTTACAAACTCATATACTTCATCAGTGAAGAATATGACATCAATATCATCAGATCAATTTCATCAAGCAATAGAACAGATAAATTGGTAGGAGGATGTGTGAAATGAAAGTTCATTTCATCATGATTACCCTGCGTCCTATCAGGCACTGTTCAGGTCTCCAGCAAATTCTTCAGACGTTTCGAACACGTCTGGAGACCTGACCCTGCATAAGAGATTAGTTCTTTTTCTTCACCACCCACATCTGAAGGGGTGGCAAAGAATTCATCACTCTGCGAGCACCATATGAGAAAGGTGGCATAGACGCCAGTCCACTTTGTTTCACATAAGGGGGGTTAGGGTAAGCATATGAATAAGCAGAGAATTTCTTTGATGACTTATGAACATAATGATTTGAAGAATAATGCACATATTCCTAGCCCTTAACTCTACCCTACGAAACAGAAGGGTTAGCACGATGATGATCATATGAGGACTTTGATCCTTTTGAGGAATTTGATCCATGTGAGGAATGAGGTCCATATGAGGACTTGGATCCATATGAAGAATTTGGTTCATATGAAGAAGTTGATCTGGGTTCCTGTTCTTCACAGGTGGTGTCATGAGGACATTCACCTGAAGACTTTCAAGACGACTTCTGGGAACCCAGATTTTCTTCATAGGTGAACCATTCCTGCAGTTAGAGCCAACATATCTAGCAAATACTTCACCATTCTGGTTTTTGAACAGTTTATAGTTGGAGTCAAATGACTCATCAGAAGAATGAGGAGATTCACATGTAAAGCCAGATAAGTTGGATGGATCAACTGGAGGTCCCTTTGCAGCAACCCATGAGGTTTTGGGGTACTGCTCAGGCTTCCAATATGTTCCATCTGCATTGAGTTTCCTCTCAAAGGAAATACCCTATTTCCTAGGGTTTCTGTTGAGGATCTTCTTTTTGAGCACATCACAAAGAGTCTGATGCCCTTTGAGGCTTTTGTACATGCATGTCATGTACAATTCCTTCAGCCCTGCATCATCAGTGATACTTGCATTGTCCTCAGATGAGGAATTAGTGATAGCAGAGACATACGAAGAATTTGTAGCATTGGAAGCATTTGAACATTCAGGTGAAGAATTAGCAGTTTCACATTCAATGCACTTCAGACATGGAGGAACAAATTCTTCCTGAGTAGCGCTGATTTGTTGAGCAAGTAGTGAATCGTGCTCCTTCTGAAAATCTTCATAATCCACTCTTAGCTTTTCAAGATCTTGCTTTCTTTGAATAAATTCATAAGAAAGCTTCTCGTGATCAGATAAGAGAGTGTTATGATGACCTTCAAGAATATCAAACTTGGACTGAAGTCTCTGAAGATTTTCAGTCAAGGTTTTAGTGCGATCCATTTCTTCACCCAACATATCACCACTTTTGTCTAGCATGTTTTGAACCTTTTCAAAGGTCTTTTGTTGTTTTACAGCAATTTTAGCAAGTTTAGAGTAGCTGGGCTTGAGATTTTCATCAGATTCATCCTCACTAGAGTCAGAGGAGGCGTATTTAGTTACTGTCGGTGTCAAAACCGACGGATCTCGGGTAGGGGGTCCCGAACTGTGCGTCTAGGCGGATGGTAACAGGAGACAAGGGACACGATGTTTTACCCAGGTTCGGGCCCTCTTGATGGAGGTAAAACCCTACGTCCTGCTTGATTGATATTGATATTGTGGATGTTTACAAGAGTGGATCTACCACGAGATCAAGGAGGCTAAACCCTAAAAGCTAGCCTATGGTATGATTGTAAGGGTTGATGTTGTTGTCCTATGGACTAAAGCCATCCGGTTTATATAGACACCGGAGAGGGCTAGGGTTACATAGAGTCGGTTACAATGGTAGGAGATCTACATATCCGTATCACCAAGCTTGCCTTCCACGCCAAGGAAAGTCCCATCCGGACACGGGACGAAGTCTTCAATCTTGTATCTTTATAGTCTTGAAGTCCGGTCGATGATGATAGTCCGGCCGATGATAGTTCGGCCGATGATGGTAATCCGGCTATCCGGACACCCCCTAGTCCAGGACTCCCTCAGTAGCCCCCGGACCAGTATTCAATGACGATAAGTCCAGCATGTGTATAGTCTTCGGCGTTGCAAGGCGGGTTCTCCTTCAAGTTCCATGTACCGGCCGAACAGTGTCCGGCTTCCTCATCAATGTTGTGCTTCTCGGCTTCCACGCCCAATAATGGCCTTCTTCCACGCGTCGCACGAATGCGAAAAGCCAGGGTGTCTTTTATGTTTTCCCCCTAGTTGTGCGAATAATCTGCCTATAAGAGAGGCAAGAATCCAGATCCAAATCACCATCTTCCTCCCGCGAATACTCATCGGAGCGCTTTCGACCAAGAATCCAATCCATCATGGACCATCAACGCAGCTCCTCTTCTCGCGCTCCCAGCCCTCTGCCAGGAGATTGGAGGAGATGCTCTGTTCCGCACAACGAGCTGGTGAAGCTCCAAATGGGGGGATATCTCCCTCCGGCCTTCATGGTTCCGGTCCGAGCCGGGCTAGCCACCTACAAAGGTGGGAAGCAAGCGGAGGCTACCCCAAGTCCCAACAAAGGGGAGCGGGTATGCTCGGATTTCCTGTACATCCGTTCCTCCGCGGGCTCCTGGAGTTCTACGGACTCCAGCTTCATCACCTCACGCCCGCCTCGATCCTGCATATTGCGGGTTACGTAGCTCTTTGCGAGCTATTCCTGGGCGTCGAGCCCCATTTCGCGCTGTGGAAGAGGTTGTTCTGCCTTGTACCCCTCTCTCACGAGGGGTCCATATATCAAGTGGGCGGCGCCGAAGTATGGCGCATTGCAGGGACCGGATATCCATCCGGAACCCCTAAGAAGGTGTCCGAAGACTGGCCTTCGGAATGGTTTTATATAGAAGACGCTCCGCTGCCGAACCCTGTTCGGATCGGCCTCCCGGAGTTCAGCAATGCTCCTCTGAAGAAATGCCTTAGTTGGCGTCCGCGGAGCCCCCAACTGGAGGAAGACAAGAGCGTCCATTATTTGATGGGCCGGATAAGGTTACTGGCCCATTTCAAGTTGACCATGATTGGAGTCATGGCAACATGCATTATGCGGGGGGTGCAGCCACTACAATACAGGGGCCACCCCATGTGGGATTTCAACGGGGAGGATGATGCCACCCGCCATGGCCGCAAAGGGTCGGATTCGGCCGAAGACCTGGTGAAGATCCTGTCCGGCCTGTATAAGGGGGAGAAGGAGGATTTCCTTCGGACGAACCCATTAAATGGGTTCTCCATGAATAATCCCCGGCCTTGGGTAAGCGAACACTCCGCGCGTCCAACCCATGCCTTTGAAATTTAAGTTTCTTATATTGTGTTCTTCTTTCGACGCAGGAGCTGCGTCGGATGGTGGAGGACATGCTAAGTCCAGCTTCGCAACCTGAAGACGATCCGGACATAGGAGTGGAGCTAATCGACGAGGTGTTCCATCAGCTTAGCTTGGATAATGCTTTAGTCGCCATTACGGCCGACTATCCCGGGCTATATCCGGCTTCCCAGGTGATTGTGACCGAAGTCCTGACACCATTATTCCCTCCTTGCTTATTTTTGACCACCGTATATGATGACGCTGTGCAGGAGGCGCCTCTAGGGCGAGAAGCCGAGCCCGCGGTGGCTGACCATCAAAGGCCAGTCCGGACCAGTAGGCGGAAGAGGAGCGTGGCTGGACTGAAACGTCGCCGCAAAGGTATAGCTCACAATTCATTATTTGGAGCAACGTTCCTAGGAAGCGTTTGAGTGCTCATGACTTTTGTAGGAGAAAAGGCGCCCGCCGGACTGCGGGCGTAGAGGTTGCCAATCCGGCCTCTACCAGCCAAGCTCCAGCGCCTGGTCCGGAGGGGGAGGCGAGCGCAAGGCGCGAGCCGGATACTCCTCCAACGGAGGATGCCGACAGACTGTCCGCCACCAAATCTGAGGTGGAGAGCGCCGTGAACCACAGGGGCCGCCGGATAGTTTTTCGTGACGCGTGCTTCTCCCCTGAGGCGTTAGATGCCTTTAACGCAGGGGACGCGTACCTCCGTGCCGCTCAAGATGGTTTGACCAGGGCCACGGAGCAGTATGTAAAAGACATACGGGTAAGAGAATTTAATAGTTATATATGCCAGTAGCCCCCGAGACTTAAAGTAGTTATATTAACTGATTTAAGGATCATATGAAACACAGGGTCTTATCGAGAAGAATACCCAACTATCTCAGGAGCTGCAAGAGTGTAAGGCTCAACTTGATGCCGCACTCGCTGCCGCAGCAGGAAACATAGGGACCTCTCCTGGTAACACATTATTTAAAAGATAAGTAGTGTTTGGCTTGTGCGCAAGTCTGATAATGACATTGCAGGTGCTGCCGGACAAGATCCGGACAGGCAAGAACTTCTGCGCCAGCTGAAGGCCGGCGAGAGGGTGCTGCATAAGGTGCAGCACGAAAGGAACAAACTCCAGGATGCCCATGCCCAGCTTGGAGAAGAGCTGAAAGGCGTTCGGGCCGAGCTGTCTGGCTCCGTTAAGGAGAATCAGCGGCTTCGTCGCGGCATCTATAGTAAGTGCTTGAGCGAACTCCTTTGAAAAGAAGAGTTCGGCGAGGAAGTCAATTGACAAAATATGTCTGTAGGTATACTCACAGGTCGCCCTGCGGAGGAGGTGCCCGTATCAATGGGTGATCAACTTCCCGAGTTGCTGCAACTGATCGAACGAGTTCGGCAGGCAATGAGTGGCGTCATCCAGGCTTTATGGCCAGCCTTCTCCCTACCCGAGGGCCTTGGGGAGCTTGCGGAAAAGCTTCAGGGAGTGCGGCAGCGTTTCCATTTATGGAAGATTTTAGCCTGCCGCCAAGGTGCCAGGGAGGCCTGGGCCATGGTGAAGACGCGGTACAAGAAGGCGGATCCCAACCACATGGCCGAAGTCGGACCTGTGGGGCCCGATGGGAAGGAGATCCCTGTAAGTTTAGTATACGGCCAAGTAGAGTTGGCCGCTAAGTTTTCCCAACAGGACTGTAAATTAGACAGCCTGTTAGACGGGATTGAGGAAGAATACAGTCAGTCAATTTGACAATGTATTATAAAATGACATGTAAAATGCCTTCTAGCCGGATTGTAGATCGTTTGTCTTTGCCAACCTTTTCGCTTCGACCTCGGGACCCTAGAGTCCGGAGTGTGTCCGAATACCCTCTCGGTTATGAAACAACCGGGGTATGCATGGAGACCAGGCGTAGGGGTCATTAGTGCTTTATCAGACAAGTGCCCAACTAGTTATGTTATATTACATGGTTAGTAAGAAACATCTTCCAGGGAGAATAGTTCCGTTAAGAGTTCCTTTCCTCTGGGGGTGGCATGCCCTAAAGTGCATGTCCAGACTGCGAAAAAAGCAGAAAAACATCTGGGGGCAGATAAATAAGTAGGTAAAATCATCTTTCAAGTCACCGACCGAATATTCCCTTAAGAACGCTAGCTTTCGGCTTCACCCAGTCTGAGGTACACATCCGGCTGACCCGGCAGTAACAATTGTAGAGGTGCTCCCTTTACCTCCTAGCCGAACAATCGGGAACGTAGGGGTAAGCACAGGAGCCAGGCAACCCAGCTTGGCCAAAACTTAAGTCATATCGATGCATATAATGGTGAATAAAAGGTACATGTGGAAGCTTGACACATGTGCTGGGCATGAAGCCCTTATAATTTAAGCTTCTGGTAAAGAAGCCCCCAAGTATAATGAGTGCGGATGGCACATCAAGTGTGTGCGAACAATGCGCAAGTAGGCCCTTAAGGGCTTTTTGATAGGAGATTAAGAGAAGAAAGAGAAATAAAAGACAGCTGAAGTATAAAAATTTGAGCAGGGGAAGAGGACAAACTCTTAGTCCGGCGCTAGGCATAGAATCTTCGGAGGCGGGCTGCGTTCCATGGGTTCGCCTCGAGTCGGTTATCCGACGCATTTCGTAGACGGTACGCTCCGCCGGTCAGGACTTGATCGATAATGAAGGGGCCCTCCCATTTGGGCTTGAGCTTGTCCTTTTTCTTGTCCGGCAGGCGTAGCACTAGTTTGCCAACGTTGTAAGTCTTGGCCCGTACTTCTCTGCTTTGATATCTTCGAGCCTGCTGCTGATAGAATGCGGAACGAGCCTTGGCGACGTCGCATTCTTCCTCCAATGCATCCAAGCTGTCCTGCCGATCCAGCTCGGCCTCTCTTTCTTCATACATGCGCACTCGAGGTGAGTCATGAATAATGTCGCAGTGCAGAACTGTCTCTGTGCCGTACACCATAAAAAATGGTGTGAATCCGGTAGTACGGTTGGGCGTTGTCCGCAGCCCCCAGAGTACGGAGTCGAGCTCCTCTACCCAGTGCGTGTCTGATTTCGTAAGGGACCGCACTAATCTGGGTTTAATGCCGCTCATTATTAGACCATTTGCTCGTTCCACTTGACCGTTGGTTTGAGGATGATAGACTGAAGCGTAATCGAGCTTAATGCCCATATTTTTGCACCATGATTTAACCTCGTCGGACGTAAAGTTCGTGCCGTTATTGGTGATGATGCTGTGCGGGACACCGTAACGGTGTACAACCCCGGATATGAAGTCTATCACTGGTCCGGACTCTGCCGTTTTAACTGGCTTGGCCTCTATCCATTTGGTGAATTTATCCACCATGACCAATAGGTACCTTTGCTTGTGGGTTCCCCCTTTAAGGGGTCCAACCATGTCAAGCCCCCAGACCGCGAATGGCCAGGTAATGGGTATAGTTTTGAGGGCGGTGGGTGGCATATGGCTCTAATTAGCAAAGAGCTGACAACCGACGCATCTTTGGACTAAGTCCTGAGCATCGGCCCGGGCCGTCGGCCAATAAAATCCTGTACGGAATGCCTTTCCTACGAGGGCCCGGGCTGCTGCGTGGTGTCCGCCTAGTCCGGCATGAATTTCAGCCAGGAGGTTTCGCCCTTCCTCTTCGGAGATACACCTTTGAAGGACTCCGGTTGTGCTTTTCTTATAAGGTTCTCCCTTGTGGACCTTGTAGGCTTTACATCGCCGAACTATGCAGCGGGCCTCATTTTGGTCTTCGGGAAGTTCCTGCCTAAGTAAGTAGGCTAGGAATGGTTCTGTCCATGGGGCGATTACGACCATTATGCCGTGGGCTGAAGGTGTTATTTCAGCGGCGGAATCGCCGCTTATGTCAAATTGCTCTGTGTCGGTTGGTGTGGCTGCTTCCGGTTTGTTATTTCCGGACTCCTCTTCCCATAGTACGGATGGCTTGAACAACCGTTCAAGGAAGATGTTTGGAGGGACAGCGTCACGTTTTGCGCCGATGCGTGCCAATACGTCGGCCGCTTGGTTATTATCCCTGGCTACGTGATGGAATTCGAGTCCGTCGAACCGAGCTGACATTTTTAGGACAGCGTTGCGATATGCTGCCATTTTCGGATCCTTGGCATCAAAGTCTCCATTTATTTGAGATATTGCGAGGTTTGAATCCCCGCGCACCTCTAGGCTTTGAATGCCCCTGGAGATTGCCATCCGGAGACCATGTAAAAGGGCCTCGTATTCGGCTGCGTTGTTGGAGTCCGTGTACATTATTTGAAGTACGTATAGGACCGTGTCACCGGTCGGGGACGTCAATACGACGCCAGCCCCAAGTCCGGCCAACATTTTAGAGCCGTCGAAGTGCATAATCCAATTGGAGTATGCGCCGTACTCTTTAGGGAGTTCGGCTTCGGTCCATTCAGCGACAAAGTCAGCCAAAACTTGTGACTTTATAGCTCGCCGAGGTTTGTAAGTTATATCGAATGGTAAGAGCTCAATGGCCCATTTTGCAATCCTGCCCATTGCATCGCGGTTGTTTATAATGTCATTGAGTGGTACTTCAGAGGCCACTGTTATCGAACACTCTTGAAAGTAGTGTCGGAGCTTCCGGGATGCCATGAACACTACATACGTGATCTTCTGATAGTGCGGGTAACGGGACTTGCAGGGGGTTAACACAGTGGATACGTGGTACACTGGTTTTTGAAGAGGGAATTTATGCCCTTCTGTCTCTCATTCGACGACGAGTACCGCGCTTACAACTTGATGTGTTGCTGCGATGTATAACAACATTGGTTCGCCCAGGTTGGGCGCAGCCAGGACCGGATTCGTTGCCAATATGGCCTTTATTTCTTCGAGTTCGACGGTGGCAGCATCCGTCCACTCGAAGTGCTCGGAGTGCCTGAGGAGGCGATAGAGGGGCAATGCCTTTTCTCCTAAGCGGGAGATAAAGCGGCTGAGGGCCGCCCCGCATCCAGTCAATTTCTGGATCTGTTTGAGGTTTTTTGGAATATCCAGCTGTGATAGAGCTCGGATCTTGGCCGGATTTGCTTCAATTCCTCTACCGGATACAATGAAGCCCAAGAGCTTTTCGTCTGGTACTCCGAAAACGCATTTTTCCGGATTCAGCTTGATATCTTATGCTCGGAGGTTGTCAAATGTGACCCTCAAGTCGTCTACTAGAGTTTCGACGTGTTTAGCTTTGACGACTACGTCGTCTAAGTATGCCTCTACTGTTTTGCCGATCTGGGTAGCCAGACATGTCTGAATCATGCGCTGATATGTTGCGCCAGCGTTTTTAAGTCCGAAGGGCATCGTGTTGAAGCAGAATGGTCCATATGGAGTAATGAATGCCGTTGCGGCTTGATCTGCTTCTGCCATCTTGATTTGATGATAGCCGGAGTATGCGTCCAGGAAGCACAATGAATCGTGCCCTGCAGTGGCATCGATGATTTGGTCGATGCGGGGGAGGGGGAATGGATCCTTTGGGCAGGCTTTATTTAGGTCTTTGAAATCGACACATAGGCGCCAGGATTTGTCCTTCTTTGGTACCATTACCAGGTTTGCTAGCCAATCCGGATGTTTGATGTCTCTGATGAATCCGGCTTCCAATAGTTTGGCTAGTTCCTCTCCCATTGCCTGTCTTTTGGGTTTGGAAAATCGTCAAAGAGCCTGTTTAACTGGCTTGAATCCTTTTAGGATGCTTAGGATGTGTTCTACCAATCTGCGTGGGATTCCGGGCATATCCGAGGGGTGCCAGGCGAAAATGTCCCAATTTTCCCGAAGGAATTCTCGCAGTGCGGCGTCTACATCAGGGTTCAATTGTGCCCCGATGGAGGCCGTCTTTGTCGGGTCCGTTGGGTGGACCTGGAATTTTACTATTTCATCTGCTGGTTTAAAGGAGGTGGACTTGGACCTCTTATCGAGTATCACATCGTCCCTATTCACCGTAGAGCGCAGCGTGGTGAGTTCCTCTGCCGCTAGGGCTTCGGATAGTGCCTCCAGCGCTAATGCGGCTGTCTTGTTTTCGGCGCGGAGTGCTATGTCCGGATCACTAACGAGAGTGATTATTCCGCCGGGCCCAGGCATTTTGAGCTTCATGTACCCGTAATGGGGTACGGCTTGGAAGATTGTGAATGCCTCTCGTCCTAATATAGCATGATATCCGCTGTTGAACGGGGCCACTTGGAACGTGACTTCTTCGGATCTGTAATTGTCCGGCGAGCCGAATACCACATCGAGTGTGATTTTTCCTATGCAGCGCGCTTCCCGGCTAGGGATTATTCCTCTGAAGGTTGTGCTTCTTCGCTCAATGCGGCTCCAGTCTATTTCCATTTTTTGAAGGGTTTCCTCGTAGATGAGGTTTAATCCGCTGCCGCCATCCATGAGCACCTTGGTAAGTCGAAAGTTCTCCACTATCGGACTGAGGACCAATGCGGCTGGTGCTTGGGCTGTTCGGAACTTAGGTTCGTCGCTGGCGTTGAAGGTGATGGCCGCGTCGCTCCAAGGATTTGTTGTGGCTACTTGGTAGACTTCGGCGAGGCTGCGGATTGTTCGTTTCCGCATATTGTTTGATGCGAAAGTCTCGAAGACTGTTGATACCGTACCGGTATTGTTGGTGTGGTTTCCCGGGGCTAGAAGCTCCTCGCCACTTTTGGCCACCTGCCATAATATCCAACATGCTCGAAGGCTATGTGTTGGGACGGCGCCCTCTGTACTGTGAATTGTACAGGGTCTGCTGAGCCATCCCCCCAGTATGGTTCCGTTCCCTTTAAGGGGTTTCTGTTTTTTGGTTCTTGCACCTGGTGCCTGAGTGTGATGCACCCTTTTGTTGCGGACTGGGGCTGTATCCGGGGCCGGATTGTCCCAAAACCTATTTTCGGTTTTCCGGAAACTCTCTATCGCACAGTACTTTTATACTATGGATGCCAGGTCGGCGAAGCGTGTGATTTCACGACGGCTGACGGCGTTCAAGATTCCCTCGTCCGTGCAATTATTGTAGAAAATTGAGATTGTGTTTTCCTCTCGGCAGTCCTTTATCCTGTCCATAACCAGGAGGAATCTGGCCCAGTAGTGATGTACTGTTTCAGCGGGCTCTTGCCGGATTAGAGATAGATCGCATATATCTGGTCGGGTGGATGGAACTAAGTCCGGAACCCTACCCATCTCAAGGCTCGAAGGCCGAGAAGTTTCCAAATTTGGAAGCTTTGATTGCTGGATGTTGTCCAACGAGTCCGGAACGAGGCCTGATCTTAAGTTCATCGCTCGATCGAAGTCCGTCCCTCTGCGGGAATCCGGCATGGAGGGTTTGGGGGCCCGAACATGACTAGTTTTTAATACAGGAGAAGAGTCGCCGCATTGTTCTTCTACCACCGCAATGTGGTGGGTGACCTGGGGAGAGTTAATCTCTCTCAGATCGATTTTAAGCCCAATCTGATCGTAGTCTGTAGCGACTCCCAGGGCGGCGATCCGATCCAAGAGTTTGTTTACAGATGAGAGCTCTGCCGGATCTAGATGCTCGGCGAATTCCGAGTTGACGTGAAGATTGCTCTCGATGACCCGAGAGGTCATCGTGGAAGCGGTGGCCGGACAGGCGGTCATAAGAAAACCTCCTAGCCGTATAGTTTGGCCGGCTGCCAAGGCTCCATTGGCGAAGATACCGTCCTTGAAGACGGGAAGAGGCATCCTTCCTATCGGTGACGGCATAGAGGAACTCTCAATGAAAGCACCAATGTCGGTGTCAAAACCGGCGGATCTCGGGTAGGGGGTCCCGAACTGTGTGTCTAGGCGGATGGTAACATGAGACAAGGGACACGATGTTTTACCCAGGTTCGGGCCCTCTTGATGGAGGTAAAACCCTATGTCCTGCTTGATTGATATTGATATTGTGGATGTTTACAAGAGTGGATCTACCACGAGATCAAGGGGGCTAAACCCTAAAAGCTAGCCTATGGTATGATTGTAAGGGTTGATGTTGTTGTCCTACGGACTAAAGCCATCCGGTTTATATAGACACCGGAGAGGGCTAGGGTTACATAGAGTCGGTTACAATGGTAGGAGATCTACATATCCGTATCGCCAAGCTTGCCTTCCACGCCAAGGAAAGTCCCATCCGGACACGGGACGAAGTCTTCAATCTTGTATCTTCATAGTCTTGGAGTCCGGTCGATGATGATAGTCCGGCCGATGATAGTTCGGCCAATGATGGTAATCCGGCTATCCGGACACCCCTAGTCCAGGACTCCCTCAGTTACCTTGGCACCCTTTGCCATGAAGCAATAGGTTGAAGCGTAGTCATCATTGCCTTCATCAGTCTTGTTGGTGAAACCATTTTCTTCAGAGTTGAAGATAGACTTGTTGACGAATGCAGTAGCGAGAGCTAGGCTCGCCACACCAGACTCGGACTCCTCAGATGCCTCCTCGTCCACATGTTCCTCAGTTTCAGCCTCGGAGTCCATTTCCTTACCAATGAATGCCCGAGCCTTCTTGGAGCTGCTCTTCTTGAGAGATGAAGACCTCGAGGATTTTGATGATGAAGACTTTGAAGGCTTCTTCTTCTTCTTCGCGTCATCAGAACTGTAATCCTTGTATTTCTTCTTCTTTGATTCCTTATCCCACTGAGGACAATCTTGGATGTAGTGACCAGGTTTCTTGCATTTGTGGCATAGCCTCTTCTTGTAGTCACTACATGAGGAATCATTGCTCCTTGAGGGTTTTCCAAAGCAACCACGTCTTGAGAACTTTTGAAATTTCTTCACGAGCAGTGCTAGTTCCTGGCTCAGTTCTTCAGGGTCACCAAGGCTGTTAGCAGAGTCTTCATCTTCAGACTCAGAGACTGCCTTGGCCTTCAGAGCACGTGGTCTGCCATAGCTCGAACCATAGAGATCTCTCTTCTCAGCAAGCTGGAACTCATGAGTATTTAGCTTCTCGAGGATATCAGCGGGATCAAGTGACTTGTAGTCAGCACACTCTTGAATCATCAGTGCCAGAGTATCAAATGAAGAATCGAGCGATCTCAGCAATTTCTTCACCACCTCACGGTCGGTGATGTCAGTGGCACCAAGCGCTTGAAGCTCATTTGAGATGCCAGTGAGGCGATCGAAGGTTTGCTGAACATTTTCATTGTCGAGTCTTTTGAAGCGGTTGAAGAAATTGCGAACTTCTGAAATTTCTTCACGAGCAGTGCTAGTTCCTGGCTCAGTTCTTCAGGGTCACCAAGGCTGCTAGCAGAGTCTTCATCTTCAGACTCAGAGACTACCTTGGCCTTCAGAGCACGTGATCTGCCATAGCTCGAACCATAGAGATCTTTCTTCTCAGAAAGCTGGAACTCATGAGTATTTAGCCTCTCGAGGATATCAGCGGGATCAAGTGACTTGTGGTCAGCACGCTCTTGAATCATCAGTGCTAGAGTATCAAATGAAGAATCGAGCGATCTCAGGAATTTCTTCACCACCTCATGGTCGGTGATGTTAGTGGTGCCAAGCGCTTGAAGCTCATTTGAGATGTTAGTGAGGCGATCGAAGGTTTGCTGAACATTTTCATTGTCGAGTCTTTTGAAGCGGTTGAACAGATTGCGAAGAAGATCAACACGAGAGTCACCTTGAGTTGAGACTCCTTCATTCACTTTGGACAGCCTATCCCAGATAAGCTTAGCAGTTTCCAAAGCACTCACTCTTCCATACTGTCCTTTGCTTAGATGGCCACATATGATATTCTTCGCTTGAGAATCGAGTTGCTTGAATGTCTTTACATCAGTAGCGTTCAGAGAAGGTGTGACTGAGGGAACACCATTTTCCACAACATACTAGAGATCGTTGTCAATTGCCTCAAAATGCATTCGCATCTTATTCTTCCAGTAGGGGTAGTCCGTTCCATCAAAGGTAGGACACCCAGCAGAGACCTTGATCATACCTGCGGTCGACATAACTAAAACTCCAGGCGATTAAACCAAAATCACACAGAACAAGGGAGTACCTCGCTCTGATACCAATTGAAAGTGTGTTATATCGACTAGAGGGGGGTGAATAGGCGATTTTTATGAATTCTTCATTGAGGAATTTGCTGGTAAGGAAATTCCTGAGTGAAGAACTACTTGCAGCAGAATAAGTACTCAGAAGTAAACATAACAGAACACAAGCATAGTCATCATGATGAAATGAAGACAAGCACGGAGTACAGAAAGTGTAAACACAGGATAACGCAAGAAAGAAGACGGGCAGACTGAAGAAATTGAGCTGAGGAAATTGAGAAAGTCTTCAGTTGAAGTCCTCAAACAGATATGAATAGACACACAACAACAGACATGAGGAAATGAAAGAGTTGAGGAAATAGAACCAGTTAGCTCGGTGAAGACAATGATTTGGTAGACCAGTTCCAACTGCTGACTCAGTTGTACATCTGGTTGGAGCGGGTGAGTATTTAAACTCGAGGACACCCAGTCCCGAACACACAGTCCTCACTGTATTCTCCTTGAGCTAAGGTCACATAGACCTCGCCCAATCACTCGTGGTAAGTCTTTAGGTGACTTCCGAACCTTCACAAACTCGGTCACTCAGCAATCCACAATTCCTCTTGGATGCTCTAGACCTTGACGCCTAACCGTCTAGAAGAAGCACAGTCTTCAAAGGAAACAAGCGTTGGATCCACGCAGGATCAATATCTTCAGTGATGCTCAATCACTTTGGGTTTGTAGGTGTTGGGTTTGGGTTTTCCTCACTTGATGATTTTCGCTCAAAGTCCTCAGAGGATGGGATGCTCTCAAATGACAAGTGTCAGTTTCTCTCGGAGCAGCCAACCAGCTAGTGGTTATAGGGGGTGGCTATTTATAGCCTAGGGAGCAGCCCGACATGATAATACATAAATGCCCTTGTCTGATATGACCGTTAGGTGGGTAGATATTTTGGAACAGCTGGCGCATAGCACAACAATGGTTGGAATTTTGACTATCAAAATCCTCAGGGCTATCATGTTCCTCACTGTGTAGGCAATTCGCACAGGCAAATTCCTAACTCCTCAGTCAGAACAAATTCCTCAAAGACTAGAAGAACTTCGTCTCTGTCACTGAAGAATATGACTGAACTGTATGAGATTTCCAATGGCTTCACTCGAAGGGATTGGTAGGTGTAGGATTTTGAGTTGAACATCACATGGAAATTTTTCCTTAGTATCTCCTCGACCACCTTTAACAGTACGGTGTTTCCTATGACTCAAGAAAGAGAAAATGAAACTACGAAAACAAAAGTCTTCACGCTTCATGTTCCTCGAATGATTGCCAAGTCTTCAGGGTCACACCAATTTCTTCACTTTCAAAGTCTTCAGAAAGTCTTCAGTAATCCAAAGTCTTCAGTTGAAGAACATCATTTTTAGGGGTCGAATTTCTCTGTAAATATCAAACTCCTCATAGACTTATAGACCCGTGTACACTCACAAACGCATCAGTCTCGTAACCTATAAGTCTTCAATACACCAAAATCACTAAGGGGCACTAGATGCATTTACACGCGTGTTCATTGCTGCTGTTTCTTCACAATACCGGCGCAGATGGCTTCCTCCTCTACGGCGCCCGCGCCTCCACATCAGCCTCCTCTGCCGCCACGATACGGGCCTCGGCAGCCCTTATCCTCCCCTTCCCTCGGCAACTCTTACATAGATTATTTTGTAAAATAAGGACGAATTGTGATTGTTTGATGGCTAAGAACATAGTATGCTTGGTTTCAAGAGACTTTATTGTTTAAAACATTAACATCTGAATAGATCATTACTTGTTCATGAGAAGTTTTATGAGAGGGAGTTGGTGTTTATATATAATATATAAAGATGTTAGTAAATGTGGTGTTGTCATGTCTATATTCTTTATTATTGACACTTCTCTCAATAAATTTGTGGTCATGTTTATTGAGGCCGGTATTTGCTTGGGGACAAGCGGAGTATAAGCTTGGGAAACCTGATACATCCATTTTGCATCATTATTTCCTATTATAATCTAGTCTATGTCAATGATATATTCACATTACGATGCAATTCTAATGTATTTTCACTCTTAAATTGCAAGATAAACAAAGATAGGGGAATTATCAGACATCTGGAATTCTAAACCAAAAATACAAGAGAAGGAAAACCAATTTCCTGGAGCTCCAAGAGCAGCGGGAATTTTATCGAATTATTTAAAGTATGAACCTAGGATCCAGAAGATGGCCAGAGGGGACCCAACAGGGCGCGCCACGTCCTAGGCACACACCACATGGTCGCATTTTCCCTTGGTGGCTCTTCTCGCCACGCCCTTTTGCCATAAATTCCCATTTGCCCTAGAAAAATTCACATAAAATTTTCAAGACTTTCTGCCGCCATCTGCCAGGCGAAACCTGGACGGAGCACTTTTTCTCTCCGGCAGAGTGATTCTGTCACAGAAACTTTCCTCCGGAGGGGAAAATCAAAGCCATCGTACTCACCAATGCTCTGTTCATCATCGTAGTCATCATCTTCATCGACATCTTCACCAACTGCATCTCATCTCCAAACCCTAGTTCATCCTATTCAATCTTTTTATCAAATCTCAGATTGGCACCTAAGAGTACTTGTATGTGTTGATTACACATTGTAGTTGATGCATATGGGATTTATCAGAGGTAGATTGTTCATCAAATATTTATATCCACTTATCATCATCCATATAACATCTTGTGAGTAGATCCATTAGTTGAAGGACATAGGAGAAGTTTTGTTACTAGTACTCGTGTGAAGTTGACTATTGTTTTTGATGATATGTTGTGGTTGTTCTTTCTCTAGTGGCGTTATGTGAGCGATGACTACATGACACTCCATTATTTTTGGCCTAGGGGGAGTTTTTTTGGACATTGTTGAATTAGTTTGTAGATGATGGGTCGCATGAGTGATAGATACTCAAACCTCAGTTTATGAATTATTTCGGGGCTGTTTTGGATCATATGGTTTAATGATATGATTAGATTTATCTTAATTATTTTTCTTGTATTTGCGGATGTTTGCATGGAGGGTACAATCATACATAGGTATTTTTTCAATTAAGGACATTATCTTAGCCCTGTTCCACCCACACGACAATTAACTTACTAAATCCTGGTGAAAGTAACTTGACGAGATTCTTGTGTGTCTTCAAGAGCGTTTTAGCTTAGCATACATAATAATTGGGTCACTTGTTGCACTCTATTACTTTTGTTATTATTTATCTTGTTACAAATATCTTACTGTCAAACTATCTATGGAACTATCATTATAGTGAAATTTGGTTGAAAACTACTTGCCAAATACTTTTGTTCGTCATTAGGTTTACACTCTTACTTATTAAAAGACTACAATAGACCCTCTATACTTGTGGGTCATCCAGTAGTCCATTCTATCCGCGCAAATGGCGCTTAGACCGCTGGGCCTGGTGGCGGGAGGCGTGTGACCACTGCCTTGTTGGAAGTGGTGCGGCCCATCTGGTGCCCCAACGTCGGGGCAACGATGCAACCGCTCTGTTGGCGCTTCTTCCCTGCGGTGTCGGGATCTAAGTCGTAGGTTACCGGCGGCATGCATGGTCCCGACTTGGGCACTAATATGGTGCGGCATGCCCGCCATGCTAGATAGAGGGCGTGGGAGATAGTTGCAGCCCTCGCAGCCGAAGTCGTGGAGGCAGAGTTGCACTGCGCTGCGAAGCCCCTACAGGTGACTGGCACCCCCTGGTGTGGCATCCAATTCGTGGGTGTGTTGGGCTACGATCATGAGGGGCCTATCGTGAACCGCACCTCCACCGGTGACGTCTATGCCACGATGTCAGATGAGGAAGAGTAGGTCATGAGAGACGGCGACACCATCCGTCTCATGTGGGGCAATCACTGTCCTATGCCATACACTACTTTGCCGGCGACTGAACCTTCACTTTTGCGGGTCCCATGGCCGTTAGACATGGGCACAAAAAGGAACAACCAGAATGGACACGGCGAAGCTTAGACGGTTCTATGTTGCATGTAAGTGCATGAGTTTAAGGTTTGATAATCCGATTGTGGAATACTCCCTCCGTTCCAAAATATAGGAGGGCTCCTTTGATTCAAAGGAATTATATAGGAATTTTGGAGGATTGAAATCCCTAGGATTTTTTTCCTATGTTGGTCCTTTGAAGATTGGTTCCCATAGGAATTGTTCCTATGAAATATTTTGTACTACATTTCAAAGGAAATCTAACATCCACTCCAACCTCCTTTTACAATTCTTTTGTTTTTTTCCCGTGACATCAAACACTCTTTGCTAATCCTATAGGATTCAAGTGGGCATGCCACTTCAATACTCTATGTTTCCTATTCCCACGTTTTCATAATCCTGCGAATCAAAGAGGCCCATAGTGTGCTCATGTTTCTTGAGGTTCAACTTTGACCATAAATTTAATCAACAAGACCGACTACGGCAGGAGAAAAAAATTATATAATTGAAAACTTCTTTCGAATACGAATTTATTGGTATAACTTTTGCTTCCGCCGCAGTCGGTCTCATTGGTTAAATTTAAGGTCAAAATTGAAGTATGGAAACTGAGAACGCACTATATTTTGAACGTAGGGAGTATGACATTTGAGGGTAATTGGTCACTATGCACGGGCCGCCTGAGCACATGGACGGATGTTCAGAATGATTAGAGCAAACAAGTATATCAATGAATCAGCCCATGCAGGATAAGTTTTTGTAAAACCAGAAAACCATCGAATTTCAAACTGTAAAGATTCAGTCAAAGAAGGATTCTCAAAGAAGTGCAGCCTCTCTCTCTCTCACCACGTGAATTCCAGCCTACGCTCCACGGCTGAAAAGGCTACGCCCGCCGCAGCAGCTCGTCCAGTCCCATCGACCCGCCGCAGAGCGTGCACGTCGTCTCACATGACACCGCCCATCCTCCTCCTTTACTGTGCGCGACAGACGAGGCACCAGCCAAGCCAAAGCTTTCTCTCTCGCATCAACTTCCCACGTCCCAAGAACTAGCAAGACCAGCAGGCGACGCCGCTGGAAATCGCCGCTCTCGCTCAGACCATCCTCCGGCGCCCGCTCCGACGTACGTAAATCCTCTCGGCTCTGCCTGCCCATCATAGTGTCCTTTAAGCCGACGATCTGTGTGTAGATCGCCGCGAAGCACTTCTTTTCTTGCGCCCAATCCATCGTAGTACTACTAATGTTTTCTTCTTCCATTTTTCTTGGAAGAACAGCATGCCGGACAGCAGCGGCGCCACCGTGCTGGACGACCTGCCGGAGTGGCTCGTCGTCGAGGAGATCCTGGTCCGCCTGCCGGCCAAGGACGTGCTCCGCTGCCGCGCCGTCCGCAAGTCGTGGCGCGCCGGCACTTCCGCCGACAAGTTCGTCCTCGACCACCACCGGGTGATCTGGATGTTAAACCATGACCATACAGCTCAGTCCCCTGATTTCTTCGTCCTCGCTGTGGGCTCAGACCAGCCAAGACGCATCCAATGGCCGGAAGATTCAGGAAGATGGTTTCAGCTTGTCAGCCGGTACCCCGGTCACTCACCAGTCCACCATCGTGGTAGCCTGCACTGGGCACTCAACTTTGACATAACGGTGTTCGACACCGTAACCGAGACATTCCGGAAGATGAGCCGCCCAGCACAGCTGGGGCATATGGTGTCGTTGTTGGACATGGCCGGCGACCTTGCTTTGTACCACCTCACCGGTCATGGCGAGATAGATGTTTGGGTGTTGCAGGACTATGATGCCGAGACCTGGAGCTTGCAGTACCGGATTAACTTCTTAGAGATGGAGGCACTGCCACCGCTTAATTTGGAGGTGAAAGGTATCCGTAGCGTGGCCGTGATCAACGAGCGTGAGCTGTTGATCAAGCACTATCCTGACCGCCTGTTGCATTGTGACGTTGATGGTGTGTTCTTAGGGAATGTTGAAAGCGTAGATCGTCAATTCGGCTTGTCACTCACCGGGTATCGCCTCCAAGAGAGCATGATTTCCCTTCCATTGTTTGAGAAGCAACAAGAAGATGACGAGCCTCCGTTCATCATACTTCTATAAGATGATGCCGGGCTTGCCGGGCTGCTGGAGTGTTCTATCTCATATGGGTCATGTCTTCTGTTATTTGTTCTTTCTAATTCGTAGTAGAACTGAACTATAGGATGGAGGAAGCAGGCTTCTGCTATCATCATTTGGTGCTTGTTATGCTATCTTGAGCAGTTGAACACCATGTTATTGTTCTGAACAATGGAGTATCTATGCTTTATAACTGTTGTACTGTTCTCCCATGTTTACTTTTCAGTTTGTTTGAAATGTTGAAAAGCATGAAAGGCACTATTGCAGTTTGAAATATTAATTCATTCATGAGAAGTTATGGTGGTTTGGTTGCAGTTTGAAATGTTTATTCATTCATGAGAAGTTATGGTGGTTTGGTTGTTGAAATGGTTAGCTCGGTTATTCTCTTCTGTAGCGTAATATTTTGATCTTTCATGTTCGGTGTACACTTTGATCCTATTATTGCTTTTGGCATCTGGTCGCTCAGGCTCCTTGTTTGGAGATGTTTCTTTCTCAGGCATAGTTGTGAAGCTGGCAGCGATTTGGTACTGGTCATATGTAGTATGTGCCTGACTACTACACTGACAAGTAATTTTGATCACTAGTACCTCTGTTTTGTGTCTGATTGGTACAGATGAACAATACAGCTAGTATTGTTAAAAAAAACTGGCACCATAATTTTTTATTCCATTGACGTTCACCATGCCGGAGAGTAGAGCTTTGCTGAAGCTATTGTGCCCAGGATTTGGGCCCTTTTTGGGGGGTAAAAATAGGTTACAGGTTGTGCAATCTTAATCATCATGTTGTGTTCTGATGGAAGGCTGGTTATAGTCTGTTTACAATGTTGTTAGCTAGTGTTAGTTTACTGCTGGCTGCTCTTTGTCAGTTTTACTCAAAAAGAGGAGTCGCAGCCTCTAACACAAATCAGCCATGTTGTCTGTTCTTTTTCCTTTTTTGAGAAACATGGCATCTGTTCTTTGTTCTTACTACTATTAGTACTACATACACTTTGTATGGCTGAAGCATCGCTGCTGCTAACCATCTGTTCATGATTGTTATGCCGTCTTGAACATCATGTCAATGTTCTAAAGAATGGAGTATCTATGCAATAGTTTTCTTTTTCTAGTCTCATGCCCCATTATCAATTTCATTTTACATGCTTCAGAAGCACGAATTGCATGGCCGAAGTTCAGAAGAACTTCATGACAAATTATGGCATTTTAACTGTTGGACTGGTACTAAGGTACCCAATGGATTTCGTGTCAAGTTAGACAGACCTGGTCAAAATAGCTGTATAGAGTGAAAATTGACCTGTTTAATAGTGTCATATGGTGATCACGGAAGGTTTGGCCCTAGGATCAAAGGATGGGTAGGGCGAGCAGCGGTCGTGCCGGGCACCCCCGACGCCGGTGGTGAGGCAGGAGCTCTCGGCGGGGCGCTCTTTGGCAGGTACCCATTGTCATGATCACCGTAGGCAACTTCTGCCATATGAAGGGAACTTAAGCAACCAGTGAAAGAAATGCCCCAGAACCTGGTTGGCATGATGATCGCCGTAGAAACTCTCCAGTACTTCAGAAGTTAACCCAACATGAGCATACAAAATATTTGCAAGCTTTGTCCAAAATACTTTTTAAGACAGTGCCACCCAGAGATCTCTAAAAATTAAAGGATAAGAAACTAGTAGGTCATTTCAGGTGGCCACATGTCAACTAAACAGACTATTTTTGAGGCCTAACTCAAGATTAGCACATTAAATTTTGCGAGACTTGGTAGCCCTCTCGAAGACATCTAACATGAGAGCAGGATGGGATCTTTTGAGGTGTGCATACCCCTGGCTTGCCACCACATCATCCATTCTGTTTGAAGAGAGGATGAATTCAACACATGCATCTTTCAGATTGCTGCAGTGATGCTGATCAGCTAGCGCCAATGTTGTCGCCACAGTTTGAACATCAAGGCTCTTGCAGAGAACACCTTCGCATAACATCTTCATCCTGTCCATGGCGTACCTATCGGCGGCCACCAGCAGGTGCTTCACCATGTCCTGGTTCTGACCATCATCAAGGTCATCCATAGCAGCAGGCAGCGAATCTGTGTAGATGAAGTGAAGCAACGCCTTGAAAACAGGAGGCTCCATATCTTCGACGATTATGTTGTCACTCGCGGAACCGCTCAGGGGTCCATAGAGTTGAGCATCGAAGACCGGCGATCGCGTGGCGAGCATAATCTTGTGAGCATGGAAAACCTCGCCTTTAACCTCAAATGTCACATCTGCTCCTCTCCTCCCTTCCAGCAGTTTCTTGAGATGATTCGACAGGTCCGACGGCGGCACCTCAACATGTGCGGCGACCGAGACGGTCTCCTCCTCTTGCACCTGCGGCTGCTTGATAACCTTGACTTCACACTCAATCACCAGGCGGTCGTCCCGCAGGTACGGTGCTAGCTCACTCTGTTTTATGAACTTGTTAGCTCCATAGCCATCGGGATCTTCATCTGGGTCGACGGGGTGTACTTGCTGGTAAACCCGCGGACCATCGACGGCAGAGCACTGCTGGAGTCGATGAGCCTGAACTCGAAGTCCGCCCTGACCTCGACGTCCCTGGTGAGGAGCTCGAGGTAGACCGAGACATAGCCCCTGCACTCCTGGGATATGTCTCCATCGGGGTAGTAGCGGACGCACCAGTCGTAGCCGCCGACGGCGAAGGTGGCGGACCGTATGGACTCGCCGGCGCCCATACCCTTGTGCAGATGGTAGCCGGCGATGTTGAACACGTGCTTGCCCCTCGCCGTCTCGGAGGTGCACGTAGACACGGTCGTTAGCAGCGGTGGTGCCATTGCTGCAGTTTGTGCGGCGGCGGCGGTGGCGGCGGCGCAGATGGGGATATTTTCAGAGGGAATGGGGAATGCGAGGGCACAGAAGAGCTACAAGAAGCAAGCACAAGCGGAGGCCCATCAACTTGAGATCTTGGCCCACTTGCTACAACATCTCCATCAGTGCACATAACCAGCAGTAATTTTTTTCTCAAAAAAAAAACCCAGCAGTACATTTTGCTAAAAGAACCACCTCTACATTTCCCTAAAGAAAACCAGCTTGTCAACCACCTCTACATTTTACTTATTATCTTCGTTTATTTACTATGTATATTAAAAGCTGAATCTTATAAAGTTTCAATAACTCTGTAGAAAATAATATGAACATTTACAACAAAAAAATTTATGTTGTGAAGATATATTCAATTATTGATTTGGTATCTCCATAAACTTTGTTATAACTAACAGAGTTTGACATGAGAAAAAACAAATGTGCAGAGTAGATGAAAACGGAGGGTGTACGAGTTAAGAATGTAGGCCTAGGCATTCACATAGGGGGGAGCCGATCAGTCTAATTCTTCGATCTAATAATGTTTTCGGTTTTCACAAAATAAGGTCTTCTAAAATTTGGTCTTTGTGGATGAGAAGTAGGAAGAAGAGTGAGGGTATGTCACTGCGGTACCAGCCACCAGGATCAAGAAGGGCTGTTGGAGCATCGACTGGCTGGTTGGCATATGCTTGATCTCACGATGCCTCGTGCAGGAGAGAAGGTGAGCCGTGAAGGGCTAAGAGCATCTACAGCCGGGTGCCCTACATCTGTCTCAAACGCCCGGGCAGGCCGTTCGGTCACTGACCGGTCACAAAAAACTGACCCAACCGGAGCTCTCAAACGCCCGGATTGATCAGCACCCCTTATATATATCCGTCCCAAATGTTGGACGGATATGAGGCGGCATGCCCTGTCACGTAAGTCCGGCCCACCAATGGCCCACCCCGACCGCACAAAATCTCCCGTCCGGAAGAAACCCTAGCTCACTCTGCTCAGCTCCGCTCCCCAACACTCCCATTTCCCCAATCCGTCCAATCCCTAGCGCCGGCGAGCATGTCCAGCACCTGCGGCCACTCCAACGGTAGCTCCGGAGACGAGGAGGAGCTAGCGCTCCATATCGCGCTCGAGCGCTCACGGGTCGATACGGGCGGCAGCTCCAGGTCTGGTGGGACGCCACCTGTCGCCCGTCGCCGCAGCACCGGCACACGGATCTGCGAGGCCTGCCCGATCTGCTCCTCTCGCCCCACGTCCTCCTCCACCTCCGGCCGCTGCTCAGCGCGGGGGCATCGGTGGGTTCTAGTGCCTGCTCCGCCGATGCCGCGGATGCGGACTCCGGAGTCGGAGGCACGCCCTGCACACCGCGAGAGGCAGAGTGCAAGGTAGATGGGGGCAGGTCTGACGCGGCTGCGCAGTGCGCCCGCCGCCGCCGCGTGATGCCGGTGCCTGACGATGAGGACCGTCTCTTCGAGTGGGTGTGCCGTCGGTAACTTACTAAGGCGGAGACGAAGGCCCAACGGCTCCGGAGGATCAACGCCAAGCAACTCTGGCAGAGACGGTGAGGGTGGCCAAGCTGAAGTGCAAGCTAGACCACACCGTCCGGCGCTTGCAAGGCTACATCATCATCTCCGATTCATCCTCCGAGGACGGGTCCAACGGCTTCAATGTGGACCCACCTCTTGCCACAGGCTCCTATAGCTGCGTCGGCGACCGAAAGAGCAAAGGGCCGGCGAGGAAGTGGTGAAGCTCGCCTTCTCCTGTTTATAATCTAGTTGTAGTTCTAGTATGTAGTTACAATACTAGCAATATGCCCGTGCATTGCACAGAACATCAACATGCATTTTTTTACAAAACACCTGTTGTGATTGATCCATACGGGAGTAATCCCATGTGTAAAAACTAATGATATCTCGAGAAAGAAAAGAAATAAGGTGAGGAGGAGTGGGGCATGATGATGATTGGTGGTCGGACTGTAATAGCTTCTAGCGTGGTTGCTGGTGACCAACTTTATATGAAACTAGATGACTCGTTGCGCCAATGGCGCAAAGGGCGAGAGGGAGATAACTATTGTGAGAATATTCAGACACCCAAGTCTTTACTGTTGGTACATAGATGCTTAGTTACAATGTTGGTACACAAACGAAGTAGATAGGAAGGGATACATTAGCTTATGAAAACCAAACGCGGCCAACACTGCCGGATCCTCTGCTTGGAAGCCTCTTTTCTCACTGGATCTAACATAGATACATGATCACAAAAGGAAGCAAGACCACAATAAAAATAGGTGTTGCTCCTCGTCTCCTCCTCCTGAGTCTGGATCGAGGCCTCGCTCCTCTCTTCTCTTGAATGACAGCTTGAAGGAAAGGACACACAAAAGCACAGTCCTATACATTGACTAACCTAACAGAAAACAGAGACAAATGTAGATATGGTTATCTATTATGCTGCTGATGAAAAAAGTAAAACACTAAAGAGAGACAAATAGAAGAATAGTGAGGACTGGAGTAACCTCTACATAATAATTCAGATTGCATCACCGAACATATGAATGACAGAGAGCCCCAAAGAAATTGGCTTTATCAGGTATATGAATGACATTACAGAGAGAATTACCAAATTACCAGGTAAGTGACATGATAGAAAGAAGAAGGGTGCTCCATGCTTGTTGCTTGAAACTCCATCAACTACCAGTGCATACACTACATAGGTTAATAATAAACTAATCCTTGAATTCCTCTCTCGTTATATTATCACTGGACACATACTTTTTTGTGTGGCTAGTGGATGCTGGAATTTTGCTGCTGCGACGCTGCAAATCTTGTTTTGTTTTTACCGAAGGACCTGGTTTGAAATGTAGTAGTATAGTACTCCCTCTGTAAACTAATATAAGAGCGTTTAGATCACTACTTTAGTGATCTAAACGATCTTATATTAGTTTACGGAGGAAGTACTTCGCTAGTTAGCATCCTCTCCTCTCCTCTCAAGAGAAAAAAAGAGAAGAAATGGGTAGGTGTCTCAACTGGACATCTGAAGAGGATCTGACCACCACGCTTAAATCAAACAGAGTGGAAGCAAAATCAAAACAAAAAACCTTAATCGGCCTAGAACCAGACGGACTTAACACAGAAGTTAGAGAGGTGAAAGGGACCTTGATGAGCACAAGAGCGGTTTTGGCTGTCAGCGGTGGGGAAGGAGCTTTCTTTGGCTGTCAGCGTTGTCCTGGTGGCTGGCCGCTGTAGCTCCAACCCAACCTTGACCCAATAGAGATGAGACGTGGTCAGGGAAGCGAAGAGAGGAAATCAAGAGAGGGTGGGAGGGGGCAGACCATGCTGCTGCTGCTGCTGCTTGTCACAGACCGAGTTGATGAGCACTCCGCTGCCGCGTGGACCAATGATTTAATGGGCCCAATGGCAGTCACCCGGTAAAGAAGTCAAAGTTGTAACAAAAGATAGAAGTGAATAGTAAAAATGGAGGGTGAAAAACGATCGAAGAAGCTGATCGAACGGCCAGCGATCGTGCGCTCGCGAAAGGCCCCCAGAACGGAAGGTTACCCACCAGCGTTTATATGTTCGATGAAACTCATGGATCTCCGTAACTACAGGTTTAGGAATAACAAAATCAATGAAGAAGCTTATTGTATAAGCCTACTAAATTTGCCAACAGTATCAGTATGTAACCAAAAGTAGTTATCTGCACAAAACAGGGCTGCATACTTTCTCCAGGTCTAGTTTTCACAAATAAGTTCCCACTGGATACAGCTACTAACCGAAGTAAAATCAAGCATGTATGTGCTCTGACTATCACAACTTCCAGTAAACTAAGTAACTAACTATATTGAGCAAAATGTATAATGCTCCACATTAGGTAGGGAGACGAACACAAGTAGCAGAGTATATGCACCTTGAACATGTTGAAGTTTGCTTTGGTCTCCCCCTCAAGGCCAGCCCACAAACAGAACCAATAAACCTCTGTGCCTCCTCCATCAATATGAACCGGCCCTATAAGGCAGAGATTTTCGTTAACTGAAAGAATGAACATCATTAAACTGTCTTCAGAAGCATATATATATATATATATATATATATATATATATATATATATATATTGATCTGCGGGCCCTATAAGAACTAACGGGAATGACACGAGAACAGTATGGTATAGAAACAGAAGACCTGGGCAAGAAATAATGGAAAAATTACAAACCTATATTATACATACTATTACAGTTCGATATGAAGATTCTCAAGAGAAATGTGTAAACTAAAATACTAAAAAGAATCATAGCCAATTAAAAAATGACTGCACACATATACAGATTTTCAGGAGAAATGTGTAAACTAAAACACCTAACAAATATTTGAATCATGTATATGCAAAGAACATTGCTAGCACGACCCACCATGCAAACGATCATCATAAATACTTGTGAATCTGTTTCAGACCATACCAACAGAACTGGATAGCAAGATGATCAGGGTAAACAAATTACCTACGGAACCATGTATGCTTGTGCAGCTAATCAGGCATCTCTCTAAAATAGATCAGTGAAGATAATTTGCTCACAGAATCATATATGCTTATGCAACTAACCCCTTTAGTAAGGAGAGATGACCTGACGTGTCCATTTGAGAAGATCAAGTTTAGAGAAACAATAATGTTCATTTGGGATTGGGCATAATAATCGCTTCAACTTTGAAACTCAAAACCAAGGTACTGATTAACATCCTACACACACGCGCGCGCGCACGCACACACACACGCACACATGATTGGATAAAGCACCATGAGAAGATTAGTAAGTGAGCCAATTGATTGTAACAGATAAATAGATAACTAAATTTCATGGCTTTATAAACAAATAAGGATGATATAGACTAATCATCACACAAAAAAGCTACAATTTTAGATGCCCTAAGTCGAGGGTTTGTTCATGGAACAAATGAGTAGGTGAGAAGCGTGTGAATCTGACCATCCAGATGCCTGTGCTTCCCGAGACCTACCTCCTAAATACAACACAGAAATTCATCAGAAAATTCGCAAACTCTGCGGTAGCAAAAAATGCAGCAAGCTGAGGAGAAAGAAAATAAAGCTCAAAACTTGGTGCGGGAAATCTAATGGTGCTGATGATGATGGCTGCGCGTTCCTCTGATCCATGCCCTACAAACACAGAATCAGCACAGATCTGCCGAGGCAAGTCAGACGAGGGAAGCAAGTAATGGTGGAGGTGGCTTATCGTTGCGGTGAAGACCGAGGAGGAAGGCGAGGGGGAGAAGGACAGAGCAGATGACCAGCGCCGCGACGGCGGCCGCCATGCCGGTGCAGAGGCGTTTGACCCAATTTTCTGATTATGCTTTTGGTTATCCAATCCAAGTTTTAATTCAACACTCAGTAGCTCGCATCGCCATTCTACTAAAATTTCTTCATGGCACATCTGCTAGCAGCGGCTACTCCTGTATCCAACGTCCATCTATAAGGAATCAAACACAAGGAACTGCAAGTTCTGCTGTAATTAGTTCTCCTCTTTTTCTGGACATAATTTCAGTTCCTATTAGGAAACCACAATGTGCCTAATCCAGAATTACTTGTACAGGTACCAACAATAATTAGTAAATTAATCGTGTCCAACATCAAACTGATCCACATATTTTCACAAAAGCACAATTAGGGATTACAGAGGATTTTACCCTTGAAGCGGACCTATTCTTTTGCTCCCTTTTTGCTTCTTAGGGACTACACGGAGCATCTCCTTAGCTTTCTTCTGCTCGCCTTGCAGGGCATCATTGGTGTACTTTCCCGGCCACTCCTTCTCTAGGATGGGGACCAAATATCATCTGCAGCAGTAGCTCAGAAGAGTCGGAACCTGCGAGCGCATCGGCGACGACGGGGCTGGCGGATCTGCGAGCGCCATGGCCATGGCTGTCACCTGACCTGCTCGCTCTCCATCTTCTCTTCCCTTCCCGTCGCCAGACCCGCTCGCTCTCCCTCTTCTCTTCCCTTCTCTTCTGTTCTCTTCCCTTCTGAAAACGGGAGGGGCCATGGCCGTCACCTGACCCGCTCGCTCTCCATCTTCTCTTCCCTTCCCGTCGCCTGACCCGCTCGCTCTCCCTCTTCTCTTCCCTTCTGAAAACGGGAGGGGGGAGGTTGAGGGCGGAGGCTGGCCGGAAGAGAAGGGCACGAGTGGCGGCGGCTGGCCGGGTGGAGGAGGTGCGGCTGCGGCGGCTGGCCGGGTGGAGGAGACGACGGCGGCGGGGCAGGGAGGCGGGCGCGGTCGGAGGAGAGAGGAGAGGGGCGCGGCGCGAGTGCGGGATGGGCAGAAGGGTACCCTCCACCGGAGCGGCTGCCTTTTATACGCCCGTATGCGAAATGACGAAAATGCCCTCAGCGGGGCACGAAATTAACAGACGGTGGCACGAGAGTTTATAGGGCGACGTGGATGGCTCGATCCTGCCTAGCCGTTCTTCGAGGTTTATATGTTCAATGAAAATGATTCTTTCGTAGTGTATAGCTTTGTTATGTCCCCATTGCCATCAAAGTATGTCAATATCTATATCACAACAATGAAACAAGGATCTTTCCACATTTTACGGTAGTTAGTGATTGGTGTGCAAGTTGAAGTTTTACTGTCATATGTCAAATACAACTGCCATATGTCAAATACAACAGACTTAGTGACCATCATAAATAGTCAATCATGGCAATTAATTAAGTAAATCCAAAGTATAATTAACTCTACTCAATTTTGTCTCTGTAAAGAAACCACAAATCTATGTAATTTGCAAGAAGAAGAAATCAAACATGTCTAAAAACGGTTTTAAGATGATGAAGGTAACTTTTTTTTTGCGGGGAGACGAAGGGAACTTTTTGGAAGTGGAGAATCAAGAAATGT
The DNA here is from genome assembly GCA_963921465.1 of Triticum timopheevii. Taxonomy (NCBI): domain Eukaryota; kingdom Viridiplantae; phylum Streptophyta; class Magnoliopsida; order Poales; family Poaceae; genus Triticum; species Triticum timopheevii. The sequence continues at coordinate 14,985,015 of OY997266.1, read as the reverse complement.
TTGCAATAACGGAATATAGGTCAACTCCTATCATATTTCTCAATCTCTGCCAATCCCAAGAGGCTCTAACGAGTGGCAAGGAAAATATGTTTACTCCACTCAAGCACCAGTAAATATACACACACCTACAAAAGTATGCGAGCATGCGCGGGGGCAGGGGCGGGGGGGGGGGGGGGGGGGGGGGAATGGGGGTGGTCAAGAATTAGTGACTTCGTTGAGCTGGAGAAGGAAACATGGTATCGATGAAAATCCGAACAAATCTTATTAGGCATCTTCGGTTTAGTAAATTTACATGTGGCCCATCTAAAAATAAAAACATGCAATCCGATAATCTTGCACTTGCCTAGCACCATGCAACATATATTATTAAAAAAACAAAGAACCACACTCTAAGAACACTAGCATTTTTTCCTCCTAATCCTTCTACAAGTAGCTGGGTCGCACTCTGCACATGATGCATCAAGAAATGTATTTTTCGATCTATTTATAGTGAATGATGGAAATCGATGTGCCCGCACGAACCACGATAGGGTCGAGTCTTTTTATGAATCTATCAATCCTTAGATACATGCATCATTCTGTTTTCTCGTTGCATTGCATACTTACTCTCATGATACCACACCAACTACTGTCATCAATGAGTATATATTACTACTTATTCAGTAATACACCAATTCGACTTGAATGAAATCAATACGACATCCATGACTGTCATCAATGTGTAGTGGGAGCTGTGCAATGAGTACTACCCCCGCGCGAAGGTTACTAGTACTACAAATACTAGTGAGAAAAGTAGAGCGCCACAGGTTACTCCATATAATTTTCCCATCGCATTGCTCACACCATATTGCTTAGAGGGTGCTTGGATACGTTTTAGTCCCATGACTAAAAGTAGTGGGATTAAAACTTGCTAGCCTCACCCATGCTTGGATACAAATACTAAATAGACTAAAATCGAGTTAATGAGCATTTATTATCCTCCAAACCCTCCAATCCAGAACTCGCATGTGTTAAAGGAGAGGAGTTAAATGAGGAGAGAGAGGACTAATCCACATTTTAGTAGGGTTCCCCTGACTAAAATATTTTAGTCTCAAGACTAGTTCTAGCCTCTCTTTAGTCAGGGGTGATTGGAACTTTAGCCTCTAAAAGAGACTAGTTTTAGTCAGACTAAAAATAGTCCCTTGGATCCAAGCATGCTTTTAGCACCAGCCTCTCTTACAAATCCATAGAGAAGAAAGATGCGGATTTAGAGATAATGCTGATCAGAGTAAACTATGGTAGAGTATGAATGGATGGCATGGGGAAACATACATTTAGAACATGGCGAACACATCGTGGAAATTTACTTGTTGTCGCTGCTATTTAACCTTGCACAGCACAACTGTAGCAACTCTGCTGGACTGGGCGTAGGTAAGCAGCTCAAAAGTTGGTGCCCCGGAACTTGATTAGCATCCTGATCACCGTGGAAACTCTCCTAGACACTGTGACTGGAACGTGTATCGTCGTTGTCTAGTTGCCTAGCACTACTAGTGCCAATGATGTGTCCTTAATAATGTTACTATCTCGGCTCGGCTCAGCTCAGCTCACGCAGATTCTGAAGCATCTCGCGTTGTTCTGAAACAACTGGGAACACTATGTGTCATTTCCAGATTTCAAGTGTTGGAAAATGTTTGCTTGGCTAATCTTGTGGTTAATCCTATAGTCTTGATTAGTTTATTTGCTGCAGGTTTACTTACTATTGCATCTCCATTTGTTCACTTGTGTTATGTTTGTATCATACATATTAGCAAAGCTGCCTGGGTGTTTGGGATGTGGCCAGAACTTACCATAACAATTTGTTGGCCATGACAGATGATTTTTTCTTCGTTTGAATTGTTCCAATGCTTAACTAATGAAAACGAGGTAAGTAAAACCTCAGCCAAAATTTTGTTGAGTCATTCCTTGGCTTTATTTATAAAGTGGGGCGACTATTTCAAGAGAGACTTTCTAGGAAAAATGTTTAGTCTGTTCTCTCGAAAATATGAATTGGCATCATCATGAAAAATGGAAATGAAGCAAAAATAGACGGTATAGACTATGACGGAAACGACAAAGGAGCTGGGGATATCATAAATCTTCAACTCAATAATCTTGTGCGGTTGGCGACATTTGCACGCAGAGAAGCCCGATCTGGGTGCATGACTTCGTAACAGTATTCTATATATCCTTCCCACATCAGGGTAAACAACATGTATAAAATTCATCCATTTGGATGCAAGATATTTACTTAATGGATTTGAATGTGTGGAAGCAAGAATACAAGAACAGATGACCGGCTGGTTACCTAGCTAATTTGATTTGCTAAAAATTTGCTTTGGAAGCATTGGAAGCATGGGTAGGGAGCGCGCGTCGTTGTTTTTGTAACCAAGATGAAAGAATAAAACACCTGTTCTTAGATTGCCCTCTCGCGAAGCTCCTTTAGCGTTCTATTCATATAGCCTTTAACATCACTCCTTCAGCTACAGCTAGCATTGACTCGTTATTTGGGACGTGGGTAGCTGGAGTAGAATTAGTCACTGCGGCACGTATTCGTATTGGAATATGCGCATTACTTTGGGCTATATGGAACTGCAGGAACGTTATGATCTTTAACAGACAAAATATTTTAAATTTCTTGCAGATTATCTTCAGAGCTACGGCCTGGATCCGTACATGGTCGTTACTCACTCCTACGGACTCCAGGGAGCATTTGGTTACTGGGTGGAACCGGTGGGAGATGGTAGCGTGGGGTATCTTCAACCGGTATGGATGGCGATCCAATCTTAGGATAGGTGTCTAGTCATCTATTCCTATGATGATCGTGCCGTTTGTGGCTTTTTCTTCATTTAGTTTTATTTATCTCTTTTGCTCCGTTTGTGAGCTATACTGAATTTAAGACTACGACTTTGGTTCGAACTTTTTAATAATATGCCCGCATGCATCACACTAGCCCACTACTAGCAACACAACAAGGAAATGTGCTAATGCTCCTTCCTTGTAGCCGTGAAACTTTATAGCGCTACTGTTTGCAAAGATTTTGAAAATAATTTTTGAGGATCTAGCAAATCGCAAATGCTGATGATGAAAAGCATATATGTCCTTGATACAAGTTGTGAAGGGAGTAAATTGCACAAAACCACCACTTTGAAGGCTAGGTTTGCAAAAAACACTATGATACATTTTTTCGACAGAAAACACCACGTCTTGCGTATCTTTTTGCAAAAAACACTGATCGGCGGATTTGCCTTGATTAAGCATGTTTATGACAGATTGGGCCCGCTAGTCAGACTAACATGGCATCGCTTAACGTCTCGTATGTAACAACGACGTTGACTAACGTTACCATCATGTGTGGCCCTGTGGAGTCCACCTGTCATTGAAAGAAAAAAGGAAAAAGAAAAAAAATATCTGGTCAACGCAAGGCAAAATCACCGTCCGTGCCTGCTCCTTCCGGGGCAGAGGCCGCCGTCCACCGTGGGCGAGGCAGAGGAGCCGGCACTCGACCCGGTCCTGACGGAGCTCCACCCACTGTTGCCCGCTGCTCGCCGGGCCCGCGCTCGCCGCGCCCCTGCTCACAGCGCCCACTGCTGCCCATTGCTCGCCGGGCCCGCGGTCGCCGCGCCACCGCTCGCTGCGCCCACTGCTGCTCGCTGCTCGCCGGGCCGCGGTCGCCGCGCCACCGCTCGCTGCGCCCACTGCTGCTCGCTGCTCGCCGGGCCGCGGTCGCCGCGCCACCGCTCGCTGCGCCCACTGCTGGCAGCGCCTGCGCGCGCTGCTGCTAGCCCCGCCTGCGCTCGCCGCACCCCCGCTCGCTGCGCCTGCTGCTGCCCGCTGCTGCTAGCCCCGCCTGCGCTCGCCGCACCCCCGCTCGCTGCGCCTGCTGCTGCCCGCTGCTGGCCACACCCGCGCTTACCGCGCCTACTGTTGCCCGCTCCTCGGCGCGCCCCCGCTCGCTGCGCCTGCTATTGCCGCGTCCGCGCTCGCCGCGCCCACGCTCGCCGCGCCCGTGCTCGCTGCGCCTGCTGCTGCTTGCCGCACCTGCCTCTGCTGCTGCTCGAGTCGGTATGGCCTCGACGCCCGACGTGCCCTAGCCGCGTTCGGTCTCGACTCCAAACTGGAACAGCCACGGCATCGTTGCCTTACCGGACCCTTCGCCACGACATCATCCTCCACCTCCGGTGCCAGGCTGAGGCGTGCGACGGTGGCCGCCATGCATTTCTTCCGCCAGCTGTGTGTTGCACGCCAGCTGCTCGATAAAATGCTAAAGAGAGGAGTGTTATACTGACAAATGGGGCCATGTGCAGCAAAACGGTTCAATGTAACGGTGTGAAAAATTTGTGCCACGTCAGCTTGACTGACGGGCCCCTCTGTCATAACCTCACTTAATAGAGCCAGATCCGCCGATCAGTGTTTTTTGCAAAAAGATTACACAGCACATGGTGTTTTTTGTCGAAAAAATGTAACATGATGTTTTATGCAAACATAGCTTTCAAAGTGGTGGTTTCCTGCAATTCACTCGTTGCGAAGGTGATGATACAATTACCCTTATTTTGGCATTTAATTGCTTATTACGCTTGTAACAATTAGCAGTACAAAGTAAGTTACAGTAGACAACATAACTGACATGCATAAAAGTGTAGACAAAACTATTACAGTAATATTGACATATGAATGGTGCCTGCATTTAAGCATCCCGTTAGGCCACTAGTAGCCACAAACTGGCTCTCCAACATGTGCTTGCTGTCTTGAAACTTTGTAATTCTGAAGTGTTTGAACTACTGGTACGATTTTTGCTGGGATTATTCTAAGAAGATGTCGTGCGTTGGGATGGAAAGCCCAGCAAAATCCTTCATCAAAGAAAGAAGGGATTTGCTGGAGATACTCTAAGGCCGCATTGCATGGAAGCTGGATTTCAAAGCACGACACTCAAATGCATTTCAGAGAAATGTACTTCAACTAATCCATACTGAAAATGCAAATGGTTTGTGCAACATTTTATAAAGGGTGGGAGTGCCCTGCTTATGATGTTTCCAGAAAAGCAAAATCTTGTGCATGCATGCTGCACTGCTGCATGACATCTCCATTCTGCAACAACTATTTGAATACATAAACAGTGTGATTGTTTGGTGTTTCATTCCCTGGATAGTTCAAAATCTATTAAGCCCAGCTTGCTAACTTGCCGCCCGCTCCTTTGGTATTCCCTAGTCAAGATCTGTAGTTTAGTTTGAACCAACTGTGTTCCAGTACAAAGGGCACAAATGTTTCTTCTCTGCATTCTTGCCTCGAGGAATCCAATGATTCGGCTTAATATATATCACTTCCATGATATTTGAACGTAGCTCACATACCCTTTAACTGGATAAGCTGGTTGGCTGTAAAAGAGATGTCAACACAATCAGCCATGCAGGATAAGATGGTTTTGCAAAACCAGAAAAACATGGACTTTTACTGACTTCTGGCATGCATATGAGCATATCAGAGAATCTCACCCTGCCTGTTCAATCTTGAACTGCTCCAGGTTGCATCACAAAGATGGATTCCTAATCACGCACACTTGAGTCGAATATATTGCTAATTTCATCTAGCTCAGTTGTATACTAGTACAGAGGGCGTTAGTGATATATTGCTGGGACCAATATGCCTCTTAACAATTACACTACGAACCTTTCTAATTACACTACAAACCTTTCTAGTAATTCAAATGGCATGCACCTGAGGAAAATAAATAATTACACTACTGACCGCCACAAAATGATCAAGAGAACTTATGATCGCCACAAAATACTCATTTGAAGATAATAAACTCCATGAAATAAGCTAGTTCCCCTTATACAATGCGCTCCTTCCGTCTCATAATGTAAGACATTTTTCGACACTAACGCAGTGTCAAAAAACGTCCTATATTATGGGACGAAGGGAGTAGAAATCTTACTGCTTGCCACTACTTAGAGATAATAAGGGGTTGTTTGGTTCAAAACAACACCGCCCCTGCCAACCGTGGGCTAGACAAATAATTGGCGAACATTTTCACCACCCACAGATCGCCAAAAAGTTGGCAGAGGATTGAACTACCATGCTGTGGAGGGCTTGGGCGCAGCAAAATATTGGTATCCATCCAAATGAGTACAAAAGGGCTGGGTCAACGCCAACTTTTTGGTCTGGCGTATGAGTGCATCAATCCAAACAGCCCCTAAATGCCACAAAACGTTAAGCCTATGCTCTGGTTCACGAATGCACCATCATGTCAAGATATATGGCTAGGCCATAAATGATAAATTCTTCTTAAAATACTTCTGCAGGAGGGGAAGCTTCATCTTGATTTGCAAAACACTGAACACGGTAATTCTTTGAAGCTTGGTATGAGTGGCAGAGTAGTGATTTTACTCACAGAGATGACAAAGAAAGTAGTATCAGATACAACTAACAAAAATATAGGAGATATAGCTCAAAATCTATTTAAGATCTGTTCTCAGCCTCACCAAATTGAATGTATGTGAACGTTTTTATCAAGAAAGAAGTAGTGGCAGGAAATGACATTAGAATTTCTAAGGCGCTAAAGATTCCCATATCTGTTTACGAAACGATGCAACCAAGAAAAAAAATATAAAGAACATCGTATTTGGCTTTCCAACTACACCATGGTCAATTTATAATAACTGTTCGAGAATGGTTGGCCCAACATTAAAAATAGTCTGTTTTCTTTAAGTTCTGAAATAAGACTAATGATCAGGGGAAAAAGGAGGGATGAAGTTATTTTACTTATTTGGATATACTAACATTGTTATATTGTAATAAGATATTTCTAGCTATTCTTTGAGGGGGAATCTTTGGTAAATTACTTCTTTTGTTCTTGTAGAGACTTTGGAAGCATCTTATATGCATTTCCAATATGGAGGGAGCAGGAGTATGGTTGTTAGTAACTTAGTATGCTCAAAGGTTTGCAAATGATTGGCAATTATCAACAGCACCTCACCATGTTGCCTTATTCTTTAGATGAGTAAATTGAATTACTATAGCAAGACAACAAAAAGTTCATAACTTAATGGTAAATTAGTAATTAAATCTCACCCTCCTAGTCAAGGAACCTTGAGTCAAGGGCTCACCTTGCTGTGTACCAGAGAACGAGGCCATGGCATGATGTAGGGATAGGAAGACCCATGGAGGATACGACCAAGGTTGTTCAGCACCGCTGTTTCCATGCAGAAGGATAGTAGCCAGCAAGTTGAATGATGATGCTGCCACCTCCCACAATAGGCAGACAAGTACACAAAGCCATCGATGATCGCCTTGACACTCACTTCAATTCTTTTAACATCATCTCTGAAATCACACCGAACAATCCCAAGGATCTCCTGCAACGGAAGCGACTTGTCCTGCATCCATCTCTCGGCACCATTGTCATCATCGGCTCTCCATGTCCAAACAACGAGCGCGGATTTGGAATCCAGTTCTACATTAGGTGCGAAGACCACACAAAGCCTTCCATCCTTTGTCTCGCCGGCCGTCAACATTTCATTAACTCTGCTGCTCGGCGGCATGTCCATCCGACAGAATTGCATCGTGGCCGTGTTAAGCACACGGGCGTCTGATGGCCTACCAACGGTCCAATAAATGCAACCATTCACCAGCTTGCCATGCTGAGGCCAGAACCCATCGATGTTTGTCCATGGGAAGACTTGCCACTTCTTCGTATCCGATGATAAGACGTCAGCACGCGCCCCGCGTTCGCCATGCCAAACACACACCACACGGTACGGCGACTGGTAGTCTTCTTCTTCGGCAAGGATGTGGTAATCAAAATGCAAGCCCTCACAGTCGTCCCCGTGGGGCGGCAGGGGAAAAAGGTCCATGGTCCGCCTGAGCGGGTTGTAGACGGCCACCTGCCGGGTGCTCCAGTTGTCGAGAACAACGAATCCGTCGCGGCAGGCGCCGATTGACCACTCGAAGACGGCTTCCTCGTCGTCGTCGTCTTCGGAGACAGAGACAGCATCCTCGGCGCCGTCTTCAGAGATGGGGACAGGGACGGAGTCGGCATCCTCGTCTTCGGGGACAGGGACGGGAACAGAGACGCCGTCGTCTTCGGGGTTGAGGACGGGAACGGGGACGGAGACGACATCCCTACCGTAGTCTTTGGGGTTGGGGACGGGGACGGGGACGGCATCCTCGTCGTCGCCTTCGGAGACGGGGAGGCGGGTGAGGAAGAAATCGGCGCCGCGGACGGCGGCCGCGGTGTCCTGGTCGGAGCGGCGGAGGAGAGGCACGAAGGTAGGAGTTACGGTGTCTTGGATGCCGAGGAAGAGGCCCAGGAGCGGGGGTGGGTGGAGCGCGCGGAACTGGCGGCGAAAAGCGGGGGACGAACGGACGGCGTCGAGGAAGGCGCGGCAGCTGAGGGCGGCGCGGACGAGGCTCGGGAGGGAGGGGAGGCGGAGGAAGATCTCGCGCAGGGTGTCGTCGTCGAGGTCGGTCATGGTGGTTGGGTGGGGTTGCGAGGGTTTCTTCGCCGGCGGCGGCGGCGGCGACGCCATGGCGCACAGGATTCAGAGTTGAGGAGCGAAGGTAGTGGATGGCAGAAGGGGCAGTGACTATTGGGCTCTGGCGGCCCAAAAAGCCCAAGCGTGGGTCCACACACACGTGGTTTGACGTCTAGTCCTTGACCAGTTGATCCAGCAGATGAACTTTCCCCTAGGGTTCCACCCATCCTCTGGCGATTCTTGCCAGAGTCCACGAAAACTCTCGCTGTTTCCATCGGTCGCTTCCGATAGAAGGCGTGATCCATTGTTCTGCAGCAGGAGTACGTGCTCGCATGGCTGGACCGGAGGCGAAGGAGGCGGGGAACGGGGGAGTAGATTGGATGGCGGAGGCCGGGGTTGTTGAGGCGGCTAGGGGGGTGATGGGATCTGAGGAGGTAGATAGGGTTCGCATGGAAGGAGTAGAGAAGGAATCAGGCAGTAGGGCAAGAAGGGGACAAAGATGGGGTGATTTGACAGATGAGGAGGAAGATTTTGGGGACGACGTTGATGCTGATCCGGATCTGGAGAACCAATTTGCAGGGATGAAGCTCCACGGGAAGGAGGAAGATGACCTCGACTTTTCTGCGGAGGTGGACGATCTGATCAAGAATGTTCGGTGGCTTGCATTGTTTAGGGTTCATACCACCAAGCCGTTCAGCCATGCTGCGCTGTTATCACAGATGCGCAATGCCTGGACTGCAGCTCAAGGGGTCACGTTCAATGTCAAAGGACCAAACCTTTTTCTGGTTCAATGCCATTGCCTTGGAGATTGGAGGAAGATCATGGAGGGAGGACCGTGGCTGTTCCGTAGAGCTCCGGTAGTTCTTCAGGAGTATGATGGCTTCTCGGATGTCAATGAGTATAAGCTCAATATGCTACCAGTTTGGGCGCGGGTTAAAGGACTGCCGGATGGATTAACGAGGAAGCGTGAACTTGCTGAAAAAGTGGCGGCTAAGGTTGGCGATCCCCCCTTCAAGGTAATCGTCAATGAGGGACGCATCAATCCAGCTAGCACCCTGAGGGCGAGGGTGTTCGTTGACGTTAATACGCCACTAGTGCGTTTTTTCCACATAACCTTGAAGGAAAGGAAGAAATATAGCGTCCTATACGAAAAGCTACCGGACTTTTGTTTTGCGTGTGGCCTTATGGGGCATCTTGATGATGAGTGTGGGGATGGAGTGCATGACCCCAGATCTTTTGGATGGGGGGAGTGGCTGCTGTGGGAACCAGAAACACAGCCGGCTCAGGCTTATGGGGCCAGAGGAAGAGGAGATGGCGGAGCCAGGGGAAGGAGCAGGGATGCAGGTAGAGAAGGTGGAAGGGGAGATAGAGGCGGCAGAGGAGGGAGAGGTGCAGGAGCAGCAGTAGGTAGGGGAGGGCTGTCAGGAGTAGGTAGGGGAGAAGGTGTGCCCAACACAACGGGGATGGAGGTGAGGCAGCAGAATTTGATGGAGGGAGAGAAGAAGGGGGCTCGCAAGCGTCTTGTGGCCGCAGATGGCACTCTTATGATCAGGGGACAGCCGGTGCCCAATCTTGCAGGCAGAGTTGCGGGGAATGTTCTCCTGATTGAGGGCTCCACTTCAGAAGCACACAAAGAGGGAGTGGTTTCTACACCGGAGAAGATTCAGGTGATCAAGAGGAGGAAGCAAGATGGCGGGGAGGAGATGGATGATATGGACGTAACAACGGCGGCCTCCCGCGAGGAGGACCACCGAGAGCGATGAAGACTTTATGTTGGAACTGTCGCCGGATTGGCGATCCCGCGACGGTTCGTGAGCTCCACGATTTAGTGGAGGCAAGTGCGCTGATGGTGCTATGTATTGTGGAGACGCAAATTGCAAAGTACCGGGTGGAAGGTTTGGCGGGTAGACTAGGTTTTGATAGTAGCTTTGGAGTAGGTAGTAGTGGGAGGAGTGGAGGTTTATGCATGTATTGGAAGAATAATGTTGAGGTTGAAATAAAAACTTTTTCGCAGTACCACATCGACTCGGTGGTGAAAGATGTTGGAAATATGCCCTAGAGGCAATAATAAAAGCATTATTATTATATTTCCTTGTTCATGATAATTGTGTTTATTCATGCTATAATTGTGTTATCCGGAAATTGTAATACATGTGTGAATAATAGACACCAACGTGTCCCTAGTAAGCCTCTAGTTGACTAGCTTGTTGATCAATAGATAGTCATGGTTTCCTGACTATGGACATTGGATGTCATTGATAACGAGATCACATCATTAAGAGAATGATGTGATGGACAAGACCCAATCCTAAACATAGCACAAGATCGTATAGTTCGTTTGCTAGAGTTTTCCAATGTCAAAGTATCTTTTCCTTAGACCATGAGATCGTGTAACTCCCGGATACCGTAGGAGTGCTTTGGGTATACCAAACGTCACAACGTAACTGGGTGACTATAAAGGTAGACTACGGGTATCTCCGAAAGTGTCTGTTGGGTTGACATGGATCAAGATTGGGATTTGTCACTCCGTATGACGGAGAGGTATCACTGGGCCCACTCGGTAATGCATCATCATAATGAGCTCAGAGTGACCAAGTGTCTGGTCACGGGATCATGCATTACGGTACGAGTAAAGTGACTTGTCGGTAACGAGATTGAACGAGGTATTGGGATACCGACGATCGAATCTCGGGCAAGTAACATATCGATTGACAAAGGGAATTGAGTACGAGGTTGATTGAATCCTCGACATCGTGGTTCATCCGATGAGATCATCGTGGAGCATGTGGGAGCCAACATGGGTATCCAGATCCCGCTGTTGGTTATTGACCGGAGAGTCGTCTCGGTCATGTCTGCTTGTCTCCCGAACCCGTAGGGTCTACACACTTAAGGTTCGGTGACGCTAGGGTTGTGAAGATATGTATATGCAGAAACCCGAATGTTGTTCGGAGTCCCGGATGAGATCCCGGACGTCACGAGGAGTTCCGGAATGGTCCGGAGGTAAAGAATTATATATAGGAAGTGCTGTTTCGGCCATCGGGACAAGTTTCGGGGTTATCGGTATTGTACCGGGACCACCGGAGGGGTCCCGGGGGCCCACCGGGTGGGGCCACCTGTCCTTGGAGGCCACATGGGCTGTAGGGGGTGCGCCTTGGCCTTCATGGGCCAAGGGCACCAGCCCCTATAGGCCCATGCGCCTAGAGTTTCCACCTAGGAGGAGTCCTAGTGGTGGAAGGCACCCCTAGGTGCCTTGGGGGGGAGGGAAACCTCCCCTTGGCCGCCGCCCCCCTAGTAGATCTCATCTACTAGGGCCGGCGCCCCCCCATGGCACCCCTATATATAGTGGGGGGGAGAGGAGGGAAAGAGACCAGCCCCTGGCGCCTCCCTCTCTCCCCGTTACGTCTCTCTCTCGGAGTCTTGGCGAAGCCCTGCCTCTGTGACGCCCTGCATCCACCACCACGCCGTCGTGCTGCTGGATCTTCATCAACCTCTCCTTCCCCTTGCTGGATCAAGAAGGAGGAGACGTCTCCCGTCCCGTACGTGTGTTGAACGCGGAGGTGCCGTCCGTTCGGCGCTTGGTCATCGGTGATTTGGATCACGTCGAGTACGACTACATCATCACCATTCTTTGAACGCTTCCGCTCGCGATCTACAAGGTACGTAGATGCATCCGATGACTCGTTGCTAGATGAACTCCTAGATGGATCTTGGTGAAACGAGTAGGAAAATTTTTGTTTTCTGCAACGTTCCCCAACAGTGGTATCAGAGCTAGGTCTATGCGTAGTTCTTCTTGCGCGAGTAGAACACAATTTGTTGTGGGCGTAGATTTGTCAACTTTCTTGCCGTTACTAGTCCTTTCTTGCTTCAGCGGTATTGTGGGATGAAGCGGCCCGGACCAACCTTACACGTACGTTTACGTGAGATCGGTTCCACCGACTAACATGCACTAGTTGCATAAGGTGGCTGGCGGGTGTCTGTCTCTCCTACTTTAGTTGGAGCGGATTCGATGAACAGGGTCCTTATGAAGGGTAAATAGAAGTTGACAAATCACGTTGTGGCTTTAACGTAGGTAAGAAGACATTCTTGCTAGAACCCTAATTCAGCCACGTAAAACTTGCAACAACAATTAGAGGACGTCTAACTTGTTTTTGCAGCAAGTGGTTTGTGATATGATATGGCCAAAGTTGTGATGAATGATGAATGATCTATATGTGATGTATGAGATGTTCATGCTATTGTAATAGGAATCACGACTTGCATGTCGATGAGTATGACAACCGGCAGGAGCCATAGGAGTTGTCTTTATTCTTTTATATGACCTGCGTGTCATTGAGAAACGCCATGTAAATTACTTTACTTTATTGCTAAACGCGTTAGCCATAGTAGTAGAAGTAATAGTTGGCGAGCAACTTCATGGAGACACGATGATGGAGATCATAATGATGGGGATCATGGTGTCAAGCCGGTGACAAGATGATCATGGAGCCCCAAGATGGAGATCAAAGGAGCTATGTGATATTGGCCATATCATGTCACGTTTATTATTTGATTGCATGTGATGTTTATCATGTTTTGCATCTTGTTTACTTAGAACGACGGTAGTAAATAAGATGATCCCTCATACTAATTTCAAGAAGTGTTCCCCCTAACTGTGCACCGTTGCGACAGTTCGCTGTTTCAAAACACCACGTGATGATCGGGTGTTTTATTCAGACGTTCACATACAACGGGTGTAAGACAGATTTACACATGCAAACACTTAGGTTGACTTGACGAGCCTAGCATGTACAGACATGGCCTCGGAACACAAAAGACCGAAAGGTCGAGCATGAGTCGTATAGAAGATACGATCAACATGAAAATGTTCACCGATGTTGACTAGTCCGTCTCACGTGATGATCGGACACGGTCTAGTTAGCTCGGATCATGTAATACTTAGATGACTAGAGGGATGTCTAATCTAAGTGGGAGTTCATTATAATTTGATTAGATGAACTTAATTATCATGAACTTAGTCTAAATATTTTACAATATGTCTTGTAGATCAAATGGCCAACGTAGTCCTCAACTTCAACGCGTTCCTAGAGAAAACTAAGCTGAAAGACGATGGCAGCAACTATACGGACTGGGTCCGGAACCTGAGGATCATCCTCATAGCTGCCAAGAAAGATTATGTCCTACAAGCACCGCTGGGTGATGCACCTGTTCTCCCTGCAGAACAAGATGTTATGAACGCTTGGCAGGCACGTTCCGATGACTACTCCCTCGTTCAGTGCGACATGCTTTACAGCCTAGAGCCGGGGCTCCAAAAGCGTTTTGAGAGACATGGAGCATATGAGATGTTCGAAGAGCTGAAAATGGTTTTCCAAGCTCATGCCCGGGTCGAGAGATATGAAGTCTCCGACAAATTCTTCAGCTGTAAGATGGAGGAAAATAGTTCTGTCAGTGAGCACATACTCACTATGTCTGGGTTACATAACCGCTTGACTCAGCTGGGAGTTAATCTCCCGGATGATGCGGTCATTGACAGAATCCTCCAGTCGCTTCCACCAAGCTACAAGAGCTTTGTGATGAACTTCAATATGCAGGGGATGGAAAAGACCATTCCTGAAGTATTTGCTATGCTGAAATTAGCAGAGGTAGAAGTCAAGAAGGAACATCAAGTGTTGATGGTCAATAAAATCACTAAGTTCAAGAAAGGCAAGGGTAAAAAGAACTTCAAGAAGGACGGCAAGGAGGTTGCCGCGCCCGGCAAGCAAGCTGCCGGGAAGAAGCCAAAGAATGGACCCAAGCCCGAGACTGAGTGCTTTTATTGCAAGGGAAGCGGTCACTGGAAGCGGAACTGCCCTAAGTACTTAGCGGACAAGAAGGCCGGCAAAACAAAAGGTATATGTGATATACATGTAATTGATGTGTACCTTACTAGTGCCCGTAGTAGCTCCTGGGTATTTGATACCGGTGCAGTTGCTCACATTTGTAACTCAAAGCAGGGGCTGCGGAATAAGCGGAAACTGGCAAAGGACGAGGTGACGATGCGCGTCGGGAATGGTTCCAAGGTCAATGTGATCGCCGTCGGCACGCTGCCTCTGCATCTCCCTTCGGGATTAGTTTTAAACCTTAATAATTGTTATTTAGTGCCAGCTTTGAGCATGAACATTGTATCGGGATCTCGTTTAATTCGAGATGGCTACTCATTTAAATCCGAGAATAATGGTTGTTCTATTTATATGAGAGACATGTTTTATGGTCATGCTCCTATGGTGAATGGTTTATTCTTTATGAATCTCGAACGTGATGCTACACATGTTCACAATGTGAGTACCAAAAGAAGTAAGGTTGATAATGATAGTCCCACATACTTGTGGCACTGCCGCCTTGGTCACATAGGTGTCAAACGCATGAAGAAGCTCCATGCAGATGGACTTTTAGAGTCTCTTGATTATGAATCATTTGACACGTGCGAACCATGCCTTATGGAAAAAAATGACCAAGACTCCGTTCTCAGGAACAATGGAGCGAGCAACCAACTTATTGGAAATCATACATACTCATGTGTGCGTTCCAATGAGTGTTGAGGCTCGCGGTGGCTATCGTTATGTTCTCACCCTCACTGATGATTTGAGTAGGTATGGGTATATCTACTTAATGAAACACAAGTATGAAACCTTTGAAAAGTTCAAGGAATTTCAGAGTGAGGTTGAAAATCAACGTGACAGGAAAATCAAGTTTCTACGATCAGATCGTGGAGGAGAATACTTGAGTCATGAGTTTGGCACACACTTAAGAAAATGTGGAATAGTTTCACAACTCACGCCGCCTGGAACACCTCAGCGTAATGGTGTGTCCGAACATCGTAATCGCACTCTGTTAGATATGGTGCGATCTATGATGTCTCTTACCGATTTACCGCTATCTTTTTGGGGCTATGATTTAGAGACTGCCGCATTCACTTTAAATAGGGCTCCGTCGAAATCCGTTGAGACGACACCGTATGAATTATGGTTTGGGAAGAAACCTAAGCTGTCATTTCTAAAAGTTTGGGGATGCGATGCTTATGTCAAGAAACTTCAACCTGAAAAGCTCGAACCCAAGTCGGAAAAATGCGTCTTCATAGGGTACCCAAAGGAAACTATTGGGTACACCTTCTACCTCAGATCCGAAGGCAAGATCTTTGTTGCCAAGAATGGATCCTTTCTAGAGAAGGAGTTTCTCTCGAAAGAAGTAAGTGGGAGGAAGGTAGAGCTTGATGAAGTATTACCTCTTGAACCGGAAAATGGCGCAACTCAAGTAAATGTTCCTGAGGTGCCTGCTCCGACTAGAGAGGAAGTTAATGATGATGATCAAGATACTTCTGATCAAGCTCCTACTGAAATTCGAAGGTCCACAAGGACACGTTCCGCACCAGAGTGGTACGGCAACCCTGTCTTGGAAATCATGTTGTTAGACAACGGTGAACCTTTGAACTATGAAGAAGCGATGGCGGGCCCGGATTCCGACAAATGGCTAGAAGCCATGAAATCCGAGATAGGATCCATGTATGAAAACGAAGTATGGACTTTGACTGACTTGCCCGTTGAACGGCGAGCCATAGAAAATAAATGGATCTTTAAGAGGAAGACAGACGCGGATGGTAATGTGACCATCTATAAAGCTCGACTTGTCGCTAAGGGTTATCGACAAGTTCAAGGGGTTGACTACGATGAGACTTTCTCACCGGTAGCGAAGCTGAAGTCCGTCCGAATCATGTTAGCAATTGCCGCATTCTACGATTATGAAATATGGCAAATGGACGTCAAAACGGCATTCCTTAATGGTTTCCTTAAGGAAGAATTGTATATGATGCAGCCGGAAGGTTTTGTCGATCCTAAAAATGCTGACAAAGTGTGTAAGCTCCAACGCTCGATTTATGGGCTGGTGCAAGCATCTCGGAGTTGGAACATTCGCTTTGATGAGATGATCAAAGCGTTTGGGTTTACACAGACTTATGGAGAAGCCTGTGTTTACAAGAAAGTGAGTGGGAGCTCTGTAGCATTTCTCATACTATATGTAGATGACATACTTTTGATGGGAAATGATATAGAACTCTTGGACAGCATCAAGGCCTATTTGAATAAGAGTTTTTCAATGAAGGACCTTGGAGAAGCTGCTTATATATTAGGCACCAAAATCTATAGAGATAGATCGAGACGCCTCATAGGTCTTTCACAAAGCACATACCTTGATAAGATATTGAAGAAGTTCAATATGGATCAATCCAAGAAGGGGTTCTTGCCTGTGTTACAAGGTATGAAATTGAGCTCAGCTCAATGTCCGACCACGGCAGAAGATATAGAAGAGATGAGCGTCATCCCCTATGCATCAGCCATAGGTTCTATTATGTATGCCATGCTGTGTACCAGACCTGATGTAAACCTTGCCGTCAGTTTGGTAGGAAGGTACCAAAGTAATCCCGGCAAGGAGCACTGGACAGCGGTCAAGAATATCCTGAAGTACCTGAAAAGGACTAAGGAAATGTTTCTCGTTTATGGAGGTGACGAAGAGCTCGTCGTAAAGGGTTACGTCGACGCTAGCTTCGACACAGATCTGGATGACTCTAAGTCACAAACCGGATACGTGTATATTTTTAATGGTGGGGCAGTAAGCTGGTGCAGTTGCAAGCAAAGCGTCGTGGCGGGATCTACATGTGAAGCGGAGTACATGGTGGCCTCGGAGGCAGCACATGAAGCAATATGGGTGAAGGAGTTCATCACCGACCTAGGAGTCATAGCCAATGCGTCGGGGCCGATCAAGCTCTTCTGTGACAACACTGGAGCTATTGCACTTGCCAAGGAGCCCAGGTTTCACAAGAAGACTAGGCACATCAAGCGTTGCTTCAACTCCATCCGTGAAAATGTTCAAGATGGAGACATAGAGATTTGTAAAATACATACGGACCTGAATGTAGCAGATCCGTTGACTAAACCTCTCCCTAGGGCAAAACATGATCAACACCAGAATTCCATGGGTGTTCGATTCATCACAATGTAACTAGATTATTGACTCTAGTGCAAGTGGGAGACTGTTGGAAATATGCCCTAGAGGCAATAATAAAAGCATTATTATTATATTTCCTTGTTCATGATAATTGTCTTTATTCATGCTATAATTGTGTTATCCGGAAATCGTAATACATGTGTGAATAACAGACACCAACGTGTCCCTAGTAAGCCTCTAGTTGACTAGCTTGTTGATCAATAGATAGTCATGGTTTCCTGACTATGGACATTGGATGTCATTGATAACGAGATCACATCATTAAGAGAATGATGTGATGGACAAGACCCAATCCTAAACATAGCACAAGATCGTATAGTTCGTTTGCTAGAGTTTTCCAATGTCAAAGTATCCTTTCCTTAGACCATGAGATCGTGTAACTCCCGGATACCGTAGGAGTGCTTTGGGTATACCAAACGTCACAACGTAACTGGGTGACTATAAAGGTAGACTACGGGTATCTCCGAAAGTGTCTGTTGGGTTGACATGGATCAAGATTGGGATTTTTCACTCCGTATGACGGAGAGGTATCACTGGGCCCACTCGGTAATGCATCATCATAATGAGCTCAGAGTGACCAAGTGTCTGGTCACGGGATCATGCATTACGGTACGAGTAAAGTGACTTGTCGGTAACGAGATTGAACGAGGTATTGGGATACCGACGATCGAATCTCGGGCAAGTAACATATCGATTGACAAAGGGAATTGAGTACGGGGTTGATTGAATCCTCGACATCGTGGTTCATCCGATGAGATCATCGTGGAGCATGTGGGAGCCAACATGGGTATCCAGATCCCGCTGCTGGTTATTGACCGGAGAGTCGTCTCGGTCATGTCTGCTTGTCTCCCGAACCCGTAGGGTCTACACACTTAAGGTTCGGTGACGCTAGGGTTGTGAAGATATGTATATGTAGAAACCCGAATGTTGTTCGGAGTCCCGGATGAGATCCCGGACGTCACGAGGAGTTCCGGAATGGTCCGGAGGTAAAGAATTATATATAGGAAGTGCTGTTTCGGCCATCGGGACAAGTTTCGGGGTTATCGGTATTGTACCGGGACCACCGGAGGGGTCCCGGGGGCCCACCGGGTGGGGCCACCTGTCCCGGGAGGCCACATGGGCTGTAGGGGGTGCGCCTTGGCCTTCATGGGCCAAGGGCACCAGCCCCTATAGGCCCATGCGCCTAGAGTTTCCACCTAGGAGGAGTCCTAGTGGTGGAAGGCACCCCTAGGTGCCTTGGGGGGGAGGGAAACCTCCCCTTGGCCGCCGCCCCCCTAGTAGATCTCATCTACTAGGGCCGGCGCCCCCCCATGGCACCCCTATATATAGTGGGGGGGAGAGGAGGGAAAGAGACCAGCCCCTGGCGCCTCCCTCTCTCCCCGTTACGTCTCTCTCTCGGAGTCTTGGCGAAGCCCTGCCTCTGTGACGCCCTGCATCCACCACCACGCCGTCGTGCTGCTGGATCTTCATCAACCTCTCCTTCCCCTTGCTGGATCAAGAAGGAGGAGACGTCTCCCGTCCCGTACGTGTGTTGAACGCGGAGGTGCCGTCCGTTCGGCGCTTGGTCATCGGTGATTTGGATCACGTCGAGTACGACTACATCATCACCGTTCTTTGAACGCTTCCGCTCGCGATCTACAAGGTACGTAGATGCATCCGATGACTCGTTGCTAGATGAACTCCTAGATGGATCTTGGTGAAACGAGTAGGAAATTTTTTGTTTTCTGCAACGTTCCCCAACAAAAGAACCAGGGAAGGACCCTTGGCGGCTCTCATGCTTCTATGGGGCTACTAATAGGATCTTACGGTACAAAACGTGGGATACCATGAAATTCCTCCGAGGCGAAAATTCACTGCCTTGGGTATGCTTGGGTGACTTCAATGAAATTTTGAGACCAGAGGAGCAGTTTGGACCAAATGAGCGCGACGCTGCTCAGATCGCTGGGTTCAGAGAGGCGGTTGATGTGTGCGAGCTGGCAGACTTGGGTTACAAGGGCCTAGACTGGACCTTTGAGAAGCGGATTTTCGGCGGTGATTTCTGCCGTGTTCGGATGGACCGTGCTTTGGCCAGTCCGGCATGGTCATCAATGTTTCCGTTTGCCTCTGTGGAGCATTTGACGGCGGCAAAATCAGATCATAGTCCCATCTTGTTGTGTAACGAGCTTGATACAAGTGAGGTGCGGCTGACTATGCGGAAACCGTTCAGATATGAGTGCATGTGGGAGAGGGAGCCGAGCTTCAAAAATCATGTAGAGGAAATATGGAAGGAACAACATCTAGCCACTACGGCTGCAACGCTGGCCGATAAACTGAGTAGGGTAGCAGCAGAATTGAAAACTTGGGGAAGAAGGACTTTTGGGTCTGTACGCCAAGAGTTGCGGGATCTCCGGATGAAACTAACGGCCCTAAGAGTTGCACCAGATCGTGTTGGCCCAAACTGTGAGGAGAAGGAGGTTCAGGACAGGATGGTGGAGTTGTCTTATAGAGAAGAAATAATGATGAGGCAGTGTTCACGCATCAAGTGGCTCTCGGAAGGAGATAGCAATACAAAATATTTTCAGAAGAAAGCAAGTGCAAGGAGGGCAAAGAACAGAATAGTTCAGCTTCAACGTTCAGATGGATCTATGTGTTCGGAGCCGGACGAGATGGCAGGGATGGCAACTGACTTCTATAAGAACCTATACACATCAGGGGGTACCATTGGCATAGAGGAGGTACTATCTCACATCCCTGTGAGAGTTAATGGGGACACGAATGCTAAACTTGATGCGCCTTTCACGAACGAGGAGATAAAGGAGGCACTATTTCAGATGTTTCCAACCATGGCTCCCGGTCCTGATGGTTTCCCAGCTCATTTTTTCCAAAGGCACTGGGAGCTTTGTGGAGATGAGGTGACGGGCATGATCAAGAGGGTGCTGCGAGGAGAGGACTCACCGGAGGATACCAACAGTACGTTCATCGTTTTAATTCCCAAGATTGCAAGTCCAAAAATTCTAGGACAGTTTCGGCCTATAAGTCTTTGCAACGTCATCTATAAGATCGCGTCAAAGGTCTTAGCCAATAGGTTGAAAGTAATCCTCCCAGATGTGATCTCCAAAGAGCAATCCGCTTTTGTTCCTGGACGTCTTATAACCGATAATTTTATAACTGCATATGAATGTCTCCATTACATGAAGGCAAGGAAGATCAAGTCTAACAGGTTTTGTGCTCTCAAGCTCGACATGATGAAGGCGTACGATAGGCTAGAGTGGCCTTACCTTAAAGCTGTCATGCTCAAATTGGGGATTAGTCCCGTTGAGGGAGTCCTGGACTAGGGGGTGTCCGGACAGCCGGACTATCATCGTCCGCCGGACTCCAAGACTACGAAGATACAAGATTGAAGACTCCGTCCCGTGTCCGGATGGGACTTTCCTTGGCGTGCAAGGCAAGCTTGGCGATACGGATATGTAGATCTCCTACCATTGTAACCGACTCTGTGTAACCCTAGCCTCCTCCGGTGTCTATATAAACCGGAGGGCTTTAGTCCGTAGGACAACATACATTACAACAATCATACCATAGGATAGCTTTAGGGTTTAGCCTCCTTGATCTCGTGGTAGATCCACTCTTGTACTACCCATATCATCAATATTAATCAAGCAGGACGTAGGGTTTTACCTCCATCGAGAGGGCCCGAACCTGGGTAAAACATTGTGTCCCTCGTCTCCTGTTACCATCCGCCTAGACGCATAGTTCGGGACCCCCTACCCGAGATCCGCCGGTTTTGACACCGACATTGGTGCTTTCATTGAGAGTTCCTCTGTGTCGTCACCGATAGGGAGGATGCCTCCACCCGTCTTCAAAGACGGTATTTTCGCCGAAGGGGCCTTGGCCGCCGGCCAAACTATCCGGCTAGGTGGTTTTCTTATAGCCGCCTGTCCGGCCACTGCTTCGACAATGACTTCTCAAGTCGTCAAAAGCAATCTTCGCGTTAGCTCGGAATCCGCCGAGCAGTTGGATCCAATAGAGCTCTCGTCTGTTAACGAGCTCTTGGATCGCATCGCCGCGCTGGGAGTCGCTACAGACTACAATCAGATTGGGCTTAAAACCGATCTGAGAGAGATTAACTCTCCCCAGGCCACCCGCCACGTCGCAGTGGTAGAGGAGCAATGCGGCGACTCTTCGCCTATATTGAAAACTAGTCACGTCCGGATTCCCGAACCCTCCATGCCGGATTTCCGCGGAGGGACGGGCTTCGATCGAGCATTGAACTTAAAACCATGCATCGCCCCGGACTCGCTGGATCGTGTCCAGCAACCCAAGCATCCGAATTCGGAAACTCCTCGGCCTTTAAGCCCCAAGATGGGCAGGGATCCGGATCTTAGTCCACCCACCCGCCCAGACATATGCGATCTATCTCTAATACGGCAAGAGCCCACTGAAACAGTACATCACTACTGGGCCAGATACCTCCTGGTTATGGACAGGATAAAGGACTGCCGAGAGGAAAACGCAATCTCAATCTTTTGCAATAATTGCATGGACAAGGGAATATTGAACGCCATCGGTCGTTGTAAAATCACACGCTTCACCGATCTGGCGTCCATAGTACGAAAGTACTGTGCGATGGAGAGTTCCCGGAAAACCGAAAACCAATTTTGGGATAATCCGGCCCCAACCCCAGTCCGCAACAAAAGGATGCCTCTCACTCAGGCCCCAGATGCAAAAAGAAAAAGCAAAAACCCCATAAAGGGCACGGAACCGTACTGGAAGGATGGCTCAATGGACCCTGTAAGCTTCATAGTACAGAGGGAGCCGTCCCAACACATAGCCTTCGAGCATGTTGGATACTACGGCAGGTGGCCAAAAGTGGCGAGGAGCTTCTAGCCCCGGAAAACCACTCCAACAATACCGGTACGGTATCAACAGTCTTCGAGACCTTCGCATCAAACAATATGCGAAAACGAACAATCCGTGGACTCGCCGAAGTCTATCAAGTAGCAACAGCAAATCCATGGAGTGACACAGCCATCACCTTCAACGCTAGCGACGAACCTAAATTCCGAACAGCTCGAGCACCAGCCGCACTGGTGCTTAGTCCCATAGTGGACGGCTTTCGGCTTACAAAGATCCTCATGGATGGCGGCAGCGGACTAAACCTCATATATGAGGAAACTCTTCAAAAAATGGAAATAGACTGGAGTTGTATTGAGCGAAGCAGCACAACCTGCAGAGGAATAATCCCTAGCCGGGAAGCGCGCTGCACCGGGAAAATCACACTTGATGTGGTGTTCGGCTCGCCGGACAATTATAGATCCGAAGAAGTCACGTTCCAAGTTGCCCCGTTCAACAGCGGATATCACGCCATATTAGGAAGAGATGCATTCACAATCTTTCAAGCAGTACCTCATTACGGGTACATGAAGCTCAAAATGCCTGGGCCCGGCGGAATAATCACTCTCGCTAGTGATCCGGACATAGCACTCCGCGCCGAAAACAAGACAGCCGCACTAGCCCTCGAGGCACTATCCAAAGCCTTAGCGGCAGAAGAACTCACCGCGCTGCGCTCTACGGTGAACAGGGACGATGTGATACTCGATAAAAGATCCAAGTCCACCTCCTTCAAACCAGCAGATGAAATAACAAAATTCCAGGTCCATCCAACGGACCCAACAAAGACGGCCTCCATTGGGGCACAATTGAACCCCGAAGTAGACGCCGCACTGCGCGAATTCCTTCGGGAAAATTGGGACATTTTCGCCTGGCATCCTTCGGATATGCCCGGAATCCCACGCAGGTTGGCAAAACACAGCCTAAACATCCTAAAAGGATTTAAGCCAGTCAAACAGGCTCTTCGACGATTTTCCGAACCCAAAAGACAGGCAATGGGAGAAGAACTAGCCAAACTATTGGAAGCCGGATTCATCAGAGATATCAAACATCCGGACTGGCTAGCAAATCTGGTAATGGTACCAAAGAAGGACAAATCCTGGCGCCTCTGTGTCGATTTTAAAGACCTTAATAAGGCTTGCCCAAAGGATCCCTTCCCTCTCCCTCGCATCGACCAAATTATCGATGCTACCGCAGGGCACGATTCGTTGTGCTTCCTCGACGCATACTCTGGCTATCATCAAATCAAGATGGCGGAAGCAGACCAAGCCGCAACGGCATTCATCACTCCATACGTACCATTCTGCTTCAACACGATGCCCTTCGGACTTAAAAATGCCGGCGCAACATATCAGCGCATGATTCAAACATGTCTGGCCACCCAGATCGGGAAAACAGTCAAGGCATACGTAGACGACGTAGTCGTCAAAACAAAACACGTCGAAACTCTAGTAGACGATTTGAGGCTCACATTCGACAGCCTCAGAGCATATGACATCAAGCTGAATCCGGAAAAATGCGTTTTCGGCGTACCAGCCGGAAAGCTGCTGGGCTTCATTGTATCCGGTAGAGGAATTGAAGCAAACCCGGCTAAAATCCGAGCTCTGTCACAGTTGGATATTCCAAAAGACCTCAGACAGATACAAAAATTAACAGGATGCGTGGCAGCTTTAAGCCGCTTTATCTCCCGTCTAGGAGAAAAGGCATTGCCCCTCTATCGCCTCCTCAGACGCACGGAACACTTCGAGTGGACGGATGCTGCCACTGCCGGACTCGAAGAAATAAAGGCCATATTGGCAACAAATCCGGTCCTGGCCGTGCCCAATCTAGGCGAACCAATGTTGTTATACATCGCAGCAACGCATCAAGTCGTAAGCGCGGTACTCGTCGTCGAACGAGAGACAGAAGGGCATAAATTCCCTCTTCAAAAACCAGTGTATTATGTATCCACTGTGTTAACTCCTTGCAAATCCCGTTACCCACATTATCAGAAGATAGCGTATGCGGTGTTCATGGCATCCCGGAAGCTCCGACACTACTTTCAAGAGTGTTCGATAACAGTGGCCTCCAAAGTACCACTCAATGACATCATAAATAACCGTGACACAACGGGCAGGATTGCAAAATGGGCCATTGAGCTCTTACCATTCGATATAACTTACAAACCTCGGCGAGCTATAAAGTCACAAGTTCTGGCTGACTTCGTCGCCGAATGGACCGAAGCCGAACTCCCTAAAGAGTACGGCGCATACTCCAATTGGGTTATGCACTTTGACGGCTCTAAAATGTTGGCCGGACTGGGGGCTGGCGTCGTATTGACGTCCCCAACCGGGGACACAGTCCAGTATGTACTTCAAATAATGTACACCGACTCCAACAACGCAGCCGAATACGAGGCCCTGTTACATGGTCTTCGGATGGCAGTCTCCATGGGCATTCAACGCCTAGAGGTGCGCGGGGATTCAAACCTTGCAATATCCCAAATAAATGGAGACTTTGACGCCAAGGATCCGAAAATGGCAGCATATCGCAACGCTGTCCTAAAAATGTCCGCTCGGTTTGAAGGACTCGAATTCCATCACATAGCCCGAGATAATAACCACGCGGCTGACGTACTGGCACGCATCGGTGCAAGACGTGATGCCGTCCCTCCAAATATCTTCCTGGAACGGCTCTTCAAGCCATCCGTACTATGGGAAGAGGAGCCCGGAAGTGACAAACCGGAAAAAACCGCGCCAATCGGCGATTCTGTCGATGACATAACACCTTCAGCCCACGACATAATGGCAGTAATCGCCCTGTGGACAGAACCATTCCTGGCCTACTTGCTTAGGAAGGAACTTCCCGAAGACCAAAACGAGGCCCGCTGCATAGTCCGGTGGTCGAAAGCCTACAAGGTCAATGAGTGAGAACTTTATAAGAAAAGTACAACCGGAGTCCTTCAAAGGTGTATCTCCGAAGAGGAAGGGCGAAACCTCCTGGCTGAAATCCATGCCGGACTAGGCGGACACCACGCAGCAGCCCGGGCCCTTGTAGGAAAGGCATTCTGTATAGGATTTTATTGGCCGACAGCCCGGGCAGATACCCAGGACTTAGTCCAGAAATGCGTTGGTTGTCAGCTCTTTGTTAATCAGAGCCACATGCCGCCCACCGCCCTCAAAAATATACCCATTACCTGGCCGTTCGTGGTCTGGGGGCTTGATATGGTTGGACCCCTTAAAGGGGGAACCCACAAGCAAAGATACCTATTGGTCATGGTGGATAAATTCACCAAATGGATAGAGGCCAAACCGGTCAAAACGGCAGAGTCCGGACCAGTGATAGACTTTATATCCGGGGTAGTACACCGTTACGGAGTCCCCCACAGCATCATCACCGACAACGGCACGAACTTCACAGCCGACGAGGTTAAGTCATGGTGCAAGAATATGGGCATCAAGCTCGACTACGCTTCAGTCTATCACCCTCAAACCAACGGTCAAGTGGAACGAGTAAATGGTCTAATAATGAGCGGCATTAAACCGAGACTAGTGCGGTCACTTACTAAATCCAACACGCACTGGGTCGAGGAGCTCGACTCCGTACTCTGGGGGCTGCGGACAACGCCTAACCGCACTACCGGATTCACACCATTTTTTATGGTATACGGTGCAGAGGCAGTCTTGCCCTGCGACATTATTCATGACTCACCTCGAGTGCGCATGTACGAGGAAAGAGAGGCCGAGCTTGATCGGCAGGACAGCTTGGACACACTGGAGGAAGAACGCGACGTCACCAAGGCTCGTTCCGCATTCTATCAGCAACAGGCCCGAAGATATTAAAGCAGAGAAGTACGGGCCAAGACCTACAACGTTGGTGAACTAGTTCTACGCCTGCCGGACAAGAAAAAGGACAAGCTCAAGCCCAAATGGGAGGGTCCCTTCATGATCGATCAAGTCCTGACCGGTGGAGCATACCGTCTACGAAATGCGTCGGATAACCGACTCGAGCCGAACCCATGGAACACAGCCCGCCTCCGACGATTCTATGCCTAGCGCCGGACTAAGAGTTCGTCCCCTTCCCCCGTCCAAACTTTTACACTTCGGCTATCTTTTGTTTCTCTTTTCACACCTTTTTATTCACAAGCCCTTACGGGCCTATTTTCGCATTTTTTGCATACACGTGATGTGCCATCCGCACTCATTATTCCTGGGGGCTTCTTTTCAGAAGCTCAATTATAAGGGTTTCATACCCAGCACATGTGTCAAGCTTCCACATGTACCTTTTACTCACCATTATATGCATCGATATGACTTAAGTTTTGGCCAAGCTGGGTTGCCTGGCTCCTGTGCTTACCCCTACGTTCCCGATTGTTCGGCTAGGAGGTAAAGGGAGCACCTCTGCGATTGTTACTGCCGGGTCAGCCGGATGTGTACCTCAGACTGGTGAAGTCGAAAGCTAGCGTTCTTAAGGGAATATTCGGTCGGTGACTTAAAAGATGACTTTTTACCTATTTATTTATCCGCCCCCAGATGTTTTTCTGCTTTCTTTGCAGTCCGGACATGCACTTTAGGGCATGCCTCCCAGGGAAAGGAACCCTTAACGGAACTATTCTCCCTGGAAGATGTTTCTTACTAACCATGTAATATAACATAACTAGTTGGGCACTTGTCTGATAAAGCACTAATGACCCCTACGCCTGGTCTCCATGCATACCACGGTTGTTTCTTAACCAAAGAGGTATTCGGACACACTCCGGACTCTAGGGTCCCGAGGTTGAAGCGAAAAGGTCGGCAAAGACAAACGATCTACAATCCGGCTAGAAGGCATTTCATATGTCACTTTAAAGGAAAACATACATTGTCAAATTTACTGATTGTATTCCTCCTCAATCCCATCTAACAGGCTGTCTAACTTACAGTCCCATTGGGAAAATTTAGCAGCCAACTCTACTTGGCTGTATACTAAACTCACAGGGATCTCCTTCCCATCGGGCCCCACCGATCCAACTTCGGCCATGTGGTTGGGATCCGCCTTCTTGTAACACGTCTTCACCATGGCCCAAGCCTCCCTGGCACCTTGACGGCAAGCCGAAATCTTCCATAAACGGAAGCGCTGCCGCACTCCCCGAAGCTTCTCCGCAAGCTCCCCAAGGCCCTCGGGTAGGGAGAGGGCTGGCCATAAAGCCTGGACGACGCCGCTCATTGCCTGCCGAACTCGTTCGAGCAGTTGCAACAGCTCGGGAAGTTGATCACCCGTTGATATGGGCATCTCCTCCGCAGGGCGACCTGTGAGTATACCTACAAGACATATTATGTCAATTGACTTCCTCGCCGAACTCTTCTTTTCAAAAGAGTCCGCTTAAGCACTTACTATAAATGCCGCGACGAAGCCGCTCGTTCTCCTTAACGGAGCCGGACAGCCCGGCGCGAGCGCCTTTCAGCTCTTCTCCGAGCTTGGCGTTGGCATCCTGGAGCTTGTTCCTTTCTTGCTGCACCCTATTCAGCACACTCTCGCCGGCCTTCAGCTGGCGCAGTAATCCTTGCCTGTCCGGATCTCGTCCAGCGGCAGCTGCACAGTCATTATTAGACTTGCGCGCACGCCGCACAACGCTTATATTTATTAATAAAAATGTGTTACCAGGAGGGGTCTCTGCGTCTCCTCCTGCGGCAGCAAGTGCGGCCTCCAGTTGGGCCTTGCATTCTTGCAGCTCCTGAGACAGCCGGGCATTCTTTTCGGTAAGAGCCTGCGTTTCAAACGATCCTTAAATCAGTTAACATAACTACTTTAAGTCTCGGGGCTACTGGCATATATAACCATTACAAATCCTTTACCCGTATGTCTTTCACATACTGCTCCGTGGCTCTAGTAAAACCATCTTGAGCGGCACGGAGATGTGCGTCCCCTGCGTTAAAGGCGTCCAATGCCTCGGGGGAGAAGCACGCTTCACGAAATATTGTCCGGCGGCGCCTATGGTTCATGGCGCTCTCCACCTCAGACTTGGTGGCGGACAGTCTGTCGGTGTCCTCCGTTGGAGAAGGATCCGGCCCGCATCTTGCGCTTGCCTCCCCCTCCAGGCCGGGCGCTGGAGCCTGGCCGGTGTAGGTTGGATCAGCAACTTCCGCGCCCGCAGTCCGGCGAGCGCTTTTTCTCCTATAAAGATCATGAGCACTCAGACGCTTCCTAGGAACGTTGCTCTGAAAATTCAAATACGAGCTATACCTTTGCGGCGACATTTCCGTCCGCACCGCGCTCCTTTTCCGCCTGCTGGTCCGGACTAACCTTTGTTGGTCAGCCGCCGTGGGCTCGGCTTCCCGCCGTGAAGGCGCTTCCTGTAAAATACCATCGTTCGCGAAGGTTAGAAATGGGCAAGGAAGAGATAATGGTGTCCGAACCTCGGTCACTGTCACCTGGGAAGCCGGATACAGTCCGGGGTAGTCCGCCGTAATGGCGACCAAAGCATTATCCATGCTGAGCTGGTGAAATACCCCGTCGATCAGCTCCACCTTGATGTCCGGATCCTCTTCGGAGGCCGGATCTAGGGATCTTTCTGGATCCTCGGGTTGCGGAGCAGGACTTACCATGTCCTCCACAGTCCGGCGTAGATCCTGCGCCGAAGACATAATGTAAGAAGCTTAAACTTCGAAAGCATGGGTTGAGCCCTTAAAGGTGTTCGCTTACCCATCCTCTAGGGTTGTTCATGGAAAACCCATTCAAAGGGTTCGTTCAAAGGAAGTCCTCCTTTTCCCCCTTGTACAGGCTGGAAAGGATCTCCACCAGATCCTCGGTCGAATCCGGCCCTTTGCGGCCATGACGGGTGGCATCGTCCTCCCCGTTGAAATCCCACATGGGGTGGCCTCTGTATTGCAATGGCTGTACCCCCCGCATGATGCATGTCGCCATGACTCCAATCATGGTCAAACCAGAATGGGCATTAATCTTATTCGGCCCATCAAGTAATGGACGCTCTTGTCTTCCTCCAATCGGGGGCTCCGTGGGCGCCAGCTGAGGTGTTTCTTTAGAGGAGCAGCACTAAACTCCGGGAGGCCAATCCGGACTGGGTCCGGCAGCGGAGCGTCTCCTATGTAAAACCACTCTGAAGGCCAGTCTTCAGACGCCTTCTTGGGAGTACCGGATGGGTATTCGGTCCCGGCAATGCGCCATATTTCGGCGCTGCCCAGTTGATATATGGACCCCTCGTGAGAACGGGGTACGAGGCAGAACAGCCTCTTCCACAATGCAAAATGGGGCTCAATGCCCAAGAACAGCTCGCAAAGAGCTACGTAGCCCGTGATATGCAGGACAGAGGCGGGTGTGAGGTGGTGGAGCTGGAGTCCATAGAATTCCAGGAGCCCGCAGAGGAACGGATGTATTGGGAATTCGAGTCCCCTTATCAGATAAGGGACGAAGCATACTCGTTCCCCTTTATTGGGGCTTGGGGTAGCCTCCGCTTGCCTCCCACCTTGATAAGTGACCAGTCCGGCTCGGACTGGGACCATGAAGGCCGGAGGGAGATATCCCCCTGCTTGGAGCTTCGCTAGCTCGTTGTGCGAAACAGAGCACCTCCTCCAATCCCCTGGCGGTGGGCTGGGAGCGCGAGAGGAGGAGCCGCGTCGACGGTCCATGATGGAATGGATTTTTAGGTCAAGGGCGCTCCGATGAACTATTCGCGGGAGGAAGATGGTGTGGTTTGGATCTGGATTTTTGCCTCTTTTGTAGGCGAACGACTCGCACGACTAGGGGGTGAAACATAAAAAGACACCCTGGCTTTTCGCATTCGTGCGACGCGTGGAAAAAGGCCATTATTGGGCGTAGAAGCCGAGAAGCACAGTATTTATGATAAAGCCGGACACTGTTCGGCAGGTACATGGAACTTGAAGGGAGAACCCGCCTTGCAACGCCGAAGACTATATATGCACTGGATTTATCGTCATTGAAGCCTGGATCGGGGGCTACTGAGGGAGTCCTGGACTAGGGGGTGTCCGGACAGCCGGACTATCATCGTCTGCCGGACTCCAAGACTACGAAGATACAAGATTGAAGACTCCGTCCCGTGTCCGGATGGGACTTTCCTTGGCGTGCAAGGCAAGCTTGGCGATACGGATATGTAGATCTCCTACTATTGTAACTGACTTTGTGTAACCCTAGCCTCCTCCGGTGTCTATATAAACCGGAGGGCTTTAGTCCGTAGGACAACATACATTACAACAATCATACCATAGGCTAGCTTTAGGGTTTAGCCTCCTTGATCTCGTGGTAGATCCACTCTTGTACTACCCATATCATCAATATTAATCAAGCAGGATGTAGGGTTTTACCTCCATCGAGAGGGCCCGAACCTGGGTAAAACATCGTGTCCCTCGTCTCCTGTTACCATCCGCCTAGATGCACAGTTCGGGACCCCCTACCCAAGATCCGCCGGTTTTGACACCGACACCCGTGTTCACGGAAGCGGTGATGAGGTGCGTGTCATAAGTTTCATTTTCCGTGTTATTTAATGGTGGAAGATTAGATGATTTCTGGCCCTCCAGAGGTGTTCGTCAGGGGGACCCAATATCCCCGTATCTTTTCCTCTTGGCAGCTGAGGGGCTCTCGTGTTTATTGAAAGCTCAGGGTGTGGGTGTGAGGG
Organism: Triticum timopheevii; assembly: GCA_963921465.1. Taxonomy (NCBI): domain Eukaryota; kingdom Viridiplantae; phylum Streptophyta; class Magnoliopsida; order Poales; family Poaceae; genus Triticum; species Triticum timopheevii. Next base: position 14,954,016 of record OY997266.1, on the reverse strand, counting down.
GCATTTTAGTAGCAGCATCTGCACCGGAAGTAAACCATCTATTGTTTGCCGACGATAGCCTCTTATTTATTGATGCAACGAGTGTGTGTGCAGCTAAGGTGAATGATTTGCTGAAAGTTTACTGGGATGCCTCAGGACAGCGTATAAATATGGACAAATCCTCTATCTATTTCAGCAAGGGAGTTTCAGAGGCAACCCGGCTGGAAGTAAAAAATGTGCTCGATGTTCATACTGAGGCGTTGTCTGAGAAATATCTGGGCTTACCAAGTGATGTAGGTAGAGCCAAGGAGGGCTGTTTTAAATATCTCAAAGACAGAATTTGGAAGCATGTTCAGGGTTGGATGGAGAAATGCTTGTCTACGGGAGGGAAGGAAGTCCTTATTAAATCTGTCGCTCAAGCAATACCAACGTATTCTACGGCGTGTTTCAAGCTACCGCGGGGTCTGTGTGAGCATATAAATAGCCTCCTGAGGAAGTTTTGGTGGGGTAGTAAACAAGGGCAGCGGAAGCCGGCTTGGGTATCCTGGGAAACAATGTGCAAACCGAAACATATGGGAGGAATGGGCTTCCGCGATATTGAGCTTTTTAATCTTGCACTATTAGCACGCCAGGTGTGGAGGATCCTGCAAGAGCCACAATCACTAAGTGCTAGGGTACTGAAGGCAAGATACTTCCCGGATGGAACAATTCTTGATGCGACCTTGGGAGCGCACCCATCCCAGTTCTGGCGATCGTTGTTAGAAGGACGAGATGTTCTTTCTTTGGGCCTGATAAAGAGGATCGGCACGGGGGGGAACACGAATATTTGGCGTGACAACTGGCTGCCGAGGGACTATGCGTTAAAACCTTTATGCTCGATATCCCCTGATCCCCCACAATGGGTCTCGGAGCTTATTGATCCGACCTCAAGGACGTGGAGCAGAACAAGCCTCATGGAGAACTTTGTGAAACCGGATGTCGATGTGATTATGAATATCCCACTCAGTTTCCGAGTGCAACAGGATTTTTGGGCTTGGCACTACGATAAGAGGGGGTTTTTTTCAGTACGATCAGTGTACAGGATGATCTCAGGAATCAAACACTAACGCGAGGAGTGGCTTGAACACCGAGCGAGCATCTCTACAAGGAGACAGAGAAGAAAGCATGGTCTCAAATATGGAAAGTTAAAATCCCAACAAAAGTTAAAGTGTTTGTATGGAGGTTGGCTCACATGTCATTGCCAACGGGGACAGTACGCCATAGGCGGAAGATGGCGACCTCACCGGCATGCTCTATATGCAATGAGGAAGCGGATTCATGGAGGCATTCCCTGTTCGACTGCCGCATGGCCAGATGTATTTGGGCTTTGAGTGATGAAGATATCCTCGAACACATGTTATCAAACAGAACTGAGGATGCGAGGCTATGGTTATTCTGGCTGTTTGAGAGCACAAAATAGCATGATCTAGCCAAGATCCTTGTCATGATGTGGGCTATATGGTGGGCTCGGCGGAGAGCGATTCATGACAATGAGTATCAAAGTCCATTATAAACTTTCAGTTTCGTTAACTGCTATCTTGAAGAACTTGGAATGGCAAATGCTGAAAGAGTGACTGCTCCGAGACCTGCTAGCCAACATAGGCCAACGAGATGGCAGCCACCTGATGACGAGGAGCGTGTGAAGATAAATGTGGATGACGCGATCTCTCGCCGAGGGACCACAGGGGCGGCAGCGGCAGTGTGTAGGGACAGATTTGGGAATTATTTGGGAGCTTTGGCAATTGTTCTAGACGGACTAGTTGATGCTCCAAGCCTTGAAGCCCATGCATGTAATGAAGCTCTTGTTCTGGCCATGGATCTCAATGTTTCACATGCGATAATAGCCTCCGATTGCATGCAAGTTGTCACAGACATCAAGAGAGGTGCCAATGCCTCTTATGCTTTTTTGCTTAGCGAGATCAATGAGAGGATGAAAGATTTTGTAAAGATTAGCTTCTGTTTTGAGAGAAGGGAGTCGAACTTTGAGGCGCATGCTTTGGCTAAGGCAGCGTCGTCGCTCCCGGCGGGTCGCCACATGTGGCTAGGGATCCTACCAGACATTATTTGTATTCCTTCTGTTTTGGACTTTGAATAAAATCCCTAGTTTCACCTAAAAAAAAGAGTTGATCCAGCATATAGCAATGTTACGTGGGCAAGGGTAGAAAGTTTGATTCACAAGTTGCACATTGCATGAAGTTGGCCTTGTGATCTCCTTCCTGACATATCCCAAGAGGTCTTCATGTTCACTACATTCAGTTTGGTCATTCAGTTAGATTGCAGATATCTATCGCCGACGGTGAAGGAGGTTACATCCTCACCGGGGTCAGAAAATTTGCACATCGACTAAGCGAGCGCTAGATTATAAGCAACTCCTTGTTGCAGAGCTGCCGATAGGCACTTTTGGAAGTGCAAACTCCGAAGAATTAATCATCATATCATCAGACACTTCACGATATCATTTCAAGAGCAAAAAGCGGGAAATCACGAAACCAGAGCTCAATCAAAACCATCATTTGACCAATCCAAAATTCAGGGCGACGCCCGACGGGCGACCCAGGTTTAGATTATACTTCAACAATCTTCGTACCATGGCATGAGAGAACCAGCGACCACCACTTCATGCACAACTAAATTTATGTTGCTACACAAGCTATGCACAACCAAACATATCAAGTCCGGTCGTCAAGCATAGAATCTCACCAGATATCTAGTGGTATACATAACTCACAATCTCAAGCCAACATGCTACAAAGAGGAAATAACAATTTACATGGGTCCACAAACACCAAAAGATTAATAAAGTCTACACTTCTGCTGATGGCGAATTATATATCCCATAATATTGTAAGTGTAGTGTGTCATTCTTGGCTTCAGGGATCTCCCATCGCCACCCACGCCCGCCGCATTTCTTTGGTAGCACGTATTGTGCCCGCTGGGGGGATCTTGTACTTGTCAAATGTGCCTTCTTCGTCAAGGCCCTAGACCTCAAGCAAGGAAGACGAATCTACCAATCAATAGACATCTAGGGATTACAAATACCGTACAACACAGGTATATATATTCCCTTACCCTCAACATGAGTCTTATCCTAACCTCCTCAGCTGCAGCTGCATCCAACTGTACACAACACACAGTTAAAAATGAACCAACGAGGGACAGAAGAAACATTAAAACGCCAGTATACCAAGGAATAATAAGTTAATCAATCATACGTCATCATCGTCGCCTCTAGGGTATGCCATCGGAGGCAAGCTATTGAAAGGATCGATATGGTTGACTAGAGGGGGGTGAATAGGCAACTAACAATTTTTAAGCTTTTCTTTACCAAATTAAACTTTGCAACAAAATAAGTTGTCTAGATGTGCAACTAGGTGAGCAACCTATATGATGCAATAACAACTAGCACACAAGCAAGCAAAGGATGTAAAACAAGTAGGCTTGCAAAAGTAAAGGCACGAAATAACCAAGAGTGGAGCCGGTGGAGACGAGGATGTGTTATCGGAGTTCCTTCCTTTTAAGGGGAAGTACGTCTCCGTTAGAGCGGTGTGGAGGCACAATGCTCCCCAAGAAGCCACTAGGGCCACCGTATTCTCCTCACGCCCTCACACGATGCGAGATGCCGTGATTCCACTATTGGTGCCCTTGAAGGCGGCGACCGAACCTTTACAAACAAGGTTGGGGCAATCTCCACAACAATCGGAGGCTCCCAACAACAACAACACCATGAAGCTTCACCACAATGGAGTATGGCTTCGAGGTGACCTCAACCGTCTAGGGTGCTCAACACCCAAGAGTAACAAGATCCGCAAGGGATAAGTGGGGGGAATCAAATATCCTGTGGTGGAAGTGTATATCGGGCCCTTGTCACCCAATCCCGAGCAAATCAACAAGTTTGATTGGCTAGGGAGAGAGATCGGGCGAAAATGGAGCTTCGAGCAACAATGGAGCTTGGAGGTGGAAGAGGTAGTCAACTAGAGGTAGAAGACACCCCTTATATAGTTGTGGGAAAAATCCAACCGTTATCCACATGTTCAGCCCGCGACGCACGGTACTACCGCTCCAGGGGCGCGGTACTACCGCGAGGCTGCGCGGTACTACCGTGGAGGACCACGGTACTACCGCGACAGCAACACAGGCCGGAACTAGCCTGATCAGGGGGCAGTACTACCGCTTGCGCGGTACTACCGCTCCCCCTTGCGGTACTACCGCAAGGCAGGAGACTCACTGCCTGGGAAGGGCGCGGATGAAATAAATTACATCCGTGCCTACTTCCGCTGAAACTGGGGTGTTACAAAAACCCGACGCGGTACTACCGCTCTCGAGGCGTGGTACTACCGTGGCGGGCGCGGATGTAAAAAATTACATCCGCGCCTACTACCGTGACACTGCGGTACTAGGTAGGAGGGCCACGGTACTACGACTCCTAGGGAGCGGTACTACCGTGGGCCCCCGCGGCACTACCGCTCCAGAGGGGCGGTACTACCGTGACACACAGCGGTACTACCGCTTGTACTTGCGGTACTATCGCAAGTACAACAGTAGTCGCCAGGTTTCCGCACAACCAAGATAACGAAGGGCAGCTCCAAAGTGCAGGGAAAGGAGGGACAAGTGTACGTGTTGATTCCACCCAAACCTTTCCAATGTGGACCGCCTCTTAATAGTACGGCTCTGCTACGACTCAAATCCACCAAAGAGAAACGTAGAACAACGCCGACTTCAATAGTCTCCGAGGGCACCGAATCATCTCATGCCTAGTGATGAAGTATCTGAGAGACTCAAGGCACACGATTAGTCCGCAAAAGCATTGTCATCAATCACCAAAACACCTAAGGGATAAATATGCCCTTACAATCTCCCCCTTTTTGGTGGATTGATGACAACACGGGATTTGCACATAGATAAGATAATGAGAGCAGGGGCAAACCCCACCTCTCTAAAATATAGCCGGGCTCCCCCTAGATGTGTGCACTTTAGATGAATGCTTTGGACTGCATAGCACACAGACTAGGATCAACACTCCCCCTATATTTTAGAGACCAAGGCATGATAGTAAGCATAGCATAGCATGATAATAAGCATAGTACAACATAAAGATAGCACAATATGACACAAGCTTGCTAGGATAGATAGAGTGCATATGTCTTACACCATACGAAGTAAAGTAACCAAGGTTCAAACGAGAAAGTAGCAAATAGTTCAACTGAGAAAGCAGCAGACACACGACACACACGACTCGCAAACTCGCAAATCCCTACACTCTCTTCCCCTTTGGCACCGAGACGCCAAAAAGGCAGAGAGGACACCTACACACACAAGAGGTGGCTCAAGCAGAGAACTCGTCCCAAGCCTCTTCATCGGACTCCTCTGCAGATGGAATGGTCTCCTCGACATCCTCCTCAAAATCAGTCCACCTGTAGCCTTGCTTCTCCATCCACTCGGCCTCAGGAGTGATGCGCTCCTCAGACCCGCCAGACACTTCCTCACCATAGAGCTGCAAGATCTTGTTGTGCCGGCGATGACTCTCCTTGGACTCCACGTGAGTCCTGTACTGCCCCTTGGCTTGCATGCAGAAATGAGACTTCATCTTATCCTTCAACTTCTTGGCCCATGATGGCCTAGAGACACTCTGGGAGGGCCTAGCAGTATGGCCCTCAGCAATATCCTCGGCGCCAGCATCCTCCTCATCAACAGCAGCCCTAGCAGCAGTCGCCTCGGCACGAGTAGCGGTGTTGGCCCAATTGGATTTGATACGCAGACAGATGGGCTCATGGCGAATCCAGTCTGGAGCAAGGAACTCCTCATCAGGGTACATCTTCTCCCAAGTCTTCGAGATCAGCCAAAACAGATAGGGCCCATAGATAGGGACGTTGCGGTTAAACACTGCAAACCGAAGCTCACACCACATGATGTGTGAGACATCAAGTGGCTGAGACTGAGTCGAGCGAGCCTCCTGGCAAATGAGCATCATATCCACCATATATGCATGGACCTTATCTTTGTCACCGATGTGTGGGAATAAGGAGTTGCGGAAGATGCGATACATGATATCCAGAAAGGGGTTGAGTACCAAAGTTGTCTTGCCATTGGCGAGCGCCTTCTCAACCATGAACGGGGTAAGCTTGTCCTTGTTGGCAAAATCAGCATTGCCATGGGGGCGAACACCCACTGGAGTGTTAAGCCCATCATCAAGAACCTGAAGCAGATCCATGAACTCCTTCCAGGTAGCAGACAGTTGGCGGCCATTGGTCATCCAGGTCATCCTCCTTTCTTCATTAGGGTGAAAGTACACTGAGGCAAAGAACTGACAGATGATCTCAGGGTCATAGTCCAGGTGGAAAGAGATCACATGCTCAATGCCAAACTGCTCCACCAAGTCCAGAGCCTCTCCAAAGTAGTCACGGAACTTGTCCTTCCTCATGTGGTGCATATCAATCCACTTCACCTCCAAATAGGTATTCTGCTTGTTCTTGATGACATCCAAATAGATGTTGGTCTGTGTCTTGTTCCAGAACAGCTCACAGCCTCTGACAGTGGAACGCGGATGCACATAAGGATGAAGCTGCCTGAGACGAACATATTCAGTGGGGGCTATCTCATCCATGCCCTTAGCGGGCTCCTTGTGCTTTTTAGCAGAGGTCTTGACATTGCGCTTGGAGGCAGACGATCCCTCTGGTACTTCTCCTGGGTTGCGCAGACGCTTGGAGCCAGTGTCACGACTGGGATTGGACCGGCGAGAGCCACCACCTGAGACACACACGCAAAGCACCAAAGACGCGAAGAAGATCAATGCAAAGGCCATAATATAGCACAAGAAACACATAGAAGGCATACGAGAAAGTTGGCATGCGATAGATGTGAGCCACGGTAGAACTGCCACTGTCTGCGGTACTAAAAAGTTAGTACCGCTCCAAACGCGGTAGTACCGTGCGAGGTCACGGTAGTACCGTGGCTGGAGCGGAAGTAATCTTTTAGTACCGCACAGAGCGTGGTAGTACCGCTCCCGAAGGGCGGTAGTACCGTGCGAGCGGTAGTACCGCGCCATACAGGCGGTAGCACCGCGTCGCGTCAGATCTAACTGGTGATTTGAATCTGAAAAGAACCGCGAAACAACGGCGGTGCTACGATGATCAGATCTAGCGCAAGACAACAATACAAGTATAAATCCTATGCAATACCACGCTCCTTCATCCTACTCTTGTAGAGATTAAGCCTATGAATCTCAAGAACACACAAGCCTCCCCCAAAACCTAGAAACACCAAACACAAACAACACGGAGAGGGAGTTGGGGAAAAACCTTGGTCCATAGGAAGAGCACGTGGCGGGGAACGATCCCACCGGTTGGAATCACGGGAGAGCAGCCGGTGGAGGAGATTCGGCGACGAACGCCGGCTCCATTCTTGAGCGAGGGAGAGGAGGAGACGACATGGAGAGAGAGGACACGAATGGGTATGGGGAGTTAGAACTCCCCCTGCCCATCCTTATCCCCACGCGCTCGAACCGACGCGGTAGTACCGCATATCATCGCGGTAGTACCGCTCGGGCGGAAGTACCGCGCCGAGGCGGTAGTACCGCTCAACCAGGCGGCAGTAAAAAATTACTGCTGCGTGGTGACGGTAGTACCGTGCTCCCGCCAGCGGTAGTACCGTGGCTGGCTGCGGTAGTACCGTAGCTGGCCGCGGTAGTACCGTGAGCTCAAGTCACCGCAGGTTTCAAACACGAGAGGAAAAAGCCTTTGCACGGGAACTTTTCACACACAAGAAACCACACGAACACGCACGGACCAGAGGTAAAAAGACAACAAGAAACAACCAAGCGACAAAGCCTCTCGAGGAGAGAGGGCGGTGGCCGAAGCCACCTATGTTTGAGTTAGATGGTATGGCACTGCGAAGAATTATCCTTGGGCCCATGACCAAAACTCGTCTTTGAAGCACAAGTACCATCAAAAATGGCTAATGTGAAAGAGGCGATCGATTTATGCATAATGGGGGGAGGGAGAGTTCATTGAGAGAACAACACTCCCCCTATGTCCATGCCTACACCTAAACTAGATAACAAGTTGAGTGTGGTGGGGGGTGCACGGTTTCAAGTCACATTGCTCAAATCAATGATATTTAGCTCATGCCTTAACTCGCGAAATCTTGCTTCATCCAAGGGCTTCGTGAAAATATCTGCAAGGTTATCATGAGTGTTGACATACTTGAGCTCGATCTCCCCTCGCCTAATGTGATCCCGGATGAAGTGATACCGAATCTCAATGTGCTTCGTCTTGAAGTGTTGCACCGGGTTGAGAGAAATCTTGATGGCACTTTCATTATCACACCAAAGAGGCACTTTGTCACAAATGACACCGTACTCCTTTAAAGTTTGCCTCATCCATAGGAGTTGAGCACAACAACTACCGGCAGCCACATACTCCGCTTTGTGGATGAGAGAGACACACAACTTTGCTTCTTGGAAGACCAACTTACCAAAGAGCAACCAAGAAATTGGCACCCTCCGGAAGTGGACTTCCTATCCACTTTGTCTCCCGCCGAATCAGAATCCGTGAAACCTTCAAGCTTGAAGTTTGCTCCTCGTGGGTACCATAAGCGAAAGTTTGGGGTATGAGCCAAATATCGAAAGATTCGCTTGACCGCCACATAGTGACTTTCCTTTGGTTCGGCTTGGAAACGTGCACACATCCCCACACTCAACATGATATCCGGTCTAGATGCACAAAGGTAAAGCAAGGAGCCAATCATGGAGCGATATACCTTTTGATCCACCGCTTTACCATTGGGATAAATGTCAAGTTGGCACTTGGTAGGCATTGGTGTAGTAGCCGGCTTGACATCACTTAGCTTGAATCTTTTAAGCATGTCTTGAGTGTATTTGGCTTGGTTGATGAAGGTTCCTTCTCTTCTTTGTTTGATGTCAAAACCAAGGAAGAACTTCAACTCTCCCATCGAAGACATCTTAAACTTGGAGGTCATGAGAGCGGCATATTCTTCATTGAAAGCTTTGTTAGGAGAACCAAAGATAATATCATCAACATATAGTTGGCATACAAACAACTCCCCGTTGACCTTCTTAGTAAAAAGAGTGGGGTCGATTAGCCCCACCTCAAATCCACGATCTTGTAACAACTCGGTAAGGTGGTCATACCACGCACGTGGGGCTTGTTTAAGGCCATAGAGTGCCTTATCGAGTTGATACACATGATCCAGAAAGTAGGGATCCTCGAACCCGGGGGGTTGCTTAACATAGACCAACTCATTAATAGGACCATTAAGAAAAGCACTTTTCACATCCATTTGTTGCAACTTAAAGTTGTGATGGGAAGCATAAGCAATCAACAAACGAATGGATTCAAGACGAGCAACGGGAGCAAAGGTTTCACCGTAGTCGATACCCTCGACTTGGGAGTAGCCTTGTGCTACCAATCTCGCCTTGTTGCGAATGATGTTCCCATGAGCATCTTGCTTGTTCTTGAAGATCCACTTGGTTCCAATGACGTTGTGGTTCCCCGATGGTCTTGGCACCAATCTCCACACCTTGTTGTACTCGAAGTTGTTGAGTTCTTCATGCATTGCATTGAGCCAACCCGAGTCTTCGAGCGCCTCATAGACCTTTTGGGGTTCAACACAAGAGACAAACGCGTGATGTTCACAATAGTTTGCTAATTGTCTACGAGTGCTTACCCCCTTTCTTAGGCTTCCAACCACATTTTCCATGAGATGGCCTTGGGTGGTGAGTTTGGAAGCAATCTTCGCGGCACGACGCTCTAATTCCTCCTCGGATGTGGAAGGAGGAGGGTTGACTTGATCATCTTGAGCGCCGTCTTGAGCTTGTTCTTGATCTTGAGCTTGCTCTTGATCTTGAACTTGCTCGAGGGGGAGAACTTGACCTTGGGCATCATTTAGAGGTTCACCACCATCTTGAGGTTGATCTTGCCCTTGGTCTTGTTCGCGAGGTTGAGGGCCTTCACTATGTTCTTCGGAAGCGTGTGGGTCTTGATGAGGTGATGGCTCTACTTGAGTAGAGCATTGTCCTTCTCCTTCGGCCACAAGGGGTTCCTCAATGGGTAGGATTTGACCAATACCCATTCTTCTTATGGCTTGGGGAGGAATTTCATCACCTACATCACAAGTACCACTTTGCTCCACTTGGGAGCCGTTATTTTCGTCAAACTCCACGTTACACGTCTCCTCAATGAGTCTGGTGGACTTGTTGAGGACACGGTAAGCATGAGAGTTTGTAGCATAACCAACAAATATGCCCTCATGAGCTCTAGCCTCAAATTTAGACAAACGAACACCTTTCTTGAGAATGAAACACTTACAACCGAACACCGGAAGTACTTGAGGTTGGGCTTGTTGCCGATAAGTATCTCATAAGGAGTCTTGTTCAAGCCTTTGCGAAGATAGAGCCGATTGGATGCATGACATGTGGTGTTGATGGCTTCGGCCCAAAAGTTGTATGCAGACTTGAACTCCGCCATCATGGTCCTTGCCGCATCCATCAATGTCCGGTTCTTTCTCTCCGCAACACCATTTTGTTGAGGGGTATATGGTGCGGAATATTGATGCTTGATCCCCTCATCACTAAGAAACTCATCCAAGGTGTAGTTCTTGAACTCGGTGCCATTGCCACTTCTTATTGTCAAGATCATTGCATCATGTTGACGTTGAGCTTCATTTGCAAAGTCGATGACGGTTTGTTGAGTCTCACTCTTCCTCTTGAAGAAGTATACCCAAGTGTATCTTGAGTAATCATCCACAATCACCAAGCAATACTTTCTTCCTCCAAGACTATCAAAAGATGGAGGCCCGAAGAGATCCATGTGAAGGAGCTCCAAGGGTCTCTTCGAGTAGATGATGGTTGATGGTGGGTGAGCCTTTTCATGAAGCTTTCCTTCGATACAAGCACTGCAAGCACAATCTTTGGCAAAACTAACATTTGTTAGTCCACGGACATGGTCCCTGTCGGTGTCAAAACCGGCGGATCTCGGGTAGGGGGTCCCGAACTGTGCGTCTAGGCGGATGGTAACAGGAGACGAGGGACACAATGTTTTTACCCAGGTTCGGGCCCTCTCGATGGAGGTAAAACCCTACATCCTGCTTGATTAATATTGATGATATGGGTAGTACAAGAGTAGATCTACCACGATATTAAGGAGGCTAAACCCTAGAAGCTAGCCTATGGTATGATTGTTGTAATGTATGTTGTCCTACGGACTAAAGCCTTCCGGTTTATATAGACACCGGAGAGGGCTAGGGTTACACAGAGTCGGTTACAATGGTAGGAGATCTACATATCCGTATTGCCAAGCTTGCCTTCCACGCCAAGTAAAGTACCATCCGGACACGAGCCGGAGTCTTCAATCTTGTATCTTCGTAGTCTTGGAGTCCGGCGGATAATGATAGTCCGGCTGTCCGGACACCCCCTAGTCCAGGACTCCCTCAGTAGCCCCTGAACCAGTCTTCAATGACGATAAGTCCGGCGTGCATAATGTTCGGCATTGCAAGGCGGGTTCCTCCCTTGAATAATCCAGAGAAGATCATGAACACCAGGATAGTGTCCGGCTCTGCAAAATAAATTCCACATTCCACCGTACAGAGAATAAAATGTACACTTAGTTCAATCTGCTGACGTATTATGCGGCGTGACATCACACAGCCACCAGGCCTTTGTTTGAATTATTATACCACCTCAGCATGTTTAGCGAAGCGGTTTCCTTGGCACGTCTTGTCGAAGCAGAGATCGCGTTCCCCTTATTCCGGGATTTCTCATCAATACGTGCGTGGGTAACCCAACCGCGCCATTGATGGCGGCGCTTGGGAGATAAGCGAGTTTTACCAGGCTGGTGGGGGACGCATAGTTTTGTCCGCCTATATAAGGGATAAGGATTCACCTTCTCACCTACGCCTTCTTCCTCCTTTGCTTATCCATCCCCGCGAACTCAAGCTCCAACGCCCGAGCTCGCGCATCTTGCCTCGACCTTCTCCGAATATGTCCGGAGCGGGAGGTAAATGGTTAGTCTCCACCGTCAAGGAGGAGGACATCACCAAGCTGCGCAGCGCCGGATACCTTTCCGGCGATATCGCGCATCGGCTGCCCGACGAGGGGCAGCTCATCCCTACCCCCAGGCCTCATGAGAGGGTCGTCTTCCTCCCCCACTTTCTCCGCGGACTGGGCTTTCCGCTCCATCCATTTGTCCGGGGGCTCATGTTTTACTACGGCCTGGATTTCCACGATCTGGCGCCGAACTTTATCCTCAACATCTCGGCGTTTATCGTCGTGTGCGAGGCCTTCCTCTGCATCCGGCCCCACTTCGGCCTGTGGCTCAAGACCTTCAACGTCAAGCCGAAGGTTGTGAAGGGTACGCAAGCGGAATGCGGAGGCGCCATGTTGGGCAAATTGCCCAACGTCCCTTGGCTAGAAGGGACCTTCGTGGACTCCGTCAAGGGGTGGCAATTGGGGTGGTTTTACATCACCGAGCCGCGCAAATCCACATGGGCGGCGGCCCCCGAGTTTAGATCTGGCATCCCCGCGCAGCTCACCTCCTGGAAAGAGAAGGGCTTGCAGTGGGGGAATCCGGTGGAGGTGACGGGACTCCGAGCATGTATCAAGAAGATGGTGAGCAATAGGCTCAGGCTCGTCGACGTGGTCCAAGTCATGCTCATCCGGCGGATCCTCCCATGCCAAGAACGGGCATTTAATTTGTGGGAGTTCAATCCGGAACAGCACCAGGCGCTAAGCGGGCTCTTCGATACAACATACGAAGGTGCCTGGAGGGTGCTGTTCAAGGGCGCCGAAGCCCCCGCGTCCGCGACCGAAGACCGCGGATTCAGCTCGCAGTATCCAACTGACGAGGTAAGTGATTCAACCCCATTACGGGACACTTGTGATAATTAGATTGACTCTAGTGAGGTTTCATTCTGCCTCTTCCTTTGACAGGAATGGATGGAGAAGGCCAAGCTGCTCATCAGCTCGGCTCCCATGCCAGAAGACCCAGCGAACGCCCGCTTAACAGGGCTGCTGGTTCCGGCACCGCACGTGGTGCCGGAGAAGAAGGCCAAGAAGGTGGCCGCGGGGACTCAAAAGAGTTCCCGCAATCAGGCGTCTGACGACGACGAGGACTCCTCCCCCGAAGACGAGGAGGAGGAATACTCTCTCCCAGAGGAGGGAGAGAAGAAAAGGAAGGCTTCCCCCATCGGGGAGGCCGAAGGGTCCAAGAGGGGGAGAACTATCCCCCCGGACAGTTTCGCCAACATCAGCGTTGGTGAGGATGAGTGGCCTCCAAGGGCCAGGCGTCCGGCAAGATCGTAAGTATCCGGATCCTTGATGTGTAATTTCTTTTATGTCGCGTAGTATCCTTCTAACGCCGCATTCTGCCCGTAGTCCGGCCAATGATGATCTCCCCGACTCATCGAGCGGGTCATTGGCCTCGTCGGATGTGAATTCCATCCCGACTGCCTCCACCCCACGCGCCGACGAGGACATCGAGGTGGGATCCCAGAGAGGGACCCATCAGGAGGAGGCTCCGGAGGCGCCATCAGGCAGCCTCCCGGACTTCGTGCCGGACTCTACATCGGAACCCGCAGTGGTTCCAGGGTCCGGCAAGTGGCCCCTTCGAAAGAAGGGCAGGACCGTGACGCCGGCGGCCTCCGTCCAACTGGAGGCGCCGGATAACCTGCTGGAGGCGCTTAAAGGCGCTTCCATCGAGGAAGAACACCACACTATCATGAGTGTGGTGATTGAGAAGGTTCAGCTCGCTAAGAGCAGGCTGACCGAAGCCTACAGCAGCCTTTTAACAGACTTTGAGGTAAGAAGTTAAAATTATGTAATATAATACCGCATAGACAGTAGCCCCTGATGCTTAGTTCGGTGTTCGGAAAGAAAAGCCGGACTAAGGATCTTTAACAAGATATACGCAGGGTTGCCTAAAATATGTCAATATGGGTTTGCAGGCTGCACTGCTGACCTCTGCCGCACTAACGGCGGAGGTTGACGTGCTGAAGAAGGAACTCAAGCGGTCCGAGCAAGAGCTCGGCCATGCAAAGAAGCAGCTCGAGGAAAAAGAAGGTGAGTAACACCTCTTTGAATAAGTACTTTACAGAAAAGGATTTTGGTTGCAAATAAAATTAACAAGGATAATATGTGTATTGCAGGGGCCACTAACGAGGTGGCAGCCCTGCGGGATGCTGTGTCCGCGGCCGAACGCAATGCGGCCGCGGAACGGGCTGAGCAAGAAAAGCAAGAGGCACGTGTGGCGGAAGTTCGGCAAGAGCTCCAGGTTCTCATGGAAAAACATGAGAGTTTGGAGCGTGACTCCAAGACTCGAGAGTCCGAGCTTGCCTCGGCTCTCGAAAGTGCCAAGTCCGCCAAGGCCGAGGCCCGTAAGGCCCTTCAGGAGGTTGAGGACATAAAGAAGATAGCGGCGGGTAAGGCGTTTTTCATGCAAAGCAGGCATGTTAATGTGAACTACCTGACACTTACCCGCATTCGGAGCTCTCTAGGGGCGTTTGCAGATCTGCCTCGTAGTGCGTCTGATGCCGCCGCATTCTATCGTGGCGAGGAGGGGAGCTCGACGGAGAAGGTCTTCTGGTCTCAGTATACTGAGGCCGGCCATCCGGTGCCCCCAAGCGACCAGCTGAAGCAGCTGGTCGAACTCCACAAGGTAGCTGAGGAGGCCATGAAGGGCCTCATAGTCCGGCTGTGGCCTGGACAGGCCATGCCTGGTAGCTACTTTGGCCTCGTGCGGCGGCTGGTGGATGCATGCCCCAGGCTTGATGTAGTCAAGCGCTCCGCCTGTATCGAAGGTGCTCGTCGGGCCCTTGCCCGCATAAAGGTGCAATGGGGCAAATTGGATGCGGAGAAGCTTCTCACGAACCCACCGCCGCCGGGCAAGGAGTATCGCACGCCGGAGAAGTATTATAAAATTGTCCTGAAGCGAGCCTACAATGTAATCTTTGAGTGAACTCGCTGTGTATTTATCCTGTGCGCTGAAAACTTCGTTCATATGCGCCATGAGCAACGCTTGTTTAATTTAAAATATTACCTTCTGCGCGGCCGTTTGTAAAATCTGAGAGATGGCAAGTCGTTGGCTTCAGCCCCCAAGCCACAAGTGCTGGGGTGTTCGGGATAAACTTGAGCACTCTTGTTCCCATTTTTGGGTCCATCTAGGGAGGCGCTCAACACGACGAACAAGGCAACCGGACTTATAATGCTTGAACACTCTCACTTAGCCATAGAATTCTATAATTTTAAATTTCGGCGAAACCCCTGGTATTCGGAAGACCGAATCCGGGGCGCTATCCACGCCTTCATCGGACATTATCCGGAACTTCGCTCGAAGCGGTGTGAGTATTTAAGGACCCGAAAAAACCTCTCGAACAGCGACCAGTCTCTCGCCTTATCATGCCAGTCAGTTTTAGCTTTCTCCACTGAGGCGTTAACCCGGCTCAACCGGGGCGCAATCGCAGTGGTTCTCCCAGTGCCACCTTAGCCGACAGAACGGAACGTAAGGCACCAAAACGTGGGAGCCGGGCAAACCCAACTATTGACCCAAGACATGATTCGGAGCCGATTCATATAATGCTATAAGTTTGGGGTGCCGCACTTGTGAAAGTGTTCGGACTTTATCACACCATAGAGTGGGGAACATAAGCCCCTGGTGTATTATGCCGTACCAAAATATACGGGTGCCAGATGTCATATAATGAGCATATATATATATATAATGTGATGCAATTGCGATCATAAAGGCACTGCATTATTAATGAAAGAAAAGTCTGCAAGTAGAGCGGACTGATACAAATAGTGCGGTAAGCAAGGGATTTGGACTAAATAAACATGTCCCCCTCCAGGGATGAGCTGCGGATTTGGTGAATATAATCGAATTTAATGCTCGTAATTGAGACCACCTGAGTGTTCGACGCGGCCTTCTTTAGTCCCTGACTGTTGCATCATGAATTCGGCAGGTTCACCGCCGGACAGGGCTTCTGGTTGACAGAGTCCTGTGTACAAAAAGGAAGAAAAATAATAAAAAAAAAGAAGGGCACATTTTGTGAGCCCCCGGTGTGGTCGAACCGCACTCTGGGTCCGTTGTGATCGTGCCCCCTCCCCTGTGCCCATGGTATCTCCAAAGCGTAATGATGTACGTGGAGTGTTACTCTTGCGATCATACACGGGCGAGGGTTGGGGCCGCATTGCTACGTGTGCTCTGATCGCGCCAGGTGGTCTTTGTTGGCATTGCTCCGGGCGCTCTTCGATGTATCCGGCCGTTTAACGGCCGGACTCGAGAATTGCCTTAGAAGGCTGCTCTGTACTTCTGCCGCGAGAGCCGCTGTATGTTCCTCCGTTCAGAGGGAGCGTTCCGTATTCCCATTGACCGTGATGACTCCACGAGGGCCTGGCATCTTGAGCTTTAGGTATGCATAGTGCGGCACCGCGTTGAATTTGGCAAACGCGGTTCGCCCGAGCAGAGCGTGATAGCCACTGCGAAACGGGACTATGTCGAAGATTAACTCTTCGCTCCGGAAATTGTCCGGGGATCCGAAGACCACTTCCAGTGTGACTGAGCCTGTGCAGTTGGCTTCCACTCCTGGTATGACACCTTTAAAGGTTGTCTTTGTAGGTTTAATCCTTGATGGTTCTATGCCCATTTTGCGCATTGTATCCTGATAAAGCAGGTTCAGGCTACTGCCGCCGTCCATCAGGACTCTCGTGAGGTGGAACCCATCGACGATTGGGTCTAAGACCAATGCGGCGAATCCGCCATGGCGTATGCTGGTCGGATGGTCTCTTCGATCGAAAGTGATCGGACAAGAGGACCATGGGTTGAACTTTGGGGCGACTGGCTCCATCGCATAGACGTCCCTTAGTGCGCGTTTCCTCTCCCGCTTGGGTATGTGGGTCGCGTATATCATATTCACCGTCCGTACTTGTGGGGGAAAACCCTTCTGTCCTCTGTTGTTCGGCGGCCGGGTCTCTTCCTCGTCGTCGCTATTTAGCCCCTTGTCATTGTTTTCGGCAATTAACTTGCCGGCCTGCTTGAACACCCAGCAATCTCTATTGGTGTGGTTAGCTGGCTTTTCAGAGGTGCCATGTATCTGGCATGAGCGGTCGAGTATTCGATCCAAATTGGACGGACCCGGAATGGTTCTTTTAAATGGCTTCTTCCGTTGACCGGGTTTAGAGCCTCGGAATCTGGCATTGACCGCCGTATCCTCCTTATCATCGCCGTTAATTCGGCGCTTGTTTTTGTTTCGACGTGACCTGCCGTTGTTGTCCTTAGTATCCGGACTGCCAGAATTTTTACGGAGATTGTTGCTGCGGGCTAGCCAGCTGTCCTCTCCCGCACAAAAGCGGGTCATTAACGATGTGAGGGCTGCCATGGATTTTGGCTTTTCCTGCCCCAGGTGTCGGGCTAGCCATTCGTCCCGGATGTTATGTTTGAAGGCTGCAAGGGCCTCTGCGTCCGGGCAATCGACGATTTGATTTTTCTTTGTCAAGAACCGTGTCCAGAATTGTCTGGCCGATTCGTCTGGCTGCTGAATGATGTGGCTTAGGTCATCGGCGTCCGGCGGTCGCACATATGTGCCTTGGAAGTTATCAAGGAATGCGGCCTCCAGGTCTTTCCAACACCCAATTGACTCTGCGGGCAAGCTATTAAGCCAATGCCGAGCTGGTCCTTTAAGCTTGAGTGGGAGGTACTTTATGGCGTGGAGATCGTCGCCGCGGGCCATATGGATGTGGAGAAGATAGTCTTCGATCCACAACGCGGGGTCTGTTGTGCCATCGTAAGATTCGATGTTTACGGGTTTAAACCCTTCGGGGATCTGATGATCCATTACTTCGTCAGTGAAGCATAACGGGTGTGCGGCGCCCCTGTATTGAGCGATATCGCGCCGCAGCTCGAGAGAGCGCTGTCTGCTGTGTTTGGCCCAGCCGGGGTTATTGTATCCGGCACGACGGTATTCGTCGTGGGTCGTTGGGCGCCCACGTGATCCATAGATGGATCTGGATTGCCTTGCTTTGTCCTCCAATATGTCTCGCAAGTCCGGCGCGTTCCCTCTTGGCTTCGTACTTTTGGAGCGATGCCGGGGTATGGTCTTGGCTGGGGGCCTGGATGCCTCTCTGTCACGACCACGGGGTGGTCGGTCAGCCATATCGTGCGCTGGTGATGGAAGTACGTATGCTTCCTCCTCTAATCGGGGGAGCAGCTTGCGTTTTGGGTAACTTTTGGAGGGACGTTCGAGTTTATACTCTTCGGCCGTGAGGACCTCGGTCCATCGATCGGCCAGCAGGTCCTGATCAGCTTGAAGCTGCTGCTGCTTTTTCTTTAGGCTATTTGCTGTGGCGATAAGCCTGCGCTTGAAGCGCTCTTGTTCGACGGGATCCTCGGGTACGACGAATTCGTCATCGTTGAGGCTTGCTTCGTCTTCGGAGGGAGGCATATAATTATGATCCTCAACCTCTTCGTCTGCCGCCCCCTCATGAGGGCTTGCTTCTGCATCCTCCTGCGCTGAGTCTTGCTGGAGGGGATTGTCTTCGGCACTCTCTGGAGTATTATTATCTCCTGTGCCGGAATCTCCATTCTTGCTGTGGCGAGATTTAGAGCGGCGCCGCTGACGCTGGCGCTTGGGCTGTTTCTTTAAGGGATCTGCCTCCGCTGTTTCTTCGCCGTCCCCATCTTTTGGGGTATCCACCATGAATACGTCATATGACGAGGTGGCCTTCCAGTGCCTTGTGGGCGCTGGTTCCTGTTCGTCTCCGGCATCGTCGTCCATAGCGTCGATGTCTTCGGAGTCGTAGTCTAGCATGTCGGTTAGATCGTCGACAGTAGCTACAAAGTGGGTGGTGGGTGGGATCTGAATTTCTTAGTCGACCGTATCCCAACCATCCTGGCCGTAATCCGGACTCTACATCGGAACCCGTAGTGGTTCCAGGGTCCGGCAAGTGGCCCCTTCGAAAGAAGGGCAGGACCGTGACGCCGGCGGCCTCCGTCCAACCGGAGGCGCCGGATAACCTGCTGGAGGCGCTTAAAGGCGCTTCCATCGAGGAAGAACACCGCACTATCATGAGTGTGGTGATTGAGAAGGTTCAGCTCGCTAAGAGCGGGCTGACCGAAGCCTGCAGCAGCCTTTTAACAGGCTTTGAGGTAAGAAGTTAAAATTATGTAATATAATACCGCATAGACAGTAGCCCCTGATGCTTAGTTCGGTGTTCGGAAAGAAAAGCCGGACTAAGGATCTTTAACAAGATATACGCAGGGTTGCCTAAAATATGTCAATATGGGTTTGCAGGCTGCACTGCTGACCTCTGCCGCACTAACGGCGGAGGTTGACGTGCTGAAGAAGGAACTCGAGCGGTTCGAGCAAGAGCTCGGCCATGCAAAGAAGCAGCTCGAGGAAAAAGAAGGTGAGTAACACCTCTTTGAATAAGTACTTTACAGAAAAGGATTTTGGTTGCAAATAAAATTAACAAGGATAATATGTGTATTGCAGGGGCCACTAATGAGGTGGCAGCCCTGCGGGATGCTGTGTCCGCGGCCGAACGCAATGCGGCCGCGGAACGGGCTGAGCAAGAAAAGCAAGAGGCACGTGTGGCGGAAGTTCGGCAAGAGCTCCAGGTTCTCATGGAAAAACATGAGAGTTTGGAGCGTGACTCCAAGACTCGAAAGTCCGAGCTTGCCTCGGCTCTCGAAAGTGCCAAGTCCGCAAAGGCCGAGGCCCGTAAGGCCCTTCAGGAGGTTGAGGACATAAAGAAGATAGCGGCGGGTAAGGCGTTTTTCATGCAAAGCAGGCATGTTAATGTGAACTACCTGACACTTACCCGCATTCAGAGCTCTCTAGGGGCGTTTGCAGATCTGCCTCGTAGTGCGTATGATGCCGCCGCATTCTATCGTAGCGAGGAGGGGAGCTCGACGGAGAAGGTCTTCTGGTCTCAGTATACTGAGGCCGGCCATCCGGTGCCCCCAAGCGACCAGCTGAAGCAGCTGGTCGAACTCCACAAGGTAGCTGAGGAGGCCATGAAGGGCCTCATAGTCCGGCTGTGGCCTGGACAGGCCATGCCTGGTAGCTACTTTGGCCTCATGCGGCGGCTGGTGGATGCATGCCCCAGGCTTGATGTAGTCAAGCGCTCCGCTTGTATCGAAGGTGCTCGTCGGGCCCTTGCCCGCATAAAGGTGCAATGGGGCAAATTGGATGCGAAGAAGCTTCTCACGGACCCACCGCCGCCGGGCAAGGAGTATCGCACGCCGGAGAAGTATTATAAAATTGTCCTGAAGGGAGCCTACAATATTGCAGATGAGTGCTCCCGAAATGTAATCTTTGAGTGAACTCGCTGTGTATTTATCCTGTGCGCTGAAAACTTCGTTCATATGCGCCATGAGCAACACTTGTTTAATTTAAAATATTACCTTCTGTGCGGCCATTTGTAAAATCTGAGAGATGGCAAGTCGTTGGCTTCAGCCCCCAAGCCACAAGTGCTGGGGTGTTCGGGATAAACTTGAGCACTCTTGTTCCCATTTTTGGGTCCATCTAGGGAGGCGCTCAACACGACGAACAAGGCAACCGGACTTATAATGCTTGAACACTCTCACTTAGCCATAGAATTCTATAATTTTAAATTTCGGCGAAGCCCCTGGTATTCGGAAGACCGAATCCGGGGTGCTATCCACGCCTTCATCGGACATTATCCGGAACTTCGCTCGAAGCGGCGTGAGTATTTAAGGACCCGAAAAAACCTCTCGAACAGCGACCAGTCTCTCGCCTTATCATGCCAGTCAGTTTTAGCTTTCTCCACTGAGGCGTTAACCCGGCTCAACCGGGGCGCAATCGCAGTGGTTCTCCCAGTGCCACCTTAGCCGACAGAACGGAACGTAAGGCACCAAAACGTGGGAGCCGGGCAAACCCAACTATTGACCCAAGACATGATTCGGAGCCGATTCATATAATGCTATAAGTTCGGGGTGCCGCACTTGTGAAAGTGTTCGGACTTTATCACACCATAGAGTGGGGAACATAAGCCCCTGGTGTATTATGCCGTACCAAAATATACGGGTGCCAGATGTCATATAATGAGCATATATATATATAAAATGTGATGCAATTGCGATCATAAAGGCGCTGCATTATTAATGAAAGAAAAGTCTGCAAGTAGAGCGGACTGATACAAATAGTGCGGTAAGCAAGGGATTTGGACTAAATAAACATGTCCCCCTCCAGGGATGAGCTGCGGATTTGGTGTATATAATCGAATTTAATGCTCGTAATTGAGACCACCTGAGTGTTCGACGCGGCCTTCTTTAGTCCCTGACTGTTGCATCATGAATTCGGCAGGTTCACCGCCGGACAGGGCTTCTGGTTGACAGAGTCCTGTGTACAAAAAGGAAGAAAAATAATAAAAAAAAGAAGGGCACATTTTGTGAGCCCCCGGTGTGGTCGAACCGCACTCTGGGTCCGTTGTGATCGTGCCCCCTCCCCTGTGCCCATGGTATCTCCAAAGCGTAATGATGTACGCGGAGTGTTATTCTTGCGATCATACGCGGGCGAGGGTTGGGGCCGCATTGCTACGCGTGCTCTGATCGCGCCAGGTGGTCTTGGTTGGCATTGCTCCGGGCGCTCTTCGCTGTATCCGGCCGTTTAACGGCCGGACTCGAGAATTGCCTTAGAAGGCTGCTCTGTACTTCTGCCGCGAGAGCCGCTGTATGTTCCTCCGTTCAGAGGGAGCGTTCCGTATTCCCATTGACCGTGATGACTCCACGAGGGCCTGGCATCTTGAGCTTTAGGTATGCATAGTGCGGCACCGCGTTGAATTTGGCAAACGCGGTTCGCCCGAGCAGAGCGTGATAGCCACTGCGAAACGGGACTATGTCGAAGATTAACTCTTCGCTCCGGAAATTGTCCGGGGATCCGAAGACCACTTCCAGTGTGACTGAGCCTGTGCAGTTGGCTTCCACTCCTGGTATGACACCTTTAAAGGTTGTCTTTGTAGGTTTAATCCTTGATGGTTCTATGCCCATTTTGCGCATTGTATCCTGATAAAGCAGGTTCAGGCTACTGCCGCCGTCCATCAGGACTCTCGTGAGGTGGAACCCATCGACGATTGGGTCTAAGACCAATGCGGCGAATCCGCCATGGCGTATGCTGGTCGGATGGTCTCTTCGATCGAAAGTGATCGGACAAGAGGACCATGGGTTGAACTTTGGGGCGACTGGCTCCATCGCATAGACGTCCCTTAGTGCGCGTTTCCTCTCCCGCTTGGGTATGTGGGTCGCGTATATCATATTCACCGTC
Organism: Triticum timopheevii; assembly: GCA_963921465.1. Classification (NCBI taxonomy): domain Eukaryota; kingdom Viridiplantae; phylum Streptophyta; class Magnoliopsida; order Poales; family Poaceae; genus Triticum; species Triticum timopheevii. The sequence goes on along the minus strand of OY997266.1, from coordinate 14,931,711 downwards.
CGTACTTGTGGGGGAAAACCCTCCTGTCCTCTGTTGTTCGGCGGCCGGGTCTCTTCCTCGTCGTCGCTATTTAGCCCCTTGTCATTGTTTTCGGCAATTAACTTGCCGGCCTGCTTGAACACCCAGCAATCTCTATTGGTGTGGTTAGCTGGCTTTTCAGAGGTGCCATGTATCTGGCATGAGCGGTCGAGTATTCGATCCAAATTGGACGGACCCGGAATGGTTCTTTTAAATGGCTTCTTCCGTTGACCGGGTTTAGAGCCTCGGAATCCGGCATTGACCGCCGTATCCTCCTTATCATCGCCGTTAATTCGACGCTTGTTTTTGTTTCGACGTGACCTGCCGTTGTTGTCCTTAGTATCCGGACTGCCAGAATTTTTACGGAGATTGTTGCTGCGGGCTAGCCAGCTGTCCTGTCCCGCACAAAAGCGGGTCATTAACGATGTGAGGGCTGCCATGGATTTTGGCTTTTCCTGCCCCAGGTGCCGGGCTAGCCATTCGTCCCGAATGTTATGTTTGAAGGCTGCAAGGGCCTCTGCGTCCGGGCAATCGACGATTTGATTTTTCTTTGTCAAGAACCGTGTCCAGAATTGTCTGGCCGATTCGTCTGGCTGCTGAATGATGTGGCTTAGGTCATCGGTGTCTGGCGGTCGCACATATGTTCCTTGGAAGTTATCAAGGAATGCGGCCTCCAGGTCTTTCCAACACCCAATTGACTCTGCGGGCAAGCTGTTAAGCCAATGCCGAGCTGGTCCTTTAAGCTTGAGTGGGAGGTACTTTATGGCGTGGAGATCGTTGCCGCGGGCCATATGGATGTGGAGAAGATAGTCTTCGATCCACACCGCGGGGTCTGTTGTGCCATCGTAAGATTCGATGTTTACGGGTTTAAACCCTTCGAGGATCTGATGATCCATTACTTCGTCAGTGAAGCATAACGGGTGTGCGGCGCCCCTGTATTGAGCGATATCGCGACGCAGCTCGAGAGAGCGTTGTCTGCTGTGTTCGGCCCGGCCGGGGTTATTGTATCCGGCACGACGGTATTCGTCGTGGGTCGTTGGGCGCCCACGTGATCCATAGATGGATCTGGATTGCCTTGCTTTGTCCTCCAATATGTCTCGCAAGTCCGGCGCGTTCCCTCTTGGCTTCGTACTTTTGGAGCGATGCCGGGGTATGGTCTTGGCTGGGGGCCTGGATGCCTCTCTGTCACGACCACGGGGTGGTCGGTCAGCCATATCGTGCGCTGGTGATGGAAGTACGTATGCTTCCTCCTCTAATCGGGGGAGCAGCTTGCGTTTTGGGTAACTTTTGGAGGGACTTTCGAGTTTATACTCTTCGGCCGTGAGGACCTCGGTCCATCGATCGGCCAGCAGGTCCTGATCAGCTTGAAGCTGCTGCTGCTTTTTCTTTAGGCTATTTGCTGTGGCGATAAGCCTGCGCTTGAAGCGCTCTTGTTCGACGGGATCCTCGGGTACGACGAATTCGTCATCGTTGAGGCTTGCTTCGTCTTCGGAGGGAGGCATATAATTATGATCCTCAACCTCTTCGTCTGCCGCCCCCTCATGAGGGCTTTCTTATGCATCCTCCTGCGCTGAGTCTTGCTGGAGGGGATTGTCTTCGGCACTCTCTGGAGTATTATTATCTCCTGTGCCGGAATCTCCATTCTTGCTGTGGCGAGATTTAGAGCGGCGCCGCTGACCCCGGCGCTTGGGCTGTTTCTTTAAGGGATCTGCCTCCGCTATTTCTTCGCCGTCCCCATATTTTGGGGTATCCACCATGTATACGTCATATGACGAGGTGGCCTTCCAGTGCCTTGTGGGCGCTGGTTCCTGTTCGTCTCCGGCATCGTCGTCCATAGCGTCGATGTCTTCGGAGTCGTAGTCTAGCATGTCGGTTAGATCGTCGACAGTGGCTACAAAGTGGGTGGTGGGTGGGCTCTGAATTTCTTAGTCGACCGTATCCCAACCATCCTGGCCATAATCCGGCCAGGACTCTCCTGATAGCGAGAGATGCTTTAGTGAATTCAAGATGTCGCCGAAAGGCGAGCATTGGAAGATGTCCGCGGCGGTGAATTCCATAACCGGCGCCCAATCTGGATCGATTGGTAGGGGCGCGGGAGGTTCGGAGTCCGGCGAGGAGTCCGGCGCCTCGGAATGACGAGTTTCGCAGGGGACAAGATTAGTGTTTGGCTCCATCCCCGTGGATGTTGAAGCCCCGGGGCGGCGTCTATCCACCGGCCCTCGATCTAGGCGATCGGCTCCGGGTCAATGGCCGGAGCGGATCCGTGTGCGGCCACCAAGGCACTGTTCGGTGGCAGAGCTAAATCATGCCCGTCGTCGCAGTGCGGCGCACATGGCTGTGGCTCGAGTCCGTCGAAGATCAAGTCTCCGCGGACGTCGGCCGTGAAGTTTAAGCTTCCAAATCTGACCTGACGGCCAGGGGCGTAGCTTTCGATTTGCTCCAGATGGCCAAGTGAATTGGCCCGCAGTGCGAAGCCGCCGAATACGAAGATCTGTCCGGGGAGAAAAGTCTCACCTTGGACAGCGTTGCAGGTTGAAGATGCCATCAAGCCTATCGGTGACGACACAGAGGAACTCTCAATGAAAGCACCAATGTCGGTGTCAAAACCGGCGGATCTCGGGTAGGGGGTCCCGAACTGTGCGTCTAGGCGGATGGTAACAGGAGACGAGGGACACAATGTTTTTACCCAGGTTCGGGCCCTCTCAATGGAGGTAAAACCCTATGTCCTGCTTGATTAATATTGATGATATGGGTAGTACAAGAGTAGATCTACCACGAGATCAAGGAGGCTAAACCCTAGAAGCTAGCCTATGGTATGATTGTTGTAATGTATGTTGTCCTACGGACTAAAGCCTTCCGGTTTATATAGACACCGGAGAGGGCTAGGGTTACACAGAGTCGGTCACAATGGTAGGAGATCTACATATCCGTATTGCCAAGCTTGCCTTCCACGCCAAGTAAAGTACCATCCGGACACGAGCCGGAGTCTTCAATCTTGTATCTTCGTAGTCTTGGAGTCCGGCAGATAATGATAGTCCGGCTGTCCGGACACCCCCTAGTCCAGGACTCCCTCAGTCCCCCTTGAGAAGACTTTGCAAAGATCTCATATTGACGTGGGCTAAACGGCGATGCCAAAGCCATCCCACGTCAACTTTAGCCATTAGGCATGTCGCGGTCTTAGTGGGTCGCTCCGAAAAGTTAATCACATAGAGACCGTTCTCGACATGCCCAACAAAGGCTACTTTAAGAGTCTTGCTCCACAAGAGGGCCATGGTATCAATGTCAAAGAATGTAGCAAAGCCCATGAGTGCAAGTTGACGAACGGAAAGTAAATTGAATGCAAGGGACTCAACAAGCATGAATTTCTCGATCGTTACATCATGAGAAATGACAACCTTGCCGAGACCCAATACCTTAGAATGTGATGCATCACCCCACTCGACATTGGTGGACATAGATGGAATCTCTTGCACGTCCACCACCAAGTCCTTGCTCTCGGTCATATGATTTGTTGCTCCACTATCGAGCAACCATGATCCCCCACCGGAAGCAAACACCTACACGAGATCAATGCTTGGTTTTAGGTACCCATTTAGTAATGGGTCCTTTGATGTTAGTAACAAGGGTCTTGGGAACCCAAATAGACCATTCAATGTACTCATAAGAAGAACCAACAAATTTAGCATAAACATGTCCATCACTAGCACGACACAACACATATGACGGGTTAAAGTCGCCGGCTTTGTTTGAGGAAATGCTTTTGCCCTTTTGGACATCAACTCCCTTCACTTTCTCCTTCTTCTTCTTAGGAGCACCCTCTCCCTCTTTCACAAACGTTTGTTTGAGAGGAGGAGGACGTTTGGTCTTGTTGTTCTTCTTCTTCTTGCTCTTGGACTTGGGTGCAAACCCAATTCCTTCTTTGGCCACAACTTCCTTTTGATTGCTCAAAAGGTCGTTGAGGTTCTTCTCACCTTGAATGCAAGTCACAAGGCCTTTCGCAAGTTGATCCTTCAACTTGGCATTCTCCTCCACAAGATGCACATGCTCACAACACGGGTTAGTAGCACATGCATTATCAATTAATACCATATGAGGAAAGGTGGCCTTTTCCTTGATTAGCTTAACTTGGAGTTGAGCATGAGACTCTTTGAGGTTAGCATGAGTACCCTTCAAGACCTTGTGGGCCTTCTCAAGTATCTCAAACTCCTCTTTGAGTCTAGCATGATCAACCCCAAGTTTAGCCTTCTCGGAGGTTAGCACACGAGACACGACAAGAGCATGATCAAGATCTTTCTTTAACTTAGCATGGTCATCATTGTGTGACTCCTCAAGAGTCAAACGATGCACACGGTCTTCCTCAAGAGCATTAGAGAGATCCGATATTTCATCGGCATAGTCACGACTATGACCTTCCATTTTGGAGATGGTTTCTTCGTGAGCCTCGATCATGTCATTGGCCTCACCAAGTTGTTCCAAGAGAGCAACAAAGTGCTTCTTGGACTTTCCCTTGAGCTTACTCATAAAAGACTCAAATTCATTCACTTCCTAATTAGACTCAACATGTTCATCAATGCAATCCTCCAAGGAGGGATTAGTAATGATGGTGGTTGTGATGTTGGGGGTTACCTTGTTTGAAGCTTTAGCCATGAGGCATCTGGCGGTGATGTTTTCATTGGGTGATTCGAAGAGAGACACCCGGGGAGTAGTAGCAATGGCAACGGACGCCATGGCCATTGCTTCTTCATTTTCATCATCATCGTCATCCTCTTGGTATTCTTCTTGAACCACCAACCCACGAGTGGGAGTCTTCTTGGCGAAGTTGTTCTTGTTGGGGAAGGACTTAGCTTTGTCTTTTTGGATGAACTTGCCACCGTTGTCTTCCCGCTTCTCGTAAGGACAATCCGCAACGAAATGGCTCACATTGCCACAGTTGAAGCAAGTTCTAACTCGTTGCTTGCCCTTGACGCCACTTGAGTTGTTCTTGTTGAAGTTGGGTCTTGAACTCTTCTTGCTCCAAAATTGTCTTGAAGCAAGGGCCATGTGCTCATGGTAATCAAACTTGGTGTCTTCAGGGTTGCTTTCCTCATCTTCCACTTCTTCCTCTTCTTCCATAGTAACATTGGCCTTCAAAGCAAGGTTAGGCTTCTTTGCCCTTTGAGAATGGAGCACCGCATTGTCGGCGGTCTTGTCCAAGATGCTCATTGCAACGAACTCATCCAACACTTCACTTGAGGTCATGGAGTGGAAGTCCGGTCGTTGACGAATGACGGAGGACATGGCCTTGTTGTAGGGCATCATGGCCTTGAGGAACTTGCGCTTGATCCAATTGTCATCCGTGTCCTTGCTTCCATGATGTCGAAGTGCGACCGCGAGTTTGGTCACTCTTCGAAAGAGCTCACGAGGTTCTTCATCTTCTTTCGTTGCAAACTCATCGGCTTCATCTTGCACCACTTCATAGTTGGAGCGTTGAATGCTAGCACTTCCACGATAGAGACCCTCGACACATTTCCATGCTTCTTTAGCCATGACATGGGGTCGAAGATGAGGGAGATCTTCGGGAAGGATTGCATCTTGGATGATGAAGAGAGCACTCTCATTGAATTGATTGTCCACGGCTTCTCAAGGGGTGAAGTCGCTTGGGTCATGAGGATAAAAACCTTCTTCAATGATTCTCCAAAGGTTAGTGTTCACATGTTTCAAATGACGCTTAAAGCGATAGACCCAAGAATCAAAATCTTCATGTTTCTCATATTTAGGAGGAGGACCGGCATGATTCAAATGACTAGAGGGGATTGGCCCTCCATAAATTGGAGGTTCCACATGGGCAAAGATGCCGGTACCATTTCTACCACTAATAGAAGGACTCTTATCAATGTTAGCTTCCCCCTTGTCGGAGGGAGCCTCCGTCACCTTGTTGGTGGGATCACCTGTTGGGGAACGTAGTAATTTCAAAAAAATTTCCTACGCACATGCAAGATCATGGTGATGCATAGCAAACAGAGGGGAGAGTGTTGTCTACGTACCCTTGTAGACCGAAGCGGAAGCGTTGACGCAACGTAGAGGAAGAAGTCGTACGTCTTCTCGGTCCAACCGATCCAAGCACCGTTACTCCGGCACCTCCGAGTTCTTGACACACGTACAACTCGATGACGCACCCCGGGTTCCGATCCAGCAGAGCTTCCGGGAGGAGTTCTGTCAGCACGACGGCGTGGTGACGATCTTGAGGTTCAACTGTCGCAGGGCTTCGCCTAAGCACCGCTACAATATGACCGAGGTGTAATATCGTGGAGGGGGGCACCGCACACGGCTGAGGAACGATCACGAAGATCAACTTGTGTGTCTATGGGGTGCCCCCCTCCCCGTATATAAAGGGGGAGAGGAGGAGGGGGCGGCCAAGGGGAAGACGCGCCCTAGGAGGGGGAAACCTACTCCAAGTAGGTTTCCCCCCTCCCTTTCCTATTCCGAGAAGGAGGGGAAGGAAGGAGTGGGAGAGCGGGAAGGCAAGGGGGGAGCCGCCCCCCCCCCTTCCTTGTCCTATTCGGACTCAAGGGGAGGGGGCGCGCCTCTTGCCCTGGCCGGCCCCTCTCTCTCTCTCCACTAGGGCCCATCAAGGCCCATTACTTCCCGGGGGGGGGGGGGGGTCCGGTAACCCTCCAGTAATCCGGTTTTTCTCCGAAAACACCCGGAACACTTCCGGTGTCCGAATATAGTCATCCAATATATCAATCTTTATGTCTCGGCCATTTCGAGACTCCTCGTCATGTCCGTGATCACATCCGGGACTCCGAACAACCTTCGGTACATCAAAATACATAAACTCATAAAGTAACTGTCATCGTAACTTTAAGCGTGCGGACCCTACGGTTCGAGAACAATGTAGACATGACCGAGACACGTTTCCGGTCAATAACCAATAGCGGGACCTGGATGCCCATATTGGTTCCTACATATTCTACAAAGATCTTTATCGGTCAGACCGCATAACAACATACGTTGTTCCCTTTGTCATCGGTATGTTACTTGCCCGAGATTCGATCGTCGGTATCCAATACCTAGTTCAATCTCGTTACCGGCAAGTCTCTTTACTCGTTCTGTAATACATCATCTCGCAACTAACTCATTAGTTGCAATGCTTGCAAGGCTTAAGTGATGTGCATTACCGAGAGGGCCCAGAGATACCTCTCCGACATTCGGAGTGACAAATCCTAATCTCGAAATACGCCAACCCAACAAGTACCTTTGGAGACACCTGTAGAGCACCTTTATAATCACCCAGTTACGTTGCGACGTTTGGTAGCACACAAAGTGTTCCTCCAGTAAATGGGAGTTGCATAATCTCATAGTCATAGGAACATGTATAAGTCATGAAGAAAGCAATAGCAACATACTAAACGATCGGGTGCTAAACTAACGGAATGGGTCATGTCAATCAGATCATTTGTAACGCCCCGGATCCGATGCGCCAGGTGTCCGCCAGTTATTCGCCGTCGTTGCCATGTCATGTGCTTGCATGTTGCACTTTGCCATGTCATCATATGCATTTCATATCATGTCATCATGTGCATTTATTTTTGCATATGTGTTCGTCTCATGCATCCGAGTATTTTCCCCGTTGTCGGTTTTGCAATCCGGCACTCCTATATCATCCGGCGTCCCTTTTTTGCCTCTTCTCGTGTGCGGGTATTAAACTTTCTCGGAATGGCCCAAGGTTTGCCAAGCGGCCTTGGTATAGCACCGGTAGACCGCCTGTCAAGTTTCGAGCCATTTGGAGGTCGTTTGGTACTCCAACGGTTAACCGGGTAACCGCAAAAGCCTCTTTTGTTGCAGCCCAACACCCCTTCTAAAGTGGCCCAAAACCCATCCAAAACCCCTCCACGCTCTCGTTCGTTCTATCACGATCGCGTGGCCGAAAACCGCTCCTCATTTGGACTCTTCTAACTCCCTCTACCTATAAAACTAGCCCCTCCCCCGAAATTCTCGGTCTAAACCCTAGCCCCGCTCCCCTCGCGCCACCGGACATGTCCGCTCCCTCGCCGGACACGTCCGCCCAACTGCCGCAGCCAACCACGGGCCGCCATGTTTCCCCTCCGCCGCCGTTCCCAGCGCGCCACCGCCAGGCCCGCGTCAGGCCCGCCGGGCCCCGATCTGGGCCCCGAGGCCCGCAGCCACCCGCCGCCGCCGAGTGCTGCTCGCCGGAGCCCGCCTCCGCCATCCGCCGCCGGCGACCTGTGCCTCCGCCGCGGCCGCCTGCCTCTGTCACCCGGCGCTCCCGGCCATCCGCGCCGCCAGCTCCTCCCGGGCAGGAGCGCCGCCATCGCCGCCCGCCTCGGCCTCGCCGGCTCCCGCCTCCGGTCGGGTCCGCCGCCCGCCGCCTCGCCACGGAGCCGCCCCGCCGCCGCCGTAGCCCGCGACGCCCCGCCGCCGTTCTTCCCCGCCGGCGCCGCCCCACGCCACCACGCGTCGCCCCGCGCCCAGATCCGGCGAGCTCCGGCCTCCCCGTCCCTCCTCGCCGGCGCCCCGTCTTCCTCCAACTCCGGCGCCGCCCTCCCCACGTTTTCCGGCGAGATCCGCCGCCGCCTCGACATCCGTGCCACGGTCAACCGTTTCCCCGGGGTGAGATTTTCGCCTAAGTCCCTGATAATTTTGCATAATCATGCCATGTTCGTTGCATCGTATCTCTGCATCTGTAGCTCCGTTTGGTGCGTGTAATATGTCAAATTGTTCGTCTCGACGAGTACTTCATTTCATTCCATTGCATCATTTTCATTTGAGCTCATCTTGATGCCCGAAATGCTGTTGGAAGAGTGCATGTTGATGTTAATCTGCTGAAACTGTTATAACTTGCTCATTTGTCATTTTTGCCATGATTGATGTGTGCATCCTATGGGGTTGATGTCTACATGTGTTTTGATCTATGCCATGCCATCTTTCCAGGGGTGTATGCCATGTGTTTTTGTGATCAATGTGGTGACTAGCACAAGCATGCAAACTAGGCTTCGTGATATTGCTGATTTTAGTCCCTGTTCTGCTGTTATTTTGATGCCATGTAAACTTGATGATACAGAGAGATCCATACATATTTTGAGATACTTCAGTAATGGTGTTTTTAACATATGGTTATTGTCTATCCATTCATGCCCTTGTTTGCAATTATGGAGTAGTCTAGCATGTCATTTGAGTGCTCTACTTTTTCTTCAAAATGTTTCCTAGCAGATTGTTTACATGTTATTCAATATGGCCAAGCTTGCTATAGTTGATCCTTGCATGCTATGGACTTGTTCTTGACTTGGTTTGTTTCATAAACATGTCTTCTTGATGATGCTGTGCTTATCTTGTCATGCAATGACTTGTGATGAGTGAATCGAGCTTGTTTAGTAGTGTACTTGCTGTTGCTGTTTTCCTGACAGATTCTGTTATATTTTATTGCTATGTTAACATGTTGCTACTAATCATTCTATGCATAATCTGGAGATGTTCTATAAACATGTTTTGATCTACATGTTATGCTCTATCCATTCATGCCCCTGGTTGTATTTATTGCTTGCTGTAGGTTGTTCATATCTTGCTCCAAGTTGCTTGATAATGTTGCTATCAGCCTGTTTACATTAAGTTCCATGTTTCCATGATTGTTTGCTAGTGATCCATGCACCCTATGACCTTGCTCTTGCCATGTATAGCTTCACAAACATGTATTCTTACTGTTGGTTGCCTTGCCATGCCATGTATTGCTCTTTAGTGAGTGGTTCAAGCTCACCAACATGCCTACTTATTGTTGTTCCTGCCATGTATGAATCTGTAATATAACTTGCCATGTTTACATGGGTGCCATCATATTTTCTGTGCCTTTTTGGCTCATGGTCAGTAAGGGACTTTTGATCTATGCTTTTAGTAGATTCATGCCATACCTTTATTTGCCACGATATGTTCCTGTAACATATTGTTTGATAGCTCTAAACATTGCAACCTGATGTTATTTCTGCTAAAGTCTGAAACTGTTATTATTTGCAATCTTTCCATGTCCTTTTGAGCATGTTCTAGTGATTTCTGGAGATAGCTCAGTGTTCATGTTTTGTTATGCTTTACCTGTACTTCATGACCATGCCTTTGTATTATGTTGGGGTGCTGTAGCTTATTGTTTTGATGCTTGCAAGATGCCTAGTTGCTGTTATGGACAGATTGTTATTATGACTTGTATAGTGTGTGTGTGTGTTGCACCGTTGCTCCGTTTTGAGTGTGCTCTATATGAAACTTGCTTGATTTTGCATGTAGCTTCATATTATCATGTTGCAGCCTTATTTTGAGGTGTTTGCTTGATGTTTGGGTGCATTTTGCATCAATGCCATGCTTAACTTGTTTTGCTCATATCTTCTAGGCCGTAGCTCCGAATCTAATGAACTTTATATGTAACTTGACTAGAGTTTCGTGTAGATCATTGTGGTGCATCTTAACTTGCAGTTCAACAACTTGAACATAAGGTTTATTCAGATCTGGACCAATTTCGAAATATGCATATGAGGACTTCCCAGAATTGTTATATGTTGTTCCCGGCCTCATTTAAACTTGCCTTGATGTGTTGTTCTTGTTTGCATCATCTCTTGCCATGAGTAGCTTCATGTAGCTTTGTCATGCATCATGCTTGTTTGTGCATCATGTCTTGTTCATGTGTGGTGTGTTTACTATGTTGTGTGCTTCTTCGATAGTTCCCGTTTCGTTGCGATCGTGAGGATTCGTTCGTCTCCGCTTGGTTCGTCTTCGTGGCTTCATCTTCTTCATGGACTCGTTCTTCTTCCTTGCGGGATTTCAGGCAAGATGACCGCTACCCTGGATCTCACTACTATCATTGCTATGCTAGTTGCTTCGTTCTATCGCTATGCTGCGTTACCTATTTTTTGCTCTTCAAGCCTCCCCAAATTGCCATGAACCTCTAACCTTTGACACCCTTCCCAGCAAACCATTGCTTGGCTATGTTACCGCTTTGCTCAGCCCCTCTTATAGCGTTGCTAGCTGCAGGTGAAGTTGAAGATTTCTCCATGGTGGACAGGGTTTATGTTGGGATATCACAATATCTCTTATATTATCAATGCATCTATATATTTGGTAAAGGGTGGAAGGCTCGGCCTTATGCCTGGTGTTTTGTTCCACTCTTGCCGCCCTAGTTTCCGTCATACCGGTGTTATGTTCCCGGATTTTGCGTTCCTTACGCGGTCGGGTGATTTATGGGACCCCCCTGACAGTTCGCTTTGAATAAAACTTGTCCAGCAAGGCCCAACCTTGGTTTTACCATTTGCCTCACCTAGCCCTTTTTCCCTTGGGTTTTCGGAGCCCGAGGGTCATCTTTATTTACCGCCCCCCCCCGGGCCAGTGCTCGTTGTGAGTGTTGGTCCAAACCTTCAGCCGCCGGTGGCCACCAGGGGCAACTCTGGGCTCGCCTACCGGAAGTTTGGACAATCCGGTGTGCCCTGAGAACAAGATATGTGCAGCTCCTATCAGGATTTGTCGGCACATTCGGGCGGCTTTGCTGGTCTTGTTTTACCATTGTCGAAATGTCTTGTAAACCGGGATTCCGAGACTGATCGGGTCTTCCTGGGAGAAGGTCTATTCCTTCGTTGATCGCGAGAGCTTGTCATGGGCTAAGTTGGGACACCCCTGCAGGGTATAAACTTTCGAGAGCCGTGCCCGTGGTTATGTGGCAGATGGGAATTTGTTAATGTCCGGTTGTAGATAACTTGACACCAGATCCGAATTAAAACACATCAACCGCGTGTGTAGCCGTGATGGTCTCTTCTCGGCGGAGTCCGGGAAGTGAACACGGTTTCTGTGTTATGTTTGACGTAAGTAGGTGTTCAGGATCACCTCTTGATCATTGCTAGTTCACGACCGTTCCTTTGTTTCTCTTCTCGCTCTCATTTGCGTATGTTAGCCACCATATCATTGCTTAGTCGCTGCTGCAACCTCACCACTTTACCCCTTCCTTACCCATTAAGCTTTGCTAATCTTGATACCCATGGTAATGGGATTGCTGAGTCCTCGTGGCTCACAGATTACTACAACAACAGTTGCAGGTACAGGTTGTGCGATGATCTTGACGCGAGAGCGATGTTGCTTGTTTTGGAGTTTCTTCTTCTGCTTCTTCGATCAGGGGATAGGTTCCAGGTCGGCAGCCTGGGCTAGCAGGGTGGATATTGTTTGAGTTTTTGTTTATGATTCATCCGTAGTCGGATGTTGTTCTTGTATGTTGTATTCATGTATTCATGTGACATTGTATGTATTGGATGTATCCCCACTATTATGTAATGTTGATGTAATGATATCCACCTTGCAAAAGCGTCTTCAAGATGCGCTTCTATCCTTGGTGGGACCTTCGAGTTCCTTTAGGATAGGGTCGCATCTTGGGCATGACATCATTCAACTAATGATGTGATCTCGTTAATCAAATAACAACTCTTTGTTCATGGTTAGGAAACATAACCATCTTTGATTAACAAGCTAGTCAAGTAGAGGCATACTAGTGACATTCTGTTTGTCTATATATTCACACATGTATTATGTTTCCGGTTAATACAATTCTAGCATGAATAATAAACATTTATCATGATATAAGGAAATAAATAATAGCTTTATTATTGCCTCTAGGGCATATTTCCTTCATCACCCACTTTCATTGGCGAGGTAGATTGTTTAAGTCCTTCTAGGAATTCCTTAAACATGTCCTTGACCTCGGTCGTCATGGAGGTTTTCAATGTTTCCAAAGCCACATTGAATTCCTCACGTGAGATCGAGTTACCCCCATCTCCCGTAGATGAGATCGGATTCGCACCGGAGTGCTCTCCCACCTCATCTACGACATCAACCATACTCTTTGGACGGTAAAGTCCTTAAAAAGAGACGAGGCTCTGATACCAATTGAAAGGATCGATATGGTTGACTAGAGGGGGGGGGGTGAATAGGCAACTAACAATTTTTAAGCTTTTCTTTACCAAATTAAACTTTGCAACAAAATAAGTTGTCTAGATGTGCAACTAGGTGAGCAACCTATATGATGCAATAACAACTAGTACACAAGCAAGCAAAGGATGTAAAACAAGTAGGCTTGCAAAAGTAAAGGCACGAAATAACCAAGAGTGGAGCCGGTGGAGACGAGGATGTGTTACCGGAGTTCCTTCCTTTTAAGGGGAAGTACGTCTCCGTTAGAGCGGTGTGGAGGCACAATGCTCCCCAAGAAGCCACTAGGGCCACCGTATTCTCCTCACGCCCTCACACGATGCGAGATGCCGTGATTCCACTATTGGTGCCCTTGAAGGCGGCGACCGAACCTTTACAAACAAGGTTGGGGCAATCTCCACAACAATCGGAGGCTCCCAACAACAACAACACCACGAAGCTTCACCACAATGGAGTATGGCTTCGAGGTGACCTCAACCGTCTAGGGTGCTCAACACCAAAGAGTAACAAGATCCGCAAGGGATAAGTGGGGGGAATCAAATATCCTGTGGTGGAAGTGTAGATCGGGCCCTTGTCACCCAATCCCGAGCAAATCAACAAGTTTGATTGGCTAGGGAGAGAGATCGGGCGAAAATGGAGCTTGGAGCAACAATGGAGCTTAGAGGTGGAAGAGGTAGTCAACTAGAGGTAGAAGACACCCCTTATATAGTTGTGGGAAAAATCCAACCGTTATCCACATGTTCAGCCCGCGACGCACGGTACTACCGCTCCAGGGGCGCGGTACTACCGCGAGGCTGCGCGGTACTACCGTGGAGGACCACGGTACTACCGCGACAGCAGCACAGGCCAGAACTAGCCTGATCAGGGGGCAGTACTACCGCTTGCGCGGTACTACCGCTCCCCCTTGCGGTACTACCGCAAGGCATGAGAGTCACTGCCTGGGAAGGGCGCGGATGAAATAAATTACATCCGTGCCTACTTCCGCTGAAACTGGGGTGGTACAAAAACCCGACGCGGTACTACTGCTCTCGAGGCGCGGTACTACCGTGGCGGGCGCGGATGTAAAAAATTACATCTGCGCCTACTACCGTGACACTGCGGTACTAGGTAGGAGGGCCACGTTACTACGACTCCTAGGGAGCGGTACTACCGTGGGCCCCCGCAGTACTACCGCGCTGGACGAGCGGTACTACCGTGGTGGGCGCGGATGTAAAAAATTACATCCGCCCCTACTACCGCATCGGAGCGGCACAAGGCCTGGGTGCCGCGGTACTACCGCTCCAGAGGGGCGGTACTACCGTGACACACAGCGGTACTACCGCTTGTACTTGCGGTACTACCGCAAGTACAGCAGTAGTCGCCAGGTTTCCGCACAACCAAGATAACGAAGGGCAACTCCAAAGTGTAGGGAAAGGAGGGAGAAGTGTACGTGTTGATTCCACCCAAACCTTTCCGACGCGGACCCCCTCTTAATAGTATGGCTCTCCTACGACTCAAATCCACCAAAGAGAAACGTAGAACAACGCCGACTTCAATAGTCTCCGAGGGGCACCGAATCGTCTCGTGCCTAGTGATGAAGTATCTGAGAGACTCAAGGCACACGATTAGTCCGCAAAAGCATTGTCATCAATCACCAAAACACCTAAGGGATAAATATGCCCTTACAGCTATGTACCCCAAATCGTGTTCCGCGAGGCGATTTAGGTGCCCCATATGGCAAAAACGCGTCCTTCACGTGGCCATAAGCAAATAGAAAAACTTGGTTCGGGTGCTTCATATGCTCGCCGCTTCCATTATTTTGACAACCATGGCAGGTACCTTGCAATGAAAAACGAAAGGACATTTAAGAGGTAAAAAAACCGTGTGTACATGAACTAGTTTGAGTTTGAGATATTAAGAACTTCATTCAAGGTAAGAGTATATTTTATTTACCATTGCCAGTAGGTTGAAGCATGAGTAAACAGTTGGGCACCAACTGCTCATGCTCTCCCTTAATAGATGTAAGTTCAGCAAAAAAGAGCTTGGCCACGCCATGGTCTACTCCTTGTGCCATTGCAGTGAAACTGATGTGATAGTACAAACTACGGACGTCACCCTCGCAAATAGAATTGCAGCGCACGACTTCTTTGAGTTGATATGCAAAATCCTAAAGTGAAAAACATAAACCCGGTCAGAAGTAATGGTTAGATAAGACAGTGTTAGAAGGGAGAGATAGAGAGCTAACCCCCACAAGATTGTGATCATCATTATACTTGTCTACCAGAGCTTGAGCCAACTAGTGTGTCCAATTACGAATTATATCCATTGGATGAGACTTAGAAACCACCTTATTACTGCTATCAGGCCAGTAAAGACAACGTCGTACACCCATCTCCACAAGAGAAGGCCCAGGCTTGAACCTAGTTTAGAACAGAGCATTTTATATGATTAGTAGACATTTTATTTCTCAGAGGTAACTTGGTACAAGCAGACTAAGCACTCAGCAATGCTAATAGACTGACAGAGGCTTATGGCCAATTGCCCGAGAGGGTTGTACTAGTCAGCAAAAACGAACTGAATATCTACATGCCTTTAAGTTATCACTCATCAATGCATAGTTTTTTTAAGGTATCCATTCATTCATTTTCAGATCCCCGAACCCGTCTGCTCTTAACACTGATTTGACCATTTAAACAAATCTAATGGACTGGCCTTAGCACTGTCTACTGTCTAGAACATGCATGAAACTGAGATGTGCATGTTCATAGCAAACAGATATACCAACATTCAGAATGGTAGCATAGTATCCACATGTTCTTTTAATTTTCCAGCTATGCTTATTACTGTGTACTATTTATACACCGACACAGGGATACATTACTAAATTTAGAGAAAAGTATGTTTTTGGTCCCTGAAGTTTCCCCAAAAGTATAGACTTGGTCCCTCAATTTTTTTTTGGTATATATTTGGTCTTTCAAGTCTCAAAACCAGACAAGTTTGGTCCAAAACCAGATTTTGAGCATGTTGACCGGGGTTTGACCATCTTTGACCACGGTGACCAGGTTTGACGAGTAAATTAAAAAAGGAAACAAAATAAAAAAATCTGAAATTTTGTGGCAAGCAACATGCTTGTGAAAACCAACATGCTTTTGAATTTACTTCCTCGGCGACTAGTTAGCATGGAGAATTATCAAGACACGTAAGTGAATGCATGCCCCTAATCATCTTTAATCGATCTTCTCTTGGTATGTTACTTCTGTAGGTATGGCCGCATGCATCGTCCAGATGCAGAGGCCGGGGGTCTACCCTCCTTTTCAAAAAGAAAAAGTTACTTCACGGCCGCAACAAGCACATCGATCTTCACTACCACTTCATACATGACTATGTCGAGAAGGGAATGGTGGCCGTGGAGTTCATTGGGACCACCGAGCAGAAGGCGGACATTCTGACAAGCCCCTTGGTCGTGTTCGTTTCCAGGAGCTGCGCGACAAGGTGGGGATCATCGACGTCAAGCCCGTTCGATAGTGTTGAGGGGGATATTGTGGGATTAAACCCTGTCGAAAATAGTGAGGTCAGCCATGAAGTAATCCTAGTACATGTATCAGCCATGAGGTCATCTTAGGCACATGAGGTCAGCAGTGATGTAGCACCTAGGACATGATGTAAGCGCTTGGGTCAGGGATTAAGGCCTTGTTTGTTTCAACTTTGATCTGATTCAATCCTAGGGATTCACTTCAGTTGCAAAGCAGATTCGCAGTTACATAAGATCCTGTTTGTTTCAGCTTTGATTGGATTCGAATCTCCTGCAGATTCAAGCACACTTTGAGGTGCTTCAACAAATTGCACTAAAAATGACCCAAATTCAGATTCAGCTTCACTCGCAAAGCTGATTTGAAATAGCTATTTGTTTCAGATTCCAGATTCAGTCTCACTGGTAAAGCTGGTTCGAAATAACTATTTGTTTGAGATTCCAGATTCAGCTTCACTGACAAAGCTGAATCTGGTTTCTGAAGCTCAAGCAAATAGGGCCTAAACCTTGTCAAAAGTAGTGAGGTCCGCCATGATGTAATCCTAGTATATGAGGTCACCATGAGGTGATCTTAGGCACACGAGGTCAACAATGAGGTAGCACCTAGGACATTGCGTAAGTGCTTAGGTCAGCAGCTCAAATAGGTCGGTTTGCACTCCTAAATGGGATAAAATGTGGCACAAGTAAATGGTTATAAATTCAGAATTTTCGCTAAATAGGATAATATATATAATATGTAACACAAACGTGAAACTTGGGGGGTAAACGGTGGAGTAAAGTCAATATAAAAAGACGTCTTCCAACATGCAACAGCGCATGCATGTACATGGGACATGACATCAGTTTCCTATATATCCTGGAAACAGAAGCTTCACAGGCTGCTCAGGTCCGCCATGAAGTAATCCTAGTACATGACATCAGTTACGCATCCAATTTTGATTGATGCAACTACTTATTACATTAAAAGGACGGAGCTCTGGAGGTGGTGCGTGACTGAGCGTCTTCAAAGACTTGCACATCTTGGAGCTTGTCGGGCTTGAGGCAAGGAGGGATGTACGCAGTGTAAATGGCGCTCATGTTGGGGGTCTCTTTCAGCTGCTGACTTGCCACCTCGAGAGGGGTTTTGGCGAATGCAGGATAGAAGCGTGCATGGCAAGTGTGGGCGAAGATTAAGCTTATCACGAGGAGTGGTGCGAGGATTGTAGAATAGTAGAATTTTTTTAGACTGATGATACCAATCATGGTAGCCTGATAGATCATTAGAGCTGCAATGATCCTTGTGTGCATGTGTGGCCACATTCGCCCGTTGCTCTCATAACTCGGAACATAAACTCTCAAAACCTGCATTTAGCAACAAGGAGGGACGTAAGGTAATTAAGTCACTTCTGAAATCTGTTCTCTTCAAGAAGCCATGCATGCCTATTTGCGAAAAATAAAAATAAAAATAAAAATAAAAACATGCATAGGTTGGTCAGTCCAGCTGTTCACATAAACTGAAGTAAATAAAATCTCGATCACCTGGTTTTTTGCTACAAGCCAACCCAGAGCAAAGTAAGCAACACCGAATGGCAAAATCAAAGGTGTGATGACGGAGTAGCACAGCACAATTGTCACGATCAGCATGTCGTTCGGAACCCTGGTGTTATACCTCAGGTTTCCTGGAACCCATGCCGCTCTCACCTCGTCCTCTGTCTTGCATAGGTACTTCCTTTTGAGGTGGAAAATGATGAGAGGGACCAAACGAGAGAGCTCAAGCCCATAACCCACAAAGCATCTGTCGAAAACAACAATCAATCGGTTATACAACTATATATTCTACAGCTAGCTGGGGTGAAATTCAAACATGTGTATACTGGACTGGGACTGGAAGAAGCTCAGGACATCAACTTAAAAGTGCATAAATAATGAGACACAGTCATTACTTACCTGAGTGCAACGAACGTGAAGAAGAAAGTTGCATTTCCAGGAAGTCTGGTGGCAAGTGTCATAAAAATCCCTGGAGGGTTCTTGATAACTTTTTCCAAAGCGCTGAACAACGAGGAACCAATCGCATAGCCAATGAAGACATTGAAGACGATGAAGTAGAAATATTTTCCCGACGCTGCCCTCACCACATGGCTCTGTGAAGGAATCCCTTCCGACTTTGACAGGAACACAAGAAGAGTTGGCAGCACAGCAAGGAAAACAATAAGCGCGATCTGCGGGAGGTAAGCTTGTAAGACCGTCTTAACAAACGGTTGGTCCACAACCACCTTGAGAAAGGGCAGCTTCTCCCTCAGTTTTTCCAGCGTTGTAACAGCAGAGATGGCAGTAATGGGAATCATATAGAAGGCCACGGTCACGAAGACAATGAGATAGACCACAGTCTGTCTGGTGTGCCTATCATATATTTTCCTTGGAAGATTTGCCCATATTACCTCACGTGGTTCAGGAGCTTCTGCAACGGTCCATTCATCAAACATCTGGGCATGCAGAGTCTGAGATGCAGAGGCCGCAGCAGCTCTACTGTTGAAGAAGACAAAGGCAGCCCGTTGCTGTTTCTCACTGAGGGCGCTCTTCCGTTCATCCTCCAGTTTGGGCAGCAATTCCTTTATCTGTTCATTACAATACTCAATCGTGTCGACCTTTTTACCGATAAGGCCAAGGAATCCCGTCTTATGAGTAGGCCTCGTGCCCTCAGGTCTGTTTGCTGTTTTTGATTCTGCATAGACAACTTCAGCATGAGCAATTTTTTGTTTGTGACCTTCAATCTCTTGGAAAATTTTATCAGCCTGCATATATAGAGCAGTTTTTATTATTATCATGTATAGCAGCAAATATAAGATTATAAGACACACATGTCACGAATATAAATAACTCCCCTAAAAAAAAAGAAAACCTCTGAGTTGCAGTACCTTCGTAATGTCTGTCACAACCATTGCTTTGTAGAATGTGTCAGGATGAAGTGCTCGGAAATACGAGTCCACCGAGTCCTTTATAGTTTGATCAGGAGGTGGAATGGGAACGTCTCTCACCAACATGGCAAACTCCTGTGGTTTAACGTCTGATGTTGATCTTGCGGCTGCTCTCAGATTCGAAACATGCTTGTAGGATCTCCATAGTATGAAATAGGTGACAAAGGAGACCCAATACACTGCTGATATGAATGCCCACAGCCTCATACTTCGGTCCTGGAGAAAATATCAAGACACTAATGAGTTAGGTTGTGACGTTGAGTGCATGTTTATAGGAAGCTCCACGTTTCTATAGAAAAGAGCTCCAGATACTGCAGTTTTTAAAATTACCAGTTCAACCAAACTCCACGTTATTATGAATATATGTAGATAACAATTATGTTACAGTTGATTACAGCAAGAACAGTTAAACTGTACGCACTCAAAACAAATAGCTAATGTTACAGGTCATTTTAAGTTCAGCCCAAACTTCAGAAACGATGGAGCTAATGGCTAATAGGACAGTAATGAGACATTAACTGCCATTCTAACAATACAAATGTCTAATAATCTGCCAAATTATGCGTTTCATCAACATAATGATATGTACATTAGTACACTCTTTTCGAACCGATCATCCACCTTGTTATTAAATGGGCAGATCAAGTATGAAGATGGTTCCAGAAGTCTCTATAGTTGGAATATCCTACATTTATTTGCGGCAACAAGGACTGGTCACTAGGCTAAAATAAGAGGATTACTTACTTCAATATTGGCCAATGACAATATTTCGAAATGTGTGACGTTCGGCGGCATTCTGCCAGTAGAATCCTCCAGGGCATCATCAGTTCCAGCAACTGGCAACAGAACTGGAAGCAACACAATCCCGGCAAACGCAAGGATTGCAAACACTGGAACACAAGAGATTAAAAGATCTGATAATTGGTGAAAAATCTGCATGCAATATCAGCAACTACTCCCTCCGTTCCCAAATAATTGTCTTTCTAGCCATCTCAAATGGACTACAACATACGGATGTATGTAGACATGTTTTAGAGTGTAGATTCATTCATTTTACTCCGTATGTAGTTACTTGTTGAAATATCTAGAAAGACAATTATTTAGAAACGGAGGGAGTACTCTGCATGATATATCTAGTTATCTGCCTACCTATATTTGACCGAAAACGCATCCTAGCCTTTTCAACGCCCTTTTTGCAGTACAGACTAAGCAATTTAACAGGTTAAATTTCATAGTTCCAGCAATCCTCCATGCATGATAGTTTTATCTCGTTTGAGCCCGGCCTTCAGTACAGATGGTGATAACTCCTCTTAATAAAAGACACGCATGGCTCATGCTTGTGTGCACTTTCTGTTGCAGCTTTCTAAAAGTAAACTCCTTATGTTGGTACATCAAAGTAAGGCGGACGCTAGGCGCCGGCCGACCGGCCCAATTTTCGGCCAGCCAGTCGCCTAGCGCGCAGCACTGGCCGGTCGCATGGGTTCGCATGTTTGTACGTGTGGAGTGAATTGCAGAAAACCACCACATTGAAGTTTAGGGTTGCAGAAAACACTCTTCTACAAATTTCTGCCAGAAAAACTGATTTTGAGCCTAATCTTTTGCAAAAACACTAATTGATGGCATAGAGCATTTTAATGACGATTATGACATGTCGGTCCTGCATTTGATGACGTGGCGTAACGATTCACAGTAAACGATGTTAGACTGGTCTTTTTCGCAAAAAAACCTCCCCAAAAATGAATATCCCTCCCCTCCCCCGATCCAGATCGGATCGGGTCGGGTCGTTCCCGCACGCCGCCAACCTCCATCCTCCCGGCGACTGATTTCCCCTCCTGGCGAGCAGCGGGCACATGCGGCGAGCTCGGCACACGCAGGCGGCGAGACTTGCGGGGCGCGACGGCCACCGGGGAGCGCATGCGGGACAGAGGGGGAGGTGGTCCGAACCTGTGCCAGGGGCGGGAAACGCTGGCGGAGCGAGCGAGGTCGGCGGGGTCGTCGAGGCGGCGGAAGACGCCGGCAGAGAGGTCCGGCCGACGCAGTCGACGAAGCCCGTGGGGTACGTGCGGCGACCAGTGGCTCACGGCACAGCATGGCAGTCAGCGGCGGCGCACCAGCGCGGCACGGACGAGGCGAACAAGTGCGACACGGTTGGCGGCAGCGTGCAGCGAGGCCAGCAGGGCCGCTACGCAGCTTGCCCTGTCAACTCCGACCAAGACGAGCAGCGGCTGTGCACGGCCATGGCTAGCTAGCTAGCCTGGCAACTCCGACAGTGTAGGGTACACAAGCAGCCGGCCTGGCTAGCGAGCTAGCTGGTGCGGTACTCTCTCCGCCGCCGGCCATCTTGCTTGCACTCGAGTCGCTGTCCTTGTGCACTGAGTACCCGCGGGAAGATCGTGCGGCCGGCCGGCGTTCGTCTGCCTCCCCGGCGAGATGGACGAGCTGGGGGGCTGATTGCGTTTTTTTATTATGAATGAAGGGTGTCTATGCAATATATCAGGGACTGTTTTGTAAATTTGTAACTAACCACTTCTAACACCATTTGTACTGAACCGTTAAGCCATGTCAGCAAATATGGGACCCACCTGTCATAATTGTGCTTAAAACAGCCTGAACTGTCAATCAGTGTTTTCTGCAAAAGATTAAGCTCAAAATCAGTGCTTTCTGGCAGAAATTCGTAGAAGAGTGTTTTCTGCAAATCTAGGCTTCAATGTGGTGGTTTTCTGCAATTCACTCGTACGTGTGCATATAAAGAAAAGACTTGATGTGCTTGCTCATTCTCCTCTTTGAATCTTTGTACATGTTCATTGAAAAAAAGACTCATGTTTTTTTTTGCGAATTGACTCATGTTTTCAGTTCGTATCTTGTACATGTGCATCGGAAAAAAAAAGACCAACGCAGGGGTGCCTAGCGCCGGCGCGTCGAGCACCTCCAACCCGCCGCTAATGCAGCGTGGGCTTTGCACAATCGGTTTATCCGCCGTCGTCGTAGAGTCGGTTGCAACACCTGGCCCCTTCGGTTGCACCTCGCCACGATCCCAGCATCCCAGCTGCTAGTCTTAGCATCGCCGGAGCACGGTTGCAGCTTCCGCAAACGCTGGTCGCAGCTTTTCCTTGATTTCCGCGAACAACAGCCACCGGTCTTCACCATGAATGGTTGTAGCAATTGACGTCACCGGTCATAGCAAAAGCCGACGATGGTTGCAGCAAACCGTTGTAGCCACCATCGCGGATTGCTGCATTTCCATGAATGGTTGTAGCAAAAGCCGTCGCCGGTCGTAGCAAAAGCCGACGATGGCTGCAGCAAATCGTCGCCAGCACGATCGCGGATCGCTGAATCGCCATGAATGGTGTTACCAACTGTCATCGCTGGTCGTACCAAAAACCGACAATGGTTGTAGCAAATCATCGTCGCCGACGTCCCCGATGCAGCATTCCCATGAATGGTTGTAGCAATTGCTGTCGCCGGCCATAGCAAAAGCCGCTGACGGTTGCAGCACTGGGGCTCGTCGGTTGTAGCTTCCACCGTGGCTAATACAGTAGCAAGGGATGGGTGGGCACGGCCATGACGACCGGGCTGCGGCGACGCGCGTGCTCGCATGGCTGGTTTGAGGTGCTGGTTGTGGATACAGAAGGAAAGCTTGACGAGCAAGAGACCGGAGAGAAGCTGGTGCTGGCTCCTCGGGCGCAGATTCTTTGCACTCGTCGGCGGCCGTACTAGTGGCAACGCCGGCAGCAGACGTGGAGCATGGGCGGGAGGCCGCACGGTGGTGCTCTCTGGCCGAGAAGAATGGAGAAAAACCGAATGGACGACGGGAAGAAACGAGAAAAGGACACAAGGTTTCGTCGGGAAGAGAAAAAGTTGTTGGGAAGAAGGGATAAGGCAGTTGAGCGTGGCCACCAAGTTCCACGCAGCATGCGCGCGAGCGACCGGCTGAGCGTTCCGCCGGCCGGCCCATTTTAATCGTTTCCCTAAAGGTAAAGTGATACTCCTTACATTAATTAGTAGTACATATAAAGGTAAAACAAGCGGCCGTGTCTTTATGTTGGTACATGAAAGTGAAATAATCAAAAGATGAACCTTCCTTTCTACTCCGGCACTATTTTTTAGAAAATACTATTCCTTTTATTCATAAATACAAGATGTTCTAACATTTTTATTATTTGAATATATGTAGACATATTTTAGTGTGTTTCTTCGCTCATTTCAGTCAGCATGTAGTCTATATTTCTTAACAGAGGGAGTACATATTTGTTTAGAACAGAATACAGCATGCGTGAAACCAGTTTACAACAACAAGCAGATTCCCATGAAAAAAAAAACAAGCAGATTCATCATGGAAATCGTACTCAACGACAGCAGGACTTAATTTTATGTTCTGTGCACGAACTCTTAATTGGCGAAGCAAAATGGAAAACACGGAAACGCACAGAATTTAGAAGTAGTAAACGAATCAACCTAGTAGGAACCAAACAACCAACTCAACAAAAGCATGGGTAAACAAATGAACTGAAGAGCGTGGTTTGCTTGGCCGTACTGGACGAGAGGAAGACGAGGTAGACGGCGGCGTCGACTCCGCCGGCGGCGACGACGTCAGGCTCGGACGCCGTGAACGCCTCGCGGATCCAGCCCACGGGGCTGCGCGTGCCCCGCCCGCGCCCCTCACACGGGTCGAGCCCCCGCAGCAGCAAGCTCGGGTAGTACACCGTCGCGTTCCCCGGCCGCCGCGACAGCCACGTGAACACCAGGACCAGCACGACGAAGACGGCCAAGGACGTCAGAATCGACGTCACGAACGACGGGATGTCCATCTCGCCGCCGCGGCCGCCGCTCCACCGGGAGGATTATGAGGGGGTTTAGTAGTGGAGGGAGTGATTAGCGGAGGGTAGTAAATGGGTGGAAAGGGGTGAGCATTGGATGCTTTGGTGTGCCGTGGAATGGCTGCGTGGTGGGGACTGGGGAGTTCATGACTCATGAGCTGTGGAGGTTGCCGACCACCCTGCTTCAAGAAAAGTAGAAAGAGGCTGCCGACCTCCCTTCAGCAAAATGTCTGGAATGCCCCTTGCCTTGGTGTCTGTTCTAACTTTGTGTATGTCCCTTTTTTCTCTTTTGTTGCTGAATGATTCGAATCCTCTCGCTTTTACTCCCCCCATCCGGGTTCAGTCGGACCGCTCGTATTTAGGGTCAAACTTTGATCGTAAATATAAATAATAAAATATAAATTATATGTCATAAAAAAATATGGTAAGAACCCTCTTTCAAATATAAACTCAATGATATTGTTTTTAAGCCATAGAAATCATATTTTGTTAGCTGTATGTGGTCAAAATTTGACTCAAAATACGAGGGGGCCTAATAAGTTCGGACGGAGAAAGTACCCCTTTGATGGATTGACGAGCTATGTGCCTTATAGGGACTAAGATCAGGTGACATGCCTTCAGGCAGTCACACTGTAACATGCGGTTGTACATCTACCATCCAAACAAGATCCAACGCCTCACAATGGCCCAAGTGAAAAAAAGGGTTCAGACTTTGCTTTTTTAGTCATTCGATAGTAGCTGGGGCAAGCAACAGCAATCGTCGAGGTCAACAGTCATGTGCGTTGTACCAATATGTATATATTCATGTCCAAGAAAAGTATGTTTTTGTCCCTTAAGTTTTTCAAAAGTATAGACTTGGTCCCTTAAAAAAAGGTAGACATTTGGTCCTTTAAGTCTCAAAACAGGATAAGTTTCGTCTAAAACAAGATTGTGACCACGTTGACCGGCTTTGACCATGTTGACCAGATTTGACCGATGAACAGTAAATTAACAAAAATAGCAAACAAATTCAGAAATACTAAAATTTTGTTGCAACCAACATGCTTGTGTGCACTAGGTGCGGGAAAATTTGTGTGGTGTTTCGACATTCGAGATGCTCATGGCAAAAATAAACAAATTTTGGCTAAATGATCAAAAATTGTTTTTTTGTTAGAGATCCTTGGAAGTTATATTTGACTACAAAAAAATACATGCACCTAGCGCACCCAAGAATTTTGGTTCTCACATAATTTCAGGTTTTTTGGAATTTATTTGCTATATTTTCTGAATGTACTGTTCATCGGTCAATTTGGTCAACATGGTCAAATCCTGTCAAACCTGGTCAACTGTTCGAAATCTGGTTTTGAACGAAACTTATTCGGTTTTGAGACATGAAGGACCAAATGTCTATCAAAAAATCTTGAGAAACCAAGTCTATACTTTTGAAGAACTTGAGGGACAAAAACATAATTTTCTCAAAAACAAAATATGTGTACATTGAAATCGAGAATTGCTCCGATCAAGCATGCATCAACCAATTCAGCAACGCATCCAACCCTCATCCACCCATTAGAGAACTGATTTTTTTTCAAACTTAGAGCATCTACAGCCAGGCGCCTCAAACATTTGGGCGGACGACCAGGTCATTGAACGGTAAAAAAACCCGACCCACCCAAGCGCCTTAAACCGGCTCAGACGACCAGACTAACTGACACCCCACATATCCAAACCATATCTAGGGAGGATATGGGGCGTGACCGAGCGTGTCCGCCACATCGGACTAATGTTGGGGTGGCGCCGCTCCGGCTTGCCGCCCCAGGGCTAAGTTCAACCATTTAAGCTGGACTGCGACCCCAAGCCCTAGATACTCCACTTCTTTCGCTCTCCGCCTCCGTCTTTGTGCTGCCAGCCTGATCCAGCATCTCCCTCTCCGACTTCCTCTTCACTTGCCATACACGACAACCATGAGCCGGTGGAGGGGAACCACGTACTCGATGCGAATGCCGGAGCTGCTCGAGGAGATCCGGGCTCGGTGTGAAGCCCGGATAGTAGCCGGATTGCCCTTGGAATCGCCGGAGCGGGATGAGGAGGAGGAGGAGGAGGAGGAGGAGGAGGAGGAGGAGGGCGTGACCATGGTGGAAGCAACCGCGGAGAATACTGATGCAGCCATGGGGAAGGACGCGGTGGAGGAGGGCGTGGATTGGACGCGGTGGAGACAGGCGCTGCTGTGCGCGCCCGGGCGCCCCGAATATGGGTTGGGTATGAGGGGTGCCGGTCAGCTCGAGGATCTGAGGTCGGTTTGAGGCGTCAGGTTGGTCGGTTTTGTTTTTTATCAGTCAGTAACCGGGCCGTTCGTCCGGCCGTTTTAGGAGGGCTTGAGGCGCTCGACTGTAGATGCTCTAAGTATGGATGTTTTTTTTTCAGTTTTCTAGTGGGTGGATTAAAGCTGGATGCGTTGATTAATTGGTTGATGCATGCTTGATTGGTGTCTGTTCTCGATTTGAATGTATAATTTATTTTATTTCCTGAATTGAATGTGTACATATTAGTACAACGCATTGGACTATAGTTTCTATTATGTGATTCTGTCAAACCGATCGCTGTTGTTTTCCCTTGCTACTGTCGAATGACAGAAAAAACCAACTCCAAATTGTTTTTTCACCAGTGTGAGACGTTGGATTTTATTTGGATGGTAGATGTACAACTGCATGTTACGGCGTGGCTGCCTGAAGGCATGTCACCTGATCCCAGTCCGCCTTATAGTTGCCTTGTGTGGCTCAACACATAAAAAAATCACGGTGAGAACAGCCTGTTTCTTCAGATTGATTGTCCTACACTAATTGTGTCTATGCAAATACTAACGGAGGACAGATTCGAGTATGTCTCTTTGGTTCGTGGATTCTAAAAACACATCAAAGGGATAAACGCTGGAATGAACGTACAAAACATAAAATTGAAAAACATAAAATTGAAAAACACAAAAATGTTTAAACTCGGATGTTTGGTTCACGGGAATAAGAAAACATAAATCTTAATAATCATGGCAAAATTGAAACAATTTCAATAGAATGTTATTTTGTCAGTAAGGATCTCAATCTTGTTTTTCGTGCATAGGAACTTGGAAAGGAGGTCCAAGAGGAACTACAAAAATACTATGGTTTTCCTTTGAAATTGAAACCAAAGAGAAGTTTCTCCAATTTTACTTTTCTCCATTCCTTTAAATCAAAAAGAGCCACCAAAAAAATTCCCGCTCCTATATTGTTCCTCCACATTTCCATTGAACCAAAGAGATAATTATAGTTTTTGACTTACTCGAACTTTGTTCTGGGCCGCCCATGTTGTCATCGATGTTGGTGCTGCTGTGTTTTCTGCACTGACCGACATCTTTCTGACTATGTGTGGTCCAAAAAAGTAAGATCTTCTACGGTGGTATTTCCTTTTTATTTGAAACAAATTATTTTTGGGTGTGTCTTTAATGAAGGATTTTACAATTGGCCGTAGTTGTAACAGCCCAGGACCAATAATTATTAGGAGTTGATTTGTGCATCATGATCATCTCATAATCATAATATTTATTTAATTTTAATATGAAATCAAGGATTAATTCAACCCTCATCTTTTTCTAAAGGGCAAAACCCTAAAATTTTCCTTAGTTAACTCATGCATTTTTAAATCAATTTAGCACGTTGTTTAGTATCAAAATTAACCTTCTTCAAAGTTGAAGATGCAACAAATCAATGGATGCACGAGGTAGGAAACCATACACGATCTCGAAAGGGCACATCTTAGTAGTACAATGCAACGAACGATTATAAACAAATTCAATATGAGGCAATCATTCTTCCCACATTTTTACGTTATTCTTCAAAACAGCCCTAAGCATAGTAGACAATGTTCTATTGACTACTTCAGTTTGTCCATCAGTTTGTGGGTGATATGTAGTACTAAAAATCAGTTTAGCCCCCAACTTAGCCAATAAACATCTATAAAAGTGGCTAAACAATTTAGTATCACGATCTAAACAATATCACTAGGCACACCAGGCAAACGAATAATCTCACGAAAGAACAAATCAGTAACATTTACAACATCACTACTTTTATGAATGGTATAAAGTGTGCCATTTTCGAAAATCTATCCACACCAACAAATATGTTATCCCTCCCCTTCTTTGTTCGAGGTAAACATAAAATAAAGTCCATAGATATGCCCTTCCATGGAACACTAGGTACAGGCAACGACATATATAAACCATGAGGACTGACTCATGACTTAGCTTTTTGTACTGCAACGTGCAACAAAGTGCTCAACGCCTCGTCTCATGTTGGGCCAAAAGAAATGTGTAGCAAGTACGTCCTCCGTCTTCTTCACATCAAAGTGTCACATTAATCCTC
This sequence comes from Triticum timopheevii, assembly GCA_963921465.1. Classification (NCBI taxonomy): domain Eukaryota; kingdom Viridiplantae; phylum Streptophyta; class Magnoliopsida; order Poales; family Poaceae; genus Triticum; species Triticum timopheevii. The sequence goes on along the minus strand of OY997266.1, from coordinate 14,903,099 downwards.
CTCCATGCGCCTCCTGCAACAACAAAAGATGAACGGAGCTAGCTGGAATGCATAGCTTATTAGCACGAAACACAAATTCATAATTAATGACGAACTTGCTCCATGTTTTTCATTCTTTGCAATTCTGCATTACATTTCTAAAATCAACAATGATGCACATATTGATTTTTGATGGTCTTCAAACCAAATATTTTAAATTCAAGTTGTGAAACCACAGTATAGGAACGAGACAATGCATCAGTAATAATATTTTCTTTACCCTTTTTATGTTTAATGACGTAAGGGAAAGTCTCAATATATTCAACCCATTTAGCATGTCTACTGTCCAGTTTGACTTGACTTTTAATATGTTATCAGAATATATAGCAAATTCTTTGGGCCATAAATAATGTTGCCATGTTTTTGAAGTCCGAACAAGAGCATATAATTCTTTATCATAACTAGAATAGTTCAGACTAGTCCCACTCAATTTTTCAAAAAAGTACCCAATAGGTTTGTCTTCTTGTAATAACACACCTCCTAATCCAATTCAACTACCATCACGCTTAAAAGTCTTATTAAAATCAGAAAGTTGGAGCAAAGAAGCATGTGTCAATTTATCTTTTAATACCGTGAAGGCTTTTTCATGTGCAGTACCCAAACAAACTAAAAGACACATCCTTCTTTATAAGATCATTGAGAGGTTCTTGCAAAGGGATGAAGCTAGTACAATTTGGAGATTTATTACACTTGCAACATGTGCCTTGTTACAAATCTGTCTCGACACAGCTAGGCAAGCGCAACCTGGCTCATTTTGCAACTGGTGAAGGCAACATAAGCCACTTTTTTTTTTGCAAATGGGCAGGTTGGCTGATGCATCGCGTGCGGGCCCAACAACTCTGAGGCAGCCGATCCAATGCAAGCTTCAGCCGGCCAAGGGTAGCGTCGTCCATTATTTTATCCAAACGAAATTGCTTTGCGTATGACTAACTTCATCGTATTTGCATACGGCATGGTGATCCTACGTCTGTTCCTAAAGTAAAGACTTGATCCAAGGATGACTGGCTAATGTCGTATAACATCGGATGAAAAGTTGCCGTACGTGTAGCACTGCTTTTATCCAAAACAACCACTAAGCCAGAAGAAAATAAATAAGCCCGTAGTGAGGGCAGCAACAGCAGCCACCCCACGCCCAGCTACATGGCTGCCTCCACCGGATGACCATATGAAGATCAACGCTGATGCGGCTGTATCACGCGCTGGCCGCTTTGGGGCTGTGATCGAGCATGATTTGTCGCGACATCTCAGGGGTATTTCAGGGCGCCTTGGCTATCATCTTCAGCAATATTGAAGACCTGGAGGTCCTGGAGGTCCTAGCCATCAGGGAGGCACCGGCGTTCGCTCATGATCTATATGAACAGACAATTTTCGCCACTTCAGATTGCAAGACTGCTGTTGATGCAATCAAAGGGGGAATTATGGGGTCTTATGGAGCGGTGGCACATGAAATAACGGAGCGAGCTTGATCATTTACTTCTTGTATTTTTAGCAATGGAAAAAATAGCGCGCTACAGAAAATAGCGTGACCCTGAAAATATGCTATTAGCGTGCTATAGCGCGCTATAACGTGCTATTAGCGAGGCATTGTACATTGATTTATTTAGCGAGACAATTCTCTATATGCTATAGCGTGCTATTAGCGCCGCTATAGCGCGCTATTTTTTTCAGTGATTTTTAGTCATGATTTCCAGACCTCGAATTTCGAGGCTCACAACCTCGCGAAGCATGCTTTAACGTTGGGGACCAGCCGCCATGTTTGGTTAGGCCACCCAGGCGAGCTTTTGTTCGTTCCTGTATATATTGTGACGGTCTAATAAAGCTTTCGCAAGTTTGCCTAAAAAAAGAAGAAAATAAATAACAAAGGAAAGAAGAGAAATTTGAAGAAGACCAATATTATATTTCCTATATAATCTTTGCTAGCCAAATCAATTAATACATAATATAGGGCCTTCAGATTATTGGCACTTAAAAAAAATCTAGGTACGTATATATTATCCCCCTACTCGATCGATCTCCTCTCCTGGGCTTCACAAATCGGACGAAACCCTATGACCAGTTGGATCCCTGGCCGGCCGGCGCAGCATGTGGCGATCGTTTCTAGCCCGGTCTCACAAACTTCTCCCCGTCCGGCGCCCCGCCGCTGTTGCCGCTATGACAGGGAGCCATGGCAAACCAGGCGACAGCGGATCGGCTATGTGCAGGAGGACTTTGTCAACGTGCAATCTGCATCCGCATCTTCATGACGGCTGTCCCAATCCCAACCAGTCCAAGCCGGGGCAGCGACATCTCTACGTGGCCCTGGACGATTCCAAGGGGTACGCTCTGTACAAGCTCAACGTCGACGACCTCGCGGACATGGACTCGGACGTGGTCGCCGGCGCTCAGGATCTGCACCGCCTCCCCGAGCCAGTGATTCGCCTAGGCTTCCGTTCGTTCGGCAAAGACGCGCACTTCAACGCCCTTGGCAGCAACATCGTTGTCACCGGAACCGCCGGCAAAGACCCCCACGACGAAGCTGCCAAATCGCTGACCCTTGTTTATGACACGAAGACTGGGACGCAGGAGATTGGGCAATACCTTCCGGACGGTTTACAAACTTGGTATGAAACTTTTGTTGCCAGCGATAAGCTCTACGCCTTTTGCCCCACAAGACTCCCGCTCCACTACCTCGACAATGCACAGGAGCAACCAGAATTTGAATCTAATCATGACAATGGCGATGACAACGACGACGATGATGATATTCATGATGATGACAGCGATGATGGCGATAACAACGACGGCGATGATATTCATGATGATGACAGCGATGATGGTGATAACAACGATGATGATGGTGATGATGACAACGACGATGATGAGACAGGGCAGGATGAGGAGCAATGGACTTGGAAGAGGAGCCCTGTATCCATTCCCTTCACCGGGGACGATGAACATTCCATTAAACATAGTTCCTCCTATGTCCTTAACCGTGCGGTTCATCCAGATGGACACACCATCTTCATGTCCGTGGTGGACTGTAGTCACCCCGGTACAATGACAGGCACCTTGTCCTGGGACACTGGTCAAAGGAGCGACGAGTGGACACGCCACGGTGACTGGCATCTACCCTTTATCTGCCAGGCATACTACGACCATGCTTTGGACGCTTGGGTTGGGTACAACCACTCCGATGGTACAGATGGCGGGATTAAGAACTGTTACCATCTTTGTTCATGTGACGTGCCAGCCCTTGGTGGGGACCCTGTGCCACGGCCACCAGACTCGAAGCTTTGCAAGGAGACCCTAACATTCCTGGAGGCCCCGCTGAGTGCCCTGTCTCGCACGCTCGTGCACGTTGCGCGTGGCAGGTTCTGCCTCGTCGAGATCACACGGCGCAAGGGGACCAAGGTTAGGTGCTCCTTGGATGATGACCATCTTCTCCATGTCACCATGTTTGATGCCAGGTACGGCAAGAATGGCGAGCTCATGGCCACGCCATGCCGACCTGGTCGCACCTACCTAATACCCCGCTATGATCCTTCCACTATCAATAAGCCCCCCGCATTCTGGATGTGAGAAGTAGAGATGGCAAATTTATGTAAACTGTCTACTTATATTAGATTTTTTTTATCATTAATCCTTGGGTTGTTGGGCTATATGTTCACATGGCACCACCACGACATGAGGCAGCTCATGGCTTCCGTGCGTTGGGTTTGCCTCCATTTGGGCACTATTTATCTTAGATTGAGATGTACTCCCCCCCCCGCAAAAAAAGAGATGTACTCCATCCGTTTCCAAATAAATGTCGTGGTTGCAGTTCAAAATAGCAGGAGATGTGATGTTTGTATGTGCGATACATTATTAGAACAATTAGATTCAGATATATTATGATGATCCAATCACCGGCAGTCTAAATAAAATACCTGGGTTAGCCAAGATAGTTGTAGGAAGAAATATGTACGATTTGGAAAGACAAAAAAACGTAAATACCTGAATTACCTGAATTAGTTGTTGAAGGTCATCTCCTTGTTAGTACGTTTGTCTATGTAGCTAGACTATTTTGTTGATTGTCCTGCTGTGTACCTTTGTCTATGCAGCTAAACTATTTTGTTGTGAACGTGAGTGCAATACTAGAGACTGGGCCATCGGTTAGAGCATCTCCAATAGAAGATGTATTTCGAGATGTAAAAATAGTGTTGTATAATATATATCATCCAAAAGTGCATTTTATATCTCCAAAATAGTCACAACTCCAATAGTTGATGTATATTTGGTGATGTAAAACTACTACTCCGACAGATGATGTAATTGAAGATGTAAATCTAGTTCAACTCTACATCATTTCAAAGATAGCAAGTTCATTTGAAGCAAACATAGTACATAAAACATACTTCAACATTAAACATAAGACTACTACATCATAAACCTACTCAATATAACTCTCCCAGAACGTCTCGTCCAACGAGTACTCCTCGAAGTCCTCATCCTCTAAGCCGTCCTCCTCTGAGTCAGACTCGACAGGGATCATCATCAAGGGGCCAGCCTCCTCCTCCTCCCTCTTCACCGCCTTCTTCTTCTGCTTGGCCTCGCGCTTTCAGAAGAACTCGCGCTCGGCCTGGACATACTTCGGATGCTCCCCCGCGAACCTCGCCATCGCCGCCTCGTCACTATCACCGGAAGCTACGAGAATCACCAACTTCTTCTTCTCCTCCTCCTCCTTCTCGTCCATCCGTCGAATGTTGAGATTCTTCGGTCCGATTAGCTCTGCGTCCGCCTGAGACTCGATCTCGGGAAGTTCATCTCATTCCTCGGCGAGCCGAAACGCCATGCGGCAATGTCGTACGGATGCGCAACCGTGTCGACGGATTCGAACGTGGCGATCCAATAGTGATAGCCATCGCACTGGAACTCCACGCCAAAATTCCTGGACGGCTTCTTCCACGGCCTGAAAAAGCCGGTCTTGCTCTTAGAGATTTTCTTTGGCGGCATGGCAGCGGTGCGGTTGCGTATTGAGCAGCGTCGGCTGAGCTTCAAGAGGAGCGCTGGCAGCCGAACGGTGGATTGGCATCTAGCTTCAAATGTGGCAGTAGGAGATCGACCAGGTAGTGGATTGGCGGCACCAGGGCGGCAGGACAAGCTCGAATCGGGCGGCGGATAAGCGGCGGCGCCATGGTGGCATGTGTGCGGCTCAAATTGGGCGGTGGTGGGGTGGCGGGGGAGCTAGAATCGGGCTCTAGGACGGCGAAAAAACGGCCAATTTTCTAACAGAGAGCGACGGGAAAGCGGTGGAACTAGCAGCGGCGGGAGTGGAGATGCCAAATCTAGCGGTGACAGGGTGTGGTGGGGTCCGGTGGGCGGGGCGCCATGGCGGTGGGTGTGCGGCAGGAGGCGTGGAGGTGAGGAAGCAGTGGGCGGGGTAGAGGGGAAGTGACGGTTGGGCGGTTGGCGCGCGGCTGGCATTTTACATCACCCGGGGATTGGTGATGCAAACTTGCATCTCTAAGTGTTGCATTTTACATCAGTTGGAGGAGCAGGTTATGTAATATTTTTTTTACATATCTACATCTTCTGTTGGAGGTGCCTTTTGGGGCCTCATAGGTGTAAAAGTTAATTATTTTTGCATCTACATTTTTCTAGTGAAGATGCTCTTACATACTACTCCCTCCGTTCCAAAATAGATGACCCAACTTTGTACTAACGTTAGGGAGTAACACGTAGTAGCAGCAAAGATAGCGTGAGTACAAGTCTTTACTACAGTACGTAGTAGCTACCAAAGGATTTACACACAACAAAATACATCGACGATGGGACAACAACACGGTGACAGTCGGAGTCGGAGAGGATATATAGCCCTATCCGGATCGAAATATATACCCACACCTACACGGACAGGCTGTTGATGTGATCATGTGAATATATGTAGCTCCAGCCGGTATCCATCGCCACAACCTATGCACTAAGATCGACTATGATGATCGACGACGCCTCCACCTCGACCCTAACCACCACGGTGACCACCGGCAGCCACGTCCTCAGAATCAACGGCTACACAGAGACAAAGCTCCTCGGCAACGGCGTGGCGGCCCCGTCGGGCGAGTTCGAGGCCGCCGGCCACCGCTGGCGGATCCACTACTACCCCAACGGGGGATGGTGGAACAACGCCGACGGCATCTCTCTCGCCCTCAGCATCGCCGACAAGTACGTCCTCAGCCATGTCAACGCAAATGTCCGGTTCTCTCTCGTCCCTCACGACGGCAACAAGCCGGCGCCTGCCAAGTGCAAGCATTACCGTTCCAGTTTCGGAGGCGTCTTCATGTTCAACGGCCATGTCATCGGCGAACGGTCTAGGTTCATGGGAAGAGACCAGCTAGAGAAGTCGGGTTACGTCGTGCACGACTGCTTCATCGTCCGGTGCGACATCGACGTGGTCGTCACGTCGGCGGCTATGGTGGTGGGAAGCACGGTCGCGGATGCGTGTGATGATCTCGAGGAGGCGGAGCTCCCCTGCAGCAGCATGGATCAGGAGGACATGTGCAAGCACGAGGACAACGTCGTTGGCGGCCACACTACGGATACGGAGGACGCTTCCGATATCGGGTTGGCGCAGCCGCACCGCTCGGGACCAAGGCAACCCAAGATGATGATGCATCCGATGGCCGCCGCTGTTTTCTCTTCTGTCTTCTCATGTTTTGCAGATTTTTTCTAGACATATATTGACCTTTTTAGTTTGTAATATGTAGTCACTATTATATCGTCTACCATATGGAAACTAGCATCTCATCCAGTGCAACCTCTCTCTATAAATTTTGATTTGACAAGGCAATTATTCTGGCTTCTACATCAGTTAATACAAACAATCATCTTTACCATAGTTTTAAACATCTGCTAATTCATGACACTTAGTACAAGGTAAGTGATATATTTATGTTTTTGTCTTTCACCTCTGGCAAGGCGACTACAGGAAAGCCTTCCCCCCCCCCCCCCCCCCCCCCCCCTGATCTCTGCTGATGAGCCCGTGGATTCGTCTCCCCTCTGTCCGCTGCTCTGACGGCCGGTAGCAGGGTGGAAAATCCTGGTTCTCGGTTGGGCTATTAGATAGGTAGGTTTTATTCCTTGTAGGGGCGACGTTCGATCGGATGGCGGTGCTTCTTCGAGTTAGTCTTTCGAGCTCCAATCGTCCTCAAGTTCATCTGTTGTGACGGATTAGATGGAGCTTTGGTGTTGATTCCTTCTAGCTCCCCGGGGCGGCGAGATTTGGTGCCGGATTTTTCAGATCGATTCACAGATTCAACGGCGATGACTACTGCTCGGGGCGCTAATCCTTGCATGAAGGCTTTTCTGCTATCATCGACAAGGTCAAGCCGACTCTGACATAGGAGCGGCAACAGCGACGCGTCGGTGTCTCGTTCTTGTTGCGACTGTGGTCTCGTCTGGTGGTCATGGACCTTAATGTATTTATTTTATGTTTGAGGTGCATCGTACTTCTGGTACTCTTTATTTATAGATCTGATCCTTTTTGCAAAATATCCTATATTAATTATTGTTAGTTTTAAATTTGGATCGATTATTATATTTCACTACCTTGTGAACAAAATATAGCAGCTCGTGTGAGACCCCTTTCTATATATTCTCAATCATCTTTATTACGAAGTTTTAAACATCCTCTGATCCTTAGCAAATGCAGTAAGTATGCCATAGGCCATGTCGATCAGCAAAAAAAATGTTCACATGGCACACTTATACGTCACAAATTCTATTGCTAGATCACCATCCAAATTGATGGAACGTACGTAGCACATCTCCAAGTGGTTGCACCAAAGTGCCACATGACCTGTAAGAAGTTTGAAACTTCTACCTTGTAAAAACCGAAATCGTTACGTGAATTTCAAATATCCCAATTTGGCAAATGGGCACAGAAACTTAAAATTGTTCCACCTTCATCACAAAAATTGCATTACTATCATCTCCAAGTGAGTGCACCCGAGTGGCACATGACATGTAAGAAGTTTGAAACTCCTACCTTGTACAAACCAAAATCATTACGATAATTTCAGATATCCCAATTTGGCAAATGCGCACGGAAACTTTAAATTGTTTCACTTTCGTCACAAAACCATATTTCTACTCTCATGTGAGTTGTGTTAATCTAAGTTATCATGAATTAAATGTACCTTCCTACTATTCGCAAAAAAATGTACCTTCCTACAAAGGTACCAAGTGCATCTGTATATGTGATGATGCCAGATACATCTCTATGATACATAGGCAAGCCTTGACTATACGAGATGCATCTGTACTAAACCAGCTTACCACAGCATACATACAAACCAAAAAATATAGTAGTATATGTTTACCTACACATCCAACACATCATCGATGCTAAGCTTGGATGCCGAGAATCTGATCTAAACCGCATATTGTGCACCAATTTTCAGAGTTAACAACTACCATCTCCAAATAGAATTGACAGCGCAAAATGGGTTTTGGATTGGGGAGATAAAGGTTCAATTGGATTGAATCCTTAAGTCTGCTATGTATCTATCTTCTGATTTTCCACCCAGTAATTAATACAAATTTAATATGTATGGCATGTGGAGGATCACGTTGAGTCTTCGGTACTAGCAATTCGTAGAAAAACTACTTTACGTGAGATACATTAGTCCCGGTCTGTAAATGAACCGGCACTAATGGTACCATTAGTCCCGGTTCGAACGGCTATGCATTAGTCCCGGTTCATTTGTGACCTTTAGTGGTTGTTTGGATACGGAGCGTTAGCCACGAGTATATAGAAAATCAGTTTTTAGCCTATTTTTAACAAAACCCGTTTTACAATCTTTTTTGTCAAGAAAGAGTATATGGAAAATTATGTTTGGGTCAGGAAAGTAATAAATCGATTATGTATTATTCCTTGTTTGGATAGCGATTAGCCTTTTCACGTATATATGTCAGGGGTGATCTCTTTCCTGCTTTCCCCACTCGGCCGCCATTGACAACCTTCCAAGATCCAGCCTAGGACTCCTTTGTTGCTGCTGCTCGCGTCCCCTCCGGCCACAAAGATCCCGTACGTGGTCGCCGGCGGGCTCTTCCCCAAGTCATGAGGTTGTCACCCCGAGCATAGAATCTGCCGTGGGCTGCTGCTCGCCTTCCAGTTGACCAACACGACTTCACGTGCAGCCGCCGGCAGGGCGTTTACCCTGGTCGCCGAGCTCGTCTTCCCCGCAAAGACTACCCTGGGCTGCTGCATGTCGTTGCCGCGGAAGTACTCCGCCGTCGTGGTGTCGTGCGCGCACTCATTGTAGTCAAGCACACATCTGCGACCATGCGCCCATGCCGGGGCTATACGCCTATACAACAAGCGTCAGGGAGTCACACTCCTGTCTCTTGAGGGAAGCGGGCAGCGCATCGTGCCGTTGGGGAGGACTACGAGGTCGCCGTCAGCGTGGTCGTACACTGGCACAGTCGCCTCTCCATCCGCCGCCGTCGTCCGCCGTCCGCCACCGTCCGTCGTGGCTGCCGCAAATCAGGGCGCCGGCGTTGGCGCCAGCTCCAGCCTTGTGGTGGAGGAAGGCGTTCTTCTCCATGAAGAACCGCAGCACGCCACACAACACAGGACCTGTTTTTGTAAAACGCGTTTGCACAAAAACGTCTCGGAGCCGTTTTTCCAAAAACGCGAAATCTGAGTATTACGAGATCCAAGTTTTTCTTATCCAAGGATTAGTTAGATTAGCCAAACAATGTTTTAGTTAGTTAGGCCCTGAAACACGTTTTTAGCTAACCAGTTCTCTAAAAACTAGCTATCCAAACAACCCTACTACCGGTTGGTGGCTCCAACCGGTACTACCCCCCCCCCCCCCCCCTTTAATACCGGTTGAAGCCATCAATCGGTACTAAAGGTGGTGCGCTGCCACCCGCAGTGCACAATGTTTAGTCCCACCTCGCTAGTTGAGAGGAGCTCGCACCGGTTTATAAGCCCCGCCGCGGCTATCGTGTCGAGCTCCTCTCTAAGCAGGCCTTTGTGGGCCTATTGCAAGTCTTTTGCCTTGTGGGGCGTACTGGGCCGTACGGGCCTGCATCCTAGCCCAACTAGAGGTTGGGTTTCTAGTCGTATGCAGGCCGTGCCGGCCCAATAGGCAGCCTGATTTTGCTTTATTTCAAAAAAAAAATCCCCAGACCACGGCGCGCCTCGTGCCACGTGGTGAGCCTTTGATCCCGGTTCGTGTTGAACCGGGACTAAAGGGGGGACCTTTAGTCCCCACCCTCTAGTGCCGGTTTCCAGAACCGGCACTAAAAGTCCTTACGAACCGGTACTAAAAGTCGTTTTTCTACTAGTGCAAAGACCTTCTGCCAGAAGCTCCGTACAAATGCATAACATCATAGTACCTTCTTCATATCAGTGATAGATTTTCAAGATTACATCTTTAGGCGAAGAGGAATCAGTACAACAAAGATAATCGAATAAATGGAATTTTCATCTTCTTTTGTTGAATTCATTACAGAGAAACAATGTATGCCATCTTCTTCTTGTGTAGAATTCATTACGGATGAACAATGTATACCAGCTGAAAGGATGACACATAGAAGAATGATAGAGATAGGCACAAAGCTTTAAGCAACAGAAGTAAACTAACCCCCTTGGGATCCAACTGAGTCGTGTAATTTGATAATAATGTATCAGCTACAAACTCGGTGATACCTAGATCATTGGCAGCACAGCATAAAATTCGATGATTCAAATAATCAATGACTCCGTAGTAATACTCAAACATAAAATAAAAAGGTGTGTTTCTGCACCGTGACCAAACAAAAAGATAGCAGTCCAATACATTCTTTGGCCATCATGTGCATGCTCATCGACATCAGTTGATCACTAAATGCGGACTTTGGCAACTTCCTCAATATATAGCTAGTTACATGTTGCTATAGTTTGTTACACACGGGGGTTTGCGAGCAAGTTTGGGAATAAGCTCCTTCATAATAGACGGGCAACTTCTTGCGAGATGCTCAAAGTCAGAACTCCGTGTGATCAGATCCAGCATGCTATTGTTACAGGACTCGAGGAATCTGAAGCATTCCTCCTTGAGTGCAGGACAAGCATGTTGCTCGGCGAGTGCCACTGTAGTGGCCACTGTGCTAGTGTTGATGTAACTGCATAGTTTGTCTTCGCAGGTCAACTTCAGTCTCTTGAGGCTATACCTGTCCGCGGCAACAAGCAAATGCTGGATCATCCCCACTGCATCAGCATCGTCGATCTCAGGCATCGAATTGGTGTAGATAAAATGAAGCAATGCCTGGAATACTTTTGGCTCCATGTCCTCTATCTGCACGCACAATGATGTGCTCTCCTTCATTGGATCCAGAAGCTCCGCCCTGAAGACAGAGGAACGAGCGCCAAGGACACACCTGTGTGCGGCGAACATCTCACCGCCAACCTCGAACGTGACATCCGCTCCTTCACCGGAGGAGAGGAGCTGACCGAGATCATGGAGGATATCCGATGGCGGCACTAGCATGCGATCATGGTTCCATCCAGGAACGTACTCAGTGGAACTCTCCTTGGACACAATGATATCAATTTGGACACTAAAACCACCGTTCTCCCACGACACGTGACCTAATCTCTCCAGATCAGCCCTGGTGATGAACCGAGAGTAACCCCACGACCCTTCATTGGCGGAGAAGGTGCAGCACCTCCACGCACCTCCGCTGCCGTAGGACGGCACCGGCTTACCGTGGGCGTCGAGCAGGCTGATCTTGAGCTGCGTGGTGACGACCTCGTAGGCGCCGGCCGGGATGAGGAAGAGGAAGACGGATATCCAGCCAGCGTCCTGCGGGCCATGGCCGTCGGGGTAGAACTCGACGTACCAGCGACGGCCTCCGGCGAGGAAGGTCTCCGATTTGACGCACTTGCCGTTGCCGAGCCCTTGGTATGTCGGGTACACGTTAATGTACAGAAGTAGAACATGCGAGCCTGACCTGGGTGAGACGGTCTCAGGCTTGACGGCGGCGGTGGCGGCGGAGGGAGTAAGGGCGGAGGAGCTGGAGATGACACAGCCCATGGCGGCTAGCGATTTTCCTTGCACAAGATCATGCGTGCCTGGCCTCCATTGATTGATGAGTTTAGAAGGAAGACAGTTGGGATATTAGCCTTTTTTTTTGAGGGAAATCATGGTCTCTTTATTGCATTATAATATATGGTACAATTGTAGTGTCATTCGGCTGCAGCAGCCAGTTATATCGACCATGAGCTAATGATACAACGCTTTTTACAAAATTGTGAACCTCCATATTGGACATTCTACATTCATGAATAATCTGGACCACTTCGAACCCTGACGACGAATGTTGATCTCACGTATAATCTGGTTGTAGATAGCTTTACTTCCTCCATTAATCTGTTTAACTACCACTTCCGCGTCGCATGCACTAATATCCCAGCTGATCTGAACCTTCGAAGGGTTGGGATATTAGCCGAGACGCAAGGATAGAGGTTAGAGTCTGTTACCATTACGGCTGGATCTCGGTCATGGTCTCATGGATGGATACTGCTAAATGGATCGTCGATCGGGTGACTCTATGGGCTTTCGTGGTTGGTGTGTGGCCTGCAAATATACTAGCTTTTCAATTCTTCAAATTCGGATTTATCCAAAATAACAAACATTAATTTTCCTGATTTTTTTTCTGAAATCTTGAAAATTAAAAGGCTGAATGAAATTTTCTTGGTTTTCGACTCTGGAAGCTAAGGGCATCTCTAGCCGATCCCCTAAATCCGGTTAGAGGAGTAAAAGTTCCGGTATACTAGTACAAGTATAAATCGGACCTAGCTGATCTCCTAAAATCCGTACGGGACTATAAATTTTACTCGGAACAATGACGGAGAAGTAAATATACTCGCCCACTTGGCTAAGGAGTAAAACTTTTCCCCTTTCTTCCCCTCCCACGCGGCGCTCAATCCTCTGCCGCCGCCACCCAATCCACGCCACATCCGCAACCCGTCGCCCATCCACTCACCCCACAGGCGACATGGCCGGATCCGGAGGCTGCTGCCGCTCCCCACCGCCGGTCCATAGCGCGTGGCCGGCGGATCCGTATGCCACGGCCGCTCCTAACCACCGGTCCGAGGCCGCGGCCTTTCCACCTCCTCCTCCCACGCCCGTGGCGGCTCCTCCTCCAGCGATGATTGGCAGAGGAGGTGGGAGGAGGAGGGACTTCGGCTCCAACGATGGCGGCAGCGACGGGTTGGACCTGATGATTGGCGGCATGTCTAGAAGGGAATGAAAGTAGCTCGAGGAAGAATCCGATGAATCGGATTAGGTTAGATTTTTATCTAAATATGTCGAATCTAGTTTTAGTTCTATGTAATATATTAAATCTGCACCAAATTTAAAATTATGTAGCTGAATTTGCAACGAATGTGGTTTAACTTGCACCGGATTTGCGTCGATTTTGTTTTACTCCGCTAAATTTGGGAGTTCAGTTAGATACGGCTTTTATTTAGAGCAGTATAAATATACTTCACTAAGAGTTACTCCCTCTGAATACTAATATAAGAGCGTTTAGATCACTATTTTATGGAAAATGATTAGCATCCACCGGCGGATTGCTCCCAAACATCAACCGCCTCCATCGTCTACCACGTGTCCATGTGACACCACCCGTTCTTCACCTTTCCTTTCCCCGAAACATCTCGATCCTATCGCTCTCCATCTCAACCAGGAACAGTAGGGCCTCGACTCGCACGGGTATCGATTGTGAGAAGACTATTAATTTCTGCAACAAGACCTCCGTTGTGGTATAATTCTGCAACAAGACCTTTGTTGCGAAATATTTCTGTAAATTTCCTAACTTAATTTCTGTAACAAGGCTTTTGTCACAATAATTTCTACGACAAGACCTCCGTTGCAAGAAAAAAACTGTAGCAAGACCTGTGTTGTATAAATTTCTGCAACACGACCGATGTTGTGATGGTACAGGGTGACGGTCGGCCACTCAATCCGTGAGATCCGATGGCTTGTAAGGTGGCGGATCAAAAGATCCGCCGGCCGAGCGTAGCGGCATCCCTATTTTATAGTGATCTAAACGCTCTTATATTATTTTACGGATGGGGTACTCCTCTATTTACTACTCCTTTATTATTTAATTTAGGGGATCGGCGTGAGATGCCATAAGGCTGGTCATAGTGGAGAGTAACGTATACTAGTATCATGCATATGATACTAGTGTATGATACTACATCTATAGTGCATAGTATCATAAAGTAGTATCATAGATGGTCTCATTTATTGCCATGCATGACACATAGTAGCATAACATTTATTATGTTACAGTATCTACCTATGTTACTACTATCCTCTCTTTCTTCTTTAATTGTCTGCCACATAAGCATGTTTGCGAGTCCCAAGTATATGATACTAGCTATGTTACCCCCACTATGGCCAGCCTAACTAGCCCTAACTATCGGAGTCGTACACAACTATGGATATACAAGCCATGCACGATACGTTCCTAGACTAATGACCCGACAACCTTGATCGCACTGAATCCTAATCGGACTCTCAACCAGGAAACCACCAAATAAATACCAGGCTCGCGTATTGGCCTGCAAAAAGCACTACACCTCCCTGATCCAAACACAATTTGAATAAGGCCGGATTTTCTCCGCCGCCACCGCACAAACTACAGCGATGGAATCATCGGTGCCAATGGCTGTGTCGACGTGCACCTCCGAGACGGTGACGGGCAAGCACGTGTTCAGGATCACCGACTACCATATACGCAAGGGTTTGGGCGTCGGCGAGTACATACAGTCGCCACCTTCGCCATCGGCGGCTACGACTGGTGCGTTCGCTACTACCCCGACGGAGAAACCCAGGATTGCAGGGGCTACGTCTCCATCTTCCTTGAGCTCCTGACCAGGAACGCCAAGGTTCGTCGACTCGGGCAGCGCGCTGCCGCCGTCGCCAGTGACACATCTGTTTACTAACAACTACAACACAGTCGACCCGGATGAAGATCCTGCTAGCTATGGAGCTCATAGGTTTATGAAACAGCAGGAGGTAAAACCGTACGTGCGGGACGACTGCCTGGAGATTGAGTGTGAAGTCATCGTTATCAATCCTATAACAAAACTTGAGGTGCAGGATGTGCCACCCTCGGACCTGCCGAATCATCTCGGGAAATTGCTGGATGGCAAGAGGGGAGCAGATGTGACTTTTGATGTTAAAGGGGAGGTTTTCTCTGCTCACAAGATTATGCTCGCGACGCGATCGCCGGTCTTCGACGCTCAACTCTATGGACTCCTGAGCGATGTCAATGCTACGAGTAAGAACATAATCGTCAAAGACATGGAGCCCCCTGTTTTCAAGGCGTTGCTTCACTTCATCTACACGGATTCTCTGCCTGCTATGGATGACGTTGATGATGGTGAGAGTGAAGACATGGTTAAGCACTTGCTCGTGGCTGCCGATAGGTATGCCATGGACAGGATGAAGATGATGTGTGAAGATATTCTATGCAAGAGCCTTGATGTCGAGACCGTGGCAATCACGTTGGCTCTAGCTGATCAGCATCACTACAGCAAGCTCAAAGATGCTTGTGTTGAATATATCCTCTCTTCAAACAGACTGAATGCTGTGGTGGCAAGCAAAGGGTACGCACACCTCAAAAGATCATGTCCTGCTGTCATGTTTGATGTCTTTGAGAGGGCTACCAAGTCTCGCAAAATTTAATGTGCTAATCTTGGAAGTGTTTACACCATTAAATGATACTCCCCCTGACTCAAAATAAGCGTCGCAGCTATGAACTAAGGTTAGAGGAATGGAACGGTCGAACGGATGGAGTATAAAAGGCAGGTATCCTAGGCTTGCCCCTGTCTTTGGTTTGTAACACTATCATTTAATATAATGGTGTAAAAAGTCTGAACGCAGACAGGGTTTCCAAGAGGTGTGAACTTAGTAGCTGAGTTGAGATACAATATAAATGAAAATGGTGATCATTCCTCGCAAAAAAAAAAGAGAATGGTGATCATCTTCTAATTCTTGATCATGCCGGATTCGGACTTTCCTGGCGTAATTTGCAGCTTGGTCGACGTCCCTGATGTAGTCACCTTTTCGTTAACAGAAGAAGATGAAGCAACTAAACCGAACAAGTCTATCTGCTCCACTTACATAACATAGCATATCCTAATCCAGTCGCATACCACATCCTGCTCTGACCTCGGATCACTACCACTCAACAAATAAGAAAATGTTGCTCATAAACTCCCGACTAAACATGTTTCGGCTATCAGCTGCGAAAGAAAATGCGGCTCACTGGTCTCCCTTCACGGCGTCCATATGTCACTCGCGTACACATCATCCAAGCTCCTCTTGCTATCATTCACGGCATTTCTGTTTCAAACAAAACACAGCAAGGATTAAGATGAAGATAACTAAGCATCCAAACATCGAATCAAATAGTTCATGGCTAGTAAGATGGCTATCAACTATTATATGGCACTAAAAAGCCAAAATGATGCAGTTCTTTCGGCAAAACGGATAAAACACCTCGGTAGCACAAACTTCTCCAGGCCAAGGAAACCTGGTTTTATGCCAGATTATACACTTGTCATATAGGAGGGAAATCATCATGAACTTAAATCTTAATCAGAAGACATGCATAAAGACCGCATGAACTATATATGAAATCAACAGCTGAAAACTGTGCGCACATACAAATTCAAAGGATGTTTAAATCTATGCGCCGACATGGAGCGTCAGGAGGAGGATAGGTGGAGTGGCGGCGGTTGATGGTTGGTACGCGAGGAGATGGGAGAAGGGTACTAGGGTTAGGCTGGTGTGGAATCGCAGTTAAATGGGCTGGCTCGAAATTTTCGAATCCCCGCGCAGACAACTTAAAGTTTTCCTTCTCACGCACGTTCTCAGTTTTGGTCTCATTTTTTTCATCACACTAACATCTGAGTTTAGTTGTTTTTTGTCCTAGTTGCAAGCCCATCATAGTCATACAATTGCTCCCGTAGTTGTGTTTTTTGTCCCAGTTGCAAGTCCACACCCCGGACTCTGCAATTGGCCATGTAGGTGTTGTGTCCCACGTGTAAGCCCATCCTTGACTCACAACTGGCCCGTATTTGTTTTCTTCCTAGTTGCAAGACTAGCCCCCGACCCGTAGCTGGGCCACATAGCTTTTTTTGCCCGAGTTGCAAGTCTACCCTTGACTCACAACTGGGCATGTTTTTTTTTTTAGAAAAGGGGGGATTCCCCGGCCTCTGCATCAGATCGATGCATACGGCCTCTCTTATTAAACAAATAAACAGGTTCTGAACAAAGGTCTTACAAAAAAAGGAATAAAAGCAGCCTATAGCTCACATAGAGCATCGACTGCAAGGCAGAAATGAGATAAGCCACAAACCGGCTGGCATAATAGCAGATAGGTAAACTAAATGGCTATCCTATTACATGATCGCCATCCAAACCGGTTGAAGATATCCCGCGCTACCGTCTCCCACCGGACAGATCCAGTAACCAAATGCTCCCTGGCCTCCGTCGGAGTGAGTAAGGACCAAGTACGGATCAGCGACGTAGCCCGGAATAACACCTGCAAAAAATGAGTATTTGTTGTCCTGTTAAAAACCAAATCATTCCTGCAATTCCAAATTGCCCATAATAACGCACATACTCCTACACGAATGTGTCTGGCTGTTTCGGACTCAATCCCAACCAGCCACGCCCCAAATAACGTGTTTACCGATCTCGCTGGAGTAATATTAAAGGCAATTTGCACGGTGCGCCACAACCCTTGTGCCAACGGGCAATCAAAAAATAAATGCTTGATAGTCTCATCCCGATCACAGAAACTACACCTAGTAGATCCTGTCCAGTTGCGCTTAACTAGATTGTCCTTTGTAAGAATAACTTGTTTATGCACAAACCACATAAACACTTTAATCTTCAAAGGAACCTTAACTTTCCAGACCTTCTTGGACGTAGGTATCACAGATGAATTAATAATATCAATATACATCGATTTTATCGTGAACACCCCGGTTTTAGTTAGTTTCCAACACAACTGGTCGGGCTGAGGATTTAGCTGAACGTCCATCAGCCTACGGACCAAGTGAAGCCATGCTTCCCATCGAGGTCCAACAAGCACTCTCCTAAACTGTATGTTTAGAGGAATAGACTGCATCACCGTCGCAGCAAGAGCGTCCCTACGCTGAACAATACGATATAGTGTTGGATATTGTGTAGCCAAAGGCGCGTCACCCAGCCACGTATCCTCCCAGAATCGCGTATCATCTTCATTACCAACAATACATCTCGTTCTGTTGAAGAAAGCGGCTTTAACCCTCATGAGCCCTTTCCAGAACGCCGAATCTGTAGGTCTCAGAGTGATTTGGGATAAAGTCTTTGAGTGCAGATATTTACTACGTAAAATCTGCGCCCAAGTTGCCTCTGTCTCAGAGGACAACTTAAACAGCCACTTACTAAGGAGGCATCTGTTTTTGACTTCAAGGTTTTCAATACCAAGTCCTCCTTGGTCCTTTGGTCTGCAGATAATATCCCATTTGGCCAATCTATACTTCCTCTTAGACTCATCACTCTGCCAAAAGAAGCGAGAACGATAAAAGTCTAGCCTTTTCCTCACCCCAACTGGTACCTCGAAGAAAGATAACAGAAACATAGGTAAACTCGTGAGCACCGAGTTAATCAGAATCAACCGGCCTCCATAAGACATGAGTTTTCCTTTCCAACAGCTTAGTTTCTTCTCAAATCTATCCTCAATGCACTTCCACTCACCATTCATTAACTTACGATGGTGTATTGGAATACCAAGACATGTGAAAGGTAGAGACCCAATTTCACACCCAAACAATTGTGTATAAGCTTCCTGTTCGTCTTTGGCTCTACCAAAACAGAACAACTCGCTTTTATGGAAATTAATCTTCAGCCCAGACAATTGTTTGAAAAGGCATAACACTAGCTTCATGTTCCTCGCTTTGGCCAAATCATGTTCCATAAAAATGATTGTATCATCAGCGTATTGCAGGATGGACAAACCACCATCAACCAGATGAGGCACCACTCCCTCCACCTGACCGGCCTCTTTGGCCCTCCCAATCAGGATCGCTAACATATCAACCACAATATTGAACAAAATAGGCGACATAGGATCGCCCTGTCTCAGACCCTTGTGCGTTCGGAAATAGTGGCCTATGTCATCATTAACTTTAATGCCAACACTGCCTTTTTGCGTGAATGTTTCCACTTGATGTCGCTAGCGCTCATCAAATCCCTTCATTCGTAAAGCTTGCTGGAGGAACGGCCATTTGACTTTATCATAGGCCTTCTCGAAATCCACTTTCAAAATAACCCCATCTAGTTTTTTCATATGAATTTCATGAAGCGTTTCATGAAGGACCACAACCCCTTCGAGGATGTTCCTATCCGGCATGAAAGCCGTTTGAGAAGGTTGAACTACAGCGTGCGCTATTTGAGTAAGCCTGATCGTGCCAACCTTGGTAAATATTTTGAAACTGGCGTTGAGAAGGCAGATAGGCCGAAATTGCTCAATTCTCACGGCATCTATTTTCTTGGGCAACAGCGTTATCGTTCCAAAATTAAGTTGGAACAGCTGCAAATGTCCCGAGAACAAATCATGGAACATCGGCATCAGGTCCCCTTTGATAATATGCCAACACTTCTTGTAAAACTCAGCCGGGAAACCATCCGGCCCCGGTGCCTTATTACCTTTCATCTTGGCAATAGCCTCGAAAACTTCCTTTTCTGAGAAAGGGGCAGTTAATATATCATTCTCCACAGAAGTAAGTTGAGGGACATCACTAACCCTAGACTCATCCAGGGATACACAGCTCTCCTCTGGTGGTCCAAACAACCGTTTATAGTATTCAGTAATGTAGATTTTCAGGTTGTCCTGGCCAACTATTGTACCCTCATCTTGCTCTAGCTGGAAGATCCTCTTCTTCCGGTGCTTGCCGTTGGCAATCGTGTGGAAGAACTGAGTGTTCGCATCCCCCTAGACAACTTTTCTCACCTTTGCCCGCAATGCCCACTTTAATTCTTCCTCACGGAGCAATTCCTTCAGCCTCATCTCAGCCTCATGCTTAATATGAAGCTCAGTGGGTAACAGAACCATAGTTTCTGCTTTTATGTCTAAGGTTTGTATAAGTGAAAGGAGTCGTTCCTTCTCGACCTTATACACTCCACCTAGATGTTTAGCCCACCCACGAAGGAAGCTTCTGAGATGCCTAATCTTGTTCTACCATCGTTCAATGGCACTTATACCTCCTACATCTTTAGCCCATTCTCTGGCAACAAGATCCAAAAATCCTTCTCTTTCAAACCACGCCATCTCGAAAGAGAAAACATTTTTGTTACCCGAGTAAGTAGCCCCACCAGAATCAAGCAACAAAGGAGTGTGATTAGATATCCCGCGAGAAAGAGCCTGAACAGTTACAACGGGAAACTTCTGTTCCCAAGCAACACTAGCCAGAACCCGATCCAACTTCTCGTAAGTTGGATTTGGCATCGCATTAGCCCAGGTGAACTTCCTACCTGAAAGCTCAATTTCTCTCAAATCTAAGCTTTCAATAATGGTATTGAACATAAATGACCATCTCCCATCGAAATTGTCATTATTCTTTTCATCGCGTCTTCTAATAATGTTGAAATCACCCCCAACCAGAATTGGGAGCTGCTCAGACCCACAGACTCTAACAAGGTCTGCCAGGAAATCAGGTTTGAACTCGGCCTGCGCTGCCCCGTACACGGCCACCAAAGCCCAGTCAAAACCATCATATTTAGACTGCACCCTGAACTTAACAGCAAAATCCCCCATGACCACACTGCGAACTTCGAGAGAGTCACATCTAACACCAAATAAGATTCCCCCCGACCTGCCTCTCGGCGGAAGACAATGCCAGTCAAACTCAATCCCCCCGACAACATATTGAGAAATTGAGGTGAGAAATTTGCTCTACCCGTTTCCGACAAGGAAATAAAGTCCAAACTATGCTCAATAGATGCCTCCGCAAGGAACCTCCTTTTAGCCAAGTCCTTAAGACCTCTGCTATTCCAAAAGATTCCTCTCATATCTCATCATGAAATTTTTTAGCCGTGCGAATCCTAGCGCTCCTACGGACTGCGGACATCGGGTAAACTTTGCGCTTCCACTTGCGCTTAGGGCTGGTCGGGCCCTCCCGGTCCAAAGTGCCCGTAACCGATGGGTTATCTACTTCCAACCCGATATTCTCGTCCTCCTCCTCCGGCTCCTGGAGGGGCGGTGCTAGGTCATCACAGAAATTATCAAGTACTCGAACTCCCAAGGCATCAATCTCAGAGTCATTCATTGGTTTGACCGCAGCTAAGTTGCGAATTACTTCTAAAGCCCTCTCGGCTTCTAGATCAAGCAAATCGTTAACAGAATTAGTAACTTCACCCTCATTACTACCAAGTGAAATTCCTAATTGGTGTGCCTTATCCAAAATTTGATCGTGCGAGAAATGCATAATAGTATTGGAAGTATTTACGGACATACCAGTAGTGACTTGGACTTCACGAAGCTTGGCCGCCCTCACGGCACAGCGCTGCTGCATGTCGTCCACCTCTGGATGGCTCTGAAGCCGACAACTCATGCGTCGGCCCTCAGCTGCCTGGTCTGGTATCCCGCCAAACATACTGACCTCCTCCCGCGAGAATTTATCCGGAGAGCGACCGCCTGTCACTCCCCGAACATCCACCCGGTCGCCATTACCAGGAGAGAGCGCCGAGTCCAGCACTGGGGAGGCGAAGACCACCTGCCCCCTCCCCCCATCCACTCTGGACCGCCTGTCCGGAGTGCACGCCACAGTCCCGACCGGGGCGCCCCCCTCGGGCACTGAAGCAGACGGGAGCGTTGAGGCTACCTGCCCCAAACCCTCCCGCCGAACCTGAGCAGCCGCCTGAAGTGGCTGCCCATCCACAGGCGTAAGAGGAGCGGAGACCACCTGCCCCGGCCCCCCAACCATGGTCCCATCGTCTCTCCTGGTATCCTCAACAGGAAGAAGCTGAGGGGGGGCCTCCAAAGCACCCTGATCCGGACCCCCAGATGGGATCGGACCCCCCTCCTGCACCACAGCCACGTCACCGCAAGTGGAAGTATGCGAGTCCACAATATCCAACCTCGCACCCCCACCAGAACTGTCCACACCCGCGTCCTCAAAATCCAACACCGGTAAAGAGTACTCGAACTCCTGAATAGACTCCACCCGCTCGCTCCACAGTCTCGGAGGTGCAGACGCAGGACCAAAGGAACCGAATCTCAAAGTGGTCGACGGCACGGACGCTCCAGGCGCCGTCCCTCCTCCTGCTGCCTTACTCGTCGGCTCCGGCCTCTTGGCCATCTCACTCACAGAATCATCGGCCATTTTTTCCTTACCAGCCGTATCATCGTCACCTTCACTCATGTCATCGCCAGTGGCAGCTGGAGCCTCGGCAAAGAGGCTATCATCCTCAAACTCAATCTCAAGACTGTATACCTGCCCACGAAAAGCCCACTTAACCACGTCGGGCACGAAGTCGATGTCTAGAATACTGACCAACAGGCGAGCAATCCCATGAGCTCGAGTAAAAGCCATATCCACTCGCTCGGTCTTTCCCACCATGATACCGAGACTAGCAACCACACTGGCGTCCCGCAGTAGCGCAGACGGAGCCCCCGAAAAGCGCAACCAGGCCTGGATAAGGGGTTTACCCTGGGGCTCAACCAGCTTCCACTCCTGGAACTCAAGTATGGCCTCTGTACCTAGGACCTTACACATCCCAAAGCTCAGCAACCTCTGTAAGTCCTCCACAGTTGGGAACGGAACCCTGAATAAGTTGGTCTCCAGCCTGACAAGCTCCCAATGGAAGTCTCCTGGTGCCAGCTCCCGGAGACGCTGAATAATCTGAGCCTCAGACACTTGTCCGCTAGTCACTTTCACTACCCCAGTTGTCGTACTGTGCTCCTCCCAAGGAACCTCCCTCTCAGTCGGTGACTCAAAAAACGTGAGTTCAGAACAGAAGACACCATATGTCATAAGGCTCGGTATCTGCTCCCGCACCAGCAGACACACTCCAGACTCGTGTGCAGGCTTACCACAAGTATCACAAAGAACCGCCACACACTCAGCAATAAAATGACCCTTGTCGCCACATCGATAACAAAGCATTCTTTCCTTTTTCTTAGCAAACTTTGCAGCCCTGTCCACCTCAGTTCTGTCAGAGCCCTCCACCGACATAGCCTGAGTCTCAACCTCAACAGGAACCTCGACAGCTGCTAGTTCCGTCACCACGTCCATAGCCTGGCAAGACAAGTCAGTCTCTTCCGCAATAGCGTCGACCATCATCTCAACCGTCGTATGATGCTGCCTTGGACGGTACCGACCCCCTCGGCCTCCTCGGCCACGATTGCCACGGAAACCGCCTCGGTTACGATGAGCCGGCCCAGCAGCCCCTTCAACAAAACCACCTGGCGGCCCCAAGAAAGGCCTCTCAGCAGAACCATCACTCTGCCAGGCATACCCCCGTCCGCCACCCGTAGACGAGGATCCCCGGTGTTGTCCATCTCCATACACATTGTAACCATCGTCACCCCACTGCCCTCTAGGTACCGATCGAACATCCGCATTAGCCGTTACCGGAGGTGGCTGAGCCTGCTGCACCAGCTTCGCCGCGTCATTGACCTGCCTAGCCACAAAGTGCGGCGGTCTAGCTCCCACCTGCGATGTCACGGGGTGCTGGTCATGGGCACCCGGAGGCGGCGGCCTTGTTACCGGTGTACCTCTGCCCGCGGTAACGCCAGGCGTCGGCACCGTCAGCCTAGGACCACCTCGTCCCACAACAGTCATCACCGGCGCAGTCGAGCGAAAACCAGCCGGAGCAGCCACACCGCGGCCAGTCGGAGCGGTCTTGTTGGCCCCGCCCACTTGTGCCCGTTGGCCACCGACGACCGTCCCCGGACGGCCCGCACCAGGACCAGCACGCGGAGGCGGAGGCGCACCTCCACGGCCGGCAGCAAGAGGCACACCGGCGCTGCCGCCACCCGTCCCCGCAGTGGCGCCGCCTCCGCCGCGACCAAACTCGAGGTCGGTGTTTTGTTAGATGCAAGCTCACCCTCGAATTGCAATTTGGCCCATAGTTGTTTTTGTCACAAGAGAGCACGGGTTTGACCCGTTGTAGGAATTCCAGGCCCACTAGTAGAAAACAGGGCTATCATTCGGGCCTGACCAGCCCATTAGTCCCGGTTCTTCACGAACCGGGACCCATGGGGGGATTAGACCCGGTTCATGAGCCCAGGGGGCCGGCCTGGGCCTCGTGGGCATTGGTTCCGGTTCGTCTGGACCCATTGGTCCCGGTTCTAGGCACGAACCAGGACCAATGGTCCTCGCTTCTGGCCCACAGCCATTGGTACCGGTTCATGCCTTGAACCGGTGTAGAAGGGGGGCTTTAGTTGTTGGAAATATGCCCTAGAGGCAATAATAAAAGTATTATTATATTTCCTTGTTCATGATAATTGTCTTTTATTCATGCTATAACTGTATTATCCGGAAATCGTAATACACGTGTGAATACATAGACCACAATATGTCCCTAGTGAGCCTCTAGTTGACTAGCTCGTTGTGATCAACAGATAGTCATGGTTTCCTGGCTATGGACATTGGACGTCGTTGATAACGGGATCACATCATTAGGAGAATGATGTGATGGACGAGACCCATCCTAAGCATAGCACAAAGATCGTGTAGTTCGTTTGCTAGAGCTTTTCCAATGTCAAGTATCTCTTCCTTAGACCATGAGATCGTGTAATTCCCGAATACCGTAGGAGTGCTTTGGGTGTATCAAACGTCACAACGTAACTGGGTGACTATAAAGGTGCACTACAGGTATCTCCGAAAGTGTCTGTTGGGTTGACACGGATCGAGACTGGGATTTGTCACTCCGTGTAAACGGAGAGGTATCTCTGGGCCCACTCGGTAGGACATCATCATAATGTGCACAATGTGACCAAGGGGTTGATCACGGGATGATGTGTTGCGGAACGAGTAAAGAGACTTGCCGGTAACGAGATTGAACAAGGTACCGGTATACCGACGATCGAATCTCGGGCAAGTATAATACCGCTAGACAAAGGGAATTGTATACGGGATCGATTGAGTCCTTGACATCGTGGTTCATCCGATGAGATCATCGTGGAACATGTGGGAGCCAACATGGGTATCCAGATCCCGCTGTTGGTTATTGACCGGAGAACGTCTCGGTCATGTCTACATGTCTCCCAAACCCGTAGGGTCTACACACTTAAGGTTCGATGACGCTAGGGTTATAAAGGAAGTTTGTATGTGGTTACCGAATGTTGTTCGGAGTCCCGGATGAGATCCCGGACGTCACGAGGAGTTCTGGAATGGTCCGGAGGTAAAGATTTATATATGGGAAGTCCTATTTTGGCCACCGGAAAATGTTCGGGATTTTTTGGTATTGTACCGGGAAGGTTCTAGAAGGTTCCGGAGTGGGGCCCACCTGCATGGGGGGACCCACATGAACGTGGGTAGTGGGGGCAAGGCACCACACCCCTGGTCAAGGCGCACCAAGATCCCCCCTTAGAAGGAATAAGATCATATCCCGAAGGGATAAGATCAAGATCCCTAAAAAGGGGGGATAACAATCGGTGGGGAAGGAAATGATGGGATTTCTTTCCTCCCACCTTGGCCAACGCCCCAATGGACTTGGAGGGCAAGAAACCAGCCCCTCCACCCCTATATATAGTGGGGAGGCGCATGGGAGCTACACACGAAGTTCTGGCGCAGCCCTCCCCCTCTCCCAAGTCCTCCTCCTCTCCCGCGGTGCTTGGCGAAGCCCTGCAGGAATGCCACGCTCCTCCATCACCACCACGCCGTCGTGCTGCTGCTGGACGGAGTCTTCCCCAACCTCTCCCTCTCACCTTGCTGGATCAAGGCATGGGAGACGTCACCGGGCTGTACGTGTGTTGAACGCGGAGGTGCCGTCTGTTCGGCACTAGGATCTCCGGTGATTTGGATCACGACGAGTACGACTCCTTCAACCCCGTTCTCTTGAACGCTTCCGCTTAGCGATCTACAAGGGTATGTAGATGCACTCTCCTTCCCCTCGTTGCTGGTTTCTCCATAGATAGATCTTGGTGACACGTAGGAAAATTTTGAATTTCTGCTACGTTCCCCAACAGTGGCATCAGAGCTAGGTCTATTGCGTAGATTCTTTGCACGAGTAGAACACAAAGTAGGTTTGGGCATTGATTTTGTTCAATATGCTTACCGTTACTATTCCAATCTTGTTTCGACGGTATTGTGGGATGAAGAGGCCCCGGACCGACCTTACACGTACTCTTACGTGAGACAGGTTCCACCGATTGACATGCACTTGGTGCTTAAGGTGGCTAGCGGGTGCCAGTCTCTCCCACTTTAGTCGGAACGGATTCGATGAAAAGGGTCCTTATGAAGGGTAAATAGCAATTGACATATCACGTTGTGGTTTTGCGTAGGTAAGAAACGTTCTTGCTAGAAACCCATAGCAGCCACGTAAAACATGCAAACAACAATTAGAGGACGTCTAACTTGTTTTTGCAGGGTATGCTTTGTGATGTGATATGGCCAACAAGAATGTGATGAATGATATGTGATGTATGAGATTGATCATGTTCTTGTAATAGGATTCACGACTTGCATGTCGATGAGTATGACAACCGGCAGGAGCCATAGGAGTTGTCTTTATTTATTGTATGACCTGCGTGTCATTGAAGAACGCCATGTAAATTACTTTACTTTATTGCTAAACACGTTAGCCATAGAAGTAGAAGTAGTCGTTGGCGTGACAACTTCATGAAGACACGATGATGGAGATCATGATGATGGAGATCATGGTGTCATGCCGGTGACGATGATGATCATGGAGCCCCGAAGATGGAGACCAATGGAGCTATATGATATTGGCCATATCATGTCACTACTATATAATTGCATGTGATGTTTATTATGTTTATGCATCTTGTTTACTTAGGACGACGGTAGTAAATAAGATGATCCCTTACACAATTTCAAGAAGTGTTCTCCCCTGACTGTGCACCGTTGCTACAGTTCGTCGCTTCTAAGCACCACGTGATGATCGGGTGTGATGGATTCTTACGTTCACATACAACGGGTGTAAGACAGATTTACACAGCAAAACACTTAGGGTTAACTTGACGAGCCTAGCATGTACAGACATGGCCTCGGAACACGGAGACCGAAAGGTCGAGCATGAGTCGTATAGAAGATACGATCAACATGAAAATGTTCACCGATGTTGACTAGTCCGTCTCACGTGATGATCGGACACGGCCTAGTTGACTCGGATCATGTAATCACTTAGATGACCAGAGGGATGTCTATCTAAGTGGGAGTTCATAAGATGAACTTAATTATCTTGAACATAGTCAAAAGGGATTTTGCAAATTATGTCGTAGCTCACGCTTTAGTTCTACTGTTTAGTTATGTTCCTAGAGAAAATATAGTTGAAAGTTGACAGTAGCGATTATGCGGACAGTATAAAGCTTATGTCCTTAATGCACCGCTCAGTGTGCTGAACCCCAAACGTCGTTTGTGGATGTTGCGAACATCGGACATACACGTTTTGATAACTACGTGATAGTTCAAATAAACGGTTTAGAGTTGAGGCACCAAAGACGTTTTTCGAAATGTCGCGGAACATATGAGATGTTTTGAGGACTGAAATTGAGATTTCAGGCTCGTGCCCACGTCAAAAAGGTATAAGACCTCCGACGATTTTCTTAACCTGCAAACTAAGGAGAAAAGCTCAATTGTTGTGCTTGTGCTCAGATTGTCTGAGTGCAACAATCACTTGAATCGAGTGGGAGTTGATCTTCCATTTGAGATAGTGATGTTTCTCCAAAGTCATTGCCACCAAGCTGCTAGAGCTTCATGATGAACTATAAACATATCAGGGATAGATATGATGATCCTTGAGGTATTCACGTTGTTTGACACCGCGAAAGTAGAAATCAAGAAGGAGCATCAATTGTTGATGAAACCACTAGTTTCAAGAAGGGCAAGGGCAAGAAGGGATACTTCATGAAACGGCAAATCAGCTGCTGCTCTAGTGAAGAAACCCAAGGTTGAACCCAAACCCGAGACTAAGTGCTTCTGTAATAAGGGGAACAACCACTGGAGCGGAATTACCCTAGATACTTGGTAGATGAGAAGGCTGTCAAGGTCGATAGAAGTATATTGGATATACATTATGTTAATGTGTACTTTACTAGTACTCCTAGTAGCACCAGGGTATTAGATACCGGTTCGGTTGCTAAGTGTTAGTAACTCGAAATAAAAGCTACGGAATAAACGGAGACTAGCTAAAGGTGAGCTGACGATATGTGTTGGAAGTGTTTCCAAGGTTGATGTGATCAAGCATCGCACGCTCCCTCTACCATCGAGATTTGGTGTTTGCGTTGAGCATAGACATGATTGGATTATGTCTATCGCAATACGGTTATTCATTTAAGGAGAATATTGGTTACTCTATTTATTTGAATAATACCTTCAATGGTCTTGCACCTAAAGGAATGGTTTATTGAATCTCGATCGTAGTGATACACATTTTCATGCCAAAAAGATATAAGATAGTAATGATAGTACCACTTAGTTGTGGCACTGCCATGTAAGTCATATTGGTGTAAAACGCATGAAGAAGCTCCATGTTGATGGATCTTTGGACTCACTCGTTTTGAAAAGTTTGAGACATGTGAACCATGTCTATTGGTGTATACGCATGAAGAAACTCCATGCAGATGGATCGTTTGGACTCACTTGATTTTGAATCACTTGAGATATGCAAATCATACCACATGGGCAAGATGACTGAAAAGCCTCGGTTTCAGTAAAATGGAACAAGATAGCAACTTGTTGGAAGCAACACATTTTGATGTGTGCAGTCCAATGAGTGCTGAGGCAGGCAGTGAATATCGTTATGTTCTTACTTCACAGATGATTCGAGTAGATGTAGAGTATATTTACTTGATGAAACACAAGTCTGAATTATTGAATGGTTCACGTAATTTCAGAGTGAAGTAGAAGATCATTGTGACAAGAGGATAAAATGTCTATGATATGATCATAGAGATGATTATCTGAGTTACGAGTTTTGGCACACAATTAAGACATTGTGGAAATTGTTTCACAATTAATACCGCCTGGAACACCATAGTGTGATGGTGTGTCCGAACATCATAGTTGCACCCTATTGGATATGGTGCATACCATGATGTCTCTTATCGAATTACCACTATTGTTCATGGGTTAGGCATTAGAGACAACCGCACTCACTTTATAGGGCACCACGTAATTCCGTTGAGATGACACCGTATGAACTATGGTTTAGAGAAACCTAAGCTGTCATTTCTTAAAAGTTTGGGGCAGCGACGCTTATGTGAAAAAGTTTCAGGTTGATAAGCTCGAACCCAAAGCGGATAAAATGCATCTTCATAGGACACCCAAAACAGTTGGGTATACCTCCTAGTTCAGATCCGAAAGCAATAGTGATTGTTTCTTGAATCGGGTCCTTTCTCGAGGAAAATTTTGTCTCAAAAATTTGAGTGGGAGGATGGTGGAGACTTGATGAGGTTATTGAACCGTCACTTCAACTAGTGTGTAGCAGGGCACAGGAAGTTGTTCCTGTGGAACCTACACCAATTGAAGTGGAAGCTTATGATAATGATCATGAAGTTTCGAATCAAGTCACTACCGTACCTCGTAGGGTGACAAGGATACGTACTACTTCAGAGTGGTACAGTAATCCTGTCTTGGAAGTCATGTTGCTAGACAACAATGAACCTACGAGCTATGGAGAAGTGATGGTGGGCCCAAATTCCGACAAATGGTTAGAAGCCATGAAATCCGAGATAGGATCCATGGACTTTGGTGGACTTGCCCAATGATCGGCAAGCCGTTGAGATAAATGGATCTTTAAGAAGAAGACGGACGTGGACGGTAATATCACCGTCTATGAAGCTCGACTTGTGGCGAAGAATTTTTCACAAGTTCAAGGAGTTGACTACGATGAGATTTTCTCATCCGTAGCGATGCTTAAAGTCCATCGGAATCACGTTAGCATTAGCTGCATTTATGAAATCTGGTAGATGGATGTCAAGACAAGTTTCCTTACCAGTTTTCGTAAGGAAAGGTTGTATGTGATACAATCAGAAAAGTTTTGTCAATCCTAAGGATGCTAAAAGGTATGCTAGCTCCAGCGATCCTTCTAAGGACTGGAGTAAGCATCTCGGAGTTGGAATATGCACCTTGATAAGATGATCAAAGATTTTGGGTTTATACAAAGTTTATGAGAAACTTGTATTTCCAAAGAAGTGAGTGGGAGCACTATAGAATTTCTGATGAGTATATGTTGTTGACATATTGATGATCAGAAATGATGTAGAATTTCTAGAAAGCATATAGGGTTATTTGAAAACTAGTTTTCAATGGAAAACCTGGATTAGGCTACTTGAACAATAAGCATCAAGATCTATAAGATAGATCAAAATGCTTAATAGTACTTTCAAATGAGCACATACCTTGACATGATCTTGAAAGTGTTCAAGATGGATCAGTCAAAGAAGGAGTTCTTGCCTGAGTTGTAAGGTATGAAGTTAAGACTTAAAGCTCGACCACGGCAGAAGAAAGAGGAAGGATGAAGGTCGTCCCCTATGCTTTTATCATAGGCTCTCTATAGTATGCTATGCTATGTACCGCACCTGAAGTGTGCCTTGCCATGAGTCAGTCAAGGGGTACAAGAGTGATCCAAGAATGGATCACAGGACAGCGGTCAAAGTTATCCTTAGTAACTAGTGGACTAAGGAATTTTCTCGATTATGGAGGTGATAAAGAGTTCGACGTAAAGAGTAACGTCGATGCAAGCTTAACGCCTATCCGCATAGCTCTGAGTAGAGATACCGGATACATATAATGGAGCAACTTTTAGTATAGCTCCAAGTAGAACAGTTATTTGGAATAGCTCCAAATAGAGCGTGGTAGCTACATCTAGGAGATGACATAGAGATTTGTAAAGCACACACGGATCTAAAAGGTTCAGACCCGTTGACTATAACCTCTCTCACAAGCATAACATGATCAAACCCAGAACTCATCGAGTGTTAATCACATGGTAAATGTGAACTAGATTATTGACTCTAGTAAACTCTTTGGGTGTAAGTCACATGGGGATGTGACCTTGAGTGTTAATCACATATCGATGTGAACTAGATTATTGACTCTAGTGCAAGTGGGAGACTGTTGGAAATATGCCCTAGAGGCAATAATAAAAGTATTATTATATTTCCTTGTTCATGATAATTGTCTTTTATTCATGCTATAACTGTATTATCCGGAAATCGTAATACACGTGTGAATACATAGACCACAATATGTCCCTAGTGAGCCTCTAGTTGACTAGCTCGTTGTGATCAACAGATAGTCATGGTTTCCTGGCTATGGACATTGGATGTCGTTGATAACGGGATCACATCATTAGGAGAATGATGTGATGGACGAGACCCATCCTAAGCATAGCACAAAGATCGTGTAGTTCGTTTGCTAGAGCTTTTCCAATGTCAAGTATCTCTTCCTTAGACCATGAGATCATGTAACTCCCGGATACCGTAGGAGTGCTTTGGGTGTATCAAACATCACAACGTAACTGGGTGAC
Source organism: Triticum timopheevii (assembly GCA_963921465.1). Lineage (NCBI taxonomy): Eukaryota > Viridiplantae > Streptophyta > Magnoliopsida > Poales > Poaceae > Triticum > Triticum timopheevii. The sequence goes on along the minus strand of OY997266.1, from coordinate 14,871,324 downwards.
TATAAAGGTGCACTACAGGTATCTCTGAAAGTGTCTGTTGGGTTGACACGGATCGAGACTGGGATTTGTCACTCCGTGTAAACGGAGAGGTATCTCTGGGCCCACTCGGTAGGACATCATCATAATGTGCACAATGTGACCAAGGGGTTGATCACGGGATGATGTGTTGCGGAACGAGTAAAGAGACTTGCCGGTAACGGGATTGAACAAGGTATCGGTATACCGACGATCGAATCTCGGGCAAGTATAATACCGCTAGACAAAGGGAATTGTATACGGGATCGATTGAGTCCTTGACATCGTGGTTCATCCGATGAGATCATCGTGGAACATGTGGGAGCCAACATGGGTATCCAGATCCCGCTGTTGGTTATTGACCGGAGAACGTCTCGGTCATGTCTACATGTCTCCCGAACCCGTAGGGTCTACACACTTAAGGTTCGATGACGCTAGGGTTATAAAGGAAGTTTGTATGTGGTTACCGAATGTTGTTCGGAGTCCCGGATGAGATCCCGGACGTCACGAGGAGTTCCGGGATGGTCCGGAGGTAAAGATTTATATATGGGAAGTCCTATTTTGGCCACCGGAAAATGTTCGGGATTTTTCGGTATTGTACCGGGAAGGTTCTAGAAGGTTCCGGAGTGGGGCCCACCTGCATGGGGGACCCACATGAACGTGGGTAGTGGGGGCAAGGCCCCACACCCCTGGTCAAGGCGCACCAAGATCCCCCCTTAGAAGGAATAAGATCATATCCCGAAGGGATAAGATCAAGATCCCTAAAAAGGGGGGATAACAATCGGTGGGGAAGGAAATGATGGGATTTCTTTCCTCCCACCTTGGCCAACGCCCCAATGGACTTGGAGGGCAAGAAACCAGCCCCTCCACCCCTATATATAGTGGGGAGGCGCATGGGAGCTACACACGAAGTTCTGGCGCAGCCCTCCCCCTCTCCCAAGTCCTCCTCCTCTCCCGCGGTGCTTGGCGAAGCCCTGCAGGAATGCCACGCTCCTCCATCACCACCACGCCGTCGTGCTGCTGCTGGACGGAGTCTTCCCCAACCTCTCCCTCTCACCTTGCTAGATCAAGGCATGGGATACGTCACCGGGCTGTACGTGTGTTGAACGCGGAGGTGCCGTCTGTTCGGCACTAGGATCTTCGGTGATTTGGATCACGACGAGTACGACTCCTTCAACCCCGTTCTCTTGAACGCTTCCGCTTAGCGATCTACAAGGGTATGTAGATGCACTCTCCTTCCCCTCGTTGCTGGTTTCTCCATAGATAGATCTTGGTGACACGTAGGAAAATTTTGAATTTCTGCTACGTTCCCCAACATTAGTCCCGGTTCATGCCACGAACCGAGACAAATAAATTGCCTATATATACCCATCGCCGCGGCAGAGCACTCCACATTGCTCTGTTTTTTCGAGCCGGCAAGGGGAGGGCATTTGGGTGCTCTAGCTCACCTCCTATGCACATGAGGTGTTCGATGAAATGTCCAAGCCACACTAGTTAATCTTTCTCCTCTCGAAACTCGACCTCCGAGCTCCATTTTCCCCGAGATTTGTCTAGGTTTAGCGGTCTGTCACGTCCCGTCCCCGTCTTCACCGCCGTCGATCGCCCGCGCCTATCTCGTCGCTGGCACCACCGTGGTGAGCCCCTTGTTCTTATCTTCTTTCTGAAAGAAAAAAATCTTACTTCAGATAGATACTTGTCTAATTTTCTTACTTCTATTATTCCTTGTTATTATATAGTGCGATGGTTTTGATATCCGCCCCCGTCGGCCCTCGTCCTGTCTATGATTCAGATGTTGTATTTATTATCTTTTCATAACTATTTGGTTCATTTATTGTTTATGATAATTATGCCGACCAACGTGACATAGATTTTATTTATCTAGGAGGTTGTTGAACCAGAAATTCCAACCGACCCTATTGTCGAGAGGTTAAATTTAGTTAAAGAAGAAAACAATTACTGGAAGGAAAAAATAAGAAAAATTGAGGAGGAGAAGATGATATTGGAGTTGCATGTTGCGGATGTTGTCGATGATCACAAGATCAAGATGGATGTAATGCGGTTGAAGATTAAAAAGATTAGAAAATATGCCATTCATACCGAGGCTTGGTATCATTATGCAGTTGGATCAGTTGTTACCTTGGTTGCGATTATGATCGCATTTGTTGTTGCATTGAGATGTTTTACATAATTTTAATGTATGGTTTAATTAGATGCTCTGGAGAGCTATATGTTGTTCAATGAGAACTATGTATGTACTTTGGTTTTAATGTGATGATGAACTTCTATTAATGATGATATGTGGGTGAAATGATGATATCATGCCAACTTGAAACCTTTTCAGAGTTCATTTCAAATGCTTTTTTCAATTTTATGGTCTTATAGCTCAAAATAATCAGTAAATGCATGAAAAATAAAAAATGTAGTCAGAAAGGGTTGTAAATTGATGATGTGGCTTTGAATGGTGCATTTTGAACACAGAAAAACTATGGAGTTCAAATAATTTCAAAAAATGAAATCCCTTTGTAACAGACGAGTTTCTGTATGAAACCCTGATACTTCGAAAGAGATTGTCCGTTTTGTACACGAAGTGCATCCAGTTTTTGCCGTAACCCTCTCTACTTTCTCGCACATGCTATGTGGGTGAAATGATGATACCATACCAACTTTCAACCTTTTCAGAGTTCATTTCAAATGCTTTTCAATTTCATGGTCTTATAGCTCAAAATAATCAGTAAATGCATGAAAAATAACAAATGAAGTCAGAAAGGGTTGTAAATTGATGATGTGGCTTTGAATGGTGCATTTTGAACACAGAAAAACTATGGAGTTTTAAATAAGTTCAAAAAAATAAAATCCCTTTCTAACAGACGAGTTTCCGTATGAAACCCCGATACTCCGAAAGAGATTGTCCGTTTTGTACACGAAGTGCATCCAGTTTTTGCCGTAACCCTCTCTACTTTCTCACACATGCTATGTGGGTGAAATGATGATACCATGCCAACTTTCAACATTTTCAGAGTTCATTTCAAATGCTTTTCAATTTCATGGTCTTATAGCTCAAAATAATCAGTAAATGCATGAAAAAATAACAAATGAAGTCAGAAAGGGTTGTAAATTGATGATGTGGCTTTGAATGGTGCATTTTGAACACAGAAAAACTATGGAGTTCAAATAAGTTCAAAAAATGAAATCCCTTTGTAACAAACGAGTTTCCGTACGAAACCCTCATACTTCGAAAGAGATTGTCCGTTTTATACACGAAGTGCATCCAGTTTTTGCCGTAACCAATCGTTCCCCCCGCTCCTGGTGTCTAGCGATATCGTCGCTAATGATCCGGCCGGGATGGTGCCCGGTTATAACAATCTTGAAGATTACCTGCCCGACGATGTACATTATGATTTCTTGGAGGTGGACGAACACAAATACGTGTACGGGAAGCCTCTCGTCAAAGATGAAAGATCTCTAACAACGATGATGCGAAGATTCCATGATTGGTACATGAAAGCCTGCAGAGAGTCTGAGGGGAGGAATATTTTGACGCTGAGAGTTAGAGAGGAGCATGACCTTGTTGGAATTGAAATGTTGAATGTTCCATTTGAGGAGTTCTTGGTGTTTTTCAATCTAAAGGCCCTCGTTAATTAACGATCACTTGCTACTGCCTGTAAGTACTACTACTTTTGTCATTAAGTCTCGATATATAGGTCAGCTCTTTCATTGCATGTATTTTTAATTATCCTCACTATATTATGCAGGTTGAAGATCGCCGAATTGAAGAAAAGACAAATCGATGATATTTGGTTCATTAACACAAATCTTATAGATGCATATATGGTTGAATTTTAGGCCAGAGAAACCGAGGCCAAGCTGCTACAATCGTTTGTATTAAATCAAAACAAAGCTATAATACTCTTCCCTTACGAATTTCAGTGAGTGTTTACTGTCTTGTGCATATTCGGTTTTGAGTTATGCATGCGTGTGCAGCTTCCACTATATTCTCCTAGAGATTAAGCTCGAGTAGGGACTAGTAACCGTCTTAGACTTGAGACGAAAAGATCCCAAGAAGTATGCGGGCATGACTGAAATTCTAGAGAAGTAAGCTAAATCGATCATTATCGCACCATATCGGCAACTTTGTTCATTTCCTGATATCAAGTAATTGTTTTCTTTGTCTGGCAGGGTTTGGAAAAAATTCACCTCAAAAACTCTGGGACTGCCGAAAAAGCTGCAATTTAGACACCCGAAAGTAAGTACTATAGTAGCATGTTCCACGCATCTCCTAGTGATTCAAGCGCTAGTTTCATCAATACCATTTAGCATGCTTGCTAATTATCAGTTTGATTGACCTCTATTTCTTGTAAAGTGGTTGTGGCAGGAACAAGGGAATGATTAATGTGGATACTACATTTGCGAGTCCATCCGCCACACGACCTGTGAGCGGGGCTACTCTGACAAATAATATGAAGTGCGTAAATAATAATATTCACAATTTTATTTTATTATCATCATTTGTGTTCAGTTTCATTTATTCATATATATGTATTGACCCCCTTCTTCAAATTAGATATTTCGGATGCGGGATGAACTCCTACCACCAGATCGTATGTGAGGAATTCAAGAGGAATTGGCAGCATTCTTTTTTGACCACGTGATTGCTAAAGACGGAAAATACCATGTGGACCCTGATCAGTTTGTTCTTAATTAGGAGATTATATTGTAAGAGATACTTATATTGTATATATGTAGCCAGTAGCGTCGGATAGATATACGAGAACTTGTTGTTCGACCAATCTCTCAGAGAAGGAGAGGTGGTCGATATCACTTCTCTCTGTATGCATATGTTCATGACGATCTTCTGTTTCCTTCATTTGCTTACTAGCTAACGTATCTAGTCCTCTCTATACGTATAGTACGTAGCGTCGACCAAGCACGGAGATAAGATAGGACACTTCTCTCTATTAATTAGCTAGCTAACACAATATATGAAACACCTAAATTAACCCCCCCCCCCAAAACCCCTAACCCCCCCCCCCCCCCCCCCTTTCAAAAAAAAACAAAAACCCCAGCACCTGAAATGCTGACGCGTGGATGACTATTGGTCCCGGTTGGTGCCACCAACCGGGACCAAAGGGCCTCCTGTCTGGGCTCGCCGCTCTGTCCACGTGGAGGCCCATCTGTCCCGGTTCGTGTAAGAACCGGGACTAAAGGCCAAGGGCATTAGTACCTACCTTTTAGTCCCGGTTCTTAAACTGGGACAAATGGCCCTTACGAACCGGGACAATAGGCCCTTTTTCTACTAGTGGCCACACATGAAATAAGTGTCACGTGTGTGTGTGTGTGTGTCTGTGTGTGTGTTCCTATCCATTTATTCACACTGAAATACACGAGAGGTCTACCGTGTTGATGTTGCAGAGAGAAAAGGTGGAAAAGATAAAAGAAAAATAGCAGCCCCCACTATACACTTGGGCCTCAAGTGCACAGTGAGGCCCAGCCCACCAGCCAGGTCATCCCCTACCTCTGTTCATCAGAGGCATGGTGGACGACTCCGACGCGTCCATAGCCACGGATGGCCACGTACCAGCCATCCGGCAACCTACAAGTGCCCGTCAACCCCCTAGAAACCCTAGGCCACTCCATTCCCCCTCGCACCCCCACACCCTCTCTTCTGAGCTCAACCGCATGCTGTCATCATCATTTTGTCGTCATTGTCGCGACAATCATCCACTTCGAGCCGCCCGGGCATCTCCCGGAGGACCTCCATCGTCGTCCACGTCGCATGCGCCTGCTAACTTGGACCGAGATGCTGCCTCTCCATCGCCCGCGTCGATTCCCCTCGTCAGATGCCGCCGCTACCTCACTATCGATCCACATCACGTGACCGCCCCGGAGTCCCCGACCTCACCATCGCGCTCACGGTGAGCTCCTTCCTGGATCCCCCCCTTTCCCAGCCTCGATCCGTTGCCGTATAGCTATGCACCGCATTCTGCCTCCATGACCAGGAGCTCGGGTCCCCGTGCGCACAAATGCCCGTAGACCACCTGGAGACGACTAAAAGCACTAGAGCGAGCCGAAGGCACACAGCCGTCATCGCCACTCCTTCATCAAAGCCAGAAAAAAGCTTGTTGTAGTAGTTAGTCGGGAAGTCGTCGTGCTAAGCCATAAAAACAACACACTAGAACGACAACCGTCGTCGTTGAAGAGAAGCGTAAATCGGAAGGATCCAACTGTAGACACATGAATGCAAACAAACCAATACGTATCCAAACAAGTTCATCGAAGACAACCACCGACCTAATCCAGCAAGATCCGCCGCAGATACACTTCCACACGCCCTCTGATGATGCCAGACGCACCACTAGGGTGGGGACTAGGCAGAGAGAACCTTATTCTATATTTCGGGAGCCGTCCCCGCCTCGCCTTCCTAAACAGGACAAAAACCCTGAAAAAACTCAATAAAACACCTAAAACTTCATTAGATGGGGGGACGACGTGGGACATAGGAAAGTTCATTGGATGGCTTGCGATAAAATGATTCAGCCCAAGATGAGGGGAGGAAATGGCTTGTTAGATATGCAGTACTTCGATCAGGCCCTATTGTCCAGACAAGCATGGAGACTTTTTCAGAAACTAGAGTGCATGTGCGCGAGAGACCTTAAATCTAAAATATTACCCCAACGGTGACCTGCTAGACACTGTGTTTGACTCGGATGCTTCACTGGGCTGGAGGGGGGTCGAACATGGGCTTGAACTACTTAAGAGACGCCTAATATGGCGAGTTGGTAATGGGAGGAAAATCCAAATCCAAAGAGATCAATGGATCCCAAGGAGAGAGGGTCTAAATGCAGAAAACTTCATTAGCCGTTTGAGACTAAAATGGGTCAACCAAATCATTAATCCGGAAACCCGTGAATGGAATTTGGAGCTCATAAAACAGATCTTCAACCATTTTGATGTGGCTGGAATATGCAAGATCAAAATACTGGCTAGGGAAGTGGAAGATTGTGTGGCTTGGCACTACAAGAAAACAGAGGTGTTCACTGTGAAGAGTGCTTACAAATTGGCAATGACATTGGCTCAGGGGAGTACCAGTACCTCCTTATCCACTGCAACTTACAATTACCGGAGTACTTGCAATCTCATTTGGAAAGCCAAGATCCCAGAGAAAATAAAAAAATTGGATGGAGGGTAGCCAGCAATTCGCTGCCCACAAAACAAAACAAGTGTAAACGAACGATTACGAATAGCATGTGTGACGTCTACGAGGAAAATGAGTACCATGCTATCATTTCTTGCACCAAGAGTAAAGCATTGCAGAATGAATTGCGAGTTCACTGGAATCTGCCAAAGGAAGAAACCATCTGGTTCACAGGCAATGATTGGTTACAAGTTCTCCTTAACACATGTACTGAGGAGATCCGGACAACAATTCTGCTCATGATCTGGCGCGCTTGGATTATGAGGGATGATATTGTGCATGGAGCTGGGAAAGAATTTATCTCGGGCCCAGTCAGGTTCTTGTTGAAATATCGGGAGGAAATTCGCCTATGTGCGATAGCACCGAAAAAATCCGAGTAATCTATGGGTTGCATGCACATCATCTTGATGCAGAGTGCCAAAAATAATCAAAGTCATGTAAGAGACCAAGAAATAATACTTTAGACATGCAAAGAACATGAGAATAACTGATTTTAACTATTCGTAGTCTCAGTCATTGTTAAAGTACCAACATCTTGGCGTTCCTACACTACGAGGAAGAACACACCGCTTGGAGGTTCTCTTGCTCATTTCAAACACCCACGGCGTGCATTGCACACAATCTATCCAATAGACACAATTGGGCCTTACTCCCAGTGCGGCCTCAGCCTGCACCACTGCCGTGTTGTTATGGCCGATGAACACGGCGTAACCACCAAGATCCTTCACCGCACCGCAGCATGACCATCGCTCTGGGTAATACCTAAGAACCAGTATCTCGCTCTGGGACATTGTGAATACACCGCCAGGCGATAACCGAAACCACATGGTCACCCCCGTGTTCTGCCACACCTGGTATAGAGTGCCCTCGCAGAAGATTAGCTAGCGGCGGTGGCGGCTTAGGAGCAATCGGTCGGGCGACGACGCTAGATTAGATCGAGGTAGGCTGATACCATGCAGAGATTATGGTGTAACGATATATTCATCGGGTGCATATGAACGTACAAATATAGGTACAACGGGTAGCCATGTCCTCAACTATACATGAAAGGAGGAGGGCTTGTTGTACAAGCAATAGACATGCAATATACATCTCAACAGTCGTGTCTGTTGCTTTGAGCAGGATTTGCCAAGCTAACTCAAACAGCTTGGTATCATCCAATTTAGCTAGAGGGTTGGTTAAAAAACATAAATACATAGCAACTTAATTAGGACATTACAATTTAGCCAGAGGATTGTTTAAGAAACATAAATCCATATCAACGTAACCAGGACATTATAATTAAAGTAAATAACTTAGAAATGTACAATATGCATAAAGTGGGGAGAAGGGATGCATGCACATCATCTTGATGCAGAGGGCTGAAAATAACCCAAGTCTTGTAAGAGACCAAGAAATAATACTTTAGACATGCAAATAACATGAGAATAGCTGATTTCAAGTCTTCGTGATTCATATCGTTACTCGGTGTGTCTGTTGTGTTGCTGTAGTCTCAGTCATTGTTAAAGTACCAACATCTTGGCCTTCCTACGCTAGGAGGAAGAACGCACCGTTTAGAGGTTCTCGTGCTCATCTCAAATACCCAGGGCGTGCATTGCATGCAATCTATCCAATAGACACAGTTGGGCCTTACTCCAGACATGCCCTCAGCCTGCACCAATGCCGTGTTGTTATGGCCGATGAACACAGAGTAGCCTCCTAGATCCTTCACTACATCCCAATATGGCCATCGCTCTGGGTAGTACCTTAGGACGAGTATCTCGTCCGTGGACATTGTGAATACATCGCCAGCTAGTAACCGAAACCGCATGGTCACCCCGGTGTTTTGCCACACCTGGTATAGAGTGCCCTCGCAAAAGAAGAGGCGCATGAAAGATATTTTGCTGGACACGGCTTGGTAAGGTGGGGCGAAGGTAGGACCAACACGGTCAGCCAGCAAGGGCGTGACGGTGTGTTCCTGCATTCGGCCGCATCGGGGGATGTGGAGAACTTGCACATCCCCATGTTCATCGAGGCAATATACACGGCCGCGTTCGGCATTGTAGATCAGATCGACCAGCTTCGCTCCATTCATGGCAACTTTGGCGATTGTCCACTCCGCGTCCCCGCTCGTCACGTAGGCGACCTTGGTGGCGTACTCATGGTAGAAGATGGCCACGGCGGTGTAGCAATCAGGCCTTGGGTTCGGCCCAAGCACGACTTTACGCGGGTAGGTGTAGTGCTTGTTCGGCAGAGGAACGAGCTCGATCTGTTCGCCGGTGACGGGGTTCAGTAACAAGACCCCAGGACGACGCCGGTCGACGACATTGGCGATGATGAGGTAGCCTCTGCTGGAGCCGGTGACGCTGCTGCTGTGCCACCGGAGCATGGGTAGGTGGAACGTGCGCTGCATGGGGATGGATAGGGCGTACGCACGAGTGTTGTAAAGAGGGAAGCCAAGGTGCTGCACCGGTGTTGAAACGGGAGGCTGCAAGTCGTCGAGGACGAGGAGGCACGGTGACGCGGAAGGTAGCGCGGACCGCCATGCCGCGCAGACGCCGCGGACAGAGACGTAGTCCATCAGCGATTTTAGGAGGTCCACGATGGCGATGATGAGATCGGCATGGAGATCCGCCCAAGGCCTCAACGGCGGCGCCATGGAAGGAGGTCACTGTTCGAGGCTAACCACCGTTAATCGGAGAAGACGGGATTACGTATGGGTCTGTTTTTACATACCCGAAGCACACGGGATGGCTTACCGTGCATTACCCTAGAAGTTGTTGGGCCAGGCTTAACAAAGCCCGGCCCAAAACGGATGATTAATGCTTTTCTATTAAATCTAATTATTAAATTTTAGTGTTTAAATATAACATTACACTTTCTCAGGTCGGGCTTCAGGTGAAAATACCTTAACCCAATGGTCTTCACCGTCCCAAGGGAAAGCTAAATTAAACTGTGACGCTGCGTACCTAGAGGAATCGGGTGAGACATGGGGAGGGGCAGTGGCTCGAGACCCATCAGGGTCGTGTCTTTCTCTCTGTCGGCCGGCGGCTTGGCCGGTGCAAGTCAGCAGAAGAAGCGGAGGGTGCAGCTGCTGTGATGGGCTTGACGGAATATGCAATGCTTTTTAAAGGTAAGTTGATCCTGGAGACGGATAGGCGCGAACTGCAGTCGAACCAGAGCTGCAGAACTGAAAGCCATGCTGTAGTGGCTGATGCAAAAGAGATCCTATCTACCTTCTCCAGCACGGAATTCGGCGTGGTAGCCAGGGCCAGTAACAAGTTGGCTCATGAGTTGGCAGCCATCGTCGCGAGGAGAACAGGAGATTTCACCATATTAGCTGACGTCCCTTTGGTTGCTAGGAATGTAATGAAAGACGAACTAGTATCACCCATGGTTTAAGTATTTTCCATGGTCCTCAAAAAAAAAAAAGACTTCCCATTCTCTAGTTTGATCGGGGAAATCTGATGCAAGTAAAAAGAACTGAATATTTTCATTTTTCAAAGAAAAGAATTTGATTTTTTTTAGGAAAGACCATCATTCGTGTAGGAGTGTATGCGTTGTTATGGGCAATTTGGAACTGCAGAAATGATTTGGTTTTTAACAGAATAACTACTATTCATTTTTTGCAGGTTATATTCCGTGCTACGACGCTGATCCGTATGTGGTCCTTACTCACTCCGACGAAGACCAGGGAGCGTTTGGTTACTGGATCTGTCCGGTGGGAGATGGTAGCGCGGGATATCTTCAACCGGTTCGGTTGGCGGTCATGTAATAGGATAGGCAATTAGTTTTCCTATCTTTATTTTACCAGCCGGTTGTGGCTCTTTGGCCTTTTCTTGGTTTAGCATCGAGGCTCTCTGTGAGCTCGCCTTTATTTTGTTGAAGACTCTATGACATTGTTGAACCTATTTTATTTATTTAAGTGGCCGTATGCATCGTTCTGATGCAGAGGCCGGGGAGTCCCCCCTTTTTGAAAAAAAAAATCATAGCTATTTATTAATTATGCATGCATCTGTTTTACATACTAAAAGTCCAAAGGATTTATTTCGGCTACGTGTGTAACCCTAGAGCGCACCCTACGACCTTAAGCGCCAGTTAAGCTTTCCTCGTTAGCGGCGGCCAAGCGCTTGCCAGTGCGCTGCTACCAGTCTCCTTTGCTAGCCTACCTTTTCTTTTTCATTTGCTCGCTTTTCTCATGCTTTTTCCTTTTCTGCTGTTGTGTTGTTCACCGAAAAAACAGTTGCCAATTAAAATTGTTCACGGATTTATAAAATTTCTGTAAATTTGGAAAAAATTCATGAACTTTTAAAAAAGTTAATGGGTTTTGAAAAAGTTCTTGAAGTTGAAAAAACTTCATGGATCTGAAAATATTTCATGAATTTATTTTTATGTAAATTCAAACAAAGTTCACGAGTTTGAAAAGAGTTCATGGATATAAAACAATTCAAGAATTAAAAAAAGTCCATGAATACGAGTAAAATTCACAAATTTGAAGAAAGTTCACGAATTGAGAAATGTCCGTGCATTATAAAAAGATCATGAATTCGAAATAGTTCCCAAAAATCATGCATTAAAAAATTTCATGGAAATTAAAACGAAAAATAAAAGTGAAAATAAAAACTAAAAAACAAAAATCATGTGAAAACCAGGCCAGAAGCTTTCCAAAATTGGCCCAGAAGCTTCGTGAAGCTTCCCAAAACTGGGAGGATATTCCAAAATATGAAACACGCTTAGGCCCTCTTTGGTTTGCAGGATTTTTAGAACGTAGGGATAGGAAAAATACAGCATTTGAGTGGCATGTCCATTTGAATCCTATAGGATTAGCATAGTGTGTCATAGAAAAAACAAAGGAACTGGAGTGGATGCTTAATTTCCATTGAAACGTAGCAGTATTTTATTCCATAGGAAAAAATCCTATAGTATTCAATAATGTGAATCAAACGACTAACGTAGGAAGAAAATCCTAAGGATTCTAAACCTCCAAAAATCCTATGAAGTCAACATAGAAAACAGCGAAGGGAGGATGTGAGGTGCGTACGGGTTTAAGCGCCAAATAAGAGTATAAGACTTGGCGCAAGATGAAATTGTTGTCCAAGCTCCTGTTTATAATTGCCGCATCAAACGATCGAATAAACACGTAGACGCCATCCCATTGGGTCGGCCATGTAGCCAGCAACACATCGTAGCAACCAATACACACACAACAACTGGTAGAACGTAGAGAACCGGTTCACTGTAGCAAAGCGGAATCTGAAGTGGCCTTGTTACTGTACAATTATTATTTTTAGTATTTTCTTTATTTGAACAAATGAATATTTTTCTATAAAATCACATATTTTAAAAATGTGAACATTTTTTAAACCTTCTGAAAATTTATTGGAAAGTGAAGATTTTTTTTGAAATTAGAAACAGTTTTTTGATATTGGGAACATTTTATTAAAATTCCTGATTTTTTTAGACATGAAAATTTTCTGGAATACACTAACATTATTTAATTTGTGAAGAAATTTGAAAATAGGAAAATTCTTTGTAATTACAAGTAATATTTTTAATTCAAATATTTTTCATAAATACGAACAACTTTTGAAAATGCTAACATATTTTGAAAATTTAAAAACAATTGACAATTTCGAAAAAAAGGTCTAATTGGAAATAAAAAGGGGGGAAAGAGTCCAAAGAAACCATAAAAAGAAATAACAAGAAAAGAACAAACAAAAAAGGGCAGTTGAACTGGACAGGAACCTTCTAGAAGGTTCCCAAAACCGAGATCTATACAACGTTAAACCGGCTGACCAAATAAGTCGCTCATATGCCAGCTCTGTGCAGTAAGGTGACACTTTGCCACACAGAGCGGAAAATAGGATTTGTCGTTGTTCTCACGCTCAAAATCATACCCGGGGCCAAGGTGAAATGGAACGACTCAACTCTAGAAGAAACTAGCCGAGGAACTCTCTCATGCTTCACCAAAAGGGGAGTGATTTTTTAGAGGTATAACGCTTTGCAAACCTTATAGTACCTCACAGCAGCGAATCTAGGACGAAAATGCAGGGTAGGCTCTGTGTGGCTTGGTTGGCTTAGATGGGCCGGCTGCAACTGTTTTTCTTGGACTGGGCCTGCCAAATATGCTGAGACTTACTACTAAAAAACAATTCACGATTTTTGAGGGTAAGCTCAAGCCATGCGAAGCCTGGCCCTTAGATTTGCCACTGGTACCTCATATCATGGTTATGGTTACTCAGTGCTATCTTGAGATCGACCATTGTCTGGTTGGATACCGCTCAAGACTCGAGGTCGATATCACCCCCCCCCCCCCCCCCCCTCCCAAGGGCGGTAGCTTCGTGTGGCCTAACTCGACATATCATAGCACCATCTCCCGCCATTCACATGGGTCTAGGATTGTGGGTCCAACAGATTGTTCTTCCACCTCCAACATCGTGTCGCAAGTAGTAGAAAAACATGATCCTTCACTCGTCGTGGGTCAATCACCTCCCGCTAGGGGGCCAGCCCAATAACACACTTTCATGAGGTTTTCGGAAGCTTCTATGGACTGGTTTTAGAAGCTTCCACATGGTTTTTCTTTCAGTGTGCTTTCCCTATCGGATTTCTTTCATTTTCTTTTTTTTTCTATGTTTCCTCTTGTTATTCTTGAACTTTTGAATAGATGTCTATTTTTTCAAATACATCTTGAACATTATTTGTATGTAGATTGAACACTTTTGCCAAATTCACATATTGAACATTTTTTCAGACATGGTGAACATTTTTAAACATTTCATGAACATTTTTCACAAAACATGTGAACATCTGTTAAACGTTTAGAACCAACTTTTTAAATGACACAATCATCTCTTATAGGTTATGAACATTTTTTTGAAATGACATGAACAAATACATTTCATATTTTTTGTAAATCTCGTGAACATATTTTTAAACGCGCGAACATTTTTTGAGGGAGACGAACATTTACGAACTACGCCATTTTTTTCTACATTTGCACAACTTTTTTTTCAAATATCACGAATATATTTTTGAACGCGCCAACATCTTTTAAATGATTTTTTTGAATGGTAAGTACAATTTTAAAATTACATGAGCAAACTTTTACATTTCGTAAACATTTTAATACACAATGAACGTTGTTAAAAATTAAACAAAGTAATTTAAAAATATAAATGTATTTAGAACATGTCAAAATATAATGAAAATTGGCGATTACGTTTTTGGGGAGTGTCTCAACACGACTGCTCACTGTTGTTCGTCTTAGTATGCGCTCGCATGTTTAGAAATCAGCATGAGATTGATACTACCACCGATATCCTCATGATTTATCTATGAATAAAATCAATTAGAAAAAAGCTAATTTATCCAACAAAAATCACCTGTGGTTGGCGTTACTCTTCTGCAAATCTGATCCACCTAGCTAAAAATCTTGGCTGCTGTCGATTTTAGCAACAGTGTCCGAGGTGATGCATGTGGATGAGAAATATCCCACGAGGACACGAACCGTACTGCTGTCGCTTTGAACCAGTGGTGCTACTCATATTTACTTGTGTCGCTAGATGCAGCTGCAGCCACACCACATAGCTCTGGCTCACATCGTCTTCCTCTTCACTTCGCCCATGGCCTTCCATGCTGTGCTCCTCCTCGTTTTGGTTGCTCTGCTTGCGGTTGCTACTACGCAGCTGTGGGATTACGCCGTCGTGCGCCTCGTATGGAGGCCGTACGCCATGAGCAAGTGGTTCAGAGAGCAGGGGATCCATGGACCCTCCTACAGGTTCTTGAAAGGCTGCAACGAGGACGTGAGGAGCATGAAGGAGGAGACTGACCGTCTGCTGCTGGACGTCGGCGACCACAAGTACCTCCCGCGGATCGCGCCCCACTACCTCAAATGGAGGGCTCAGCATGGTATCTCCTGTGCTTATTACCCTTTGCTCAGTAGGTTAACGTGCTCTGTTTTTTGTTTCTTCTCTTGTTCAGAAAAAGATTCTACGCGCGCCGTCGATCATTCCCATCCAACGGAGCATGCCGGAGCAGACGGGAACCTTCCCGATCTCACCGAAAGCTCCCATCCAGTTGTTCTCTCTTAACACAGACACAGAGCTTCCCTCAAAACAAAAAGAAAACACAGACACAGAGCATATGTTGGCTATTTTTCTGAACAGAGTTTAAATTCTTGTAATTCTTGTAACTCATACTTTTATGTTTGTAAATTTTCTCAAAATTTCATAACAAGTAGTGACGCCATGTTGTAGAATACAAAATTTAAAATTCAAAATTTCAGGAGTAATAGCACCGCAGAAAAAATTAAATTGTATAGTCTGAAATATAGGAGTATATCATTTCGGCATCACCTACGACGTGTGAGTTTCTGAAATATAGGAATAAAATTTTCAGGAGTACATGCTCTATTCTGGACTTGAAATTTTGCATGAATATAAAACATAACATCACCTACGACGTGTGAGTTTCTAAGAACATAAAATGGGATGTCTAATGAATTTGCATAAATTTCAACCTTTAGGCTGTTTTGCACCTCATATGTACCTTTCGCGTAACTAATACATAAATTTCATATAAAGCGTTCAACACAAAACTTAACCCCAGTTAAACAGCTACACATCTCCTAAAAAAGGTTAAACAGCCACGCTGCCAAAGACAAAGTAACAGAAAGGGAAGTCATAATCTTTGGGTGGGGAAACATAAAGACTTTTAGGTTATAATTCCTGGGACATAAATCCAGAAGTCTACCACACAGTAACTTGTTTGGGTATTTGACTATGAAATGCCACACAGTAACTTGTCTGAGAAATGGTTCAGTATATAGCTAAGAAAACTTCCAAACAAATCTTGGACATTTCGTGAGGATCCATTTCTCTGAAGTAACACAGTAAAGACTTTTATGTTATTTCAATGCTTTGCAGGAGAACCATTTCTCTACTGGCATGGGCCACAGCCCCGGATCTGCATATTTGACTACGAATTGGCAAGGCAAATCCTTTCAAGCAAGTCTGGACATTTCGTGAAGAATGATGCACACCCTACTCTCTTGGCTTTGGTTGGTAAGGGACTTGGGTTTATGGAAGGCGCGGATTGGGTGCGCCATCGTAGGATAATCAACCCTGTTTTCACTATTGATAAGCTAAAGGTAATACCGGGATCTCTTGATGTGTTGTGTCAAGCTAAACACTTGCAGTCTTTTTTTTTTGTTTTCGCGAAAAGACACTTGTAGTCTTAGCAGCAACGCAAAAATATAAAACAGCGGAACTCAGATTTGAAATTCACTAGCCATCAACCCAGGCAACAAACTTATAGGAGACATAAGTATTGGAAGTTCATAGGTAAATTAGTACCTACAATTAATAAATATTGCTTATCTTTGCATGATCTTTCTCTTTGCCTCTCCCCCTGTTCATTTACTAACACAATACTCACTAGATATTCCATAATCTCTTACCGGCTGTAATGAAATTATGAATTACTACATAGGTTTTACCAGTTATATTCATTTATAGTAGCCCCCCCCCCCCCCCCCCCCCCCCACGATTTGCTTGACACCTACATAGAGGAGGCCATAGGTCTTCAATATGTGTTTACTAAAAACATTAGCACAAAGTTTCTTTGTAGCTCAGGCTACATGAAACCTCTTATCCTCAACCCTCCAACCTTGCTTTGAGATCCGTACTCTCCAACTAACTTACAACAAGCAGATTTCTCTTTTTTGCTTCTCTAAAATGAAACAATATATGAACTTCACACTTTGCAGATCGAACAAACATTAGAACATCAATGTGTGAAAAAACTTTCAGATTTTTTGGTCTGATATAAATATAGAAAATGAGATTTTGTTTGACTAAAAATATTATTTTAAGCATTTAAAATGCATGAAAAAATCTGAAAGTTTTTTCCCAGATTGTAGTTAGAATGTATTGTTGTTCTGCAAAATTTGAAGTTTATATGTTGTGTCATTTGAGAGAAACAAAAAAGACAAATGCGTGTACACGAATCGCGATGCAGAAATGGATGGCAAAGATAAGGGGTACCATGTAGCCTGAGCTACAGAAAATCATACTCGGAAAGTTATTGCATAGCTCGAGTTCCACGGTACCGTTTATCTTGGCCGTCCACTCGCGTTGGGATCCGTGCATCACATGACCACTTGTGAGTGCACCAGCACTTGTCTTTTGTGATTAACAGAGAAGGCACAGTGCATAGGCTATCCTATTCTGCATGCATGTCAGCAGAGAGAGAGATGAGAGAGCTTGTGCATGCATGTCAGTGTCAGACTGCATTTGAAAGAGAGAAAGCGTGAGGAGAGGAGCTTGTGAGAGATAGCGTGCCGTGCATGCATGTCATGTCAAGGTGAGAGAGAGGACGCATGCATGTCATGTCAAGGTGAGAGAGAGAGAATCGGAGTGTGAGGAAAGAGAGATGTGTTGACTTTTGTGGCAACTGTTCCTATTAGGGAGAGAGAAGAAGAAGAAGAAAATGAGAGAGAGGGGGGAGATTGAGACGTGTGATGGAGCAGAAATGGGAAGGAGGTGTGAGAAGAATAAAATAAGAGAGAAGATGAGATATGTGAGCGAGCGAATGGGAAGGAAGGACAGAGAAGAAGAAAATGAGAGAGAGGCGAGATTGAGACGTGTGAGGGAGCAGAAATGTGAAGGAGGGGGAGAAGAATAAAATAAGAGAGGAGATGAGATATGTGAGCGAGCGAATGGGGAGGAGGGAGAGAGAATAAGAAAATGAGAGAGAGGCGACTGAGACGTGTGACAGATGCTGCTGTATAGTCTAGAGAGAGAGAACGTGGGGAGACAATAGTTGGGGACAGAGTACTGTAGCTATAGGTGCTACAGTAACACGGTTGAGATCTCGAGGGAACAAAACCTGTTGCGAACGGTATAGATAGTGGGTACCACGTAGCTTGAGCTTGAAAAAACCGCACAAACATTAGCCTACATTATGTAAACTCTTGTTGCAGGCCATGTGTTGTGACATATGAATCTAGATTGTAGCTTTCAGAATTTGATTGTATTTGTTCCTAATTTATGTTTATCCACATCTTAAACTAAAATACAAATGCTTATGGTACCATTTATTAATTCTATTTCTGAATTTTGTTAAGAGCTGCATTCTAGGCCAAAAACTACACCCTTAGTTACTACAATGGCATATACAATCATTTCAACCCACACCACAAACGCTGAAAATGTTGGATTTTCTCTAGCTAATAATTACTCCCTTTGTGCCTAAATGTAAGTCTTTTTAGAGATTTCAATATAGACTACATACAGAGCAAAATGAGTGAATCTATACTCTAAAATATGTCTATATACATCCGTATGTAGTCCATGTTGAGATCTCTAAAAAGACATATATTTAGGAACGGAGGGAGTATATGTGCAGTATTATGAATATACTGTGGTTACAATTATATGTCAATGTAGATATTTTATAATGTTTTTGTAAAAATGTATAAATTTATCTAAAATAGCAATTTACAATTTATTTTCACGGGGTATTAATGTCAGTGTCATTGGTGTATTAATCGTCAAAGGAACATTTTTCAGGAATGCCAAACTATAGAAATATCTACTTCATTTTGTGTTCATTACAGATGATGACAAAAACAATGTTGGATTTTGCCAAAAGCATGGCCAAGGAGTTGGAAGATCAAGCGTCTCAAAACGACAATGGAGAAACAAAAGTAGATATCAATAAATTTTTCAGCGAGCTAACAGTTGATAATATATCATATGCCATCTTTGGAAGCAGTTACAAATTAGGAAATGAAGTCTTCCAGGCCCAAACTGAGCTGTTGGGGATCACTATGGAAACTTTCCTTGACGTGCCGATACCGGGATTCAAGTAAAAATCTCACATTCCATGAATTTATACCTTGTAGATAAAAAAGTGCAGCGGCTAAATTTACATAGTCCGTTCATTTCTTGAAACAATTTTGATACACAGTAGTGGTCCTTATGCATCGTCAATGTTTATTTTTTTTTCTCAATTCAGATATCTTCCAACTGAAAGGAATCAGCGCAAATGGATGCTTGAAAGAAAGCTTAAGAGCCTACTCGCACAAATCATACAACCACGATTAGCAACTAGTGAATACGGAAATGATCTGCTCGGTGTGATGCTTGACTCTTGTATTGAAACCAAGAAAGGAAGGAAGCAAGAGGATCTCAGCTTGAGCATGGAGGAGATCATACATGAGTGCAAGCTATTCTTCTTCGCTGGTCATGAAAACACATCTCTTCTCCTGACATGGTCAGTGTATTTGCTCAGCATATACCCTGAATGGCAAGATAGGCTCCGAAAGGAGGTCTTGAAGGAATTTGGGAGGGAATCTCCTAACCCCAATGTGCTCAACAAACTGAAAGAGGCAAGAAACAGAGAACTGTACATTCTTCTACTATAATGTTTTGTGCTTCTCTTATAGCATCTTAGAACCTATAGCTAATGATAACAAACTATATATTGCAGATGACAATGGTGCTCTTCGAGACCTTGAGGCTCTACTCGCCTGCTCTTTTCATGCAAAGGAAAACCGTGACCGATATGACGGTGGGATCAATAAAACTGCCCAAAGGCATCGCAATTGTCATACCTATTCCAATTATGCATCGCGACAAGGAGGTTTGGGGTGATGACGCAGATGAATTCAAGCCACTGAGATTTAAGGATGGGATCACGCGTGCAGCAAAGGTTCCACACGGCCTGCTAGCATTTTCAATGGGACCAAGGTCTTGCATTGGTCAGAATTTTTCTATGTTGGAAGCAAAGTCGACGCTCGCCCTGATGCTCCAGAAGTTCTCATTCACGCTTTCCCCTGACTATGTGCATGCGCCCGTGGATATGTTTACTCTGAAATCTAAGTTTGGTCTTCACGTATTTGTGAGGCCGCTGGATAAGTGTAATTAGACACTGTATGAAGTGAATACCTCCAAGAACTGATGAACCTGGGTTGTACTTGATGATAAACACTGTATGAAGTGAATGTATGACCAAAATAATAAATAAAACAAGGAAGTACAGTGGTATTACTACTCTCTTGATGGTGTTTAATCTTGTCGCTTTCAATTCCATGTTCATCTCTAAAACTTGTCAAGTTTCAGTCTTGTTTCCATAGCAATGTGGTAGTCACATAAGGATCACATGTACTGTATTTGTACGTGCATGTTTGGTTCCGTTGTAGAAAATATAGTATGGATGAATATTGTGTTGTTTCTATTGTATTGATCCGACCCTCATATGGGGTATATGAAATACATTGTGAGGGAGAGAGACTTGGAGTAGAGGGCAAGTCGTACATGTTAAACCTATTCTATCTCTAACTCCTACCTCTATCTTAAACACAATTATATTCTAACATCCCCGCTCAGTCGTAGCGGGAGTGAAGCGGACGATTGCGACTGAATTTGTAGTCCCGCGCTTTCGTCGTCTTCTCCACTGTGCCATCATCAACTGCGTCTCTAATGGGTCGACACCTAGGGCGGTGACTGCTTCCCCTTCTGGTGCCTTCCTTATCTGTCCTCTCTTCCCTCCCGCAGTCACAGCAGGAGTGGCGTGGACGCTAGTGACGATGCGGACGCTGTTGACTGGAGTTGTCGCCGATGAGTTGATGTAGACGTAGCCATGAATGTCGAAGTCGAGATAGCCGATCATTGCGATATAGCCGTGGTCGAGGCAGTCATCGTCGATGGTGTAGTCGTTGTGGATGATGAAGCCGTACAAAGCCGGAAGCGCAAAAACATGCGCTATGGCGGAGCTGCAGACGTGGACGATGCACCTTGCGGATGTCAGAGGGTGCCGTCGGCGATGAGTCCACTGGTTTTGCCAAGACCGAAGGAAGCCCATCGAGCACACATCGGTTTTGCCAGAACCGTGTGGCTGTGTAGGGTCGTCACTGTAGTGACGCCGTGTCGATGTAGTCGTGCCATCGTGGATGACGCGGTTGATGCCGTCGTCGTGACGCGGTCATTGCCGTCGTCGAGGTCACGTCTTGCAGAAAAGTCTGTCAGAGGACGCTAGGTGTCCATCTTGTGGATGAGGCGGCAGCGGCGGTGTGTTGATGAAGGTGTTGGTGAAGACCACGTTGATGAAGACCTTGGCGATGGAGTGTCTGTGATGGCGTTGCAGCGACGTGTCCACGATGATGAGTCGCTTGAAGGCGTCCCTCGTGACGACCAAGTATCGATGCCGTGTCACACCATAGAAGTATGTTGGCTTGTAGCCTGGCGTAGTCGTACAGCACGATGTCGTTCGGCACGGGAGGTGTCGGTGTAGTTGCAGATCGGTAGCTTGATGCAGGTTTGATGCGGGCTGGACGGGCTTGACGTAGATCAGCTGGTGTTGATGCATCCGCTCGTGCATGCGGTGATGTGCTGCTCCATGGCGCGCGGAGCCAGCGGCCACGTACTGTTCCATGGCGGGGCCAGCGGCCAACGCGTGGATTGGTGACGCTTGCATAGGCAGATCTGATCTGGTCCTCTCGCCCGCCCGTGCGCGCGTACGACGGGGTCATCGCTGCGCGTGGCAGCCGACGGATGTTGACGTGGAGTAGCTCGGTGATGCGCCGGACCTAGAATCGCAGGTTGATGCCGATGTCACCTGCGTGCTGCAGAGGAAGGAGTGCCCATGGCGTCGTTCCATCGCCGTCCGGCTGCCGGAGATCGCCGGATTTTATTTGGCTAAAGGAGAAATTTCAAAAAAAATCAAGATATTGATCTAAACTAATCTAATGAACCGATCTCATCTTTGATGATCGGGTGCCACGCCTCCGGGGAGAGGAGATTAATCTCCCCGGGGGCGTCGCGCTGCGGAAGTGGTGGAAGAACCTAGGATCGGCATCGTGAGACTAACCGCTCTAATACCATGTAGAAAATATAGTATGGATGAATATTGTGTTGTTTCTGTTGTATTGATCCGATCCTCATATGGGGTATATATGGAATACATTGTGAGGGAGAGAGACTTGGAGTAGAGGGCAAGTCGTACATGTTAAACCTATTCTATCTCTAACTCCTACCTCTATCTTAAACACAATTATATTCTTTTTTTAGAACGAAGACACTTAGACGCGTCCGGCTTTAAATTAATAAAGCCCACAACAGGCAGCGTAACAGACTTGGTCCCGAAACAGACGACACAAGCACGAGCACGGAGGCTCCCGGCCAGCGTTAACTGAAAGTACACAAGGGAGACCTGACCAGACAAAGTGCGAGACGAGTACATGGCACATGGCCAAAGCTTAGAGCACGCAGGCTCTCTCAGACACGCAGCAAAAGGGCCACACTCACGACGGAGACGTGGCGGGGGGCTCCCTAGCCAAAATGTAGACGGCGTGCAAACGATCTTGGGCATGCTTCATCTTGTCAGCATCCTTGCGCCTCACCAACGGACTCCACTGCTGCAAGAAGAGGTTGCATTTATAGATGATGTTAGCCGGGTGCGTTGGGAAAATACCCTCGATCGCCAGTTTATTCCTAGTAAGCCAAAAGACCAAGCTAGGGCTCCAATACAGCCCCACAACACGCGATTATTGCCTCCCGAAGCCGAGGCAAATAAGTCCGCAAGATCGGAGGTCAATCGCGGGTTCCAAGAGGTGTTGGCGGCTGCTCGGACCGCACTCCACGCAAAACGAGCTAACGGGCAGCGGAAGAAAACATGATTCGCATCTTCCGCGACGTGACAAACCGCGCAAGTGCCCGTCGACGGACCATTCCGTTTAGCCACATTTGCCGAAGTGGGCAGTCTATTGCGAAACAACTGCCAGAAGAAAACTTTAATCTTGAGCGTGAGACGCGCGGTTCAAAGGCCTTTTGGCACTAGGCAGGCCTGGCTCTGACACATCTTTTGGTACAAAGATTTTACCGAGAACTTGCATGAAGGGGTGAGAGGCCACGACACTGTGTCTGCGTGCGTGGAAAGCGACACTGGTGCGATGAGCTCACGCAACTCCGCTAGGTGGGCCAACTCCGTTCCCGAAAGCTCGCGTCTAAAATAGAGCGCAGGTGGAGAGGAGGCAAGGGCCGCGGCTACGGTCAAGTCCGGATTGACCGCCTGGATGTACAGGTCCTGGACGACGGACCAGAGGGGCTGAGAACCTACCCAATGATCCAACCAGAAACGGGCCGATCGACCATTGCCTACGGAGAACTTGGCTCCCAAGGCGAAGGCTGGCCGAACCGCTTGAAGGTCATTCCAAAACGGGGATCCCCTGGCCACTCCTTCGAAGAAATTCCCTGACGGGAAGTACTTAGCCCGAAGAAGATCAACCCACAGGCCTGTCGCGCCCTGCGACAGCTTCCAAATCCACTTACACATGAGCGCAATGTTGAGGATTCTGGTGTTCGTGATCCCAAGCCCTCCCTGGGCCTTCGGACGACACACCGCATCCCAGCGAACCATGTGGTATTTGCGCTTAGGTCCCGTTCCTTCCCAAAAGAAACGGGACCGGGGAGTGTCCATCCTGGCGTGCACCCCATCGGCCAGAAGGAACAGCCCCATTGCGAATTGGGGCAGCGAGGAGAGGCTCGAGTTTGTGAGCACCAACCTGGCTGCGGAGGAGAGAAACTTTCCCCTCCAAGGGCAAACCCGACCACCCACCTTGGTCCACAACAGGGCCCATCCATCGATCTTAATGCGCTTAGCATCTAACGGAAGGCCCAAATAGGTAAACGGGAGTTTGCCCAACTTGCAGTTAAGGAGTTCCGCGACTCGCCTACTGTCCTGCGCCTCCATGCCCATAGACATCACTTCGCTCTTGTGGAAGTTTATCTTAAGACCCGACATAAGTTCAAAACTAATGAGCAGAGCTTTGACTGTGGCAATGCTGTGCAGGTCTGGTTGGAACAGTAGGAGCGTATCGTCCGCGTATTGAAAGTAAGTGATCCCCCCTGGGATAAGGTGCCCCAACACCCCTTTAATGTGGCCAGCCTCCGTGGCTTTCCGCAGCATGGCAGCCAACGCATCGGCGATAAAGTTGAATAGGAGAGGAGACATGGGGTCCCCTTGACGCAGGCCACGTTTGTTCTTGAATAAGTTCCTTACTTCTCCATTAACCAAGATTGCAGTCTGGCCCCCCGAGACCAACTGCATCACGCGGTGCACCCAAACAGGTGAGAAGCCCCTACTGGAGAGGACTTGCCGAAGAAAGGCCCAGTTGACGCGGTCATAAGCCTTCTCGAAATCTAATTTCAGGAGGATGGCCGGTTCGTGAGAGCGTCTAAGCTCGTGAAGGGTCTCCTGCAAAGCTAAAGGGCCCTCAAGGATGTTCCTGCAGCGAATAAACGCCGATTGCGAGCGACTAATGATGCGGTGGGCGATCGGTGAAAGCCTAGAGGCGCAACCTTTGGCACAAATTTTGAACGGAACATTAATGAGGGCAATGGGCCTGTACTGGCGGATATTGTCCGCGCCCGGAACTTTCGGGATGAGCGAAAGCACACCGTAGTTTAGCCTAGCGATATCAACAAAGCCGCGCATAAAACCGTTGCACACGTCGAAGATAGGGCCACGTAACAGTGGCCAGAAATGTTTAAACATCGCCACCGGCCACCCGTCGGGGCCAGGTGCCGTGTCAGTTTTTATGCTATGCCGCGCGTCATCGATTTCTTTAGGAAGAAACGCAAGCCCCAGCTCCTCGTTCTCACTATCAAACACCCGCTGATACGGCAGCCACACATCAGCGCGCAGGCGCGCGCGCTGTGCCTCCTCCGTCCCCATCAAGCTAATGTAGAAGTCATAGATGTGGTTGGAGATCTCCGCTTGCTAGAGAAGGAGCCCCTGCCCCGTCTGCAGCCTTAGGATAGAGCATTTCCTACGCTGGTCGTTCGCGTAAGCTTGGAAATACTTAGTATTCGCGTCCCCTTTGAGCGTCCACTTCAGGCCACCTCTACGCCTCCAATATTCCTCCTCGGCCCGCAGCAAAGCTTCGACTTGTCCTTCCAAGGTGTAGCGCTACGCCCATTCGATCTCCGAGAAAGGGCGTGTGTCCTCTTGGGCATCAAGGGAGGCGATATCCGCCAAAAGCCTCGCCCTGAGGACCTTCGCATCCCGTCCCTGGTTCGCGCCCCACCCCTTAAGGCTTGCGCGCAGGCGGGCCCCCACCGCAATCCAAAGCTCCATCGGGCCACGTTGCTGGCCAGATAGCTGGACACTTCGAAGCCACCTCTCCCTAAAGATTGCGTCAAAGTCAGGGACCTCAAACCACGCAGTTTCGAAGAAAAACCGTGGGCTGCGCCGAATTCTATCTTACCCTAAAGATAAAATTAGAGGCACATGATCTGAGCCGATCCTTGTTTCAGCAAGGAGCGAGCACAGAGGGAACAACACTTCCTAGTCCGGAGACATGAAGGCACGATCCAGGACCGATCGCACCGGGGCTAGTTGCTTGTTGGTCCAAGTGTATCTCGCCCCCGTTCTGGCCACTTCCCTAAGTGCCATAGAAGCAATTGCATTGTTGAACATGGCCACCCTTGACCAGTTGATGTTGTCATTGTTCTTATCCGCCCCCGAGTGGATCAGGTTGAAATCCCCTCCTACCATGGTCGGGATCTGAGCCGCGGCCAGATCAAGCACCTTGGCTTCAAGTTCTCCCAAGAACTCAGCCGAACGGGAGTGATCTGCCGGTCCGTAGACTTGCACGATCGCGAGTTCACGAAGCGACGCTCGCACGCGGATTCTGGCCGCAATAAGGAAAGTGCCGACCTCCCAGGTCAGCACCTCATAGGTAGCACTACAGAAACCAAGCAGCATGCCACCCGAATGGCCCTGCGCTGGGCTATGTTGCCACACAAAGCACTCTAAGGGGTCTATAGCTATGATATCTTGGTGCCGGAGCTCAGTTTTGATCGTTTCCTGTAACCCAACAATATCGATCGCCTCCTTGCTGATGTACTCCTTCAGCTGGGTACGCCGCCCCGAGTGGCCGAAGCCACGGATGTTCCAAATAAGCGCGCGCATTTAAATTACACGATTCCGAAGGTGCACCCCCCTAGAGGTGATCGCCTTAGCCACGCGCCTCACCTTGCCGCAGTGAGGCGAGGGGGGAACAGCAACTATATAACTTATTTTTAATGACTTATTATAATGCGCCTCTAGGCTTATTTTTAATGACTTATTATAACTCAGAAATAAAAGGGAAAAAATAAATATAGAAGAAAAGAAAAAAACTATATAAAAAACTACTCAGAAATGAGCATAGATGCGTTTATAGAGAAAATTCAACCTAAATTCATAATAAATTTCTACTAACTTCAGAGAAATTCAGTATGAATTTAGGTTAAATTCCCTGTATAAGGGTATCTATTTTCATTTTGAGAGGAGATCAACAAGGCAGAGAGGGAGGGGCTTATAAACTAGTCTGAGCCCCCTTCGGTTGGCGAGGTAGGACTAAACTCTGGCCGCAACGAGGACCAACCCTTTAGTCCCGGTTGGTGGCATGAACTGAAACTAAAGGTCAGCCTTTGGTCCCGGTTCATGCCACCAACCGGGACCAATGGTGATGGGCCAGGAGCGAGGCCCATTGGTCCCGGTTCGTCCCACCAACCGGGATCAAAAGGTCCAGACGAACCGGGACCAATGGCCCACGTGGCCCGGCCGGCCCCCGGGGCTCACGAACCGGGTCCGATGCCCCCATTGGTCCTGGTTCTGGATTGAACCGGGACTAATGGGCTTGACCGGCCTGGACCATTGGCCCCTTTTCTACTAGTGTTGGTACGCCAAAACCTAACCAGAATGCATGGAACATGTCCTCTCGGTCCATAAACATACAAAGAGTTACACGCAATTAAATGCTGACTATGATTTTTTTCATCTACTAACCAATCATAAACTTGCCCCCCCCTGATTTTCAGGGGGATGGGCCACCTCCCCATCTATTGACCAATTAAATTAATCTTCTTTGTAAAATCTTGTAACTCGTTCATACGTGTAGCATTGTAGCATTACTCATTTGCTAAACCTAATCTCAACCAACTCGACTAGCTTTGGATCCCGGGCGCGCGCAGTAACTAATTAAGCTTTACTAATTAAATCTGAGCCGTTATTCTCGCGATACAAAACTCAGCCTTGATGCCAGAATTGGATCCGCTGCAGCAGCTCTGGAAGTCGATCTGGATACCGGTTTCACTTAGTTAATGCCACTGGATCGGAGGCTCAAAAAAAGCTCGATCAGATTGATAGAGTACGGACGTCACAATGTTAGTTTCATCGAAAAAGGATTATATGGCGAGCAACATTATACTCCAATAAAACTCGTCCGCCAGTTAAATGCAAAGAGTTACACGCAATTAAATGCTGACTATGATTTTTTTCAATCAACGCCGACCTCGTCCGCCAGTGCCGCCGGATCTCTGGCTCCCCGGACGTGTGCAAGGACGTGGCCAACGACGGGTTCGGCCCGCCCATCACGTGGACGGGCAGCGGCGAGGGCGGGTGGATGCCGGACCGGGGCGCCTACAACACCGACCAGTACATGCTGGGCATGATCTTCCACGCCCGGATGCGGCGGCACGAGTGCCTCACGGCCGACCCCGCAGCCGCCTCCGCGGTGTACGTCCCGTTCTACGCCGGGCTCGACGCGGCGATGCACCTGGACAACGCAGACCTCGCAGTGCGGGACGCCCTCTCGCGGGACCTGGTAGACTGGCTGGCACAGCGGCCCGAGTGGCGCGCCATGGGCGGGCGCGACCACTTCCTGGTCTCCGGGCGGGGCACGTGGGACTTCCTCCGCCGCCCCGACGCCGACGGCTGGGGCAACGCGCTCATGACCTACCCGGCCATCCGCAACGCGACGTTCCTCACCACTGAGGCCAGTCCGTGGCACGGCCACGACTTCGCCGTGCCGTTTCCGTCGCACTTCCACCCCTCGTCCGACGCCGACGTCACCGACTGGCAAGACCGCATGCGCCGTGCGCAGCGCGGCCTGCTATGGTGCTTCGCCGGCGGGCCCCGTGGAGGTGATATGGGAACCGTGCGTGCCCAGATCATCGAGCAGTGCGGCCGGTCGAGCCGGTGCTCCCTGCTCGGCAAGTCGGCGGTGACGAAGCCGGGGCACTACGCGGCTGGCCACGCCATGCGGCTACTCGAGAGCGCCGAGTTCTGCATGCAGCCGCGCGGGGACGGGTACACGCGCAAGTCCACCTTCGACTCCATCCTCGCCGGCTGCATCCCGGTCTTCTTCCACCCGGTGTCTGCCTACCTCCAGTACACCTGGCACCTGCCCAGGGACCACCGGAGCTACTCCGTGTTCATCCCCGCCGGCGACGTCGGCCGGAACGCAAGCATCGAGGAGGTGCTGGGTAAGATACCGTCGGAGAAGGTGGCGCGGATGCGGGAGCAGGTCATCCGGCTCATACCCACCGTGATGTACCGGGACCCGGCGGCCAAGGGGGTTACGTTCAAAGACGCGGTGGACGTGGCCCTTGAGCGTGTCATCCACCGGGTGGCGAAGCGCCGGAGTGCCGCGGCCGAGGGACGGGAGCACGTGGACAGCGTCGACGGAGGTGATAGTTGGAAGTACGACCTGCTAGAAGATGGGGAGAAGAAGATAGGTCCGCATGAGTTTGATCAATATGTGTACATGCACCTAGCCGCAAATTTAGTTGGGTAGTTTTTCAAATATAGTTTTTTTTTTCAAACATAGTTAACGGACTGTCTATTTAGCACTTGACTGTTTTTCAATCGGATTTGCTATTTTTCACTCGAGTGTTTTTCAATTGGATGTCATTCGCGCTGAGAGTTGTGGTTTTCGGGCGGGTTTCCTTTGTCCGGGCTGCGGTTTTCTTTTGTCGGGCACGGTTTTTTACAGGATGCCCGTTACCGGTGTCCGTGTGTCTATTCTCCTCCCCCTCCCCCTCCGTTTGAAATTTTCTCAATTTAATTTAATTTGGGTGATACTGTATCAAAAGGGCAAAGAAGGAGCGATAGGAGGAGGCGCTCGAGCGGCGGAGGAGACGAGGCGATTTCCATGGGGCTCATGACGTTTGCGAGATCCCTCTCTCCTCGAGTTTTGAGTTTTCTCTTCGATTCATTGCTTCCCAGGTTAGTTGTCGTTGTGGCTCTCCCTTTCCCCATTCAATTTGGTGTGGTTCTGGTCATGTAGCCTCCTGATCTTGGTCTCGGGGTTCTGGTGGTGCGTTGTAAATCTTGTTGTTGTTTGATGATTTTAGCGGTTGGTTAGTGCAATTTGTTATTCGCCGATGCTCATCTATGCAGTTCACCGCGGATTCCCTCTGCTCAGGTCAGTTCGTCCTGGATCACGTCTGCTCTGGTTTTAGGTTTTAGGTTTGATCTCCTCGTTGTGGGCGCTGCTAGGTTGGTGGCTTATGAAGATTTTGATGTGTTTGTTTTTTTCGAGAAAACGCAAAAGAGTTGCGTTTCATTGCATTGAACAGGAAGACATCAGGGGTACAACCTCCAGAAAGGAGGGACACACACGCGCGCGCACGCGCACACACACACACACGACCGTCCTCACCAAGTGACTACAGCTAGGTGAGGAGGTGCCCTCAACTACAGACACGCAACGACATTAGGCCTCGCCCAGCCTTGCCTCCAGCCAAAATGGCGAAGCACCGAGACTCGGAGCAACAGGGCAGCATCACTGCCATTGCCAGGCACTTCCAGGGACGAATGCAGCTTCAGGACCGCCCAAGCCGACGTACCTCGCACCCATGTGCCTAGAGAGTCGGTGGGTGAAAAGCAGGGCCTGATTGGAACTGGTGTAGCATTCATTGGGGAGCGCCGGCGCAGGCAAATGTTGCGACCTGCTCCTTGTGTAGCAGTCTACGCTAGAGCGATGCATCGCCAACCACTATCTGTCGCATCAAGTACTCCACTTGCAGCCAAAGCAGCGCCATCAAGAGGGGAACGGCGTTGAGACGCCGCCGCTGCCCGGTCCGGGAGACCGACCTAGGATTTCTCCCGGTGCTCGAGGAGGAGGTCTGGTCAGGGTCATGCCAACGCCTCCAAGGAGGTGACGGCACCCTTGGGCGTCGCCGTTGACAGCGCAGGCCGTCGCCGCGCGGGGATTTCGCCCCGACCCAAGGACGAAGACCTCAGATGCAATGGCAGACCGGGCATGGCGAAGAATCGTCGGAGAAGACCAACACACATGGGGGAAGCCTAGAAACGTTGTCGTCGCAGGAGTGAGCACCGACCAGCGCAGCTCCAGCAGGCCGGCCACCGCCGGGAGCGCGTCCAGCAGGCAGCAGCAGCCACCTGCACCGCGCCGCCGCCGCGTTGGCCCGCAGCCTCCGCCACCAGGATCCGCCGGGGCACAGCGGAGCAGCAACCGTCAAGGTCGCCGCGCGCGTGCTTACTAACCCAGCGGCAACCGCCGACGGCGGCCGGGAGGGGTGGGAGGAGGGAGAGGGGTGGGTGGGGGCAGAGTGATTGTCGCCGGCCTGGGCGGGCTCGTGCGGCCCAGATCTGGGCGCCCTCAACTCTGCCGCACGCATCAGCGGCCGGCGGCCGCCATGGCAGCGCCACCGCGCACGCAGTCCACGCCATCTCGACCTCCCCGCGAGCAGACGGCCGCCCACTGCGCCACCGCGTGCTCCCGCCGCTCCAGCGCGCCCAGCAGCAGCGCGCGAGCACACGAACGAGGGCCCCGCCGCCGCCGTCCACCGGTGAGGGCTTTGCCTGCCGGCATCCTCCGGCGACGGCGAGGGGAGGGAGGGGAAGGAGGGGAGCCTGGGCGGCGGCTAGGGTTTCGCCTCCCGAGTCGCCCCTGGGAGCGACGCGGGGGCCGGGGGGAGAAGTGGACAATATCACTTCCGATGGGGTTAGGGTTTGTGTTTTTTTATGTGTTAGGTGTGTCTCTGTGTGTGAGTCATCTAGCTCGTCGCCTGCAGTTGAAGTTCAATCATCTAATAGGTGCTTAGTGTTTCTAATTTTCATTGTAGAGCTTTGTTTGCTAGTGAGATGTTTTGCACTTACAAGTAGAAATGGGGAAGAGCTACAAGTTTCTCTGGTTTGGTAGCATAGGGATTCCCTTTTCTTGTTGATTGCTTGGTCCAGTTTTAGTGGTATTGCACTGTCATACCCCATGTAATCACACTTTAATGTAGCTCTGAATTACGCTGTAATACCCCCCAGATTTACACTACTATATGTCTCTGATTTACACTGTATTGTAACTCTGATCTGCACTGTAATTCCTGTAGTTTTGCATTTGTAAGATTTACTCTGTAATATGTCTCTGAATTTCACTGTAATACCCCCAGCTTTTATGCTGTAAAGTATCTCTGAATTACTCTGTAATGTATGTCTGAAGTACCCTGTAATACACCAGAATTGCACTATAATGTATCTCTAAATTGCATCGTATATTTTGTGATTTTTGTGCTATATTCCCCCTGGTTTACTCTGTAACTTCTTGTCCTTTTTGCATTGTAATCCTCTAGATTACCCCCCACTGTAATTCTTGTGATTTTGTACTGTAACCCCCCAGAGCTACACAGTAATGCCCATTAGCCCTATTTACACTGTAGGTCTTCAGATTTTTCACTGTAATTTTTGCCTTGCTTACTATGTACTTTGCATCAGTATTATAGTGTGAGTTCCACAGTTTTTGGGTGTAAATTGCATCAGCATTGCAGTGTAATTCCTGCCCTTGATTATTCTGTAATTTGCATCAGTATTATAGTGTAATTTCCACAGTTTTTGACTGTAATTTTTTTGACTGTAATTTGCATCAGTATTACAGTGTAATGCCCCTCCAGGTTACTCTATAATTCCCCATATTAGCTCTATCTACACTGCAATGTATCACTGTATTACGGTGTATGATCTTTTTTTGCTGTGCTTTCCCTGAGTGTAACTTGCTCATCTTACAATGTAATATGCCGCAGAGTTGCACTGGTATTTTTGCATTGTAATTAGGCTGAATAATTACTCTGCAATTCTCCAGTTTTACCTTGTATTTTAAGATCCTTTTTTACACTGCAATTCCCCAATATTATGCCTTATATTTAGATTGTACTACCCAAGTAAATTTCAGCTCCTGTTACAACGTATTATTTCTGAAATTTTACATTGTATTTGCCAAGGGGTTTTGTACCATTCTATCCCCCTGATTTTACTCTGTTAATTTCAGCTCTTTACTCTGTAATTTTGAGCATCATTTCTCTGTAATTCTTTTTCATTTCATTTCTTGTGTTATGTATTCTGTTTTTTAGGTTTAGTTTAATGGGGAGGCTATGAAAAGTCTCTCACAAGGATGTTCCGAAAGTCTCTACTAATGAGAGTGCAGATTCTTTGCATGATACTTTTGTGCCTAATGACTTTGCGGAAGATGCTTCTAATCCTATGTCTTTGGTAGTTATTTCTGTCTTTATTCTTTAGTTTTATTTTCTTCTTTATTCTTCTCTTTCAGTTTATTATTTTTTGTGTATGTTGATTTTTCATTATTTTTTAGGAGGTTTGCAGTGATTATGGAGGGCTTGGCAAAGCTCTATTCGACTTCTATATGAATCATGTTTGTATTTCTTTTGTGGTTATCATTTTTATGTGTTGTACTATATGAATCATCTGTTCTGTTGGCTGGGATTGATGCTTGTCTTTTTTGTTTTTTCAGAAAGTCCAATGCTTGAAGAGGAAGTTATCTTGTGCTCCGAGAAGGAATGTGGTTAGTCCTTATCATTATGCTTTTTTGTTCATACGCAGAGCAGTAGGTATTTTTGCCTTGTATATAATGTCAGATTGTAGTAACGCAGTGAAGGAAAATGACTCCTGCAATAGTTTATGAACTTTTCATTTATATGTATATAGTAATTTTCTTAAAGTTTCTGCCATATTTTTTTGTTACTGCAGCTCACATTTAGGATGAGCTCTTCTTGTGACATTGAGAGAACTTCCTCTTTGGTTATTGTTCTCTGCTTGCTTCCCATCTGCATTTTTTGAAATTTGAAAAATGTCAATAACGACAAAATTAAAATGTCTATAAACAAAAATAATGTCAATATGAAAATTTATATCCTCATTTTGTCAGTCATGTTTCCTCTCAGTTGCTGGTTGCTATGTTTTTGATTAGTCTAGTGATGATGCCTTGTGTACTTTCAATCCTTTTTTAGTTTTTTCAGTGTAATTCTTTTTGGTTGTATAGTGTAATTATAAAGCTCAGTAGGTGTAAATCTTTGGTGTTTGTACTGTATTTTCTCTGAATATTGCTGGATTTAAGCTTATTCTCTCTGATTGTTTGTACTGTATTTACTAGAATCATCTATTGTGTATTTATGTTTTTTGCAGGTAAGTTTATTTAACAGGCGAATTGGGGAGCAGAATGAGGAGTAGAATTGGGAGCAAAGGTTTAGCAGATTTCCTGGATGTTCTTCCTGTGTCGTCCACCAAATTGTGCCAGCTGATCTTCCCTCTTGTTTCCCTGCACGTATCCCCCCCTCCCCCCCCCCCCCCCCCCCCCCCCCTTGTCTGCCATGTCTCTCTGTCTTGCTGTTGTTCCTCGCTCCTCTTCTTCCATGGCGTCTTGAAGTTGTGTTTCTCTTCTATCTTCTCCTCGATCCCCTCCCCCCGCCCCCTCCCATGGCGTCTTCTAATTGTGTTTCAGGGCATGGAGACGGGTGTGTGTGTTAGAACTTAGAAAGTGAAATCTGGGGTGCCTCGTAGGATGGAAGTTGAAGGCCAGCTGTTTAACTGCTATTTCTTCTTCTTTTTTGTTGCCAGGTAAGGTGCTGGGAGGGTTGCGTGAGCTTCTGTTTTTGTTTAGTTGAGAACCGGGTATGATTTTTTAGCCCGACCCATTTTGTGGGAAAGCAAAAATACAATTATCGGTGATATGTTAGACATACAGCTGTCAACAGGACATTGGTCAGGAAATTTGAATGATATCCAATTAAAAATCAGTCAAATGCTAAATGGACAGTCCCTATTCAATTTAGCAACAATCAAATTTGCAGGCAAATAAAGAGTTGACACCTGTATGTCCCAAAAACCCTGCACCGTCGTATTACACTGAAACTTAGGGACGTATTACACTGTAATTAGGGATGTCATACAGTGTAAATCTAGGGCAAAATTACCAGTGATAACATATAAAAAAAGCATCAGAATTACACTGTAATTGGGAAAATATTACACTGTAAACTGCAGGACATCTAGGCCATATATATTACACAGTAATTCTTGCACAAATTACAGTAAATTCACTGTCTCTAGGTCATATTACACTGTAATATGGGACTTTGCACTATAAAAACAGGGTAAACTACAATGTGATTCTACTACATATTACACAGTAAATTGCACTGTAAAAACAGGGTAAACTACAGTGTGATTCTACAACATATTACACAGTAAATTGCACTGTAGTTGGAATATATTACAGTGTAAATGCATGGTAAACTACAATGTAGTACTAGGACATATTACACAGTGATTTCAGAGCATATTACACTGAAAATCTGGGCATATACACAGTAGTTTAGGGTAAAAAAGTAATCTGGGCATAAACATGAAGGAAATATGCCCTAGAGGCAATAATAAAGTTATTATTTATTTCCTTATTTCATGATAAGTGTTTATTATTCATGCTAGAATTGTATTAACCGGAAACATAATACATGTGTGAGTACATAGACAAACAGAGTGTATATAGGTTGAACATTTTTTGTATATAGGTTGAACATTTTTCAATACACATTAAACACTTTTTAAATACATCATAAACCATTATCTGAAATACAAAAGGCACATTGAACATTGAACATTTTTTAAGACATAGTGAACATTTCTAAACACTGTTGCACATTATTTTTAAATTTCATGAACGTTTCTGCAAAACATGTGAACGGTTGTTAAATGTTTAGGACCAAATTATTAAATGACACAATCATTTTTATATGTTATGAAGTTTTTTTGAAAATTATGTGAACATTTTGTTATTAATTTACATTGCAAGTTAATTGGACTTCAATTATTACTCGATTGTGTCCGTGCTATCTATTCTCTACACGGGAAAATTAACATGCATTATGTATATATATAACTTCAACAACATATTTCAAAAGCCCGTGACAATGTATGTGCAGTCTACTAGTAACAACAATATCCGGGATATGCCTAAGGGAGGTACTAACCACATCAGACATCACCAGTCACCAATCAATATCAGGGACAAGCCAAAGGAAGTTATTTAAATTATAACACAATAACATGTAATTTTTAAAAGTGTCCACATATTTAAATAAATATTAACATAACTTCTGTAAAATGGTTATGTGTATTAAAATAAAATTTCCATGTATTTGATAAAGTAGATGTATCATATAAGAGTGTTCATGCTTTGGTAAAATGGTTATGTTGTTTTAAAAGTGCTCATGTGTTTTACACAAAAATAAATAAAAAATAGGAGGTATGGAAAAATATATACAAGCCTAGTGTGTGCCTTGAGATTTTACATCGTCAAATGAATACATGAATATTTTATAAAACAATATATTTTTTAGAAATATAAACATTTAAACTTCACTAGTATTTTTATTAAAATGTGTCCTACAAACATTTTAAAAATTCTAAAAGAGAACCAACACGTTTCTTTTCTGTAATCTAAACAAAGAACTAAGATGTGAAAATGAGACGATAAAATGAACATCGACGACAACTTTAAGCACCACCGATGCAATTACCTCTATATTTTAATTCCATCAGCCTAATAATAATATATACAATATGGTCAATGGAGGTGCTGATTGAGGTAGGAACGGGAGGGGCGTTGTCGTGAGTGGGGGAGAAAAGGAGGGGCGTTCTCGTGATTTCCAATGTGGGCATCTCGTCTGGCCTCGGCGGATCCGCCCTGCGGCGGAGAGATCCACGGCCAATATAAAAAGGAAATTATTTCACTCTACTCCCTCCCCTATCGCCTATTACACGAGTAAACCTCGCTTCTTCGAGAAGAGGGTTGGTCAGGGGCGCTGTTGAACATACTTAGCAAATGGAGGGCCAATGTGCATAAAACCGCGGTCGTACTTCCTCCTCCGCCAGCCACCAACCCACTCCCTCCTCCCTCCCTATTTCTCGCCGTCGCGTCCAAACACAGAACGCATCGACCGATCGAACCAATGGCGATGGTGACGGCGAAGCTCAGCTCCCCGGCCGCCGCCCGGCTCGCCCCCGTCCGGTCCGCGCAGCCCGCCCGCCGCGCCTCGCTCGTCCGCGTCCGCGCCGCCGGCGGCTCCTACGCCGACGAGCTCGTCTCCACCGCGGTGAGCGCCCCCCGCCGCCTCCCCTTCTGATCCTCGTAGCGTCGCATAGGTCTAGGAACCGGTGGCCCGAGGGAGGATCTCGCCTTTGGGGCGTTGCACGCGTCGTGTGCCGCGATCTGTGGTGGTGGTGACTCTGGGTTCGGTTGTGGTTGGCGTCTAGCGATCCGTGATGGGGACTGCTCTGTGGGGTTGGGGAAAATTGGGGCGTCGCGTGCGTTTTTTTCCAGCGAATTAAATTTGGATTCGAACGAACCTTTTATGCATGCATCACGAACGAAGAGGTATCAATCTATTCCGCGCAGTCGAATTTGGGCCGGTAGATGTTCAGGAAAGTCGGTGTATATATGTTGTATCCATGGATTTGTCCTGTTCTTTTTAGGTACATGGCAGGTTTCATGATCTCAGTCACTCTGTTGCGTCTGGTACCTGCATCTGTCCCAGATCAGGCCATGGTAAATCTGGTGGTACATTTGGTTGTCTTTGTTAGGGTTGACTTTTAAATTGAGTTGCCACACAATTGTCCCAGTAGCTACAGAAGGAGGTCATGTGATGCTGTCGTTGCTCTGAAGATAAACTCTCACTTCCAAATACCATCGAATTGTTTCTAGGCAGTGAGGCCATCTGTTGATATCTGGCGACTTAACTAGTAGCTTGATGGGTCGATCTTCTGACATATGATTGCTCTGCAATAATTGTCTGCGCGGAAAGCCTACTGGCAGTAGCAGGTTTAAGTTATGGTTTTGGTATGATTTAATCTAGGCTTTTCAGCTTCGATGAAAAGGATTTGCTTGCTTTCACAGTAGCATGATGGGTGGACTTTCTGATGTGCGATTGCTCTGTAATAATTACCTGTGCTTAAAACCTACTAGCAGCAATTTAAGTTCTTGTTTTTGTTAGAATTAATCTTGGCATTTCCGCTTCCATGAAAACAATTTGCTTGCTTTCGCGCCATCTGCTCTGCATCATGCGTATATTAGGTTTTATTTTGTTTCAACTGTAATGTTCTGTTGAACTGTTGATTTATCAATTAGTGTGAAGCATGCCCTGATGCAAATGAACCGTGCCTTTAGATTTTGAACCACCACAAGTCTAAAACCAACACTGATGCTCGTATTAATTACTTGATGTTGGGTATGCCAAACTGGTCTTAAGCTATTTCCTGTTTATTTTTCTTCAGTGTTCCTTCCTTCACAGCTGCAATGCATTCCCTGTTGTGTTTCATATGACTGGAAATCTAATAGTTCGCCCCATTACAGAAAACTGTTGCTTCCCCTGGCCGTGGAATCCTTGCGATCGACGAGTCGAGTGCAACATGTGGAAAGAGATTGGCATCCATTGGTTTGGACAACACGGAAGTTAACCGCCAGGCTTACAGGCAGCTTTTGCTGACCACTGCTGGTCTTGGTGAATATATCTCTGGTGCTATTCTTTTTGAGGAAACTCTCTACCAGTCCACTACAGATGGCAAGACCTTTGTTGACGTCTTGAAGGACCAGAATATCATGCCTGGTATCAAGGTTGACAAGGTATGAATGCCATGATCTGACAACCGTTCATTCATCATGCTGTTGCAGTCAGCAAGCCAGCGCTAGCATTCTAATCTTTATTACTTGATTTATTTTGTTCTGCCCAAAAGGGTTTGGTTCCATTGCCTGGATCCAACAATGAATCCTGGTGCCAAGGTCTTGATGGTTTGGCCTCAAGGTGTGCTGAGTACTACAAGCAGGGTGCACGCTTCGCGAAGTGGTCAGTTCATACTGTCCTTGTGCACTTTCTGACTAGTTTTATTTGCTTCCCCTTTCTAAACTTGCTATGCTATATTGATCTTCTACAGGCGGACTGTTGTTAGCATCCCTTGTGGTCCTACTGCATTAGCTGTCAAGGAAGCTGCATGGGGACTTGCTCGCTATGCTGCTATTGCTCAGGTCACTATACACACTTTCAACTACTGAACATTTTGCAATGAAGAAGTGATCCTTTATTAGTTTGATATTTTACTCATATAGAGTTGATGAACAGCATAATCATTTTTATGCTCGTATTTGATATCTTATACCTGGAAACCTGTGTGACGACATAACCTAACCTACAGTAAATTCATCCATTGAATACCATCTGATAGTAAGTGGGAAGAACTAATTAACAAGTGAAAAAAAAGTAAATATATGTATGCTCATGTAAGTATGCTGTTACTGAAATCATATGTACCATTCAACACTAGCATGGTTATTTTGTCCTGACACCACCAATTGAAACTTTTTTCCCTTTGAAATTTCCAAATCTGGTTCTTGTTTGTAAGCTGATGCTATAATTCAATGAAATGAATACAATAAAAGTACAGATTTTGATTGCAGAAAATTTATGCAACCAAAAAACGCTATATAATCTCTACTATTTTGTGCTCCTCTTTATCTGTACTCAGCTTGTTTCAACACGAATAATCTGCAGGACAATGGTTTAGTGCCAATTGTGGAGCCAGAGATCCTTCTCGACGGTGACCATGGCATCGAGAGAACTCTTGAGGTGGCAGAGAAGGTGTGGTCTGAGGTGTTCTTCTACCTGGCCGAAAACAATGTACTGTTTGAGGGCATCCTGCTGAAGCCCAGCATGGTTACCCCTGGTGCTGAGCACAAGGAGAAGGCTTCTCCAGAAGCCATTGCGAAGAACACCCTCACAATGCTGAGGAGGAGAGTACCACCTGCTGTCCCTGGAATCATGGTACGGTCTTCAACCTCTGAACCATTTTAGCTTCTGCTAATTATCTTTCTTCAGTCAATTTCCGATGTGCATAAACAGAGTAAGAGACAGTAGCTATAAGTAACCTCATCGGCGTTTTTCTTCAGTTCCTTTCCGGCGGACAGTCCGAACTGGAGGCGACCATGAACCTGAACGCGATGAACCAGTCCGCCAACCCGTGGCACGTGTCCTTCTCGTACGCCCGGGCCCTCCAGAACTCGGTGCTGAAGACGTGGCAGGGGCAGCCCGAGAACATCGAGGCCGCGCAGAAGGCCCTGCTTGTCCGAGCCAAGGCCAACTCGTTGGCGCAGCTCGGCAGCTACACCGGTGAGGGCGAGAGCGACGAGGCCAAGAAGGGCATGTTCCAGAAGGGCTACACCTACTGATGAGGCGGCGGCAGGATGATTTATATATGAGATGCACGTCATTTTGCGGGGTTTTGTTTTTTTAACTGTGGGTGTGAATAATCAATCACCAGCGTGTTGGTGCCAACGACTGTTAGCTGTATTGGCAGTGCGGAAACTCTAGAAAGTTATATTTATGAGAAGAACAAACAATTACTGTATGCATGCCTACCCTGAGAAAGTTGATGGTAGCTTACTGTGGGTGGATGCAGGGAACAGCTTGGGTTGTGGACCTGAGAAGCTCTGGCGCACACACGGAGAATTTACCCGGGGCCGGGGCATCGGGTTTCTACATAGAGGTAATAGCACCCCAGGTCCCTGTACTTGCATAGCATGTGATGGTTTAGTCCTTATACTCATAAAAGTGGACTGGGCAGTCCTCGAACTTGCAGCACAGGAGCAAGTTTAGTCCTGGGCCAATCATGTGCAGCCAAGTGGACGAGTTGGTCAGTGTCGGACTTTTTGCAATTAGGCTCCTACCGTTTTCCTGTATCTACCCGCAGTGCACTTGGCGTCCGACGGCAAAGCAACGAGGCAGCACAGCAGCGCACGGCAAAGCAACGAGGCAGTGCAACGCGACGCGATGCACCCCATCCATCATTTCCGTGTGTCACAGCGAAAGGCACAAGAATCCAAAGCACACGCTCCGTGGCAGTGCACCACTACCAAGGCACCCATTCTCCCCGCCACCCTCCCTTCTTCCCACTTCAGCTATACATCAGTCGATTTCTTTTCTCCAAACTCTGCACTAACACCACCCCAGTAATTTAGATCAATCCAACAACCTTGTTTTGATTTGAATTTAAATATACGCTTATGAATTTTCTCTATCTTGTATATGTTGGAATCTGAATGTGTTTCTATGTCTCTTGTTTTGTGTCTTCATTATTGTTTTTTCTTTTCAGTTTTTCTTTCTTTCTCTGTGTGTGTGTGTGTGTGTGTGTGTGGGGGGGGGGGGGGGGGGGGGGGGTCTGTGCGCACATGTGGGTGTTGATGGCGATGCCATCATTGACATAAGATGCAATTTATTCTTAATATCCTCAGAGACGATTAATCTTCATCATTGGTGTTTTCTTATTTAAACACGGAGTATAACATGAAATTATACATGCAAACTATTTATAATTAGTGTGCAAACTTTTCCCGATGTTAGGCGAGTACCAATGCCACTAACTAATTAATTAATTCCTAGGAGGCTTCACTTTTTATTATTTATTTCACTTTCTTTCTTTGTTTAATGGCAATACCAATGCCACTAATTCCGTTCATCTTTGAACTTGTTTTTTGTGGAAATTCCAGTATTAAATGCTTATTCTTGCATATTATAAAAAATGATTTATATGTAAATTGTGTGCAAATTCTGTCATTATTTGTGTTTTTTATATTCTTTCTTCTTAAAAGGCAATACAATAGCCAATAATTCATTCCTTTTTAAAAAAACTTCATTATTTTGATTTTATTTTAGTTATTATTTCATTTTCTTCTTCTTTAAGGGTAGTACCAGTGTCACTCATTCATACTTTCTTAGAAGACTTCATTATTTTGATTTTATTTTAGTTTTTGTTTCTGCTTGGATAATATTAACGCCATTAGTTCATTTTGTTTCTTCCTTCAGGGTAATACCAGCACCACTAATTCATTCTTTGTAGAGAAATTCATTATTCTGATTTCATTTTAGTATTTGTTTCATTTTGTTTCTTCTTTTAGGACAATACTAATGCCACTAATTTATCCTTTTTAGAAAACTTTTGTTTTGTGAAATCGCTTTTATATGCTTATTCTTGCATATTATAAAAGCGCGCAATTTCTTTGTACATTGTGTGCAAATTTTGTCATGATTTGTTTTTTTGTTCTTTAAGGGTACTACCAATGACATTAATTCATTTAATATTAGAGAACTTTTTTGGTGAAAATTACACTATTACAAGCTTATTCTTGCCTCATATAAAAAGATGCAATTTTCATGTAAATTGTGTGCATTTTGACCGAACGCCCAAAAGAATAAGCGCCTATCAAATATTAGCCCCCATAACATGGATATATACTCACTCAATTTTTATGAAATGTGCCTGTGATTCATACCGCTGTGTAAAAGTTGCACTACTGTATGCTTATTTTTGCATATTATGAAACAATGCATTTTCTATGCCAATCATGTGCAATTTTCTATCATTATTTGTTTTATGTGTTTTTATTTTTTTACCATGCCACTGACCACGGCCAGCCGGAGCTACTTAACTCACGCGCAGACACAGCCCGGGTTAGCAAGCTCACCCACGGACGCATCAGGACACGCACGGACGCGGCTAGCCGGAGCTAGCTAGCTCATCGTGCCAAGCTAGCGCACACGCGCATGCACACGCCACGCCACACTACACGCGCATGCACACGCCAAAGCTAGCTCATCGTCCACTAGGCTCACACGCTGCGCTGCCTCGTTGCTTTGCCGTCGGACGCCAAGTGCACTGAAGGTAGATATAGGAAAACAGTAGGGGCCTAGTTGCAAAAAGTCCGACGCCGACCAGCTCGTCCACTAGGCACCCATTTAGCTGCACATGATTGGCCTAGGACTAAATTTGCTCATGTGTTGCAAGTTCAAGGACTGACTAGTTCACTTTTGCAAGTATAAGGACTAAATCATCACATGCTATGCAAGTATAGGGACCTGGGGTGCTATTACCTCTTCTACATACTAGTACAAATTTCTGGAAAATTCACATAAACATAGATGCAAAAAATATGTACATTTTCTTGAAAAATCAATTCAAAATTCAGCCCATAACCCTAGGAAAAAAAATAGTGGTGATAATGGGCTAAATCAAGAGTCCAACTTTACTAGCATGCATTCTTTTTTTCCTGTGTTGCGTTTTTGCGAAGTAGTACATGCATATTGCATATGTTGTCACAAATTATCAGAAATTTTAGGGTGCATTATATACCGTGTATATATGGTCTCACAAAAATTTCTGAATATTTAGAAACACTAAAATGTTCTAGTAATAAGTGTTTGCGGGTCTTTATTTGTTTATTTATTTATTTCATAAAAGAAGCGCTCTCCCCTATGTAGAGAAACCAAAGCAGTTTAGAAGGAACCAGGTCCAACTACTGCTACCACTACCGAGTAGTAATCAGGAAGATACGAACTCAAGACCTCCCCAACATTAGGCCTTGTTCGGTTACACCCCTCCACAAGAGGATTGAAGGGGATTTGGGGAGGTTTTGACTTGTAGAGGATTAAATCCACTTCAATCCCTGCCAAATCCCTCCCAACCGAACACAGCCTTAGGAAGGGCAGAGCAAAACCCGCACAAAAGTAACATGACCAAGTCTACTTATTACAAGCCAAAGGAACATCAGGAAGTGGCCACATAACAGCCATTGCAGGGGCTTTATACCAACAAGTTTATTGGTGTTCACACATGTGTTGCTTTTACAGACCACTAAACCATAAGCAGTATACTTAGCTTGGCACGAATCTGATAAAAATCATCACCAATGCTTAGCCTGACATACGAGTCCGGCGTCATCTTTTTCAACAAATTCGGAACTACGATGATTTTTATAGCAAATTTGGAAACTATACATCCTAATGGAGAAAAATCAAAAGTATCACCCCGTCGGCCTCCCGTTGGCCGAAAAGGGACTTTTCGGCCTCCCATTGGCCGAAGAGGGACTTTTCGGCCAACCGTTGACCAAAGAGGGACTTTTCGGCCAACCGTTGGCCAAAAAGTACTTTTCGGCCAACAGTTGCTCTATTTTAAAAAAAAAATCATATCAAATAGGATTTTTAGTATTTTAATTTGATTCTTTTTGCATTAGATTAGAAATTTTATGAAGTTTCTGTAGATATCAAGTTTGACTAGATTTGAAAGTTTGAATTTGAATTTTCATGAATTTTCTCAAATCACTAAATTGCCTATAATTTGAGCTATGAGTATTCTTTTTAGATGATTCTTTTTGCTACTGGTTCTTTGTGACTTTGTTTATCAGTAGTAATTAATTGGTGAATTTTAGGATTATTTAAAATTAGTTTTTTACGCCATTCTCTCCCTCCATTTTCTCCCGTCATTTTATTTCCTGCCATTCTCTCCCTCCATTTTCTTTCCGGCCATTCTCTCCCGCGATCTTCTTTCCCGCCATCTTCTTTCTTGCCATCTTCACTTCTCAACTTATAAAATGAGCCTCATGGTGTCCACGATCATAGATAACATCGTCTGACACGGTCTGTGTCTCCTGCGTAGGTGCTGGTGGTGGAGTGTGAAACACTGTTTGGGAGAAGTCATAAGTGTTTGCAGCTTTGTCATCATCATCGGAGAGTGTTTCACACTTATGACTTCTCTCACACAGTGTTTCACACTCCACATGAAGGCATCATCGTCATCCTCCGTCGATGCAGCACTCCTTAGTGTGGCGGGAGAGAATGGCGGCAAAGAAAATGGTGGCAAAGAAAATGAAGTGAAAAAGATTGCGGGAAAGTACATTTTTTTCATGTATAAAACGATAATGGTTATACAGGATTTACATGGCACTTTTAAATATAAACTCCTATGAAGCTCAAAACAAGTTTTCTAGTAGGATAAAAGAAACAAAATACAAAAAATACTATAAATAAAATAGCTACTGATAACTAAACAGAAACAAAATGAATATGTCAAAAAAACTAAAGAAAAAAATTTAAAGCAATTAAAATTGAAAGAAATAGCATAAAACCTATAAAACACTAAAACAGAACTGTTTTCATAAAAACCTAATTTTAAATAATTATAAAATTCACCAATTAATTACTACTGATAAACAAATTCACAAAGAACCAGTGGCAAAAATAATCATCTAAAAAGAATACACCTAGCTCAAATTATAGGCAATCTAGTGATTTGAGAAAATTCATGAAAATTCAAATTCAAATTTTCAAATCTAGTCAAACTTGATATCTACAGAAATTTCATAAAGTTTCTAATCTAATGCAAAAAGAATCAAATTAAAATACTAAAAATCCTATTTGATATGAATTTTTTAAAAAGTAGAGCAACTGTTGGCTGAAGAGGGACTCTTTGGCCAACTGTTGGCCGAAAAGTACTTTTTGGCCAACGGTTGGCCGAAAAGTACTTTTTGGCCAACGGTTGGCCGAAAAGTACTTTTTTGGCCAACGGTTGGCCGAAAAGTCCCTCTTCGGCCATCGGGAGGCCGACGGGGTGACATTTTTGATTTTT
Organism: Triticum timopheevii; assembly: GCA_963921465.1. Lineage (NCBI taxonomy): Eukaryota > Viridiplantae > Streptophyta > Magnoliopsida > Poales > Poaceae > Triticum > Triticum timopheevii. The sequence continues at coordinate 14,826,554 of OY997266.1, read as the reverse complement.
CTCCATTAGGATGTATAGTTTCCGAATTTGTTATAAAAATCATCATAGTTTCAAAAAAAAATCAGGGTCTGGCTAGCTATATGCCAGTCGCTTGAATTTTTTTTTGGGTCAATCAATTTTTTTCAGCCATCGGATAAAAGATCAAGGGCTGGATCTATTTCTTCTTCCTCCCGCCGGTCTTTTTCTTCTTTCCTTTGAACCGCCTCGCCGTCGCCTGCTTCCGCCGCCCGCGGCTGGCGGCGCTCCCGCGCAGCCTCACCGCACCGCCCTCCCTCCAACCGCAGCTCACCGTCGTGCCGCCCCCCCCTCGGGCATCCCTCTAGCCTCGGTGTCGACGAAGATTTTCTCCGACGAGCATTGCACCACCATCCCACCATCACAGCTCTTTCGCCCCCATCCCACCCTAAGATATATAGTGGAGTAGCCTGCCAACGAGCTCCTTCCTTCCCTCCAACCTTTCTCCGGCGAACTTCTTCAACCATCTCAAAATCTATTGACCCAAAAGCTAAAGTCAGTTGACTAGCGTTTAGCTAATGTGATTTAGTTATGAGCACCATCGACTATACGACAGTCAGGGGTGCGCCAACATTGTTCATATTCTTTCTCCCATACATTCTTCCTCCTTCCCCGCGACCTACCCAGACCTAACCGCCTATCTCCACCCCCTGTGGTCGGCGGTTGTCGCCGCCTCACTGCCCCGTCCTCCGCTCGACCTCACCCCATTGCCGTGCTGGTCATCGCCCCGACCATCCACTGCTCTAGTCCCGTCCCGATGAACAACCCCTTGCACCACCCTCACCCCTCAATTAAGTTTCTTCCTCGCCTCCATCTGACAAAACAACCCCTTGCGGTCACTGTCGCTCCTCTCCTTGCCCCTGCCTTCAGCCTTGTGCTATGTGGAATCGACCGACACATGAAATTTTTTGAGGCGCCTGACAAATAGCAAAACCGCGCAAATAAACATTTAACGGAGGAAAATAGACCATGCATGGTTTCTTATGAGCACTTTATTAAGTGACAAAACAACACTCACTCTCCAAAGTCCAAATCAAAAGGTAATCTGAAGCTGGTTAATTTGAAGCTGGACAAACATAAGCAAGATGCAGTTACGTGTTGATATATGGATCAAATTCGTGCGGAGCCAACATTTTCTCTCTATCTTGTGCCAGGTCGTACTTCCAGCTAAATTTCCCGTCGACGCTGTCCACGTACTCCCGTCCCTCGGCGGCGGCGCGCCGGCGCTTGGCCACCCGGTCGATGACCCGCTCGAGGGCGACGTCGAACGCGTCCTTGAACGTCACGCCCTTCGCCGCCGGGTCCCGGTACAGCACGGTGGGGATGAGCCGGATGACCCGCTCCCGCATCCGCGCCACCTTCGCCGCCGGTATCCTGCTCAGCACCTCCTCGATGCTGGCGTTCCGCTCCACCACGTCGCCGTGCGGGATGAACACCGAGTAGCTCCGGTGGTCCCTGGGCAGGTGCCAGATGTACTGGAGGTAGGCGGAGACCGGGTGGAAGAAGACCGGGATGCAGCCGGCGAGGATGGTGTCGAAGGTGGACTTGCGCGTGTACCCGTCGCCGCGCGGCTGCACGCAGAACTCGGCGCTCTCCAGCAGCCGCATGGCGCGGCCCGGCGCGTAGTGCCCCGGCGCCGGCACGCCCAGCAGCGCGCACCGGCTCGACCTGCCGCACTGCTCCATGATCTGGGCGCGCACCGTGCGCTGGCTGCCGTCGCGGGCCCCGCCGGCGAAGCCCCAGAGAAACGGGCGGTCCATCTCGTACACGCGGTCCTGCCAGCCGACCACCTCGGCGTCGGACGACGGGTGGAAGTGCGACGGGAACGGCACGGCGAAGTCGTTGCCGTGCCATGGGCTGGCCTCGGTGGTGAGGAACGTGGCGTTGAGGATGGCCGGGAAGGTCATGAGCGCATTGCCCCAGCCGACGGCGTCGGGGCTGACGATGAAGTCCCACGTGCCCCGCCCGGAGACCAGGAAGTGGTCGCGCCCGCCCATGGCGCGCCACTCTGGCCGCTGCGCCAGCCAGTCCACCACGTCCCGCGACAGGGCGTCCCGCGCTGCCAGGTCTTTGCTCCCCAGGTGCATCGCCGAGTCGAGACCGGCGTAGAACGGGACGTACACCACGGCGGCCGCCGCGGGGTCGGCCGTGAGGCACTCGTGCCGCCGCATCCGGGCGTGGAAGATCAGGCCGAGCATGTACTGGTCGGTGTCGTAGGCCCCGGTCTCCGGCAGCGACCCGCTCTCGCCGCCGCCCGTGATCTGCGGGCCGAACCCGTCGTTTGCCACGTCCTTGCACACGTCGGTGGAGCCCGAGACCCGGCGGCACTCGCGGACGAGGTCGGCGTTGAACCGCGGCGGCAGGTCGTACATGTACACGTACCGGCCGGCGCAGGGGTCGCGGCGGAGGAAGCGGGGCACGGAGAAGAAGGCCGCCGGCTTGAGCTGGAGCACGGCGGGCGCCGCCACCGCCGCGCTGACCGACTGTTGCATGCTGGTGGAGAAGTGGTGGTAGAATACCAGCCCCCAGAAGACGACGTAGAGGAGCGCGAGGTAGAAGAGCCGGGACGGCCGCCGTGCGCCCCTCTCGGGGTTCTGCTTGCCGCTGCCGTCGTCGGCGGCGTACTGCTTGCCATCGTCGTCGGCCGCGGCGTCCAGATCTCGCTGCAGGCTCCGCGAGAAGGGCTTCATCGGTGGCGCTGCCGTGCTGGTGCTGCTCCAGTGAGTGTCAGTGTGTGCGAGCAGTAAGTGTCGGCAGGTACGGTGCAATATAATTTCATTAGGGCATCCATTGAGGTTAGTCGTATTGATCGTCGAGTTGACTTCATTAATGGCACTGCACAGCACTGAGAACGCCAAAAAAATTTCTCCTGAGTAGATCCTTCGAGCAGCTTTGGATCGCGCGCGCCTATACGCGGCCACGTATTAATTAAGGTTAATTACTACTACCTCCGTCCCGGTGTATAAGTCATTCGCGTAGTTCTAGGTCGATAATTTAACTATCTAAATATGTATTATATGTGACAAAAAATATATATTTAGAAACTACATCCGTGTGAAAATCTAGTGGTATACTTTTCATGACATATAACACATATTTAATTCCTCAAATCGATGACCTAGAACTACGCGAATGACTTATACACCCGGACGGAGGGAGTAATTAACCTGCGGCGAGATGCCGGAGACTTGGCCATCTTGGAACCGTGGAGCAGCTTTGGATCCCGGCGTGTTTACACTTTCTTCCACGTTTCTCAGGCTCACCGACGCGTGTACCTTATTGTAGAAGGACGATGCAACTCATTGTAGTTCATGGAGTCGGTTACAATATATACACAGGATGTCTTACGTGACAAGGAAACTAATCCTATCATATCTCTAGAAGTCAGCTATACAAGGCTAGAGAAGATAGGAATAGCAATACAAGATATGTCACGTTCAACACCCCCCGCATCCTACCATATCTCTAGAAGCGTCGGCGTCGGCGATGCAAAGACTGTAATGGAACTCCTGGAATGCAGCGGTTGGAAGCCCCTTGGTCATAATATCGGCAAACTGCTGGGTGGTCGGTACATGAAGAACACGAAGCTGACCCAACTGAACCTTTTCACGGACGAAGTGAACATCAAGTTCAATGTGCTTGGTGCGCTTGTGCTGCACCGGATTGGCCATGAGATAGGTGGCCGAAACATTATCACAAAAAACCACCATAGCTTTCGGGATGGAAACCTGAAGTTCACCAAGTAGTTGACGGATCCAACATGTCTCGGCAACAACGTTGGCAACAGCATGGTACTCGGCCTCGGCACTCGAGCGGGAGACGGTGGGCTGCCGCTTAGAGGACCATGAGATGAGAGAGTCACCGAAGAATACACAATATCCCGATGTGGATCTACGAGTGTTAGGACAGCCAGCTCATTCCGCATCAGTGTAAGCAAACAGCTCGGTCGAGGCGGAGGCGCGAAGACGAAGTCCAAACGTCGGTGTGCCGCGAATGTACCGAAGAATGCGCTTGACCAGAGACCAGTGAACATCACGGGGCGAGTGCATATGCAAGAAAACCTGCTGCACCGCAAACTGAATGTCGGGTCTGATGAGCGTGAGGTATTGAAAAGCACCAACAATACTACGGCAGAGAGCGACATCAGTGGCAGGTTGCCCGGCAGTGGCAGAGAGCTTCGGCTTGGCCTCGGCAGGAGTAGCAGCAAGCTTGCAGTTGGTCATACCAGCACGATCCAATAGATCAAGAGCATACTGTACTTGATGAAGAAAAAAATCCGCAGGCATCACGTCGCACATTAATGCCGAGGAAGAAGTGCAATGCGCCCAAGTCCTTCAGTCGAAACTCAGAACCAAGACGGCCAATGATGTCGCGAAGTAGCTCCGCGCGAGAGGCGGTGATGACAATATCATCAATATACAGAAGAAGCACGGCGACACGATCAGCTCGATGAAGCACAATAGCGATGTGTCGGAGGTGGTGCTACGAAATGATACGTCTCCAACGTATCTATAATTTATGAAGTATTCATGCCATGTTTATAATATTTCCGCATGATTTTGGTATGATTTGATTAGAACTAACCGGACTGACGCTGTTTTCAGCAGAGCTACCTTGGTGTTGTTTTTGTGCAGAAATAAAAATTCTCGAAATGCGCTGAAAATCAACGGAGATTTTTTTGGGAAAATATAAAAAATACTGGAACAAAAATCTACCGGAGGGGAGTCCCGTGGGCTCCACGAGGGTGGGGGGTGCGCCCACCTCTTGGGGCGCGCCCCTGTGCCTCGTGGACTCCCCGTGGGGCCTCCTGACTTGTCCTCGACGCCAACCTCTCCTATAAATGCCCAAACCTCCAGAAATTAACCTAGATCGGGAGTTCCGCCGCCGCAAGCCTCCGTAGCCATGAGAAATCAATCTAGGCCCTCTCTGGCACCCTGCCGGAGGGAGCCATCATCACCGGAGGCCATGGGGAAGGATCTCGGAGGGGCCATCATCGCCATGAAGGCCAAGGACCAGAGGGGGAACCTCTCCCCATCCAGGAGGAGGCCCATGGAGGAGGAAGCACAAGGGGGGAACCTCTCCTCCTCTATCTCGGTGGCACCGGAGTGCCATCGGGAGGGGAATCATCGGCACGGTGATCGTCTTCATCCACATCACCATCATCAACACCATCCTCATCTCTTTTACGCGGTCCACTCTCCCGCACCCCGCTGTAATCCCTACTTGAACATGGTGCTTTATGCCACATATTATGATCCAATGATGTGTTGCCATCCTATGATGTTTTGAGTAGATATCTTTTATCTCTGGGTTGATTGATAATCTGGATTGTTATGAGTTGTATGTTTTATTTTGGTGTTGTCCTATTGTGCCCTCCGTGTCGCGCAAGCGTGAGGGATTCCCGCTGTAGGGTGTTGCAATATGTCCATGGTTTACTTATTGTCTGTGTTGCTTGAGTGACAGAAGTATAAATACGGATAAGTGGGTCACGGGGTATGGGAATAAAGGGGACTTGATATGTTAATGCTATGGTTGGGCTTTACCTTAATGATCTTTAGTAGTTGCGGATGCTTGCTAGAGTTCCAATCATAAGTGCATATGATCCAAGAAGAGAAAGTATGTTAGCTTATGCCTCTCCCTCATATGAAATTGCAATAGTGATTACAGGTCTTGTTAACAATTTCCTAGGATAATTCCGCACACCGACCCATCATTATTCCACACTTCCTATTTATAATATTTAGTAACATGTTCTAACTTTATGATAACAACACCTACTTTTATATTTTAGCTCTCCGATATCATACACAGTTATCCTCCTCATACCCACAACATAGTTTTATTTCTCGTTTCTAGTTGGAAGCAAACATTCGGTGTACATAGAGTCACATCAGTAGAAGATAGGACTTGAGAGAATATTGATCTTGCCTTTAGCTCCTTGTGGATTCGACACTCAATACTTATCACTTCTACCTTTGGGAATTGCTACGATGATTCCCTGCACCTGGGGATTATCCCGAAACCCAAGAGCGGTGAGGAAGGCTGCTATGCATTGATACCAAGCACGAGGCGCCTGTTTCAGACCATATAGAGACCGGGATAGCAAGCAGACATCATCAGACCGAGTGGGATCAACAAAACTGGTAGGCTGCTGATAGAGAACACGCTCCTGGAGATGACCATAAAGAAAAGCGTTGCTGATGTCGAGCTGATGAACAGGCCAGTGACGAGAGGCAGCAAGCTGAAGAACAACACGAATCATGGTGGTTTTGATGACCGGGGAGAAGGTCTCCCAAAAGTCAACACCGGCACGTTGTGCGAAACCACGAACAACCCAGCGAGCCTTGTACCTGTCCAAAGAGCCATCCGGAAGAAACTTATGCCAAAATACTCACTTGCCGGTGATGATGTTAGCACCAGGAGGACGGGGGGCCAACGTCCAAGTCCGGTTGGCGACGAGAGCATCATACTCAGACCGCATAGCTGCAAGCCAATGCGGATCACTCAATGTAGAGCGCATCGAGCGCGGTACGGGAGAGATGACCGTGACGCTGAGATTATGATAGCGAGGTTCGGTTGATGGATCCCATCTTTTGCGCGCGTCACCATAGAGTGATGAGGTGGAGGAGGCGGGGGCCGAGCCTGACGTCGATGAGGAGCCGCAACCTCTGGCGAGGACGGGGCCGCCTGAGCGGGCGTCGAGATAGCGGTCGAGGCCGGAGACGAGTCCGCTGATGACTGCGTCACGACCGCGGGCAAGGCCGCAGGTGGCGAGGGCGGCGAAGAAGCCGCGGACGGGTCCGCGGGTGGAACCACAGGAGGGGCCGCAGGAAACGACGACAGTGCCGCGGGCGAGGCCGCATGTGGCGATGACAACGCGGCGACGGGCGACGACGCAACTAGTGTTGGGGCGGGCAGAGCCGCAGCCAATGGGGGCGGGGTCGCGGCGGAAGAGGAGGCTGAAGACCCAGCCGAGAGACCTCCTGAGGCTGGGGAGGGAGGTGGCAGCAGGCCAGCAGATGTTGGCGCTGAAACCTGCCAAGGCGAGGCCGGCTCCGCCTGAGCCGGCGAGGGAGGTGCCACCGAGAGGCCCGAAGGGCCCGCTGAAGGGGCATGCTGAAAGGGCTAGTATCGACTAGAGGGGGGGGGGGGTGAATAGGCGATTTTATGAGAGTCTTCAAAACATGGGAGTTTCTAAGACAAACAATAGAAACAACACTATTCGTATGCAGCGGAAGGTAGACTACACTAGACAAGCCATAGTCAAGTATTCAATGAAGTGAAAGCACGAAGACTAATATCAGTTAGGTAGTAAAGATCAGGATGGAAGATAGTATGAAGCCAATCAGAACAGGTAGTCACATAGTGAAGTCAAACAGATAATGCAAGCAAGCAATGACTTCACAAGGACAAACTGTAAGTAGAGAGAAGTGAGAGATAGAACCAGTAGCTTCAGGAGGACAAGGATTTGTTCGACCAGTTCCAGTTGCTGTGACAACTGTACGTCTGGTTAGGGAGGCTGAGATTCAACTCAGAAGACCGCGTCTTCACCTTATTCCCCTTGAGCTAAGGACACCTAGTCCCTGCCCAATCACTCTGGTAAGTCTTCAAGGTAGACTTCCAAACCTTCACAAACTTCGTTCACCGGCAATCCACAATGGCTCTTGGATGCTCAGAACGCGATGCCTAACTGGCTGGAGGATTCACAATCCTTAAGTGTAACAAGTCTTCAGATCACGCGGACAGAAAGATTTTAGTGATGCCAAACACTCTTTGGGCTCTGGGTGGTTTGGGCTTTGTCCTCGCAAGGATTCTCTCTCGAAAGCTTCGGCGGTGGGTTGCTCTCAAACGACAAAAGCCGTGTACTAACTCTGAGCAGCCACCAATTTATGGTGTAGAGGGTGGGCTATTTATAGCCACTGGTCAACCCGACCTGATTTGTTCGAAATGACCCTGGGTCACTAAGGAACTGACACGTGTCACAACAGTCAGATTTCAAACACACGCGGCAGCTTGACTTGGGCTACAAGTAAAGCTGGCTTATCCGACTCTGGATAAGATTTGCACTCATTGTCTTCGCTCGAAGACATAGGATTTGGTTGAGCATCACTTCAGTCATTCTGACTTTGTTCACTTGGACCCTACTTAATAGTGCGGTGGTTCCTATGACTCATCAAAGAAGAAAAGGAAACAACGAAACAACTAAGTCTTCGCGCTCCATAGTCTTCACTCAATGTCTTCTCGTGTCATAGTCTTCAACGTGAATAGCTTCACATACCACCATTGTCTTCAATGTCTTCACACATTTTTAAGGGTCATCTTCGGTAGGTAAACCGAATCAATGCGGGACTACTACCTGTGTTATCCTGCAATTCTCACAAACACATTAGTCCCTCAACCAGGTTTGTCGTCAATACTCCAGAACCAACTAGGGGTGACACTAGATGCACTTACAATCTCCCCCTTTTTGGTGATTGATGACAAACTAGTTGAAGTTTTCAACGGGTATAAAAGTATGTGAAATTGTAAAGGATTAAGATATTGGCTTCATAGGTGGCAAACATGCTCCCCCTGAAGATGTGCATATAACTGTTTTGCATTGGAATGCAAATGCACATGGCAGGTTGTACTTGTGGAGATCCTCTTCACCATATGAAGACAATACATCATGCATGAACAGATACACAAGAATAATGACATGCATAATGAAAAATGGACGTCTGCAAAATGACTTCATGCGGGGTTTATCATCGCACATGCGGAATTTATCATCGCATCACAGAATAGCTGAAAAAGTAGCAGACGACCATCAAGTTTAAGTGTTACAACTCAAAGAACCAAGTGTGTCAAAAAAAACTAGAGTCGTAAACACGAGGCAAAAGTATAGCAACCACCCTTATGGACCCGCTTGAAGACTATCAACATATGCTTCCCCCCCTTTTGTCAGTAAGGACCAAAAAGGTTTGAAGACATATTCGCTACTCGTTCCCATGAGGAGTAGGTGAAGCAGAAGGGTCGTCGTTGAGGTTTGGTGGTGCAGAGGAACTTGGTGCAGTGTCGATACGTGCCGAAGGTGGCGGTGGTGAAGTAGCATCATCGGCGTCATCAAGGAGTACACGGCGAGTGTTCTGAATCTTCAAGAGACAGGGTTCAACGCAAGACAACATTCCTTGGAGGATTGGAGTCGAACTTGAACCTCTCGGTGAAGCCATCGTCTTGAAGATCAGCTTCAGCACTAAGCAAGGTCAGACTCTTCCAGGACCTCCGACAAGTTTCATGAGTGACAAAGGCATTCTTGGTGGCAAGGTTGCGAATGCGATTGACATCCACCAAGAGGCTTTGCATTTGACGCTTGATCCAATAATGATGCTTGTCATGTTTCTGATGCAAGGCTACGAGAAGCTCTCGGTCATTGAGCACACGAGATTGCTTCCGAGGCCTTGGAGCAATAGTGCTTTCTGTGGCTTTAGTGCATGCACGGCGAGTGTTGCCGGCCAGAGGATAAACACGAGAAGCAACCAAAACACCTTCAACATGCTGGGAAAAGCTCTAACGATCTGCATTGTGAAGATATAGTGCTTCCTTGGCAGGCTCTGGGTAAATCACTTCAATGGACATATCAACCTCTGGTAGAAATATGAGATGGTTGCGTGCAGAGGGCTGATAGTCAATGGCAGAGTGAAGCTTGGTCAGACGCATAATCCAAGGAGCATAAAACTTCAGACCAAATATGTCTGATCCAGATGCAGCAAATTGGCGAATGAAGAAATCCTGAGCATTGAAGCTTTTGTCATTGAGAATATAGAAGACCAATGTCTTCATTGCACCTTCAAGCTTTGCTGAGGAGGAATGCCCTTTGATGGGCCATAGAGTTTGCGTAATGATGTGATAGATGGTGCGGGGCAGATACTCTAGGTCTTCAACAAAGAATTCCTTGGGATATTCGGCATCCTGGGGCAATGGCTTCATCATACTTAGCATTTGGCTCATGTTGGGCTCTGGCTTCTGAAAGATGCTCTCCAATGCATCGCAGTGAAGCTGACAACCAGGTTCATACAGTTCGCCTGGAGTGGACAGGCCGGTAAGCTCAATGAGATCAAAGGCTTTGGCTTCATGATGGACATTGCTTGTCATCCACTCAAGGATCCATGTCGTTGGATCCCTGTTGTAGCCGCGAATGTGGAGAGTTGCATAAAATTGTAGCAGAAATTCTTCATTCCAATGCTCCTTATCAGTGACAAACTGGAGCAGGCCTGCATCTCGTAAACAGTCAAGTGCTTCTTCTAAGCAGGGTAGGCCAGCAATGGCTTCAGAATCATGGTTCTTGGTGTTGTCGAAGAAGGTGTTGTGTGCAATGAAGCCGTTGACATTGAATGAGCCTGGTGCTGATGCAGTACCTGGAAACCATGGCAATCTGGGCTTTGGCTTCTGAACCTATGGCCTGTGCTCCACATGATAATCAAATTGAGGTCCGGGAGCAGGCGGAGGAACCATAATTGGCCATCTCACTATGACCAGCTCGCCTTGATAGAATGCTTGCTCAATGGTATGAGGCCTTGGAGGCGGGACAGGAGCAGAGGCATTGGCAGTGGTGTCAGGCTGCACATTAGTGGCAGGTGCATCATTGGCTTCATCCATAGTGTTGACTGTAGGCGCCACATTATCTACAGCCATGACAACATTATTGGCTTCAGTAGTGTTGTTGGTGGCCGCCTCAGGATTCTCAACCTCCACTTGAGTAGCTGGAGGGTCGGGCACAGACACGTTCTCCTCGAGAACAACTTCTTGGGTGGTAGTAGGAGTAGCAACACGCTCTTCTTCTCCTTGTCTTTCATCGTCTGATGCAGCCGGATTGTCTTCAGCAGCATTAGCTTCAGACACTGGATTTGTCACAAAAGGATTATCTTCAGGGAACACTTGACGTGCCACTGAGCTGGACTGGTTTGAGTCTTCTTCTGTGATGGTAGTTGTCGGTGTCAAAACCGGCGGACCTCGGGTAGGGGGTCCCGAACTGTGCGTCTAGGCGGATGGTAATAGGAGACAAGGGACACGATGTTTTTACCCAGGTTCGGGCCCTCTCGGTGGAGGTAAAACCCTACTCCTGCTTGATTAATATTGATGATATGGGTAGTACAAGAGTGGATCTACCATGAGATCGGAGAGGCGAAACCCTAGAAGCTAGCCTATGGTATGATTGTTGTTCGTCCGACGGACTAAAACTCTCCGGTTTATATAGACACTGGAGAGGGCTAGGGTTACACAGAGTCGGTTACAATGGGAGGAGATCTTCATATCGTATCGCCAAGCTTGCCTTCTACGCCAAGGAAAGTCCCATCCGGACACGGGACGACGTCTGCAATCTTGTATCTTCATAGTCCGGGAGTCCGGCCATCTGGACACCCCCTAATCCAGGACTCCCTCAGTAGCCCCTGAACCAGGCTTCAATGACGATGAGTCCGGCGCGCAAATTGTCTTCGGCATTGCAAGGCGCCTCCTCCGAATACTTCATAAAAGATGTTTGAACACAAGGATAGTGTCCGTCTCTGCAAAATAAGTTTCACATAACACCGTAGAGAGAATAATATCCGCACCAATCTAATCTGCCGACGTATTCTGCAGCGTGACATCACGCCACGGCCAAGTCTTTACTCGAATCATTTTATTGTTCCGCCTCAGCGCGTTTAGCGAGGCAGTTCCCTTGGCACGTCTTGTCAAAGCAAAGATCGTGTCCCCTTATTGCGGGATTCTCATCAATACGGGCGTGGGTAACCCAACCGTGCCTTTGGTATAACTCCCTAATTGAAAGCGAGTCCCAAACGGTTACGGGGAGGGCTCTTGGTATTCAACTCCTTTATAAAGAGACCAAGGCTCGATTCCTTTCTTTTCAATCCAATCGAATCCGCCCCTCGCTTCGAGTTCCAACACCCAAAGCTCTAGTTTTAGGCGCTTCGGACCTTCGACGATGTCCGGCTCCGACCTCCAAGGCCGGCGGATGCTTTCCTCCGTTACGGAAGAAGATGTGCGAAAGCTGAGAGATGCGAGGTACCTAACTGGCGAAATCTCGCATAGGCTGCCTGCTCAAGGGAAGACCATTCCCACTCCCCAGCCTGGTGAGAGCGTGGTGTTTACATCTCACTTTCTTCGGGGGCTAGGCTTCCCGATTGATCCCTTCGTGAGGGGGCTTATGTTTTATTACGGGCTGGAATTCCACGACTTAGCTCCGGAGTCCATCCTCCAAATCTCATCATTCATTGTCGTGTGTGAGGCCTTCCTCCATGTTACTCCTCACTTCGGATTGTGGCTTAGAACCTTCAAGGTGGAACCGAAGATGATCGAGGGGCAGCATGCTGAGTGCGGAGGAGCTATCATAAGCAAAATGGCCGACGCTCCATGGCCCGAGGGCTCTTTCCAAGGGGAGTTCGGCTTATGGCAACGGGACTGGTTTTACATCATAGCCCCCAGGGGCACCACATGGGTGGCACCACCTGCTTTTTTCTCGGGTCCCCCACCACGGCGAGTGTCATGGTTCAATGAAGGGCTTATCTGGGGGCCGTCCAAAGACTTGCCCCTACTGTAGGACCGCATTCGATATCTCCTAGAAAGAGATATTAACTTGACCATAGTGGCGCAAGTTATGCTGATTCGCCGCATGCTGCCCTGCAAACGTCGCCCCCTCTGCCTGTGGGAATTTAATCCGGAGGGACCGTGAGTCCTCCAACATTTTATGGGCGCGACACCCATGGAGATGTACAAATTGTTCTTCAGATCACAAGCAAGGTGTCCGGACTTGTCCGAGGACGCAGGTCTGAGCTGCAATCGCCCGGACGCTCAGGTAAGTAGCCCCGTATTTGGACACGCCATCCGTATTTTCATCATAAAATTGCCTTTTAACAGAGCTATCTTTTGAACAGGAGTGGACAACGAAGGCAAAGCTTATCAGGTGTCCAGCCCCCCTGCCCGAGACCGTGCCGGATCCCGTGTTAACCAGGATGCTGGAGATTATACTTTCGGCGGAGGGCTAAGAGGGGAACCAAGGAGCTACCGCCTCCGTGAAGGAAGCTGTTAGGAGGGGAGGAATCAAGAATTCCCCCGACCTGGGAAAGAAAAGGACTGCCTCTAAAGATCTGGAGGGGATGACCTCGAAACGGGGGAAGAAATCTTCGTCAGAGGATCCGGCGCCGGAGAATGCCCCGGCCGCATTGCGCCCTCAAGGGGATCAGCTCTCCTCTGAGTCGTAAGTAAAGAGAGGGGTTCAAAAATGAGTGGCATCTCTGTTTCATTTCTAAGGAAGATAACTGAAATATTACCTTGCAGTTCGGATCTCAACCCTTCTCAGCAGAGCTCGTCTTCAGGGGATCTTCGTCCGGAGATGATGGAGAGCGAAACGCCTCCCCTAGCTGCACCGTATTACGAGGCAGGCGACCCCGAGGTGTCATCCCGGAGGGTTTTCCCAAGTCCGGACCCTGAAAAAGGTCGTCAGGCTAGTCCGGCACCCTCTGGTGCGCGGTTGGAGGGGTTGAGGGATCTGCTCGGGCGAGCGTCCATCTCAGAAGAACACCGTATGTTGATGAACATGGTGATAGGAAGGATTTCATCCGCGGAAGGCAGATTGTACGAGGCCGCTAGGAGTTTACTGACAGGCTTTGAGGTACATGGAAAGGTGTACCTTTTGGTAGAGCCGCATATATAAAATGCGCCCTGTATAAATAGTAGCCCCTGAGACTCTGTGTGTCGTCAAAAAGTGATGGCGCACAGAGGATCATAACCCCAGGTGTAAAGTGTCACCTTTTTATGAAGGTGGCGAGGTGTTCGGTGGCTAGCCGGACTGATGAATCTGCCGAGCTAAAGCGGCAACTTGATGTGGCGGATGTCGACACCGTGCTTGTAAATAAGCGGCTGGACGAGGCACAAGGTATGCTCCACAGTCATTTGATAAGAGGAGTTCGATGCTCGTGCCTTATAATATATGTGCTTAATGTAGATGGTGCTGCTGCCATGGAGAATATTCGGGCGGAACTTGCCCGAGCCAAGGAGCAAGCAAGGAAAAGTGATGCGGTTGCCGTTAAGGCGGCTGAAGAGCTGAAAGCCGAACAGGCTGCTCACTGCCAGAGCAAGAAAGTAATAGCCGAGATGGCTATACAATTGAAGGATGCTGCCGACCGCTGTAAATTTCTTGAACAAGGAGAAGGGGCGGCTCAGAAGGACCTTGAGAAGATCACTGCCGAGGCCAAGGATACTCGCTCTGCCATGAGAGCTATGAAGGAGGAGCTGCGTCAGGCCGGAGATATTACGGCTGGAAAGCCCTATATGCTGCGGATGAAGTTCGGGGATCCTAAGTATGCTCCGTTAGACCGGCAGTGGAGTGCGGAAAACACATATCTGGATTTGGCAGCGAGTGCGGCAGACGCAACCGAACACTTCCGAGGTCGAGGTGACCATAAATTGGAAGAACTTTTTTGGTCGCAGTTCCACAATCCAGAACGCCCACTTTCGGTATCCGACCGTTTGGCCGCCTGGGCGGAGCTGAACAAGTTATCCGGACTCGCCATGAAGTATGTTGCGAGTCGTTTGTGGCTGGGAGAGCCAGAGCCGAAGAGTTATTTTAGCTTTGTGCAACAGTTCCTTGGTTCGGTGCCGCATGTTGATGCAATGAAGAGGTCGGCGTGCATAGAGGTTGCACAAATGGCTCTTGCCCGTGTCAAGACATATTGGGTGGATATGAAGGCCAGTATTGTTGCATCCCGGGATTCGGACGAAAGCCGAGTACCTGCCAAGCACTACTTTGAGGAAGTTCTTCCGGGCGCTTGTTTAATAGAAGCGCAGTGCTCGAAGGATGTTGTGTTCGAATAGCATGTGCTACTGTAAAAGGAATATTTTGATAGAATATAAAAGCTTTTTATACTTGTGCTTGCAAGAATTATAATACCTCCTGTGCGGCCGTTAATGTATATGTTTATATAACCTGAAAGATGGCAGTCGTTGGCTTCAACCCCCACGCATATAATGCGGGGGTGTTCACAAAAAGGCGCCTTTTCACACTTAATCCAACGTCTTGGTCCTACAAAGGAGGTGATGGCGCGGCGAACTAGGCAACCGGACTATAATGCTTTATCACTTTCACTTAGCCATAGGAGGCACCGCGCTCGCCCGAATTCGGGGCGTGTGTGTGCCTGACCGGGAAGCGGCCCTTCATTAATGCGGAGGAATCCTAAAGATTCCGAGAGTCATCGAGTGGTTGACCAGTCTCTCGCTATATCATGATAGTCAGTTTTCGGCTTTCTCTACTGAGGCGCTCGCCTGGCCGAACCGGGGCACAATCGTAGTAGTTCTCCTGGTGCCACGTTAGCGGATATAACGGAACGTAAGGTAGCAAAACACAGGAGCCGGGCAAACCCAACATTTGACCAAAGACATGATTCGGAGCTGATGCATATAAGGCCAAACTCGCGACGCCGAACACTCCCTAAGGTATTTGGTCTTTATGAAGACGGGCTGAACCGAAGCCCTTGGTCAAAAAGCCCCTGGTGTCCAGGTACGTGCAAAATTCTGGCATGGCCACATGCCAAGACGCCAGCCTCCTCCTCGGTTATAGCGAAAAGCGGGGGATGTTGTCAACAAGAGACAGTAAAAAAGGTTTACGCAGGGTCTTAATGTCAGGACCCCGACTCAATGTCACATCGATCTAGCCTGTAACACCTCATATCACTTTGCGGCCTCACGCACGGTATCCCCACGGGTGTCGCCTTACCTTTGCCCGGGACCGTTTGCGCCTTTTGGCTCACGTATATGATAGTGTCGCTAGCATCCATATGATAAGGAGCCTGGGCTGACATGACTAGTCGTAAACCCAAAGTGGCACAGACTTACAGGGACATGCATCCATGACCCAGCATCGAACGTGTCAGTCAACAGCAAGTGAGTCCGGGCTGTAGCACTAGGCTAGCAGGACTCCGGTAAACCGGGCTGTAGCGGGCTAACAGGACTCCGGTACTCAACGCGTGACATTTCCCCGAAGGGACAGACACAGGAACGAAGAAGGACACATGCCGGCCAGACTAAGTGTTCCGGAGAAGTAGCAAGCTACCATGGCTCAGTGGAAACACTAGGAGACATTTCCCGGTAAGAGAGGCTACTAAAGATAAACAACTAGATAGTCAGATCCCACACATACCAAGCATTTCAATCATACACACAATATGGTCGATATGTGCAAATACAACAAGGCATCACAACATGACTCTACAACACAAGTACTTTATTTAAAGGCTCAGAGAGCCATACATAGCATACACACAGGTACGGGCCACACGACCCACAATCAAGTCATACAAGCATACAAGCCAACAACGAAAGTAACTTGTCTGGGTACAGACAACTAGTAAAATAAAAGAGGCTTGGGTAAGCCTAACTATACTACATGGTCCTTCACGAGCTCAGGATCACCACCTGGGCCTTAGTCTACTCATCGATGTCAACGTCTACGAAGAACCCGTCAGAAGGGGTTGTAGCATCTTCTGAAAAATGTAAATTAAAGCAACATGAGTACAAAGGTACTCAGCAAGACTTACATCAGATCCTACATACATGCACATTGTCAAGAAGGGTTGGTGGAGTTATTGCAGCAAGCCAGCTTTGACTCTTGGCTAAGCTATCCTACGAGACTCCAACTTGAAATAGTTTTGCGCACATGAGTCCGCTACTCACCACTTCAATACACTACCGAGGATCCACCTCCGTCTTCCTACGGAAGACCCATCCTCGGCACTCACGCTTATTTTGAGGCTTTTAGTAGTTTCCGGTTTACTTGTCTATGAACTGTATAGGCAACCAAGTAGTCCTTTACCGCGGACGCGGCTATTCGAATAGATTATGTTAACCCTGCAGGGGTGTACTTCTTCATACACGCTCTCACCACTTACCGCCGTTTACACGACATGTACTCGGCAACCTTCAAGCGGAAGCCCAACGTGGGTGTCGGCCACGACCTGCCTAATCACCTAAGTCTCTGGTCCAGGTTTATCGCCTGTTCGGGTTCCATCCGTGAGGAGATCCGGCCGGGGTTTCGCTCACAGCCCCAAACGATGTGAACAGGGTTCCGAGACACCTAACGGGTGCCCGGTATACCCGGCCACATACCTACCGCATCACAGCCCACCCCTACGGTCAGCGCTGTCCACGGCCTCCAGTAGGCTACAAACACCAGAAACTACTTGCAACTCCTGGATAGAGGACTAGGGTGAATAAGAAGCCGAGATGGTCCATTGGTTTCGGGCCCAATGCATGGTAGTAGCTGATTCTTAAATCACATATACAGATCTCAGTGCTTAAGGACGGCTTCAATGAAACAACCCACCATGTACTCCTACATGGCCTCTCATCGATACCTTTACCAAATCATGTTCAACACATCACTCTCATACTGACACGATCATTTCACTCTAGCCCATCACCCTGATGAACCAGACCTGACACGACTCTAAGCATAGCAGGCATAGCAAGGTAGGAACAACACACACACACATGGCTCAATCAACTCCTACACATGCTAGTGGGTTTCATCTAGTTACTGTGGCAATGACAGGTCATGCAGAGGAAATGGGTTCAACTACCGCAGCACACAGCAGTTTGAAACGCGTTGTCTTAATGCAGTAAAAGAGAGCAGGAGTGAGAACATGGGTTTGTATCGATATGATCAAATGGTTAGTTGCTTGGCTGATGGGTCGGTGCACTGGTATTGTTCTTCGTTGGGGTAATCACGGTACCCCTCAGGGGTTGAACCTGCCGCAGAGAACACCGATACACAATCATCACCAAACAATATGCAACAATATGATGCATGCATGTGATATGGCAAAATGAGTGTATTGGGCTAATGCAACTAAGACCAGATGGGTTTGAATCATTTTGAACCAAAGATTCAAATTCCAAACTCACAAATGGTCCTTTAAGGTGCTTTAACTTGTTCTGCAATAAGCAGAAGGTTAGCTTCATTAAACATGCATGAAACCAGTACAGATGGATAGATTGGATTTTTCTGATCATTTTTCATATATAACACTTTGTATTTGGAGCTACGATTGATTTACTATGAATTTTTGAAGTTTAGACCATTTTTTGAAATTTATAAATCATTTGATGCGGGAAATCCCCGGATCTACCTTCTGCGCTTTGATGATCTGATCCATAAGGGTAGGTTTCGCCACCAAGGTGGAAAGGAATCCTTGAGGAACAATGTGAAGGTTAAGTTTCCGAAATTCCTCGTGGAGGAGTGGTTGACTTTGTTGCAACATCAGATTGTTGCAATACGATTTACGACTTAGCGCATCAGCCATGACGTTGGCTTTTCCCGGGGTGTAAGTTATTCCTAAGTCGAAATCTGTGATAAACTCGACCCAACGTCTTTGCCTGAGATTCAAATCCGGTTGGGTGAATATGTACTTCAGACTTTGGTGATCAGTGAAGATTTCGCAATGATTACCGAGGAGGTAATGTCGCCATGTTTTGAGTGCATGGACTACAGCTGCAAGCTGTAGATCATGAGTAGGGTAGTTTTCCTCATGTGGATGTAATTGCCGTGAAGCATAAGCAATTACGTGTCGATCTTGCATGAGAATACAACCTAGTCCTTGTCGCGAGGCGTCGCAATAGATAACAAAGTCCTTGGAGAAATCTGGTGGTACCAGTACGGGAGCAGAAGTTAGGCGTCTTTTCAGTTCCTGAAAACTGTGCTCACATTGTGGAGTCCACTCGAACTTTTTATCTTTCTTGAGGAGTTCAGTTAGAGGTTTAGCAACTTTGGAGAAATTCTCGACAAAGCGACGACAATAGCTCGCTAAGCCAAGGAAACTCCGAACTTGCTTGACCGATTCAGGTGGAGTCCAATTAAGGACGGCATGAACTCGCTCGGGATTAACAACAATACCTTTACTAGAAATTACATGTCCTAGATAGGTCACTTCTGGCAACCAAAATTCGCATTTAGAAAATTTGGCATAAAGGCGATGCTCTCGAAGTTTCTTCAACACTAGCCTTAGATATTCGGCATGTTCTTCCTCGTTCTTGGAGTAGATGAGTATATCATCTAGGTAAACCACAACGAATTTATCCAAATACTCCATGAAGATTGAATTCATTAACGGAGAAAAGGTGGCTGAGGCGTTGGTTAATCCGAAGGACATGACGGTGTACTCGTATTGGCCATAACGAGTAACAAAGGCCGTTTTAGGAATGTCCCCGTTCCTGATTTTGATTTGATGGTAGCCCAACCTCAAATCCATATTAGAGAAGATTGAGGATCCAGCGAGCTGATCGTACAGGTCGTTGATCCTGGGAAGCGGATACTTATTCTTAATTGTGACCAGGTTGACGGGTCGATAATCTACAACCATCCGGTCCGTACCATCCTTCTTCTTAACGAAGAGGACGGGGCAAGCCCATGGAGACGAACTAGGTCGGATGAAACCCTTTTTCAAGGACTCATCGAGTTGTTTCTTAAGTTCGGCTAGTTCAAATGGTGCCATCTTATAGGGTCTTCTGGAAATTGGAACAGTTCCTGGAATGAGATCTATCACGAACTCGACATCTCTGTCCGGTGGGACACCTGGCAATTCTTCTGGAAAAACATCCGGAAAGTCACGGACTACTGGGACGTCTCCGAGGTCTGGCAAAGGACTGGCGTTAAGAGAATATAGTTGTCGTTTAGCTACTCGGGTCAAGACATTGACTATCCTTCCCGAAGGGTGTGTGAGTTGAATAGTCCTAGAGAAGCAATCAATCTTGGCATGATGGGCTGACATCAAGTCCATACCCAAGATAATATTAATGTCCGAAGATTTGAGAGCTATCAAAGATGCAAGAAAAACAAGTCTGTCGACTTGAATTTCATTCCCATGGATTACGCTAGAGGTTTGCCATCTAGAACCAGGAGTGGAAATTTCCATGGTGGAAGGCATGTCACAGAATTCGGTGTTATGCAGTCGAGCATAGCTCTCGGATATGAATGAATGAGATGCTCCAGTATCGAAAAGAACAGATGCTGGGTGGCAATTAACAAGGAGCGTACCGAGAAAGATGTTGGGATCCTCTTGAGCCTCTTCCGCAGAGACACAATTCACATGGCCACGTGCAGTGGTGGCCGGCTTGGCGTAGAACACTTTTCCTGTCGGCTTGCCACGGCCAATAGCTTTTGCAGACTGGCTGGGGTTGGTCTGGGGACACTCACGCATATAGTGGCCTGATTCCCCACACTTGAAGCACGTCACGGAACTGGTGCGTGGAGGAGCATTGTTAGTTGGACCACTATAGGGCTTGGCTGGTGCATACTGTTGAGCTAGGCGAGGCGCCTGATAGGATGGCCTCGGTGTGAACCTGGGTGGCAGGGCAGTGTTAGGCACCCACACCCGGCACTTTTGTGGTCCAGCACCGGATGAGGAACCCAAGTCACGGCCATGCTTGCGTGTTGCTTCGAAATCAGTCTGACCCGTCTCAGCACTGATGGCTTTGTTCACAAGCTTGTGAAAAGAGGTGTACTCATGCAGACGGAGGTCACGGCGAAGCTCAGGACTAAGTCCCTTACGGAACCTTGCCTGCTTCTTGGCATCTGTAGAGACTTCCTCAGTTGCATATCGTGCCAGATTACCAAACTCCCTGCTGTAAGCGTCAACAGAGAGTCGACTGTGAGTGAAACTGCAGAACTCCTCACGTTTACGGTCCATGAGACCCTCCGGAATGTGATGTTCACGGAAAGCCTCGCTGAATTCAGCCCAAGTAGTGACATGGCCCGCTGGGCGCATAGCTTCATAGTTCTCCCACCAGAGACTGGCGGGGCCTTCGAGATGATATGCAGCAAAGGTGACCTTATCAGCCTCAGCTACGAGTGCAGAATGCAGTTTGTGAGTAATACTGCGAAGCCAGTCGTCGGCGTCGAGAGGCTCGACGGAGTGGTGGAAGGTGGGTGGATGTAACTTGATGAAATCACTGAGTGACACCAAGTTATTCCTCTGATGGTGTGCTGTGTTCTGTTCAATGCGCTCCAACAAACGGTTGGTCTCCCGCTTGTTTCTCTCGGCTTCCAGCATAACTTCGGCCAGAGAAGGAGGGTGAGGCAAGTTTGTTCCCCCAACTCTGCTGCCTTCGGCCTGCTCTGGGGGAGCAGGGTTGTTGCGGGTGTTGACCATCCTAGGAAAAACAAGATAATGGTTTAGTCCAGGATGATAAGATTCTGACATAGAAATGCAGAATGTAATGGGCAACTCAGAATGCAAGATGATCATCCGTATGACATGGTAGATACAGAAACTGCTTCTTTTATTCCATCGTCATACACACCATACAAGGTTTAGTACAGGACCAAACAAAGTACTACTACGGTGAAAGGAAGATTACATCTCATCGGAGGCATCCCAAGCTCCTATGCATTATTTTTCCTACACCCCCGGGAATTGCTACACACTAAGTAATATTCCACAAGTCACGCAGGATGGTGGAAATACAACTATTACAATACTAGTGGAACTACTACTAACTCAGACATCTCCGTAGTAGTTCTCATAGAAGTCTCCTCCATAGCCTGGAAGTTCAAGTGAGCATCCGGGAATAGACGGTCCTGAGGAGCCTGTGGACCATAGGGACTAGGTTGAGGTCTTGGACCAACAAACGGTGGCCTGCGGGGACCACGAGGTGGGGTGATGCCCCCCACATCACGCCAATCCATCATGTCTGGCAGAGCAGATCTAACAGGATACAAGTCTCTCATATCCATATATCCAGCTTGCACAGCCGGTGCAAACCGAGTCAAGGTGGCCCAATGATCGACACGGGTGTTGAAAAGCTCCATTCTCAAGGCCCGATTCTCTCGGTCCTTATCCTCGAGCATCTCGGCAGTGGTGCGAGTTAGTGAGTCCTCCTGACTGGAGTCAGCATAGATAGCCCGGAGATACCCGTGCGCTCCAGGGAGTGAAGCTGGCATATACCGGAAGTCGGTGTTGTGAAGCAGGCCAGTCCTGACTCGCATGATGGTCATCATAGAATAGGCCGCATCTTGCACGGCCATCTCAATAGTAACCCCGAGTCCATAGGAACAGTGGAGGTGCTCGGTAGAACCAGGATAAGAGGGAAATATCCTGACAGTGCAGAGATACTGGCTTTGATTAAAGTCTCGAAACTGCTCTTCGACCGTGTATTCGGGATACCAACGGTAACCCGTCTCGATCATTACCCGGACTAACATAGCCGTATGACCGGTCACACCAATGCATCGGGTCAGGCGATCCACTTGGTTTTGATCACGAGTGGCCATCTGAAAGCACAACCATAATGCAAGGCATTAGAACTTCCAGCAGAATTTGGATAGCATAACGGCTGTAATTGCTCAAAAAGGATTTTGAGACATTTAGCAAGAATTGCATAGACACTCAACAATATCATATCAAGGTTCTGGGTCCAACTTAACAGCATAACAGGGTAGTAGAACTGAACTAGGCTTGTAACCATCAAACCTATAAGGTACTACTGATTAGTAACACATGAACCTGATAGAGAGAAGAGATCCTAATCCTTAACCCCCGGTGGAAGAATGGAATGACTCAGATCAGAATGCCAAGAGGTAAAGGAGTAAAAAGAGCCTTACGTACCATCCCACAATCAATTCCCCTACATATAACTAAAGCATTTATAGACTCAACATCGACCAGTTTGGCTTGGAGAACCTACAGGCAGTCCGGCTCTGATGCCAACGCTGTCAGGACCCCGACTCAATGTCACATCGATCTAGCCTGTAACACCTCATATCACTTTGCGGCCTCACGCACGGTATCCCCACGGGTGTCGCCTTACCTTTGCCCGGGACCGTTTGCGCCTTTTGGCTCACGTATATGATAGTGTCGCTAGCATCCATATGATAAGGAGCCCGAGCTGACATGACTAGTCGTAAACCCAAAGTGGCACAGACTTACAGGGACATGCATCCATGACCCAGCATCGAACGTGTCGGTCAACAGCAAGTGAGTCCGGGCTGTAGCACTGAGCTAGCAGGACTCCGGTAAACCGGGCTGTAGCGGGCTAACAGGACTCCGGTACTCAATGCGTGACATTTCCCCGAAGGGACAGACACAGAAACGAAGAAGGACACATGCCGGCTAGCCTAAGTGTTCCGGAGCAGTAGCAAGCTACCATGGCTCAGTGGAAACACTAGGAGACATTTCCCGGTAAGAGAGGCTACTAAAGATAAACAACTAGATAGTCAGATCCCACACATACCAAGCATTTCAATCATACACACAATATGCTCGATATGTGCAAATACAACAAGGCATCACAACATGACTCTACAACACAAGTACTTTATTTAAAGGATCAGAGAGCCATACATAGCATACACACAGGTACGGGTCACACGACCCACAATCAATTCATACAAGCATACAAGCCAACAGCAGAAGTAACTTGTCTGGGTACATACAACTAGTAAAATAAAAGAGGCTTGGGTAAGCCTAACTATACTACATGGTCCTTCACGAGCACAGGATCACCACCTGGGCCTTAGTCTACTCATCGATGTCAACGTCTATGAAGAACCCGTCGGAAGGGGTTGTAGCATCTTCTGAAAAATGTAAATTAAAGCAACATGAGTACAAAGGTACTCAGCAAGACTTACATCAGATCCTACATACATGCACATTGTCAAAAAGGGTTGGTGGAGTTATTACAGCAAGCCAGCTTTGACTCTTGGCTAAGCTATCCTACGAGACTCCAACTTGAAATAGTTTTGCGCACACGAGTCCGCTACTCACCACTACAATACACTACCGAGGATCCACCTCCGTCTTCCTACGGAAGACCCATCCTCGGCACTCACGCTTATCTTGAGGCTTTTAGTAGTTTCCGGTTTACTTGTCTATGAACTGTATAGGCAACCAAGTAGTCCTTTACCGTGGATGTGGCTATTCGAATAGATTATGTTAACCCTGCAGGGGTGTACTTCTTCATACACGCTCTCACCACTTACCGCCGTTTACACGACATGTACTCGGCAACCTTCAAGCGGAAGCCCAACGTGGGTGTCGGCCACGACCTGCCTAATCACCTAAGTCTCTAGTCTAGGTTTATCGCCTATTCGGGTTCCATCCGTGAGGAGATCCGGCCGGGGTTTCGCTCACAGCCCCAAACGATGTGAACAGGGTTCCTAGACACCTAACGGGTGCCCGGTATACCCGGCCACGTACCTACCGCATCACAGCCCACCCCTATGGTCAGCGCTGTCCATGGCCTCCAGTAGGCTACAAACACCAGAAACTACTTGCAACTCCTGGATAGAGGACTAGGTTGAATAAGAAGCCGAGAGGGTCCATTGGTTTCGGGCCCAATGCATGGTAGTAGCTGATTCCTAAATCACATATACAGATCTCAGTGCTTAAGGACGGCTTCAATGAAACAACCCACCAGGTACTCCTACATGGCCTCTCATCGATACCTTTACCAAATCGTGTTCAACACATCACTCTCATACTGACACGATCATTTCACTCTAGCCCATCACCCTAATGAACCAGACCTGACACGACTCTAAGCATAGCATGCATAGCAAGGTAGGAACAACACACACACATGGCTCAATCAACTCCTACACATGCTAGTGGGTTTCATCTAGTTACTGTGGCAATGACAGGTCATGCAGAGGAAATGGGTTCAACTACCACAGCACACAGCAGTTTGAAACGCGTTGTCTTAATGCAGTAAAAGAGAGCAGGAGTGAGAACATGGGTTTGTATCGATATGATCAAATGGTTGGTTGCTTGGCTGATGGGTCGGTGCACTGGTATTGTTCTTCGTTGGGGTAATCACGGTACTCCTCGGGGGCAGAACCTGCCGCAGAGAACACCGATATACAATCATCACCAAACAATATGCAACAATATGATGCATGCATGTGATATGACAAAATGAGTGTATTGGGCTAATGCAACTAAGACCAGATGGGTTTGAATCATTTTGAACCAAAGATTCAAATTCCAAACTCACAAATGGTCCTTTAAGGTGCTTTAACTTGTTCTGCAATAAGTAGCAGTTTAGCTTGATTAAACATGCATGAAAAACCAGTACAGATGGATAGATTGGATTTTTCTGATCATTTTTTATATATAACACTTTGTATTTGGAGCTACGGTTGATTTACTATGAATTTTTGAAGTTTAGACCATTTTCTGAAATTTATAAATCATTTTAGATTTATTTTAATTCCAGAAAAGGATTACTGCGTCAGCATGATGTCATGCTGACCTCAGCAGGTCAACAGGCCGGTCCAGGTCAAACTGACCAGTGGGTCCCGCATGTCAGTGGTCAATTATACTAACTAAATTTAGTTAAAACTAATCTGGGTTAATTAGCAGAGGGGGGCCCACTTGTCATAGACTCAGCGGAGTCAAACTGGACCTACCCTGGTCAAAGTCAAGGTCAAACATGCCGGTGAGGCCAGACGCGGCGGAGAGAGTGGTTTTGTGCATTCCGGCGACCAAATGGGCGGCGAAGAGCATCTAAGTGTAGCTGGGATCGAGCCGCAGATCTTGGTGGTGGTGGTTGAGCTCGGGGTGGCCGGAAACGTCGCCGGCGATGACTTCAGCGGTCCCCGGAGTCGGGTGAAGACGAATCTGAGGCTACGGGGCACGGCGAGGCACGTGGTGAGGTGCGTTGGGCCCCTGGGGATGTGGTGAGTGCGTTAGACATGGTGGGGTGGCCGGTGGTTAGCCGGAGACACGTCGACGACGAGCTCCGCGGCGGCGCGTGTGGGTGAGCTACGTGTGCTCGCAGTGGTGCACGAGAGCGAGAAAGGGAAGGGGGAGGAGGTAGCCAGGCTCACAACAGTCTTGAGGAAGCAGACGACGCGGTCGGGGACGAGCTAGTGCGGCAGCGACGGCGAAATGGATCTCCGGCAGTGGCGAGGTCGAACGAGGTCGATGCGGTGGCTTCAGGGCAAGCGAGCGCTCGGGGCTCAGCTTGCTCAAAGGAGCAGAGGGCGGCGAAGCTTCTGGACACGGTGGCGCGGCGCGGGGTTGACGGAGAGCGCGACTACGGCAAAGGTGCGGCGTCGGCCATGGCGCGGGAGAGCAAGGGAGAGGAGCTAGGGGGAGGAGCGGGTGTCTGCGGGGTCGGGGAGAGGTTGAAGGTTCGTTCCCCGTCAACAGCTGGACAAGGGGAGCGGCGAGGCGGCGGGCAGCTGCGTGGCATGCATGTTGTGCTCGCCATCGAGCAACTGCCTGCCTGCCTGGCCAAGCCAAGCAGCTCGCTGGAGCGGTGGCTGGGCTGGGCCGGCAGGTGGGCCTCTGGGTGGCGCCAGGTAAGACTTTCTCTTTGTTTCTGTTTTTTTATTTATTCTGTAGGTTTGTTGCATTTCTAAAAATACCTAGGCAACTCCAAAAATCACCAAACTGCACCTGGTCCTTAGTTGGAATATTTCCAGCATGGAACATTTTAGTTTGGGATTATTTGATCATTTAAATATTTTATAAATTTTAAATGCCCAAATTCAAATAGTTAGAGATTTAATCCAGTGACCTTAGAGTGACCTAGAAATCTGTGCATCACTTCTGACAGTGGTTTAGGACCAAGGCAAAGGTGATGAACATTTTAGATGGGCATTTCAGGTTCATTGCAAATATTTTTAGTAAACCCTAGTTGGATTCAGAGGGGGCTGGGGGTTCTGTCATCTCCATTACAGGTTTCTGTTAAATGGAATAGCCATGATGCAACACTCTAATGCATGAACTAGCTAGGGTGTGACAACTCACCCCCAGTCAAAAGAATCTCATCCCGAGATTTAGGTTCCTCCGGGAAGAAGGCGGGATACTCAAGTCGAAGACGATCCTCCCTTTCCCAAGTTGCTTCCTTCTCAGAATGGTGCGACCATTGAACCTTGAGAAACTTGATATTATGTCGTCGAGTGGTACGCTCGGCTTGATCGAGGATACGAATGGGGTACTCTCGATATGTGAGATTATCTTGAAGATCAAGCGTTTCATGGTCCACTCCATGGATAGGATCCGAGAAGCAACGCCTGAGTTGAGAAACGTGGAAGACATCGTGGATTCTAGAGATATGTGGAGGTAGTTCCAATTGGTAGGCAACTTCTCCTCATTTGGCAAGAATGCGAAAGGGTCCGATGTAACGGGGAGCCAATTTGCCTTTGATACCGAAACGATGGGTCCCCTTCAGAGGAGTAACCCGAAGGTAAGCCTTCTTGTCCACCTCAAAAGTCATAGCCTTATGTTTTCGGTCATATTGACTCTTTTGACGAGATTGGGCTGTTTTCAACTTTTCACGAACGATGCGAACTTGCTCTTCTGCTTCTTGGATCATATCCGGGCCAAAGAATTGTCTTTCCCCGGTTTCTGACCAATTAAGAGGCGTTCGACACCTTCGTCCATAGAGAACTTCAAAAGGGGCCTTACCCAAGCTAGATTGATAGCTGTTGTTATAAGCAAATTCGGCAAATGGAAGGCATTTCTCCCAATCCATTCCGAATGAGATAACGGAAGCTCGAAGCATGTCTTCTAGAATCTGGTTGACGCGTTCTACTTGACCACTTGATTGAGGGTGAAAGGCAGTGCTAAAGGAAAGGCGGGTTCCCATAGCATTTTGGAAACTTTCCCAAAATCGAGAGGTGAAGAGACTTCCTCGATCCTTGTTAATTTCCAGTGGAACACCATGGAGAGACACTATTCGGGAGATGTACAAGTCTGCTAGCTGACTAGCGGTTATACTCTCACGAACAGGTAAGAAATGGGCCACTTTGGAAAGACGATCGATAACGACAAAGATAGCATTATTCCCTCTCTTGGTCCTAGAAAACCGGTAATGAAGTCCATACCAATTTTGTCCCATTTCCATTCAGGAATAGCTAGGGGTTAAAGGGTGCCAGCAGGCCGTTGATGCTCTGCTTTTACACGGCGACAGACGTCGCAACTAGCAATATACTGAGCAATTTCTCTCTTCATCCTAGTCCACCAGAACCTCTAGCATAGGTCCTGATACATCTTAGTGCTACCAGGATGAATGGTGAGAGGAGATTCATGAGCTTCCTTCAGGATCAATCGCCTCAGGTTTCGCACTTTGGGAACTACTAGACGATTCCCGAAGTATACGACTCCTTGATCATTAATGGAGAAACAATTCGCAACTCCTTTCTTGATGTTTCTTTTGATGCAGGAAATCCCCGGATCTACCTTCTGCGCTTTGATGATCTGATCCATAAGGGTAGGTTTCGCCACCAAGGTGGAAAGGAATCCTTGAGGAACAATGTGAAGGTTAAGTTTCCGAAATTCCTCGTGGAGGAGTGGTTGACTTTGTTGCAACATCAGATTGTTGCAATAAGATTTACGACTTAGCGCATCAGCCATGACGTTGGCTTTTCCTGGGGTGTAAGTTATTCCTAAGTCAAAATCTGTGATCAACTCGACCCAACGTCTTTGCCTGAGATTCAAATCCGGTTGGGTGAATATGTACTTCAGACTTTGGTGATCAGTGAAGATTTCGCAATGATTACCGAGGAGGTAATGTCGCCATGTTTTGAGTGCATGGACTACAACTGCAAGCTCTAGATCATGAGTAGGGTAGTTTTCCTCATGTGGGTGTAATTGCCGTGAAGCATAAGCAATTACGTGTCGATCTTGCATGAGAATACAACCTAGTCCTTGTCGCGAGGCGTCGCAATAGATAACAAAGTCCTTGGAGAAATCTGGTGGTACCAGTACGGGAGCAGAAGTTAGGCGTCTTTTCAGTTCCTGAAAACTGTGCTCACATTGTGGAGTCCACTCGAACTTTTTATCTTTCTTGAGGAGTTCAGTTAGGGGTTTAGCAACTTTGGAGAAATTCTCGACAAAGCGACGACAATAGCTCGCTAAGCCAAGGAAACTCCGAACTTGCTTGACCGATTCAGGTGG
Source organism: Triticum timopheevii (assembly GCA_963921465.1). NCBI lineage: Eukaryota > Viridiplantae > Streptophyta > Magnoliopsida > Poales > Poaceae > Triticum > Triticum timopheevii. Next base: position 14,797,608 of record OY997266.1, on the reverse strand, counting down.
AGTCCAATTAAGGACGGCTTGAACTCGCTCGGGATTAACAGCAATACCTTTAATTACCAGAAATTACATGTCCTAGATAGGTCACTTCTGGCAACCAAAATTCGCATTTAGAAAATTTGGCATAAAGGCCATGCTCTCGAAGTTTCTTCAACACTAGCCTTAGATGTTCGACATGTTCTTCCTCGTTCTTGGAGTAGATGAGTATATCATCTAGGTAAACCACAACGAATTTATCCAAATACTCCATGAAGATTGAATTCATTAACCGAGAAAAGGTGGCTGGGGCGTTGGTTAATCCGAAGGACATGACGGTGTACTCGTATTGGCCATAACGAGTAACAAAGGCCGTTTTAGGAATGTCCCCGTTCCTGATTTTGATTTGATGGTAGTCCAACCTCAAATCCATTTTAGAGAAGACTGAGGATCCAACGAGCTGATCGTACATGTCGTTGATCCTGGGGAGCGGATACTTGTTCTTAATTGTGACCAAGTTGACGGGTCGATAATCTACAACCATCCGGTTGGGGAGACTATCATTTGAAGCACAAGAGCAAGGAGTTCATCATCAACGCACCATTTGTTACTTCTTGGAGAGTGGTGTCTCCTAGATTGGCTAGGTGTCACTTGGGAGCCTCCGACAAGATTGTGGAGTTGAACCAAGGAGTTTGTAAGGGCAAGGAGATCGCCTACTTCGCCGTACCATCCTTCTTCTTAACGAAGAGGACGGGGCAAGCCCATGGAGATGAACTAGGTCGGATGAAACCCTTTTTCAAGGACTCATCGAGTTGTTTCTTAAGTTCGGCTAGTTCAAATGGTGCCATCTTATAGGGTCTTCTAGAAATTGGAACAGTTCCTGGAATGAGATCTATCACGAACTCGACATCTCTGTCAAGTGGGACACCTGGCAATTCTTCTGGAAAAACATCCGAAAAGTCATGGACTACCGGGACGTCTCCGAGGTCTGGCAAAGGACTGGCGTTAAGAGAATATAGTTGTCGTTTAGCTACTCGGGTCAAGACATTGACTATCCTTCCCGAAGGGTGTGTGAGTTGAACAGTCCTAGAGAAGCAATCAATCTTGGCATGATGGGCTGACATCCAGTCCATACCCAAGATGATATTAATGTCCGAAGATTTGAGAGCTATCAAAGATGCAAGAAAAACAAGTCTGTTGACTTGAATTTCATTCCCATGGCTTACGCTAGAGGTTTGCCATCTAGAACCAGGATTGGAAATTTCCATGGTGGAAGGCATGTCACAGAATGCGGTGTTATGCAATCGAGCATAGCTCTCGGATATGAATGAATGAGATGCTCCAGTATCGAAAAGAACAGATGCCGGGTGGCAATTAACAAGGAGCGTACCGAGAACGACATTGGGATCCTCTTGAGCCTCTTCCGCAGAGACACAATTCACATGGCCACGTGCAGTGGTGGCCGGCTTGGCATAGAACACTTTTCCTGTCGGCTTGCCACGGCCAACAGCTTTTGCAGACTGGCTGGGGTTGGTCTGGGGACACTCACGCATATAGTGGCCTGATTCCCCACACTTGAAGCACGTCACGGAACTGGTGCGTGGAGGAGCATTGTTAGTTGGACCACTATAGGGCTTGGCTAGTGCATACTGTTGAGCTGGGCGAGGTGCCTGATAGGATGGCCTCAGTGTGAACCTGGATGGCAGGGCAGTGTTAGGCACCCACACCCGGCGCTTTTGTGGTCTAGCACCGGATGAGGAACCCAAGCCACGGCCATGCTTGCGTGTTGCTTCAAAATCAGTCTGACCCGTCTGAGCACTGATGGCTTTGTTCACAAGCTTCTTAAAAGAGGTGCACTCATGCAGACGGAGGTCACGACGAAGCTCAGGACTAAGTCCCTTACGGAACCTTGCCTGCTTCTTGGCATCGGTAGAGACTTCCTCAGTTGCATATCGTGCCAGATTACCAAACTCCCTGTTGTAAGCGTCAACAGAGAGTCGACCTTGAGTGAAACTGCAGAACTCCTCACGTTTACGGTCCATGAGACCCTCCGGAATGTGATGTTCATGGAAAGCCTCGCTGAATTCAGCCCAAGTAGTGACATGGCCCGCTGGGTGCATAGCTTCATAGTTCTCCCACCAGAGATTGGCAGGGCCTTCGAGATGATATGCAGCAAAGGTGACCTTATCAGCCTCAGCTATGAGTGCAGAACGCAGTTTGTGAGTAATACTGCGAAGCCAGTCGTCGGCGTCGAGAGGCTCGACGGAGTGGTGGAAGGTGGGTGGATGTAACTTGATGAAATCACTGAGTGACACCAAGTTATTCCTCTGATGGTGTGCTGTGTTCTGTTCGATGCGCTCCAACAAACGGTTGGTCTCCTGCTTGTTTCTCTCGGCTTCCAGCATAACTTCGGCCAGAGAAGGAGGGTGAGGCAAGTTTGTTTCCCCAACTCTGCTGCCTTCGGCCTGCTCTGGGGGAGCAGGGTTGTTGCGGGTGTTGACCATCCTAGGAAAAACAAGATAATGGTTTAGTCCAGGATGATAAGATTCTGACATAGAAATGCAGAATGTAATGGGCAACTCAGAATGCAAGATGATCATCCGTTTGACATGGTAGATATAGAAACTGCTTCTTTTATTCCATCATCATACACGCCATACAAGGTTTAGTACAGGACCAAACAAAGTACTACTACGGTGAAAGGAAGATTACATCTCATCGGAGGCATCCCAAGCTCCTATGCATTATTTTTCCTACACCCCCAGGAATTGCTACACACTAAGTCATATTCCACAAGTCACGCAGGACGGTGGAAATACAACTATTACAATACTAGTGGAACTACTACTAACTCAGACATCTCCGTAGTAGTTCTCATAGAAGTCTCCTCCATAGCCTGGAAGTTCAACGTGAGCATCCGGGAACAGACGGTCCTGAGGAGCCTGTGGACCATAGGGACTAGGGTGAGGTCTTGGACCAACAAACGGTGGCCTGCGGGGACCACGAGGTGGGGTGATGCCCCCCACATCACGCCAATCCATCATGTCTGGCAGAGCAGATCCAACAGGATACAGGTCTCTCATATCCATATATCCAGCTTGCACAGCCGGTGCAAACCGAGTCAAGGTGGCCCAGTGATCGGCACGGGTGTTGAAAAGCTCCATTCTCAAGGCCCGATTCTCTCGGTCCTTATCCTCGAGCATCTCGGCAGTGGTGCGAGTTAGTGAGTCCTCCTGACTGGAGTCAGCATAGATAGCCCGGAGATACCCGTGCGCTCCAGGGAGTGAAGCTGGCATATACCGGAATTCGGTGTTGCGAAGCAGGCCAGTCCTGACTCGCATGATGGTCATCATAGAATAGGCCGCATCTTGCACGGCCATCTCAATAGTAACCCCGAGTCCATAGGAACAGTGGAGGGGCTCGGTAGAACCAGGATAAGAGGGAAATATCCTGACAGTGCAGAGATACTGGCTTTGATTAAAGTCTCGAAACTGCTCTTCGACCGTGTATTCGGGACACCAACGGTAACCCGTCTCGATCATTACCCGGACTAACATAGCCGTATGAGCGGTCACACCAATGCATCGGGTCAGGCGAACCACTTGGTTTTGATCACGAGTGGCCATCTGAAAGCACAACCATAATGCAAGGCATTAGAACTTCTAGCAGAATTTGGATAGCATAACGGTTGTAATTGCTCAAAAAGGATTTTGAGACATTTAGCAAGAATTGCATAGACACTCAACAATATCATATCAAGGTTCTGGGTCCAACTTAACAGCATAACAGGGTAGTAGAACTGAATTAGGCTTGTAACCATCAAACCTATAAGGTACTACTGATTAGTAACACGTGAACCTGATAGAGAGAAGAGATCCTAATCCTTAATCCCCGGTGGAAGAATGGACTGACTCAGATCAGAATGCCAAGAGGTAAAGGAGAAAAAAGAGCCTTACGTACCATCCCACAATCAATTCCCATACATATAACTAAAGCATTTCTAGACTCAACATCGACCAGTTTGGCTTGGAGAACCTACAGGCAGTCCGGCTCTGATGCCAACGCTGTCAGGACCCCGACTCAATGTCACATCGATCTAGCCTGTAACACCTCATATCACTTTGCGGCCTCACGCACGGTATCCCCACGGGTGTCGCCTTACCTTTGCCCGGGACCGTTTGCGCCTTTTGGCTCACGTATATGATAGTGTCGCTAGCATCCATATGATAAGGAGCCCGGGCTGACATGACTAGTCGTAAACCCAAAGTGGCACAGACTTACAGGGACAGGCATCCATGACCTAGCATCGAACGTGTCGGTCAACAGCAAGTGAGTCCGGGCTGTAGCACTGGGCTAGCAGGACTCCGGTAAACCGGGCTATAGCGGGCTAACAGGACTCCGGTACTCAATGCGTGACATTTCCCCGAAGGGACAGACACAGGAACGAAGAAGGACACATGCCGGCTAGCCTAAGTGTTCCGGAGCAGTAGCAAGCTACCATGGCTCAGTGGAAACACTAGGAGACATTTCCCGGTAAGAGAGGCTACTAAAGATAAACAACTAGATAGTCAGATCCCACACATACCAAGCATTTCAATCATACACACAATATGCTCGATATGTGAAAATACAACAAGGCATCACAACATGACTCTACAACACAAGTACTTTATTTAAAGGCTCGGAGAGCCATACATAGCATACACACAGGTACGGGTCACACGACCCACAATCAAGTCATACAAGCATACAAGCCAACAACGGAAGTAACTTGTCTGGGTACAGACAACTAGTAAAATAAAAGAGGCTTGGGTAAGCCTAACTATACTACATGGTCCTTCATGAGCTCAGGATCACCACCTGGGCCTTAGTCTACTCATCGATGTCAACGTCTACGAAGAACCCGTCGGAAGGGGTTGTACCATCTTCTGAAAAATGTAAATTAAAGCAACATGAGTACAAAGGTACTCAGCAAGACTTACATCAAATCCTACATACATGCACATTGTCAAGAAGGCTTGGTGGAGTTATTGCAGCAAGCCAGCTTTGACTCTTGGCTAAGCTATCCTATGAGACTCCAACTTGAAATAGTTTTGCGCACACGAGTCCGCTACTCACCACTTCAATACACTACCGAGGATCCACCTCCGTCTTCCTACGGAAGACCCATCCTCGGCACTCACGCTTATCTTGAGGCTTTTAGTAGTTTCCGGTTTACTTGTCTATGAACTGTATAGGCAACCAAGTAGTCCTTTACCGCGGACGCGGCTATTCGAATAGATTATGTTAACCCTGCAGGGGTGTACTTCTTCATACAAGCTCTCACCACTTACCGCCGTTTACACGACATGTACTCGGCAACCTTCAAGTGGAAGCCCAACGTGGGTGTCGGCCACGACCTGCCTAATCACCTAAGTCTCTAGTCTAGGTTTATCGCCTATTCGGGTTCCATCCGTGAGGAGATCCGGCCGGGGTTTCGCTCACAGCCCCAAACGATGTGAACAGGGTTCCGAGACACCTAATGGGTGCCCGGTATACCCGGCCACGTACCTACCGCATCACAGCCCACCCCTACGGTCAGCGCTGTCCACGGCCTCCAGTAGGCTACAAACACCAGAAACTACTTGCAACTCCTGGATAGAGGACTAGGGTGAATAAGAAGCCAAGAGGGTCCATTGGTTTCGGGCCCAATGCATGGTAGTAGCTGATTCTTAAATCACATATACAGATCTTAGTGCTTAAGGACGGCTTGAATGAAACAACCCACCATGTACTCCTACATGGCCTCTCATCGATACCTTTACCAAATCGTGTTCAACACATCACTCTCATACTGACACGATCATTTCACTCTAGCCCATCACCCTGATGAACCAGACCTGACACAACTCTAAGCATAGCAGGCATAACAAGGTAGGAACAACACACACACATGGCTCAATCAACTCCTACACATGCTAGTGGGTTTCATCTAGTTACTGTGGCAATGACAGGTCATGCAGAGGAAATGGGTTCAACTACCGCAGCACACAGCAGTTTGAAACGCGTTGTCTTAATGCAGTAAAAGAGAGCAGGAGCGAGAACATGGGTTTGTATCGATATGATCAAATGGTTGGTTGCTTGGCTGATGGGTCGGTGATACACAATCATCACCAAACAATATGCAACAATATGATGCATGCATGTGATATGGCAAAATGAGTGTATTGGGCTAATGCAACTAAGACCAGATGGGTTTGAATCATTTTGAACCAAAGATTCAAATTCCAAACTCACAAATGGTCCTTTAAGGTGCTTTAACTTGTTCTGCAATAAGCAGCAGGTTAGCTTGATTAAACATGCATGAAACCAGTACAAATGGATAGATTTGATTTTTCTGATCATTTTTCATATATAACACTTTGTAATTGGAGCTACGGTTGATTTACTATGAATTTTTGAAGTTTAGACCATTTTCTGAAATTTATAAATTATTTTAGATTTATTCTAATTCCAGAAAAGGATTACTGCGTCAGCATGATGTCATGCTGACCTCAGCAGGTCAACAGGCCGGTCCAGGTCAAACTGACCAGTGGGTCCCGCATGTCAGTGGTCAATTATACTAACTAAATTTAGTTAAAACTAATCTGGGTTAATTAGCAGAGGGGGGCCCACTTGTCATAGACTCAGGGGAGTCAAACTGGACCCACCCTGGTCAAAGTCAAGGTCAAACACGCCGGCGAGGCCAGGCGCGGCGGAGAGAGTGGTTTTTTTGCATCCCGGCGACCAAATGGGCGACGAAGAGCATCTAAGTGTAGCTGGGATCGAGCCGCAGCTCTTGGTGGTGGTGGTTGAGCTCGGGGTGGCCGGAAACGTCGCCGGCGACGACTTCGGCGGTCGCCGGAGTCGGGTGAAGACGAATCTGAGGCTACGGGGCACGGCGAGGCACGTGGTGAGGTGCGTTGGGCCCCTGGGGATGTGGTCAGTGCGTTAGACATGGTGGGGTGGCCGGTGGTTAGCCGGAGACACGTCGACGACGAGCTCCGCGGCGGCGCATGCGGGTGAGCTACGTGTGCTCGCAGTGGTGCACGAGAGCGAGAAAGGGAAGGGGGAGGAGGTAGCCAGGCTCACAGCAGTCTTGAGGAAGCAGACGACGCGGTCGGGGATGAGCTGGTGCGGCAGCGACGGCGAAAGGGATCTCCGGCGGTGGCAAGGTCGAACGAGGTCGGTGCGGTGGCTTCAGGGCAAGCGAGCTATCGGGGCTCAGCTTGCTCGAAGGAGCGGAGGGCAGCGAAGCTTCTGGACATAGTGGCGCGGCGCGGGGTTGACGGAGAGCGCAACTACGGCGAAGGTGCGGCGGCGGTGGCGTCGGCCGTGGTGCGGGAGAGCGAGGGAGAGGAGCTAGGGGGAGGATCGCGTGTCTGCGGGGTCGGGGAGAGGGAGAAGGTTCGTTCCCTGTCAACAGCTGGACAAGGGGAGCGGCGAGGCGGCGGGCAGCTGCGTGGCACGCATGCTGTGCTCGCCGTCGAGCAGCTGCCTGCCTGCCTGGCCAAGCCAAGCAGCTCGCTGGAGCGGTGGCTGGGCTGGGCCGGCAGGTGGGCCTCTGGGTGGCGCCAGGTAAGACTTTCTCTTTGTTTCTGTTTTTTATTTATTCTGTAGGTTTGTTGCATTTCTAAAAATACCTAGGCAACTCCAAAAATCACCAAACTGCACCTGGTCCTTAGTTGGAATATTTCCAGCATGGAACATTTTAGTTTGGGATTATTTGAGCATTTGAAATATTTTATAAATTTTAAATGCCCAAATTCAAATAGTTAGAGATGTAATCCAGTGACCTTAGAGTGACCTAGAAATCTGTGCATCACTTCTAACAGTGGTTTAGGACCAAGGCAAAGGTGATGAACATTTTAGAAGGGCATTTCAGGTTCATTGAAAATATTTTTAGTAAACCCTAGTTGGATTCAGAGGGGGCTGGGGGTTCTGTCATCCCCATTTCAGGTTTCTGTTAAATGGAATAGCCATGATGCAACACTCTAATGCATGAACTAGCTAGGGTGTGACAACTCACCCCCACTCAAAAGAATCTCGTCCTGAGATTTAGGTTCCTCCGGGAAGAAGGCGGGATACTCAAGTCGAAGACGATCCTCCCTTTCCCAAGTTGCTTCCTTCTCAGAATGGTGCGACCATTGAACCTTGAGAAACTTGATATTATGTCGTCGAGTGGTACGCTCGGCTTGATCGAGGATACGAACGGGGTACTCTCGATATGTGAGATTATCTTGAAGATCAAGCGTTTCATGGTCCACTCCACGGATAGGATCCGAGAAGCAACGCCTGAGTTGAGAAACGTGGAAGACATCGTGGACTCTGGAGAGATGTGGAGGTAGTTCCAATTGGTAGGCAACTTCTCCTTGTTTGGCAAGAATGCGAAAGGGTCCGATGTAACGGGGAGCCAATTTGCCTTTGATACCGAAACGATGGGTCCCCTTCAGAGGAGTAACCCGAAGGTAAGCCTTCTCGTCCACCTCAAAAGTCATAGCCTTATGTTTTCGGTCATATTGACTCTTTTGACGAGATTGGGCTGTTTTCAACTTTTCACGAACGATGCGAACTTGCTCTTCTGCGGCTATTAAGCCTTTGTATGTTTACGCCGGACTCGTCAAGCCGTGTCCGGGATAGTAGGGCTGGATTAGTGTGCGACTGTCCAGGCGGCCGCACCGTTACCCGTACTTTGGGGATCAATTGATATTTCCCTTTAATGAGATGATGCCTCGTGGACCGGGCATTTTGAGTGTAAGGGATGCATAATGTGGTATTGCATTAAAGCGGGCGAAAGCTTCATGTCCCAGTAGCGCTTGATAGCGACTTATGAATGGGGCGATGTGGAAGGTTAGATTTTCGCTTCGGAAGTTGTCGGGTGAGCCGAATGTGACTTCTAATGAAAGGGAACCCATACTCTGGGTATCTGGGCCCGGCGTGACTCCTTGAAAGGAAGTGTTGCCACGACGAATTATTGCTGGGTTGACCCCTAGTTTGCGGATGGTGTCCTGATATAACAGGTTTAGGTCACTGCCGCCGTCCATTAGGACTTGTGTAAATTGGAGTCTGTCAATAATCGGATCCAAGACCAAGGCAGTCCAGCCTGCGTTCCGGACCCCTCTGGAGTAATCCTGATGATCGAAGGTGATTGGTTGTAACAACCAGTGGCGGTGCTCCTCTGGGGCGGGGCGTATGGCGCGTAGCGCCATTCTGTTTTTCCCTTTTGTCATCTGAAGTGAATTTACTGTTTTGACTTCTTGTGGGAACTTCTTTTGTTCTCCGGTGTTCTGCTTGTGGGGTGCTTCGTCATCCTCGCTTGGTGTGTTGAGCCCCTTGTGTTCGACATTGAGTTTGCCGGACTGCTTGAAGACCCAACAGTCTCTGTGGGTATGGTTTGCAGGTCTCCCGGGGTACTATGGATTTGACATATTTTGTCCAGGATTTTGTTGAGGTTAGAGAGCTCGTCCCTGTCATCTTTGGGGGGCGGCTTTTTCTGATTTTTCTGAGAGCTTTTGAATCCGGCGTTGACCGCCGTGCTCCTCGGGCTGTTATCCTTGATCCAACGCTGTTCTTTGTTACGGCGCGGTTTCCCGTTTCCATCTCTGAGTTTGGATGTACTCGGGTCGCTGGTGCTGCTTCTTGCCAACCAGCTATCCTCTCCTGCGCAAAAGCGGGTCATGAGGCTTGTTAATGCGGCCATTGTTCTTGGCTTTTCTTGGCCGAGGTGTCTGGTGAGCCATTCGTCTCGGACGCTATGTTTGAAAGCTGCTAGGGCCTCGGCGTCCAGACAGTCGACTATCTGATTCTTTTTAGTAAGAATTCTGTTCCAAAGTTTCCGGGCTGACTCTCCGGGCTGCTGAGTTATATGACTCAGATCATCTGCATCCGGAGGTCGGACATAGGTCCCTTGAAAATTTGCCCGGAAGCATCCTCAAGCGCTTCCCAGCTTCCCATGGTGTTTTCGGGAAGGCTTTTAAGCCAATGCCAGGCTGGCCCTTTGAGCTTAAGGGGTAAGTATTTTATGGCGTGAAGGTCATCTCCTCTGGCCATGTGTATGTGGAGGATATAATCCTCGATCCAGACTCCAGGGTCTGTTGTTCCGTCATATGCTTCTATGTTTACGGGCTTGAATCCCGCTGGAAATTCATGATCCAGTACCTCATCGGTAAAACATAGGGGATGTGCGGCGCCCCTGTATGTAGGTGTGCCGCGATGTTCTGATATTTTTTGCGTTGCATTGCTTGCTGGAGCTTGCTTTCTTGGCCCATAGATGGATCTAGTTGGACCAGTTTTTTGATGCGAATCCTTGGGTAGATCGCGTGCCATATTGAGTGCGGTGCCCTTTGTCGCTTGAGATCGATCGTGGGGTCGTCTATCCGACCTGGTGGCTTCCTTGTTTTTTGACTGTGGGGGCTCTAAGGCCTCTTCATCAAATTCCGGTAGTAATTTCTGCTTTGGATAGCTCTTTGTGTGATGACTGTTGCCGTACTTGTGTGCGGTATTGAGTACTTTGCCCCATCTGATTCTGAGTGCATCTTCCGCTGTTTTGAGCTTCCGCTTCTGCTTTTTAGGCTACGTGCAGTGGCAACGAGCCTTTGGTGGAGGTTCTGGTGTTCCAGCAACTTGTCCGGCGTGAGGTCGTCTGGACTATTATCTTTCCCGGGGACGGATTGTTCGATTTGTCCGCCCTGTTTGGATGGTTGCTCGATGGCATGTTCGTCTTCCGTTTATTCGCCCTGCTCTATGGCTGGGTCTTTGTCGAGGTGGGGATTGGTGCGGTGCTTACGCCGCCACTTTGGTTGTTTTTCGAGGGAGCGATCCCTGGTTGCACCCTTTTGATCCTCATCGTTGTTTCTTTTAGGTGTGTCCACCATGTATACATTGTATGATGGGGTGTCTTTCCAGTGCCCTATAGGTGCTGGTTCTTGATCGTCTCCTTCATCGGCGTCCATACCGTTGATGTCTTCGGAGTCGAAGTCGAGCATGTCGGTTAAATCGTCGACAGTGGCTACAAAGTGGGTGGTGGGTGGGTTTCGAATTTCGTCATCCGCATACCAACCGTACTGACCATAGCCAGCCAGGGCTCTCCTGACAAAGAGAGAGACTTTAGTGAATTCAGGATATCGCCAAAGGGCGAGTGCTGAAAGACGTCCGCGGCGGTGAACTCCATGATCGGAGCCCAATCGGGTTCGATTAGAAGGGGTGCGGAAGGTTCGAAAGCCGGACAAGAGTCCATACACCTTGGAGTCACAGGCCTTACAAAGGACTAAACCGGCGTTCGGCTCTATCGCCGTAGAGATTGCGGCTCCTGGGCGGCGTCCAACCGTCGGTCCCCGACTAGCGCAGTCGGCTCCGAGCTAATGGTCGGAGCGGACACCTGAATGGCACTCTGGGTGCTATCCAGCGGCAAAGCTAGATCATGCCCATCGTGACAATGCGACACGCTCGGCCGTGGCTCGAATCCGTCGAAGATCAACTCCCCGCGGATGTCGGCCGTGTAGTTTAAGCTTCCAAACCTGACCTGATGGCCAGGGGCGTAGCTTTCGGTCTGCTCCAGATGGCCAAGCGAATTGGCCCGCAGTGCGAAGCCGCCGAATACGAAGATCTGTCCGGGGAGGAAAGTCTCACCCTGGACCGCGTCGTAGTTGATGATCGAAGAAGCCATCGGGCCTAAAGGTGATGACACAGAGGAACTCTCAATGAAAGCACCAATGTCGGTGTCAAAACCGGCGGATCTCGGGTAGGGGGTCCCGAACTATGCGTCTAGGCGGATGGTAACAGGAGACAAGGGACACGATGTTTTTACCCAGGTTCGGGCCCTCTCGGTGGAGGTAAGACCCTACTCCTGCTTGATTAATATTGATGATATGGGTAGTACAAGAGTTGATCTACGACGAGATTGGAGAGGCTAAATCCTAGAAGCTAGCCTATGGTATGATTGTTGTTCGTCCTACGGACTAAAACTCTCCGGTTTATATAGACACCGGAGAGGGCTAGGGTTACACAGAGTCGGTTACAATGGGAGGAGATCTTCATATCGTATCGCCAAGCTTGCCTTCTATGCCAAAGAAAGTCCCATCCGGACACGGGACGACGTCTTCAATCTTGTATCTTCATAGTCCGGGAGTCCGGCCAAAGGTCATAGTCCGGCCATCCAGACACCCCCTAATCCAGGACTCCCTCAGTAGTCATGGAGACAGATGGCCTTAGACCTTTGCGAAGCCGTTGAAACACTTGCGACGCCTTTGGTGAGGGTGTGGTCTCCATGTAATTATCATCATTCACCATCGGACTGGTGACTTGCGCTGGTGGAGGACGGGGTGTACTTGGTGAATCTTGACTAGGAGTTGCTGGTTGGGGGAGATCAGCCCATGAGGCATCTTGAGAGATTTGCTTCAAAGGACGACCAATACTGATGAGCTCGCTGTTCGTGAGAACAGGCGATGATACCGTTGGGTGCTCAATCTGAGGAAGGACTTCATCATCTTCTACATTGTCGTGAGGACCAATGTCTTCAGTCACAATGGGGTCAACGACTGGAACTTCTTGATCTTCAAGAGCCTTTGTGGAAGCAGACTCATGAACTATCAACTGACACTCTTGATTTTCAGATGCAGGATGAGCAAAAGCAATGGGCTCGACAACAAGGGGCTCTTTGGGAGCAGCCCGATCTGTCTTCTTGGTTTTTCTTTTCTTGGGGGGTGGTGCATCATCAGCGGTGCTCTTGATTTTTCGCTTTCTGGCTTCGGCTTTAGCTGGGGCCACAGTAGACTTCTTCTTCTTTTTGGCTGCCATCTTGGGGTTAATGCCAGGACGCCCAAGAGCCTTGCACTTCTCAGCTTCGTTGTAAGCTTGAACACACTTGGAAACAAGATTTTTCATGCGCTCTCTTGAACCTTTGGCTTCTTAGCGTTTCTTACGAAACACCTCCTTGAGGTCATTCAGCATCAGCTTGAATTTCTGAACATCAGCCAGACTAAGCTTGGCCACATGCTTCTTGAACTGCTTTTTCTCAAAGTCAATCTTGTTCTTTAATTCACCAATTCGCTGAGCCTGAGCCAGCTCAGGAGCAATTGCGCCTTGGAAGGCAACGCTGATGCCAATGGGGAGTTGAAGATCATCAAAACTGAGATCTTGATTGTCAAACTACTCATCAATGAAATTTTCCAAAATGTTCACATCGAAGAGGGGTAGATCATTGAAGATCTCCGCCTCTTGCTTGCTCTTTATCAGCTGCTCAAGAGCATCGTTACCAAACTCCTCATCTGAAGACAGATCAATGGCTTCAGATTCATTCCTCAGAATGGCAGCTGGTGTTAGTGCTTGACTGGATCTCTGAGCAGTTTTCTTCTGTGGCTTCTCTCGCTTCTTGGAGATGCGAGAGAGATCTTCAGAGGTGTTACTGCGAGCAGGAGGGGCAGTTGCCAATGGCTTCACTCGAGAAGCTTTTGGAGCAGCGGTTGGTTTTGAAGCCTTAGCTTTCTTTGCTTCTGCGGCTTAGGAGGAGGAGCTGGAGCATCATCAGTGTTAGCATCATCATCAGAATGATCCACTTTTGCACCTTGGAGAGCAATGTGTGTGATGAGGCCTGCAAGGTTGTAGAAGGGGCCAATCCTGTTCTCATTGGCTTCCCGGGTGCCATCATCCCGAGGTGAAGAAGGACCAGGGTTGAAGTCAAGTCCTAATGCCTTCTTGTTCTTCGCAGCAGAGTCTTTGGCAAACTAGTAGTTGCGCTTGAACAGATGGTCTTCACGGCACCACAACAAAGAAGAAGCCAGCGTTCTCTGGCTGCGGTCTGCGAACCATGCACGGATAGAATTCTCGCTGAATGGCTTCAAAACGGGACTGGGGTTGAAGATTTTTGTATACAATATCTCCCCAGGGTCCCTTGATGGCATTCTTCTCTACATACTCTTCTGTGACGAAATGGTACTTGAACTATTCCTCTGCCCAATATTTTCGAATCCACCGGATCGATTCTTGCGTCCTATATAGGTTTCCTCTGGGTCTGTTTCGTACAGCTCGTGCAAATCTGGAGGCAAATCCTTGGAAGTGTTCCCACGGTGCTGTCTGCCACCCTTTCTTGCTGACTTCTCAGTGGCCATGAAGCTTAACCTGAAAGGCTTTAGTACTTGCAAAGGCTTCCGACGACTTGTCAGACAAGAACTGGCTTCAGGAGAATTGATGTGACTCTATAAGAATTCTGCTAACGAATGCAGACTATGAGAACCAAGGGATTCTCCCACGGACATGTACCTGTGACAGGATTAGAGGTGTGAGGGAAGGGGAAGAGGTCATATGCATTCTCAGAAGATTTTGAAGACATTGACCTCATAATGCGAAGACAATCACTTATTTGATGTGAGTTGATTCCAGATTTGTACGAATCCAAGAATAAGTACAAGTGAGGAATCTAACTTGTAAAGAAGCATAAGTGAATAGACTAGGCAGAGTATGAGATGTAGAACGAGATAGATTCAATTTTGGAGATCTAGAAACCACTTTTGGTAAAGAAGGATGAATCTATCGGATCGAAAAGACAGTAAAAAGTGAATTTTAATTACCACACAAAGAACTGCTAGACGGAGCGAAGTTGGAGGCCGAGTAGTTCGATCTTCCGTGCCCTAACTTGGTGACGGAGGACACCAACGGCAACAGCAGAGAGGACGAGGTCCGTGGTCGGCGTGAGGACAGCGACGGAGAAGTTGCGGCAGCTAAGCGCTTCATCGCCGGCGTCGTCGAGAGCTAGCGGAGGCGCTAGGGTTTTTGAGAGGTGGCGAGGTGGAAGAAGAATTTTTGACCAAGATGTGACGGGTATTTATAAGGAAAGAGACAGCACAGCGCAATTATGCAGGTGCCCCTGGCGGTTCACATCTGAAGGGCACGTGGCAAGCATGCAACACCTTGGAAGTTGTTCCATGTTCCCACGCACGCCTGGATTGTCGGGGTGGTCGTTCCGAATTCTCCGGTTTTCAGGCAAAAAGGATATAGCATTAAAAACTGATATAAATGTTTGTCATATTGACTTCAGCTGACAAGGTCTCAGTGAAGACAATCGACAGTTTTCAATAGAATGCATATGATCTGGACAGATAGAGTTGAGGTAGAAGCATAGATAGGTTAGGGTCCGATCACATTCACTTAGATCAAAAGATTCAGTACGAAGTCATAGCTGTAAGTGAATGCTGTGGAGGACAGAACACAATTATGTATATACCTAGCATAAAACCAAATCAACACGATGAAGATAAATCAAGATGAAAGCTTCGCGAATATAATGCCAAGGGAAACACTTCAAACACAAGTTTGGTGGTGGCGTTACCCATCGTATAGGAAGTATTAGACCCAGACATGGTGCACAATTATCGTGGCGCTCCGAAGTAAAATTCCGCATTAATATATTCACACTTAGAGTGTATGTCTTCATTGATTGAAGATATACATTACTTCGTGTGTTGCACATCTAAGTCATCAAAATGCATAAGTGTTAGGATGTGTGCCTAATTCACAGGACATTTGAGGATTCTAAGATATTTAGCTCACACCGCAACTTGCAAAACCTTTTCTCATCCAAGGGCTTTGTGAAGATATCAGACAATTGCTCTTCAGTGTTGACATGAATGATATCAATATCTTCCTTCATAACATGATCTTTGAGAAAGCGATGACGAATCTCAATGTGCTTTGTCTTCGAGTGCTGAACTGGGTTGTTGGCAATCTTGATGGCACTCTCATTGTCGCAGTAGAGTGGCACATTCTTCAGGTGTATACCATTGTCCTTGAGAGTTTGCTTCATCCAAAGAAGCTGAGCACAGCAAGATCCCGCAACAATGTATTCGGATTCAACAGTGGAGAGAGATACACAGTTCTGCTTCTTTGAAGACCAACAGACAAGTGTTTGTCCCAGAAAGTGACATGTGCCTGATGTGGACTTGCGATCAACCTTGTCACCAGCATAATCAGCATATGAGAATCCAACTAGATCAAATCTGAGCCCTTTGGATACCATAATCCTAGTGTTGGGGTGTAAGCCAAATATCGAAGAATTCACTTCACAGCTAAGTGATGCGATTCCTTTGGTGCCGCTTGGAATCGGGCACACATGCAAACACTAAGCATTATATCTGGCCTAGATGCACATAAATAAAGCAAAGAACCAATCATGGAGCGGTATACCTTTTGATCGAACTCTTTACCATTGTCGTCGGGACCCAGATGACTTTTTGTTGGCATTGGCGTCGTGTATCCTTTGCAGTCTTGCATTCCAAACTTCTTCAGGCAATCTTTGAGGTATTTTTCTTGACAGATGAAGATGCCGTTTCATTGCTGATGGATTTAGAGACCCAGAAAGAACTTCAGCTCGCCGATCATGGACATCTGATATTGCTCTTGCATCATGTGACCAAACTCAATACTGTATTTCTTGTTGGTGCAGCCGAAGATAATGTCATCCACATAGATTTGGCACACAAACAGTTCACCATCATATGTCTTCGTGAAGAGTGTAGGATCTAGTGAACCAGGTTTGAAGCCTTTGCTCTTCAGGAAGTCTTTGAGCGTATCATACCAAGCACGAGGGGCTTGTTTGAGACCATACAGTGCCTTGTTGAGCTTGTATACCATATCAGGATGTTTTGGATCTTCAAAGCCAGGAGGTTGTGCGACATATACTTCTTCTTCTATCTTTCCATTGAGAAAATCACTCTAAACATCCATTTGATATAGAAGGATGTTGTGATGATTTGCATAGGCTAGCAGTATGGGAATGGCTTCAAGCCTTGCCACCAGAGCAAATGTTTCATCGAAGGCAATTCCTTCCACTTGAGTGTAACCTTGTGCAACGAGACGAGCCTTGTTTCTGACCACTTGATGTAGGACCTTGAAGTATGTCTAGAGGGGGGGGGTGATTAGACTACTTGACCAATTAAAAACTTAGCCTTTTCCCAATTTTAGAGTTTGGCAGATTTTAGCTATCTTAGGACAAGTCAAGCAATCATCACACAATTCAAGCAAGCATGCAAAGAGTATATAGGCAGCGGATTAAAGCATGCAACTTGCAAGAAAGTAAGGGGAAGGGTTTGGAGGATTCAAACGCAATTGGAGACACGGATGTTTTTGGCGTGGTTCCGATAGGTGGTGCTATCGTACATCCACGTTGATGGAGACTTCAACCCATGAAGGGTAACGGTTGCGCGAGTCCATGGAGGGCTCCACCCACGAAGGGTCCACGAAGAAGCAACCTTGTCTATCCCACCATGGCCGTCGCCCACGAAGGACTTGCCTCACTAGCGGTAGATCTTCACGAAGTAGGCGATCTCCTTGCCCTTACAAACTCCTTGGTTCAACTCCACAATCTTGTCGGAGGCTCCCAAGTGACACCTAGCCAATCTAGGAGACACCACTCTCCAAGAAGTAACAAATGGTGCGGTGATGATGAACTCCTTGCTCTTGTGCTTCAAATGATAGTCTCCCCAACACTCAACTCTCTCTCATGAGTTTTGGATCTGGTGGAAAGAAGATTTGAGTGGAAAGCAACTTGGGGAAGGCTAGAGATCAAGATTCATATGGTAGGAATGGAATATCTTGGCCTCAACACATGAGTAGGTGGTTCTCTCTCAAAAATGGTAAGTTGGAAGTGTAGGTTTGTTCTGATGGCTCTCTCCACGAATGAAGAGGAGGTGGAGGGGTATATATAGCCTCCACACAAAATCTAACCGTTACACACAATTTACCAAACTCGGTGGGACCGAATCATCAAACTCGGTCGGACCGATTCAGTGAACCTAGTGACCGTTAGGATTTTCGGTGGGACCGAAATGCAACTCAGTAAGACTGATAAGGTTAGGGTTAGGGCATAACGTAATCTCGGTAAGACTGATTACACAAACTCGGTGGGACCGATTTTGGTAATTAGCTACCAGAGAGTTGGTCAGGTAAACTCGGTGGGACCGATTTGCTCTTTTCGGTGAGACCAAAATGTTACAAAAGGGAAACAAAGAGTTTACATTGCAATCTCGGTGGGACCGATCGCTCACTTCGGTTAGACCGAAACGTTACGAAGGGAAACAGAGAGATTACAATCCCATCTCGGTGAGACCGAGATCCCTATCGGTTGGACCGATTTGCCTAGGGTTTGTGGCAGTGGCTATGACATTAGAACTCGGTGGCGCCGGATAGGAAGAACCGGTGTGACCGATTTTGGCTTTAGGTTTAGGTCATTTGTGGATGTGAGAGAGTAGTTGAGGGTTTTTGGAGCATATCACCAAGCACATGAAGCAAGAGGCTCATTAAGCAACACCTCATCCCTCCTTGATAGTATTGGCTTTTCCTATAGACTCAATGTGATCTTGGATCACTAAAATGTAAAATGAAGAGTCTTGAGCTTTTGAGCTTGAGCCAATCCTTTGTCATTAGCATTTTGAGGGATCCACTTTCATCATCCATGCCATGCCATTCATTGAGCTTTCCTGAAATAATAGTCTTGGAATAGCATCAGCTCAATGAGCTATATGTTTTTATGAATTACCAAAACCACCTAGGGATAGTTGCACTTTCAATCTCCCCCTTTTTGGTAATTGATGACAACATATAGATCAAAGCTTTGACAAATGATAATAAGATTGAAAGACATCGTCGCTTTGAGAAGTATGTCATAAGCAAGAGCTCCCCCTAAATTTGTGCATAGTTTAAGATTTCCTTTGGACTGCAAATACACAAGGAATTAGGCTCATTTGTTACTCTTCCATGTCACATACATCTTGGTGGAGCGCTCAAAATGATAAAGATTGAATACATGCACTCATCACCAAGCAAAGCGAATGATCACATATGGATAGATAAGATAATATCATCAAACATGCATAAGTGTAGCTTATGATCAAACACATGATGATCAATGTCTCACAAAAACAGCATAGTATCTCAAGAAATCAAAAGAAAACAAAGTTTAACCACCAAAGCAAGAGAGAACAAAAGCAACACACACACACACTCTCTCTCTCTCTCGAAGCCTATGATCTATACATTTTTCTCCCCCTTTGGCAACAAGTTACCAAAAAGTTCATCGAAAATGCATAGTGCTAGATTGACTCTCAGGCTTGATCTTCAGGTGGTGGTGTAGAGATGGCTCCTTGGACGAAGGCTTCAGTTGATGTAGAGGGAGATGGAGGAGTTGGTGCTGGAGCTGGTTGCACTGGAGCTGTAGGAGCTGTAGCTGGTGCAGATGATGTGGCTCTGGTGTCTAGCACAGGCACTGCAGCTGACCTCTGAGCCATAGGCACTCTAGCAAATACATTAGTGGTAGTCTTGCCCTTCCTCTCCTGCATGTCATCATGGAGCTGCTCCACAACTGACTAAATCTCAGTTACTTTGACATCTAGATCATAGAATTTTTGTTCCATGATTCTTTCCAAGCTCTCCTGGTTTTGAGTTAGGGTGGCCAACCCCTTCTCAATCCTCAGTGATGATGCTATCAAGTAACCAAGCTGCTCCTGCTTGTTCTTCAAAAAGTACTCAGATGCCTCCTCTTGAGTTGGCATCTTGGCAGCCTTCTCTTTCCTTGCCTTCTCCTTCTTCTCTTGAGCTTGTACTGATGATGGTTCATTCTCAGTCATGACAACCTGATTGTCCTCAAAGTCTGAATAAAGAGGATAATGTTCTTTATCCAATAGATATTTTCCTGTGCCCATCTTTGAGTTAATCAACTCCTGAATCTGAGGGGCATATCCACAACTTCTCTTTTGATCTGCTGCTGTCCTCTTAATGGTCTCAACCATAAGGCTCATGACCTTGAATTTCTGAGGCACATCAAACAAATGCAACATGTTGATTGCATGCCCTCTAATCATGTTGTGGTCACCAGACTTGGGCAACAAAGTGTGCCTTAGGATCCAGTTGATTGTAGGCAGCCCTGACAGAAGAAAGTGGACTGATCCAAAGGAGAAAGTCTCTAGAGCTTTGTCTGGGATCTCCTTGTACATATGTGCCATGGTATTGTGTCCCATTTTCTTCTTGGCATAGACATCCAAGTCATCTTCACTCTCCTTGGGGGCATTGATCAGTTTTGCCCACTCCTCGACGGTTGACTGGTACCTCGTACCTTCTGACATCCACACTATTCTGCCATCTGGATAGAAGTGTGTTGTGGAGTAGAATTGCATAATGAGTTCATCATTCCAGTTGGTGAGCTTTTGCCCAACAAAATCTGCAACTCCACAAGCTTCAAAACTGTCATACACTCCAGGATAGTGTTCTTCATTTTCCTTCATGTAGGTCCAGTCGACCCACCTCATATCACACACTATGGGCTTCTTGTCCAACAAAATTGTCTCATAGAAGTCCTGCTGTTCCTTTGTATGGAACCTGTAATCCACAGCAGTCCTTCTCCTTGTGGCATATGGATCTGTCAACCTCCATAGCCTCAACCCTGAGTCTCTTCTGATGTTCATGTCTTCAGCCACAGGATGGGCATCATTGTGGTCTGGTATCTTGGGCTTGAGCTTCCTCAGGACTTGTCCTTCTTCATCTTCCTCATCAGCAACTTCAGGCACTGGGGCCTTGTCCTTCTCAGCAGCTGGAATACTCCTGGTATTCCTCTTTGGTGCAAGCTTGGGCTTGGGGACAACTTTGGGTGCTTCCTTGGGATTTGGTGTTGTAGCCCCTGACTTAATTCATCACCCATAAGCTTTTGTGCCTTGGGTGCTGGTGCAACAACCTCTTCTTCCTCTTCCATCATGGAAGGTTGCCCAACAACTCTGGCTATGGTCTTTTTGACCCTTTCTTTCCTTTTATTTCCCTCAGCAGCAGGCTCTTTGGATTGAGATTCCAAAGGAATTTGAATGGAGACTCTGGCTTTGGACATTGGTTGTCTTCCTGCAGACCTTTTGGTCTTCATGCCTGGCTTTACTACAGTTGAGCTGAACTTCTTCTTGAGCTCTACTTTCTTGGAAGTAGCCTCATCTTCTTCTGCTCTATAATCCTCATCCTCAGAATCTGAGGTTCTCTTCTTCCTTGTCCTGGTGGCAGCTTTAGGTAGGTTGCTTGTGGTGCTCCTGCTACCTTCATCTGAAGTGCTAGAGGGACTAGTGCCCTCACTCATGTGCATATGCTCTTCTGACCTGTTCTGACTATCACTTTGGTCTGACATGCTGCAAATCACTCACTGCTGACCCTGTGAATAGTTATAGATGAGATAGAGTGGATGAGCATCACAAAATGCAGAGATTTCTGCAAAAGAATGATTCAAAAATTGAGTTTTAGTTTTCCACAAAAAGCATTTTGGATCAACTGATTTTCAAACTCGGTGATACCGAAGCAGTTTTGGAACCTAAACTGATGAACTCGGTTGGACCGAGTCACAGTTCGGTGGCACCGAGACTGCTAGGGTTTCACAAAGTCCTAAAATCGGTCTCACCGATTAGCAATTCTCGGTCAGACCGAGAGTTACTAGTGCAATGGCATAAGCCAAATCGGTGGGACTGAGTTTTTCAACTCGGTGGGTCCGAGATGGTTTCGGCGGAAACCTAACCCTAAGTTTTCAAATCTCATCTAATCTAAGGATTGCATTGACTGGATAGGAGTGTTTCAATCATGGCAAGAATCATTAAGAACACAATGTGCTAGGAATCGGACGAGGATAGCACTGTGATCGAGTCCATACCCTAGCTTGGAGATGAACTCACTACGTCGGCAACGGTGAGGGTGAAATCCGTTGACGGTGGCGGAGACCAGCGACAGGAGGCGGTTGGCGACGAGGAGACGATCCGGAGATCCTGATGGCAGAGCGAGCTATTGCACGGGCGAAGAGGTTCGGAGAAATTTCCAAATTTTTGCCCGTGACTATATATAGCCCGACCCTGTCGGTGTGAGCGAGTGGAACAACTCGGTGGCACCGAGATGCATAACTGCGTACAGTTACAGCAACTTGGTGTGACCGAAAAGTTCAAATCGGTTGCACTGAGATTGAAAACCTAGATCGACTTAGTGATCTCGGTGGGACCGAAATGGAGGAATCGGTCAGACCGAGAATCACAAAGAAGTTTTGGAAGTTTTAGTCTATGACGAACCGGGGACTCCGAGTGCTCCTCACACAGAGTGGTTCGAATCTGACTTGATCAAATTTTGTGATGTAGCATGAATAGAGTTTGAGACAAGAAAAGCATAGATAGCTAGAGAAGGTTCTTAGGCATTCTTGTCCATCCACTTGGCAAAAAGAAAAAGAACAAAACAATCAAAGCAACAAGTGGATGTCCTCGAATGAGTAAAATATGCACCAACATGCTCACACAATAAGATGGCAAATGAAATATGTGGCAAAACATGCACAACCAATTCTAGCATCTATCAAGACAATTGGCGATGACTAGGTCATCTATATATGAGTATATTGACTTAGGAGTCAAATGAAAACATTTGATCATAGGTCATACTCATCGTTTAAGCTTCAGTGGGGTTACCACTTCTACATAATGCATTGATGTGTTCACACCATTAGAGTTGCTTTGACTCAATTCTTAGAGTTAAGCTCCCCCTAGATGTGAGATCCCCTTTTAGAGGGATGAACTAACCTTGGGTTTTGTCGATGATGACTTCATGTAGGTGTTGAAGATGTGGATGCTCAAGGCTGATGTAGATCATTTGGAGCAATCCTTTGGAGTGAGTTGCACTTTCAACATACCTACATGGGTTAGTCCCACAAGGAACAAACGAGAATATCCATAGACATAGAGTGATGCACACACAAGATAATGTCCATGAAATCATTAGGTTACCTTGTCCCTTGCCTTACCAACATGAGGGTTTTTGACTCCTTGAACTAGTGCAAGATCTGGAAGTTGATTGCACTTGTTGTTGCCAAAAAGATAGGAGTGAAGAATGTTGGCGGAGTCACCCTCAAGAACTCTCTAGTTCTTCTTCTTCGGGATCCACATCATATTGATGGGAATCCTTGGAGTTGTAGTTGTACTTGATGAAGTAGAACTTGACGTAGTCTTGGGAACCCACTTGACCAAGGCCTTAGGTGCTTCTTCAAATGCATCAATCTCTTCTTGAAGCTTGTCCTTGCCTTTGTTCTAGTGGTCTTGTGGTGGAAGATCATCTTGTGCTTGTGTTCCTTTGAAGAAAGTAGGATCATACTTCTCTTGTTGAGGAACAAACTTCGTCTTGGGGTATTGATCTCCTTCCCACTCAACTCCATTGGCATTGAACTTTCGTTCAAAACCAACACCTTGATTCTTCCAGTGCCTTCCTTGCTTGCGTACAATTTCCTCGAATTGCTTACTCCCGGCAAGGCTATTGTATACACCTTTCTCTATAATTCCCTTCAATAAGCTATTTTCTTGCTCAAGTGTAACTTGGCTAAGAGAATCATTAGTGGAATCAAGAGAACTACTAGAAGCAACAATATTGGATTTGTCATTATTATTGTTACTACTAGAGGAAGTATCTTTCTTGTACTTGTTACTAGACTTGACTTGAGGCATGTAAGTAGATAAGAGTAAACGCTTGGCAATGTAAGAAGAACTTTTCTTGCGGAGATCATCATTGATTGCTTTTAAGAACTCATGCTCTTGCTCAATATTGAGCTTTTCAAAGTGTAACTTCTCATGAGCCCTTAAAAGTTCTCGATGATCTTCGAAGATAGTTTCATGAGCGAACTTAAGGGTGTTTAGTTCTTTAGTTAGAAGCTCAATCTTCTCCTTATCATTGTCATTCATTTTATCTTGATTAGCATGATTAATTGACGTTTCATCGTAGTATTCATCACTAGAGTTGTCAACAAGTAAATCATCATCCACAAGCAAGTCATCTTCATCACTATTGAAATCAACATACTCGGGATGTGTTACCTTTGGACCTTTGGCCATGAAGCATCTTCCAATTCCTTCATTTGGTGAGTCAAATATGTCGTAGGAGTTGGTTGACACAAGTGCTAGACCGGCAACACCTTCATCGTGAGTATATTCGGAGTCGGAGTGATAGCTTCTCTCGGAGTGATGGTCGGAGTCGGAACCGGATACCCATTCACCAACATGAGCTTGATGTCTTTGTTTTGTGTAGCTCCTTGATGACTTGTCCTTCCTTTCCGTATCCTTGCTTCTCCGTGAGGGTCTTCGTTCATAACGATCATCTCTACTCCTCCTCTCTCTTGGTGGTGATTCTTCTCTTTTGCTTCTTCTTTTTGGAGAATCTTCTCTTCTTTTGTAGGGTGCCTTACATCATTGGAATAGTGTCCGGGTCTCCCACAATTGTAGCAGTTACGCTCTTGACTAGAAGATCTTTTGTCATTGTAAGACCTTGACTTGGAGCTTCTTTCTTTGCTTCTACTCTTGTAGAATTTGTTGAAGTTCTTCACCATTAAGCTCAATTCTTCATTGAAGGTTTGTTTCTCACTTGATGATGTGCGGGCTTCACATGAGGCTTTGTAAGCACCACTTGACTTGTTGTGAAGTTCCTCCTTATCCTTAAGTGACATCTCATGAGCACCAATTATTCCAATGACTTCCGTTGGCTTGAGATCTTTGTAGTGTGGCATCATTTGGATCAATGTGCACAGGTATCATACTTTCCATCCAATGCTCTTAGGATCTTCTTGATGATGAATCTGTCGGTCATCTCTTCACTCTCTAAGCCGACAATCTCATTTGTGATAAGTGCAAGCCTAGAGTACATTTCAGCGACACCTTCACCATCCTTCATTTTGAACTTGTCAAGCTGACTTTGGAGCACATCCAACTTGGATTCCTTGACGGAGTCGGTGCCTTCATGCATATCAATCAAAGTACCCCAAATTTCCTTTGCATTCTCAAGATGACTGATTTTGTTGAATTCTTCGGGGCACAATCCGTTGAAGATGATATCACAAGCTTGAGCGTTATACTGCAGCATCTTCAATTCTTCCGCATTAGCTTCACGGTTCGGCTCTCTCCCATCAAGGAATTCACCTTGCAAGCCAATACAAATAATTGCCCAAACGGCGGGGTTATGTCCGAGAATATGCATTTTCATCTTATGCTTCTAACTAGCAAAATTAGTACCATCAAAGTAAGGACCTCTACGGTGATAATTTCCCTCACTAGACGCCATACTCTCCTAGGTTGTGAAACCAAGGCTATGACCACCAAAAGCTATGGAAATCAAGGCAAATGGAACCAAGGCTCTGATACCACTTGTAGGACCTTGAAGTATGTCTAGAGGGGGGGGGGGGTGATTAGACTACTTGACCAATTAAAAACTTAGCCTTTTCCCAATTTTAGAGTTTGGTAGATTTTAGCTATCTTAGGACAAGTCAAGCAATCATCACACAATTCAAGCAAGCATGCAAAGAGTATATAGGCAGCGGAAATTAAAGCATGCAACTTGCAAGAAAGTAAGGGGAAGGGTTTGGAGGATTCAAACGCAATTGGAGACACGGATGTTTTTGGCATGGTTCCGATAGGTGGTTCTATCGTACATCCACGTTGATGGAGACTTCAACCGACGAAGGGTAACGGTTGCGCGAGTCCACGGAGGGCTCCACCCACGAAGGGTCCACAAAGAAGCAACCTTGTCTATCCCACCATGGCCGTCGCCCACGAAGGACTTGCCTCACTAGCGGTAGATCTTCACGAAGTAGGCGATCTCCTTGCCCTTAAAAACTCCTTGGTTCAACTCCACAGTCTTGTCGGAGGCTCCCAAGTGACACCTAGCCAATCTAGGAGACACCACTCTCCAAGAAGTAACAAATGGTGCGTTGATGATGAACTCCTTGCTGTTGTGCTTCAAATGATAGTCTCCCCAACACTCAACTCTCTCTCATGGGTTTTGGATCTGGTGGAAAGAAGATTTGAGTGGAAAGAAACTTGGGGAAGGCTAGAGATCAAGATTCATATGATAGGAATGGAATATCTTGGCCTCAACACATGAGTAGGTGGTTCTCTCTTAGAAATGGTAAGTTGGAAGTGTAGGTTTGTTCTGATGGCTCTCTCCACGAATGAATAGGAGGTGGAGGGGTATATATAGCCTCCACACAAAATCTAACCGTTACACACAATTTACCAAACTCGGTGGGACCGAATCATCAAACTCGGTCGGACCGATTCAGTAAACCTAGTGACCGTTAGGATTTTCGGTGGGACCGAAATGCAACTCGGTAAGACCGATATGGTTAGGGTTAGGGCATAATGTAATCTCGGTAAGACCGATTACACAAACTCGGTGGGACCGATTTTGGTAATTAGCTTACTAGAGAGTTGGTCAGGTAAACTCGATGGGACCGATTTGCTCTTTTCGGTGAGACCGAAATGTTACAAAAGGGAAACAGAGAGTTTACATTGCAATCTCGGTGGGACCGATCGCTCACTTCGGTTAGGCCGAAACGTTATGAAGGGGAACAGAGAGATTACAATGCCATCTCGGTGAGACCGAGATCCCTATCGGTAGGACCGATTTGCCTAGGGTTTGTGGCAGTGGCTATGACATTAGAAATCGATGGCGCCGGATAGGAAGAATCGGTGTGACCGATTTGGGCTTTAGGTTTAGGTCATTTGTGGATGTGAGAAAGTAGTTGAGGGTTTTTGGAGCATATCACCAAGCACATGAAGCAAGAGGCTCACTAAGCAACACCTCATCCCTCCTTGATAGTATTGGCTTTTCCTATAGACTCAATGTGATCTTGGATCACTAAAATGTAAAATGAAGAGTCTTGAGCTTTTGACCTTGATCCAATCCTTTGTCATTAGTATTTTGAGGGATCCACTTTCATCATCCATGCCATGCCATTCATTGAGCTTTCCTAAAATAATAGTCTTGGAATAGCATCAGCTCAATGAGCTATATGTTGTTATGAATTACCAAAACCACCTAGGGATAGTTGCACTTTCACTTGACCATGCTCATCTTGCTTGTTGTGATATATCCACTTGGTGCCATGATATTGTGCTTCCAAGGATCAGGACGCTTGACCAATTCCCACACATTATTCATCTCAAACTGTTGAAGCTCTTCTTGCATAGCTTGAATCCATTCAGGTTCCATGAAGGCATCATCAACTTTCTTGGGTTCAGAGATTGAGACGAATGCAAAATGCCCACAGAAATTGGTTAGCTGTGTTGCTCTTTGAGTTGCTTTTGAACGAGTGAGTGGACCAGGTGCATTCAAGCTATCAGTTATCTTCTCAATCTGAACTTAATTTGCAACACGAGGATGAACATGACAAAGATTTTGCTCTTGCTGATCAATGTCATTATTTGGGGGATTGTCTTCAGGCTGAGCATTGTCTTCAGGTTGATTAGGTGCAGAAATAATAAGCTCCTCTTCAGTTTGATTCTCAAAAGGTATGATATCTCCAATTCCCATATGCTTGATAGATTCACTTGGAGGTACTTCATCTAGCACATTTGGCAGGTGCTCTCTTTGCGAGCCGTTAGTCTCATCGAACCGCACATCCACAGTTTCAACCACTTTATAGTGAAAGAGGTTGAAGACTCTATAGGAGTGTGAATCCTTTCCATAACCAAGCATAAAACCTTCATGTGCTTTCGGTGCAAATTTTGACGTGTGATGTGGATCCTTGATCCAGCACCTAGCACCAAATACTCTGAAGTAGCTTACATTTGGCTTCTTACCAGTTAGGAGTTCATAGGACGTTTTCTTCAGAAGCTTGTGAAGATAAACACAGTTGATGATGTGGCAAGCAGTGTCAATGGCTTCAGGCCAGAACTTCCGTGGAGTCTTGTATTCATCAAGCATCGTTCGGGCCATCTCAATGAGAGTTCTGTTCTTGGCGCTCTGCGATGCAATTTTGCTGAGGTGTATAGGGAGTAGAGAACTCATGAGTGATACCCAGAGTATCTAGATAGAGGTCGAGGCCGGTGTTCTTGAACTCGGTGCCGTTGTCGCTTCTGATGTGCTTTATCTTGACACCATAGTTCGTCATGGCACGATTGGCAAAGCGTCTGAAGACATCCTGTACTTCAGTCTTGTAGATGATTATATGCACCCAAGTATATCTATAGTAATCATCAACAATGACAAAGCCATAGAGGCAAGCAGTTGCAGTGAGAATAGAGTAGTGAGTAGGGCCAAATAAGTCCATGTGTAGCAGCTCGAAGGGTTGAGATGTAGTCATGATTGTCTTCGAGGGATGCTTGTCCCTGGTCATCTTTCCAGCTTCGCAGGCACCACACAGATGATCCTTCTTGAAATTGACGCCTTCGATGCCCACGACATGCTTCTTCTTTGCGAGAGTGTGCAAGTTCTTCATGTCAACATGTCCTAGCCTTCGATGCCAAAGCCAACATTCTGAAGCTTTTGCTAGAAGACATAAGGCCATCTGTGGTCCTGCTAAGAAATCTACCATATACAGATCATCTTTCCGATATCCTTTAAAGACTAGAGACTTGTCAGATTCCATTAGCACAAGGCATCGATATTTTCCGAATAGCACAATCATGTTTAAGTCACAAAGCATTGAGACATACATTAAGTTGAAACCAAGGGATTCAACAAGCATCACTTTATCCATGTGCTGATCCCTTGACATTGCAACTCTACCTAGACCCAATACCTTGCTTTTACCAGTGTCAGCAAATGTGATGTGACTTTTGTCTGATGGACGTAGCGTTTAATCCATCAGAAGACTTCGATCGCCAGTCATGTGATTAGTGCATCCACTGTCCATAATCCATTTTGAAGTACGAGGTGTCATAGACTACAGTGCAGTTTGGGGGATAGGCTTCACCAAGCGAGTTGTGAAGCAAAAACATTTGACGAACAAGTGGACAATGGGAATTCAGATCTTGGTTAGGATAGATAGGATGAGTGTCAAGGAATCCCAGAACAAAGTACATAGTAAGACCATTTGGGCATTTTATCTTGCGCCCCACAAGATGTTTAAGGTCCCCAGCATTTGTTTTGGACGCCTTAGTTTTCCGGCTGGAGTCCTTTCCCTGCAAAAGAGAGTTAAGTTTTCTTAACCACCCACATCTTTAGGGGTGGCTTAGAAGCAATGAGTCTAAGTGCAACATATCAGAACTTCGGCTTTGGAGCCCTAGTAAATAGCCTTGCAGGGGGTGAATAATACTCATATGAATAAGCAGAAAAGTTCTTAGTTCTATGAACATAGCGGTTTGATGAAACACGCTCATATTCTTGGGTCTGAGTATGATTTCCTTGCAAAACATTGACGTTAGGGTGACTCAGATGAGTCCACGGTCTGTATGAAGCTTTAGGACCATATGAAGCCTTTGGTATGGGGTTTGTCTTCTTCACTGGTGGTGTCATGATGACATTCACTGGAAGACTCTCAAGACAACTTTTATGTACCCATATCTTCTTCATAGGTGGTCCATTCTTGCAGTTAGTACCAATATACCTGGCAAACACTTCACCATTCCGATTCTTAAACAGTTTATAGTTTGCATCAAAGGATTCATCAATGATAATGGGGTTAGCACAAGTGAAACCAGATAAGGTGGATGGATCTACTGAAGTTTCCTTTGCAGCAACCCATGTGGTTTTGGGGTACTGCTCAGGCTTCCAGTACGACCCATCAACATTCATTTTCCTCTCTAACCCACCACCCTCTTTCCTAGGGTTTCAGTTCAGAATTTGCTTTTTGAGGACATCACATAATGTTTGATGCCCTTTGAGACTTTTGTACATTCCTGTCTCAAGCAGTGTCTTCAACCTGGCATTCTCATCAGCAATAGTAGTGGTATCCTCAATAGAGGGGCTAGTTACCACATCAGCAGTTGAAGATATTGCAACAGGAGTAGCAGTAGAACATTCAGCAACAGAGGCAATGCTATCACGCTCAATGCATTTTAGGCATGGTGGTTCAAATCCTTCCTGAGCGGGACTGATTTGTTGAGCGCGAAGTGACTCGTTCTCCTTTTGAAGATCTTCATGAGCCGATCTCAATTTCTCAAGTTCCCGATTCCTTTGAAGATAATCATAGGAAAGCTTTTCATGAGAAGTTGAGAGCGATTCATGTCGACCTTCAAGTTCTTGGCACTTAACATGAAGATTTTTGATATCTTCAATTAAGGGCTGAGACTTGGTCATTTCCGTGTCCAACAGGTCATCGCTTTTGTCCAACAGTTTTTGAGTATGTTCCATAGCTTTCTGTTGTTCAATTGCAATTTTAGCAAGTGTTTTGTAACTAGGTTTGGATTCACAATCAGAGTCATCTTCACTTGATGTTTGAAAGTAATCATCGCGTGATTTTACCTTGGCACCACATGCCATGAAGCAGTAGGTGGGAGGCGAGTCATCCTTGTCATTATCATCAGCGTTGGTAACGGAGCCATTGTCTTCGCTGTTGAAGATGGACTTGGCGACGTAAGCTGTAGCTAGAGCCAGACTCGCAACACAAGAGTCAGACTCCTCCTCAGACTCCACCTCCGCCTCCTCAGAAGCTGACTCCTCCTCTGAATCCGTTTCCTTGCCAACAAAAGCACGAGCCTTGCTAGATGAGCTCTTCTTGTGTGATAAAGACTTGGAAGAAGACTTTGAGGATTTCTTCTTCTTCTTGTCATCAGAATCATATTCTTTGCTCTTCTTCTTCTTCTTCTTCTTCTTCTTCTTATTCTCATTGTCCCACTGTGGACACTCAGAGATGTAGTGACAAGGTTTCTTGCGCTTGTGACAGGTTCTCTTCTTGTGGTCATAGGCAGAAGCTTCATCATTCCTTGAGCTGGATCGTGAATACTTTCTGAAGCCTTTCTTCTTGGTGAATTTTTGGAACTTCTTCACAAGCATAGCAAGCTCCTTTACAATGTCTTCAGGATCACCAAAACTGTAGTCATATTCTTCTCCAGATGAGGAAGCAGCAGCCTTTGCCTTTAAAGCGCGAGTTCCGCCATAGTTGGGGCCATAGATATCTCGTTTCTCAGATAGCTGGTACTCATGTGTGTTGAGCCTCTCAAGTATGTCAGATGGATCAAGAGACATGAAATTAGGGCGTTCTTGTATCATCAAGGCTAAGGTGTCAAATGAGCTGTCAATAGATCTCAGTAGTGTCTTCACTATCTCATGCTTCGTGATCTTAGTGGCGCCGAGTGCTTGGAGCTCATTTGTGATATCAGTGAGGCGATCAAATGTGAGCTGGACATTCTCGTTGTCATGTCTCTTGAAGAGGTTGAAGAGGTTGCAGAGAGTACCGATCTGTTGATCTTGCTGAGTTGAGACGCCTTCATTGGCCTTGGAAAGCCAGTCCCACACTAGCTTCGACGTTTCCAGAGCACTCACATGGCCATACTATCCTTTGGTAAGGTGACCGCAGATGATGTTCTTGGCGGTAGAGTCCAGTTGAATAAACTTCTTGACAACAGCAGGGGTGACACCTTCACCAGTCTTGGGAACGTCGTTCTTGACGACATACATAGATCGACATCAATGGCTTCAAGATGCATGCGCATCCTATTCTTCCAGTAGGGATATTCAGTGCCATCGAAAATGGGGCATGCAGCGGAGACTTTGATTATCCCTGTAGTCGACATAGCTGAAACTCCAGGTGGTTAAACCGAATCACACAGAACAAGGGAGTACCTTGCTTTGATACCAATTGAAAGGGTTAGTATCGACTAGAGGGGGGGGGGGTGAATAGGCGATTTTTATGAGAGTCTTCAAAACATGGGAGTTTCGGAGACAAACAATAGAAACAACACTATTCGTATGTAGCGGAAGGTAGACTACACTAGACAAGCCATAGTCAAGTATTCAATGAAGTGAAAGCATGAAGACTAATAGAAGCTAGGTAGTAAAGATCAGGATGGAAGATAGTATGAAGCCAATCAGAACAGGTAGTCACAAAGTGAACTCAAACAGATAATGCAAGCAAGCAATGACTTCACAAGGACAAACTGTAAGTAGAGAGAAGTGGGAGATAGAACCAGTAGCTTCAGGAGGACAAGGATTTGTTCGACCAGTTCCAGTTGCTATGACAACTGTACGTCTGGTTAGGGAGGCTGAGATTCAACTCAGAAGACCGCGTCTTCACCTTATTCCCCTTGAGCTAAGGACATCTAGTCCCCGCCCAATCACTATGGTAAGTCTTCAAGGTAGACTTCCAAACCTTCACGGACTTCGTTCATCGGCAATCCACAATGGCTCTTGGATGCTCAGAACGCGACGCCTAACCGGCTGGAGGATTCACAGTCCTCAAGTGTAACAAGTCTTCAGATCACATGGACAGAAAGAGTTCAGTGATGCCAAACACTCTTTGGGCTCTGGGTGGTTTGGGCTTTGTCCTCGTAAGGATTCTCTCTCGAAAGCTTCGATGGTGGGTTGCTCTCAAACGACAAAAGCCATGTACTAACTCTGAGCAGCCACCAATTTATGGTGTAGGGGGTGGGCTATCTATAACCACTGGGTAACCCGACATGATTTGTCCGAAATGACCCTGGGTCACTAAGGAACTGACACGTGTCACAATGGTCAGATTTCAAACACACGTGGCAGCTTGACTTGGGCTACAAGTAAAGCTGACTTATCCGACTCTGGATAAGATTTGCACTCATTGTCTTTGCTCGAAGACATAGGATTTGGTTGAGCATCACTTCAGTCATTCTGACTTTGTTCACTTGGACCCCACTTAACAGTGCGGTGGTTCCTATGACTCAACAAAGAAGAAAAGGAAACAACGAAACAACTAAGTCTTTGCGCTCCATAGTCTTCACTCAATGTCTTCTCGTGTCATAGTCTTCAACGTGAATAGCTTCACAGACCGCCATTGTCTTCAATGTCTTCACACATTTTTAGGGGTCATCTCCGGTAGGTAAACCGAATCAATGCGGGACTACTACCTGTGTTATCCTGCAATTCTCACAAACACATTAGTCCCTCAACCAGGTTTGTCATCAATACTCCAAAACCAACTAGGGGTGGCACTAGATGCACTTACACATGCGGGCACGGTGAGGGAAGCGCAAGGGCTCCCCGAGGCCGCCGGGTGGTAGCGTCCGAGGACAGGGTTGCCGTCGGTGAACTCTCCTGAAAGGGAAAAACATCCTCATCAAAGTAAACATGCCGCGAGACGAACACACGACGAGAGACCGAGTCGAAACAACGAAATCCCTTGGTGTTGGGTTGATAGCCAAGGAAGACACAAGAGAGAGACCGTGGTGCAAGTTTATGTGGCGTGGTAGCGGTGATGTTGGGGTAACACAAGTAGCCAAAGACATGAAGATCGTCATAGGATGGAGGAGACCCGAACAGAAGATGATGAGGTGTATAGCTCCATCGTGGTTTGCAGGGCCGGATGTTGAGAAGAAGAGTGGCGGTGGCAAGAGTGGCCAGAAACGAGCAGGCATGTGTGCATGGATGATCAAAGCACGAACACTCTCATTGAGGGTGCGGAGAAAACGTACGGCACGCCCGTTTTGTTGGGATGTGTATGGACAGGTAAGGCGAAAGATGGTGCCATGAGTGGAGAGAGGATGTTGAATGGCGAGGTTATCAAATTCTTTTCCATTGTCCGTTTGAAGATGAGCAATGGTGCGACGAAAGAGGAAAATGAGTGGAGGGTGGAGGCGACCTCGGATTTACGGCATAGTGGAAAAGTCCAAGTGAAGTGAGAAAAATCATCTAAAATCACAAGATAATAAGATAAACCCGAATTGCTCAGCACTGGAGATGTCCAAACATCACAATGAATAACATCAAAGGGAAAAGTGGTTACTGATGTAGATGAGGGAAACGGTAAGTGCTACGTCTCGAGCTTGCGTTGGTTTTCCCCGAAGAGGAGAGGATGATGCAGCACAGTAGCGTAAGTATTTCCCTCAGTTTTTGAGAAACAATGTATCAATCCAATAGGAGGTCACGCGCAAGTCCCTCGTACCTGCACAACACGATAGCAACTCGCAACCAACGCTTAGGGGTTGTCAATCCCTTCACGGTCACTTACGAGAGTGAGATCTGATAGAGATAATATTTTTGGTATTTTTGATAGATAGATGCAAAGTAAAAAGTAAAGGTAAAGTAAAAACAAAGCAAGTAAATAAAGCGATATAGATTGATATGATGAGAATAGACCCGGGGGCCATAGGTTTCACTAGTGGCTTCTCTCGAGAGCATAAGTATTCTACGGTGGGTGAACAAATTACTGTTGAGCAATTGACAGAATTGAGCATAGTTATGCGTATATCTAGGCGATGATCATGTATATAGGCATCACATCCAAAACAAGTAGATCGAAACGATTCTGCATCTACTACTATTACTCCACTCATTGACCGCTATCCAGCATGCATCTAGAGTATTAAGTAAAAAACAGAGTAACGCCTTAAGCAAGATGACATGATGTAGAGGGATAAATTCATGCAATATGATAAAAAACCCCATCTTGTTATCCTCGATGGCAACAATACAATACGTGCCTTGCAACTCTTTCTGTCACTGAGTAAGGACACCGCAAGATTGAACCCAAAGCCATGCACTTCTCCCATTGCAAGAACTACCAATCTAGTTGGCCAAACCAAACGATAATTCGAAGAGACTTGCAAAGATAATTCAATCATACATAAAAGAATTCAGAGAAGAATCAAATATTTTCCATAGATAATACTAGATCATAAACCCACAATTCATTGGTCTCAACAAACACACCGCAAAAAGAAGATTACATCGAATAGATCGCCACAAGAGAGGGGGAGAACATTGTATTGAGATCCAAAAAGAGAGAAGAAGCCATCTAGCTACTAGCTATGGACCCGAAGGTCTGAAGTAAACTACTCACACTTCATCGGAGGGGTGATGGTGATGATGTAGAAGCCCTCCGTGGTGGATGCCCCCTCCGGCGGAGCTCCGGAACAGGCCCCAAGATGGGATCTCGTGGCTACAGAAGGTTGCGGTGGTGGAATTAGGTTTTTTTGCTCCCCTTCTGATCATACGGGGGTACGTAGGTATATATATGAGGAAGGAGTACGTCAGTGGAGCTCCGAGGGGCCCACGAGGTAGGGGGGCGCGCCCAGGGGGGAGGGGCGCGCCCTCCACCCTCGTGACCGCCTCGTGGCTTTCTTGACGGAGGGTCCAAGTATCCTGGATCTTATCTGATGAGAAAATCACGTTCCCGAAGGTTTCATTCCGTTTGGACTTCGTTTGATATTCTGTTTCTTCGAAACACTGAAAAAGGCAAGAAAACAGCAATTCTGGGCTGGGCCTCCGGTTAATAGGTTAGTCCCAAAAATAATATAAAAGTGGAAAATAAAGCCCAATATAGTCCAAAACAGTAGATAAAGTAGCATGGATCAATCAAAAATTATAGATACGTTGGAAACGTATCAAGCATCCCCAAGCTTAATTCCTACTCGTCCTCGAGTAGGTAAATGATAAAAAAGAATTTTTGATGCGGAGTGATACTTTGGCATAATTTCAATGTAAATCTTCTTAATTGTGATATGAATATTCAGATCCGAAAGATCCAAGACAAAAGTTCATATTGACAAAGAAATATTAATACTTCAAGCATACTAATCAAAGCAATCATGTCTTCTCAAAATAAAATCGCAAAAGAAAGTTCATCCCTACAAAATCATATAGTTAGGCTATGCTTCATTTTCGTCACACAAAGATGTTCCCAACTTCTATACCCTCGATGGCAAGCCAAGCAATTGTTTCATACTTAAATAATCTCAAAAAATTTCAACCTTCACGCAATACATGAGCGTGAGCCATGGATATAGCACTATGGGTGGAATAGAATATGATGATGGGGATTGTGCGGAGAAGACAAAAAGGAGAAAGTCTCACATTGAAGAGGCTAATCAACGGGCTATGGAGATGCCCATCAATTGATGTCAACATGAGGAGTAGGGATTGCCATGCAACGGATGCACTAGAGCTATGAATGCTCAACAAAAGAAAACTAGTGGGTGTGCATCCAACTTGGTTGCTCACGAAGACCTAGGGCATTTGAGGAAGCCCATCATAGGAATATACAAGCCAAGTTCTATAATGAAAAATTCCCACTAGTATGAAAAGACAACTTATGAGACTCACTACATGAGGAACAAGGTGCTACTTTGAAGCACAATATATGAGACTCACTAGTTGAAGAACAAGGTGCTACTTTGAAGCACAAGTGTGGAAAAAGAGATAGTAGCATTGCCCTTTCTTTATTTTCTTTTTTTGGGCCTTTCCTTTTTTTGGCCTTTCTCTCTTTTTTTTGGGCAATGCTCTAATAATGATGATCATCACACTTCTATCGATTACAACATAAGGATTACAACTCGAAACTTAGAACAAGATATGACTCTATATGAATGCCTCCGGTGGTGTACTGGGATGGTGCAATGAATCAAGAGTGGCATGTATGGAAAATAATGCATGGTGGCTTTGCCACAAATACGATGTCAACTACAAGATCATGCAATGGCAATATGACAAAAGTAATGCATGTCACGATGATGATGATGGAAGTTGCATGGCAATATATCTTGGAATGGCTATGGAAATGCCATAATAGGTAGGTATGGTGGCTGTTTTGAGGAAGATATAAGGAGGTTTATGTGTGATAGAGCGTATCGTATCACGGGGTTTGGACGCACCAGTGAAGTTTGCGCCAACTCTCAATGTGAGAAAGGGCAATGCACGGTACCGAAGAGGCTAGCAATGGCGGAAAGGTAAAAGTGCGTATAATCCATGGACTCAACATTAGTCAAAAGAACTCATATACTTGTTGCAAAAATTTAGAAGTCATCAAAAATTCAAATACTACACGCATGCTCCTAGGGGGGATAGATTGGTAGGAAAAGACCATCGCTCGTCCCCGACCGCCACTCATAACGATGCACAAGCTAGGTGCACTTCATGTTTCAAATTTGTTACATAACTTCAACCATACGTGCATGCTACGGGATTTGCAAACTTCAACACAAGTATTTCTCAAATTCATAATCACCCAACTAGCACGACTATGCTATTATCACCTCCATATCTCAAAACAATTATCAAGCATCAAAGTTATCTTAGTATTCAACGCACTCAAAAGAAAGTTTCACATATCTTGAATACCAAGTATATTAACATTAAGCAAATTACCATGCTATTGATGACTCTCAAAATAATCTAAGGGAAGCATGAGAGATCAAGTTTCTTTAAAACAAATCCACCACCGTGCTCAAAAAGATCTAAGTGAAGCACTAGAGCAAAAATTATCACGCTCAAAAGATATAAGTGAAGCACTATGAGCAAAACTATCAAGCTCAAAAGATATAAGTGAAGCACATAGAGTATTCTAGCAAATTTCAATTCATGTATGGTTCTCTCAAAAGATGTGTACAGCAAGTATGATTGTGTTAAACTAACAAGCAAAGACGCAAATAATACAAGATGCTCCAAGCAAAACACATATCATGTTGGTGAATAAAAATATAGCTCCAGGTAAATTACCGATGGAAGTGGACGAAAGAGGGGATGCCTTCCGGGGCATCCCCAAGCTTTGACTTTTTGGTGTCCTTGTATTATCTTGGGGGTGCCATGGGAATCCCCAAGCTTAGGCTCTTGCCACTCCTTGTTCCATAATCCATCAAAAGAATTCACCCAAAACTTGAAAACTTCACAACACAAAACTCAACAGAAATCTCGTGAGCTCCGTTAGAGAAATAAAACAAAAGACTACTTCAATGTACTGTAATTAACTCATTCATTATTTATTTTTGTGTTAAACCTACTGTATTCCAACTTCTCTATGGTTTATAAACTAATTTACTAGCCATAGATTCATCAAAATAAGCAAACAACACACGAAAAACAGAATCTGTCAAAAACAGAACAGTCTGTAGTAATCTGTAACTAACGCAAACTTCTGGACCTCTAAAATTTCTACCAAAATAGGAAGTCCTGTAAAATTTGTTTGTTGATCAGCATCAAAAAGAATCAACGCAA
This sequence comes from Triticum timopheevii, assembly GCA_963921465.1. Taxonomy (NCBI): domain Eukaryota; kingdom Viridiplantae; phylum Streptophyta; class Magnoliopsida; order Poales; family Poaceae; genus Triticum; species Triticum timopheevii. The sequence continues at coordinate 14,759,754 of OY997266.1, read as the reverse complement.
AAGCACTCTCCAGTAAAAAATGGCAGCTAATCTTGTGAGCGCTAAAGTTTCTGTTTTTCAGCAGAATCAAATCAACTATCATCGTAGGTTATCCTATAGGTCCTACTTGGCACAAACACTAATTGAAACATAAAACCACATCCAAATAGAAGGTAGATGTTTTATTTATTCCTAAACATAAGCAAAAACAAAAACCCAAAATAAAATTGGCTTGCCTCCCAACAAGCGCTATCGTTTAACGCCCTTAGCTAGGCATAAAAGCAAGGATAGATCTAGGTATTGCCATCTTTGGTAGGCAATCCATAAGTGGCTCTCATGATAGATTCATATGGTAATTTTATTTTCTTTCTAGGGAAGTGTTCCATACCCTTCTTTAAGGGAAATTGGAATCTAATATTCCCTTCCTTCATATCAATAATTGCACCAATCGTTCTAAGGAAAGGTCTACCAAGAATAATAGGACATGAAGGATTGCAATCTATATCAAGAACGATAAAATCTACGGGCACATAATTCCTATTTGCAACAATAATAACATCATTAATTCTTCCCATAGGCTTTTTAATAGCGGAATCCGCAAGATGCAAGTTTAGAGAGCAATCATCAAAATCACGAAAATCTAGCAAATCACATAAAGTTTTGGGAATAGTAGAGACACTAGCACCCAAATCACATAAAGCATGAAACTCAAAGTCTTTAATTTTAATTTTAATCATAGGTTCCCACTCATCATAGAGTTTTCTAGGGACAGAAACTTTCAACTCAAGTTTTTCTTCGTAAGATTGCATCAAGGCATCAACAATGTGTTCGGTAAAGGCCTTATTTTGACTATAAGTATGAGGAGATTCTAGCACCGATTGCAACAAGGAAATACAACCAATCAAAGAGAAATTTACATAATTAAATTCCTTGAGATCCAGAATAGTGGGTTTAGCAACATCACGATTTTTATTTATTTCAATCCCACTTTCATCAATTTCATCATCAAGATCTAGAAACTCCGAATTATTAGAACGCCTTCTAGGTAAAGGAAGATCATATTCAGTTTCATCAAGATTCATATTGCAAAACAAAGATTTAATGGGGGACACATCAATAACTTTTAGATCTTTATCTTGATTTTCATAGGGATTAGAAGAACACGCTTTAATAAAGGCATCGTTGGAAGCACGCGTCCTAGCGGTTCTTTCTTTGCACTCATCAATGGAAATTCTCATGGCTTTGAGAGACTCATTGATATCATGCTTAGGAGGAATAGATCTAAGCTTTAAAGAATCATTTTCAAGAGAAATTCTATCAACGTTCCTAGCCAAATCATCAACTTTAAGCAATTTCTCTTCAAGCAAAGCATTAAAATTCTTTTGTGAATTCATAAACTCTTTAACACTACTCTCAAATTCAGAGGGCATCTTATTAAAATTTCCATAAGAGTTGTTGTAGGAATTTCCATATTTATTAGAAGGATTACTAGGATAAGGCCTAGGATTAAAATTCCCTCTATAAGCGTTGTTTCCAAAACTATTCCTACTAACAAAATTCACATCCATAGATTCATTGTTATTCTCGAGCAAAGTAGATAAATGCATATCATTGGGATCAAGAGGAGTATTTATAGGAGCAAGCATCTTCATAAGTTCATCCATCTTTTCACTCAAAACGTTGATTTCTTCTACAGCATGCACTTTTTTACTAGAAGATCTTTCGGTGTGCCATTGAGAATAATTAGCCATAATATTATCAAGCAATTTGGTAGCATCTCCTAACGTAATTTCCATAAACGTGCCTCCCGCGGCCGAATCTAAAAGATTTCTAGAAGCAAAATTCAATCCGGCATAAAATTTTTGTATGATCATCCATAAATTCAAACCATGAGTAGGGCAATTGCGAAGCATTAATTTCATTCTTTCCCAAGATTGGGCAACATGCTCATGATCAAGTTGTTTAAAATTCATGATATCGTTCCTAAGAGTGATAATCTTAGCGGGAGGAAAATACTTAGAGATAAAAGCATCTTTGCACTTGTTCCAAGAATCAATGCTATTTTTAGGCAAAGACGAAAACCAAACTTTAGCACTATCTCTAAGTGAAAACGGAAATAACTTCAATTTGACAATATTGTTATCCGTATCTTTTTTCTTTTGCATATCACACAAATCAACAAAATTGTTTAGATGAGTAGCGGCATCTTCACTAGGAAGGCCGGCGAATTGATCTTTCATAACAAGATTCAACAAAGCGGTATTGATTTCACAAGACTCATCATTATTAAGAGGAGCAATCGGAGTACTAAGGAAATCATTATTATTGGTATTCGAGAAATCACACAATTTGGTATTATCTTGCGCCATGGAAACAAGTAATCCAACACACAAGCAAACAGAAAGGCCACGAGATAAGGCAAACGGGAAAGAGAGGAGGAGATTGGGAAAGAGAGGGCGAATAAAACGGCAAGGGTGAAGTGGGGGAGAGGAAAACGAGAGGCAAATGGCAAATAATGTAATGCGAGAGATAGGGATTGTGATGGGTACTTGGTATGTTGACTTTTGCGTAAGCCTCCCCGGCAACGGCGCCAGAAATTCTTCTTGCTACGTCTCGAGCTTGCGTTGGTTTTCCCCGAAGAGGAGAGGATGATGCAGCATAGTAGCGTAAGTATTTCCCTCAGTTTTTGAGAACCAAGGTATCAATCCAGTAGGAGGTCACGCGCAAGTCCCTCGTACCTGCACAACACGATAGCAACTCGCAACCAACGCTTAGGGGTTGTCAATCCCTTCACGGTCACTTACGAGAGTGAGATCTGATAGAGATAATATTTTTGGTATTTTTGATAGATAGATGCAAAGTAAAAAGTAAAGGTAAAGTAAAAACAAAGCAAGTAAATAAAGTGATATAGATTGATATGATGAGAATAGACCCGGGGGCCATAGGTTTCACTAGTGGCTTCTCTCGAGAGCATAAGTATTCTATGGTGGGTGCAAAATTACTGTTGAGCAATTGACAGAATTGAGCATAGTTATGAGCATATCTAGGCGATGATCATGTATATAGGCATCACGTCCAAAACATGTAGATGGAAACGATTCTGCATCTACTACTATTACTCCACTCATCGACCGCTATCCAGCATGCATCTAGAGTATTAAGTAAAGACAGAGTAACGCCTTAAGCAAGATGACATGATGTAGAGGGATAAATTCATGCAATATGATAAAAACCCCATCTTGCTATCCTCGATGGCAACAATACAATATGTGCCTTGCAACTCTTTCTGTCACTGAGTAAGGACACCGCAAGATTGAACCCAAAGCCATGCACTTCTCCCATTGCAAGAACTACCAATCTAGTTGGCCAAACCAAACGGATAATTCGAAGAGACTTGCAAAGATAACTCAATCATACATAAAAGAATTCAGAGAAGAATCAAATATTTCCATAGATAATACTGGATCATAAACCCACAATTCATCGGTCTCAACAAACACACCGCAAAAAGAAGATTACATCGAATAGATCTCCACAAGAGAGGGGCAGAACATTGTATTGAGATCCAAAAAGAGAGAAGAAGCCATCTAGCTACTAGCTATGGCCCGAAGGTCTGAAGTAAACTACTCACACTTCACCGGAGGGGCCATGGTGATGATGTAGAAGCCCTCCGTGGTGGATGCCCCCTCCGGCGGAGCTCCGGAACAGGCCCCAAGATGGGATCTCGTGGATACAGAAGGTTGCGGCGGTGGAATTATGTTTTTTTGCTCCCCTTCTGATCATACGGGGATATGTAGGTATATATAGGAGGAAGGAGTACGTCGGTGGAGCTCCGAGGTGCCCACGAGGTAGGGGGGCGCGCCCTCCACCCTCGTGACCGCCTCGTGGCTTTCTTGACGGAGGGTCCAAGTCTCCTGGATCTTATCTGATGAGAAAATCACGTTCCCGAAGGTTTCATTCCGTTTGGACTTCGTTTGATATTCTGTTTCTTCGAAACACTGAGAAAGGCAAAAAACAACAATTCTGGGCTGGGCCTTCGATTAATAGGTTAGTCCCAAAAATAATATAAAAGTGGAAAATAAAGCCCAATATAGTCCAAAACAGTAGATAAAGTAGCATGGAGCAATCAAAAATTATAGATACGTTGGAGACGTATCAGTAAGCGAACGTGTTTTCCGACACGACAAGCATGACAAGTGTGCGCCGCTGATTTATTACATGAAAAAGGAAAAGTGCTCAAAATTTTGTGAAGAGCGTGCCAAAGTGATACATCGGCATGGAGAGCAACCGGACTGCCACTCGTCATAGGATCGCATGGGTAGAGATCATCAGGGGAGTCACATCGGTGCAGAACCCTCCGGGAGTGAGCATCCTTGACAGAGAAACCAAGTTTGTCAAACTCAACAGTGACATGATTTTCACGAGTAAGAGTACGAACAGAACATAGGTTTTTGATTAGGGATGGTGAAACGAGCACATTATTGAGTGTTAAAGAAGAAGCAGATAACGGGAGGGAGGGCGAACCATGATGAGTGATGGGAAGAGAGCTCCCATCACTAACCATGATGCGAGAGGAGAAAGGATAGGGGGAGGCATGGGAGAGGATACCGGGGTTAGAAGCCATGTGAGCAGCAACGCCGGTGTCCATGTACCAATCGCCGCCTTCATTGTAGGTCCATGGCGAGGGTGCAGAATGGAGAGCGGAGAGGAGCGCCGGATCATAAAGCGAAGGGGCGCCGTCATATGCGCCATAGCCTGGAGGGCCGCCGTATGCCGAGGGGCCACCGTATGCCGCAGCATTGCCGTATGCTGCGGGAACCGGCGTGGTCAACAACGCCTGGGGAGGAGTCGGCCGTGGCCTGAGAATACCCGGAGTCGGTGTGCGGGGAACGGGCATAGAATATGCATGCACAACTCCCGTCCAGGGATTATACCCCAAGAGCCAAGGCGGAGGAGGGGCATCCGTCGTGGGCACGGGAGGGCGTGGCACTGTGTTGGAGTTGCGTCCCCGGCCACCGCGACCCTTCTGCTTGCGACGCCCCGATGGCGCGGGCGCGGGTGGCGGAGCGGGTGCAGGCGCGCGCTGCCCTGGCGGGGCTGGAGGAGCACCATGGCCGGCGGTGAGGCCGACGTGCAGGGCTGCATGGGTCACCTGCCGGGCAGAGTGGCAGAGGCGCTTCTCCTCCATACGAAGGTACATGACCGCCTTCACGTACGTCGGCGTGACGAGGGAAAGGTTGGCGGCGGACTGGCTAAGGTCGGGGTGGAGGCCCCAAAGGAGGTTGGTGAGGAGGACGAAGTCATCGATGGTCATGCCGATGTCGCACAGCTCGTCGGCGAGAACCTTCAGCCACGTGCAGTACTCATCGATCGAAAGATCATTTTGCTGCATAGTGAAGAATTCACCTTGGAGAAAGACACGGCGTTGAAGCTGATTGTCGAGGAAGAGATCGCACAGCCATGTCCACATGGCATATGCCGAGGGGTCACGGGAGTTCACCATGTTGAAGAGACCTAGAGATATGGTGAGGAAGAGCCACTTGACGATGCAGGCTTCCACGGCAAGCCACTCGTCGTCGTCCTTCATGCCAGGGAAGTCGACGCTCCCATCAACGTGCTCAATGAGACGGTAGGAGCGGAAAGCGTGAAGTAGGTGCGCCATGCATTGTAGGACGGCGAGTCAAGGTCGAGGATGATGGGCACATGATCCTTGATGTGAAGCTCATTGAGGCGATCCGAGGTGAACATGGCGCCGGGGAAGGAGCCAGCGCCGGAGGGTTCGACCTTGGAGCGGGACATGGTGGGAGGGGAGTGCGGTGGGGTTAGGGTTTTGGGAGGTGGTGGAGGTAGAACGCAGTAGCGGCGTAGGGCGGCGGATGCGTTGGAGGGAGAAGGAAGTGTGACGGCTGTGAGGAGATGGCAACGGCGATTAGGGTTTGGGAGGATGTGGCGGCGGCTGTGGGAGGGTAGAGGCGGCGATGGTTGAAGGTTGGGTGAGTTGCGGGGGCGGCAGCAGCAGGAGAGAGGGCGCGGCTGTGGCATAGGGTTAAGGGGGCGCGACGGCGGCTACAGGGAGGTGCGGTGGCGGCGGCGCAGGGCGGAAGCGATGGAGATTTTAGGGTAAACTGATACCATGTAGAAGGGCGTAGGATGCAACTCATTGTATTCCATGGAGTCGGTTACAATATATACACAAGATGTCCTGTCTGACAAGGAAACTAATACTACCATATCTCTAGAAGTCAGCTATACAAGGCTAGAGAAGATAGGAATAGCAATACAAGATATGTTACCTTCAACACTTATCAATGCTACCTTTTCCCTCTCTTTCCTTTTTTACTGCGTATAAAATTTGTGTGAAGTTAAACTATAAATAATTTTATAGAAAAAACATCAACATCCACAATGCAAAATCAATGCCATCGCTAGCTGTCATGAAATTATTTTTTACATTGTAGATGTTGATATTTTTATATAAATTTGGTCAAACTTTACGAAGTTTGACTTTAGATAAATCTTGTATGCTGAGTAAAAGGAAACATAGGGGTAGATGTGACCTTCGCTTAATACTCAAATAACACTGACACAACCTGCCAATGCATGAATAGTATCGGATCTACTAGTGTTACCTTTGCTAGATTCGTCCGGTCAAAGTGAGAGAGTGTGGAAGAGGGAATCTGGGAAATGATAGTTGTATGCAGAGAGATCTTTCGGGTGATTGATATCATTTGAGCTTAATTTTCTTCCTCAAACTTTGTATGGATATATTTCAGTTCACAGCTAGAAGATCTTCAGAAGCAAGATCAATCTTGGATGTATTTGAACTAGTTTTAATTTTACTATTTTAATCATCTTTGAAACCATTTGTGCAAAAGAAAAATCTTTGAAACCAGTTTCATAAACATTACATTGTCTCTAATGATATTAAACACACATTTTAATTATTTACTCAGCTCCAGAGAAAACAACACATCCGATTATTTCACCCAATATTACAAAATTAACACATATTTCAATTACTTCACTCAATTTCAAAAAATATTGCACATACATTCAGATGTATGTTTATTTTTTACATACATTATACAAATATTTCAATTATGTTGGAAAAAACTGAACACACATTTTCAGTTATTTCACTCAACTTTTGAAAAAAATTGAACATACATTCGGAGGGAGATGTTGATTGTGTTTGGGAGGTGTTTTGCGACCTTTGCTAGAAGTGTCCCATGATACTTTGTCTGAGCTACTTTCTATATTTTGTAATAACTGGAATCAGTGGTAGCCTATCTTAGGTTGTATGCCGTCCTATGTATGTTTTCGAGGTTTCTTAAAGAAGGGTTCTCCATAATATTATAATCATATTACCAAAGGAAAATAAATGAAAAAGAATTAGCGATGAGATGGAATCCTCTAATCTGAGCTTCCGATCGACCTAGTTTTTTGTTGAAACATTAAGCTCCCTCGTTGATTTCCATTAAGAAACCACTAGTTTGTACAATGAAAAATAGCAAGGAAAGCAAAACAAGGCTAGAGATACTCGAACTAGAAAGCACAAGTAAAGTAGAAGTAGCAATATAATGAACAACACCATGTCTCAAATAAAATAAAATAATGAACAACGCCAGCCAGCCGCGCGGGACTATTACATCACAAGTTTGAGTTTTCTTGTAAAATTACAAGGAACCTCAATTTCTTGGCAACACTCATTTTAGCATCAACGAGGGATATCAGCTCACACGTGTCTCCACATGAAAACTCTAGCTTTTGTAGATGATAAAAGGTGCATGCCTGGCCTTAAACAGAGGCTCTTAAATTCATACAAAATCTCCACAAATGTGACTTAGGGACTCACGGGAAGATACGACAACACAACTCTAGACACAAATTCAAATAATACAAGATTCATATTACAAGCCAGGGGCATCGAGGGCTCGAATACAAAAGCTCGATACATAAGAGAGTCAGCGGAAGCAACAACATCTGAGTACAGACATAAGGTTAAACAAGGATGCCTTAAGAAGGCAAACACAAAAGCAACAACGATCGAAGAGGCAAGGCCTCCTGCCTGGAACCTCCTAAACTACTCCTGGTCGTCGGCGGTCTCCATGTAGTAGTATCCGTCGGCAGTGGCATCTGGCTCATGGATCCACCATCTGGCTGCAACAATCGGAAAGAAAATAGAAGGGGGAAAAGGGATAGAAAAGCAACCGTGAGTACTCAACCAAAGTACTCACAAGCATCAGATCTATACTAAGTATGGATGGGTATCAAATGGAAGGGTTGTATCTATGGGATGAACTGCAGAAAGTCAGAATAGAGGGGAAGACCTAGCCGACAGTCCAATACGCAGCCCGTTCGCCTCCCACACGTCCCTAGCATAGCGAAGATGGAACAGTCCCCCTCCGTTTCATCTATCCGAAAATGAAAAGCTTCGGGAAAACTTTCCCTGTTGTTTTCCCCCTTCGCCGGTATTGTTGGGATCTACGGTAGGGTGCGTCGACTAGAAATTAAAATTTCCTACGCGCAGAACAACAGGAACATGCTACGGGAGATGGATCACAGTTCGTTACCACTAGATGCGCAGTGCCGTGCAGCGGAAGAAGAGTTGGGACAGCGCGTCCGCGTGGGTCGTCTCCTTCTTGTCCGATCTCCCTCGAACAGCCGGTCGTCCGATCCCACGTACAAGTTCACCGAAGTGGCGCAAGTGCACCGTCTCTAACAGTATCCGCGCGTGCAGGAGGAACACCGTGTGGCGGACTGCTAGGTCCGATCACACAGTCGGCGCCGAGTGGAGGTGGCTATTCGCAGCACATGCAAACCCTAGTCGCAGCACCAAAGCGATCAACCGCATGAGTGTGCCGCACCTCCAATTTATATAGGCGTCCATCGCGGGCTCAACACTTGGGCCTCGCATGGACCCTAAAGCCCACAAGTCTACTCGGCCACAATCCGAATACAGTTTGGATCACATCCGACCAGTGTCCTCAGATCTGACCTCGTAGGTTCCTTCCCTTAAGCGCGCGACCTCTTAGGTTCAAGTCGGCTTGGTCGCTATTCGGATCACCTCCGAACTGCACAGTTGGTAGCGGCCTCTAGCAAGGCATGCCGAACACCAAGCAGACTATGAAGCTGGTTAGGCGAACCTGTACAACGTGTCACACTTCTGTTCCCTTTGCCACACGATATATGTTGTCGGGCTCAAGGCGAGATTGTCATCCTTGTGCTAGCCCGACCTCTTTCTTGTTCCAGTGATGCCGACCATTATCCGGATTATCTCATAATCATTGTCGCATGGCCATGCTTATCCTAGTCGTATCACACGAGGGGCCCAGAGTATATCTCTCCTGATCGGAGGGGCAAATCCCATCTTGCTCGACCATATCTCGCAGCATGGGACTGGACAAACCCGAAACCTACCTTTGTAACTACGCAGTCACGGAGTAGCGTTTGGTCGGCCCAAAGCAAGTCTGTCACCATTCCGAGTACATGCGTCAGCTCAGGTCTTAGGATATAGAACATATGTTGTACTAGAGACTCACAGATGACATATCGCTGCGTCTCATAGTTGGGTTTGTCCGACTCGAACCTTATCTCGACTCGGATCCGACTACGTCGAATCTGACCAGACCTTTCCAAGTCCATATTATCTGGTTAGCATCCAATGCTCCATATGGATGGGTATCAAATGGAAGGGTTGTATCTATGGGATGAACTGCAGAAAGTCAAAATATAGGGGAAGACCTAGCCGACAGTCCAATACGCAGCCCGTTCGCCTCCCACACGTCCCTAGCATAGCGAACATGGAACAGTCCCCCTCTGTTTCATCTATCCGAAAATGAAAAGCTTCGGGAAAACTTTCCCTGTTGTTTTCCCCCTTCGCCGGTATTGTTGGGATCTACGGTAGGGTGCGTCGACTGGAAATTAAAATTTCCTACGCGCAGAACAACAGGAACATGCTACGGGAGATGGATCACAGTTCATTACCACTAGATGCGCAGTGCCGTGCAGCGGAAGAAGAGTTGGGGCAGCGCGTCCGCGTGGGTCGTCTCCTTCTTGTCCGATCTCCCTCGAACAGCCGGTCGTCCGATCCCACGTACAAGTTCACCGAAGTGGCGCAAGTGCACCGCCTCTAACAGTATCCGCGCGTGCAGGAGGAACACCGTGTGGCGGACTGCTAGGTCCGATCACACAGTCGACGCCGAGTGGAGGTGGCTATTCGCAACACATGCAAACCCTAGTCGCAGCACCAAAGCGATCAACTGCATGAGTGTGCCGCACCTTCAATTTATATAGGCGTCCATCGCGGGCTCAACACTTGGGCCTCGCACGGACCCTAAAGCCCACATGTCTACTCGGCCACAATCCGAATACAGTTTGGATCACATCCGACCAGTGTCCTCGGATCTGACCTCGTAGGTTCCTTCCCTTAAGCGCGCGACCTCTTAGGTTCAAGTCGGCTTGGTCGCTATTCGGATCACCTCCGAACTGCACAGTTGGTAGCGGCCTCTAGCAAGGCATGCCGAACACCAAGCAGACTATGAAGCTGGTTAGGCGAACCTGTACAACGTGTCACACTTCTGTTCCCTTTGCCACACGATATATGTTGTCGGGCTCAAGGCGAGATTGTCATCCTTATGCTAGCCCGACCTCTTTCTTGTTCCAGTGATGCCGACCACTATCCGGATTATCTCATAATCATTGTCGCATGGCCATGCTTATCCTAGTCGGATCACACGAGGGGCCCAGAGTATATCTCTCCTGATCGGAGGGGCAAATCCCATCTTGCTCGACCATGTCTTGCAACATGGGACTGGACAAACCCGAAACCTACCTTTGTAACTACACAGTCACGGAGTAGCGTTTGGTCGGCCCAAAGCAAGTCTGTCACCATTCCGAGTACATGCGTCAGCTCAGGTCTTAGTATATAGAAAATATGTTGTACTAGAGACTCACAGATGACATATCACTGCGTCTCATAGTTGGGTTTGTCCGACTCGAACCTTATCTCGACTCGGATCCGACTACGTCGAATCTGACCAGACCTTTCCAAGTCCATATTATCTGGTTAGCATCCAATGCTCCATATGGATGGGTATCAAATGGAAGGGTTGTATCTATGGGATGAACTGCAGAAAGTCAGAATAGAGGGGAAGACCTAGCCGACAGTCCAATACGCAGCCCGTTCGCCTCCCACACGTCCCTAGCATAGCGAACATGGAACAGTCCCCCTCCGTTTCATCTATCCGAAAATGAAAAGCTTCGGGAAAACTTTCCCTGTTGTTTTCCCCCTTCGCCGGTATTGTTGGGATCTACGGTAGGGTGCGTCGACTGGAAATTAAAATTTCCTACGCGCAGAACAACAGGAACATGCTACGGGAGATGGATCACAGTTCGTTACCACTAGATGCGCAGTGCCGTGCAGCGGAAGAAGAGTTGGGGCAGCGCGTCCGCGTGGGTCATCTCCTTCTTGTCCGATCTCCCTCGAACAGCCGGTCGTCCGATCCCACGTACAAGTTCACCGAAGTGGCGCAAGTGCACCGCCTCTAACAGTATCCGCGCGTGCAGGAGGAACACCGTGTGGCGGACTGCTAGGTCCGATCACCCAGTCGGCGCCGAGTGGAGGTGGCTATTCGCAACACATGCAAACCCTAGTCGCAGCACCAAAGCGATCAACCGCATGAGTGTGCCGCACCTTCAATTTATATAGGCGTCCATCGCGGGCTCAACACTTGGGCCTCGCATGGACCCTAAAGCCCACAAGTCTACTCGGCCACAATCCGAATACAGTTTGGATCACATCCGACCAGTGTCCTCGGATCTGACCTCGTAGGTTCCTTCCCTTAAGCGCGCGACCTCTTAGGTTCAAGTCGGCTTGGTCGCTATTCGGATCACCTCCGAACTGCACAGTTGGTAGCGGCCTCTAGCAAGGCATGCCGAACACCAAGCAGACTATGAAGCTGGTTAGGCGAACCTGTACAACGTGTCACACTTCTGTTCCCTTTGCCACACGATATATGTTGTCGGGCTCAAGGCGAGATTGTCATCCTTGTGCTAGCCCGACCTCTTTCTTGTTCCAGTGATGCCGACCATTATCCGGATTATCTCATAATCATTGTCGCATGGCCATGCTTATCCTAGTCGTATCACACGAGGGGCCCAGAGTATATCTCTCCTGATCGGAGGGGCAAATCCCATCTTGCTCGACCATATCTCGCAGCATGGGACTGGACAAACCCGAAACCTACCTTTGTAACTACGCAGTCACGGAGTAGCGTTTGGTCGGCCCAAAGCAAGTCTGTCACCATTCCGAGTACATGCGTCAGCTCAGGTCTTAGGATATAGAACATATGTTGTACTAGAGACTCAAGATGACATATCGCTGCGTCTCATAGTTGGGTTTGTCCGACTCGAACCTTATCTCGACTCGGATCCGACTACGTCGAATCTGACCAGACCTTTCCAAGTCCATATTATCTGGTTAGCATCCAACGCTCCATATGGATGGGTATCAAATGGAAGGGTTGTATCTATGGGATGAACTGCAGAAAGTCAAAATATAGGGGAAGACCTAGCCGACAGTCCAATACGCAGCCCGTTCGCCTCCCACACGTCCCTAGCATAGCGAACATGGAACAGTCCCCCTCTGTTTCATCTATCCGAAAATGAAAAGCTTCGGGAAAACTTTCCCTGTTGTTTTCCCCCTTCGCCGGTATTGTTGGGATCTACGGTAGGGTGCGTCGACTGGAAATTAAAATTTCCTACGCGCAGAACAACAGGAACATGCTACGGGAGATGGATCACAGTTCATTACCACTAGATGCGCAGTGCCGTGCAGCGGAAGAAGAGTTGGGGCAGCGCGTCCGCGTGGGTCGTCTCCTTCTTGTCCGATCTCCCTCGAACAGCCGGTCGTCCGATCCCACGTACAAGTTCACCGAAGTGGCGCAAGTGCACCGCCTCTAACAGTATCCGCGCGTGCAGGAGGAACACCGTGTGGCGGACTGCTAGGTCCGATCACACAGTCGGCGCCGAGTGGAGGTGGCTATTCGCAACACATGCAAACCCTAGTCGCAGCACCAAAGCGATCAACTGCATGAGTGTGCCGCACCTTCAATTTATCTAGGCGTCCATCGCGGGCTCAACACTTGGGCCTCGCACGGACCCTAAAGCCCACAAGTCTACTCGGCCACAATCCGAATACAGTTTGGATCACATCCGACCAGTGTCCTCGGATCTGACCTCGTAGGTTCCTTCCCTTAAGCGCGCGACCTCTTAGGTTCAAGTCGGCTTGGTCGCTATTCGGATCACCTCCGAACTGCACAGTTGGTAGCGGCCTCTAGCAAGGCATGCCGAACACCAAGCAGACTATGAAGCTGGTTAGGCGAACCTGTACAACGTGTCACACTTCTGTTCCCTTTGCCACACGATATATGTTGTCGGGCTCAAGGCGAGATTGTCATCCTTGTGCTAGCCCGACCTCTTTCTTGTTCCAGTGATGCCGACCACTATCCGGATTATCTCATAATCATTGTCGCATGGCCATGCTTATCCTAGTCGGATCACACGAGGGGCCCAGAGTATATCTCTCCTGATCGGAGGGGCAAATCCCATCTTGCTCGACCATGTCTTGCAACATGGGACTGGACAAACCCGAAACCTACCTTTGTAACTACGCAGTCACGGAGTAGCGTTTGGTCGGCCCAAAGCAAGTCTGTCACCATTCCGAGTACATGCGTCAGCTCAGGTCTTAGTATATAGAAAATATGTTGTACTAGAGACTCACAGATGACATATCACTGCGTCTCATAGTTGGGTTTGTCCGACTCGAACCTTATCTCGACTCGGATCCGACTACGTCGAATCTGACCAGACCTTTCCAAGTCCATATTATCTGGTTAGCATCCAATGCTCCATATGGATGGGTATCAAATGGAAGGGTTGTATCTATGGGATGAACTGCAGAAAGTCAGAATAGAGGGGAAGACCTAGCCGACAGTCCAATACGCAGCCCGTTCGCCTCCCACACGTCCCTAGCATAGCGAACATGGAACAGTCCCCCTCCGTTTCATCTATCCGAAAATGAAAAGCTTCGGGAAAACTTTCCCTGTTGTTTTCCCCCTTCGCCGGTATTGTTGGGATCTACGGTAGGGTGCGTCGACTGGAAATTAAAATTTCCTACGCGCAGAACAACAGGAACATGCTACGGGAGATGGATCACAGTTCGTTACCACTAGATGCGCAGTGCCGTGCAGCGGAAGAAGAGTTGGGGTAGCGCGTCCGCGTGGGTCATCTCCTTCTTGTCCGATCTCCCTCGAACAGTCGGTCGTCCGATCCCACGTACAAGTTCACCGAAGTGGCGCAAGTGCACCGCCTCTAACAGTATCCGCGCGTGCAGGAGGAACACCGTGTGGCGGACTGCTAGGTCCGATCACACAGTCGGCGCCGAGTGGAGGTGGCTATTCGCAACACATGCAAACCCTAGTCGCAGCACCAAAGCGATCAACCGCATGAGTGTGCCGCACCTTCAATTTATATAGGCGTCCATCGCGGGCTCAACACTTGGGCCTCGCACGGACCCTAAAGCCCACAAGTCTACTCGGCCACAATCCGAATATAGTTTGGATCACATCCGACCAGTGTCCTCGGATCTGACCTCGTAGGTTCCTTCCCTTAAGCGCGCGACCTCTTAGGTTCAAGTCGGCTTGGTCGCTATTCGGATCACCTCCGAACTGCACAGTTGGTAGCGGCCTCTAGCAAGGCATGCCGAACACCAAGCAGACTATGAAGCTGGTTAGGCGAACCTGTACAACGTGTCACACTTCTGTTCCCTTTGCCACACGATATATGTTGTCGGGCTCAAGGCGAGATTGTCATCCTTGTGCTAGCCCGACCTCTTTCTTGTTCCAGTGATGCCGACCACTATCCGGATTATCTTATAATCATTGTCGCATGGCCATGCTTATCCTAGTCGGATCACACGAGGGGCCCAGAGTATATCTCTCCTGATCGGAGGGGCAAATCCCATCTTGCTCGACCATGTCTCGCAGCATGGGACTGGACAAACCCGAAACCTACCTTTGTAACTACGCAGTCACGGAGTAGCGTTTGGTCGGCCCAAAGCAAGTCTGTCACCATTCCGAGTACATGCGTGAGCTCAGGTCTTAGGATATAGAACATATGTTGTACTAGAGACTCACAGATGACATATCGCTGCGTCTCATAGTTGGGTCTGTCCGACTCGAACCTTATCTCGACTCGGATCTGACTACGTCGAATCTGACCAGACCTTTCCAAGTCCATATTATCTGGTTAGCATCCAATGCTCCATGGCTAGTGAGACCGAGCCATCGACTGTGTCATATGCTAGTCTAGTCGGCTCCGCGTCCACACATCCCTTTCGACTAGGGACCTTTTAGGACAGTCATCATACAATGCATAGTCCCACAAACAAGTCACATACTTGCTGATACACATCATTGATAATGTCCAAGGACTATATTTATTCATAAACACATAGGAAATGTCATCATACATGATTGCCTCTAGGGCATATCTCCAACAGGTATTACCTAGCACTGCGTTAGAATGCACCTAGCGCTGCTTGTTGTCTTGTCATGCATAGTATTGCACTTGTTTGCTCTTAATTTATTATTTCTCCCCCTCTTCTGTCCGGTAGACCCCGAGACCACTGCTGATGCCACTGTGATCGACTACGTCACCGACAACCCTTCCTCCCTTTCAGCGGAGCTTCCAGGCAAGCCCCCCTTTGATCATCCCGATATCACCCATTCCATTCCCTCATGCTTGCATTAGATTTTGCTACTGTAATTGATTGATCCTATTCTGATGCATAGCCTGCTTTTGTAACCTGCTTATTGTAATCTACCTACTTATCCTAAACTACTTAGTATAGGTTGGTTGGTGATCCATTAGTGACCTCCACCTTGTCCATGTTGCCCATGTTTCATCAGCGATGACTTGATCAACGTGATCAACGACGAGAGACCGCCACATCACTTCACCTCCTTAGTTGTACAACTCTGCATAGTTACTATCGAGTGCCGAGGGTAATACCTCATAACGCACTCCTGATGATAACTCTGTAGTGTAGTTATTCGGCCATGGTCATTGAGGGTGGTTAATCCTTCGCCATCCTCGGTACGACTCTGTCGTGCAACACCTCTAGTGTGAACCACGAGGGTGATTCCTCCTATGTTCTTCTTGAGGATTACATCGAGGGGGATCCACCGAGGGTGATTCCTCGGGGTTTCCCCCTTGATGTTTGGACACACGGTTACCTTGACTTTACTTGAGACTTTTGTGAAAGTCAGGCGGGCCCGGAGAGCACCCGCAAGATAATTACGTGGCACGACCGGGCATTCTGGGCCCTTGCTATAAGTCAACGAGATGGGGCGACGAGGTCACATTATCGTGAGTCTCTGCTTGTCTCCGCGAGACCCCAATGCACTAACAGGTTTGGGTATTTGTTTCGAGTTGGACTTTGGCCTTTACGCACTAACCACCACACGAGAATAGTTATGGGCCTCAGCGTCGCAGTATCAGCCGAAGCTTTGTCAGACGTCTAGTTCACCATTGCGGCATGGCCGGATCGTGTCGGCCATCCGAGGCGGCGCTAGTATCCACCCTGCTCGCAACGACCCGGAGTGCAATGGGCGATGGGCCCAAGACCCTGGAGTGCTTAGGATGTAGACCGACGGAGACCTCTCTACTGAGCCTAGGTAGGGTTGCGACGTGTTGATCTTCCGAGGCCGGGCATTGACTGAGAAAAGTGTGTCCGACCAAAGTAATCAAGCGTGCTGGGTAACGTGGTGCACCCCTGCAGGGAAGATTATCTATTAATAGCCGTGTCCACGGTAACGGACGTTCAGACTTGTATCTGTTGGGGAACGTTGCAGAAAATAAAAAATTTCCTACGGTTTCACCAAGATCCATCTATGAGTTCATCTAGCAACGAGTGATAGGAGTGCATCTACATACCTTTGTAGATCGCGAGCGGAAGCATTCAAGAGAACGGGGTTGAGGGAGTCGTACTCGTCGTGATCCAAATCACCGATGACCAAGTGCCGAACGGACAGTACCTCCACGTTCAACACACGTATGGAGTGGATGACGTCTCCCACACCTTGATCCAGCAAGGAGGAGGGAGAGGTTGATGAAGATCCAACAGCACGACGGCGTGGTGGTGGATGCAGCAGGGAGGGGAGGGAGACGCCAGGGTGTTCGGTGCGGCTGCCCTCCCACCCCCCCTCTTTATATAGGGACCCCGGTGGGGGGGGGGGGCGCCGGCCCTAGAGATGGGATCTCTAGGGGGGGCGGCGGCCAAGGGGGGTGGAGTGCCCCCCAAGGCAAGTGGAGGCGCCCCCTCCCCTAGGTTTCCCAACCCTAGGCACAGAGGGGGGCCCAGGGGGGCGCACCAGCCCACCAGGGGCTGGTTCCCCTCCCACTTCAGCCCACGGGGCCCTCCGGGATAGGTGGCCCCACCCGGTGGACCCCCGGGACCCTTCCGGTGGTCCCGGTACAATACCGGTGACCCCCGAAACTTTCCCGGTGGCCGAAACCGCACTTCCTATATATCATTCTTTACCTCCGGACCATTCCGGAACTCCTCATGACGTCCGGGATCTCATCCGGGACTCCGAACAACTTTCAGTTTGCTGCATACTCATATTCATACAACCCTAGCGTCACCGAACCTTAAGTGTGTAGACCCTACGGGTTCGGGAGACACGCAGACATGACCGAGACTGCTCTTCGGTCAATAACCAACAGCAGGATCTAGATACCCATGTTGGCTCCCACATGCGCCTCGATGATCTCATCGGATGAACCATGATGTCGAGGATTCAAGCAACCCCGTATACAATTCCCTTTGTCAATCGGTACGTTACTTGCCCGAGACTCGATCGTCGGTATCCCAATACCTCGTTCAGTCTCGTTACCGGCAAGTCACTTTACTCGTACCGTAATGCATGATCCCGTGACCAGACACTTGGTCACTTTGAGCTCATTATGATGATGCATTACCGAGTGGGCCCAGAGATACCTCTCCGTCATACGGAGTGACAAATCCCAGTCTCGATCCGTGTCAACCCAACAGACACTTTCGGAGATACCTGTAGTGCATCTTTATAGTCACCCAGTTACGTTGTGACGTTTGATACACCCAAAGCACTCCTACGGTATCCGGGAGTTACACGATCTCATGGTCTAAGGAAAAGATACTTGACATTGGAAAAGCTCTAGCAAAACAAACTACACGATCTTGTGCTATGCTTAGGATTGGGTCTTGTCCATCACATCATTCTCCTAATGATGTGATCCCGTTATCAACGACATCTAATGTCCATAGTCAGGAAACCATGACTATCTGTTGATCAACGAGCTAGTCAACTAGAGGCTTACTAGGGACATATTATGGTTTATGTATTCACACGTGTATTATGATTTCCGGATAATAAATTATAGCATGAATAAAGACAATTATCATGAAGAAGGAAATATAATAATAATTCTTTTATTATTGCCTCCAGGGCATATTTCCAACAGTATCCTGATCTCTTATAACTAGAAATGTATACTTGTGATATGTGGCTCTGGGATTGCTTTCTCGCAAGGAGTCGAGGAAGGATCTCTGTGCATTAATGTTGCAACACGCTTGTTAATTAAAATGCTATTCTTTACTCTTCTACATGCTGCAAGATGCTTGGAGCTGCTTGAAGATGCTAGCGTTTGATAGGCTAGGCCTTCCCCTCTATTCTGGCTTTCTGCAGTTCAGCCCACAGATATAACCCTTCCATTTGATACCCATGCATACTTAGTATTTTTCTGATGCTTGCGAGTACTTTGGATGAGTACTCACGGTTTCTTTGCTACCCCCTTTCCCCCTTCTATTTTCTTTCCGGTTGTTGCAACCAGATGGTGGATCCCTGGAGCCAGATGCCACCGCTGACGGATACTACTACATGGAGACTGCCGACGACCAGGAGTAGTTTAGGAGGTCCCAGGCAGGAGCCTTGCCTCTTTGATCGTTGTTGCTTTTGTGTTTGCCTTCTTAATGCATCCTTGTTTAACTTTATGTCTGTACTCAGATATTGTTGCTTTCGCTGACTCTCTTGTGTATCAAGCTTTTGTATTCGAGCCCTTAAGGCTCCTGGCTTGTATATGAAGCTTATATTATTTGAATTTGTGCGTAGAGTTGTGTTGTGATATCTTCCCATGAGTCCTTGATCTTGATCGTACACATTTGCATGTATCATTAGTGTACAATTGAATCGGGGGCCTCACAGCAAACAACGGAAATAAATAAAAGAGGTTCCATATAAGCTCACAAGTGACTCAACGGTAGCTTAACTCTCGAATAGTAATACAAACATAAACATTGGATAAGTGTAAATGAATACACACAAATATTATTCAATATGTGCATAAATTACACTATTATATGATTATTGTCTACATATACAAAAAAGAAGATGCAATTTTAGAGCAAAGTTGTGTGCAAGTTTTTTCTATAAATAAATCGTTATATTTCTTCTTAACGGGTATTACTAATGCCACAAATTCACTGTTCCTTATTTTAATTTTTTATTTATCATTTCTTTTTCGTTCTTCTTCAAGGGTATAACCCCATGTTAAAGAATTTGTGCAATTAACCAATTGCCGATTAATCCCTACTCGTAGGGTCACCGAGTAGCCGATAAACTGATAAATCGGCCGATTAACTTGCCGATCAGCCTATCAATCCACTAGTCGCCAGCCAACCAAGCAGCTACCAGTTAACGATATCCTAAAGAATCGTAAATCCAAAGCCACTAATTCATTCTTTCTTAGGATTTGATTAACGAAAAATTCATTATTATATATTTGTTCTTGCATATTTTTGAAAAGCATATTCTTTGTATATTGTCAAATTTTACCGTTGTTTATTTTAAATTTTATTATTTCCATAGTTCTTAAAGGGTAATATCAATGCCAATAATTCATTTTTCATTAAAAATCCTCATTATTTTGATTATTTTTCTTGAAAGGTAATATCAATGCCACTAATTCATTGTTCCTTCAAAAACCTCATTATTATTTTCCTTAAATGGTAATACCGATGTCACTAGTTCATGCTTTCTTCTTTAAAAAATCTCATTATTTTGATTTTTTATTGTTCTTTCATTTTTTTAAAGGATAATACCATAGCCACTAATTCATTACTTTTATAAATCTCCTTTTTTTACTTCTATTTTATTTCCTTTTTTTAATGGTACTCTCTCCGTAAACAAATATAAGAGCATTTAGATCACTATTTTAGTAATCTAAATACTCTTATGTTTGTTTACAGAGGGAGTAATATCAATGCAAAAAAATGATTTGTTTTTATGAAACTTTCTTTTTTTGTGAAACTGCCATTATCATATTCTTATTCTTGTATATTATAAAAATTCTCAATTTATACGTAAATTGTTTTAAATAATTCACTAATTGTATTTGTCTTATAAAACTTCATCATTTCAATTTTGTTTAAGTTTTTATCCCATTTTCTTTCTCCTTTAAATTAATACCTAGCATTGCTACTAATTCATTCCTTCTTAAGAAACTCCTTTTTTGTTTGCAAAATTTCACTATTATATGCTTATTCTTGCATATTATAGAAAAGCAATTTCTCTGCATGCCTTGTAATGATTTGCTTATTTTTTCCTTTTCTTTCTTCTTAAAGGGTAATATCGATGCCACTAATTCATTCTTCCTTGGAAAACTTAATTATATTGTTTTAGTTTTAGTTTTTATTTCATCTTGTTTTTCCTTGAAGATCAATGCCAACACCACTAATTGATTGTTTATGAGGAAATCTTCTTCTTTACAAAAAATTCCACTATTATAAGTTTATTCTTTCATATTATAAAAACCGCTATTTTTGCTGAGAATTGTCTGTAAATTTGGTCATTATTTTATTTTTAAAGGGTAATCCCTGTGTTGATAATTCATTTTTTCTTTCAAAACTTCATTATTCTGATTTTGAGAAGTAGAGACCCCATGGATCAAATACCAATGCCACCAATTCATTCTTTCTTTAGAAAACTTCTTTTTTTGCAAAAAAAAAAAAATCACTGTTGTATATTTATTCTTGCATATTATACCAAAGCACAATTCTTTGGAACTTCTATCCTAAAATTCTCAGGATCATGAACAATAAGTTCCTCAAGACTCTCCAGGAACTTGCAATTCTTGCTTCCTCTTTATTATGCCCAAACACAGTAGCAAATTATGCCCACTCTATGGAAGGAAAAAGAGGAGGTGCAGGAGGTTGAAGATGAACAGTAAAAAGACGACATTCGTTGAATTTGCATCGTATGGCTCGGATAGAATCAACCAAAACATGTTCTTGTTTTCCATCTCAGACTAAAAAAAAGTGAATCTATATAAAAAAAACTACCCAGGTAAATCAGTTCAAAAAAAGAACGAAGTACTGGAGTAAACTAATCTGCGCGCGGTTACAGATATTGATCAAACTCATGGGGACCTACCTTGGTCTGCCCATCCTCTAGCAAGTCGTACTTCCAGCTATCAGCTCCGTCGACGCCGTCCACGTACTCCCGTCCCTCGGCCGCCGCGCGCCGGCGCTTAGCCACCCGGTCGATGACACGCTCAAGGGCGACGTCGAATGCGTCTTTGAACGTAATCCCCTTGGCCGCGGGGTGCCGGTACATCACAGTGGGTATAAGCTGGATGACCCGCTCCCGCATCCGTGCTACCTTCTCCGGCGGTATCTTACGCAGCACCTCCTCGATGCTGACGTTCCGGTCGACCACGTCGCGGTGAGGGATGAACACGGAGTAGCTGCGGTAGTCCCTGGGCAGGTGCCAGGTGTACTGGAGGTAGGCGGAGACGGGGTGGAAGAAGACCGGGATGCAGCCGGCGAGGATGGAGTCGAAGGTGGACTTGCGCGTGTAGCCGTCGCCGCGCGGCTGCATGCAGAACTCGGCGCTCTCGAGCAGCTGCATGGCGTGGCCGGGCACGTAGTGGTTGAGCTTGCCGAGCAGAGAGCAGCGGCTGGAGTTGCCGCACTGCTCGATGAGCTCGGCGCGCTCGGGCCCCATACCGTTGCCACGGGGACGGGGCCAGCCGGCGAAGCACCAGAGCCACACGCGGTCCAGCCGGCGCATGCGGTCCTGCCAGCCGGTGACCTCGGCGTCGGAAGAGGGGTGGAAGTGCGACGGGAAGGGCACGGCGAAGTCGTTGCCGTGCCGCGCGCTGGCCTCGGTGTTGATGAACGTGGCGTTGCGGATGGCAAGGTCGTAGGTCATGAGCGTGTTACCCCAGCCGGTTGAGTCCGGGCTGCGGAGGAAGTCCCATGTGCCACGTCCGGCGACGAGCAGGTGGTCGCGCCCGCCCATGGCGCGCCACTCTGGCCGCCGCGCCAGCCAGTCCATCAGGTCCCGAGACAGGGCGTCCCGCACCGCCAGATCTTTGTTGCCCAGGTGCATCGCCGCGTCCAGGCCAGCGTAAAACGGGATGTACACCACGGCAGCGGCGGCGGGGTCGGCCGTGAGGCACTCGTACCGCCGCATCCGGACGTGGAAGATGATGCTCAGCATGAACTGGTCGGTGTCGTAGGCGCCCCGCTCCGGCAGCGACCCGCCCTCGCCGCCGCCCGTGATTGGTGGGCCGAACCCGTCGTGGGACACGTCCTTGCACACGTCGGAGGAGGCCGAGACCCGGCCGCACTGGCGGACGAGGTCGGCATTGAACCGCGGCGGCAGGTCGTACATGTACACGTACCGGCCGGCGCACGGGTCCCGGCGGAAGAAGCGAGACGCCGAGAAGAACGCCGACGGCTTGAGCTGGAGCGCGGTGGGCGCTGCCACCGCCGCGCCGCCTGATTGTTGCACGCTGGTAGAGAAGTGGTGGTAGAATACCAGGGCCCAGAAGACGGTGTAGAGGAGCGCGAGGTAGAACAGCCGGGACGGCCGCCGGAGGCCTCTCTCGGTGTTCTGCTTGCCATCGCCGTCGTCGGCGAAGTGCTGCTTGCCGTCATCGTCGTCGACCGCGGCGTCCAGGTCCCACTGGAGGCTCCGCGAGAAGGGCTTCATCGGTATTGCTGCCGTGCTTGTGCTGTGTGGCATTCGGCTAGGGCTAGCTGCTCCAACGTTAGCTCAGCATCACTCACTGTGTATCGGCAGACGGCAGGGCGCTAGTACAAAACCCTTGTTTAATACGGTAATCTTTTTCCATTAGGGCATCGATCGAGGTTACTCGTATTCGTCGACGAGTTGACTTCATTAATGGTGCTGAAGACACACGCATGTGCATGCATGGATGTATGCACGGTGGCAAAGTCTTGTGCTTCGAGCAGCTTTGGATCCCGCGTGGCTAGTTCAGGACCCCATTTGCAACGATAATTTCATTACGTTCGCCAGCAAGATCTCGCCCTTCGTTACAAGCTTGTACACAGGCTTCTGATGGTATCTTAGCTAGTATCATGCACTTAGGAATAGCAAACATGCTGATGTGGCAGAGAATTAAAGAAGAGAGAGAGGGTTGGAGTAACATAGATAGATACTGTATCATATTAAATGGTATGCTCCTCTATGATATATGCACTATGAAAGTAGTATTATAAACTAGTATCATATGCATGATACTAGTATATGATACTCCTCGGTATGAGTAGCCTAAAGCCACTCGATTAGCTGTTGCACCAGGTGCATTTCCTTGTATTACAAGGCCATGTACTAATAAGTTCACGGTTTTGCTAATATCCTGGTACCTGAAAATTTCATTTGTTCTCCCTCCCATCTTTTCAAGCACACTTGGATGAAGAACAAACCTCACTATCTATCTTAATGGAAAGTCATAGCTCATTATTCATCTTAGAGGGAAGCCACAACCCATCATCTTGAGGGTGCGGTGTGTGTGGGCACACGCGTGGGGAATCGTCGGAGTTGTTCATCTTGGAGCGGGGCGGCGGCCAGCACGGCGATGAAGGGAGGTCGAGAGGAGAGTGGGCGACAACAATTGCCGGCCATAGGGGTGTAGGTAGGCAGTTAGGTGTGAGTAGGCCATGGGGAGGCATAAGAAGATGAAAAATACACGATCTGTTTCAGGCTGTTGGATGAAGATGTGGCAGTCCGGATTTTCCAGGTACCTGAAAAAATGGGAGAATATCATATGGGAAACAATATTCGATGGAAATCGACGAAAACCACGATAAAAAGATGTTTTGAAGTTTTGAAAAAATCTGAAAAATTACGGGATGTTAAGAGGATGATGTTTTATTTTCATACAAAATTTTAATTTGAAACACATTACGAGATATGAGCTATGAAAAAGACAAAATCAGCGTTGAAGAGTGCTGAACAGTAATGTCATTATTCAGGGCTGAATTTTTTTTTCATAGCTCACATCTCGTAATGTGTTCCTACTTGAAATTTTGCGTGGCAAATAAACATCACCCACTAACATTCTATATTTTTTCAATCTTTTTAACTTTAAAGTATGGTTTTTACGAAGTTTTCATTGAATATTGTTTCTGTGTGAAATTCTCCCCTGAAAAATAGACGCTCCCATAAGTTTAATTATTACTACTAATTTACCTGTGCCGAGATGCCATCGTCGAGCTTTGGATCAGCTTTGGAACCGTCGAGCAGCTTTGGAACCATCGAGCAGCTTTGGATCCCGGCCAGTTTACACTATCTTGAACATTTCCCAGGCGCACCGGAAATTCTAGCCATATTCTACCTTGTGTCGTGATTAGTGCTTAGTAGTTTTTCTTTGGCTTACAAGCTGTCAAATACTCCCAAGGCTAAGCTAGTTTGAATGGCGTGATTTTCTATACTCTCTTTATTTGCTATATTTATTCTTTATTAACTTTGTCACCAATCAAACTTTATGAACTTTGGCCAAGGACATCGACAATACCAAATCAATAGCATTAGGAGGACAGTTGTATCCCTCATCCACCAGTGTTCAAGTCCCGACCTGACATTGATGGTCATATTTTTTTTTTGTATTTATTTCAGGCCTTTCGGTGATGTGCGTTCAGTGGGTGTAGATGTTTCCGTCGACTACAAAAGTGTCCGTGACGACCTCGTCAATCTCAAGATGATGTGCTGACTCAGTCTCTCGGAGATACTCATCGGGGTAGGGTGTGTCTATGTTCATAAGGATGATTGTATTTGTGAATGTATGAGCGTCTGCGTCTGTATTGTGTTAAAAAAATTCAATAGCATTAGAATCATCATTGAATATTTTTCATCATTATAACCTTGGATTCTGATCTGTTTACACTATTTTCCATAGTCATCTCCCCCTTGCCCTCGTCGATCTCCTTCGAGTCCTTGCGGTGAACGGCGCATGTGTCGTTGGCTCATACTCCCTCCGTCCGAAAATACTTGTCGGGGAAATGGATGAATCTAGATGTATTTTAGTTATAGATACATCCAATTTCATCCATTTCTCCTACAAGTATTTTGGGACGGAGGGAGTAAGAGATACTTCATCCTCATCATCCACACCATGTAGTTTGTGCTCGGTAACTGTGGGAATGAGAGCTTCCCCGCCCCTACCATCGTCGTGGCCACCGCCATGGCCGCCGTGTCGCTCGGCATCTTGGTTGCACTCGCTGGAGCGTCACACGGCGTCATCATTATCATCACCTAGCTGATACCAAATATTGGAGCTAACTCTCTCAACTCACTTCTTCTCTCTTGGATATCCACACAATATACAAGAATACATATACAATGGATTTAGCGTCGAGCTGCCTCACACAGCCCAATCTTTTCTCCTCTATATTTCCCTTGATAAAGGAAACCTGGCCTCCACGTCGTCACCGAGGGTGACACGGGTGGTGGCGCCGCCGCTTCTTCTCTAGCGTCTCTCGGCCTTGCCTCCCCCTCGCCACCGCCGGCCAGGGCCACCGGAACAAAGTCTCTCGTGGTGGTCGGTGGTAGCAGGTCCTCTCGTGCGCAGCCATGAGCCGTCCCACCACCCTCACTGCCCTCGCAGAGCTTGCATCATGTTGCCACCAGTCTGGCCCGGCCTCGTCCCGACATCCTCCTCCTGTGCTGCTTGTCCGCCAGAAGGTGCCCGAGTACGTGGCTCCCGACCTTGGTTGTTGCTGCCGTGCGCGTAGGCGCATGAAAAACCTGGTCGGCCCCGGCGTCGCTTTTCGTGACTTAGGCGGAGCCTCAAGATGGACGCCACTAGCGCTCTCACCTCCATGAATCTTTCCCTTGCCGCTTCCTGTGTGCCACATGGTAGAGCCCTCGCGGAGGGTTGTAGCGTGGCGACGCGTTTTGGTGAGTTTGTGCGGCGTGGAGGAGGCTTTGCCAGGAACCACTTCGGCCTGCGGCCATGGGCTGGCTACAGATTCCGTTGACCAGCGAAAGATCTCCAGATTCGGTGGTGAGATGCAAACTATGACGATGGCCTGGCACCGAGGGATGGCTATGTGGCTGCGCAGTGGCACATCTCGTGTAGCTGCTGGGATCATAGAAAAGTGATGGCTGTCATGGAAACGGATCTGACAGTAGAAGTAGGGGGTACGAAGGAGAGGGCAGAGCCTAGCCACGGCGAGATTGTACACTCAGATTTACGAGTTCAGGCCCCTCTCGGAGGAGGTAAAACTATGTCTCTGTGCTGCGGGAGCTTTGTTTCTTTGGAGTGTTGAGTTACAGGGGGTGCGAACCCTTGTGATGAAGGAGAGGGGCGGCTTATATAGAGTCCGCTGGCCCCTCGTTGCCCTCAGTTACGCAAGGGTTCAAGGAGAAAGTAAAGATGAGAACGTTACTGGAAACGCCCAAAATGAATGATCTTTATAGCGAGGGAGTGATCGCCTGACCGTTGCCATCCTGGGGTGGCTCTAGGTCTTCTATTCTCCGAGTGAAATCAGATGTTCCGAGTGAATGACGACGGTCGAGTGGGGGGTGGAGTTAACCGAGTGGATCCACTATCGAGTGACTTGCACATTGCAGTCATTCCAGTCGGTACCTCCTTTCTAACTTAGTAGGCCTTGGAGTCTTTGTATAGTGTCCTTGGGTAGGGCATGTAGGTCAGGACCATGATCCTAACCTAGGTACATGTCATCGTCATTAGCCCCCGAATGGGTCAAGGTTCGAGTGGGACGGATTGGAGCTGATTTCGACCCGACTCAATGTCTCGGAGACGTTTTTCAAGAGTCTGAAGGTATGCGAGCTACTTAATCCTCCGTCAGTCGCCTTGGTCGATTCTGGCTTCTTGAATGTTGGAGTTAAACATGTAGCAGAACGTCGACCCGAGTGAATATGGATATCTCTGATGCAATCGATTGATTTGCAGGATCCGGATTTCGTGGGATTCAAAATTTGGAGAAGCGCGTGGGCCGGCTGTAGCGCGGTAAGTTGGGCAAGTGGGGAGGGACTCCTCGATCTTTGCTCCACCTTTTTCGCCATGTATCAGGCTGGCGTTATTTGCGGGATGCGCTGAGATGGCGCTGGCCCACATGCCAGTCACTCAGACGTGTAGGTATAAAAGACGACGAAGCCGAAGCGTGCAATAGTGCTATCGTCTTTTCCCTTCTCCACTTCATCTCTCTGCCTCTTCCGCCCCTGCGCCGCGCCGCCCCGCTCGGCTCTGAGGACCTCCGCGGAGATGGTGAGGGACAAGATGGCGAAGCTGGAGCGCGCCAAGAGGGCGGCCAAGGGGAAGAAGGGGTCAAGCTCCCGACCCACTCTGCCCCGGGATGGATCCAGGGCGACTGGCTGCCCTCGACGGTCATGGAGGAGGACTCGAGGGGCTCACCGCCGATGGCCTGCTAGTTCCCGGGTCTTGGAGGCTGCCGGAGGGGGAGATCGAGCCTGCGTCTTGCCCTGAGGAGCGGGTCCTTCTCCTCACTCACATCGAGAGAGGTTTTTCTTTGCCCCCCATCCATTCTTTCGGCGGTTCTTGAATTTTTTTTGGCACACAAATCCATCATCTTCCTCCAAATGCAATATCGTATCTTGCTGCCTTCATCTCAATGTGCGAGAACTTCTTGGGCTATCCCCCCAAGAGGCAATAATAAAGTTATTATTTATTTTCTTATTTCATGATAAATGTTTATTATTCATGCTAGAATTGTATTAACCGGAAACTTAGTGCATGTGTGAATACATAGACAAAACATAGTGTCCCTAGTATACCTCTACTAGACTAGCTCGTTAATCAAAGATTGTTAAGTTTCCTAACCATAGATATTGGCGGGTATGAACCATGGAAAAGTTGGCGGGTATGAACCATGGAAAAGTTGTAATACAGTAGATATTGCACCAATATAAATGAATAATGAGTTGACAACAGTACCAAAAGTGGTGATTTATTTTCTTATACTAAGGGAGCTTATGAGATTTTTTGTTGAGTTTTGTGTTGTGAAGTTTTCAAGTTTTGGGTAAGGATTTGATGGACTATGGAATAAGGAGTGGCAAGAGACTAAGCTTGGGGATGCCCAAGGCACCCCAAGGTACTATTTAAGGACAACCAAGAGCCTAAGCTTTGGGATTCCTCGGAAGGCATCCTCTCTTTCGTCTTCGTCTATCGGTAACTTTAGTTGAGGCTATATTTTTATTCACCATATGATATGTATTTTGCTTGGAGTGTCTTGTATGATTAGAGTCTTTGCTTTTTTGTTTGCCACAATCATCATTGCTGTACACACCTTTTGAGAGGGACACACATGAATAATGATTTATTAGAATACTCTATGTGCTTCACTTATATCTTTTGAGCTAGGCAATATTGCTCTAAGTGCTTCACTTATATCTTTTTAGAGCACGGCGGTGGTTTTATTTCATAGAAATTGTTGAGCTCTCATGCTTCACTTATATTGTTTTTAGAGTCTTTTTAAAGAACATGGTAATTTGCTTTGGTTATAAATTCAGTCCTAATATGATAGGCATCCAAGAGGGATATAATAAAAACTTTCATATAAAGTGCATTGAATACTATGAGAAGTTTGATTCCTTATGATTGTTTTGAGATATAAAGATGGTGATATTAGAGTCATGCTAGTGAGTAATTGTGAATTGGAGAAATACTTGTGTTGAGGTTTGTGATTCCCGTAGCGTGGACGTATGGTGAACATTTATGTAACGAAGTTGGAGCATGATGTATTTATTGATTGTCTTCCTTATGAGTGGCGGTCGGGGACGAGCGATGGTATTTTCCTACCAATCTATCCCCCTAGGAGCATGCATGTAGTACTTTGTTTTGATGACTAACAGATTTTTGCAATAAGTATGTGAGTTCTTTATGACTAATGTTGAGTCCATGGTATACGCACTCTCACCCTTCCACCATTGCTAGCCTCTTTAGTACTGCGCAACTTTGGCCGGTACCATACACCCACCATATACCTTCCTCAAAACAGCCACCATACCTACCTATTATTGCATTTTCATAGCCATTCCGAGATATATTGCCATGCAACTTTCCACCATTCCTTTTATTATGACACGATTCATCATTGTCATAATGCTTTGTATGATCATGTAGTCGACATCGTATTTGTGGCAAAGTCACCTTTCATAATTCTTTCATACATGTCACTCTTGAGTCATTGCACATCCCGGTACACCACCGGAGGCTTTCATATAGTCATATTTTGTTCTAAGTATCGAGTTGTAATTCTTGAGTTGTAAGTAAATAGAAGTGTGATGATCATCATTACTAGACTATTGTCCCATGTGAGGAAATAAAAAAAAGAGTGGCCAAAGCTTCGGTTGGGTGTCAAAAGATTTGGTTCACCTCTTGTGAAAAAGACAAATTTTCGTCGATTTAGGAGGAAGCGGGTCAAATTTTTGAACTGTAGCTGCCTTATAGTTTGCTCTTTATTTTTTCCAAAAATCATTTCTAGGTACATAAGTATCTATTTAATCAGAAATACATGGTGTGGTGATGAGACGTCGAGGTTTGGACGGTGGCCGAGGGGCCCAACTCTAGAGCACGTAAATTGGCAAGCCAGCGTGGTGACCGCGTGCCCGTGGCGTTGCCATGCCTTCTAGGCAGGCATGTCTGGTGGTTTGGACACTCCCTTGGTAGGTGTTAGGAATAAGAATACAATAGAAGAATCTTACAAGGAGACTAAACTATATATGCTCAAACATGAATTGGCAGCCAAGTGTTTGATTAGCGCTGGGGGAAACGCACATGGCCAATGGGCCTGAGTTTTGGCTGAGGATGATCATCTACTAAGAATACTGTCTTGGCAAATTTTCAGCTCAAATGGAGGAGCCTACGTGGCACTTGCTTTGCAAAGTACCACACTGGGTAGAAGTATGGATGTTGAAGCTGGGCTCAAATGATTGAATGGATTGAGCTGAAATTTGGTGGAGGATGGTCGTTTGGGCATAGTGAAGCACTGTAAAAATTGGATATCATTTGGACATGCCAAAGTGGCACTTACTTCACAATGCTCTTCTCTGGACAGAAACTTTGGAAAACTATTGAGAGAAATTGGATAAATGAAATGAGCTAAAATTTGGTGGAGGTAAGTTATATAGGTAGGAACATGCCCTGGTAAATTTTCAGCAATAATTAAGGAATATAAAATATAGTGGCTTCACAAACTAAAAACATGACCGGAATAAAAGATGATGAGCTCACATGGATTGATGGATAGAGCTCAAATTTTATGGAGAGTGATCATTTGAGCATATGGAAGATTTGGAAAAATGTCAGATCATTTGGATAGTCCTAGCTAGTACTTCCTTCACAGAGCTTCTCTTTGGATAGAAATTTTGGAAATTTGTTGAGGAATATTTACTAGGAAAATGGAGCTGAATATTGGCATGTGGCAATGATTTGGATATGGAAGTTTGCCCAAAAAGTTTGAGGATAATAGGAGGGGTTTAGATAGCACTTGCTTTGCAATGTGCCAATCTAAATAGAAAATAGAAATTGAAGCTGGGCTCACATAGATGATTGGATTGGGCTTCAATTTGGAGGAGGATTATAATTAGGGCATATGAAGGCACTGTAAAAATTACATACCATTTGGATAAATAACAATGGTACTTGCTGCTACGTCTTGAGCTTGCGTTGGTTTTCCTCGAAGAGGAGAGGGTGATGCAGCAATAGTAGCGTAAGTATTTCCCTCAGTTTTTGAGAACCAAGGTATCAATCCAGTAGGAGGCTCCTCAAAAGTCCCGCGCACCTACACAAACAAACTGAGAACTCGCAACCAACACGATAAAGGGGTTGTCAATCCCTTCACGGCCACTTGCGAAAGTGAGATCTAATAAAGATAGTATGATAAGATAAATATATTTTTGGTATTTTATAATATAGATGCAAAAAGTAAAGATGCAAATAAAAGTAGATTGAAAGCAAATATGATAAGAGATAGACCAGGGGGCCATAGGTTTCACTAGTGGCTTCTCTCAAGATAGCATAAGTATTACGGTGGGTGAACAAATTACTGTCGAGAAATTAATAGAAAAGCGCATAGTTATGAGATTATCTAGGCATGATCATGTATATAGGCATCATGTCCGTAACAAGTAGACCGACTCCTGCCTGCATCTACTACTATTACTCCACACATCGACCGACTCCTTCATGCATCTTGAGTATTAAGTTCATAAGAACAGAGTAACGCATTAAGCAAGATGACATGATGTAGAGGGATAAACTCAAGCAATATGATATAAACCCCATCTTGTTATCCTCGATGACAACAATACAATACGTGCCTTGCAACCCTTTCTGTCACTGGGTAAGGACACCGCAAGATTGAACCCAAAGCTAAGCACTTCTCCCATGGCAAGAAAGATCAATCTAGTAGGCCAAACCAAACTGATAATTCGAAGAGACTTGCAAAGATAACTCAATCATACATAAAAGAATTCAGAGAAGATTCAAATATTATTCATAGATAAACTTGATCATAAACCCACAATTCATCGGATCTCGACAAACACACCGCAAAAAGAGTTTACATCGAATAGATCTCCACAAGAGAGGGGAAGAACATTGTATTGAGATCCAAAAAGAGAGAAGAAGCCATATAGCTAATAACTATGGACCCGTAGGTCTGTGGTAAACTACTCATAACTCATCGGAGGGGCAAGGATGTTGATTTAGAAGCCCTCCGTGGTCGATTCCCCCTCCGCAAAGTGCCGGCGAAGGCTCCAAGATGGGATCTCGCGGATACAGAAGGTTACGGTGGTGGAGATTGTGTTTCGTGGTGCCCCTTGATGTTTTCGGGGTACGTATGTATATATAGGAGGAAGAAGTACGTCGGTGGCCACCCGAGGGGCCCACGAGACAGGGAGCGCGCCCTACAGGGGGGCCTCCTATCTCGTGGGGGGCTCGGCTGCTTCTTGACTTGCACTCCAAGTCCTCTGGATCACGTTCGTTCCAAAAATCACACTCCCGAAGGTTTCATTTCGTTTGGACTCCGTTTGATATTCCTTTTATTCGAAATACTGAAATAGGCAAAAAAAAACAGCAGTATGGGTTGGGCCTCTGGTTAGTAGATTAGTCCCAAAAATGATGTAAATGTGTAAAATAAAGCCCATAAACATCCAAAAGGGGTAATATAATAGCAAGGAACAATCAAAAATTATAGATACGTTGGAGACGTATCACTTGCTTCACAATGCTCTCCATTGAACAGAAAATTGGGAAAAATATTGAGGGAAATTGGCTAAATTAAATGAGATAAATCTGGTGGAGGGAGGTTCTATGGTCAGGGTCATGTCTTGGTAAATTTTCGGCAATTATAAAGCAATATAAAATGTAGTTGTTTCACAAACTTAAAATATTACTAGAAAAATATTTGATGTTGAGCTCACATGGATTATTAGACGGGGCTCAAAATTTGTGGAGAGCTATTATTTGGGAATATAGAATATGTGGAAAAATTCAATTCATTAGGATATTCCTAACTAGTACGTCCCTCACAAAGCTTTTAGCTGAACGGAAACTTTGGAAATTTGCTGAGGAAGATTTACAAGGAAAATGGAGCTGAATTTTTTCATGAGGTAATGATTTGGATAAGAAAGAGTGTCTAAAAAAATTTGAGGGCAATCAAGAAAATATAAATAACACTTCCTTCACAAAGTGTTGTTCTCAACAGAATAGGAAAATGAATATTATTGAATTATTTATTAACTAGGGACGGAAGGGTTTGGACATATTTGATGAATATATGATCCAAATAATTTATGAGTATTTTTTAGGAATTTTGGGAATGACAGAAATGTAGGCCGCTTCACAACCTAGGGCAAAAATTGACACATGGACATGACACATAGGCAAAACTAATGAGGTGGCGCCCAGTCATAGCAATGCACCACAGTTTACAAGGCTATGACCATCTATATTGGTCGTGATCAGCTAGAAATAAGGCAGCGGACCAGTGTTGTCTGCTTTATGACCATTTTGCGTAAGGAAATTACGACCTTTCTGACAAAAATGGTCGTTATGGTTTAGGGTTTGGAGCCCCCCCCCCCCCCCCCCCCCCCGAACAGTTTATGACCAGTTGGTCTGAAATGGTGGTAGATTTATGACCATTTCTTTCAGGGTCACTGATAGAAGGTCACAAGTTGACATATTTCTTGTAGTGTGTGCTATTAGTCACATGTTTTTCCACCGCAGTTTGATCATGTTCGTCGTGATGCACATTTTAGCTAGTTTAAACAACATTTTGTATATGGGGGAAAATAGCGATGATGAAGAGGAGTAGAAGGTAAGAATAATGAACCACCATTGCTATTGTGCGATGTCTATGAGTTAGAGAATCATGAAAATAATGTAACATAGTCTTATGCCAGCAAATATAACAGTTGGGAGCACAAATAAGTCAAGTATGTGATAATCTGCTTACTGTGCCAAATAATACAACTTGACGCTAATAACATGCACGGACATGATCACAAAATATAAAAATATTTGTGGAGACTTATCGAGTTTTAACTATTTTTTTATGAGTGTGCCCAGATAAAAGCATTAGGTTAGATGTGCGGGTGATAGCACATATTTCATATGTACGGCATTACATGGAGATAATATATTGTAAATGTAATATTGCACATGTGATAAGGCTGTTGAGAAAGAAAAATACATGTTTAGATTATGTTGTTTTTCCTAAATTACCATGAGAATATTTAGTAAGTATGATAATAAGGTGTCTTTATGTCTAGTTAGATATCAATATTGAATTATAGAAATATATATTGAGAAGAATGGGTGCACTCAAACTTTACCAACATAGGCAATTATAGTATATACAAAAATATTAGTCAACCAAAAATAATATAATTCAATTTGTCATGTATTATTTCTATAGTTTTGTCAATTTATAATTTTCTACAAACTTTCATATAGCAAATGATGGTCAGAGTTATGGACCAGATATGCTAAAAATCAAAGGCGACGTATATAATATTGTGTAAGCCCAGGAAACGTGCATGTCACAAACACAAAGAAAAAAAGTCTAGAACTATGTCTCTCTGTATATAGATGACTTTGTCTAATAATACATGTAACCAAGGTGCAGACATTTATATCTTATATAAGTAAGAAGTACAATTTTATCCATCACAAATCTCTTAGTAGTACAATGATTTGGTTATGTACAAAGTGCATATTTATCAAATAATAGTGACAAAAGCTTTGTAGTAGAGACTGTGTATGAATCTGAAATGACAAATATGAGAATACTTAATAAATCTAGCCGCGCAAATGCGTCGGTCACCCTGCTAGCTTATCTTCAACAAGAGCCCACTGTCGAACTGTTCAGGGAATTCTATTAGTTGAACCGGCAAACTGAATTCACAGACGGACCCAGCTTGGAGCTAGACGGAGTTCCAATTCAGAAGCGGAAAGAAGCCACCTTCCCATATGCCAAGCCGCCCAATCATCCTAAGACTGGAACCAAACTTTTTATTGCCAAGATACATCTTCAGAGGGTGAAAATCCCCTGCCGGGTTACTATGAACACCGGCTCAGCTGAGGAAACATGCATGTCACGAACACAAAGAAAAAAGTCTAGAACTATGTCTCTCTGTACATAGATGACTTTGTCTAATACATGTAACCAAGGTGCAGACATTTATATCTTATATAAGTAAGAAGTACAATTTTATCCATCACAAATCTCTTAGTAGTACAATTATTTGGTTATGCACAAAGTACATATTTATCAAATAATAGTGACAAAAGCTTTGTAGTAGAGACCGTGTCTGAATCTGAAATGACAAATATGAGAATACTTAATAAATCTAGCCGTGCAAATGCGTCGGTCAACCTGCTAGCTTATCTTCAACAAGAGCCCACTATCGAACCGTTCAGGGAATTCTATTAGTTGAACCGGCAGACTGAATTCACAGACGGACCTAGCTTGGAGCTAGACGGAGTTCCAATTCAGAAGCGGAAAGAAGCCACCTTCCCATATGCCAAGCCGCCCAATCATCCTAAGGACTGGAACCAGACTTTTTATTGCCAAGATACATCTTCAGAGGGTGAAAATCCCCTGCCGGGTTACTATGAACACCGGCTCAGCTGAGGAAACGTGCATGTCATGAACACAAAGAAAGAAGTCTAGAACTATGTCCCTCTGTACATAGATGACTTTGTCTAATAATACATGTAACCAAGGTGCAGACATTTATATCTTATATAAGTAAGAAGTACAATTTTATCCATCACAAATCTCTTAGTAGCACAATGATTTGGTTATGTACAAAGTGCATATTTATCAAATAATAGGGACAAAAGCTTTGTAGTAGAGACTGTGTCTGAATCTGAAATGACAAATATGAGAGTACTTAATAAATCTAGCGGCGCAAATGCGCGGGTCACCCTGCTAGTTTTGTGTAAACTGGATGGACTGATCTCATTGAAACTTTAGGTATAATTGTGTTCTCTAGATATTTTCCATCGCAAATTTGCCATTGTTTTTAGGGTTGCTTGATGATTGGATTAGTTGCTACGAGAATCGATGGAACTCACACATCATCATGGCAAATTTAGATATCTTGTAAATAGGTGCACAAAAAATTCATGAAAACTTGATTTATAGCACATGATAATCTTGTGTAAAATGAATGGACTGATCAGATAACATTTTTAGGTGTAATTCATAAATTTTTGTTAATGGTTTATCGTTTATGAATAGTTGCCATGTCTCAACATTTGCCATGGCAAGTCTTCTGTTTTTGTGATTATGTAACTCAACATCTTGTTTTGTTCTGGTGGCAAATCAAATAATTTTTGAACCATGGCAACAAAATATAATATGTTGCCATTGAAAATTTCATGGACAATGGCAAATTATCTTTTTATAGATACATGGTAAATTGCCATGGTGTAGAGAGGTTATTTGTCGTGGGTTTTTTCCTGTTCAAGAATTCGTCCGATTAACTAGCTAACTTTCCGATTAATCCTTACTCGTAGGGTCACTGAGTAGCCGATAATTGAGAAATTGGCCAATTAATTGATTAACTGACCGATTAACTTGTCGATTAGCCTATTAATTCCCTACTCGTGAGCCAACCGAGCAACTACCAGTTAACGATTTCCTCCATAATGGTTTTTTTATACCAAGGAAAATTCACTTTTATGGCACATGTCAATTTCACTTTATGGACCATGGTAATTTTACATTTTCAAAAAATTGACATGTTTTTTAGACAACTAAATTCCAAGCTTTGACATAATGTATGGTGGTGCCATGGCGATTTTTATGTCCCGAAAATTGCATCCTTTTAGTTCATTCGCATGGCAAATTTTGAAAACGTTTGCGTCTTTAAAACCATGGCAAGTTTTTTGCGCGCGCATTGTTTTACATCATCTGGTGGAGCGTCTCCGCGCCAAAAAGAATGGTTTTTAGCGCGCAGAGCAGTTTTTGCGCGTCGGTTATAGATGCTCTTAATAAAAAAAAGATGAATGCATGGTAGAAAATCCTCTCTCGCTGCTGCAAGGGAGCATGCAGGTGATGAGGAAGAACATCAGACGACGGTTTGATCGCATCGCATGCGAGTGTTGGGCAACGGATGATTTTTACTTCCCCAATTAACTAGGCAAGTTAATCCTTGGTTGCGTTCATGTAAACATATTGATCAAACTCGTGCGGACCTATCTTGTTCTGCCCATCTTCTAGCATCAGGTCGTACTTCCAGCTATCACGTCCGTCGACGCTGTCCACGTACTCCCGTCCCTCGGCAGCGGCACGCCGGCGCTTGGCCACCCGGTGGAGGACACGCTCAAGGCCGACGTCGAACGCGTCTTTGAACGTAACCCCCTTGGCCGCCGGGTGCCGGTACATCACGGTGGGTATGAGCTGGATGACCCGCTCCCGCATCTGCGCCACCCTCTCTGACGGTATCTTACGCAGCACCTCCTCGATGCTGACGTTCCGGCCGACGACGTCGCCGTGTGGGATGAAGACGGAGTAGCTCCGGTAGTCCCGGGGCAGGTGCCAGGTGTACTGGAGGTAGGCGGACACCGGGTGGAAGAAGACCGGGATGCAGCCGGCGAGGATGGCGTCGAAGGTGGACTTGCGCGTGTACCCGTCGCCGCGCGGCTGCATGCAGAACTCGGCGCTCCCGAGCAGCCGCATGGGCACGTAGTTGTTCAGCTTGCCGAGCATAGAGCAGCGGCTCGAGTTGCCGCACTGCTCGATGATCTCGGCGCGCTCAGGCCCCATACCGATGCCCTGGGCACGGGGCCAGCCGGCGAAGCACCAGAGCCACGCGCGGTCCCGCCGGCGCATGCGGTCTTGCCAGCCGGTGACCTCGGCGTCGGAGGAGGGGTGGAAGTGCGACGGGAAGGGCACGGCGAAGTCGTTCCCGTGCCGCGGGCTAGCCTCGGTGCTGAGGAACGTGGCGTTGCGGATGGCCAGGTCGTAGGTCATGAGCGTGTTACCCCAGCCGGTTGAGTCGTCCGGGCTGCGGAGGAAGTCCCATGTTCCCCGCCCGGAGACGAGCAAGTGGTCGCGCCCGCCCATGGCGCGCCACTCTGGCCGCTGCGCCAACCAGTCCATCAGGTCCCGCGACAGGGCGTCCCGCACCGTGAGGTCTTTGTCGCCCAGGTGCATCGCCGCGTCCAGGCCGGCGTAGAACGGGATGTACACCACGTCGGCGGCGGCGGGGTCGGCCGTGAGGCACTCGTACCGCCGCATCCGGGCGTGGAAGATGATGCTCAGCATGAACTGGTCGGTGTCGTAGGCGCCCCGCTCCGGCAGCGACCCTTCCTCGCCGCCGCCCGGGATGGGCGGCCCGAACCCGTCGTGGGACACGTCCTTGCACACGTTGGAGGAGATTGGGACCCGGCCGCACTGGCGGACGAGGTCGGCGTTGAACCGCGGCGGCAGGTCGTACATGTACACGTACCGGCCGGCGCACGGGTCCCGGCGGAAGAAGCGAGACGCCGAGAAGAACGCCGACGGCTTGAGCTGGAGCACGGTGGGCGCTGCCACCGCCGCGCTGCCTGATTTTTGCACGCTGGTGGAGAAGTGGTGGTAGAATACCAGGGCCCAGAAGACGGTGTAGATGAGGGCGAGGTAGAACAGCCGGGACGGCCACGGGACGGCTCTCTCGGAGCTCTGCTTGCCATCGCCGTCGTCGGCAGAGTGCTGCTTGCCGTCACCGTCGTGGACTGCGGCGTCCAGGTCCCTCTGGAGGCTCCGCGAGAAGGGCTTCATCGGTGTTGCTGCCGTGCTTGTGCCGTGCGGCATTCGGCTAGCTGCTCCGACGTTAGCTCAGCGTCAGTCACTGTGTATCGGCAGACGGCCGGGCGCTAGTACAAAAACCCTTGTTTAATACAGTACGTACTATAATCCTTTTCCATTAGGGCATCGATCGAGGCTACTCGTATTCGTCGTCAAGTTGACCTCATTAATGGTACTGACACACACACATGTGCAAGGTGGCAAAGTCTTGTGCTTCGAGCAGCTTTGGATCCCGCGTGCGTGTATTTAGACTAGCCACAATATGTTAGGGATGCTTGGATCCAAGGGACTATTTTTGGTCTGACTAAAAAGTCTTTTTTAGAGGCTAAAGTTCCAAGCATCCCTAACTAAAGAGAGGCTAGGACTAGTCTTGAGGCTAAAACCTTTTAGTCATAGGAAACCTACTAAAATATGTATTAGCCCTTTCTCTCCTCATTTAATTCCTCTCCTTTAGTTTTGGATTGGAGGGTTTGGAGAATAATAAATGCTCAATAACTTGATTTTAGTCTCTTTAGTACTTGGATCCAAGCATGGGTGAGGCTAGCAAATTTTAGTCTCACTACTTTTAGTCATGAGACTAAAACGTATCCAAGCACCCTCTTACTAGTCTACCTTCATACAACTTTTATTTGTTAGGCTATAGACTCATCTTATTGATATGTGTGATGTCAATCATAATATTAATAACTACTCCCTCCGTTTTTATTTACTTCGCATATTAGAGTTGACTGAAGTTAAATTTTCTAAAGTTTTGATCGAGTTTATAGAAAAGAATATAAATATTTACCATATATAACAAATCTATATGATGTGGAAGTACCTTTGATAATGAATCTAGGTGCTGGTTTGTTATTGTATATGTTAATATTTTTGTCTATAAACTTCGTCAAAGTTTACAAAGTTTGACTTTGACCAAAGCTAATACACGGAGTACTTAAATAAAAACGAAGGGAGTAACTATGTTACCACATGCCTCTCTTTCTTCATTTATTGTTTGTCACATCATCAATTTTATCTAGATATGTGTGATGTTACTATCTATGTTACTCCTATTGTGGATAGTCTTACAAGGCAGTGTACTGGTAAGTTCACGATTTTGCTAATTTCATGGTACCTTGAAATTCCACTTTTTTATTTTTTCCTTCCATCTTTTCGAGCGCACTTGAATGAAGAACCAACCCCACTAGTTATCTTGGAGAAAAGTTATAGCCTCATTATTCATCTTAGAGGGAAACCATAACCCCATTATCTTGAGAGTGGGGTGTGTGCGTGCGCGAGGGTAGGAGATCATCCGTGTTGTAGCGGGGCGGCACGGTGATGGAGGGAGGTCAAGGGGAGAGCGGGCCGGCAACAATCACAGGCCACAGGGGTGGAGGCAGGCGTTAGGTCTGAGTAGGCCGCGGGGAGAAGGAAGAACATTCGCGTGGAAGGAAAAGAAAAAACGTGCGAGAGGAAGAAGATGAACAATATACGATCTGTTTAGGGCTGTTGGATGAAGATATGACGGTTCAGATCTTTTCAGGTACCTGAAAAATAGATGATCTCGTAAGAGCATCTCCAATAGACGCGCTAGATTAGTTGCGCGCTGAAAAAATGACTATATTGCATGCGCGCGACCGAAGTTGGCGCTCAAGCAGACCCGCTAAATTCCGCGTGCAACAAAGTAGGTTCAACGCGCTGGGGAAAACGGCATTGCGTGCTACTTTTTTGGTGCACCCGCTCGCGCGCGCTACTAGACTGCTGCAGATGGGGCCGCCGAATTGGGTGTCATGTTTTTGCGTTTCTGGTAAAGCAAAACACTAGTCCAATGCACTAAAATGCTATTTGGACGCTTAAAAAATATATAACGCGCCGCGCAACCGGGCGTGTCTGTTGGAGATGCTCCAAGCTCAATTACAATTTACGTGCGCCGAGATGCCATCGTCGAGCTTTGAATCAGCTTTGGAACCGTCAGCTTTGAAACCATCGATCAGCTTTGGATCCCGGTCTGTTTACACTATCTTCCACATTTCCCACGCGCACCGAAAATACTAGCCATATTCTACCCTGTGTCGTGATTAGGGTTAGTATAAGTTTTTTTTTACTTACCGAAACCGAAAAAGGG
Organism: Triticum timopheevii; assembly: GCA_963921465.1. Lineage (NCBI taxonomy): Eukaryota > Viridiplantae > Streptophyta > Magnoliopsida > Poales > Poaceae > Triticum > Triticum timopheevii. The sequence continues at coordinate 14,718,973 of OY997266.1, read as the reverse complement.
TTTTCCCGCTTTATATTATAAAGAACCAGACACCGATCACAGGGTAACTGTCGGGGCGAACAGCAAAACAAGCCCAAAAGAGAAAAGAAGAGAAATAAAAGCCAACAACGGCAGCTCGGCAAGCACAGATGATCCGTCACCGCTGCGCCCTCCATCTTCGTCCCACCACAAGCCATGGCACCGGACCGTCGCATACCAAGCAGCACCTCCAAGAAGGAATGTGACGCCAACGACGCTGCTGCCCGGACATGTCCTAGGGTTTCTCCCGGCATACGGAGGGGAGCGGGGGATGGGTAGCGTCGCGTCGGAGCCGGATGAACCGGCAGAGATTTCTCCCCGCATCCCCAAGCACCGCTACGCACTCGAACCGGGGCCATCCAACCATCTTACCACCTGCAAGCACGCGCCACCACGGTCTTGGACACATCCACGCCGCCCCGCTGCGAACACCACCACGAGGCCAAGGAGACCGGAAAGAAGCGCCAAGCGACGGGAGGAACCATACCGAAGCCAAGCGGGAGGGAACCACCTCCCCCGGCGATGTGCGGGAGGCCCGAGCCCCCGGCGACGTTGCGGTCGCCGTCCGGACATGGCAGTAGGGCACACCGGGCCACCCCTGGCCCGGCCAGGCCCGCGACGGGCCCGCAAGGCCCCACCGGCCATGCTGCAGCAAGCGGGCACCTGGGCCGCCCGCTCCTAGCCGCCAACGCCGCTCTCCCGCCTCCTGGAGGCCACGCCGCCGGCCTGTCCCACCACCAGCCCGCCCAAACCCAGATGGGGCCCGAAGGGCCCAGATCTGGGCCGAGCGGGCTGGTTCAAGCCACGCCACCCCGCCGCCAACGGCGACGCCGTCGCCCAGTCGTCCACCCACGCCGCGCCGGTATCTCCGCCGCCACGTCGGACCGCCTCCGCCAAAGAGCACCTCTCGGCGCACACCGCCCCGCTCCGGGGAGCAACGAGAGGGGAAGTGCTGGAGGCCGCCGCCGCCAGCGACCCAGGGGCCAGGCCCGGCCGCGGGTGCCAGCGACGGCGGCGGGGAGGGAGGGAGGGGGGGGGGGGCTCTAGAGGAGGGGGCACCGGAGCGCGGCCGGTCGCCCGCGGGGACGACGCGGTCCAAATAAGCAATAATACCTGTTTTTTTTGCGGGGAAGCAATAATACCTGGTTACGTCCAAGGCTAAGCTAGTTTGGATGACGTGATTTTCTATACTTTGTTATGTATATTAATTTGTCACAAATAGAACTTTATGAACTTTGGCCAAGTTCATACAATATTAGGACATCCACAATACCAAATCAATAGCATTAGGAGGACAGTTATATCCCATAACCCATCAGTGTTTAAGTCATAGACTTGACGCCGGTGATTATATTTTCTGTATTTATTTCAGGTGTTTCGTTGATGCTCGTTCAGTGGATGGAGATGTTCTCGTCGACTACAAAAGCTTCTGTAGCGACTTCGTCAATCTCCAGATGATGTGATGGCTTAGTCTCTCGGAGGTGCACATAGGGGTATGCATACCTACGTTCATAGTAATGACTGCATTTGCGTATGTATAAGCGTCCGCGTCTGTACTGTGTTAAAAACATCAATATTATTTTGGATAATCATTGAGTATTTTCACATCATATATATTTGTTATTGCAAAAGTTTATATTGTTTCTATAAACTTGGCCAAACATTATAAACTTGATTTAGATCAAATCTAATATACTTAGTAAATAAAAATGGAGGGAGTACTATGTAAGAAGGAATTGCAAGGACTCGGAAGGCTACTTTGTCAGATTTTCTTCAGTAAAAGTAAGATAGTGCACAAAAGGGAAATGACTGAAAAGTATCTTGGAATCTTCGAGAAGCTTGGATCCCGATCTGCTTACAATATTTTCCACAGCCCTGTCCTCCTTGCCCTCATCAACCCCCTTGGACGACTCCTTGCAGTCAACGGCGCATGCGTCGTTGGCTCGTAACAGATACTTCATCCTTATCATCTGCATCGTGTAGTTCGTCCTTGTTAACAACGAGAATGGGAGCTTAATGTGGACATGGCCTTTTCGGATACGGCCAAAATATTATCTTCATATGCAATAATCAGGTGATTTCTATTAATAATTATTATTACATAAATTATTATTTTGTTACTCCGGATAGGAATACGACACTTTTTTATTATTATATGCAGGATCACAAAAGACATGCACAAACCTCGCGTGAAGATGCGAATTGAGCGATGTTCGTGGGAATCAAACAACACCAATAGACAGGCATATGTTCTCAAGTTTAAACATCCAGGAGGTGCTCATGTCAACAGTATCTCATGCATGACTTCTACCACAATAACCAGCCCATCCATCATGCATACTATGTGCACCTAGACAAAGGCACAAGGGCCACACACGTTGGTTTTTTACTTCATGAAGCAAGAGAAGCAACGTGATGGGCCTAAGGATTTTTATTGATACGCTAGTAGTACAACTATGGGCTGATCTATATGTTTGGCCTCTGTACGCCACGGCGTTCGCGAGATCAACAGATAAGGCGGCGGCCATACTTAATAAATAGCTATTTAGATTAGACTTTAGACTCGGGTTTTATTGTATTGTCTAGCCATCACTACAATTTGCATTTACGAGACGTGTAGGACTACCGCCTGTCAGATCCACAGTGAAATCCTAACTTTTCATCTAGTTCGTGTACACAATTTATCATCCGCAATTTCAGTTGCAATTCACCTTTGTTCTTGCTAGTTTTTCGGTTGCTTGCAGGAACTCGAACCTCATTGTTTAGGTTGATCGTGCCTGCGGCAAGGTCAAGAACCATCGGAGATTGGTTTAACGATTGTCGAGGCGTATCGTCGGGTACGGTATATCCGGATCGTCAAGGCCAAAATCCACCAAATCGATAGTTATCCCTACTCTCATCGAAAGATCGGGCCGCCGTCACATCAAGTGGTATCAGTTTTCAAGTTCATCGGTGAGAGATTTACAGTTTTATTAGATTAGTTATTTTCTGTCCTATAAACCCACGAAAAAGCCAAAAAAAATTTAGATTAGTTCATTCTTTACACCTACTTTTTAGCCTTTAGCAATTTTTGCTTCTAGTATTTGCGTAGTTGAGTTTTTGGTTGCATTCATCCTACAATTAGTGCTGGTTTAGATTAATTTGAGAGAAAGTCATCTACTAGATCGACCCTTTGTTTTGTCCACCATATTTTCCGCCGTCAGCTCATACGTAATCTGAAAAACAAGATTGCAACAGATTGTTTCTAGTTTGCCGATTTTTGCGTGCAATCGGAGGTCGCATCAGTTCAAAAGTCCGTCCTGTCTACCGCTTTACGAGCATCTTTGCACCTGACACCCACCACTTGTCTGCATCACGCGCCTGTGCCTGCTGCGCGTTTTGCTTCGCGCGGTATCCATCCAGTCTACGTGAACGCCCAGACACACAGCCATCGTGTCTGGCACTGCGCGTGCGTCCCATCCGCATCTATATACGTGTCGCGCTTCGCGAGAGGCCAGGCAACGGCGCTTAGCCACACGCAAGACGCCAGACACCCAATCATCTGTGTCTGTCTCCACGCGCTACACCCCAAAATCCTTGCTGGCTGATCCTGTACACTAGTATTAGTACTAGCTAATCTCAACGTTGAAGCACTTCTAGCTAGCTTTCGTTGCAACTTATTCAGCAGCTTTGGCTTTTTTTCCCTCCACTCTCTTGTGACTTGAAGTCTGTCCGTGATTCTTGTAGCAACCGGCCTAAAAAAAAGAGGGAAAAAAGGAGAAAAAAAAGAGAAAAATGAGCAAAAAAAAGAAAAAATGAGCAAAAAAAAGAGAGAGAAGATTTTGCAAAGTTCAGACCGGTTACAATCTTTGGATACTATCTTTTATTGTCCTGAACTTTTACTCTGCTCATATAAGTAATAGTTGTTGGACATTTTCTGTTTTTGGTAGCACCTACACTGCGTTTATACCTCACTTATATCTAGCTACTGAGAGCTATCATATTTCTGTCGGTTTCCTCCCTTGATTCAGTATCTAGGCTTAGATTGTTTTATCTCTTACTAGTCGGCTGCCAGCACTAGTTAGGAGTTTGAGCAATTATTCAGCTTGCATTATTTTTTGCTAAATTGTGCCACTGATATTGTGAGTTGAGGAAACCATCACCAAGCTCCACTTCCTATACTGTATTTTGTTCGGTCACTCGGTAATCGCTATATCCAATTTTTGATAACTTTTGATAGTGCCAAAGGCCGACTACCACTGCAGCACGGTAAGAATGGGTAAGAGCTTGGTCATTGCTAGAGAGTTGAGCAACATTTTTCACCACCTCCGAGTAGTATTATAGGAACATTATGCTTGTGATTTTGTTCTTGTTTGGTACTAACCATGGCAGATTCTAGAGTGACCAATAGTTGGGTTGTGTCTATTGTGGGAGATGACTTGCCATGTGTTGATACAAGTCATACTTCACCGGTGCAGAAACTATGGCTACCGCCCAGGAGGTTCCACAACATACACATGATCAGGTTATTTCTTTGCCACAGTTTGAGGGTAGATATGACCCTGGAGCTTATCTTGATTGGGAGCTAGAGGTAGAAGAAATTTTTGACATCCATGATTTTCACGAGCATAAGAAAGTATGTACTGTCACTAAAGGATTTTTGGGTTTTGCTTCCGTTTGGTGGAGAAATTATTGTGCGAAAAATATTTATAATAAACCTACTACCTGGAAAGCTTTAAAACTTATTATGCGAAACCAGTTTGTTCCTTCATACTATGCTAGTGATTTGCTTAGAAAATTGCAACGTTTAGCACAAGGCAATAACACAGTTGAAGAATCTATAATACCTAAATAGTTCATCCCCACTACCTTATTTCTCTTGGCAAGCAAGTTATCCACGTTAGCAGTCCAGCCACATCATCATTTCGTTACTCACTTACAAGAGGGACCCGCCACAGGTTAACCATCATAATTCCCCGACGTGTCCTCTTTGACCTCCTTTCACTAGGAGCATTCCTCTTAGCCCGTTGAATGCATGTGGAGGTGAATAAACGGGGCTATAATTACGGGAGTTAGCTAGCTATTTCCACTACAGCATGGATTGGCTTATTTGTGCGACGTATCTATTGCGTGGAAGACAAACTGATGGCTTCACCTATCTGTACGTGGAAGACAAAAGGATGGCCTCTCCAGTTTCTACCCACTACCCTGTGTATCCATCATCCATAGGCACATCGTCTTCCACTCATGTCCTTTATTCTATGTCCATCTCACGATATAAAATCGAATGACGTGATGTACTCTCGCCCCTCTCAAGTCTCACCGATTGAGCCCTCTCCACCAGAACATCCTTTCCCCTGCATCGTATAGGGTGTGGCGGCTGGGAAGCAATCGCTGGTTGAGAACAATCCGTCGGCTGACCGCTGATCTGCTCGCCTCCGCTGGCTTTCTGGCAATGGCACGACCACCGGCCCACTTTGTCTCCAACGACGTTTCGGGATATATCAGGATGCGGTCCCGTTGCCGGTCGACCGGCTCTGATCGTCGGGCTCCTTGCCTTCGTGCACCTTGCCCAAGATGCTGATTTCTTTTCTATCTTCTCCTAATATCTCAGTTCGGGTGCTGCTGGGAGGTTAATTCCGCGGGGAGTCTCGAGCAATCTTTACTGAAGCACTTCTGATGTAAGCATGCATACTGACACTATGTACTGGCCTTACTTGAAACATCTCATGTCAATCTATTATGCAGCGCAGATGACTGTTCTATAAGTGGATTTATTTTCTTTGTTCCATATGTGTGCATCCTACGTATGTAGATCAGGAAAGGCCATCAAGCAAACATTGTTTCGTGTACATACTACTGACCATCATGCTTTTTGTTTTGATAATTTAGTAGCTCGCCTATTCCGTTGCATACAGATTTATTTGATCTTCATTTATTCAAGGCTGCTTGGATGCCTATTAAGAACTGAAGAAATGTCTCAACTCTCTAATACTAATTTCAGACGGGATAATCTTGCTCCCTTCAGTTCCTAGAATATTTTTTTGAGTTAGCTATGCTCGCTACCTTTCAGATTTCAAATATACTTAACATATATAACTGCAAATAGTCCACTATGTCCAAGATTCTACACGCAAGTTTTTATGCCTGAATACTGTGGATGGTATGTAGAGGGAATGAACGGAGCATTTACAATAAAATGATAGCCACCAGATACCTTTGCGAAGATTGTTCACGGACGAAACAACAAAGTAGAGAATACCATGAAACAACTCCAAGCATATGCTCATCCAGTTGTAACTGATGATTGTGTAAGGAATGAAATGACACATCTCCGAAGAGGGCACAAATCACAAACAATAATGAATAGTTACATGTGACGGTTTTTACAATTGAAGGATGAGTTATTCCTGCAAACATAATAAACTTTATGTAGTCCGTGCAACTAACAGATTGTGATTCTAACTACTATATTATTCAATACGTAAATGTGGATCCTCTATATTGTTACTACTACAAATTCCCGCAGCAACGCGCGGGGTATCATCTAGTATTATGATAATTTGTTTACTGCTTTGTTCCATTGTGGCCTAGAAGAATGTGAAGAAGCTACCATGAATAGGTTTTTGAGAGGATTAAACCATGAAATTTATGATATACTTGTGCATAAAGAATATAATTCCATGAATGGTTTGTTTCATCTTGCTTGTAAAGTTGAACAGAAAATTCAAATAGTGCAAGCCCCTACACAAAGTTTTGTTTCAATTACTTCTCCTCATGCGCAAACTACTATGGTTGTTGGACTCACTGCTTGGAGAGCCACGCCACTCCCGGCATGTGACATGCCACTGACAATACCTACATCTTTTGATTCAGCCATGCAAGGTAATAAGAAAGGTATTGAATCCACCTTTCCACATGAGATCGTTCCATGTCATGCTGAATTTAATGTCTCATGTGTTGAGTTGAATGAAATGCCATCTGTTTTGATCACACTAGTTGTTATGATAATTCTGTTGCTACCTTCGATAAATTGTGTGATCAAATAATCATAACACCTATTGTTTTGCATGCACCTACTGCTAAACTTGATTCCCTCATTGATTTGGGTGCACCGACTGAATTAAAGGCAACTAAAATTGGCCCATGTGACTTGATTGTTCAATCTGGTTTGGATCACATAAAATTGGTTAAACATGATGAAGTGTTAGCTAGAATTTTTCATTGTAATTCTTTGTATTCAATCTTGTTGGATACACCTATGCTTTTGTCACATGCGAGAACTAAAGTAGCTGAAATCACATGTTTGCATCCTCTGAAAAGTGTTTATGCACCTACTCTACCTTTTAACTTGATTGGTCGGGATTGCGTAGACAATGAATTTTTGGTGCATAGAATTTGTATCACATGTGATAATCTTGCTGGCTTGAAAGAGAATATTAATAAGCCAATGCGTGATCATTTTAATATGACCGCCAACATCATTGTTGATTACATGTCGAACAGTGTGTTGCCTGATTGCTTATCCACATGTGCTAGTTTGGATAATAATGAGCATTGCAAGTTGGATGACATCAATATGTGTTTCACTTATATTAGCAAACAAAGTTGCAATAATTGCTTTTTGATTAGTACTTGTGTTCATCCAACTTCAATTGTACACCACCGGACAGGAATTAAAACGGATGACATATACATATACCATGCATACACCTTCTCTCTTTTGTTCGTACATTTACAGAATAAGCAATGCCGAGGAGAGTGCGGCGTTTCGGTGCCCGGGTGCATCTGCACCCGTTCAAAAAAAAATTCGTAAAAATTTCAGAAAAATTTAAAAAATTCCGAAAAAAATTGAGGTGGTGGACAATTTGATGCGTGAGGTGCGCCCCAATTTTCAAAACATTTGAACTTATGTGAAGCTCTCAGCAAAAAAGACAAATCATACCAAAATAGTATATGAACAGTACACATTTTTACAGACCTCCGATTTGTCTTTTTTGCTGAGAGCTGCACATAAGTCCAAATGTTTTGAAAATTGAGGCGCACCTCACGCATCAAATTGTCCACCACCCCAATTTTTTTTAGAATTTTTTGAATTTTTTTAGTATTTATTTTGATTTTTTTGGTGAGCGCAGGTGCAGATGAGCTCGGGCTCAGATTTGGATTTTCGTGCCGAGGACGGCTTTGTTTTCAAGAAAGGGAGGATGATGTGGACATGGACTTTTCGGATGCGACAAAAAATATTATCTTCATATGCAATAATCAGGTGATTTCTATTAAGAATTATTACTATATAACTTATTATTTTGTTACTCCAAATAGGAATACGACATTTTCTTTTATTATATGCAGGATCACAGAAGACATGCACAAACCTCGCGTGAAGATGTGAATTGAGCGATGTTCGTGGGAATCAAACAACACCAATAGACAAGCATATGTTCTCAAGTTTCAACATCCTGGAGATGCTCACGTCAACCAACAGCAGTATCTCATGCATGACTTCTACCACAATAACCAGCCCATCCATCATGCATACTATGTGCACCTAGACAAAGGCACAACGGCCACACAAGTTGGTTTTTACTTCATGGAGCAAGAGAAGCAACGTGATGGGCCTAAGGATTTTTTATTGATACGCTAGTAGTACAACTATGGGGAGCAACTAATTAACGAGTGCTTCTTCGGGAGCCTCGCAACGATCAGCGCCACTTGACGCGCTCTCAGCCATTCGCCACGTGTCGCGCTCTGGTCGCTCTCCCAGATTTTGTTTTTTTATTTTTCCGCACGCGTTTTTGGCTTCTTAAACGGGTTTTTTCGGTTATTTTTGACGTTTTGGTTTTTCACCGGTCTTCCCTAGCTTTTCGAACAAAAAAAATTGGGAAAAAAAATTTGCGCAAAAAAACACATTTTTTTCGCGAGAGGCACGGCCGTGCCTCTTGGAAACAGAAAAAAAATGCATTCTCTATTTTTTTTTCTTTCACGAGAGGCACGGTTTTGCTTCAGCGAGAGGCACGGTTGTGCTTTCGGGAGAGTCACGGCCGTGCCTCTTGGAAACAAAAAAAACACGTTTTTTGTTTTTTTCTTCTTTTGCGAGGGGCACAGTTTTGCTTCCGCGAGAGGCACAGTTGTGTCTCCTCTGAAACGAAAAAAAACGCATTTTCTGTTTTTTTTTCTTCCGCGAGAGGCACGGTTTTGCTTCCGCGAGAGGCGCGGTTGTGATTTCGTCAGAGGCACGGGCATGCCTCTTCTTCTTTCGGAAAGGGAAAATAACCCGTGCTCCCGGTTCGGTTTTTTATATGGTTTTTTTCGTGAAAAAAAGTTTATCAAAAACTATCAACATGGGATCTAGTTTTGAAGATCTCGACGCGAGGAATCCAACGGCGAAAGCGGTTCGAGATTTGGACGCACGGTTTAAGAGATAAAACGTTTTGAATAAACGGATCTACGAAAAAAGGGAAAACTCCCAGGTTGCGACAAGTGGCACACATGCTGCGTGTCACTTGTCGTAACCTGGGAAGTTGGAGTGATCTCCGCAAGAAATACTTCTTAATTAGTGATTTCGCAACTATGGGCTGATCCATATGTTTGGCCTATGTACGCCACGGCGTTCACGAGATCAAGATAAGGCGGCGGCCATACTTAATAAATAGCTATCTAGATTAGGGTTTAGACTCAGGTTTTATTGTATTGTCTAGCCATCGCTCCAATTCGCATCTACGAGACGTGTAGGACTATCGCCTTGTCAGATCCACAGTGGAACCCCAACTTTTCATCTAGTTCGTGTACACAATTTATCATCCGCAATTTCAGTTGCAATTCACCTTTGTTCTTGCTGGTTCTTCGGTTGCTTGCAGGAACTCGAACCTCGTTGTTCAGGTTGATCGTGCCTACGGCAAGGTCAACAACCATCGGAGATTGGTTTAGCGATTGTCGAGACGTATCGTCGGGTACGGTATAGCCAGATCGTCAAGGTCAAAATCCACCAAATCGATAGTTATCCCCACTCTCATCGAAAGATCGGGCCGCCGTCACATCAGACCTTCCGCGCCGATGGCATCGTCGTGGCCACCGCCACGGCCGCCGAGTCGCTCGGCACCTTGGCTCCACTCGCTGGAGCATCACACGGCGTCGTCTTCGTCATCACCTAGCTGATACCAATGTTGGAGCTAACTTTCTCAACTCACTTCTTCTCTCTTGGCTATTTCACACATTATATAAGAATACATAGATAATGGGTTTGGCGTCGAGCTGCCTCACACGACCCAATCTTTTCTCCTCTCAGTTTCTCTTGACAAGAAAACCTAGCCCCCGTATCGTCCTCGAGGGCAACACAGGTGGCGGCGCTGCCGCTCCTTCTCTAGCGCTTCTCGGCCCCTGCCTCTCCCTCACTACCATCGGTCGGGGCCGTCGGGACAAAGCCCCTAGCGGTGGTCAGTGCCGGCAGGTCCTCTCGCGCGCAGCCGTGAGCCGTCCCACCACCCCCAATCCCCTCGCAGAGCTCGCATCGTGTCACCACTAGTCTGACCCGGCCTCATCCCGACATTATCCTCCTATGCTGCTCGTCCGCCGAAGGTGCCCGGCTACATGGCTCCCAACCTTGGCTGCTGCCGCCGTGCGCGTAGGCGCCTGAAAAACCGGGTAGGCCCGACGTTGCTTTTGGTGAATCGGGCGGAACCTCAAAATGGATGCCACTAGCGCTCTCACCTCCATGAATCCTTCCCTTGCGCTGGCTCAAAATGGATGCCACTAGAGCCCTCGTGGTGGGTAGTAGCGGGGTGACGCGTTCTGGTGGGTTTGTGCGGCACGGAGGAGGCTTTGCCGAGAACCACTTCGGCCTGCAGCCGTGGTCTGGCTACAGATTGCGATGACCATCGTACTACTAGGGAAAACCTTATACATAGAATATTAGCGGTAGCGCTGGACAAGGAGGGACGTTACTACTAATTAGCAGTAGCGCTGGACCCAAACAGGCGCTACTGCTACCGGCTTACCAGTAGCGCGGCTCGGTCGCTACTACTAAAATTCCCCGACCGTTCCCGCCATGTTAGGTTTAGCTGTAGCGCACCCAAGCTAACCGCGCTACTGCTAATGTAATAGTAGTAGCGTGTTTTTTTGCAGGTTGCTACTGCTAATTTTGAACTTGGCCATGTGGTGGGCCCTGCTTAGCAGTAGCGTGTCGGGACCCCGATCCTAAGTCACACCGATTTAGCATGTAACACATCATATCACTTTGCGGCCTCACGCACGGTATTCCCACGGGTACCACCTTACCTGGCCCGGGACCGTTTGCATCTTTTGGCGCACGTATATGATTGTGTTGCTAGCATCCATATGACAGAGAACCCGGGCCGACATGACTAGTCGTAAGCCCAAGGTGACATAAACTTACAGAAACATGCGTACGTTACCCAGCAACGAACGTGTCGATCATCAACGTGTGAACCCAAGTCGCACATCACCGGTAGGGCTGCTCCAGCTGTTACCTATACCCCAGAGACCGTGGGCTGTCGTGTCTATGTACTTCATTGAAGGATTACCAAGATCAGGGGGGCTCGGATACAGTCCTCGTCATCATGGACAAGTTCTTCAAGTACGCCCATTTCCTCCCGCTCACACATCCCTTCACGGTCCTCCAGATCACGAAGGTGTTCATGAAAGATATCTATAGGCTGCATGGTCTCCCTCTGGCTATTATTTTTGACCGTGACCATATCTTCACAAGCACTGTGTGGCAGGAATTGTTCCGCCTCTACCGGACTGAATTGAAGCTTAGATCCTCATATCAACCATAGACGGATGGACAGACTGAGCAGGTCAATCAATGCCTTGAAGCTTACCTGAGATCTGTAGCGGACGCGTTCCCTGGAAATTGGGCGAAGTGGTTGGCACTCGCCGAATACTGGTATAACATCTTGTTCCATTCTTTTCTTACAGTCTAGGCACGCACGCAAATCTTCTTAGAGAGGATGCAATCAATCTGGCTAGAGTGTTGGCCACTACTCAAAGTCACCAGATGTGATTCCCTCTTTCTAAAGAGGGTGTTAGCTACAATCATGTTGTAGGCTAGAGCAAAGCTTAAGATATATTCTCCTTCTTGATTCCTGATGCCATAGCCAAAGCCCCCATGTGCCCCTTCAAAACCTGTGTTAGATGTACCCACATGGCCATTGAGGTCTCCTCCTAAGAAGAGCTTCTCATCAATTGGTACACTCCTAGCCATTTCTTTTAGGCCTTCCCAGAACTCCCTCTTGGTGTTCTCATTATGGCCTACTTGCAGGACATACGCGCTGATAACATTGAGAACCAAGTCCTCAACTACTAGCTTGACAGGGATAATCCGGTCCCCACGTCTCTTGACGTCTACCACTTCATACTTGAGTCTCTTGTTGATTAAGATGCCTACGCCATTTCTGATTGCAGCCGTCCCTGTGTACCACAGCTTGAAGCCAGTATACTCCACCTCCTTCGCCTTCTGTCCTCTTCATTTGGTTTCTTGGACGCAAAGCATATCAACACCTCTCCTCACCGCTGCATCAACTAGCTCCTGAAGCTTCCCTGTCAGAGACCCTACGTTCCAGCTACCTAAGTGAATCCTCCTAGGCTCGGCTAGCTTCCTTACCCTTCGCACTTGTTGAGTCAAATGTGAAAACCCTTGCTCTATTTTTAGTCTGACTAAAAAGTCTTTTTTAGAGGCTAAAGTTCCAAGCATCCCTAACTAAAGAGAGGCTAGGACTAGTCTTGAGGCTAAAACCTTTTAGTCATAGGAAACCTACTAAAATATGTATTAGCCCTTTCTCTCCTCATTTAATTCCTCTCCTTTAGTTTTGGATTGGAGGGTTTGGAGAATAATAAATGCTCAATAACTTGATTTTAGTCTCTTTAGTACTTGGATCCAAGCATGGGTGAGGCTAGCAAATTTTACTCTCACTACTTTTAGTCATGGGACTAAAACGTATCCAAGCACCCTCTTACTAGTCTACCTTCATACAACTTTTATTTGTTAGGCTATAGACTCATCTTATTGATATGTGTGATGTCAATCATAATATTAATAACTACTCCCTCCGTTTTTATTTACTTCGCATATTAGAGTTGACTGAAGTTAAATTTTCTAAAGTTTTGATCGAGTTTATAGAAAAGAATATAAATATTTACCATATATAACAAATCTATATGATGTGGAAGTACCTTTGATAATGAATCTAGGTGCTGGTTTGCTATTGTATATGTTAATATTTTTGTCTATAAACTTCGTCAAAGAACTCGAACCTCATTTTTTGAATTTTTTTAGTATTTATTTTGATTTTTTTGGTGAGCGCAGGTGCAGATGAGCTCGGGCTCAGATTTGGATTTTCGTGCCGAGGACGGCTTTGTTTTCAAGAAAGGGAGGATGATGTGGACATGGACTTTTCGGATGCGACAAAAAATATTATCTTCATATGCAATAATCAGGTGATTTCTATTAAGAATTATTACTATATAACTTATTATTTTGTTACTCCAAATAGGAATACGACATTTTCTTTTATTATATGCAGGATCACAGAAGACATGCACAAACCTCGCGTGAAGATGTGAATTGAGCGATGTTCGTGGGAATCAAACAACACCAATAGACAAGCATATGTTCTCAAGTTTCAACATCCTGGAGATGCTCACGTCAACCAACAGCAGTATCTCATGCATGACTTCTACCACAATAACCAGCCCATCCATCATGCATACTATGTGCACCTAGACAAAGGCACAACGGCCACACAAGTTGGTTTTTACTTCATGGAGCAAGAGAAGCAACGTGATGGGCCTAAGGATTTTTTATTGATACGCTAGTAGTACAACTATGGGGAGCAACTAATTAACGAGTGCTTCTTCGGGAGCCTCGCAACGATCAGCGCCACTTGACGCGCTCTCAGCCATTCGCCACGTGTCGCGCTCTGGTCGCTCTCCCAGATTTTGTTTTTTTATTTTTCCGCACGCGTTTTTGGCTTCTTAAACGGGTTTTTTCGGTTATTTTTGACGTTTTGGTTTTTCACCGGTCTTCCCTAGCTTTTCGAACAAAAAAAATTGGGAAAAAAAATTTGCGCAAAAAAACACATTTTTTTCGCGAGAGGCACGGCCGTGCCTCTTGGAAACAGAAAAAAAATGCATTCTCTATTTTTTTTTCTTTCACGAGAGGCACGGTTTTGCTTCAGCGAGAGGCACGGTTGTGCTTTCGGGAGAGTCACGGCCGTGCCTCTTGGAAACAAAAAAAACACGTTTTTTGTTTTTTTCTTCTTTTGCGAGGGGCACAGTTTTGCTTCCGCGAGAGGCACAGTTGTGTCTCCTCTGAAACGAAAAAAAACGCATTTTCTGTTTTTTTTTCTTCCGCGAGAGGCACGGTTTTGCTTCCGCGAGAGGCGCGGTTGTGATTTCGTCAGAGGCACGGCATGCCTCTTCTTCTTTCGGAAAGGGAAAATAACCCGTGCTCCCGGTTCGGTTTTTTATATGGTTTTTTCGTGAAAAAAAGTTTATCAAAAACTATCAACATGGGATCTAGTTTTGAAGATCTCGACGCGAGGAATCCAACGGCGAAAGCGGTTCGAGATTTGGACGCACGGTTTAAGAGATAAAACGTTTTGAATAAACGGATCTACGAAAAAAGGGAAAACTCCCAGGTTGCGACAAGTGGCGCACATGCTGCGTGTCACTTGTCGTAACCTGGGAAGTTGGAGTGATCTCCGCAAGAAATACTTCTTAATTAGTGATTTCGCAACTATGGGCTGATCCATATGTTTGGCCTATGTACGCCACGGCGTTCACGAGATCAAGATAAGGCGGCGGCCATACTTAATAAATAGCTATCTAGATTAGGGTTTAGACTCAGGTTTTATTATATTGTCTAGCCATCGCTCCAATTCGCATCTACGAGACGTGTAGGACTACCGCCTTGTCAGATCCACAGTGGAACCCCAACTTTTCATCTAGTTCGTGTACACAATTTATCATCCGCAATTTCAGTTGCAATTCACCTTTGTTCTTGCTGGTTCTTCGGTTGCTTGCAGGAACTCGAACTTCGTTGTTCAGGTTGATCGTGCCTACGGCAAGGTCAACAACCATCGGAGATTGGTTTAGCGATTGTCGAGACGTATCGTCGGGTACGGTATAGCCAGATCGTCAAGGTCAAAATCCACCAAATCGATAGTTATCCCCACTCTCATCGAAAGATCGGGCCGCCGTCACATCAGACCTTCCGCACCGATGGCATCGTCGTGGCCACCGCCACGGCCGCCGAGTCGCTCGGCACCTTGGCTCCACTCGCTGGAGCATCACACGGCGTCGTCTTCGTCATCACCTAGCTGATACCAATGTTGGAGCTAACTTTCTCAACTCACTTCTTCTCTCTTGGCTATTTCACACATAATATAACAATACATAGATAATGGGTTTGGCGTCGAGCTGCCTCACACGACCCAATCTTTTCTCCTCTCAGTTTCTCTTGACAAGAAAACCTAGCCCCCGTATCGTCCTCGAGGGCAACACAGGTGGCGGCGCTGCCGCTCCTTCTCTAGCGCTTCTCGGCCCCTGCCTCTCCCTCACTACCATCGGTCGGGGCCGTCGGGACAAAGCCCCTAGCGGTGGTCAGTGCCGGCAGGTCCTCTCGCGCGCAGCCGTGAGCCGTCCCACCACCCCCAATCCCCTCGCAGAGCTCGCATCGTGTCACCACTAGTCTGACCCGGCCTCATCCCGACATTATCCTCCTATGCTGCTCGTCCGCCGAAGGTGCCCGGCTACATGGCTCCCAACCTTGGCTGCTGCCGCCGTGCGCGTAGGCGCCTGAAAAACCGGGTAGGCCCGACGTTGCTTTTGGTGAATCGGGCGGAACCTCAAAATGGATGCCACTAGCGCTCTCACCTCCATGAATCCTTCCCTTGCGCTGGCTCAAAATGGATGCCACTAGAGCCCTCGTGGTGGGTAGTAGCGGGGTGACGCGTTCTGGTGGGTTTGTGCGGCACGGAGGAGGCTTTGCCGAGAACCACTTCGGCCTGCAGCCGTGGTCTGGCTACAGATTGCGATGACCATCGTACTACTAGGGAAAACCTTATACATAGAATATTAGCGGTAGCGCTGGACAAGGAGGGACGTTACTACTAATTAGCAGTAGCGCTGGACCCAAACAGGCGCTACTGCTACCGGCTTACCAGTAGCGCGGCTCGGTCGCTACTACTAAAATTCCCCGACCGTTCCCGCCACGTTAGGTTTAGCTGTAGCGCACCCAAGCTAACCGCGCTACTGCTAATGTAATAGTAGTAGCGTGTTTTTTTGCAGGTTGCTACTGCTAATTTTGAACTTGGCCATGTGGTGGGCCCTGCTTAGCAGTAGCGTGTCGGGACCCCGATCCTAAGTCACACCGATTTAGCATGTAACACATCATATCACTTTGCGGCCTCACGCACGGTATTCCCACGGGTACCACCTTACCTGGCCCGGGACCGTTTGCATCTTTTGGCGCACGTATATGATTGTGTTGCTAGCATCCATATGACAGAGAACCCGGGCCGACATGACTAGTCGTAAGCCCAAGGTGACATAAACTTACAGAAACATGCGTACGTTACCCAGCAACGAACGTGTCGATCATCAACGTGTGAACCCAAGTCACACATCACCGGTAGGGCTGCTCCAGCCGTTACCTATACCCCAGAGACCGTGGGCTGTCGTGTCTATGGACTTCATTGAAGGATTACCAAGATCAGGGGGGCTCGGATACAGTCCTCGTCATCATGGACAAGTTCTTCAAGTACGCCCATTCCCTCCCGCTCACACATCCCTTCACGGTCCTCCAGATGACGAAGGTGTTCATGAAAGATATCTATAGGCTGCATGGTCTCCCTCTGGCTATTATTTTTGACCGTGACCATATCTTCACAAGCACTGTGTGGCAGGAATTGTTCCGCCTCTACCGGACTGAATTGAAGCTTAGATCCTCATATCAACCATAGACGGATGGACAGACTGAGCAGGTCAATCAATGCCTTGAAGCTTACCTGAGATCTGTAGCGGACGCGTTCCCTGGAAATTGGGCGAAGTGGTTGGCACTCGCCGAATACTGGTATAACATCTTGTTCCATTCTTTTCTTACAGTCTAGGCACGCACGCAAATCTTCTTAGAGAGGATGCAATCAATCTGGCTAGAGTGTTGGCCACTACTCAAAGTCACCAGATGTGATTCCCTCTTTCTAAAGAGGGTGTTAGCTACAATCATGTTGTAGGCTAGAGCAAAGCTTAAGATATCTTCTCCTTCTTGATTCCTGATGCCATAGCCAAAGCCCCCATGTGCCCCTTCAAAACCTGTGTTAGATGTACCCACATGGCCATTGAGGTCTCCTCCTAAGAAGAGCTTCTCATCAATTGGTACACTCCTAACCATTTCTTTTAGGCCTTCCCAGAACTCCCTCTTGGTGTTCTCATTATGGCCTACTTGCAGGACATACGCGCTGATAACATTGAGAACCAAGTCCTCAACTACTAGCTTGACAGGGATAATCCGGTCCCCACGTCTCTTGACGTCTACCACTTCATACTTGAGTCTCTTGTTGATTAAGATGCCTACGCCATTTCTGATTGCAGCCGTCCCTGTGTACCACAGCTTGAAGCCAGTATACTCCACCTCCTTCGCCTTATGTCCTCTTCATTTGGTTTCTTGGACGCAAAGCATATCAACACCTCTCCTCACCGCTGCATCAACTAGCTCCCGAAGCTTCCCTGTCAGAGACCCTACGTTCCAGCTACCTAAGTGAATCCTCCTAGGCTCGGCTAGCTTCCTTACCCTTCGCACTTGTTGAGTCAAATGTGAAAACCCTTGCTCATTTTCCACTACATCCGGGTGCCGATGTAGCGCGCCACTAAGGATGCGACGATCCGATCCTCGCTTACTTGCCACCGTATTCAGATCAAGATACGGCGCGCCACCTTGGGGGTGACGGCCCGGCCCTACACATGCATGTTCCCAAATTGCTAACCCTAATCTACCCACAAAGAATTTTTCTCCTACTAGATCCTTAGATTAGCTTTGGATCCCGGGCGCGCATTGTAATATTTTCCTTGGCGTGGCTACCACACACCTCTCGCTCCATGCAACACTTTTAAGGAAAAGAAGAAGAAGAAATGTAGTACTTTAGGTAGTTTAAAAAAACAGGTTTGCTATTTTACATCTAGATGTGAAATAGCTAAGTCCCTCACCGTTTGATCTACTGTCGCTTTTTTTCGTGCGAGCCATTGATTCCTATAGTTGTCGCGTCCGTTCTGTGCTCACGTAGTTTGCCGCGTCCGTTATGGGTTCGTGTCACTGCTTCGTTTCTTCGGCCTCTTTAGTCGTTGTTTGCTGGCATGTTGTCCACTGCGTCAGTGTTTGGGTCAGGTTCTTTTATCTTGTCCCCCGCTGTGTTTGGGTCTGGTTTTTTTTTTCTTGTTCCCCACACGTCCATGTGAGTTGTTCTATCACCTCAAAAAATGTGAGTTGTTCGTTTGCCTTAAAAAATATGAGTTGTTCGTGATTTTCTAAAAAAGAATGGTTATAGTTTTTCTAATTTATGATTTTTTTTTGTAAAAATTAGACTGACTATTTGCTAATTCTCGCCAAATGATTAATTGACATATGGTTCATGCAAATTGTGGCTTTTGTCCAGTTGAAATTTTAATACTAAATTGTGAAATTATATCTAGATGATTTTTGACGATGTCATCTAAGTTTTTCACCGTTCGATTTAGTTTTCGTAATTTTTATGCAAGCGCTCAATCCCCGCCTTGCTGGTCGATGTTTTGTTTGTCGCGCAACCTTTAGTTGGCCAGTTTGGCTTCACATTTTCGGCCCATTATCGTTGCGCACTGACAAGCCATTTCGCTGCATTGTTTCTAGGCCACGACGTAGAATTAGAAGAGATAAGAAAAGTGAAATTCTATCACGGTCGTTACCTTCCCTGTTCATTTTGACACTGTCTCTCATTTCTTCTAAGCTTTATCACGATAAAATTTAGCAATGTTTCGTCGAAGTTGTTGTCCGTCAGATCTTGCTGTTGTAATTTCATGCAAATTCTTGATCTTGTCTCGTCGGCCAATGGATTCCTCCATCGCATTGTTCCCTTTTGTTCGTTTGTCCGTCCGTCCGTGTTGTACGTATGTTCTTTTATCGGACATTTTTTTCCTTGCGCTCTTTCATCTGGCAAGTGTCGTAGAAGTCAAAGAGGCAAGTTATGCCGCTTGTCCCGGTTGCAAGTCTATCCTCGATTCATAAATGGGTCCATATTTTGTTTTTCATCCCGGTTGCAAGTCCATCATTTGCTCGTAACTCGGCTCATAGTTTGTAATTGTTGTAGTTGCAAATCCACCCTCTACTCAAAATTGGAATTGTAGTTTTCTGTAGTTGTCCGAGTTGCAAGCTCACCATTGACTCGTAATTGGGCATGTGTTTTTTTAACACAGTTGCAAGTCCATCCTTGACTCGCAACTGAGCTCATAGTTTGCAGTTGTCCCAGTTGCAAGCTCACCGCTGACTCGCAACTAGGCATGTGGTTTGTTTTTTTAATCCCAGTTGCAAGTCCACCCTTGACTCGCAACTAAGCTCATAGTTGATAGTTGTCCCAGTTGTGAGCTCACCCTTGAGTCGCAACTCATATCATAGTTTTGTACAGTTGCCCAGTTACAAATCCATCCTCGACTCGCAAATATTAAACAGCATCACAAGAGCAGTAATAACAGTGTACTCCCTTGTTCTCTTTATTATTTTGGTCCTACATTCACTTCATACAGTGTTCATCATCCAGTACAACCCAGGTTCATCAGTTCTTGGAGGTATTGCAATGTTTCAAAACAAACGCTAGTCTAATTACACTTATCCAGCGGCTTCACAAATACCGGAAGACCAAACTTAGGTTCAGAGTAAACATATCCACGGGCGCATGCACATAGTCAGGGGAAAGAGTGAATGAGAACTTCTGGAGCATCAGGGCGAGCGTCGACTTTGCTTCCAACATAGAAAAATTCTGACCAATGCAAGACCTTGGTCCCATTGAAAATGCTAGCAGGCCGTGTGGAATCTTTGCTGCACGTGTGATCCCATCCTTAAATCTCAGTGGCTTGAATTCATCTGCGTCATCACCCCAAACCTCCTTGTCGCGGTGCATAATTGGAATAGGTATGACAATTGCCATGCCTTTGGGCAGTTTTATTGATCCCACCGTCATATCGGTCACGGTTTTCCTTTGCCTAAAAAGAGCAGGCGAGTAGAGCCTCAAGGTCTCGAAGAGCACCATTGTCATCTGCGATATATGTTTGTTGTCATTAGCTACAAGAGAAGCAAAAAACATTCGAGTATAAGAATCTACAGTTATCTGTTCTTGACTCTTTCAGTTTGTTGAGCGCATTGGGGTTAGAAGATTCCCTCCCAAATTCCTTCAAGACCTCCTTTCGGAGCCTATCTTGCCATTCAGTGTATATGCTGAGCAAATACACTAACCATGTGAGGAGAAGAGATGTGTTTTCATGACCAGCAAAAAAGAATAGCTTGCACTCATGTATGATCTCCTCCATGCTCAAGCTGAGATCCACTTGCTCCTCTCCTTTCTTGGTTTCAATGCAAGAGTCAAGCATCACACCGAGCAGATCATTTCCGTATTCACTAGTTGCTAATTGCGGTTGTATGATTTGTGCGAGTAGGCTCTTAAGCTTTCTTTCAAGCATCCATTTGCGCTGATTCCTTTTGGTAGGAAGATATCTGAATTCAGAAAAAATAAACACTGATGATCCATAAGGACCAGTAATCTGTATGAAAATTGTTTCAAGAAATAAATGGACTATGTAAATTTAGCAGGTGCACTTTTCTATCTACAAGGTATAAATTCAAGGAATGTGAGATTTATACTTGAATCCTGGTATGGGCACATCAAGAAAAGTTTCCATAGTGATCCTCAACAGCTCAGTCTGGGTCTGGAAGACTTCACTTCCTATTTTGTAACTGCTTCCGAAGATGGCATAGGATATATTATCAACTGTTAGCTCGCTGAAAAGCTTATTGATATCTACTTTTGTTTCTCCGTTGCCGTTTTGAGATGCTTGATCTTCCAACTCCTTGGCCATGCTTTTGGCAAAATCCAACATTGTTTTTGTCATCATATGTAATGAATACAAAGTGAAGTAAATATTTTTATAGTTTGTCATTCCCGAATGTTCCTTTGACGATTCACATACCAATGACACTGATATTAATACTCCATGAAAATAAATGGTGTAAATTTCTATTTTAGATAAATGTATACATTTTACGGAAACATTATTAAATATCTACATTGTCGAATAATTGTAACCACTCTATATTCATAAAAGATAATACTATGCATATAATTATTAGCTGAGAAAATCCAGCATTTTCAGCATTTGTGGTGTAGGTTGAAATGACTGCTTATGCCATTGTATTAGTAACTAAGAGTGTAGTCTTTCACCTAGAATCCACCTCTTAACAAAATACAAAATAATAATTAATTAATGGCACCATAAGCATTAGTGTTTTAGTTTAACATGGGGGTAAAAATAAAGTAGCACCTAATAAAATCAAAATTTTGAAAGCTACGATCTAGATTCATATGTTACAACACATGGCCTGCAACAAGAGTTTACATAATGTAAGCTAATGTTTCAAGTAAACACATATTGAAGACCTATGGCCTACGCTAGATAGGTGTGATGCAAAGGGGGGGGGGGGGGGGGGGGGCTATGAATATAAGTGGTAAAACCTATATAGTAATTCATAAATTTATTACAGCCGGTAAGAGATTCTAGAATATATAATATGGGTACTGTGTTAGTAAATGAACATAAGGGGGAGAGGCAGGGACAAAGAGCACTCGAAGATAAGCAATATTTATTAATTATAGGCACTAATTTACCTATGAACTTCCAAGACTTATGTCTCCTAGCTATAAGATTGTAGCCCGTGTAGGAGCACGAGTTGATGGCTAGTGAATTTCAAATATGAGAGTTTTGCCAGGTTTTTTTTTGCCTTGCTGCTAATAAGGCAACTGCAAGTTTTTAGCTTGGCACGATACATCAAGAGATCTCGGTATTACCTTCAGCTTATCAATGGGGAAAACAGGGTTGATTATCCTACGATGGCGCACCCAATCCGTGCCTTCCATAAACCCGAGTCCCTTACCAACCAAAGCCAAGAGAGTAGGGTGTGCATCGTTCTTCACGAAATGTCCGGACTTGCTTGAAAGGATTTGCCTTGCCAATTCATAGTCAAATATACAAATTCGGGGTTGTGGCCCATGCCAGTATAGAAATGGTTCTCCTGCAAAGCATGGAAACAGCATAAAGTGTTTACCGTGTGACTTCAGAGAAATGGATCTTCACGAAATGTCCAAGACTTGTTTGGAACTTTTCTTAGCTATATACTGAACCATTTCTCAGACAAGTTACTGTGTGGCATTTCGTAGTCAAATATCCAAACAAGTTACTGTGTGGTAGACTTCTGGATTTATGTCCCAGGAATTATAACCTAAAAGTCTCTATATTTCTCCCCAAAAGAATTATGACTTCGCTTTCTGTTGCTTTGTCTTTGGCAGCGTGGCTGTTTAACTTTTTAAGGAGACGTGTAGCTGTTTAACTGGGGTTAAGTTTTGTGTTGAACTCTTTAAATGAAATTTATGTATTAGTTACGCGAAAGGTGCATCTGAGGTGCAAAACAGCCTAAAGGTTGAAATTTATGCAAATTCAATAGACATCCCATTTTAGGTTTCTTAGAAACTCAGACGTTGTAGGTGATGTTATGTTTTATATTCATGCAAAATTTCAAGTCCAGAATAGAGCATGTACTACGTGAGATGCCGAAATGATATACTCCTATATTTCAGACTATACAATTTTATTTTTTCTGCGGTGCTATTACTCCTGAAAATTTGAATTTTAAATTTTGTATTGTACAACATGGCTTCACTACTTGTTATGAATTTTTGAGAAAATTTAAAAAACGTAAAAGTATGAGTTAAAAGAATTTAAACTCTGTTCAGAAAAATAGCCCATTTTCATACATGACCACCTACAACGTGCATCACCACCGCGCACTTGAGGCGGGGAGAAGTTGGCTCACATATACTCTGTGGCTGGGTTTTCTTTTTGTTTTGAGGGAAGCTCTGTGTCTGTGTTGAGAGAGAACAACTGGATGGGAGCTTTCGGATGAGATCAGGAAGGTTCCCGTCTGCTCCGGCATGCTCCGTTGGATGGGAATGATCGACGGCGCGCGTAGCGGCGCAGATTTCTTCTATAACTAGGTAATTGCCCGTGCGTTGCCACGCGACAATAATTTTCCACGCAACAAGATTATGAAAAAACATGGTGTTCTAAGACACTAAAATCTACCTGATCTTCTAAAGATGTTCTTTTTAGCCACATTTTAATCGATTGTGGAGAGACATATACAAATTTCCAATTAGAAAAAAAAAATCTATATGATCTTGCTTCCTCTTTTTTTTCAATGAAAGCATATAAATATGGAAAAACGTCAAATAGGGAATGAATAAACCTTCTACATATGAAAATAGTAGTCCCACATAAAATATAAACTGTGGCCCAGTTAGCTCCTAGTAGAAAGTAGAATTGGCAAAAAATAAGTGAGATACACTAATAAGATAACATTGTAGTTGCCTCAGTGAGCAATTGACAAAACAAAACACCACCGAGACAGAGTAGCAGGAAAACAATGACAACTACAGAACAAGTCATCGGTGCTAAATACCATTCAAAACTCTTAGTAGTTTGGAAGATCATGCTCTCTATCCAATATCACATTCTTTTGAATGTACTCCTAATCAACCGTCTCTTAAAACTGCAGATATGTACACGTATTATAAAAGGCATAAAGTTACAACCCAAACGAAGTCCCTTGGAATGTAGACACATGTGCTCACGTACAGACAATGCTATTTGGGAATGGTGCCTGCTCCGGCTTTGCAATGGAGAAGGACGCGTCCAACCATCCCCTTTTTTGGCAAGCTCAACGTAGTGCGGAGTTGCTCTCCAATGGGTACGTGAAGTCGTCAACCAAGTCGACAACCCTCTCCAAGCCTTAGTCATCTGCTTTGACGTCATGAGGCGAGCGCAGGACCTGCAGAGCAGCCCCGGAGCCACTCTTCCCTGCACCTCTTCTCGATGATCCCCACCAACGCCTTCTTGATTATGTCATGGTGGAAGAATGGCACCCCAAGCTCTTTGATGCATGGGCACGCCTGCTTGACGACATTGTTACAGTTGTACTCTTGCAGCAACACCGCAACTCTCTCTCGACGCGTGGCTGCCGGCCGCTGCATTCAGCCCGCCCACCACCGTGCCTCCCCTGGGACAAGGCAGCTCTCGCACTTGTCACCCACGAACCCATTGAACATGATCCAAACCGCACCAGCTGGCCACCCCAGAATGGCGACACCGTTCCACGACGCCGTTGCCGCTTGTCTGCATCACGACCTTGTCATTCGCTGAATTGGGACCCCGACTTCCACCGCTCCATGACTTCAGCTCCCCTACGGGCCTTCCCGGCGTAACTGCAACATCCTACCCATCTCTGATGTGATGACGCTGGGACCTGCAGGTATACATTTTCTCAGCCAACACCTGTATGTTGGATCCAGATCTAGTGGAGGATGTAGGGTTGGGTGATTCGGGAGAGATGTGCGGAACTCAAAAATTGCGTATAGGTCCGGTCATGAAGCCTGAACTGAACTAAAGTAGCAGATTGCTTCAAAGTAATCTCAAGGGCACTGAACTGAAATAGAGATTCATATTTTTCAGATAATGAGATTTCACGGCATGAATTACATAGAACTGGCAACTAAACCGCACCTGGCCGCTGCTGCTGCCGCCACCGGAGGAGGTCGAGGAGTCAGCCATCTGTGGAGGTGAAACTGCTATGTCTTGGATCCACCGCCCGCCGTCCAGGTCGACCCATGCATAAGAGACAACAACGGGCGCACTTCGATGCGACGATGCCGACAAGCTGCTCCATGGCTACGTCTAGGATCTACCTCCCTCCATCCAGACTGACCTATTCACAGGAAATAGCACCGGACGTACTTGTGAGATCGTCAAGGAGGAGCGCGGAAGGGCGGCGATGAAAAGGCGCCGTGTCTAAAACTAAAACTGGTGCGGGTCCACGCGTCGCTCGTCGGCATCGAAGGGCTGGTAGCAGCAGCAACGGGGAAGAGGCGGCTAGGGT
The DNA here is from genome assembly GCA_963921465.1 of Triticum timopheevii. Lineage (NCBI taxonomy): Eukaryota > Viridiplantae > Streptophyta > Magnoliopsida > Poales > Poaceae > Triticum > Triticum timopheevii. The sequence continues at coordinate 14,693,736 of OY997266.1, read as the reverse complement.
TTGGTCAGGACGAGGGATAGACCACTCGCGTGGAGCAATACGTGCGTGTGTTTGGGGGTCTTGCGATTTTGCAGATTCCTTCGTTAGAGATTGGAGAGGTAACTGCGCCGGATCACATGGGTGGGGCCACTCATAATGAAGAAAAACCAATCGCACGGGCCGGCTGCACGAGCGAGGCTCGGCGAAACGGGTTCTTTAGATAGTAGAGAGTCAGCCGGCTGCGTGGAATCTACTGAGCAAAGGGTAATAATTAAGCACAGGGGATATACCATGCTGAGCCCTCCATTTGAGGTAGTGGGGCGCGATCCGCGGGAGGTACTTGTGGTCGCCGACGTCCAGCAGCAGACGGTCAGTCTCCTCCTTCATGCTCCTCACGTCCTCGTTGCAGCCTTTCAAGAACCTGTAGGAGGGTCCATGGATCCCCTGCTCCCTGAACCACTTGCTCATGGCGTACGGCCTCCATACGAGGCGCACGACGGCGTAATCCCACAGCTGCGTCGCGGCAACCGCAAGCAGAGGAGGAGCACAGCAAGGAAGGCCGTGTGCGAAGCGAAGAGGAAGACGATGTGAGTGAGAGCTGTGCGGTGTGGCTGCAGCTGCAGCTAGCGACACAAGTAAATAGGAGTAGCATCACTGGGAAATGCCCAATGGTTCCCGGGGACATCTGTCCTCGGAATCTCACCGGTCATCCAGCCGTGGCTATTAGTATATTACCTTGTCTTCTTTTGTATTACCGCTTTACCTGTACAAGCAGTCCATGTGTTTGATCCGGTCCGACCTGTACCGGCTGCTGTCCCACTCGCATTTAACGAGCTACTACCTCCCCACCCATCTCTGTGTCCAGCACTGATCATGTCGGAATGCAGCAGTGCACAAACCGCGTCTGGCCCCTTCCCGGATGGCTGTTCTTCTTTATTTTGTACTCCATCGAGACAAATGCATACACTTACAGATAAGCGGCTTGATTACTCGCTGATAAATATGCATTCAGATCCAGGTTGCCCGTGGCTAAGGGATGGCGCTTCGACACGCTTCCGCACGCTTCGACACGCTGCGCGATGCCGCTGCGGCGCGGTGGTCGGTGCGGTTCGCCGCCGATCTCAAATCGGTGGCGCGGCCTAAATTCCACCGTGGCGTGGTGGTGGTGCACCCACACACCTCGACGATATTCCTGGTCGACGAGCATGGGTACACGGTGGACAAGCGGTCGGGAGGCGGGTGTGTTTTGAGCCCAGGGGCCACGGTCGCGTTCCCCTGCCATGTTGCGTACATCGAGGAGATCATCACCGGCGGGGGGGTTGCATCGGGAGGCGGCGACGGAGAAATTGGGGTTGGTGGGGGAGCAATTAAGGCGGAGAGAAGTTTCAGATTGAGATCAGGTCAGACGCTCTCGCACTCCACCCTCCTCTCCCCACCTGCCCCATCTTCCTCCCTGGTCGTTCCAGCGTGCGAAGGAGATGGTGGAGATCAGCGAGGAGAAGATGTGCAGGTTTGCGGGCAGGGATGCGCGCATGCGGATCCGCTTGAGGGAGATCGGGGCGTGGTACTTGAGCAAACGCGAGATGTACGCGGAGGCAGAAGCAATCGTGGAGAATCTGACGGAGATGGAGGAGAGATCTCTGTTTGGGCGAGGTGGACGCAAGCACCCGCTGCAGGTGCTGCTGTGGGCGGCGGATCAGGCGGATTCGCCGGTGAGGGCGGTGGCGAGGAAGTGGGTGGCCTTCACCATCTTCGCGACCGCAAATCTCGCCCCCGCCATGAGGGAATCGGCGCTCCACCCGTGGGAGGGGGTGCTAGCCCTCCCTGCTCCGGGGACGGCTATGGCCCCGATCGTGATTCGCGAAGACCCGGTGGATCAACCCCGGAGGCGGCGGGGGCGCGGCGTCGCTCCGCTCGCCTAGCCGCGGCTTCATCAACCCCGGAGGAACCAGCGCCTCGTCGCTCAGCACGCCTCGCCGGGAACAGAGCCTGAATTCCTCACTAGCTGGCAACCGTTTCTGGGTGCTAGCTAGTGAGGATTCAGATGATGTTTCTGACGAGGAATCAGACAATTCAGGTATGAATCATCGACCTTCTTCCATGTACCTGGCTTACACCTGTGATGATAGGGAGGGTCAGGGAGAAATTGATATTCAACGTCGAATTAGACGTGTTAATCGTAGATTGAGGAAAAGGATGAATAATTATGTCCAGAGTCTCTTGCTTAGAGAGGGAAAAAATAAGAATGAGACAGTGCAGAGTGGGTTGATTCATATCGATTCACCTAATTGGGGGGAATTACATAAACAAAAAATGAATATGGCACTTATCAGAATTAGGGATAAGATACCCAAGGTTTGGGATCTTCCTAGATTCCCTGAATATCTGTCAGATATTGATAATATGTGTGAGGTTGTTGAGATTGATAACAAGAAGGGTATTGAGAGGGACTTGCCTGGGTGTGTTAACTTTTCGCCTGATAATGACATGAAAATAGATACCATTCCGGTGAATGCCAGTTTGGAAGAAGCTATGGCAGAGTTTCAAGCTAGTTTTGCTGAAGAAGGGTCAGGTGCTGGGGGGAGTAGGCAACAGTAGGGACCAGTGTGAGGGGAGAGAAAGTGGACCAGATGGGCCTCGGTCAAGGGTGGCCCAATAATGGGTGGCTCCAAGGAAGCCCGGATACTAACAGTGGAGACGGGGCACTATATAAGTGGGGGATCCCAACCTTCGTCCCTGATCCCGATTTCCTCCACCTCCCAAACCCTAGAAAGATCTTGGCGGCGACCAATGAAGAAGAAGAGGTGGTGGAAGGAGGTTTATCCTGGGGAGAAGAAGACATGGCTGGCAGGCAGGAGAGTTGGAGACCAAGGCCTGGAAGGGGAAACTATCAAGGAGGGAGAGGTAATTTCCACGGTAGATCTAAGCATTTTTGGAAGGGGTTTTAACATGCAGGATGAGAGAGAGGTGGATGGTTATGGTTGGAGGAACAGAGAGGGGGGTTTTAGAGGAGGATCTGGGACAAATAGCAGTGGCTCTGGTGGGGATGGAAATTCTGCTGGAAGTGGAAGAGAAGGAGACAATAAGTTTGGCAGATTTGCTCCGGAAAGAGGGGGAATCAACATGAGAGCTTTCAGGTTGGGGGGAATGAAAACAGGTAGGAAAGTGGTTCTGGGATTGCTGCAGGTCTGGGGATTCAGGGGGGGGCAGTCCAGTTGGCAGGTGGCTTCCCTGTGATGAGTAACAACAATTTTCCTCAGCTTGTGCCGGTGGGGATGGGGCTGGGACAGTTTGGTATTGTGCCTCAAGAACAATTGGCACAGCAGTATCAATTCCTACTATCCAACATGCCAAAACAAGAGACCTTACTACAACAAGCAAATGCTAGAGTGGAAGGACAAAAGGAAACAGCCAAGAAGAAGGAGATTGGAAATCCAAAAGAGCTCTTTTGTGTGAAGTGTAAGGAACAGGGACATGTGAAGAGTGATTGCAAAAATAAGGTTTTCTGTGTGGTGTGACAAAGACCATCTCATAATACTGAGGAATGCACCATTTTAAAACAGCCTAAGCCAGTTGCTAAATATGTGGGGTATGGAGCCAGGGGTTTGGGGTGTCTTCTGGTGCAGAATACCAAGGAAATTGTAGCTGCTGAGCACATCAAGCCTATGGCCCTGGTGACTGTGCATGAGGGGCAGTTGAATGATACCACAGTGGCTTATGGCTTCAGCAAGATGTTTGACTGGGGGTGGACTTGGAGAGCCAAGTTTCAGAGTCCTACAACCTTTCTTATGAGATTCCCTAGTAAAGCCAAATTGGTGGAGTTGAAAAACTTTGGCAAATTTACTTTGCTGGGCACTGGTGCCATGGTTGAGGTTGATTTCTGGAGTCCAGATGACAGGGCTAAGGGGAAGCTACATTCAGTCTAGATAAAAATGTGGGGGGTCCCTGATAATCTGAGACATTATTTGGGAGTTTGTGAGATTGGTTCAGCTTTGGAGCCAGTGGTTGAAGTGGATGTTGAGCATATTCACTCTAGGGAGGACATAAGAGTGAAAGTGGGAGTTAGGGACTTACATAAGGTTCCTGCTAGCACAGAAATCACTATCAAGGACCTGTTGCTATATGATATAGGCTTTGAGTTTGATTCAGTTGCTGAACAAGGTTGGTACAAGTTTGAGGAGGGAAACAAAAGAAAAACCTTTGATTATTTGGACTTAGAGAGCTATAATACACAAAGGGAGAAGGAGGTGCAGAAAAAAAGTAAACAATCTGAACCTGCAAAGTCATTGGTCAGTCTAGGGAGTTTGGGATTGAAGCAGTATGAGCAGGTGGTTCTGAAAACAGGGGATGTGTCCCAGAAAGATGAGTTGGTCAAGGACAAGGCAAAGGTGGGGACTATTGGAGAAAGACAAGAAAGTTTAAAAGCTAGATTGCAGAAAGCAGAGGAGTTGGCAGCAAGGCAGACTGCTCAACTGATGTTGGAGGAAAAAAAGAGAAAGGAAATGGATATTATTAGGAAATCATTAGAGAGGAATGTTAAGAGACAGGATGAACTTCTGCAGATTAATCTGAAGGTCAGTGAAGATGTGAGAGGATCTCAATCAGGGGAAAATAAGCTCGGGAGTGAAGATGAGAAGGAGAATTCAGGAGAAGGAGCTGTAGGAGAAGATAATAAAGAAAGTGGGGGAGGAATGTCAGAGCTGGAACTAATGGAACAGGAAGTGGGCCTGGGTTATATGGAACCTGTGGACTATACTGCCAGTCAGGAAACTGAATCATTTGAGACCAAAATCAAAAAGGCTGGTATAGGAGAGTTGGAATCCCAAGATGAGGAAGAACTGAGAAGATGCATTAGACTGAAAGGCAAGGAAGATAAAAAGATCACTGATTTGGCTAAAGAGAGAGTGGCACAGAAGAACAACTATGGTGAGTATTTTCCTTCTGATGTCATATCTAGGCCTAATGATATTTTACAACAGATTGCCGAGGGGGTTGGTGTTAGCTTAGGTTCTAAACCTGATATTGTCAATTACAACCTAGAATTAATTAAAACGGCTGAACAGGCCAGAATTAATATGTGGCTGACTGACTATAATATTAAACAGAAACAAAACCACATGCCTGAGGAGCATGACTTTCTTGATACTGGAGAATATTCTCTATTAGATCTGTTAGAAGATGAAGATATTGAAAAAGAGGAAGAGGAGAATGAGGAGTGGGAATTAGTGAAGGGTCTTTTCTCACCAAAAAGAGTTAAAAAAAGGGCAAAACTACCAGAGGTTCTGGAGTTAAAATTGCCTCAGTTGTCAGAAATTTAGAATTTTCAGATAAGAAGAAAAAGAAAAAAGGATGAGGGGCATTTTTTGGAATATGAGAGGTTTTGGGGGTGATATCAAGAAAAGATTTTTAAGAGAGATGATTATGGACATGAAAGTTGACTTCCTGGGTCTACAGGAGACCATGAGACAACAATTTTCCAGAAATGAATTACAGCAGGTTTGTGCAGGGAGGGATTTCCATTGGCATTTCACCCCAGCTAGGGGAAAATCTGGTGGCCTCGTACTAGGTGTGAATTATACCACACTATATATAATTTCTCAGGATGAGGGGGATTATCACATTAAAATGATAGTCCAAGATATTGATACAAGGTTCATTTGGGACCTGGTGGTGATATATGGTGAGGCACAGCCAGAGAGGAAAGTTTTGTTCCTGGCTGAGCTATCCAGAGTTTTTCAAAATTCTATAAACCTATTTTAATTGGAGGGGACTTTAACATTATTAGGAAAGCCAGTGAGAAAAATAAACCAGGATCCCCTGGACATTGGAGTTTTCTTTTCAATGCCATTTTGGAACAAGCTGGGGTGAGAGAATTGGATATGAATGGGAGGAAATTTACTTGGGGCAATTATATGATGAATCCCACGTTTGAGAAACTAGATAGAATTCTATGTAGCACTGATTGGGAAGAGGTATACCCCTTAACCCATGTAACAACCCTAAATAGGGAGAAATCAGATCATACTCCTCTCTATTTGGATTCTGGGGATTTCCAAAAAACTGAACCAATTTTCAGATTTGAAAATGCATGGTTCAAGAGAGGTGGGATTGATGAAATTGTTCAGGAAGTTTGGACTGATTCTTCCATTAAGGGAGACAGCATAGACAGGTTGCTGGGGAAATTTAGAATGTTAAGACCCAAACTTAAAGGGTGGAATAGAAATATGAATGCTTGGTATGTGGAGCTAAAGAAAGATATTCTACTCAAATTAGATATCATTGATAAAAATTGTGAGGTTAATGGCCTTACAGCTGCTGATAGAAAGGAACAGATTGAGTTGAGGGCCCAGCTTGATAGATTGCTCAAACAAGAAGAGGCTAAATGGAAATAGAGAGCCAAAACTGATGAATTGTTAGAGGGAGACAGTAATACTAATTCTTTCATGCCAAAGCAAATGGGAGGCATACGAGGAATAAAATTTCTAGATTAGAACAAGAGGAGGGAGTGATAGAAGGAGATAAGAATTTGATGGATTATATCATTACTTTCTACAAAAACTTATTTGGTCACCCAGATAATTCCTCTGTTTCCCTAAATATTGATAATCCTGCTAGGATTCCAATGGAATATGCTAATCTGTTGGTGGAAGAATTCTCTTTGGAGGAGATTAAAAAGGTAGTCTTTAAAATGGCACACAATAAATCTCCTGGGCCAGATGGCTTCATGGCTGAATTTTACCAACACTATTGGGAGTTGGTGAAATTTGATTTAAAAGCTTTACTGGATGATTTTGCCAGTAGGAAAATTGATATCAGTAGACTGAATTACGGTATCATAACCCTGGTCCCAAAAGGGATTGGTGCTAATCAAATTCAGAAGTTCAGACCTATTTGTCTATTAAATGTATGTTTTAAAATTATAACCAAAGTCTTAATGTACAGACTTAATTTGGTAGCTGCTGAGGTCATCTCCCCTATACAAACTGCCTTTGTCAAGGGCAGATATATCATGGAGGGGGTCCTGATCTTGCATGAGGCTTTGAATAGCATTAAAAAGAATAAGCAAAGTGCTGTGCTTTTAAAAATTGACTTTGAAAAGGCTTATGATAAAATCAAATGGTCCTTTTTGTTTCAAATGCTTAAACTGAAAGGATTTCCAGACAAATGGGTTGATTGGGTTATGGAAACAGTTAGAGGAGGAAAGGTTTGTGTTAAAGTTAAGAAAATTTAGGAAAATACTTCTGTTCCCATAAAGGCCTGAGACAAGGGGATTCTTTATCTCCCCTAAATTTTGATTTGGCTGCTGATGCTCTAGCAATTATGTTGAATAAGGCTAGAGAAAATGAACTAGTGAAAGGGGTTTTGAGTGAGCATACAACTAATGAGGTCAACATGTTGCAGTATGCAGATGACACTATATTCCTGATACAATATGATATGGACAGTGCACAAAACTTGAAATATATTCTATGTTTGTTTGAACAAATGTCTGGTCTGAAGATTAATTTTCATAAAAGTGAACTTTTCTTATTTGGTGCGGCGATTGATAAGAGAGATGAATATGCAAAAATATTTACTTGCCCGGTGGGCGCTTTACCTATGAAATACTTAGGGTTACCTGTTGATAAAAATAGAATCAGAAATAAACATTGGAAGCCCCCTGAGACTAAGATGGAGAAAAAATGTGAAACTTGGCAAGGGAGACTGTTAGCTAGTGCGGGGAGAGTTACTTCGATACAATTTGCCCTTACAGGCATACCTTACTTTATGATGTCCTTCTATGGGCTCCCGATGGGGGTTGAGAAGCGTATGGATTTCTTTAGAGCTAGATTATTATGGCAAGAAGATGATCAGAAGAGGAAATACCATTTGGTGAAATGGTCTGAGGTTTGCATGCCAAAAGATATGGGGGGCCCGGGGATACAAAATTTAGCCTATATGAATAAGGCTTTGCTATGTAAGTGGTGGTGGAAATTATATACAACTGAGGGGCTATGGAAAAATATAGTTTTAAAAAAGTATGTTAAGAATAAAAGCGTGGGCAATGTTTTGGCCAAACAGGGTGATTCACAGTTTTGGAAGGGGATATTGAAACACATAGATCATTTTGTCTCTCTGTGTAAGTTTAAAATTGGGAACGGCAAAAGAGCTCGTTTTTGGGAAGATTGGTGGATCGGTAGTGCCCCTCTAAAAAAGAACTTTCCTAGATTATATGATCTATGCTTTGACAAAAGGAAAACGGTTAAAGAAGTTTTTGATAATGGATTAGACAATGTCCAGTTTAGGAGAACCTTACTGGGAGATGCAAGAGAATTGTGGGGGCATATTAAAGAAGCCTGTAATGTGGTAACTTTGAATGAGGAGAGGGATGAGATTAAATGGACTCTTGATAAGAAGGGGGTTTATACCGTAAAGTCCTTCTATAGACACCTGACTGAAAACGATGTCAAATATCCACACCTATATATGTGGAAGATTAAAATGCCACCTAGAATCAAGGTGTTCATGTGGTTGGCCCTTAGGAAAAGTATTCTCACAAAAGATAATTTGATTCATAGGGGGTGGAAGGGAGATGATAAATGCCCCTTCTGTGGGAAAAAAGAGGACATAAACCATCTTTTTTTGACCTGTTCGGTTGCTAGACTATTATGGAACATATTAAAGTGTGCCTTTAATCTTAAGGACATTCCAGACACACTAGATGGTGTCATGAAAACTTGGGTAAATACATTTGGGAAAGATGAAAAAAGCCTGGTCATGATAGGAGTTTCAGTGATCTGCTGGACTATCTGGAAACTTAGGAATAGTGTGATATTTGATAACAATAGGGTGAATGATCCCTGTGTTCATGTGTCCTTGTTTATTAAAAATCTAAATGATTGGAATATTTTGCAGACAAATCACGTAAGAAGTAAGCTGATGGAAGCTGGAGTGAAGCTAGTAAGTGAGGTGGCAGAAGGAATATTCAAGGCAGCGTATGGGTGGCGCCTTGAGACTGGGAGGATCGAAGGGTAGCAGATGCCCTCCTTGCTGCGATGGATATGGCTTCTGCATTCTCATACCGGCTTCGCTTCATTTTGCTGATGTTCGAACTAAGTAGTTGTTTCTGTACTATTGAATTTGCTGGTATATCTGGTTGTCTCCTTTGTAGCCTCTGTTCTTATAACAGAGTGGGTCGTCGTTCTGGGGCTAGATCCTCCTGTCTAGACCTTGGAGCACTCTTTCCAGGTTCCTTCCCTGCTGTATTTGGGTTTTTCGGAAAGGGGAAGGGATGGCTTCTCCTCCTTTCCCAATATGGCAGTAGGATGGATCAGCTGGAACGGTGGAGTCTTGTGTTTGGGTTGTTGTGTTTCTTTTTTTCCTTTGTTCTGTAACAAGACTTGGTGATTTCTGTTAATGGAAATCGGAGAGGGCGCTCTCTTTTATCAAACAAAAATCATCTACGTACTTTTTGTTTCATATTCACCTGCCAAGGATTAGTACTAATAATAAATGACGCACTAGTTTCATTTATATTAACTGCCACATGACACTAAAAACTAATTATCAAGATTCATTTTTGCCCCTTGCTATGAATATGACCTATAATAGCAAATAAATTATGGCTTTCTCACTGTGAAGTCAACACAGCTTCTTTTATTGTGAAAATTTATATACTATTGCGCAAGTTAGTCCAATTTATTGTAAAAATAGTTTCTTAACTATCTTGACTTTTTGTTTAACCATTAAAAAAAGGGTCCCGATAACTGCCACACGTGTGGCATGGATACGAACCCGCCCGCACGCCTTGTGTGGCATGGACAGGAACCCGCCCGCACGACTACGTCAGGGCGCGCAGTTGCACAGCCCGCACGTCCTGTGTGTGGCAACCCTGCCCGCACGACCCCGTCTGGGCCAGACGACCCCGCTGCCCGCACGACCCAGCCGTTCCCGGCCTCCGATCGATCCCCACTCTCGACTGCCGCCATCGTCCACCACCTCTCGAACCCCTACCTCCGTCGCCGGCCTTCTCTGGTTGCCATGGCAACCAGAGCAGATCCGTAGGGCACTCCCACCGCTAACCACACCCCAACCCTCCCCCACCCCCAGCCCCCCACTCCAACCCAGCCCTCCAAAGACGATCAACTAAAAGCGGGTGAAATCTCCCGATCTCGTACTGCTTCTCATCCTTCTTCTGGGCAGAAAATTGCAAATTTACAGATGAAGGTGGCGACTAGATCCATGCTATAGGGATAAAACACTACATGGTTCAGTGTATCTTCGCAATTGCCAAGCAGAATACACCAGATCTGCCATGTACTACGTTTGAGATTAACTTCAGTTCCTAGTTTGATTGACGCAAGTAGTTGGGTATGAAATGGATGAGTAGGAATCCCTAAAAAAGGAGAGGAATGACAAATTTGGAATAAAGGGGGTGGGAAAATTAATTGCCACTTGTGTATAATGTTAGTTACCACCTTTCGTTGTCAGTAACTGCCACCAAGTTGACATGTTGCTTGCCATCCCTATTGTAGTGGTTGTTGCCATCTAATCGAACGGATAGCTAGCACACAAAATTTTAGGAAAAAAAGTGTCCATGTGCATGTCCTACTTGCCGCGATGTGTTGGTTGCCTACGCATGAAAATGTGATAACACTGACGTATTATCTTCTATGTGCAAGCAGCGGAAGAAATACAATTCTTGTGGATTGTTGATGCGTTCTTGTTCATGCAGTGATTGAGAACACATTGGAAGAAGCGAGACGCGGAAAGAATGAATCACGAAGATGGCGCTGATACTTGGGGTTCTCAAAGGCCAGAAACACCCCCTTGGGATGCATCAGAGTACAGTCAACTCATTTCTGCAGGGCCGTTGCTGCCACTACTAGAACAGTATGCAGGCATTGGTATGATGCGTGATAACAAAAGAAGAGAACAGTTGCCATATTCGCAACGATGAAGATGACATTCTACTTATGTCATACACTATCATTTTTTCGCAGGTTCTTATGACCAAAACACACTCAGGGGGCCTCCGTGGCAAGTTCAGTCACATGGCGCTAACACTGACAAATGTACGGGCAACCAACTTCAACTAGCTAATATGGTTAATCAAGGTAACGCATACGAAAAAGAACACATACTGGTCTGGACATGAAAAATAAACATGCAAAAGTTGGCAAAAAGACTCACGATTAATGACGGGTGAAAACGCAGAGCCTTCATGCAGCACGTGGCATCAGGCAGCACCCATGTACCTACCATCGACGTCATACAGAGGTGAGTCCATAAAAAAGTGAAGTTGTGGACGGTGAATTAGCAGAAGGAGCATAGTTGACAACTGCAGTTGCCATGACTGGACAACTGCAATTGCCATGGATAAATAACTGCAGTTGTCATCCCTGGACAACTGTTGTTGCCATCCCTGGACAACTGAAGTTGCCATGGAGGAACAACTGCAGTTGCCATGCCAGGGCAACTGCAGTTGCCATGGAGGAACAACTGCAGTTGCCATACCAGGGCAACTACAGTTGCCATGCCAGGACAACTGCAGTTGCCATACCAGGGGCAACTGCAGTTGCCATGCCAGGACAACTGCAGTTGCCATACCAGGGGCAACTGCAGTTGCCATGCTAGCACAAACTGCATTTGCCATGTATTGACCGACTACTACGGTGCTTATAGGTTATTACAGTGGTGGTAACCCGGCAAACGTCTCGTGGCAAGCTTCACAGATTGCAGATAGAGCACGTCAATTTGGTGTCACAGACCACACCAGATGGGCACATGCAGCACAACAAGGTAAGGGAAATTGAACCACAAAAAAGCACTACATTTGTTTTTGTGGCAAAAAAAAGCACGTGACGAAAAAGAAGATTTGTAGCAGTGATGGTGGACAAAACCAAGCATAAAAACGCTAACAAGTGGTTGCGTGTAATGAGTCATGTATTGACTTCGAAAATTTGCCAACTGCTAAAAGCATGTGTGCAGCACTAATGGTTGATCGCATTTGCCCAGTGAGATCAGGCTTAGAATGCAATAGTTTTGATGCTAGAACACAATGGTTGCCATGTGTTGGTAGCAGTATTTGCCATGTATGCAGGACCGCAGCTGCCATGCATATAGAACACAAGTTTTCGTACTAAAAAAGGAGCTGGTTGTCGTGCATTGGCAAACAATAGTTGCCATGTTTGTTGGACTGTAGCTGCCATGACTGGACAACTACATTTGCCACACATGTCCATGCGCAGACTCACGGCTTGCTGTTCAAATGATGTAATGCCAAATTACTCGACGTTGATGTGATCCGTTGCGATAAACATGTTATTCAAACAAAAATCTTACTCTCGTACCTGTTTTTTCCATTATAGGGCCTGCAACTACAGTGAACAGCGGCGCGGGGGCATCTACTGCGGGAGGCTCTGAGCGCATGGAAGATGCGTTCCACCAGCCAGCAGACAATCATGCCGCAAGCAATGCCGAGTCAGAGTCGGAAATGGCAATCATTCCAGCAATTCCGACAGGCACCCCTTTGAACACAAGCACTGGCAACACTCAAGTAGATGAAACTGCTGCCGATACTGAAGTGAATGATGAAACTGACAACGAGGCACAAGGGATGAAGATGATGGGCAATCAGAGATCATGGTACCTCAGCCACCATACGTTGGGCAGAGATTTGAATCATTTGTAGAAGCAAAGGAATTCTACCAGACATATGCAAAGTTTCATGGGTTTGCCGTCAACACCGAATACCATAGGAAAATTAAGAAAACTAACGAGTACAGCAGAGGTGAGATGAGGTGCCACAAGGCACGAAGGAACAAGAAGGGGAAACACTAAATCAGGACCCCTCCTATAGCAACGCATTTTTCCGTATCTCAAGTCCATATATGCGTTGTCAGGGACTTTACCAACGGTTTGGGATGCGTTGCCTTATCCAGTGTTGCTAGCGCATAATGCAACACTTATACTTTGCAGGAGTGCAACACATAAAACAGACTTTTACAACACTCATATACGTTGGTGGTTAATGTACAGGAATCAAAATCTCATTGCTTCGCAACAAAGAATTTGCAACGCTTCAGGTGTTTTACGTATAAAATGTGAATAATATTTTATATATTGCCAACAATTAAATTAATGCTTCACATAATGGTACTAAGTATGTATATCAAGTCAGAAGACAAAATATACGCACGAGAGGAAGAAATCATATATTGAGAAAAATTGTGGGATTACAATAGTTGATATTACAGGAGGAATAACATCCAAATGTGATGCATAATCTAAACATTCTCTTGATAATGAAAGTTAAACTAACAGCATCCATCAACAACCCTACAACTTAACTAAAACCTAACCAAGGAACATCATCGAACAGGAACAGCATCCCTACAACTTAACTAAAACTGAAAACAACCATCATAACTAAAACTGAAAACAGACATCATCTTCATCATCATGAACCGGAACATCATCATCATCATCATTGTAGTATACTTGTCACGCACCCATATAATCATCCATGTATATCTACAAAGAAAATAACCAAATGAACCGTTAATACACAATGCATTGACATGATGCAAATAGTGATGGGTGCCCTACAAATAAGAAACATTACTTCTTACAAAGGGTCATTACTTCCGATACATTGGTTGCCCGGCTAGATTACGACTAATACAAAGAAAAGTCCTGACCTGAAAGTATTCCCTTAGAACTCAATATACTACTTCAGGTCACATAACAAACATAAACAGACTCAGAGAAAAATAAACAGATGTGGTTGTGGCCTAAAAGCAAGCCACTAATAACATAGTACCTACTTAGTTGACGGGTTAAAAGCACAATAGACATTGCTCATATAGAACAGTTCAAGCGACATAATGTGAAATTCAGCAATTTTTGGACTGTGACAGCAAGAGTTCATGTGGGTAATTCAGCAATTTATGAATACAAGTAGTGAGAGCTTAGTTGTCAGTTTAGCAATTTACGAATCAAAAGGGCAAGAGCATCTAAGAAGAATATTACTTGCATTTCCGTCTTCACAAATAGTTAAGATATGGAGATCATAGACAGTTACCAGAACCATGACTACGAACACTGCCATATCTTGGACAAATATACTCGCAGCTCTAGCCGTCCATGGTGTTGGCCTCAATCTCGATATTGCCGGAACGGATGAGTGCGGTGCCTCACATTAAATTACATACAACAATAGGTAAATCATTGGCAAGATAGGAGTACATAAATAATTAAATAAGAGCAGAAAAGGAGACTGGCACATTGAAAACCACCGAATGGCATTGAGTATTTATTTCTTTGGAAACCTGCGCACAAACAAATAGTGAGCCTCTACTTAATGAATGACTAACATGATGATTGACAGTGAGCCGCTGCTGGTGTATATGTGTGTGTGCTTGCTGCAAGCTTTAGTATATGCATAGTTTGCACATGAACATGCATAAAGCTCAGGTGTAGGTTGCATCTAAGTGGGGTATTGGGATTCAGTTTTATTTTCACTATGATGTACAGCGGTAGTAGATAAGTACCTTTTTTTAGTTTTGTAGATAAGTACTTGATATAGACGAATCCTCTGCATTGACCTGACCCAAGTCCATATATAATAACTGCATGTTATGACAGGACAATCACATAACCAAATGACAAAGAAAATGTGTACAGTAACATAGAATATTCGGTGTATATGTGGTGTGTTTTAGAGGAACAGGCTAGCAATACATAGTAATTTAACTGGGGAGTTGCATACTAGCTTTTCAAACCGAAGGAAGAGAAGGACGTCAGTGTATGGAAATACAATTGGAAAGTAACAGTCAGTGGCGGTGCTACAAAGGAAAACCTGGACAGGCAAAATTTAAAGAAACACAAATATTTCAACTCAAGCGATGGATGAAAAGTTGTTGCTGATAAATCTTTCTAAACATTATATCTCTTTTTTCTCTTGAAAACCAAATCAATTCCGCGTTGATTAGCCCTGCTGTCCATGACAAATATCTAGTACCAAATTAAGATATTTATTATCAATTGATTGAATTTCAGAGTGTTATAACCTACATTTTATACGAAAATTAGTACTGCCCGAGAGACAGTTTTGGGGCTGCACATGTGCTTGTGCACCAGCGCTCGTCGTCTAGGTTGCTACTCGCCCGGCTGGCCACCGCTGCATGGGTCGCCCTTGGGCCTCCGCACCACACGGCGCTGCTACTTGCTGCGGCGGTGCGACCGGCGACTCGACGGCGGCTCCACGCCACGTCTCTCTGGCACTCCATGCGGCTGTACGCGTTGCTCGTGCCCATACTACTCTGCTGGATAGGAAGAGGAATCCAGCAATATATAGAGTCCAGAGGCCAAGAAAGAACCGTGAAGAGGCGACACTACAGGCAAGCAAGGCAGCTGTGAGCTGGGCTACTCCTATATCTGTACTACTACATGTATTTTTACCCCACGGGCTAGGCAGGCCATTGTTGGGGAACGTAGTAATTTCAAAAAAATTCCTACGCACACGCAAGATCATGGTGATGGTATAGCAACAAGAAGGGGAGTGTATCTTCATACCCTTGAAGATCGCTAAGCGGAAGCGTTTATCAACGCGGTTGATGTAGTCGTACGTCTTCATGATCCGACCGATCCAAGTACCGAACGCACGGCACCTCCGAGTTCTGCACACGTTCAGCTCGATGACGTCCTCGCCTTCTTGATCCAGCAAGACGGGCGAAGTAGTAGATGAGTTCCGGCAGCACGACGGTGTGGTGACGGTGTTGGTGAAGAACAATCTCCGCAGGGCTTCGCCTAAGCACTACGGAAACTATGACGGAGGATAAACTAGAGGGGACGGGGTTGCCGGCACACAGCTTGGTGTTTCTTGATGTGTCTTTGGTGCTAGCCCTACCCCTCTATTTATATGTTGAGCCTTGGGGTCGAAACTTGGAGTAAAAGCCTCCACAAAGTCGGTTTCACCCGAAAGGCAAGAGTCCTTCTCGGACTCCAGGGCCAGACGCCAGGGTTCCCGGCGTCTGTACCCAGACGCCAGGGACCCTAGCGTCTGGCCCCTAGACTCCGCAAAACTTCCTTTTGCGCTTTCCAAAAACATTGTGGGCTTTCCCCTTTGTCCCAAATAACATGTCCTCGTACCCAAACATTTCGGGAAACATCCGGAACCCCTTCCGGTGAATTCCGGAACCCTTTCGGAGATCAAACACTATTATCCCATATATCAAACTTTATCTCCGGACCATTCCGGAGTTCCTCGTCATGTCCATGATCTCATCCGGGACTCCGAACAACATTCGGTTACCAACATGCATAACTCATATAATACTATATCGTCAATGAAACATTAAGCGTGCGGACCCTACGGGTTCGAGAACTATGTAGACATGACCTAAAACCATTCTCGGTCAATAACCAATAGCGGGACCCGGATGCCCATATTGGTTCCTACATATTCTACGAAGATCTTTATCGGTCAAACCGCATAACAACATACTTTGTTCCCTTTGTCATCGGTATGTTACTTGCCCGAGATTTGATCGTCGGTATCCAATACCTAGTTCAATCTCGTTACCGGCAAGTCTCTTTACTCGTTCCATAATACATCATCTCATAACTAACTCATTATTTACATGCTTGCAAGGCTTAGGTGATGAGTATTACCGAGAGGGCCCGGAGATACCTCCCTGACAATCGGAGTGACAAATCCTAATCTCGAATTATGCCAACCCAACATGTACCTTCGGAAACACCTGTAGAGCACCTTTATAATCACCCAGTTACGTTGTGACGTTTGGTAGCACACAAAGTGTTCTTCCGGTAAACGGGAGTTGCACAATCTCATAGTTTACAGGAACTTTGTATAAGTCATGAAGAAAGCAATAGCAGTATACTAAACGATCAAGTGCTAGGCTAACAGAATGGGTCACGTCAATCACATCATTCTTCTAATGATGTGATCCCACTAATCAAATGACAACACATGTCTATGGTTAGGAAACATAACCATCTTTGATTAATGAGCTAGTCAAGTAGAGGCATACTAGTGACTATAGTTTTGTCTATGTATTCACACATGTATCATGTTTCCGGTTAATACAATTCTAGCATGAATAATAAACATTTATCATGATATGAGGAAATAAATAATAACTTTATTATTGCCTCTAGGGCATATTTCCTTCAGTCTCCCACTTGCACTAGAGTCAATAATCTAGATTACATAGTAATGATTCTAACACCCATGGAGTCTTGGTGCTGATCATGTTTTGCTCGTGAGAGAGGCTTAGTCAACGGGGCTGCAACATTCAGATCCATATGTATCTTGCAAATCTCTATGTCTCCCACTTGGACTTGGTCCCGAATGGAATTGAAGCGTCTCTTGATGTGCTTGGTCCTCTTGTGAAATCTGGATTCCTTTGCCAAGGCAATTGCACCAGTATTGTCACAGAAGATCTTCATTGGTCCCGATGCACTAGGTATGACACCTAGATCGGAAATGAACTCCTTCATCCAGACTCCTTCATTAGCTGCTTCAGAAGCAGCTATGTACTCCGCTTCACATGTAGATCCCGCCACGACGCTTTGCTTAGAACTGCACCAACTTACAGCTCCACCGTTTAATAAAAACACGTATCCGGTTTGCGATTTAGAATCGTCCGGATCAGTGTCAAAGCTTGCATCGACGTAACCATTTACGACTAGCTCTTTGTCACCTCCATATACGAGAAACATATCCTTAGTCCTTTTCAGGTATTTCAGGATGTTCTTGACCGCTGTCCAGTGATCCACTCCTGGATTACTTTGGTACCTTCTTGCCAAGCTTATTGCTAAGCATACATCAGGTCTGGTACACAGCATTGCATACATGATAGAGCCTATGGCTGAAGCATAGGGAACATTTTTCATTTTCTCTCTATCTTCTGCTGTGGTCGGGCATTGAGTTCGACTCAACTTCACACCTTGTAGCACAGGCAAGAATCCTTTCTTTGCCTGATCCATTTTGAACTTTTTCAAAATTTTGTCAAGGTATGTGCTTTGTGAAAGTCCTATTAAGCGTCTTGATCTATCTCTATAGATCTTGATGCCCAATATGTAAGCAGCTTCCCCGAGGTCTTTCATCGAAAAATTTCTATTCAAGTATCCCTTTATGCTATCCAGAAATTCTATATCATTTCCAATTAATAATATGTCATCAACATATAAAACTAGAAATGCTACAGAGCTCCCACTCACTTTCTTGTAAATACAGGCTTCTCCAAAAGTCTGTATAAAACCATATGCTTTGATCACACTATCAAAGCGTTTATTCCAACTCCGAGATGCTTGCACCAGTCCATAAATGGAATGCTGGAGCTTGCACACTTTGTCAGCACCTTTTGGATCAACAAAACCTTCCGGCTGCATCATATACAACTCTTCTTCTAGAAATCCATTCAAGAATGCAGTCTTGACATCCATTTGCCAAATTTCATAATCATGAAATGCAGCAATAGCCAACATGATTCGGACAGACTTAAGCATCGCTACGGGTGAGAAAGTCTCATCGTAGTCAACCCCTTGAACTTGTCGAAAACCTTTCGCAACAAGTCGAGCTTTATAGACAGTAACATTACCATCAGCGTCAGTCTTCTTCTTAAAGATCCATTTATTCTCAATGGCTTGCCGATCATCGGGCAAGTCAACCAAAGTCCATACTTTGTTTTCATACATGGATCCCATCTCAGATTTCATGGCCTCCAGCCATTTTGCGGAATCTGGGCTCATCATCGCTTCCTCATAGTTCGTAGGTTCATCATGGTCAAGTAACATGACTTCCAGAATAGGATTACCGTACCACTCTGGTGCGGATCTTACTCTGGTAGACCTACGAGGTTCAGCAGAAACTTGATCTGAAGTTTCATGATCAATATCATTAGCTTCCTCACTAATTGGTGTAGTTGTCACGGGAACCGGTTCTCGTGATGAACTACCTTCCAATAAGGGAGTAGATACAGTTATCTCATCAAGTTCTACTTTCCTCCCACTCACTTCTTTCGAGAGAAACTCCTTCTCTAGAAAGGATCCATTCTTAGCAACGAATGTCTTTCCTTCGGATCTGTGATAGAAGGTGTACCCAACAGTCTCTTTTGGGTATCCTATGAAGACACATTTCTCTGATTTGGGTTCGAGCTTATCTGGTTGAAGTTTCTTCACATAAGCATCGCAGCCCCAAACTTTAAGAAACGACAACTTTGGTTTCTTGCCAAACCACAGTTCATAAGGCGTCGTCTCAACGGATTTTGATGGTGCCCTATTTAACGTGAATGCGGCCGTCTCTAAAGCATAACTCCAAAACAATAGCGGTAAATCGGTAAGAGACATCATAGATCGCACCATATCAAGTAAAGTACGATTACGACGTTCGGACACACCATTTCGTTGTGGTGTTCCGGGTGGTGTGAGTTGCGAAACTATTCCGCATTGTTTCAAATGTAAACCAAACTCGTAACTCAAATATTCTCCTCCACGATCAGATCGTAGATACTTTATTTTCTTGTTACGATGATTTTCCACTTCACTCTGAAATTCTTTGAACTTTTCAAATGTTTCAGACTTGTGCTTCATTAAGTAGATATACCCATATCTGCTCAAATCATCTGTGAAGGTGAGGAAATAACGATATCCGCCACGAGCCTCAACATTCATCGGACCACATACATCTGTATGTATGATTTCCAACAAATCTGTTGCTCTCTCCATAGTTCCGGAGAACGGTGTTTTAGTCATCTTGCCCATGAGGCACGGTTCGCAAGTACCAAGTGATTCATAATCAAGTGATTCCAGAAGTCCATCAGTATGGAGTTTCTTCATGCGTTTTATACCGATATGACCTAAACGGCAGTGCCACAAATAAGTTGCACTATCATTATCAACTCTGCATCTTTTGGCTTCAACATTATGAATATGTGTATCACTACTATCGAGATTCAATAAAAATAGACCACTCTTCAAGGGTGCATGACCATAAAAGATATTACTCATATAAATAGAACAACCATTATTCTCTGATTTAAATGAATAACCGTCTTGCATCAAACAAGATCCAGATATAATGTTCATGCTCAACGCTGGCACCAAATTACAATTATTTAGGTCTAAAACTAATCCCAAAGGTAGATGTAGAGGTAGCATACCGACCGCGATCACATCGACTTTGGAACCGTTTCCCACGCGCATCGTCACCTCGTCCTTGGCCAGTGCTCGCTTATTCCGTAGTCCCTGTTTCGAGTTGCAAATATTAGCAACAGAACCAGTATCAAATACCCAGGTGCTACTACGAGCTCTAGTTAGGTACACATCAATAACATGTATATCACATATACCTTTGCTCACTTTGCCATCCTTCTTATCCGCCAAATACTTGGGGCAGTTCCGCTTCCAGTGTCCAGTCTGCTTGAAGTAGAAGCACTCAATTTCAGGCTTAGGTCCAGACTTGGGTTTCTTCTCTTGAGCAGCAACTTGCTTGCTGTTCCTTTTGAAGTTCCCCTTCTTCTTCCCTTTGCCCTTTTTCTTGAAACTAGTGGTCTTGTTGACCATCAACACTTGATGCTCCTTCTTGATTTCTACCTCCGCGGCTTTCAGCATCGCGAAGAGCTCGGGAATAGTCTTGTTCATCCCTTGCATATTATAGTTCATCACGAAGCTCTTGTAGCTTGGTGGCAGTGATTGGAGAATTCTGTCAATGACACTATCATCAGGAAGATTAACTCCCAGTTGAATCAAGTGATTATTATACCCAGACATTCTGAGTATGTGTTCACTGACAGAACTATTCTCCTCCATCTTGCAGCTGTAGAACTTATTGGAGACTTCATATCTCTCAATCCGGGCATTTGCTTGAAATATTAACTTCAACTCCTGGAACATCTCATATGCTCCATGACATTCAAAACATCGTTGAAGACCCGGTTCTAAGCCGTAAAGCATGGCACACTGAACTATAGAGTAGTCATCAGCTTTGCTCTGACAGACGTTCTTAACGTCGTCAGTTGCATCAGCAGCAGGCCTGGCACCCAGCGGTGCTTCCAGGACGTAACTCTTCTGTGCAGCAATGAGGATAATCCTCAGGTTACGGACCCAGTCCGTGTAATTGCTACCATCATCTTTCAACTTTGCTTTCTCAAGGAACGCATTAAAATTCAACGGAACAACAACGCGAGCCATCTATCTACAAACAAACATAGACAAGCAAGATACTATCAGGTACTAAGTTCATGATAAATTTAAGTTCAACTAATCATATTACTTAAGAACTCCCACTTAGACAGACATCTCTCTAGTTATCTAAGTGATCACGTGATCCAAATCAACTAAACCATAACCGATCATCACGTGAGATGGAGTAGTTTTCAATGGTGAACATCATTATGTTGATCATATCTACTATATGATTCACGCTCGACCTTTCGGTCTCCGTGTTCCGAGGCCATATCTACATATGCTAGGCTCGTCAAGTTTAACCTGAGTATTCTGCGTGTGCAAAACTGGCTTGCACCCGTTGTAGATGCACGTAGAGCTTATCACACCCAATCATCACGTGGTGTCTCGGCACGACGAACTTTGGCAACGGTGCATACTCAGGGAGAACACTTCTTGATAATTTTAGTGAGAGATCATCTTAAAATGCTACCGTCAAACAAAGCAAGATAAGATGCATAAAGGATAAACATCACATGCAATCAATATAAGTGATATGATATGGCCATCATCATCTTGTGCTTGTGATCTCCATCTTCGAAGCACCGTCATGATCACCATCGTCACCGGCGCGACACCTTGATCTCCATCGTAGCATCGTTGTCGTTACGCCATCTATTGCTTCTACGACTATCGCTACCGCTTAGTGATAAAGTAAAGCAATTACAGGGCGTTTGCATTTCATACAATAAAGCGACAACCATATGGCTCCTGCCAGTTGCCGATAACTTCGGTTACAAAACATGATCATCTCATGCAATAAAATATAGCATCACTTCTTGACCATATCACATCACAACATGCCCTGCAAAAACAAGTTAGACGTCCTCTACTTTGTTGTTGCAAATTTTACGTGGCTGCTACGGGCTTAGCAAGAACCGTTCTTACCTACGCATCAAAACCACAACGATAGTTTGTCAAATAGACTCCGTTTTAACCTTCACAAGGACCGGGCGTAGCCACACTCGGTTCAACTAAAGTGAGAGAGACAGACACCCGCCAGCCACCTTTAAGCACGAGTGCTCGTAACGGTGAAACCAGTCTCGCGTAAGCGTACGCGTAATGTCGGTCCGGGCCGCTTCATCTCACAATACCGCTGAACCAAAGTATGACATGCTGGTAGGCAGTATGACTTATATCGTCCACAACTCACTTGTGTTCTACTCGTGCATATAACATCAACGCATAAAACCTAGGCTCGGATGCCACTATTGGGGAATGTAGTAATTTCAAAAAAATTCCTACGCACACGCAAGATCATGGTGATGGTATGGAAACAAGAAGGGGAGTGTATCTTCATACCCTTGAAGATCGCTAAGCGGAAGCGTTTATCAACGCGGTTGATGTAGTCGTACGTCTTCACGATCCGACTGATCCAAGTACCGAACGCACGGCACCTCCGAGTTCTGCACACGTTCAGCTCGATGACGTCCTCGCCTTCTTGATCCAGCAAGACGGGCGAAGTAGTAGATGAGTTCCGGCAGCACGACGGTGTGGTGACGGTGTTGGTGAAGAACAATCTCCGCAGGGCTTCGCCTAAGCACTACGGAAACTATGACGGAGGATAAACTAGAGGGGACGGGGTTGCCGGCACACGGCTTGGTGTTTCTTGATGTGTCTTTGGTGCTAGCCCTACCCCTCTATTTATATGTTGAGCCTTGGGGTCGAAACTTGGAGTAAAAGCCTCCACAAAGTCGGTTTCACTCGAAAGGCAAGAGTCCTTCTCGGACTCCAGGGCCTGACGCCAGGGTTCCCGGCGTCTGGACCCAGACGCCAGGGACCCTGGCGTCTGGCCCCTAGACTCCGCAAAACTTCCTTTTGCGCTTTCCAAAAACCTTGTGGGCTTTCCCCTATGGCCCAAATAACGTGTTCTCGTACCCAAACATTTCGGGAAACATCCGAAACCCCTTCCGGTGAATTTCGGAACCCTTCCGGAGATCAAACACTATTATCCCATATATCAAACTTTATCTCCGGACCATTCCGGAGTTCCTCGTCATGTCCATGATCTCATCCGGGACTCCGAACAACATTCGGTTACCAACATGCATAACTCATATAATACTATATCGTCAACGAAACATTAAGCGTGCGGACCCTACGGGTTCGAGAACTATGTAGACATGACCTAAAACCATTCTCGGTCAATAACCAATAGCGGGACCTGGATGCCCATATTGGTTCCTACATATTCTACGAAGATCATTATCGTTCAAACCGCATAACAACATACTTTGTTCCCTTTGTCATTGGTATGTTACTTGCCCGAGATTTGATCGTCGGTATCCGATACCTAGTTCAATCTCGTTACCGGCAAGTCTCTTTACTCGTTCCGTAATACATCATCTCATAACTAACTCATTAGTTACATGCTTGCAAGGCTTAGGTGATGAGTATTACCGAGAGGGCCCAGAGATACCTCCCCGACAATCGGAGTGACAAATCCTAATCTCGAATTATGCCAACCCAACATGTACCTTCGGAAACACCTGTAGAGCACCTTTATAATCACCCAGTTACGTTGTGACGTTTGGTAGCACACAAAGTGTTCTTCCGGTAAATGGGAGTTGCACAATCTCATAGTTTACAGGAACTTTGTATAAGTCATGAAGAAAGCAATAGCAGTATACTAAACGATCAAGTGCTAGGCTAATAGAATGGGTCACGTCAATCACATCATTCTTCTAATGATGTGATCCCACTAATCAAATGACAACACATGTCTATGGTTAGGAAACATAACCATCTTTGATTAATGAGCTAGTCAAGTAGAGGCATACTAGTGACTATAGTTTCGTCTATGTATTCACACATGTATCATGTTTCCGGTTAATACAATTCTAGCATGAATAATAAACATTTATCATGATATGAGGAAATAAATAATAACTTTATTATTGCCTCTAGGGCATATTTCCTTCAGCCACGGCATGCTTTTGCCCTCACGAAGCACCACCGGTGGTAACAATGTATCACATACTACAAAAACAGTGTATCACATTTGACATGTTCATGAAATTTAATGTTTGTTATCCCATAGCAACGCACGGGTATTTAGCTAGTAGTCCAAATTGTTTAGAATAATAAGAGCATACAACAATCAGTACATTAACAGGCGTGGAGAGAAGTATTTATCAGTGTTCTGAATCATATCAATAATGTCAAAGAAACATCATATAGAAGAAACAATGTGGATTGTTAATTCACCTGCTCACTAAAACAAAGGAGTACGTGCTTCCCCCAACAGGTCCACGTTCTCTAGTATTTGAGATGGACGTGAAAGCTACCATTAGCAAGCTACACCGCCACCTAAATAGCCTGACCATCAGACTCCAGAAGACTGAAATTTCAACAAAAACTTCGATTAGTAACTCATCAAAACTGTCGTACAGAGACCTATTAAGACTGCATCCCTCCTTAAATATTATAACTCTTGCAATAGACTATTTAAGATGGGGTCCGCATATATGAAGTAGTTCTTATCTACATAAATAAAATTTGAAAGGATTACCGACTTATGTATCAAGGATTGATGACTAATAAGAATTTTTAAAAAATTTGATGCTCCATTGATATCTAATAATTACTAATTTAATAGAATAGCAATCAGTGCATGAATGTAAATAAACGGAGATCGGAACTCAGTCTGCAGGCTTGTCAAGTGTTCATTGCACAAAAGTGTTCATCGCACAAGGGCCAAACTTTTTTGACAGCGATTTGCTCCAATAGAATCGGGGGTGCAAACCTAGACGTCTACAGGAGAAGAGAAGAGAAAAACAGAGGTTAGAGAAAGGGGAAGAGAGAGAGGACAAAGCCAGGGGAGGGGATTCACTCACCGGACGAGAAGGACGTCATGGCCACCGGCGGCGGAGCCGACTCCCGAAACCCTAGCCATCGAGGGAAGGTCATGGCTGGGCTTTCATAGACGCGAGCGCCGGATCTAGCCATATGGAAGGGCGCCGTGGTGTGAGGGGACCTCGGGTTGTGCTTCGTGATGGCGGGATTCGCCGGACTTCGCCTGAATCAGCCCGCCGCAGGTGGCGCAATGAGGAGCTGCATCCAGAGAGAGAGGTGGGATGTGAGAAGGATGGGTGGGTGGGGGATGAGGCGGATCCGGTAGCCTCCATAGCCGCGATGTGGGAGGAGCGGAGGGGAGGGCCGGCGGCGAGGTGGGAGGAAGGTGGCGAGGCGATTGGTGGCAGCGATTTGGGAGAGACGAGGGGCATCGGGGGCTCTGTTTCTGGCGCATCCCTCTCTCCTTTTTTGTTTTTTTTTTCTTTTTTTTCATATATGTCCCACGGTAGGATCAAGAGCTAGAATTCTCCAACGCATATCTGCAACCTATAATATGTGTATCTATTATGAATTTTACAACGTTTAGCCAAAATGTTGTAGAAGATGTGTTGCTTTATAAGGGGTATCCTTGTAGTGAAAGGTGTTGCGCCTGTTGTTCCGGAACGAAAGAGAGGGATCATTGTCAAGATGGGATGCCCTGTCCGGTGTAAGCTAAATGTAGATGGAACATAGTATGTGGTCAATGAATATTTTGACGAGCACAACCACAAACTCATAAAGAAGTTCGACCTGGTAAAATTTCTGACCGCCCACAAAGGATTCACCCCCGTCGAAAGGCAATTCATAAAGCTGCTACATGATTGTAACGTCGGTCCATCAAGAATGGTCCAGATACTATCACTCATCCACAACAAAAAGGGGACTCTGAGTAGCATGCCCTACATACCAGCTGACGTCACAAACCTACAGGCAAAGTACCGTAGAGAGAGCAAGTTGGCTGACATAGAGGCCACAATGGCCTACTTCGATGAGAAAGCGAAGGAAGATCCAGATTTCTTTTACAGGATAAGGTTGGACGATGAGGATCGTGTCAGGAACATGTATTGGGTGGATGGTGCTGGAAGGAGAGCCTACAAACATTTCCGAGATTGCATTTCATTCGACGCGACGTATCTGACTAATATGTACAATATGCCATGCGCTCCGTTCATAGGAATAAATAACCACAATCAGTCGTTGCAGTTCGGCTGCGGGCTCGTTCGGAACGAAGACACGGATGGGTACGTTTGGCTGTTCAAGACCTTCTTGGAGTGCATGGATGGACTTGCTCCGATGAACATAATAACAGACCAGGATTTCAGCATGCGTGCAGGCATAAAGGAGGTCTTTCCGTTGGCAGTGCACAGGCACTGCAGGTGGCGCATTATAAAGAAGGCTGAGGAGACACTAGGACCGTTCTTTGCTGACCGTCCAGAGCTCCACAAGGCATTCGAGCTGTGCGTGGACCACAGCTTGACGGTGGAGGAGTTTGAAAGGAGCTGGATGGCCATGATTGAAACATATCAAGTCCAAGACAACGAGACGCTTGCTAGCCTGTGGGAGAAGCGAATGTACTGGGTGCTAGCCTACTTCATGCAGTGCTTCTTCCCCTTTCTGCAGACTACGCAGCGCAGCGAGGGGTTCAATGTTGTTTTGAAGCGGTACATGAGCCCTGGCAACTCATTGCTACAGTTTGCCAAGCAGTACACAGCTTTGCAACGAAAAATTCTGGGATCTGAGCTACATCAAGAAGCGACCACCGCGCTAAAGCAGCCAAAATTGCTAACATATTTACCGATGGAGAGGCAAATGAGCAAGATATACACCAACAAGATCTTTAACAAGTAAGTCAGTTGCGTTACAGTCTTATTTGTGCAAAATCACTAAGGCAGTAGGTGCCATATAGAGTGCAATGCAGTTGCCATGATATGCAGTTGCCATGTTTAATGAAATACTGTTTGCCATGCTTACTCAGCTGCAGTTGCCATGTTCAATGAAAATTCTGTTTGCCATGCTTGCTCGGATGCATTTTCCATGTTCAATGAAGTGCAGTTTCCATGTTTAATGCACTGTGCTTCCATTGGGGCATGTTGGTATGCAAATGCCAATGTCAACTGAAAAATGTTATATTGTCGACACATATGCTGAAATGCAATTGTCATGTTTACTAAAATGCAACTGCCATGTTTGTTGAAAATGCAATTGCCATGTTTACTCAACTATAGATGTCATGTTTAATAAAAATGCAGTTGCCATGTTTTATGCAATGTGCTTCCATTGGGGAATGTTGGTGTGGAAATGACGATGGCCAGTTGAAAATGTACTACAGTTGCCTTGTCTAGTTTACTGCAGTTGCCATGTCTAGTGTACTGCAGTTGCCATGTTCAAGGTACTATATTTTCCATGTTCAATGCACTATGTTTGCCATGTTCAAACAAAATGTATTTCTATTTCCATGACAACATAAGGTGCTACAAAAAAGAGCGCACGATAGTTTAACAGAAAACACACAAAACTTGCAGATTCCAGGAAGAAATAAAGCGTGCCAGCATGTTCACGGCTTTCCAGGTGGATGAACATACGTTCAAGGTGTGTTCTATTTTGGGCATGTCAGATTCAGAACCTGAAGACCCAGACAAAGGAAGAACTACTTCGTCAAAGCCTCGATAGGTGAAGGCGAATACTATTGCCAATGCTGCAAGTTTGAACGAGGCGGCATTGTGTGCTGTCACATACTAAAAGTAATGGACATGAACACTGTGACACGGATGCCCCGCCATTTCATAAAGCGGCGATGGACTTGGGACGCTGACGACGCGTTTGCGCTGTAGACAACAAACGCGGTTCTGGCTGTGCATGACGAGAGACCTGAGGCAACCATGAAAGCCGTGAGGCACGTTGTGCTGACAAAGAACTATGTTGAGCTAATTGATGAAGCGTGCAAGAGTGATGAGACAGCGAGAGTCACAGAAAAACACAGGAAAGCCCTGAAAAGAGAGCTTGATGAGATCAAGAAGAGGAAAGCTGAGGAAGCCTTACACCGGTTCCCCCGCACATCAAGTATGCCTTCATCCACGGGGCCATCATCTGAAAACTCGGATATAGGATCTGGAATAGCAAGCACACAAACCCAGGCCAGGAACCCACCCCGTTCCATCACAAAGGGTCGTCCAAGAGAGATAAGGTACAAATCGGGATTGGAGATTGAAGCAAAACACAAGAAAACGAAGAAAGGGACGGGCAATCCATAAGCAAAAATTGGGGCGCTGTGACATGGTCCTTGTGGACATTTTGTTTTGTACCCTAGATGTTGTGAATTTTTTTTAAACTGGGAGAATGACTCTTGAGGGGCATCAAAAGTTGAAGGAAAATACATTGAATGGATAAATGCAGTTGCCATGTTATGGGTACTTAATCTGCCATGTTATGGGTACTTTATCTGCCATGTTATGTGTAGTTAATCTGCCATGCTATTTTATACTAAATATGCCATGCTATTTTGTACTAAATATGCCATGTTAGTTGTACTAGGTCTGCCATGTTAGTTGTACTGGATCTGCCATGTTAATTGTACTGGATCTGCCATGTTAATTATGCTGGATCTGCCGTGTTGTTTGTAATGAATCTGCCATGTTACTGTACTGAAAATATGCCATGGTATTTGTAATGACTCTGCATCGCATATATTTCCATGATAATTCGACGCGGTTTAGTGACTCATAGTGTGTTGTGTGCAATGTATGGGAAACAAGTTGAAAAAAGCGTAACGTGCATCAACCGCAGCAAAGGTTGTGGCTACATGATCAACCTACCATGCTAGCCGGTGCAGTTAGCGATGAAAAAGAAGAAGCAAAACAGCCAAATGAAAAACGACGATGACTTTCACTAACCATGTCTGATGAACTATATTTTTCATGTTTTAAAACATCGTAGACGCATTCGAAACAGCAAGCTGGTGCTACAAACGATGAAACCATAATAATAATGATAAACATAAAAACATATCTGCTGTCACGCCTAAATAGGTTCACATCCACACATATATTACAGAAACTATTCAAATGTCGCTCACACACCACCACTACATAGTAGGCTACGCGGGGTTGCAGTCATAACATAGCACACGAACATAGTTTTTGATGAGAACAAAGAGATAGTACCTTACATTCCTCGGCAACAGAATGTAAGGCATGCGTCCGGTGTGTAACGCCACGTGATCACTTGTACTTCTTGATGACTTTCTTTACAGCTTCCTCCACGAACTCGCGTACTCCTGACCGCTTGTTGAAATCTTCATTCGTCAACCAGTTCCATGTGTAGATTTTCCGGAGCTCAACGACCGTTGCAGCTGTGACAGCGGGGACAAGTCTACCTTCCCACTTTGCAAAGTATTCCAACGTGTGAAAGCCATAGTCCGTCCTGCACAAGAAAAAGAGTCAGGTGAACTCGCAAAAAAGGACAGACATAGCAGTGATAAACTTCAATTCAGATGTAACAACAAAAGAGGGGTGGGATTGATGTAAATGGCACATGAAGGAGGGGGGAAGGAAATTACGTGTTCCCTTGATTCGTGGTCGACACGTACTCAACCGGGAAATGTCTGATCTGGACCTTTGAGTTTTCGTAGTGACGGTTCCATGTCTCTTTGACGTTGTTGATGAAGAATTCAACATGCGAAGTAAGATCTGCATCAGCTGCCGAATGCATTGAATCAAGCACCTCAAAGCGTTGGTTCTTCAGGTCAAGACAGATCGCATAGTGGTGACCACACTTGTCGTGTTGGTCGTGTGGTGCAAGCTCCTGGAACATGGGGAACATGACCTGCATGTAAAAGTGAAGGAAATGAGAAGCAGAGTTCACATGAAGAACAACAGAGGGACAAAAATAGTAGAATCACGTAGCATGTTTAGTTATGGTGGGGGTAGTTGAAAGAAAGTTGTCGTCCATGTATGAAAAAAATTTGCCATGTATTTTACTATGAAGTTGCCACATAGTTTGCACGGGATGCAAAAATCAGAAAGTCAGTTTGCATGGCAGCTATTGCCACATGAAACATTTGCCACATAAACAGAGTGCAGATGATGGCAAAAAACCATACCATGTGAACAAAAGTGCAAACAGGGAAGGAGTACTCACATATTTCTTCAGTGTGAGCTTGAATTCACTGTGTTGAGCAAAATTCTTCCTCAGGATTTTGTGGTGGAAGTCAACATCCCATATTTTGCAGGTCACACTATAATGCATGATTATTTTGTCGGCACACACATCCGTATGATTGTTGATGTAGTCAATCTCGCATGCAACTACATTCGTCGACATTCTACCGTTTGGCCTCACGGACTCAGCAAGATCACCCAGGTCGACGTATGTCGCTTCGCATTGAATGACCTTGGTTCTATCCAAACATGAGCTGTATGAAAACGATATAACATGAAAGAATCATGCCTACTAAGTAAAAAAATGAAAGAATAAAAAAGTAAGCGGATCATGTATAGAAAGTACTAAGAAGATGAATGGTAAAAAAGGAGCAAAGCAAAATGAGAGATTATGTGGTGTGGTCATTTACGACTTCAGCTCCTTCATGTGCTTGCCGCTGGCCCTCGCATTTCCAAACTGCTTGACAATATCGTACAGCTGGGTTTGTTCCTTTGTGGCCCTGAATTCGGGCTCGTAGTCTTCCGCAGGAGGTGAGTGAACTACCCTCTGCTGCCTCACAGAACCAGGGGTGGCACTCCTAATGGTATCCTCAGATACCGTATCTACAGGCACGTTGGAGCTTGATTGCCCCTGCCTCGTGAGGACCTCCTCTGCAATGTTGTCTCCTCGATCCTGCGTAAGCTTCATCAAGTGACGGTGAAATCTCCTCAGGGGTGGCTGCAAGGATCAAAAAAAGTGGATTAGGATACCAAGAAATCAAA
This sequence comes from Triticum timopheevii, assembly GCA_963921465.1. Classification (NCBI taxonomy): domain Eukaryota; kingdom Viridiplantae; phylum Streptophyta; class Magnoliopsida; order Poales; family Poaceae; genus Triticum; species Triticum timopheevii. The sequence goes on along the minus strand of OY997266.1, from coordinate 14,662,774 downwards.
AACAGATGGATTGTGATAAGGTAGGGTGCATGATGTGAGATGTAGGTACAAAAAGTGGGGAGTTGCCATGTGTGGTGTAACTACAGTGGCCATGTCACAGCAACTACAGTTACCATGTAGTTGCACTATAGTTGCCATGTCACAGCAACTACAGTTGCCATGTAGTTGCACTGTAGTTGCCATGTCACAGCAACTATAGTTGCCATGTTGTGCTAACTCCACCTGCCATGTGCTTGTCGAATGAAAAAATGCAGCATGGAAACAAAAAATGCAGGTGACATGGTGCAGCAAATCCAGTTGCCATGTGTATTGCACTGTATTTGCCATGTGACAGCAACTACAGTTGCCATGTTGAATCAACTTCAGTTGCCATGTGGTTGCCCAATGTGAAATGCAGCATGGCAGCAAAAAAATGTAGGTGACATGGTGCATCAAATCCAGTTGCCATGTCATTACATATCAATTGCCATCATAAGTGAGGACCCCAAAAAATATGATTGGGACAAAAGTCAAACTACAAAGATGTATACAAGAAAATGATAAGCACATGATAAATGTACCTTGGAATATCGGCTCTGCAAACTTGATAGCCTTCCTTCCCTCAACCATTGGCTGCGCCATCATTGCGGGCATGCCTCCCGGGAAAGCAAAGGCAACTGGCATAGGATCTCGCACCATTGGTTGATCTTGACTAATGCCAAGACTAAAGCTCGGTGGGGTGAAGGCCATTGGGTGCCTCTCATGCCTACTGGCCGGACCACGAACAACTTGCGGGGCAGAATCCAAGGGTGAAAGATCAACAAACATATCTGAATCGGCCGCTACAGAATGATCGGGCTTATTTGTAGGGCGGGGCGTGTTGTCAGCGGTATCAGCCGCAGCTTTCTTGACAATCTTCTTGTTTGGGCTGTATGGGACACCCACATTGACTGGGAGCTTGGAAGTGCGCAGATTTAAGCTGGGGATTTCCACTGCGGGTAAAGGCGCAGTCTGCTCCGGACGTTCACTTGTGTCACTCGTGCCCGGCTTGACACCTGCATCAGTTGTGCTCCGGTCTTCCGGTTTCTCCATCACATTGCTTTTGGCAGGTGACGGGAACAGTGTGGACGCAGGAACATAACCAGACTTGTCTCTGCTACTCCTAGCTACAGCTGGTGCGTTGGGTATGTCTGTTGATTGCTTGCGGGGGCTGTGACGCCTAGGTGGAAGACCAGCACGCGAAACAGTCGCCTTAGCAGTATCTACACCGACAGGAGCTAGAGCTGTTGTGCCAAGACTCTCACCTGTAGATGGCATGTCATTGTGAACTGCTGCCTCAGCCACTTCTGTCGTGGACACAGGAGTGCCACCACGCATGCGCTTGGGATCAGTGTCAGATGAGCGGGAATCTTCCTTGCTTAGGTTGGTCTCGGGAGCGTCTACTTCAACGCTTGCTGATGGGGTGGCATGGCTCACAGCAGCATCCTTCATTGCCAGAAGAGTTGGCAATATTTCAGCTGTCCTGGTAGATACCGACTCGTCACTCCCTGATGTACGGATGCCTGTTGTTCTAGCCTGCACATCTGCAGCCGGCGGAGATGGTCGGCCACTTGCGTCAGAGTTAGTGGGAGCAGTTGACGGTGCAGCAGCAGTATTGTCGCCTGGCGCCTCATGAACATCTGAGTTGCCCCCTGTTGACAACTTTGAATGAAGGCGTTGTTGGAAATATGCCCTAGAGGCAATAATAAAATCATTATTATTATATTTCCTTGTTCATGATAATTGTCTTTATTCATGCTATAATTGTGTTATCCGGAAATCGTAATACATGTGTGAATAATAGACACCAACATGTCCCTAGTAAGCCTCTAGTTGACTAGCTCGTTGATCAACAGATAGTCATGATTTCCTGACTATGGACATTGGATGTCATTGATAACGGGATCACATCATTAGGAGAATGATGTTATGGACAAGACCCAATCCTAAACATAGCACAAGATCGTATAGTTCGTTTGCTAGAGTTTTCCAATGTCAAAGTATCTTTTCCTTAGACCATGAGATTGTGTAACTCCCGGATACCATAGGCGTGCTTTGGGTGTGCCAAACGTCACAACGTAACTGGGTGACTATAAAGGTATACTATGGGTATCTCCGAAGGTGTCTGTTGGGTTGACATGGATCAACACTGGGATTTGTCACTCCGTGTGACGGAGAGGTATCACTGGGCCCACTCGGTAATGCATCATCATAATGAGCTCAAAGTGACTAAGTGTCTGGTCACGGGATCATGCATTACGGTACGAGTAAAGTGACTTTCCGGTAACGAGATTGAACGAGGTATTGGGATACCGACGATCGAATCTCGGGCAAGTAACATATCGATTGACAAAGGGATTTGAATACGGGGTTGCTTGAATCCTCGACATCATGGTTCATCCGATGAGATCATCGTGGAGCATGTGGGAGCCAACATGGGTATCTAGATCCCGCTGTTGGTTATTGACCGGAGAGTCATCTCGGTCATGTCTGCTTGTCTCCCGAACCCGTAGGGTCTACACACTTAAGGTTCGGTGACGCTAGGGTTGTAGGTATATGTATATGCAGTAACCCGAATGTTGTTCGGAGTCCCGGATGAGATCCCGGACGTCACGAGGAGTTCCGGAATGGTCCGGAGGTAAAGATTTATATATGGGAAGTCCTGTTTCGGGCATCGGGACAAGTTTCGGGGTTATCGGTATTGTACCGGGACCAACGGAAGGGTCCCGGGTGTCCACCGGGTGGGGCCACCTGTCCCGGGGGGCCACATGGGCTGTAGGGGGTGCGCCTTGGACTACATGGGCCAAGGCACCAGCCCCAACATAGGCCCATGCGCCTAGGGTTTAAGGGGAAGAGTCCTAGGAGGGGAAGGCACCTCCTAGGTGCCTTGGGGGGGAGGGAAACCCCCTTGGCCGCCGCCCCCCCCCCCCCCCCAAGGAGATTGGATCTCCTAGGGCCGGCCACCCCCCTTGGCCCTCCTATATATAGTGGGGGAAAGGAGGGACTTCATACCTTGGCCTTTGGTTGCCTCCTTCTCCCTCTCCAATACCTCCTCCTCCTCCATAGCGCTTAGCGAAGCTCTGCCGGAGTACTGCAGCTCCATCAACACCACGCCGTCGTGCTGCTGCTGGTGCCATCTCCCTCAACCTCTCCTCTCCCCTTGCTGGATCAAAAAGGAGGAGACGTGGCTGTTCCGTACATGTGTTGAACGCGGAGGTGCCGTCCGTTCGGTGCTAGGATCTCCGGTGATTTGGATCACGTCGTGTTCGACTACATCATCCCCGTTCTTTGAATGCTTCCGCTCGCGATCTACAAGGTACGTAGATGCATCCGATGACTCGTTGCTAGATGAACTCCTAGATGGATCTTGGTGAAACGAGTAGGAAAATTTTTGTTTTCTGCAACGTTCCCCAACAGTGGCATCATGAGCTAGGTCTATGCGTAGTTCTTCTTGCGCGAGTAGAACACAATTTGTTGTGGGCGTAGATTTGTCAACTTTCTTGCCGCTACTAGTCTTTTCTTGCTTCAGCGGTATTGTGGGATGAAGCGGCCCGGACCAACCTTACACGTACGCTTACATGAGACCGGTTCCACCGACTAACATGCACTAGTTGCATAAGGTGGCTGGCGGGTGTCTGTCTCTCCCACTTTAGTTGGAGCGGATTCGATGAACAGGGTCCTTATGAAGGGTAAATAGAAGTTGACAAATCACGTTGTGGCTTTAACGTAAGTAAGAAGACGTTCTTGCTAGAACCCTAATTCAGCCACGTAAAACTTGCAACAACAATTAGAGAACGTCTAACTTGTTTTTGCAGCAAGTGGTTTGTGATATGATATGGCCAAAGTTATGATGAATGATGAATGATCTATATGTGATGTATGAGATGTTCATGCTATTGTAATAGGAATCACGACTTGCATGTCGATGAGTATGACAACCGGCAGGAGCCATAGGAGTTGTCTTTATTCTTTTATATGACCTGCGTGTCATTGAGAAACGCCATGTAAATTACTTTACTTTATTGCTAAATGCGTTAGCCATAGTAGTAGAAGTAATAGTTGGCGAGCAACTTCTTGGAGACACGATGATGGAGATCATGATGATGGAGATCATGGTGTCAAGCCGGTGACAAGATGATCATGGAGCCCCAAGATGGAGATCAAAGGAGCTATGTGATATTGGCCATATCATGTCACGTTTATTATTTGATTGCATGTGATGTTTATCATGTTTTGCATCTTGTTTACTTAGAACGACGGTAGTAAATAAGATGATCCCTCATACTAATTTCAAGAAGTGTTCCCCCTAACTGTGCACCGTTGCGATAGTTCGCTGTTTCAGAACACCACGTGATGATCGGGTGTTTTATTCAGACGTTCACATACAACGGGTGTAAGACAGATTTACACATGAAACACTTAGGTTGACTTGACGAGCCTAGCATGTACAGGCATGGCCTCGGAACACAGAAGACCGAAAGGTCGAGCATGAGTCGTATAGAAGATACGATCAACATGAAGATGTTCACCGATGTTGACTAGTCCGTCTCACGTGATGATCGGACACGGCCTAGTTAACTCGGATCATGCAATACTTAGATGACTAGAGGGATGTCTAATCTAAGTGGGAGTTCATTAATTATTTGATTAGATGAGCTTAATTATCATGAACTTAGTCTAAAACATTTACAATATGTCTTGTAGATCAAATGGCCAACGTAGTCCTCAACTTCAACGCGTTCCTAGAGAAAACCAAGCTGAAAGATGATGGCAGCAACTATACGGACTGGGTCCGGAACCTGAGGATCATCCTCATAGCTGCCAAGAAAGATTATGTCCTACAAGCACCGCTTGGTGACGCACCCGTTCTCCTTGCAGAACAAGATGCTATGAACGCTTGGCAGGCACGTACCGATGACTACTCCCTCGTTCAGTGCGGCATGCTTTACAGTTTAGAGCCAGGGCTCCAAAAGCATTTTGAGAGACACAGAGCATATGAGATGTTCGAAGAGCTGAAAATGGTTTTCCAAGCTCATGCCCGGGTCGAGAGATATCAAGTCTCCGACAAGTTCTTCAGCTGTAAGATGGAGGAAAACAGTTCTGTCAGTGAGCACATACTCACTATGTCTGGGTTGCATAACCGCTTGACTCAGCTGGGAGTTAATCTCCCGGATGATGCGGTCATTGACAGAATCCTCCAGTCGCTTCCACCAAGCTACAAGAGCTTTGTGATGAACTTCAATATGCAGGGGATGGAAAAGACCATTCCTGAAGTATTTGCTATGCTGAAATCAGCAGAGGTAGAAGTCAAGAAGGAACATCAAGTGTTGATGGTCAATAAAACCACTAAGTTCAAGAAAGGCAAGGGTAAAAAGAACTTCAAGAAGGATGGCAAGGACGTTGCCGTGCCCGGCAAGCAAGCTGCCGGGAAGAAGCCAAAGAATGGACCCAAGCCCGAGACTGAGTGCTTTTATTGCAAGGGAAGCGGTCACTGGAAGCAGAACTGCCCTAAATACTTAGCAGACAAGAAGGCCGGCAAAACAAAAGGTATATGTGATATACATGTAATTGATGTGTACCTTACTAGTGTCCGTAGTAGCTCCTGGGTATTTGATACCGGTGCAGTTGCTCACATTTGTAACTCAAAACAGGGGCTGCGGAATAAGCGGAAACTGGCGAAGGACGAGGTGACGATGCGCGTCGGGAATGGTTCCAAGGTCAATGTGATCGCCGTCGGCACGCTACCTCTATATTTACCTTCGGGATTAGCTTTAAACCTTAATAATTGTTATTTAGTGCCAGCTTTGAGCATGAACATTGTATCGGGATCTCGTTTAATTCGAGATGGCTACTCATTTAAATCCGAGAATAATGGTTGTTCTATTTATATGAGAGATATGTTTTATGGTCATGCTCCTATGGTGAATGGTTTATTCTTTATGAATCTCGAACGTGATACTACACATGTTCATAATGTGAGTACCAAAAGGTGTAAGGTTGATAATGATAGTCCCACATACTTGTGGCACTGCCGCCTTGGTCACATAGGTGTCAAACGCATGAAGAAGCTCCATGCAGATGGACTTTTAGAGTCTCTTGATTATGAATCATTTGACACGTGCGAACCATGCCTCATGGGTAAGATGACCAAGACTCCGTTCTCGGGAACAATGGAGCGAGCAACCAACTTATTGGAAATCATACATACTGATGTGTGCGGTCCAATGAGTGTTGAGGCTCGCGGTGGCTATCGTTATGTTCTCACACTCACTGATGATTTAAGTAGATATGGGTATATCTACTTAATGAAACACAAGTCTGAAACCTTTGAAAAGTTCAAGGAATTTCAGAGTGAGGTTGAAAATCAACGTGACAGGAAAATCAAGTTTCTACGATCAGATCGTGGAGGAGAATACTTGAGTCATGAATTTGGTACACACTTAAGAAAATGTGGAATAGTTTCAGAACTCACGCCGCCTGGAACACCTCAGCGTAATGGTGTGTCCGAACGTCGTAATCGCACTCTATTAGATATGGTGCGATCTATGATGTCTCTTACCGATTTACCGCTATCTTTTTGGGGCTATGCTTTAGAGACTGCTGCATTCACTTTAAATAGGGCTCCGTCGAAATCCGTTGAGACGACACCGTATGAATTATGGTTTGGGAAGAAACCTAAGCTGTCGTTTCTAAAAGTTTGGGGATGCGATGCTTATGTCAAGAAACTTCAACCTGAAAAGCTCGAACCCAAGTCGGAAAAATGCGTCTTCATAGGATACCCAAAAGAAACTATTGGGTACACCTTCTACCTCAGATCCGAAGGCAAGATCTTTGTTGCCAAGAATGGGTCCTTTCTAGAGAAAGAGTTTCTCTCGAAAGAAGTAAGTGGGAGGAAAGTAGAGCTTGATGAAGTATTACCTCTTGAACCGGAAAATGGCGCAACTCAAGAAAATGTTCCTGAGGTGCCTGCACCGACTAGAGAGGAAGTTAATGATGATGATCAAGATACTTCTGATCAAGCTCCTACTGAAATTCGAAGGTCCACAAGGACACGTTCCGCACCAGAGTGGTACGGCAACCCTGTCTTGGAAATCATGTTGTTAGACAACGGTGAACCTTCGAACTATGAAGAAGCGATGGCGGGCCCGGATTCCGACAAATGGCTAGAAGCCATGAAATCCGAGATAGGATCCATGTATGAAAACGAAGTATGGACTTTGACTGACTTGCCCGTTGAGCGGCGAGCCATAGAAAATAAATGGATCTTTAAGAAGAAGACAAACGCGGATGGTAATGTGACCATCTATAAAGCTCGGCTTGTCGCTAAGGGTTATCGACAAGTTCAAGGGGTTGACTACGATGAGACTTTCTCACCGGTAGCGAAGCTGAAGTCCGTCCGAATCATTTAGCAATTGCCGCATTCTATGATTATGAAATATGGCAAATGGACGTCAAAACGACATTCCTTAATGGTTTCCTTAAGGAAGAATTGTATATGATGCAGCCGGAAGGTTTTGTCGATCCTAAGAATGCTGACAAGGTGTGCAAGCTCCAACGCTCGATTTATGGGCTGGTGCAAGCATCTCGGAGTTAGAACATTCGCTTTGATGAGATGATCAAAGCGTTTGGGTTTGCGCAGACTTATGGAGAAGCCTGCGTTTACAAGAAAGTGAGTGGGAGCTCTGTAGCATTTCTCATACTATATGTAGATGACATACTTTTGATGGGAAATGATATAGAACTCTTGGACAGCATCAAGGCCTATTTGAATAAGAGTTTTTCAATGAAGGACCTTGGAGAAGCTGCTTATATATTAGGCATCAAGATCTATAGAGATAGATCAAGACGCCTCATAGGTCTTTCACAAAGCACATACCTTGATAAGATATTGAAGAAGTTCAATATGGATCAATCTAAGAAGGGGTTCTTGCCTGTGTTACAAGGTGTGAAATTGAGCTCGGCTCAATGTCCGACCACGGCAGAAGATATAGAAGAGATGAGTGTCATCCCCTATGCCTCAGTCATAGGTTCTATTATGTATGCCATGCTGTGTACCAGACCTAATGTAAACCTTGCCGTAAGTTTGGTAGGAAGGTACCAAAGTAATCCCGGCAAGGAACACTGGACAGCGGTCAAGAATATCTTGAAGTACCTGAAAAGGACAAAGGAAATGTTTCTCGTTTATGGAGGTGACGAAGAGCTCGTCGTAAAAGGTTACGTCGACGCCAGCTTCGACACAGATCTGGATGACTCTAAGTCACAAACCGGATACGTGTATATTTTGAATGGTGGGGCAGTAAGCTCGTGTAGTTGCAAGCAGAGCGTCGTGGCGGGATCTACATGTGAAGCGGAGTACATGGCAGCCTCGGAGGCAGCACATGAAGCAATATGGGTGAAGGAGTTCACCACCGACCTAGGAGTCATACCCAATGCGTCGGGGCCAATCAAACTCTTCTGTGACCACACTGGAGCTATTGCACTTGCCAAGGAGCCCAGGTTTCACAAGCAGACAAGGCACATCAAGCGTCGCTTCAGCTCCATTCGTGAAAATGTTCAAGATGGAGACATAGAGATTTCTAAAGTACATACGGACCTGAATGTAGCGGATCCGTTGACTAAACCTCTCCCTAGAGCAAAACATGATCAACACCAGAATTCCATGGGTGTTCGATTCATCACAGTGTAACTAGATTATTGACTCTAGTGCAAGTGGGAGACTGTTGGAAATATGCCCTAGAGGCAATAATAAAATCATTATTATTATATTTCCTTATTCATGAAAATTGTCTTTATTCATGCTATAATTGTGTTATCCGGAAATCGTAATACATGTGTGAATAATAGACACCAACATGTCCCTAGTAAGCCTCTAGCTGACTAGCTCGTTGATCAACAGATAGTCATGATTTCCTGACTATGGACATTGGATGTCATTGATAACGGGATCACATCATTAGGAGAATGATGTGATGGACAAGACCCAATCCTAAACATAGCACAAGATCGTATAGTTCGTTTGCTAGAGTTTTCCAATGTCAAAGTATCTTTTCCTTAGACCATGAGATCGTGTAACTCCCGGATACCGTAGGAGTGCTTTGGGTGTGCCAAACGTCACAACGTAACTGGGTGACTATAAAGGTATTCTATGGGTATCTCCGAAGGTGTCTGTTGGGTTGACATGGATCAAGACTGGGATTTGTCACTCCGTGTGACGGAGAGGTATCACTGGGCCCACTCGGTAATGCATCATCATAATGAGCTCAAAGTGACCAAGTGTCTGGTCACGGGATCATGCATTACGGTACGAGTAAAGTGACTTGCCGGTAACGAGATTGAACGAGGTATTGGGATACCTACGATCGAATCTCGGGCAAGTAACATACCGATTGACAAAGGGATTTGAATACGGGGTTGCTTGAATCCTCGACATTGTGGTTCATCCGATGAGATCATCGTGGAGCATGTGGGAGCCAACATGGGTATCCAGATCCCGCTGTTGGTTATTGACCGGAGAGTCATCTCGGTCATGTCTGCTTGTCTCCCGAACCCGTAGGGTCTACACACTTAAGGTTCGGTGACGCTAGGGTTGTAGGTATATGTATATGCAGTAACCCGAATGTTGTTCGGAGTCCCGGATGAGATCCCGGACGTCACGAGGAGTTCCGGAATGGTCCGGAGGTAAAGATTTATATATGGGAAGTCCTGTTTCGGGCATCGGGACAAGTTTCGGGGTTATCGGTATTGTACCGGGACCACCGGAAGGGTCCCGGGGGTCCACCGGGTGGGGTCACCTGTCCCGGGGGGGCACATGGGCTGTAGGGAGTGCGCCTTGGCCTACATGGGCCAAGGGCACCAGCCCCAACATAGGCCCATGCGCCTAGGGTTTAAGGGGAAGAGTCCTAGGAGGGGAAGGCACCTCCTAGGTGCCTTGGGGGGGAGGGAAACCCCCTTGGCCGCCGCCCCCCCTAGGAGATTGGATCTCCTAGGGCCGGCCACCCCCCTTGGCCCTCCTATATATAGTGGGGGAAAGGAGGGACTTCATACCTTGGCCTTTGGTTGCCTCCTTCTCCCTCTCCAACACCTCCTCCTCCTCCATAGCGCTTAGCGAAGCTCTGCCAGAGTACTGCAGCTCCATCAACACCACGCCGTCGTGCTGCTGCTGGTGCCATCTCCCTCAACCTCTCCTCTCCCCTTGCTGGATCAAGAAGGAGGAGACGTGGTTGTTCCGTACGTGTGTTGAACGCGGAGGTGCCGTCCGTTCGGTGCTAGGATCTCCGGTGATTTGGATCACGTCGTGTTCGACTACATCATCCCCGTTCTTTGAACGCTTCCGCTCGCGATCTACAAGGTACGTAGATGCATCCGATGACTCGTTGCTAGATGAACTCCTAGATGGATCTTGGTGAAACGAGTAGGAAAATTTTTGTTTTCTACAACGTTCCCCAACAGGCGTTCGAGTGGGTCCTTAATAATATGCTTGGCCCCGCACGTAGTAGTCTTCTTCACCCTGCAAAAAAAGAAAGCACATGAAAAAGGTATTAAAAAACGAACAAAATATATTTGCCATGGTAGAAATCTTAAAAAAAATGAAAAATAAGTGGAAAAGCTGGTAGTTTCCATGTAAGGGGAACATGAGTTGCCATGTGGCATAGTTAGCAGTTGCCATACAAATCCAGCAATAGTTGCCATGTTAGCCAACTTGAAGAATGATAAAAATGTCTGATCTGCCAGGAATGCAATTTCAAACCTAGGTATGGGATGAGCACACAAGCCAACGGTAAAGATGGCAGTTGCCATTAGGTACAGTAAGAGTTGCCATTTGGCCTAGATGCCAGTTGCCATGTAAAAACCATTAGGAGTTGCCATGCACTTAATAAGGAAGGAAAGAATCATTTGAAAAACAGCAGTTTCCATGTGGGGATGATGACAGAAGACCATGTGACAAGCTGAACGAATGCATTGGAAAATCAAAAAAATATAGCACTATGTCAATGAAAGCGCATGGACAACCTACTTCTTGACTGGCTTCCTCAGGTCTGGCAACACGACAGGGTCCCCGGTGTTGGACATCATCGTACGAGGAGATGACCTGGTGGAAGGGGTGTCACCAGCAATGGAGGCACCTTTATTCAACCGAGCAGAAACACGGGTTGGCATTGGCGCCTGTTTCTTCGTAACTGCTCGTCCACCAGCTGTCGGCTCACTGCACATATGAGATGGAGGGAAAAAAGGGTGGCAATTGTCAGACAGCAAACTCGTTGCCGTGCTTGGCAAAAACAAGTGCAAAAAAGGGATCAGTCTGTTCCAAGAATATAGACAAAGCAAAAAACTAAAATTAAAGTCGAGCCTCCTCCTGGCAGCTACGGGATCGGTCCTAGACCTCTTGCCAGGAGAACCCTTCCCAACATCCTCTGGAGCCCTCCCCCTCTTTGATGGCAACATCCCCTCGCCTCTCGCAGCCGTATGTTCTTTGACTTTCTCCAGTGGGGGACATCTGGTGCATCCTTGCCCTTGTTACCACCTGCACGAACTTCAGCATGTTCATCATCATCACTGTCCTGTTGCACGTTCTCCATGTCAACGTCGTCATCCTTGCTGAGACCAGCGTCTCCATCAAGTTCATCTTGTGTGTCAGCAGGCTCTTGGGAACTGTTGTAGCCATACCGGCCACGACAACCAGTTGGCCGATGTGTACGTTCTGGGACAAATGAAGTGACCTGCCTCGCAACCGCGTCGCTGTCAGAGCCACTAAGGGACGTCCACCCCTCAACCAACTTCCCGAGCAAGCTGGTCATTCCGGATGCAAACTGCCAAATTAGATGCTCAGCAGGTGCCCTCGCCTGTGCACGAAACAAGAAGCATCAATAACCACCCATATTACAGTCACTTGCGCGACGTCAGAAATAATTCAAGGCAAACCATAGGTGTAGATCTTTTGATTACCTCAGTAGGGCAAGACGGAGCTGAGTGCACATCCATCCACTTTCCAAAGTTTTGAGGACCCCAAACACGCTGTAGTCTATAGCATGCTTGGCCATCAGCTGGAAAAAACAAAAAAATAGCTAGGATGTAAGAGAGAGAATGTAAGTTTCAGCACGAATTAAAGAGTTGCCATGTGGAGTGAGACATGGATACAATACACAGAAAGCCATGGCTAACAAAGGTAGTCATCTCTTATGAACCACGACGGTTGTCAAATTTGTAAGCATGTCGTGTAGAGAAAGAAACCAGAACTAACCTGCAGTTTTCCATATTTGGTATTAGTTACCATGTCTGCGGCAAGCACAACCTTGACAGCGTTGATAGTCCACGCAGAAACAGCAAACTTGTGCGTAGGCGGCGGGCCTCCTGTCCCAGTGAAATCCACGATGGACAGATCAAGACAGCCGACGTACATGAGCTGATGTAAAACAATTTTAAAAAGAAAGAAATATTAGTTGCCATCATGGTACTTTGCGGAAAAAACAGGATAATCTATGTTCCCATGATAATCAAGTTGAGGTGCATGAAAAAGAGAAAAAAGAAGAAGTTGTCATATGTATGTGCTAGTTGCCATCATAGTGTGATGGGAGTTGCCATATTGCCATGATGGAAGTTGCCGTCATAGTATGATGACAGTTGCCATAATAATATGATGGCAGTTGCCATATTGTCATTATGCCAGTTGCCATATTGTCATTATGCCAGTTGCCATATTGTCATTATCAGGTTGCCATGCATGAATAAAAGTGTGTTAAAAAGAGTGTTCACAGAAAGGACTGGTAAAAAAATACCATTAAATGCAGTCGACAACCCTTTTGGTACATCTTGATTGAGAATGCATCGTGCAGGAAGTCCGCAATAAACTTACACCAATTCATGTTCTTCACATTTTCAGTTCCGCCTGCACCGCACAAAATTTCAGGGCAACGAGTTGCCGCATCAGAAATCAAATAGAAAAAACATCAAAAAACACTGGCAGTGACTAGCTTTACACATGACATCGGAGCCAAAAGATTGAAGGAAAATAAAGTAGTAAAGATGGATCATTCACCAGGATGGGGAAGCATTTGTTGCTTGGGCGAAGAGAAGTGGTCGGCGGAAAGCAGCTGAGATGGGGTACATGAGTAGCTTCATCTTAAAAACATCTCCATGGGTTGTCATGGCCTGTAGCGAATCTATTAGTGCAGACGTGTTCGGCATGGATTCCAACCCAGGAAACAAACGGGGGAACAGCGCTTCCTCGATCTCGTTATTGACCTCGTACGGGACTTTGATATGTCCACGAGGCACACCCAAAGTGCAGAACACGGATTCCTCGTTCAACGGTAGTCTTCCACGTCCCGGAATCACAAATTCCCTCGAGGCGAGGTCGTAAATCTCACCAAGCCAGTCGCATACAGGGTTGACAAGGTTCGTTCACCGGACATTCATCAGAGCCTGCATACCCATCTCAGCAGCAGCTCCCTTCTGATCGTCGGTAAATCTGTCAGTCAACGTAGTCAGTCGTTCTTGGGAGGCTTTGTTGCGAATACGTTTCTTCTTCTGCAAAAAAATAGACAAAAAGTGATCAGTTGTTGCCATGTTTTGCACTGTCATGAAATTTTAGTTCATGACAGACGACTGCAAGCTCGAGGTGGCAACCAATAACATAAGCAGGAGGAGGGGTGTGTGGACAGTTATCTCATCACCCTCTTTTCTCCGTCCAGTTGCCCGATTATGCTGTGGTGGATCCATGAAATCATCATCATCATTTTGATGATCATCGCGAGCCATTCTGCTGAGGTAGGAACAGACCAAGTTGTCACGGTGGAAATGAAAATGCAAGATGTAAGAAGTTGCCACCTAACAGAAAATGTCAACTAGTGAATGCAAAATATCACATGAACACGCACGCACCCCCCCTATGATTGTCGAAAACATAAACGTGGCAATTAAGCACATTGGTTACATTTTCAAAAAAAAAAAGTGTACAGATCATAAATGCACTTGAAAACAAAATGTTGAAGTTGCCATGTTAGCCCAAGATAGTACGATAGAAAGTCACAAAATCCTCCACTGCACAAAAACTAAGATGTGGCAGCTTACACCCTGTCCTAAATACACCAATGAAATGCCATGTGTTCAGCGGCAAAAATGTGCTAGGTTGAAATTGCCATATTAAAATGCAACACATAATACAAAAAAGCGATGAAAAACATCTAATGAAGAACCTGAAAATTGCCACAGTGTGTTCAGATATCACAAGTCATCGTGGCAAAACACAAAAAATGCGTCTGCAGTACAATGAATTTGCCACATTATACTGACTGTAACATGGCAACAGACATGCTGTGGTCAGACAAAAAACTTGCCACATGGAAAGTATATGTATGGCATCTGACACAATTGATATGCAAATTAGTTGCCATGTTATGCAGCCAATTTTCCACATTGTCCTGTCTACAGTATGGCAACAGACACAGTGTGTTCACATTCTATTTGCCACAAGAATATACTATCCATGTGGCAACAGGCACAGTTGATGTGCAGATTAGTTGCCATCCAGTGCAGTTGGTTGCTGAAACTGCAGTGACTACCAATTTACTACACTTTACCATTCATACAGTGTGGCAACTATCACAATCATTCAGGAAAATTAGTTGCCACAATGAAAAAGCATGTTTGTGACTACTATCACAGTAATTCAGGAAATTAGTTGCCACATGGAAGAGCGTGTGTGTGGCAACTATCACAGTCATTCAATAAATTAGTTGCCGCATGGGAAAGCTTGTTTGTGGCAACTATCACAGTCATTTCAGTAAGTTAGTTGCCGCATAGGAAAGCATGTTTGTGGCAACTATCACATTCATTCAAGAAGTTAGTTTCCATACAGTCATGATAGTTAATCAAACTACCACATTTGCCTCATACTGCAGTTTCAAAAACAACTAACTAGATCTAGGGTTCAATGGCAACTACAATGACTTCAAATTCAACCTCAAAATTCTCCCCGAACTGATTACAAACACCAATTCGAACCAATGCGCAACTAACAGACCGGAAGACACCTGCCCAATCCCAAGGCACAACTAGTGTGTGCCTCCGGACAGGCAGAACCACACCGACGAGGCCGCCGCCGCGGCAGCGACGAAACTTCCCAGTGCCACCGAAAACGGCTAGCATAGGACTCCGCCGCCGGCGGGAACGCCGACGCATCGCCAAATCGCCTGAATCTCTATGAATCTCGAGCGAGGAATCGAACAGGGAGGGAAGGGGAAAATGCAGGAAAGGATTGTGAGAGTTGGAGCGAGCATTACCTTCAATCTGCAGGCGCTCCAGCGAAGCCGCTCCGGTCCAGCGAGCACCACCGACGGCCGCGAACACCGTCGATTCTTCCGCCTCCGCCGTCGCCTTCTCCCCTCATCTTCTCCTCCAATGGTTTGAAATGCGAAGTGGGTTGTGCGAGTAACTGCGGGGGTGAGTAAATGGAACCATGAGGGAGAGGGGGGCGAAGTGCGCGACGTGTTTGACGTCAACCACGATCGGCGCGTGGCGTGCGGGCGCATAGCAGTTCCACCGCACGCCCCCGAGTGGCAACCGCTGACCGCGGGAGGGCAACCAACGTGCGGGCGAACTGTCTCAAAGACCACACACGCGCCTTGTCCTACCTGGCGCAGAAAAACGACCAGATTGTGCCAAGATTCATGCACAAAGTACCCGACGGTGATGGATGCGTGTGGTCGAGATGGTGAACGCCCACACGTGTGGGCGTTAACATTTCCGTAAAAAACAACATACATGGTACATACTTACCCAGGAAACATTGGGTTTTTCCCCACCAAAAACTTATTATATAGTGTTACTGCAATAATCTCCCCCCGGTTAAACCAGCAACCTACACTTTTTCCACCATTTATTAATTACATTTTTGTTTGTTCTTATTAGTACATTTTTTGGGACTTAACAAAATATTTCCCTTGTACTTTGGAAAATAAAATACTCCCTCTGTTCCTCTTTACAAGGCCTTGAAAACAATTCAGACAATATACAAAATAGCTCATTTTTAGCTGTCTGAAATGACTTACAAAGACCGCATGCAATAGATTTTGTAATTAAAAATTAGACAATAAAGGAGATCCTACAGCCAAATCACATGTTTTATGACTACACACGACGGGTATTGAGCAAGACAACTTCAACCGGACAAAGTTTGTCATCACGGAAAAAGAATTATCTAACAGTTTCCTAGGTTCTTAAACCGACCAAAAAAACCGCGGACGCAGATTTCTTGTACTCGTTACAATGGTGTATGGGGACACCTACACCCTATGTACGACAAAAGTATGTAATTCCACAATAAGTCAATAGTTTCTGCAATTATTTTTCCAAATAATATCGATTTTTTATTGTAGTCATTGGAGATAATCAACAGAAAGAAATCTCCTTCTGACTACTTTTATCAAAGCAGTCTAATGTTTTTTCCAATAAAAATATATGAATAGTGAGCTATACTACGGGAAATCCCCTTTCGCTCCCGCATGTATATACCCCCTATATGGGGATTATTTTATAAAGAATTAAACAAAAAGTTAAAATAGTTCAAAAGTATTTTTAGGTTAAACTTGACTTACTTGCGCACTAGTATATAAATTTTCACAAAAAAAAAACCTTGACTTCACAGCGTAAAAGGCAAAATTTATTTGCTATTATATGTCACTATTCACGCTATTTTGATCTAAATTTTGTCTTCTTTGGAAAGAAGTCAAAGAGAAATTCTCTTTTTGTGGAACTTTTCTCACTAGTACAATTATTGTACATAGGGTGAATGTACAAACACGGGAGTATTTACCTCTCGACCGTATCATTACAAAATATACTTAAATCCACCGGGGGACAATTTTATTTTATATGAGAACGACAAATTGAATCGTCACTTATCCAAATAGCATATAAAAACATTTTTTATGACTGCCAAATCTATTCCCTTAAATAAAAGTTTAGCAATATTAATATGATCACAAGTTTCATTATTCCTTTATTCGTTACATTAATAGAATTGACCACGCCAACTTAACTACATACAATTTTGCCATTCTATTTCGTAAGTTGTCAACGGCGCTCTCTCACCACACAGCGCTAATGTTTATATGTATTCTTACAATCACTACCACAACTACCGGATTTGCTGTGTTCCATGCCATCTACCATTTTATACGCAAATATAAAACATAAAAAGGTATGCGTGCCACAGAATTCAGCTGCATTTAACTATGTTATATATTACATTTTGGGGTTCCAACCACTTGGGCACTCAGTACTTCATTCTAGCATCATTCTAGCATCATTGGACTCCATCTCATACACAACACCATCCGTATTGATTTTTTAGTTTCCCGTTATTTTATGCAAGTAACCCCCTTCAAACTTAAATCTACTTTTCATAGTTATTTAATTAGTCCCATTTTCCTGCCGATCCTTGCAAAACTTGACAATTTAGTTCATTTGTACCACACGCAAAGACATTCTTGCGCGCCCACTTAACCAAGCTACGTTGACGACAGGCCTCTGGCAAAGACCTCGTTCTTGCAAAAAGGTGGAGTGTTCCTGCAGTACAGCATTTATCCATGGACGATGGAAAGCGCGGGGCGAATAGCTCCCATGCGACGTCGTTGGTGTGAATTGTCTCTCATGCGACGTAGTTGGTTGTAATAGCTCTCATGCGACATCTTTGTTGGAAAAAATAGCTCCCATGCGACACTGTTGCCTAATCCAAAGATACATGCTTAAACTCGAATCAGGTGAGCGGGACCCACAGCATGGGACCCACTAACTTATCCAACTCAGCATTGGTTAGGTGAGCGGGACCCACAGCATGGGACCCACTAACTTATCCAGGTCAGCATTGGTACAAGAGGACACCGAGCCATGCCCCGAGCCGTGCAGCACCCGAGCCCATCCTCCCCCCTCCCCGACCGTTCTTCTTCTTCTTCTTCGGCGACGATGCGCAGCAACGCCGTTCCGGGCCGCGACCTAGCAATGTCGGAGCTCCGCTTCAGCCTCCCGCCGCTCATGGTCGCGCTATGGCGCAGTGCCCATGACAAGGTGCCCTGCATGCCCACGTATCGCACCCCTGAAGCGGCTAGTCACAACGACCGACAAGAATGGCAACCTTGGGCGGGAATTCGTGAAATGCGAGAGCAAACCAGAGCAGGGAAAGGTGAGATTTTACTTCTCAATATGCCAATTTTGGTTTTTGTCTCCCAATTTCATATTTGCCCATTTTTTCCCATCGGATTTGGGATTTAGGATTCATCTTTCCGATTTCAAAAATTGAAGCAATGCACCCATTTTGAGTGGCTAGATGAGTACATAGAGCGGATTCAACCGGAGGGTGCATCAGGGGAGCTCGATTTACCGTTGGAGGCGGAGAAGTTGGGCAAGTTTGGATCGGGCGCATCTGGATCCGGGGCCCCTGGATCTGGCAATTCCATCGGGGGCGCCCGCCCTTCCATTGGTGCTACTGTGGGGGATGCAGGAGTGATGGCAGAGCTAAAGAAGCTGAACAAGCAGATGAAGAAACTCATCGAATTGCAGAAGCAGGGCAATTTGATGGGGCTGATGGCCAGACTTTTTTATGTTTGTGTAATTGGTCTCGCATTTGTTTATGTGATGATAATTAGTCGTAAGTGAATAGATTGGGCATCATTTGTAATCGTAATGATATGTACATTTGAATAAAAGTGTTGCGCTGTACGAATTCGGCATGTCTTCTCCACTCTGTTTTGTTTTTTCAGTTCTTCGGTTAGTCATCAGTTTCAGTTTCAGTGGTAGAGGGAGAAAAAGAAAAAAAAGTTTGTCCACAGTTGCCCGAAAAGGCCAGGCCCATATAGAAGTTACGCAGGGCCCGGGCCGAATAGAACATACCCAGGCCCGTTGATAAAAGAAGTGTAGCTAGTGCGAAAAAAAAGTGCACACGGTCATTGACATCAATATATCTTTTCGGCTTTAGGTTATTTTACAAATTTTAAGTTTCCTGCCTTCACCTTTTTTTAGATAACTCATCTGATAATTATTTGAGCTATTTTTATGCATAAGCTATCGTGTCCGATTGTAGGGTCCCGTGTTGTTTCGGCTAAAACAACAGGTTGGTTCTAGTTAGCAGTCTAACTTGTAGTCTTTGTGAACCAAAAAAGTTGCATTTGTTTGGTTCTAGTTTATTTCAACGAAGCGCCATTTTTATTTTTATTTCGATTTGTGCTATGGTGTTTTCAATGTTTTTACTCGTGTGTTTCAACTGAAAAAGGTTGTGCCCCTCTCAAAAAAAGAAGATATCTAGTGTGCCCCTAGTAGCATCTCCTTACAACATAGAGGGGCATCCCCTTACAACATATAGTGCATAAAACATAAAAGGAAGATAATTAACTAGACACATGCTAACAACAACTTATATGATTGGATCATGTTTTAGTGCATTTTTAGTGCACATGGCCACATAAATAAAATGCAATGGAGAAACTTTAGGACCGGAAAAAATATAGATAGATAGAGGGGCATCGGGTACCCTAGTAGCATAGATAGATAGAACATATAGAGGGCATCCCCCCACTACATATAGTTCATAAAACATGAAAGTAAAATAATTAAAACTAGATATATAGAAGACACGGGCACACACGCCCGAACCAACACAAACACAAACTAGATAGATAGAAGACTCGCACTTGAACAACTCCTTGGCCCCTCCTCCTTGCCACTCTTTGGCCCCTCCTCCGTGGGCCCCTCACTCGTCGTTCTCCGGCATCTGGTAGGGGAGGCTGTGCATGTCGTTGGGGTGAGGGAAGATGTGGTGGAAGTTGGTGAAGATGTTGTAGGTCGTGAACGCGATAAACTCGCATCCACACCAGAACACCTCCCCGAGGAGGTGGTGAGCGTTGTAGGGGTTGGTGAAGGTGACATAGAGGCCGATGACGAAGCCGTTGGGCCCGGCGTTGCGATCGTACTGCTCGTAGAGGTGGAACATGGGCGGAGTGCCCGGAGGGAGGTGGCGGTAGCCGGCTTGGAGGAAGAAGCGAGCCAACTCTCTAGGGCCCCTCCACCTAGAGATGGCCCACACCCTCAGGCTATTCTCGACGACGACTCCGGTCGGGTACTGCCTCTCCGGCACGGTGCGAGGGCGACGGTAGGTAGGGCCGTTGAACTGCATGGTGGCTCGAGTGGTGGATTTGGCTTGAAAAGAAGAAGGGGAGGAGGCTTGAGAGATGAATGTGAGAGGATGAGGAAATGGTGCCCTTTTATAGCCGCATTGCAGCCGTGGTCAATGTGTACACGGTGCCTTCTGGATCATTTTCTCTTCTCCGTTCGCACTGGCATAAGTAATTGCGGGCATTAATTCAAAAAACGGCGGCCAGAGCATCCAAAGAGGCATGGGCAGCACAGGCGAGTTGCATCGTTTTGTGCACTTGCATCGGCGGTGACGGCGCGTGGGAAACAGGCCCGTTCATCCGCGTGTGACACTAAAAAAGGAGCTGCACCACCGACGCGTCCGTCTCGTTCAAACATGCATTTGTTAAAATAGCTTAGATGCGACGTACCTATACGATGCGCCCCTGCCGTGCTTTACTGCGTTGATGCATGCATGCAATCCCGCATGCAAATGGCTAGGTGTTCACGAGCAAAGAATAGCTAGGCTGCGATGTTGCATGGCATGCATGGGACAGGGATGGCCCACATGTCATTGACCCTCTCGCATGCAGCCCATCCCCCCTCTCGACGGCCGTGCGCACGCACGCCAGGCTCTGCCGGGCCCGATCCGCTCGGCCCAATGGTCACTTAGATGATCCCCCGCTCAACGTTATCTGTTTGTCAGAGAGAGAAAACGGTGGCCAATCAGATTGGAGCCCACGGATCGCCCCCACGGAATCCTTCTAGAAGGCCTATCCAACGGCCGCAGTTTGGCGTTAGGGTTAGATCGACGGTGGACGTTTGGCGCTAGGGTTACATGGGGTTTGGAGGCAGTCAACGGGGTTTTGAAAGGTTTGACCGAACATTCAAATGTGTATAACTAATTCAAAAAAAATCTAAAAAATGAAAAACCTGCGCATATAGCCTTTTTATGTTACATAGTTATGATATAAAATGATAAACTTGATCTAATGATCTTTGCATGAAAAAACCTTCAGAAATTGGACTATCTCGACTGAGGTTGCATGGAGTTCACAGGAGTGAGAAGAGGGTTTGAGGTTTTGAAAATGCAAAAAAATCAAAAACATCACCTTAGCTTCATTTTAGAGTGACTAAGGAGGATCTGAAGTTATTTTTGCATTTAAAATTTTTAAACTTGTTTTATTGCTGACTTTGTATTAAAGGGTGTTTTTTCAAAAATAAATTAAATAATCTGAATACTTATTCAAAAAAAGGTGAGACTTCGTATTGATCCTATATAGGTATAATATAAGCTAAGAAAATCTTTTTTGGGTGATTTTGAGAAGGTCGAAAAAAACTTGCTTAGAAATGGGGCCATTTTCCCTTACTTTGGAGCCTGTTTGGACAACATTTTCAGTGACTATGAGTTGGAATTCACAAAAAGGGTTGGATTTATGAACTAAAGTGCATAGTAGTACATAAAACGATGCAACATCACAGAACAAACAAATGAACTCAAAAAATATTGGAGATAGGTTCAAATTTAAATGTCAGTTTAAATTTGAATTTTATTTCAAGTCAAATCAACATCATAGCACATAAGTTTTCACATGAAAGAACATAAGTTTTCACATCAAATGACAACAAACTTAAGTTTTCACATCAAATTTGAATGATTTCGACTCTATTTCTTTTGCTTCTTTCTACCACTCGATTTCTTTTGCTTTTTTCCACCGTTTGGTTCCACGGCGCATAGTTTGTTGATGCTGATGCTCTTGCTTTTTGGCCCCTTGCAAACTCCACTAGGCCCCCTCAACTTTTGCACCTGACCATGTCCCACTTCTTCAGTTTGCACTTCTACAGATTGAGTAGATGGCACACATTGTTCAGCTACTTCAGTTTGCAACTCAACACTTGGCAGCACAACCTCCAAACATGGCAACACAGTTGTCAAAGCAGATTCGCATGGCAGCACAATAGTTGCTTCATCTGCAACAGTTTCAGACTGCCCTAGCGTCTGCAAAACAGATTCAGTATGCATCACATCGTCCAAAACAGAAACACTTAGCTCATGTTCAGCAGTAACAGTTTCAGTTAGCTCCATATCTTTGTCACCAAACATTATCTGCTTAGTGCTCTTCCTTCTATAGCCATTGAGTCTTGCTTTTTTCACTGGCCAGCATTGTTCAACAACAAGAGGTGGGGCTTTTTCTGCACGCTTCCTCCTAAAAAATAAAGCATTTGACTTGGTTA
Source organism: Triticum timopheevii (assembly GCA_963921465.1). Taxonomy (NCBI): domain Eukaryota; kingdom Viridiplantae; phylum Streptophyta; class Magnoliopsida; order Poales; family Poaceae; genus Triticum; species Triticum timopheevii. The sequence continues at coordinate 14,640,400 of OY997266.1, read as the reverse complement.
GATACTAGAACAAGTAGCAAAATCAAAAACTTGCAAAAACAGTAACATAAACATACTTTGGCCTCTGAGGAGTGTAGATGCACTTGGATGAACCAATTCTGTGCCCAAGTACCTCACACAACTTGCACCTATTTTTGTTACCTTTTTGAGCCCTTTTGGGCTTATCATTCTTTTCCTTTTTCTTTTTCCCCTTCTTACTACAACCACCTTTCTCAAACCAAGCTTTGAATCTGCTCTGTTTAGGCCTCCCAGCCTTTCTTCTAGTGACAGGGGGACACAAGGTAAATTCTATTTCCACCTCAGGCCACTGAGATTGGTCAGTTAGTGCAGGAATTGGACTTGCATATGCAGCTTTGAATTTTTGTACTGAATAATACTCATGCAAATATGGGTGCATATTTAACCTTGGTTTAGATGCCAAAAAAAGTATGGAATGCTCACATGGTTTTCCAGTGTGTTGCCACTCTTGGCAAGTGCACTCATGCAACTCAGTATTTACCACATGCCTCTTGCCACTCTTTGTATCTCTAACTTCAGCACCCCACAAGGAAGATTTCTTAACAGATAGATGTGAAAGATTTCTACTCCTGTTGACCACCTGTTGTACCACTGTTGGAAGCTTGTCCCCTTCCAAAATATTAGCAATTTTTCCTCTCAACTCCCACAAACGCATGATCATGATCCTTATTTGGTCCACCATGTCATGCACAGGCAAGTCTTTCAAATGCTTCACTTTGTTGTTAAAACTTTCTGCCAAGTTGTTATTGATATGATCACATTTTATGGCAGTATTAAAACCTGATCTATACCACAAGAGAGAATGGTGGGTGTTCAACCATGAAGCAAATTCATTATCACTACATGATGCCAATATCTTACCAAGGTGATAGGAATGTGTCTGTCTGGTGTAGGATCTTGCTGCTGGCCACATGCGCCCAAATTCATCTCCTCTGAACTTTGTTTATCAGATTCATCCACATATGTCCAAAGCACTCCCTCTGCTCGGCATGGGGGAAAACATTTTTTACTGCATTTTCCAACCCTTTACATGCATCTGTGTGGATGGCCAAAGGAGAAACTGGCCCTATGCATCTTTTCAGTTGCATCATGAACCATATCCATGATGCCTCTGTCTCTGATTGAAACATTCCTATTGCAATTGGGAACATCCAGTTGTGTCCATCTAGAGCATTGCATGCAGCCAACTGACCATTCCACTTTCCAGTCAAAAAAGATGAGTCTATGCTCAAATATGGATGACAACCTGCTTTGAATCCATCTATGCAAGGCTTCAAACACATAAAAAACTTGCTGAATAAAACCTTGCCATCCTCTGTTACCTCTGTATCTATCTCCACCACACTCCCAGGTGACCTCTTCTCCACCTCTGCTTTAAAACTATACAACATCCTAAATGTATTTGCCCAGTCACCATACAATGATTTCATGGCCCTTTGTTTTGCTTTCCACACTGTGGTATATTGCAGCTGGATGGGGTACAGCTTCTCCAAGTCAACTTTAAGCCTCTTTGCAGTAGTGTTTGGAGTCTTGGCTAAAATAGGAGTAATCTTCTCTGTAACCCAAAGCTGTGATGTCATCTTTGAAACTCTCTGTGAAGTGGTCATACATGTATGCTGGTGTGGTATTTGATTTACCCTTACTGTACTTCCATCAGGTTGTAGTCTGGCAGACAAGTACCATTTGCAAGGATTGCCACCACCATCATAACCTTTGCACCGAGCATAAAATTTTTTTCGATCAGTCCACATAGTCTTGGCATCAAACTCTTTTTTCACTGCATAGGTCCTGAAAGACATCCTAAACTCCTTCATGCTTGGCCACAACTTTCCCACCTCAATAACTGGGTTCTCTTTGTCATACAAACAAACCAGCTCATTATCATCTGCATTATCCACATCATCTGCAGCCTCTCTCATCAGGTGTTCTTCATCCTCATTTGCATTTCTAGGGCCTGTGTTACCTTCAGCTGGCAAAGAACTGTCATCCTTCTCCTTATCTTTGTCATCAACTTGAATGCCAAACATTTCGGCCATATCAATGTCAGATATTGGTGTAATGACCAAATCTGTTTTTTCATTCAACTCTACTACATTCCAGTCAACAACAATCTTCCTAGCACCATGGGTTCCCTCCTCTCCATCTGCATCAATCCTTGTATCTTCAGCTACTATAGTCGGTTCAGTCAATAATGCCAACATCTTCTTTTGTGAAACCCACTCATCATCTTCCATCTGTGCAGCCATCTTTGATGGCACATAACCAACTCTGGAATGAGTTTGCAGATCAATTAGCTCTGCATAAAATGTTACTTGTTTGCTTGCCCACCCTTCTTGCTGATCAATTTCAGCAACAATGGATTCTCCATCTTCAATTCTCACATATTCACCATTATAGTTATCGAAACGTTCCAGAGATACCTCTTGTTCTGGACCCCAAACAATACTCTCCCCAATTCTCTCCACCAAATTGCCCACGGCCTTCTCCTTCATGATCTCCAATTCCTGCGGATCAATATCTGCAAAATCGACATCCAACCTCACGGTGGTATCTCTATCAATGTCTTGGACACTGCCATCACTGAGCTTGGCTTTACAGGGAAAAAATTCCACTATAATTGCGAATGTGGTGGCAGAACCTGAATCTCCCCTGTTTTGTCAATGGCAGGCAGCAGCGGCAGTCACTACCAAATCGAGTTCGATTCTAAATCGCCAAGAAAAGAGGGTGGCATTACCGATTTGAAGCACTGTCTCCTCGGGGCAGCCCGTCTCCTCGCTCCATCTCATCCAGCCCTCGCTCCATCTCCTATCCAATCGAGATTCTAAAACGCCAAGCAACAGGGGCAGCATGAGGCCACAGATTTATTCAAAATTCAGTGGAATGGGAGTAGTGTTTGGAAAATACTCACTCGCAATAGCCGCTGCAGAGATAGGCGCTCCACCACCGAGCCGCGGAGAAGAAACAACCCCCGGATCCAATGGAGCCCGATTCTAAATCGCCAAGAAACAGAGGGCAGCATGAGGCCACAGATCCCCCAAAATTCTGGGGAGTGGGACTAGAGTTTCGGGCTCACCTCGCAATAGCTCTGCCATTGCCGAGAAATGCGCTCCACCACTGCGGAGAAGATGCTTACGGCGGCGCCGCTTGCCCAGTCCAGCACGGGCGAGTCGAGCACGGTCACACAGTCACCGGTCGAGTCGTGGACGGTTGACTCTTGACTACGTGGCCATAGGTGGACCCCACCAGTCAGAGCACATAACCCCCAGTGTCCTAACCAAATCTCAGCCTAACGGACAGCCAACTAGCCGCGCAAATGGTGTGTCGCATGGGAGCTATTTTTTCCAACGAAGATGTCGCATGATAGCTATTACAGCCAACAACGTCGCATGAGAGACAGTTCACACCAACGACGTCGCATGGGAGCTATTCTCCCGAAAGCGCGTCGTCCCTGCCGACAGATCCTGTACCAACCTATTCCAACGCCTAGTACAGCACTGTTCGTCAGGTTAATAATCAACTTTCCAACTTTCCCTACAAACCGTATAATCCCAGACGCTACTTTATCTGCCAATCGCGATGCACCTATTGACGCATTGGATAACAGGGACACATGTCCCCATAGACCAAACGTTCGCCTCCTAGCATCACTGGTTCAAAGCGACAGCAGCACGGTTCGTGTCCGCGTGGGATATCTCTCATCCACATGCATCACCTCGGGCACTGTTACTAAAATCGACAGCAGCCAAGATTTTTTAGCTTTGTGGATCACGTTCGCAGACGAGTAGCGCCAACCACAGGTGATTTTTGTTGGATAAACTGGCAATTTTATAATTATTTTAATTCATAAATCATGACGATATCAGAGGCAGTGTTACTCTCATGCTAATGATTTCTAAACATGTGAGTGCATACTAAGTATGGAACAAAAACATATATTAAAACAACAAGTACACCTAACACATGAACCAGTAAGTACATGATGGACAGATCGTACCCTCCAGTTGCCATGACAAAACCGTGGCGACGGCGGCAGTGTTTTCATCGGCCTTCTTTTGAATGTCATCAACCATGGCAATGTCGGAGAGGTCGAGGATGTAGTTGAAGTAATCAATGAAGACGAACAATAGTGAGCAGTCGCGCCATCACGCTTCCTAAAACCCTAATCGCCCTTTTTCGTTATATTTTAACATGTTCTAAATATATCTATATTTTTAAATTACTTTGTTTAATTCTTAACAATGTTCAATGTGCATTAAAAATGTTCACGAGATGTAAAAGTCTCATTGAATTAAAAAAATCATACCATTCAAAAAAAATTGTCTCATTTAAAAGATGTTGGCGTGTTTAAAAATATATTCATGCTATTTTCTAAAAAAAAATACCGTAGTTTGTAAATATTCATCTCATTCAAAAAATGTTCACGCATTAAAAAAATATGTTCATGACATTTACAAAAAACATGAAATGTAAGAAATTGTTCACGTAATTTTCAACAAATTTCGTACATATAAAAAATGATTGTGTAATTTTAAAGTTGGTCGTATACATTTAACAAATGTTCGCATGTTTCGCAAAAAATGTTCATGACGTTTAAAAAAGTCCATATGTGTTTAAAAATGTTCACTATGTCTTAAAAAATGTTTAATGTGCATTTTACAAATTTTCAACGTGTATTTCAGATAAATTTTTATGATGTATTTAAAAAGTATTTAATGTGTATCGCAAAATGTTCAACCTATATACATAAAGTGTTCAACGTGTATTTGAAAAAAAAACATCTATTCGAAAGATGAAAAAAAAAATCATACCAAAAAGGGAAGAAAATAAAAGAAATTCGATAGGGAAAGCACACAGAAATAAAAACCACGTGGAAGCTTCTAAAACCAGTCCATAGAAGATTCCGAAAACCGCATGAAAGTGTGTTACTGGGCTGGCTCACTAACGGGAGGTGATTGACCCACGACGAGTGAAGGATCATGTTTTTACTACCTGCGACGCGATGCTAGAGATGGAAGAACAATCTGTTGGACCCATAATCCTTGACCCTTGTGAATGGCAGGAGATGGTGCTATTCTATGTCGAGTTAGTCCACACGAAGCTGCTGCTCTGGGGGTGATAACGGCCTCAAGTCTTCAGCGATATCCAACCAAATAATGATCGATCTCAGGATAGCACTGAGTAACCATAACCATGATATGAGGTACTATAAGGTTTGCAAAGCGTTATATCTCCCGAACAATCATCCCTTTTTTGGTGAAGCATGAGAGAGATCCCCAGCCAGGTTCTTCTAGAGTTGAGTTGTTCCATTTCGCCTCAGCCCCGGGTATGATTTTGAGCGTGAGAACAACGACAAATCCTATTTTTCGCTGTGTGCGACAAACTGTCCCCTTGCTACACAGAGCTGGCATAGGAGCAACTTATTCGGGCAAGCCGGTTTAACGTTCTACAGATCTCCGTTTTGGGAAACTTCTAGAAGGTTCCTGTCCGGTTCAACTCCCCTTTTGTTTGTTCTTTTCTTGTTATTTCTTATTATGGTTTCTTTGGAACATTTCCCCCCTGTTTTCTTGCGCCAAGTCTTAATTGATTGTTCTTTTCTTGTTATTACTTTTTATGGTTCAACCTGTCTTCGCTGCTTTCTAAGTGGATTTGCCAATCAAAGAGCTCCATTGATTCAAGGAATTCACTGCTTTCTAAGTGGATTGGCCAATCAAAGGGCTCCATTGATTCAAAGAAATTCCATAGGATTTTTGGAGGTTTAGAATCCTTAGGATTTTTGTCGTACGTTAGTCGCTTGATTCACATGATTGAATACTGTAGGATTTTTTCCTATGGAATCAAGTACTACTACATTTCATTGGCAATCAAGCATGCACTCCAACCTCTTTCTACAATTCCTTTGTTTATCGTGTGACATCAAGCACTCTATGCTAATCCTATAGAATTCAAATGGACATGCCACTCAAATCCTGTATTTTTTCCTATTCCTACATTCTAAAATCCTGCAAATCAAAGAGGGCCTAAGCGTGTTTCATTTTTTGGAATATCCTACTAGTTTTAGGAAGTTTCCAGAAATTTCTAGGCCCAGTTTGTGAAGCTTCTGGCCCGGTCTTTCACATGACTTTATTTTTCATTTTCCCTTTTATTTTTTAATGTCCATGAACATTTTGAAATGCATTATTTTCATGAATTATTTCGAAAGCACAGACATTTCTCAATTCGTGAACTTTTTCAAATCCATGTAGTTTTTTCAAACTTGTGAATTTATTGGTATGCATAGACTTTTTTTAATTCTTGATTTTTTTTTCATATCCATGAACTCTTTTCAAACTCAAGAACTTTGTTCGAGTTTACAAAAAAGTAGATTCGTGAAATATTTTCAAATCCATGAAGCTTTTCAGCGTCAAGAACTTCTTAAAAATCCATTAACATTTTTTCAGGTTTATGAAATTTTTCTAAATTGACAGAAATTTTATAAATCCGTGAACTTTTTTACTTGGCAACCGTTTACTCAGTGAACATCACAGCAGCAGAAAAGAAAAGCCGTGAGAAAAGCGAACAAATGAAAAAAAAAAAGGTAGGCTAGCAAAGGAGGTTGGCAGCAGCGCACGAGCAAGCACTTGGCCACCGCCAACGAGGAAAGCTTTAACCGGCACTTAAGGCGGTAGGGTGCGCTCTCTACGGTTACGAACGCAGCCGAAATAAATCCTTTGGGCTTTTAGTACGTAAAAAGACGCACATATAATCAATAAAGCTAGCAAGGATGTTGTTTCCTAAATGAAAATCAAGTTCTTTTCTTCGAAAAATGAAAATATTTAGTTCTTTTTACTTGCATCGGATTTCCCGGATCAAACTAGAGAATGGTAAGTGATGGTCCAGGCTCAAAAACCCAACATCCGGGCTGGGTGGCTAAGGGTTTTTTCACCTGAATCCCGACCTGAAAGTATAATGATATACTCCCTCCATTCCTAAATACTTGTCTTTCTAGACATTTCAAATGACTACTACATACGGATGTATGTGGACATATTTTAGAGTGTAGATTCACTCATTTTGCTCCGTATGTAGCCACTTGTTGAAATGCCTAGAAAGACAAGTATTTAGGAACGGAGGGAGTACTTCATTTAAAAACTAAACAAATAATTAAATTAAACAGAAAAATCATTGATCATCCGTTTTGGGCTGGGCTAGGCATTTTCAACCTGGTTTTGTTAAGGCTGGCCCAAAACCTGGCGTGGTCCCTGGTATCCCAGAGAACAACTTTTAGGGGAGCTCCTAATCCGCGCTTTCAGCGCCGGTTAGGAGAACTGGCGCCCGCAGCGCTCGTAGCTGGGCTGTATCTGCAATCGGCCCACTAGTTCGTTCGACGCTATAAAAAAGATTGTTACATTAAAAAATTGGGAGTAGCGGGACTCGAACTAGCGAGAGGATACAAAGTCGCAAATAACCACCAGACCAAGCTCCCATTGACGAACAATAACGGGAAAGAGCTCTATTTGACCTTCCTCTAGTACAGCATTAAGATATACTATTATATGCCTTATATACGAAAAAAAACGTAAGCTTTGAAAAGAAATTCAAGAAACTTTTGAAAACCACGAATTTTCAAAACAATTCAAAAAAAAAAGATTCATACAAATTGAAAAACAAATCATGAAATTTCGAAATGTGTTCACAAATTTGAAGAAAGTTCATCGAATCTGAAAAAAGTTCATCAAATTTGAAAAAAAGTTCATCCAAATTGAAAAAGGTTCACCGAATTTGAAAAAAAGTTCATTGAATTTAAAAAAGTTCATCCAAATCAAAAATTCGGTGAACTGTTTTCAATTTATGATTTGGAGAAAAATTTCATCAATTTTTAAAAAAAGTTCAGATATCAATAAAGTTCATCGAATAGGAAAAAAGTTCATCAAATTTAGTTCAAATTTGAAAACATGGAAAAAGTTCATCGATTATGAAAAAAAGTTCACGAATTTGAAAAATGAAGCGCGAACTCTATAAGAACCATAAGAGCCGCGCTATTTATTGCACAGGACACTGCAGTTTACTTTATATCTTGGATTTTCGAATTTCTTAAAATTTGTATGTTTTACTTTATAGCTTGAACAAAAGTGCATTAAATTTAAAAAAATAAGATAATCAAATTTGGAAAAAGTTTATATATTTTGAAAGAAGTTCATCGAATTTGGAAAAAGTTCATCGATTTTGAAAAGAGTTCATCCCGTTTTTGAAAAAAAGTTCATCGCATTTGAAAAAAGGTTCACAAATTTGAAAAAAAGTTCATCGGATTTGAGAAAAGTTCATCGAATTTAGAAACAGTTTGTTGATTTTGAAAAGAGTTCATCAGATTTGAAAAAAAGTTCATCAATTTTTGAAAATAGTTCATCAAATTTGAAAAAAAATTCATCAAATTTTGAAAAATGTTCTGCAGATTTAAAAAAATGTTCATCGAATTTTGAAGAAAAGTTCATCAATTTTGAAAATAGTTCATCTGATTCAATAAAAGTTCATCGAATTTGAATAAAAGTTCATCAAATTTGATAAAAAGTTCACAAATCTAAAAAAAGTTCATCAATTTGAAAAAAAAGTTCATCGAACTCGGAAGAAGAAAAAGGAAAAAAACAGAAAAAGGAAAACAGAAAACGAAAAAGGGAAAAAGAAAAAAAGAAAATGGTAAAATGGTAAAATGGAAAAAGATAAAGGAAAGTAAAAGTTCGTTGTAAACAAATAAGGTGTGTTGGCGTGCTGGTTGCACTCGCGGTACTAAATGCGCGATGTCCCTGGTTCGAATCACAGCAAACGCGCCGGTTTTTTGCTGAGTAAAACAGAGAAGAAGAAAAAGTTATTGGGCCGGCCCATCGCGCGAGCGCTGCAGGCGCCGGTTCGCAAGCGGGCGCATATGCGCCAAATAGGAAATCCCAACTTTTAGGGTAATGCACGGGTAAGCCAAAAATAAATCCCGTGTGCTTCGGGTATGTAAAAAACAGACCCATACGTAATCCCATCTTCTCCGATTAATGGGAGTTAGCCTCGAACCGTGACCTCCTTCCATGGCGACGCCGTTCAGGCCTTGGGCGGATCTACATGCCGATCTCATCATCGCCATCGTGGACCACCTGCGATCGCTGAGGGACTACGTCTCAGTCCGCGGCGTCTGCGCCGCATGGCGGTCTGCGCTACCTTCCGAGTCGCCGTGCCTCCTCGTCCTCGACGACTTGCAGCCTCCCGTTTCAACACCGGTGCAGCACCTTGGCTTCCCTCTTTACAACACCCGTGCGTACGCCCTATCCATCCCCATGCGGCGCACGTTCCACCTACCCATGCTCCGGTGCCACAGCAGCAGCGTCACCGGCTCCAGCAGAGGCTACCTCATCATCGCCAATGGCGTCGACCTGCGTCATCCTGGGATCTTGCTACTGAACCCAGTCACCAGCGAACAGATCGAGCTCCTTCCTCTGCCGAACAAGCACTACACCTACCCGCGCAAAGTCGTGCTTGGGCCGAACCCAAGGCCTGGTTGCTACACCGCCGTGGCCATCTTCTACCATGACTACGCCACCAAGGTCGCCTACGTGACCAGCGGGGACGCGGAGTGGACGATCGCCAAAGTTGCCGTGAATGGAGCGAAGCTAGTCGATCTAATCTACAATGCCGAACGCGGCCGTGTATATTGCCTCGATGAACATGGGGACGTGCAAGTTCTCCACATCCCCCGATGCGGCCGAATGCAGGAACACACCGTCACTCCCTTGCTGGCTGACCGTGTCGGTCCTACCTTCGCCCCACCTTACGAAGCCGTGTCCAGCAAAATATCTTTCATGCGCCTCTTCTTTTGCGAGGGCGCTCTATACCAGGTGTGGCAGAACACCGGGGTGACCATGCGGTTTCGGTTACCAGCTGGCGGTGTATTCACAATGTCCACAGACGAGATACTCGTCCTAAGGTACTACCCAGAGCGATGGCCATATTGGGATGTAGTGAAGGATCTAGGAGGCTACTCTGTGTTCATCGGCCATAACAACACGGCATTGGTGCAGGCTGAGGCCGTGTCAGGAGTAAGGCCCAACTGTGTCTATTGGATAGATTGCATGCAATGCACGCCCTGGGTGTTTGAGATGAGCACGAGAACCTCTAAGCGGTGCGTTCTTCCTCCTAGCGTAGGAAGGCCAAGATGTTGGTACTTTAACAATGACTGAGCTACAGCAACACAACAGAAACACCGAGCAACGAGATGAATCACGAAGACTTAAAATCAGCTATTCTCATGTTATTTGCATGTCTAAAGTATTATTTCTTGGTCTCTTACAAGACTTCGGTTATTTTCAGCCCTCTGCATCAAGATGGTGTGCATAGCATTATTTCTTGCTTTGAGCATATTGTACATTTCTAAGTTATTTAATTTAATTATAATGTCCTGGTTAAGTTGATATGGATTTATGTTTCTTAAACAATCCTCTGGCTAAATTGTAATGTCCTAATTAAGTTGCTATGTAATTATGTTTTTTAACCAACCCTCTAGCTAAATTGGATGATACCAAGCTGTTTGGGTTAGCTTGGCAAATCCTGCTCAAAGCAACAGACACGACTGTTGAGATGTATATTGCATGTCTATTGCTTGTACAACAAGCCCTCCTCCTTTCATGATAGTTGAGGATATGGCCACCTGTTGTACCTATATTTGTACGTGCATATGCACCCGATGAATATATCATTACACCATAATCTCTAACTAGTATCAGCCTACCTCGACGTAATCTAGCATCGTTGCCCGGCCGCTTGCTCCTAAGCCGCCGCCGCTGCTAGCTAATCTTCTGCGAGGGCACTCTATACCAGGTGTGGCAGAGCACCGGGGTGACCATGTGGTTTCGGTTACCGGCTGGCGGTGTATTCACAATGTCCGGGAACAAGATACTCGTTCTTAGGTATTACCCAGAGTGATGGCCATGCTGGGGTGCGGTGAAGGATCCTGGTGGTTACCCCGTGTTTATCAGCCATAACAACACGGCAGTGGTGCAGGCTGAGGCCGCACTGGGAGTAAGACCCAATTGTGTCTATTGGATAATTGTGTGCAATGCATGCCATGGGTGTTTGGCATGAGCACGAGAACCTCCAAGCGGTGTGTTCTTCCTCGTAGTGTAGGAATGCCAAGATGTTGATACTTTAATAATGACTGAGACTACGACGAGTTAAAATCAGTTATTCTCATGTTCTTTGCATGTCTATAGTATTATTTCTTGGTCTCTTACAGGACTTTGACTATTTTTGGCACTCTGCATCAAGATGATGTGCATGCAACCCTTCTCCCCACTTTATGTGTGTCTTAAATTTCTTAATTTTTTTTGTTTTACTGTAATGTCCTAATTAAAGACATGTCCTGGGCGGACCCGCAAACGTCCCGCAACCGTCCGGGCCGCGTTGTCTGGACCGCGGAAGTCATCCAACGTGGGCATGTATCGGTACGCAGCGCGGTCCGGATGTATTTTCTCCCGTAAAACAGAGACAAACGTGGGGAGTTTTGCAGGAGTCCGGACATCTGCATGAGTAACAAAAAGCTGCCTAGTACCGTCTGTGCTCTACATCCACCCATGATGTCTAGTATTTAGGGGAATGCATTGTGCTAATTGCAGCGGATAGCTAGCGTTTTGGTGGAAGATTTGACGGAAGCTGCTAATTAATATTTTTATTAAGCAAATTAGTTAGTCATTTGGCGGAAGGTGCTCATATCATTTGGTGGAAGGTTGGCTTCCGCCTTTGCATGGCATGCTTAGATTTGGCGGAAGGTGCTCATATCATTTGACGGAAGGTTGGCTTCTACCATTGCATGACATACTTAGATTTGGCGAAAGATTGGCTTTCAATATGGTGGTGTGCTAGCAGCCTGCCTTAGTGCTTGCTTAGTGATTTTAGTAGGTTCAATTAGCCAGATGTTTTGAATACGTGCGTCTATGGTTGGATGGCCGCCTCCCGCATCCGTGACCACGGACGGGCGTGGGAGGAAATTTGCGGGTCGCCGTGGAAGATACCCTAAGTTGCTATCGGTTTATGTTTGTAACCAATCCATTGTATAACCTATTTTATTTCTTTCTCTAAATGATGTGGAACATATAAGAAAATGTTTCCTTAACAATCACTATACAATTGTAGGTGAATACGATTCCTTCACCGAATTTAACCTCCTTAGGACCACCATGCTCATGGCCAGTTGCATGACTGCTCTGGTGAGTGTTAGCACTGTGACCCCATTGTTTTTCACCCCGTTGTCTTTCAGTTTGACATTTAACATTGAAACACAAGAAACCATTAATTGTATTGAATTACCATTAACATCGATTTCAAGGTATCACCGAATAACCATAACCATGATATGACATAGAGCAAGACATGTACTTTGTGAACAATGACATATCATTATTGGTGAAGCATGGGAGAGATCCTTGGTCAGGTTTCTTCTTGTCTTCACAGTTTTTGTCGCTCCAGGTTACTCCATTCAAATTGTGTCGCTAGCATTATGCATCACAATATTGGCCATTCACACAGGGAGTCCCCGGATTAGGCCGGCCTATGTAATGAACATGCTGTCAGAGAAGATCATAGAAAAGAAAACCAGTAATAAAAAGAGAAAACAAAATAAATAAATAAATAAATAAGGGTAACGTTTACCTTAAACTGGCCGATTTTAGGCGAGCGTCTGTATCCATCGGTTCGATTCTTCATCGAACGATCAGGAGTCAACCTCGACCTACTTCATATTCTTGCAACTCCATCCATGTTTCAGAAGGCAAGACCGCAACTAGGCCTTTGCTGCAAAATGGATGGGGAGTTGGATCCTGCGACTATTGGGATTGGGGAAAGCGACTTGGATCCCGCAGCGGTGTCGTCGTAGGCCTACCGGGACGAGCGGGTGTAGACCCCCTACGGTTGTGACGACGACTAAAAATTAAACTTCTAGAAGGTTCATAAAACTGGATTTTTTTTTAGTAGACCTGATTGGGCCCGTTTGCTCCACGGTAATGCCTGTAAGCCATTTACATATACTACTGTACTAGTATAGCAAAAAAAAAAAAGGATCGACACAAACCCAAAATATCCCGTGGTGTTTGGAGTATATAAAACAGACACGTACGTAATCTCGCCTCCAACTAACGGAGGTTAGGCTCGTACCCTGATCGGCCTCCATGGCGGCGCACTTGAGGCCTTGGGCGGATCTCCACGCCGATCTCTTCCTCCCCATCGTGGACCGCCTGCGATCGCTGAGGGACTGCATCGCCGTCCGCTGCGTCTGCACCGCGTGGCGGTCTGCGCTGCCTCCCGGCCCTCGGTCCCCGTACCTCCTCGTCCTCCACGCCTTCCAACCCTACGACGGCGGCCTCCCTCGCTTCAACACCCATGCCTACGCCCTATCCCTCCCGATGCAGCGCACCTTCCGCCTCCCCACGCTCGCATGCCACAGCAACGACATCACCTGCTCCGGCTACGGCTACCTCACCATTGCCGATGGTCGTCGTCTTGGGCTGTTAAATCCTGTCACGGGCAAGGAGATCGAGCTCCTTCCTCTCCGCAACATGCGGTACCCACACAGAATCGTGCTCAGGCCCAACCCAAGGCCTGATGACTACACCGCCGTGGCCATCTGCGGCCATGACAACGTCAACAAGGTCATGAGCAAGGTCGCCTACATGACGAGCGGGGACACGAAGTGGACGATCACCGACATCACATCGGATGGATCGAAGCTGGTCGATCTGGTCTACAAACACAACGATGTATACTGCCTCGATGAACATGGTGGCGTGCAAGTCCTCCACATCCCCGTCCCCCAAGGCGGCCGGATGAAGGAACGCAACGTCTATCCCTTGCTGCCTGAGCGTGTCGTGGGTACCCCCTTCGACACTCCCATCGCCCCGCCTTACGACACCGTGGCCAAGGAAATATCTTTCAAGCGCCTGTTCTTCTGTGAGGGCATCCTATACCAGGTGTGGCAGAACACCAGGCAAACCATCCAGTTTCTGTTAAGGGAAGGCGGTGTATTCATCATGTCCTCGGATGAGATACTGGTTCTGAGGTACTACCCAGAGCGATGGCCATGCTGGGAGGCGGTGAAGGATCTGGGAGGCTACTCGGTATTCATCGGCAGGAACAACACTGCGGTGGTGCAGGCTGAGGCTACCCCGGGAGTAAGACCCAACTGTGTCTACTGGATTGATTGTGGGCTATGCACGCCGTGGGTGTTTGACATGAGCAACAAAACCTCTACGCATTGCGTTCGTCCTCCTTGTGGTGTAGGATTTGCAAGGTGTTGGTACTTCAATGATAGTTAATAAAGATTACTCACTAGTATCGACAACCATGCAAGAGAAATGCCGAATAACTAGATATGGGTCTTGAAGACTTTAAAATCAGTGATTCTCATGTTCTTTGCATTTCTAATCTTTTTGAGGGATTAAATTTCTGAAGTGTTATATCTCGGTCTTTTGAAGGAACTGTAATTCAGTGCACACGCGTCAGGGTGGACACGGTCCGGGCCGGTCCGGTCCCTGACCGAGCCACCGTTTGGACCGGCCGCCGGCGGTCCGGACCGGACCGGACAGACCAGCCTCGCGGTCCTGGTTTCAAGGACCGAACCGGCGGCACCGAAGCCCGGGCCGGACCGAGCGGACCGGCCAACCACTACCAGCGACGACGTGCACGGGTGCGCTGGCAAGGTGGGCGACGTGCGCACGACTGTGGCGAGGTGGGCGACATGCGATAGCGCGGGCGTCGAAGGGCGACTTGCTATGGAAAGTGCTCTGGGTGGCCCGGCTGTTAGCCATTATTTCCTCTGTACCGTGATGTTTCTTCCTTTGGCAGTTTTTATACGGCATGCAAGCAATATAGCGCCTGCATGAGCCCGTGATTTTCTCTGTGAGGGCCTCGCCGTGATTAGAGGATCAAATTGAACGTGGAGTTGATCGTCAAATGGCGTCGTGACTTTCGGATCAGATCCTTTTTCTGTCTTACTTTCTATTTTCTGTTCGACTGAAACGGCAGCACGGGATTGATGGCGCGTGATAATAGGAAGAGGGCCCTAGTATTAAATCTTGGGCCTTCCAAAACAATACTTTCCTGATTCATTGGATGTGAAAATCATGACCGAGTATTTCTCCCACGATTCGAAAATCACGAGAGCGTTTCTCCCACGATTCGACTGGGCTGAAACGGCTGCTATGGCACTTCGTCTGCACTGCAAAAACCGTTGCCATGGCAGGAATTGCTGCCACGGTTGGGTCGACGACATGGTCGAGAACTCGAGATCGGCGGCAGTGCACGCATGGCAGCGATGGCGAGCGGCAGCGAAAGGCTACGTCGCAAGGGTACGAGAGGAAGGAAGAAGAGGGGAAGCTCAGGGACATGGTGGTTCATCCAGGGGCTGCCGGTGGCCGCGATGGCGAGGAACGGTGACTGCGGTGATCGCGTTTTCTCGGTCCGCTCGGTCGGACCGGTTAAAGACCGGACCGGACCGAGATTTTTTCGGGCCGAATATGGCAGCCCGGACCGACCCTTTTCGCTAGCGGGCCAGGACCGAGCGGGCCACGAGCGGGCCAGAAAGACCGCTCGTTATGTCCACCCTGACACACGCGCTCCTTCTCAGGTTTATATGTATTTTACGTTGATTAATTATATTTAGTTTATTGTAATTTTCTAGTTAAGTTCTTCAAGATTTTATGTTTTTTAACCAATTAATCCATCAACATCCAGTAATGAGTGTGGACATTCTAGTATACAGTAGGAGGCCAAATTCAGAATCTTATACAAAAAATATAAAGACAACGCAGCTTACTGCTGTGCATGACAGCATGAGTACAGGGTTGCAGGCTTGCAGCGCACGAGGACGCTCTTGTTGTGCAGGTCATCCCCCATGTACATATAGCCCACGTCCTTGAGGTGCAGCGCCAGCCATACCTGGGACACCTACGCGATCCTCCTGTGACCCAACAGCATCACCTCATCGTCTCCTCCGCCTCCGGCCATCGATCTCCAACGATTCTGCAGGGACTTGGATTCGGGTTGTGTATATGTGGAGTTATCAATTGACGCTTGTAACATCATTTGCTCAGGAACGAAGCTTCTCGCTGGCGGTCTGTTTTTTCAGAAGAACTATAGCAAAACAATGTGATTTCTACTCCATCTGATTGACGCGTGGAGCAGCATAGCAGGTTCAAATGACAGGTTTCGAGGTTTAACGATATAGTTTTTCTCTCTGAATATACAGTCCTCAGTATACAATTTCTTGTTGCATATGCACGTGACTAGAAGTGTGGAGCAGCATAGCAGCGCAGGTCAAACCATTATTCCATTCCAGTGCCGACAGTACAGCCGAGGATGCTCATGTGCGCGGCGCTCACCGTGCTGCTCGCATCCATGCATCTCCGGCATCGGTGTCCATGAATTCAAGTTAATTCAACAAGGCACTCCATGGTCAGACCTGTAGATCTTGCTCCATTAGCTCTAGCTCCGGCTGTATATACACTCACTTGAATCAATATATCATGTTTCTGCATCAATCTGATATGTTTCTCTCAACTCGCATGGCCGGGGATTTCAATAGGGCAACGAGCTCTTGTGGAGGTGAAGGAACTGCCATCATTTAAGAATCTGTGTTTATATGTGCAATGCGGTTTATCCGTTCCCTTTTGAAAGAATTTTTTAAAGAAGGGTTTGCATAGGTCATTATCAAAGTTAGACAAACTTGCAAATCCAAAATTAAAAAAAAAACTTGCAAATCCCATACCTAGAAAAATATTCGGTTTTGCTAAAACTCATTCGAATGAGAAATAGATTGGTCTCATACACTTTTCCAACCGTCGGATCCAGCTGCGCCGCGATTCGTGTTTGTCAACGTGGAGAGCTTCGTAGCGACGTGTGCGCGCCCATCTGGTGTTCGGCTCGCGATCCGGCCCGGTTTTTTTTTTGTCTTTGCAGTCCGGCCCGGACTGTTTTTGACGCAAAAGCCCAGGCCTGCCTAGAATAGGATCTGCTAGTTTTTTATGAGCAAATCTGTTGCTGACGGAGTGGCTTCAATTTTTTCTTTTTTTGGGCAAGCAAGAGAATCCTGGCTGCTGCACATTGCTCCAATATTTATATCAGGGGCCTTCAGTACTGTAGTGTCATGCCCTTTCTTTTTCTTTTTTTTTTGTTATGGGAATGCAGTCCTTAACTTTTTTATTGATTTTTTTGTTTTCTTCTACAGCACATTTTTTTGTAATACCTTTTACTTGTTCTAATTCATCCCAAGGTCATGTTTTTGTGTTTTCCCCATATATGTACGATGGTGTGCCCAATCTGCCATTCGCATTGTGGGAGCGATAACGAGCAGAGTTTTCACATTGTTATCCGTGATGACTCTGAAGCTTCAGCGGTAATCTTTTTTCTTCTTTTCTTAATTGTTTTTTTCTTGCCGTCATTTTATTAACATGAAAGCATTTTTTTAATTCTTTTTTTTTTTGTCAACAGAACATTCCATGCACTGCAAGGAATAAGTTTAAGCAGGTGTCTGGGTTGAACTTTAAGGTGGCCAGCGACGGCATTTTTTTTTCTTAGTTTTTTTGTTAGTACAACCCTCCCCCTAAGCGTAACTACAACTTAGCACACCCAAGCGTAACCGGGCGTCGGGGGGAGGGTTTGTCGGCGTCGTTGAAAATTGGTTTCCATTTTTTTGTTAGGGTTTTTTGTTGTAGTCTCAACTGCCCCAACCCAAGCGCAATCGCAACTCAGCACACCCAAGCCCAAATGGGTGGAGGGTTGTCGGCGTTGATGAAATCGGTTTCCATTTCTTTTTGTTAGGGGTTTTCTATTGTTCTAGTTGCAACCGCCCCAACCCGAGCGCAATCACAACTCAGCACACCCAAGCACAACCGAGAGTCGGGGCGGAGGGCTGTCGGCGCCGATGAAATCGGTTCCATTTTTTTGTACTTGCAACCGCCCCAACCCGAGCGCAATAGCAACTCGGCACACCCAAGCGCAATTGCAAGACATATAACATGACCGCAACCGGGGGTCGGGCGGAGGGCTGTCGGCATCGATGAAATCGGTTTCCATTTTCGGTTTGTTAGGTTTTTTTGTTGTTGTAGTTGCAACCGCCCAAACCCCAGCGCAATCGCAACTCAGCACACCCAAGCACAACCGGGGGTCTGGGTTGGAAGGAAAGTTGTCAGGGCCAGTTGCATGTGTTGGGAAACGTTGCATGGAAAACAAAAAAATTCTACGCACATGCAAGAACTATCAAGGAGATGCATAGGAACGAGAGGTTTCTGTGTTCTGTCATTTTGTCTTTATTGCAAATATGTTTTTCCTTTGTCCTCTTATTTCCTAACACAGTTTTCACCTTTTTTTTCCTTTTTGTTTGTATTTGTTGATATCACATAGAAAATCCCGAAGAAATTTGTTCAACCATTGAACTTGGCTCCAGAAGGGGTTGTTGATATCACATATGTTTTGTTTTGCTTTCTGTTTTTGTTTTGTAGTTTTGTAATTGCCCTAGTTGCAAGTCCACCATCGACTCGCAACTGTGAGTGCCCACATGCCACTTGCAAGTAGAACATCGACTCACAACTAGGATTGTTTACTCGATGCCACTTGCAACTCAACCATCAACTTGCAACTTGGCCTTTTGTTGTTCTTTTGCAATTGCCCTAGTTGCAAGTCAACCATGGACTCGCAACTGTGGGGGCCCGCATACCACTTGCAAATTGATCCTCGACTCGCAACTGGTCTATTTTTTGTATGTAGTTTTTGCAATTGCCCTAGTTCCAAGTCAACCATCGACTCACAACTGTAGGGGGCCTGCATCCAAATAGACCATCGACTCGCAACTTGTCTATTCTTTTTTGTAGTTTTGTAATTGCCCTAGTTGCAAGTCCACCATCGACTCACAACTGGTCTGTTTTTTTTTCTAGTTTTGTAATTGCCCTAGTTGCAAAGTCCAACATCGACTCACAACTGTGGGTGCCCGCATGCCACTTGCAAGTAGATCATCGACTCACAACTAGGGTTGTTTACTCGATGCCACTTGCTACTCGACCAACAACTTGCAACTCGGTGTTGTTTGCAATTGCCCTAGTTGCAAGTCAACCATCGACTCGCACCTGTGGGGGCCCGCATGCCACTTGCAAATAGACCCTCGACTTGCAACTGGTCTTATTTTTTTCTTTTCTAATTGCCCTAGTTGCAAGTCCACAATCGAGTCTCAATTTTGTGGGTGCCCCGCATGCCACTTGCATGTAGACCATCGACTCGCGACTGGACTGTTTTTTCTTGGTCTTTTTGTTGTAGTTGTGACTGCTCCAACCGCAACTACGGAACATATAATGTGACCGCAACTAGAGGTCGGGGGATAGCTGTCGGCACCGATGAAATCGGTTCCAATTTGTTTTGTTAGGTCTTTTTATTGTAGTTGCAACCACTCCAACCTGGAGCAATTTGCAACTCAGCACACCCTAGTGCAACTGCAGGACATATGATGCAACCGCAACTAGGGCCTGGGGGAAGGGTTGTCAACGTCGATGGAATACAAGCAACTGTGGGGCCTGCATGTCACTTGCAAGCGGATCATCGACTTGCAACTTTGGGTGGTTACTCGATGTTAGTTGCAACTCAACCATGGACTTGCAACTAGCCAATTTTTGTGTGATGCTTCGTAATTGCCGCGGTAGCATGTCCACAATCGTCTCGCAACTGCGAGGGCCCGCATGCCACTTGCAAGTAGACCATCGACTCGCAACTACTCTTTGTGTTGTTGTATGTTGTTGTTTTTGTTCTTGTTCTTGGTTGTTGTTATTGTTGTTGTGTTGGTTGTGGGGGGTGTTTGCTTGATGCCACTTGCAGCTTGACCGTCTACTAGCAAATGGTCTACTTGGAAATAGACCATCGACTCGAAACTGGTATGTTTTTTTACTTTTGTAATTATCCTCCTTGTAAGTCCACCATCGAACCGCAACTGTGGGTGCCCACACGCCAGTTGTAAGTAGACCATCGACTCGCAACTAGGGTTGTTTTACTCGATGCCACTTGCAACTAGACCATGACTTGCAACTGGTTTGTTTTCTGTATGTAGTTTTTGCAATTGCCCTAATTTCAAGTCCATCATTGACTCGCAACTGTGGAGGGCCCGCATGCCAATTACAAATAGACCCTCGACTCACAACTGGTCTGTTTTTTTTTTGTAGTTTTGTAATTGCCCTAGTTGCAAGTCCACCATCGACTCGGAACTGTGGGTGCCCGCATGCCACTTGCAAGTAGACCATCGACTCACAACTAGGGTTGTTTACTCGATGCCACTTGCAACTCGACCATCAACTTGCAACTCGGATTTTTTGTTGTTGTTTCCAATTGCCCTACTTGCAAGTCCACCATCGACTCGCAAATGTGGGGGCCCGCATGCCACTTGCAAATGGACCCTCCACTCGCAACTGGTCTGTTTTTGTTTTATAGTTTTTTAATTGCCCTAGTTGCAAGTCCATCATTGACTCGCAACTGTGGGTGTCCGCATGCCACTTGCAAGTAGACCATCGACTCGCAACTAGGGTTGTTTTACTCGATGCCACTTGCAACTAGACCATGGACTTGCAACTGGTTTGTTTTCTGTATGTAGTTTTTGCAAGTGCCCTAATTGCAAGTCCATCATTGGCTCGCAACTGTGGAGGGCCCGCATGCCAATTACAAATAGACCCTCGACTCGCAACCGGTCTGTTGTTTTTTTGTAGTTTTGTAATTGCCCTAGTTGCAAGTCCACCATCGACTCGGAACTGTGGGTGCCCGCATGCCACTTGCAAGTAGACCATCGACTCACAACTAGGGTTGTTTACTCGATGCCACTTGCAACTCGACCATCAACTTGCAACTCGGATTTTTTGTTGTTGTTTCCAATTGCCCTACTTGCAAGTCCACCATCGACTCGCAAATGTGGGGGCCCGCATGCCACTTGCAAATGGACCATCCACTCGCAACTGGTCTGTTTTTGTTTTATAGTTTTTTAATTGCCCTAGTTGCAAGTCCACCATTGACTCGCAACTGTGGGTGCCCGCATGCCACTTGCAAGTAGAACATCGACTCGCAACTAGGGTTATTTACTCGATGCCACTTGCAACTCGACCATCAACTTGCAACTCAGATTTTTGTATGTAGTTTTTGCAATTGCCCTAGTTGCAAGCCAACCATTTACTCGCAACTGTGGGGGCCCGCATGCCACTTGCAAGTAGAACATCGACTCGCAACTAGGGTTATTTACTCGATGCCACTTGCAACTCGACCATCAACTTGCAACTCAGCTTTTTGTATGTACTTTTTGCAATTGCCCTAGTTGCAAGTCAATCATCGACTCGCAACTGTGGGGGCCCGCATGCCACTTGCAAATAGACCCTTGACTCGCAAGTGGTCTATTTTTTGTATGTACTTTTTGCAATTGCCCTAGTTGCAAGTCCACCGTCGACTCACAATTGTGGGGGGCCTGCATCCCACTTGCAAATAAACACTCGACTTGCAACTGGTCTATTTTGTTTTGTAGTTTTATAATTGCCCTAGTTGCAAGTCCAACATCGACTCGCAACTGTGGATGTCTGCATGCGACTTGCAAGTAGACCATCGGCTCGCAACTAGAGTTGTTTACTCGATGCCTCTTGCAACTTGCAACTCGGCTTATTTTGTAGTTTGTTTTTGCCCTAGTTGCAAGTCCACCATGGACTCACAAATGTGGGTGCCCGCATGCCACTTGCAACTCTACCATCGACTTGCAAACTCATTTTTTTGTACTTTGTGATTGCCCTAGTTGCAAGTCCACCATCGACTAACAACTTGTTTGTTTTTTGTCTGTACTTTTGTAATTGCCCTAATTGCAAGTCCAGCATTGACTCGCTACTGTGGGGGCCCGCATGCCACTTTTAAATATACCATCGACTTGCAACTAGGTCTTTCTGGTTTGATGCCACTTGAAAGTCAACATCCCCCCTGCAACTGGTTCATTTGTTTTTTCATGCCACTTGCAAGTGGACACTCGACTTGCAACTGGTTTTTTTTATTTTGATGCCCACTTGCATGTGGACATTCGGCTTGCAACATTTTTTTGTTGATTCCAGTTCAAGTCAATGGTCAACTTTGCAACTGGGTTTTCTTGTTTCATGCCACTTGCCGGTCGAGGGTCGATTAGAAACTGTGGGATCATATTTTGTTTGTTTGTTGCCACTTGCAAGTAAAGTGTCATTATTTGCATTATTTGTGTTTTGTGATCTTACGGAGTCCAACATTTTTCTTTTTGACTTGCAACTATGATTCTTTGTGTTCATGCCTCTTTTTTTGCAAGTCCAACCTTTTTTGATTCGATAGTTTATATTTCACAAACACTTTTTTCCGTATCTTTTTGAAGCTAAAATTTTGCAACCAAGCGCCAACTAACTTGAGAGCCCCTAGTTGTTACTCCTTAGTGAACACACAACTATATTTTTTTCCTTTTTTCGTCTCTTTTTTTGTCGACTTTTGTTGTAGGCGCAGTAGTGTTTTTTAGTGACCCTTTTTTTAATCTCAATTTTTTTACAAGGACAGACCCCCAAAATGCTTTCTCTATGTGTTTTTAGACTAAACACAGTGTTCTGTAGTCAACTGCCATTTTAAAACTTTTTAGGGGGGTTTTCTGCAAGATCTCCACAGCAACAATGGTACTCCGATATATATCCACACAGACACATTTATTTTTGCATTTATTTTGTCTCCCATTTGCACTGTTTGAGTCGGTGGCGCAGAGGAGGAGGAGGAGACGGGGCGACAAGCTCGAAGCCTTTGGCGAACGAGATGGCCGTGGACGAGCCTCCCGCTCCGCACCTCTGCTCGACGCACGGGGCATCCGATTTGGAGACGGCGAGGCAAATACATTTTAAAACATTTTTAATACATAATGAATGTTGTTTAATGATATTATACATTTTCAAATGCATCTTTATATTTTTAATACATGATAGGATTTTTTTTATATGTGAGAACACTTTTTGTGAAATATAATAGCAAATGTAAAAAATATATATATTTCATTTTTTTTCTACAAGGAGCATGAAAAATAGAAAAACTTAAACAGGAAAAATAAAAAAAAAACTTCAACATTTTCTATAAGAAGCATAAAAACCAAACAGAAAACCGGTAGAGAACTGCACATTAGAAAAATTATACAAAGGACAAACTTAGGCCGGACGTTGCTTGTGGCAACGCTGCTGCTGGCAAAAAGACAATCCCAGCCAAGCACAAATCGTACTAACAGAGAAAGAAAACCAAGGTAGAAGCAACTGGATCGTGCGATGCAATTTTTTTGGGCTTCTCTGCGCGTGCGTGTACAACAGACATCCAAAACTGGTAAGCAACAACCAAAAACTGACGGGCCAAACCGGAAAACAACAACTAAAACCAGCCCAAACTAAAACCTGGCCCAGTGGACGAAACAAGTCAAAGGGGGGACTCAACCGGGCTGCAACAACAGGGGATGACGTCATGTGAATGAGACCATACTTATGTCTCAGCTAGATGAGTTCTAGGCGCTTCCAAAAATATTACTCCTCCGTCCCATAATAGGGAGTAAAAACTTGCATTTGTAAAGTTTTTGTCCCTATTGTATGTAACACAAATTGCGAAAAATAATATTGCAGGCCTAACATCCATAGAAATAGAAGCATTGAATTAGGTTAAAAAAACATGCAAACTTTGGACATATGTTGCCTTTTAATTGTTTTTTCCTTTAAATATATATGGGCCGTCTTCGCCTTTAAGTAGTCACATTATTAATTTCATGGAATGGAAGTCATGCATGTCCCTCATTTATTTTCCGCAATCGAAATCTATTTCCTACACACGCCCGACAGGTCCTTCTTTATCGTGTTTTCCTTTCTTATGGGCACGTTCATGTCCTCTATTGGCTCTTCTTTTTTTGTAGACACGTGCAATCACCGGCAGAATTTGCGGAGTCCCTTTTCTTGATGGGCAGCTTGCTTATTTTCTAGACATCTTGCGGACATCTAAATATTGGTGGAATTTAATGGAAAGGAGCAAGGTGGGATTATTATCTCGATGACCCAGTTTTTTTTTTTTTTTGCGGGTAAATGACCCAGTTTTAGTACAAAGCATAGATAGCTTTTTTCTTGAAACTTTTGCTATCTTTTATTCATCAAGTGGTACAGAGTCGGGTATTACACTGGGATCAAACGAGTGACCCATCCAAAGATGGCGACCATGGCCCAAACCAACTGTATGCCTAGCTAGACTGTGAGACTCAATGTTCGACTGTCTAGACTCTAGACTCAAAAACGAAATTACAGGAATTAAAACTATTCTGCCAAGATCTAATCTCCTTACATACACCTCCATAGCTACCTCCCGATGATTCATGAATATGCTTTATCACCGACTTGCAGTCCGAGGCAATAACAAATTTTTGAAGACCCAAATCTTCAGCAATTGATAAACCTACCCTGCATGCATGCGATTGCTTGTAGGCTCGGTGGATCAGTCAAGCCTTCGATAACAAAGGCAGATGAGCCCTAATAAGCTCACTGCGGCACCCCTTCTGTATCTAACCCCGTGGCATCCACATTTATTTCGACTTTGCCCGTGGGGGGGGGGGGGGGGGGGGGGGGGGGGGGGGGGGGGGCGAGGGATCGATCTGCGTATCTGTGCTGCATGTGTCGCTGTGGCGGGCTTTGAGCCTGCAGCTGATCATGAAGAGCCTGCCTCTTGCCTTCGTCTCAGTGTTCACAATTAGCAGTTCGAGTAAATCCCGATCCACAAGTTGTCCACACACACCACACTATGGTGCACTCCAGCAAGCTGTGACGCCACGAACCTGGCATGCCGCAGACCGCACATGTACAGGTTATGGCCATATTTATGTGCATTCTAACATGTACTGTGCGAGAGCCACTGCAGAAAAACTTTGAGTTTCGCAGGGACATAGACTTTCCAAAGTTTAACCCAATCTTTCTCTTCTACCGCCCTGTTTGAAGAACCCAGTGTCACGACTGACAAGGCATCCCCACCGGCTGACAAGCATGAAGAGGAACGGGTCAAGGCGCCAGTGGACTCGACGAAGGAATCAGCCCTTAGTGGGCCGCGTGTGTCTCGGGTGTGTGGCCTTGTTGGGTCGGAGTGAGCCTGCGAGCTCCCTGTTAAGTAGGTAGGGTTGGCACCGGTCGTGGGTATCGAATTGTATCCAACTAAATCGACAGAGAGAAGCTGCTCTTCTCCTGGTATCCACTTTCCCCTTCTCCTCCTACCGATCCCACCTACTCCTCCTTCCTCCTCAGATCTAGATCGAACTGGTAGATCGCGCCTGTTACAAGTGGTATCAGAGGTCAGCGATCTGGAGAATCCGTACCGCAAGCCGCGCTACACCACCAAGCAAGCCACACACGCCGCGGCGATGGAGGAGCAAATGGCGGTGTTGGCCAAGGCAGTCAGCGAGAGCCGCGTCGCCAACGAGGCCCGGCTGGAAGCGATCCAAACGTCGCTCGAGCTATGGCGCCCGGCGGTCACCAATCTGCAACAACAACTTGATGAGCTCCGATCCCAAGTGAGGCGGATCGCTCTCCACCCTGCGCTGGCGGATCCGCAACATCCACCGGCGGAGCAAGTGGTGCACGGCGCACCGACCGAGTCTACGGGCGACCTCGAGCACCACAGGCCGTCTGGCCACGGCGAGATCAACAAATCTGGGGGTAGGCCACACGGGATAGTTACTACCCTCGCGCCACCTCCGGGAAAGGGTGCGTTCTCCTCTCAATCATACCTGCTTCTCCTCGTGGTGATAGTGGTCTAGAAGCGGAAAAAAGGGTCACTCAGGACACCCAGTTTGTTCCATTCGTGCATCACGCTCACTGGCCTTGCCCAAGATGGATTTTCCATCCTTCGATGGGGAAAATCCGCAGTTCTGGAAGACCAAGTGTGACAAGTACTTCAATGTGTACGGAGTGGCTCCGGATCTCTGGGTTCGTGTAGCTACGCTGAATTTCACGGGCACAGCGGCCAGATGGCTGCAACTCCATGAGGCACAGAGTGCTTCATTCACTTGGGCGTCACTTTGTGAGGCTTTGTGTTATAAATTTGGTAGGGAGCAGTACCAGTCTCACCTTCGTCGGTTTAACACGCTCCGTCATTCAGGAACAGTGGCTGATTACATGACACGATTTGAAGAATTGATGCATCACATCTTAGCTCACAACCCATCGTTCGATCCAGTCTACTTTACTACCCAGTTTCTAGACGGTCTCAAGGGCGAAATTCGTGTTGTTGTTATGCTTCATCAACCAAAGGACTTGGACTCTGCCTTTTCCTTGGCTACGTTGCAGGAGGAGCTGATGGAGGCATTTGTTGGGGAACGTTGCAGAAAACAAAAATTTTCCTACGGTTTCACCAAGATCCATCTATGAGTTCATCTAGCAACGAGTCATTAGATGCATCTACGTACCTTGTAGATCGCGAGCGGAAGCGTTCAAAGAACGGGGATGATGTAGTCGAACACGACGTGATTCGAATCACCGGAGATCCTAGCACCGAACGGACGGCACCTCCGCGTTCAACACACGTACGGAACAGCCACGTCTCCTCCTTCTTGATCCAGCAAGGGGAGAGGAGAGGTTGAGGGAGATGGCACCAGCAGCAGCACGACGGCGTGGTGTTGATGGAGCTGCAGTACTCCGGGCAGGGCTTCGCCAAGCGCTATGGAGGAGGAGGAGGTGTTGGAGAGGGAGAAGGAGGCAACCAAAGACCGAGGTATGAAGTCCCTCCTTTCCCCCACTATATATAGGAGGCCCAAGGGGGGTTGGCCGGCCCTAGGAGATCCAATCTCCTAGGGGGGGGGGGGGGTGCGGCCAAGGGGGGTTTCCCTCCCCCCAAGGCACCTAGAGGTGCCTTCCACCACTTGGACTCTTCCCTCAAGTGGAACCCTAGGCGCATGGGCTTTTGGGGCTGGTGCCCTTGGCCCATGCAGGCCAAGGCGCACCCCCTACAGCCCATGTGGCCCCCGGGGATGGGTGGCCCCACCCGGTGGGCCCCCGGGACCCCTCTGGTGGTCCCGGTACAATATCGATAACCCCGAAACTTGTTCCGATGGCCGAAACAGGACTTTCCATATATATATATATATATATATCTTTACCTCCGGACCATTCCGGAACTCCTCGTGACGTCCGGGATCTCATCCGGGACTTCGAACAACATTCGGGTTACTGCATATACATATCCCTACAACCCTAGCATCACCGAACCTTAAGTGTGTAGACCCTACGGGTTCGGGAGACATGTAGACATGAACGAGATCGCTCTCCGGTCAATAACCAACAGCGGGATCTGGATACCCATGTTGGCTCCCACATGCTCCACGATGATCTCATCGGATGAACCACGATGTCGAGGATTCAATCAACCCCGTATTCAATTCCCTTTGTCAATCGATATGTTACTTGCCCGAGATTCGATCGTCGGTATCCCAATACCTCGTTCAATCTCGTTACCGGCAAGTCACTTTACTTGTACCGTAATGCATGATCCCGTGACCAGACACTTGGTCACTTTGAGCTCATTATGATGATGCATTACCGAGTGGGCCCAGTGATACCTCTCCGTCATACGGAGTGACAAATCCCAGTCTCGATCTGTGTCAACCCAACAGACACTTTTGGAGATACCTGTAGTGCACCTTTATAGTCACCCAGTTACGTTGTGACGTTTGATACACCCAAAGCACTCCTACGGTATCCGGGAGTTACACGATCTCATGGTCAAAGGAAAAGATACTTGACATTAGAAAAGCTCTAGCAAACGAACTACACGATCTCACGCTATGCTTAGGATTGGGTCTTGTCCATCACATCATTATCCTAATGATGTGATCCCGTTATCAATGACATCCAATGTCCATAGCCAGGAAACCATGACTATCTATTGATCAACGAGCTAGTCAACTAGAGGCTTACTAGGGACATGTTGGTGTCTGTTATTCACACATGTATTACGATTTATGGATAATACAGTTATAGCATGAATAAAGACAATTATCATGAACAAAGAAATATAATAATAATGCTTTTATTATTGCCTCTAGGGCATATTTCCAACAGTCTCCCACTTGCACTAGAGTCAATAATCTAGTTACATTGTGATGAATCGAACACCCATGGAATTCTGGTGTTGATCATGTTTTGCTCTAGGGAGAGGTTTAGTCAACGGATCCGCTACATTCAGGTCCGTATGTACTTTACAAATCTCTATGTCTCCATCTTGAACATTTTCACGAATGGAGTTGAAGCGACGCTTGATGTGCCTTGTCTTCTTGTGAAACCTGGGCTCCTTGGCAAGAGCAATAGCTCCAGTGTTGTCACAGAAGAGCTTGATCGGCCCCGACGCATTGGGTATGACTCCTAGGTCGGTGATGAACTCCTTCACCCATATTGCTTCATGTGCTGCCTCCGAGGCTGCCATGTACTCTGCTTCACATGTAGATCCCGCCACGACGCTCTGCTTGCAACTGCACCAGCTTACTGCCCCACCATTCAAAATATACACGTATCCGGTTTGTGACTTAGAGTCATCCAGATCTGTGTCGAAGCTAGCGTCGACGTAACCCTTTACGACGAGCTCTTCGTCACCTCCATGAACGAGAAACATTTCCTTAGTCCTTTTCAGGTACTTCAGGATATTCTTGACCGCTGTCCAGTGTTCCTTGCCGGGATTACTTTGGTACCTTCCTACCAAACTTACAGCAAGGTTTACATCAGGTCTGGTACACAGCATGGCATACATAATAGAACCTATGGCTGAGGCATAGGGGATGACACTCATCTCTTCTATATCTTCTGCCGTGGTCGGACATTGAGCTGAGCTCAATTTCACACCTTGTAAAATAGGCAAGAACCCTTTCTTGGACTGATCCATTTTGAACTTCTTCAAAATCTTATCAAGATATGTGCTTTGTGAAAGACCTATGAGGCGTCTCGATCTATCCCTATAGATACTGATGCCTAATATATAAGCAGCTTCTCCAAGGTCCTTCATTGAAAAACTCTTATTCAAGTAGGCCTTAATGCTGTCCAAAAGTTCTATATCATTTCCCATCAAAAGTATGTCATCTACATATAGTATGAGAAATGCTATAGAGCTCCCACTCACTTTCTTGTAAACACAGACTTCTCCATAAGTCTGTGTGAACCCAAACGCTTTGATCATCTCATCAAAAAGAATGTTCCAACTCCGAGATGCTTGCACCAGCCCATAAATCGAGCGTTGGAGCTTGCACACCTTGTCAGCATTCTTAGGATCGACAAAACCTTCCGGCTGCATCATATACAATTCTTCCTTAAGGAAACCATTAAGGAATGCCATTTTGACGTCCATTTGCCAAATTTCATAATCATAAAATGCGGCAATCGCTAACACGATTCGGACGGACTTCAGCTTTGCTACCGGTGAGAAAGTCTCATCGTAGTCAACCCCTTGAACTTGTCGATAACCCTTAGCGACAAGCCGAGCTTTATAGATGGTCACATTACCATCCGCGTCTGTCTTCTTCTTAAAGATCCATTTATTTTCTATGGCTCGCCGTTCAACAGGCAAGTCAGTCAAAGTCCATACTTCGTTTTCATACATGGATCCTATCTCGGATTTCATGGCTTTTAGCCATTTGTCGGAATCCAGGCCCGCCATCGCTTCTTCATAGTTCGAAGGTTCACTGTTGTCTAACAACATGATTTCCAAGACAGGGTTGCCGTACCACTCTGGTGCGGAACGTGTCCTTGTGGACCTTCGAATTTCAGTAGGAGCTTGATCAGAAGTATCTTGATCATTATCATTTACTTCCTCTCCAGTCGATGCAGGCACCTCAGGAACATTTTCTTGAGTTGCGCCATTTTCCGGTTCAAGAGGTAATACTTCATCAAGCTCTACTTTCCTCCCACTTACTTCTTTCGAGAGAAACTCTTTCTCCAGAAAGGACCCATTCTTGGCAACAAAGATCTTGCCTTCGGATCTGAGGTAGAAGATATACCCAATAGTTTCTTTAGGGTATCCTATGAAGATGCATTTTTCCGATTTGGGTTCGAGCTTTTCAGGTTGAAGTTTCCTGACATAAGCATCGCATCCCCAAACTTTTAGAAACGACAGCTTAGGTTTCTTCCCAGACCATAATTCATACGGTGTCGTCTCAACGGATTTCGACGGTGCCCTATTTAAAGTGAATGCGGCAGTCTCTAAAGCATAGCCCCAAAAAGATAGTGGTAAATCGGCAAGAGACATCATAGATCGCACCATATCTAACAGAGTGCGATTACAACGTTCGGACACACCATTACGCTGAGGTGTTCCAGGCAGCGTGAGTTGTGAAACTATTCCACATTTTGTTAAGTGTGTACCAAACTCGTGACTCAAGTATTCTCCTCCACGATCTGATCGTAGAAACTTGATTTTCCTGTCACGTTGATTCTCAACTTCACTCTGAAATTCCTTGAACTTTTCAAAGGTCTCAGACTTGTGTTTCATTAAGTAGACATACCCATATCTACTCAAGTCAGCAGTGAGGGTGAGAACATAATGATAGCCACCGCGAGCCTCAACACTCATTGGACCGCACACATCAGTATGTATGATTTCCAATAAGTTGGTTGCTCGCTCCATTGTTCCTGAGAACGGAGTCTTGGTCATTTTACCCATGAGGCATGGTTCGCACGTGTCAAATGATTCGTAATCAAGAGACTCTAAAAGTCCATTAGCATGGAGCTTCTTCATGCGTTTGACACCTATGTGACCAAGGCGGCAGTGCCACAAGTATGTGGGACTATCGCTATCAATCTTACATCTTTTGGTACTTACACTATGAATATGTGTAGCATTACGCTCGAGATTCATTAAGAATAAACCATTGACCATCGGAGCATGACCATAAAACATATCTCTCATATAAATCGAACAACCATTATTCTCAGACTTAAATGAGTAGCCATCTCGTATTAAACGAGATCCAGATACAATGTTCATGCTCAAACTTGGCACTAAATAACAATTATTAAGGTTTAAAACTAATCCCGTAGGTAAATGTAGAGGCAGCGTGCCGACGGCGATCACATCGACTCTGGAACCATTCCCGACGCGCATCGTCACCTCGTCCTTCGCCAGTCTCCGTTTATTCCGCAGCTCCTGCTGTGTGTTACAAATATGAGCAACGACACCGGTATCAAATACCCAGGAGTCACTACGATTACTGGTAAGGTACACATCAATTACATGTATATCAAATATACCTTTGGTTTTGCCGGCCTTCTTGTCCGCTAAGTATTTGGGGCAGTTCCTCTTCCAGTGACCACTTTACTTGCAATAAAAGCACTCAGTCTCGGGCTTGGGTCCATTCTTTGGCTTCTTCCCGGCAGCTTGCTTGCTGGGCGCGGCAACTACCTTGCCGTCCTTCTTGAAGTTCTTTTTACCCTTGCCCTTCTTGAACTTAGTGGTTTTATTGACCATCAACACTTGATGTTCCTTCTTGACTTCTACCTCTGCTGATTTCAGCATAGCAAATACTTCAGGAATGGTCTTTTCCATCCCCTGCATATTGAAGTTCATCACAAAGCTCTTGTAGCTCGGTGGAAGCGACTGGAGGATTCTGTCAATGACCGCATCATCCGGGAGATTAACTCCCAGCTGAGTCAAGCGGTTATGCAACCCAGACATAGTGAGTATGTGCTCACTGACAGAACTATTTTCCTCCATCTTACAGCTGAAGAACTTGTCAGAGACTTGATATCTCTCGACCCGGGCATGAGCTTGGAAAACCATTTTCAGCTCTTCGAACATCTCATATGCTCCATGTCTCTCAAAACGCTTTTGGAGCCCCAGCTCTAAACTGTAAAGCATGCCGCACTGAACGAGGGAGTAGTCATCGGTACGTGCCTGCCAAGCGTTCATAACATCTTGTTCTGCAGGGAGAACGGGTGCGTCACCAAGCGGTGCTTGTAGGACATAATCTTTCTTGGCAGCTATGAGGATGATCCTCAGGTTTCGGACCCAGTCCGTATAGTTGCCGCCATCGTCTTTCAGCTTGGTTTTCTCTAGGAACGCGTTGAAGTTGAGGACTACGTTGGCCATTTGATCTACAAGACATATTGTAAAATATTTAGACTAAGTTCATGATAATTAAGTTCATCTAATCAAATTATAATGAACTCCCACTCAGATTTGACATCCCTTTGGTCATCTAAGTGTTACACGATCCGAGTCGACTAGGCCGTGTCCGATCATCACGTGAGACGGACTAGTCATCGTCGGTGAACATTCTCATGTTGATCGTATCTTCCATACGACTCGTGTTCGACCTTTCGGTCTCCGTGTTCCGAGGCCATGTCTGTACATGCTAGGCTCGTCAAGTTAACCCTAAGTGTTTTCGCTGTGTAAAACTGTCTTACACCCGTTGTATGTGAACGTAAGAATCCATCACACCCGATCATCACGTGGTGCTTAGAAGCGACGAACTGTAGCAACGGTGCACAGTTAGGGGAGAACACTTCTTGAAATTTTGTAAGGGATCATCTTATTTACTACCGTCGTCCTAAGTAAACAAGATGCATAAAACATAATAAACATCACATGCAATTATATAAAGTAGTGACATG
This sequence comes from Triticum timopheevii, assembly GCA_963921465.1. Lineage (NCBI taxonomy): Eukaryota > Viridiplantae > Streptophyta > Magnoliopsida > Poales > Poaceae > Triticum > Triticum timopheevii. The sequence continues at coordinate 14,607,734 of OY997266.1, read as the reverse complement.
ATATGGCCAATATCATATAGCTCCTTTGATCTTCATCTTCGGGGCTCCATGATCATCTTGTCACCGGCATGACACCATGATCTCCATCATCATGATCTCCATCATCGTGTCTTCATGAAGTTGTCACGCCAACGACTACTTCTACTTCTATGACTAACATGTTCAGTAATAAAGTAAAATAGTTTACATGGCGTTCTTCAATGACACGCAGGTCATACAAAAAATAAAGACAACTTCTATGGCTCCTGCCGGTTGTCATACTCATCGACATGCAAGTCGTGATTCCTATTACAATAGCATGAACATCTCATACATGACATATAGATCATTCATCATTCATCACAACTTTGGCCATATCATATCACAAAGCACTTGCTGCAAAAACAAGTTAGACGTCCTCTAATTATTGTTGCATGTTTTACGTGGCTGAAGTAGGGTTCTAGCAAGAACGTTTTCTTACCTACGTGAAAGACACAACGTGATTTGTCAACTTCTATTTACCCTTCATAAGGACCCTTTTCATCGAATCCGCTCCAACTAAAGTAGGAGAGACAGACACCCGCCAGCCACCTTATGCAACTAGTGCATGTTAGTCGGTGGAACCGGTCTCACGTAAGCGTACGTGTAAGGTTGGTCCGGGCCGCTTCATCCCACAATACCGCTGAAGCAAGATAAGACTAGTAGCGGCAAGAAAGTTGACAAATCTACGCCCACAACAAATTGTGTTCTACTCGTGCAAGAAGAACTACGCATAGACCTAGCTCATGATGCCACTATTGGGGAACGTTGCAGAAAACAAAAAATTTCCTACGGTTTCACCAAGATCCATCTATGAGTTCATCTAGCAACGAGTCATTAGATGCATCTACGTACCTTGTAGATCGCGAGCGGAAGCGTTCAAAGAACGGGGATGATGTAGTCGAACACGACGTGATTCGAATCACCGGAGATCCTAGCACCGAACGGACGGCACCTCCGCGTTCAACACACGTACGGAACAGCCACGTCTCCTCCTTCTTGATCCAGCAAGGGGAGAGGAGAGGTTGAGGGAGATGGCACCAGCAGCAGCACGATGGCGTGGTGTTGATGGAGCTGCAGTACTCCGGGCAGGGCTTCGCTAAGCGCTATGGAGGAGGAGGAGGTGTTGGAGAGGGAGAAGGAGGCAACCAAAGGCCGAGGTATGAAGTCCCTCCTTTCCCCCACTATATATAGGAGGGCCAAGGGGGGTTGGCCGGCCCTAGGAGATCCAATCTCCTAGGGGGGGGTGCGGCCAAGGGGGGTTTCCCTCCCCCCCAAGGCACCTAGAGGTGCCTTCCACCACTTGGACTCTTCCCTCAAGTGGAACCCTAGGCGCATGGGCTTTTGGGGCTGGTGCCCTTGGCCCATGCAGGCCAAGGCGCACCCCCTACAGCCCATGTGGCCCCCGGGGATGGGTGGCCCCACCCGATGGGCCCCCGGGACCCCTCCGGTGGTCCCGGTACAATACCGATAACCCCGAAACTTGTCCCGATGGCCGAAACAAGACTTTCCAAATATAAATCTTTACCTCCGGACCATTCCGGAACTCCTCGTGACGTCCGGGATCTCATCCGGGACTCCGAACAACATTCGGGTTACTGCATATACATATCCCTACAACCCTAGCGTCACCGAACCTTAAGTGTGTAGACCCTACGGGTTCGGGAGACATGTAGACATGAACGAGATCGCTCTCCGGTCAATAACCAACAGTGAGATATGGATACCCATGTTGGCTCCCACATGCTCCACGATGATCTCATCGGATGAACCACGATGTCGAGGATTCAATCAACCCCATATTCAATTCCCTTTGTCAATCGATATGTTACTTGCCCGAGATTCGATCGTCGGTTCCCAATACCTCGTTCAATCTCGTTACCGGCAAGTCACTTTACTCGTACCGTAATGCATGATCCCGTGACCAGACACTTGGTCACTTTGAGCTCATTATGATGATGCATTACCGAGTGGGCCCAGTGATACCTCTCCATCATACGGAGTGACAAATCCCAGTCTCGATCTGTGTCAACCCAACAGACACTTTCGGAGATACCTGTAGTGCACCTTTATAGTCACCCAGTTACGTTGTGACGTTTGATACACCCAAAGCACTCCTACGGTATCCGGAAGTTACACGATCTCATGGTCAAAGGAAAAAATACTTGACATTAGAAAAGCTCTAGCAAACGAACTACACGATCTCACGCTATGCTTAGGATTGGGTCTTGTCCATCACATCATTATCCTAATGATGTGATCCCGTTATCAATGACATCCAATGTCCATAGCCAGGAAACCATGACTATCTATTGATCAACGAGCTAGTCAACTAGAGGCTTACTAGGGACATGTTGGTGTCTGTTATTCACACATGTATTACGATTTCCGGATAATACAGTTATAGCATGAATAAAGACAATTATCATGAACAAAGAAATATAATAATAATGCTTTTATTATTGCCTCTAGGGCATATTTCCAACAGCATTGCCACGCAAGTAGTACAGGCGGCAGGATATAGCTAACTAGCGGACACCTGGCCAACGGCCTTTACTGGCGATTGGCGCTCCACCCGCCCGACAGATGTTGCCGGGGCCACCGCCTGTTGCTGAAGATCGACGGGCGACCGATGCAGCAAACCCTCCGGATTGCCGCGATCAGGCCAGAGGCGATGATCGAGTTACAGCTCTCCGTAACTACAGGCGTGCCCGGGGGCTCTGTTTCAAGTGTGGTGAGCGATGGGGCCAAGGACATCAATGTGGCCCTACAGTTCAATTACATGTGGTGGAAGAGCTGCTGGAGCTGCTGCAAGCTGATCAAGGTGCACCAGCAGGGCCAGATCCCGATTCCGATGAGTCCTTGCCTTGTACCGTGTTCTCATTGAACGGGCGAGGGTATGTGCACTTGCATTCATTATCTAGCATGCAAACATTCTTCGCGTTCAGAGCACTGCATGGTCCGTGCATCATATGTTTAACCACCATTGCATACAATTCCGGATACTTCTGCTTGTCTGGGAGCTCTGCCGAAATGAGTCGGTCATACTGCTCCGGGACGAGAAGCTTATATGTTGGATCCATGATCAACAAAAAATGTGTGTGGGGGAGGCCCCTCTTTTGGAACTCGACAACGTACACATAAGCAACAACAACACCCAGGACCATCTTCTTGAGCAACATTTCTTTCATAGCCTCTAGTTTGCCGTAGAACATGTGATCTACAATATCAGGACGGTCTTGCACCGTCTGTCCAGGAAGCAACTCATTCGTTATCTCTTCCCATTTAGGGTTGCAAGTCATGGTCAAGAAGATGTCAGGCTTCCCGTATGTATGGACAATTGCCATGGCATCCATATGTCTCTTCTTCATGTCACGGTGGCTAAGATACTTACTAGTCTATACTACTATTAAACAAGCGAATATTTTCTTCTCTAAACACCCCCAGCTAATGTACACACAACAAATCGAAGCAATTATAGCCTCACGATCAAACTTACTTAATTAGATCTAACCGTTAACATAACAACTAACCTCGTCAACGGTACGTTTAACAATTTTGAGGTGCGGACGAAAACTCTGCAACAAGCGAGCGGACGTTAAAAAAAAGGCTTGCTGGGCGACCACGTAATCCCATCCTCAATTAGCGCTAACTTTCCATCTAATCTCACCCGAGCGAGCGGGACGGGGGGCGTGCCCGGCGGGAAGTCCGTCTCAGGAGTCCACGCCACAGGGAGCGCAGGATAACCACGGTCGCCGTAGCCATGGCCGGCAACAGCATCGAGGTTGCTTCCTCTCCGTTCAGGACGCCGGTCGGGCGTCGGGCCGGAACAAGATGTCGTCCTTTCTGTGCCGCGCGCCGTCCGTTCTCGGCGCGAGAGGGCTACACCGCCGTCGCAGTTGGCCGTGTCGACGGAGACAACGAGGCCGCCGCCAAGTCCATGCGCCGCCTCGACCCCAGTAGCTTGGAGTCTAAGGGGACCGTGCCGTTCGATGGTGCAGACCCGTGCGCCGTCGTCCTTGGCCGCGCGGGGCTGCAGATCGCGCCGACGGCCAGAGGCGACCACCCGTGCGGCTGCGTTCAAAGGCGCACAGGGAGATGGCCGGCCTCCCGGAGAGGAAGACACCGATCAGAACCGACATGATTTTCTTACCACGGTGTAATCTTGAGCACGCAAAGGCGCTGTGCACAGGAGATGGCTGGCCTCCCGGAGAGGAATACACTGGTAAGAATCGACGTGATTTTCTTACCTTATTCAAACCAAGACTCTTGTGCATCGATATTGCTTGATGGATTTTTATATCTTGTGTATTCATACCTAGACTGTACGTTCAGAACCTACATTTGTTTGTTGAATCTTTTGACTGAGACATCAATAATGCTTGTTTGGCACACCAACGTGAGTTCCCGGATGACACCGAATAGGATGCATAATTTCCATTGGATTCATTGTGTTCTTAACAAAGAAATCTGAACATTTTTAGCTGGTTCCTAACTTTAATGATATCCTTTTGTAAGGTACTGAACTACTTTCATTACTACTCCGTACTATATAGTCCTATCAATGGGAAAATGAAGTGCAGAAAAGTCTGCAACAAGATATACTAACTGTGTTATCTAGCTTGTTATTTCAGTAATTGAATTCACGTGCAACAGATTTGGTGTGTCACGGGAAAGAGGAGGCAGCGGCGCCGGTACGTAGTAGACTGGACTGAAGGCAGAGCATCAGAGTCCTCTGATCTACCACAATGTCCGATTGATGCTGCCCACTGCTCTTGATATATCAGGTAAATACAGATAATGATTATTGCAGCCACGAACCTGTTGAGTCTATATTTCATCCCATCTTCATGCACGTGATAGTCCCGCCTTTGCAGGGCCTTGATATATTTGCAATGGATTAAGCAAAGGGCCTCTCTTGATTCACACGATGTTCTCATTTGAAGCTATTTGAGGTGTGAATCTTGAATTTTATGTTCTTATCATTTCTTAGCGGATTGATTAGGACTGATTTGGTTTCTATTTTGTTTGGGCAAGTGGAACAGCTTGCGAAGCTTTACACTAATTCACGGACTCACTATGTAACAATTAAAGGGTGATTGATAGTTCCAACTTTTACTGTTACAATTTCGGTTATTACCTTTTCCAATATATGCATATTTAATATTTCTCTCTGCACATCATTTAAGCAGGTGGTTCCATTTGATACATTTAGGAAGAGTACAGTATTTTGAGATTTTAATTGATATCTATATTGTTTCTTTCATATAATGGGCAAGTATGGAAACCAATGCTAATAGAAGGCATGCATTGCACATGTATTGTCTTATTAATCGTGCACATTTTGGAGCATGATTATTGCCAAATGGATTGTCTAACAATACTGAGGAGACCTGCATGTCCGTCTAGATTCTTAATATGGAACCAATAGATGATGGATGGCCATTTTTTGCAATATCTAACTGAGGAATAATGGTACAATTGATAAGACAAGGGCTGGACTTCCCTCCGCAACAATCTTCTTTGCTCAACTAATTCAAGGTATGTTTCATTGGCCTTCTGAACATGGCACAACACCATGCTCCTAATTCGTATATATCTGATCCTCATGGCACAATCCTATTTTTCATGAATAATTCAGTCATATATTGATGCATATATACTGTGACTAGGCAACTTCACGTTCAACATTCCAATAGGCCAATTTATGGAAACCTGGCAATTTCAGATGTCTATGAACATCATTATGTGCCATCACAATCTCAACAGGATCGGTACTTTGTTTTGATTTTTTTACCAGAACCTTTAATCATTATAGCTGATAATCTTTAACATGTTTCATCATTTGTACGCTATGTAAAGTGACATAGTCATGGATGGTGTTACCTAATGTGCTGGAGAGTTTCAAAATCATGGGTTGTGCATGATTAAGAGGTGTCGGGACCTCTCTACTTCATTTATGGCCGTGGGTACCTGGCATAGCAAGAAAGGAACACCAAAGAAGCTGCTAAAATGGATGGGAGAAATTTGCAGAACATGTTTAGCTATTTAAAAAATCAAGTGTATTCTAGAAAGAAAATAATTGTAGAGGTTTCATGGAGTAACAAATTAGAAATTGCCGCAAGTATGTGTTCATTTTCATGGAAGTTCGTCCAAGATCCTGGATGAGGCATTGTTTCTGCAGTACGTATCCAAGTGCTTAGGGATGCCCTTCGTGGACGAATTTAGGTTTTTTGAGTGAGTATCTTGATACTTTTTTGTGAGTGTATTCGAATGGGTGAAATACTGCCCACCTGTTCCAAGAGGTCCTCGTGTGGAAGCTTAGCACTGGGTCTGTCCTTTATTGAGGAAAGAATAGTTTAAATACACCAACCTTCATCTATGTTGTTGGCAGCGGATGATGCATTTTGTCTAGAAAAGGATAATTATATTTGTATACAGAAAAATAAAGCTTCTGGTATTTGAATAAAAAAGCTTTATTGTTCTGTGACATGCCACAATTCGATCATTTGTGCTTGCTATCGGTTTGACTAACTTTGTATTAGTTCATATGTACATGTCGTATGCATGACTTACAATTTGGATGGACAATGAATTATGTATTTCACGAAAAGCAATAATTATGATGACCGTCATGTTTGTCTAATTTTGTGTTAATCTAGACGTGCGTTGCACGTGCACACTTACTAGTATTGACAAGGAAGAGAAACACCAAACAACTAGATATGAGTTTGGGAGACTTTAAAATCAATTAATCTCATGTTCTTTGCATTTCTAGTCTTGTTGAGGGATTAAATTTCTTAAGTGTTATATCTCGGTCTTTTGAAGGAACTATAATTCAGTGCACACACACTCCTTCTCAGATTTATATGCATTTTACGTTAATTACTTATATTTAGTTTATTGTAATTTTCTAGTTAAGTTGTTCAGGATTTATGTTTTTTAACCAATTAATCCTTCAACGTCCAGTAATGAGTGTCGACATTCTAGGATATCTTGGTTATTATACAGTAGGAGGCCAAATTCAGAATCTTATACAAAAAATATAAAGACAACGCAGCTTGCTGTGGGTTGCAGCGCATGAAGATGCTCTTGTTGTGCAGGTCCTCCCCCATGTACATATACACCACGTAAGAGGAGGAAGAACAAGATGAACAAAACGTGAACAAAGTCATAGTTAGCATTTTGAGATTATGGAAGCTTGACCAGGGCCGGCCCTGTGTTTCGGGAGGCCCTAGGCGAACTCGATGCCATGTGCCCCTATGTCCTAAGATCATATATATGTATGCGCATGCGTGGTACATAAACTTAAACATAATAATTGTTGGACAATGCCATATTATGACAGAAATACTAAAAAGATAGAAAATTGAAAGTAACATGATATGATTACCTCAAGTAAGAACCAAATTCAACTGACTCCATCGACAACAATAATACTTAAGTACCCTTCAATTGTTGAATCTTCAGATCCCTTTCTATCTTTTTTTCTCCTTGTTTGAGCAACTGACAAATGCTTCTTAGGCAATATGGCGGGCTAATGTCCTAATATTATGAAGAAAAAATTATTCAAGGAATTAGAAATTTATACATCGGATGATTTGAATGATTGGAACCCTAGACATGTGCATAGAATGACAAAAAAAAGGATAGTTGAATACATATTATGAAAGATTGAATTCGAAAACTATACATTAAAATTTGGAACTTCGTGAACACTGAAATTAGAGGATGGATCATGGATGAATAGTTGAATACGTTCTAAAAAAGAAATTGCTGAAATTGGGGTTTGCAGGGATGGATCAGGAACATGGTACAGAGAGTTATGCATGGATACGTATACATACTGCTATGGGCTGCGCTCACAGCTCACATACATACGTATACGTACTGCTGCGGGCTGCGACAGCTGGATTGCCGCACGGCGGGCGACGCGCACAGCGGTGACCGAGGCAACCGCAGCGACGAGAGGACGAACAGACGAGCGAGGCGTCCGCGAGATCTTCGATTGATTTGTTTCACAATCGAAACGAGCGGCCCTGCCGTGCGGCGTGCGTGACGCTTCGCTAATCGCTACCTGCTATCTGATGGGCCTACCTCATCTCGTTTTTCTTCTCTCATAATTTTTTTTCTCACCTATTTTTGCTCGGCTATATTATATATGTGCACTACATCATGGGCCCCTCCCTGGGCTGGGCCCTGGGCCGTCGCCCCCCTGCCCATGCCCCAGGGCCGGCCCTGAGCTTGACTAGAAGGGAGAGCTGCGACATCAAATTCTGAAGAGGAAATGAGATCATGGTCTAAAATGTGGAGTGTTGATGTGCCTTCTAATATCAAAGTCTTTTTGTTGCACCTATCACACCAGTCGACCGACCTCTGAGATTCTTCACCATCGCCACATGGCAGCTCAGAACACTTGTGGGATCTGCGGTGTCGAGGACTCATGGCGGTACTCGCTCATTGAATGTAATCTAGCGAGGTGTATATGTGCCCTGGAGGATGAGGACTTGGTGAGAGATGGGAAGCTTGTGGTGAGAGATGGGAAGCTTGGCTCCATTTGGTGCGTAGACTAATGGAAGTCCAGCTAACGCAACAGCCCGATCAGTTATGTTGGAAGCTTACTAGGAATGGACAATTTACTGTCAAGTCGATGTACACCGATGTCATCAATTCCACGGTCATTCCTAGTACCAGACATGTTTGGAAAGTAAAAGTGCCTTTGAAAATTAAAGTGTTTATGTGGTTTGTCCATAAACAGGTAATTTTAACAAAGGACAACTTGGTAAAGCGCAATTGGACTGGATCTACTAGGTGTAGCTTCTGTGATCAGGAAGAGACCATTCAACATCTCTTCCTCGATTGTCCTTTGGCGACAATTTTGTGGCGCATTGTGCAAATTGCTTTTAACATTACTCCTCGGAGTACGGTAGGGTCGTTATTTGGAACGTGGCTGGATGGGATAGAGTCCGAAACAGCTAGACATATTCGTGTAGGAGTATATGCATTGTTATGGGCAATTTGGAACTGCAGAAATGATTTGGTCTTTAACAGAATAATTACTATTCATTTTTTGCAGGTTTTATTCCGTGCTACAGCGCTGATCCGTATGTGGTCCTTACTCACTCCGATGGAGGCCAAAGAGCGTTTGGTTACTGGATCTGTCCGGTGGGAGATGGTAGCGCGGGATATCTTCAACCGGTTTGGTTGGCGGTCATGTAATAGGATAGGCTCTTAGTGCTCCTAGTTTATTCACCAGCCGGTTGTGGCCATTATGGTTTATTTTCATTTATCTTTGATGCTCTTGGTGAGCTCGCCTTTGTGTTGTTCACGACTATACGACTTTGTTGAACCATTTTATTTATTGAGATGGCCGTATGCATCTTTCTGATGCAGAGGCCGGGGAGATCCCCTTTTCGAAAAAAAAATATGTGCCCTGGAGGATGAGGACTTGGTGGATGTTTTGACAAGTAACAGAGAACCGGATGCAAAGCAGTTTATTTCCAGCCTGATGGACTCGCTCCCTCACTTCAATTTTGTAATGATCCTGGTAACACTTTAGGCGATTTGGCACGCTCACCGAAAGGCGACACATGAAAACTTTTTCCGGAGCCCAATGTCTACTAATCATTTTGTCAAAAGGTACATTAAAGAATTGGAGGTCTGCAAGCCAAAGAAGCTGCAGCCGAACCACCAGCCAGGCGCACGTAATCATGCAAGATGGATTCCTCCGCCAGTTCGTTCAGCAAAGATAATAGTGGATGGAGCAGTATCTCGGAATGCCTCAGAAGGATCCTATAGTGCGGTTTGTAGGAGTTCTATAGGTTTGTACCTTGGTGCTTCCGCCATAAAATGTTCAGGCATAACTGATGCTGCACCATTGGAGGCAATGGCATGCCGAGAAGCTTTGGCACTTGCGCTCGATCTCGGTCTCACAGATATTATCATTGCGTCAGACTGTCAGGGGGTGGTTAACGATATACACCGACGTTTTAGACACTACCGGAATCGCCCCCTATGCCGACGGCCAGGGCCGTCGGCACAGCCCTGATTCCCGTCGGGATGGACCTATGCCGACGGGCCGTCGGCAACATATACGTCGGCACAGCCAGGGAGGCCGTCGGCATAGAAAAGCCGTCGGCATATATGCTACGCCGACGGGGGCCGTACATCTATGCCGACGGCCCGACCGTCGGCAACGATCATGCCTAACGGCGGCCGCCGTCAAGTTTGCCCAACGACAGGTCGCCACGTGGCACCCATTCGATGCTCGTGGACTAGGCCTATGCCGACGCTAGGCCGTCGGCCTAGTTTCATACTATGCCGACGGCCTAGCCGTCGGCATACTCCTTCATATAGAGCTCCCAGTAGCTGACACGTGCCACCTATGCCGACGGCCTAGCCGTCGGCTTAGCTTAAAAACTACGCCGACGGCTGGGGCGTCGGCATAGGTGCCACGTGTCAGCTACTGGGAGCTCACGCCAGCCCTATGCCGACGGCATAGCCGTCGGCATAGTTTGCTTTTGATTTTTTTTCTTTTTCTATTTTTTTCGAATCAGTTCAATTCATAACAGCACATATCAGCAGCACATATCAGTAGCACATATCAACGAACGTAAGCATAAGCATCATCACAACAATAATTGCATAAGCATGATCACACACAAGTCTCTAAATGATCATCATCACAACCAACATAAGCATAAGCATATAGAAAAGCACACAAGTCATCTAAATGATCATCACCACACACAAGTCATCTCAAGCATCATCACCACACACAAGGCTTAAGCTCCAGGACGTCGAGCACCGCGGAGGTCGTCACCACCAATACCGCCGAAGCCCAGGTCGTCACTGCTAGCGGCAGCGCTACCGCCAAGACCGCCTCCACCTCCGCCTCCGCCTCCGCCTCCGTGGATCGGAGTGGTCGGCTCCGTGTCTCTGGAGTGCTGCGAAGACCACAGTCAACGGTAGATCCACCTGTTCCCTGGATGTTGAAAAGACATATTAACGGGATATATGACTGTGTTGAAAGGCATGGCATGCTTTGGGTGAATAGATTGGGGATGAACTAACCGGCGAGGGGCCATCGTTCTGTGCCACAAACTCCTCAAAGGTCAGCGGCACTGGTTTTGCTGGAGGACATTGTGCTGGCTGCAACTGAAGACTCCTGCCGGCCGCCATATCCTGGAAAGCCTGATTCATCTGGCGATCCCTCTCCACTTGGTGTTCATAAAGCCTCTCATGCCACGCCATGGTCTCCTGGCGTGTGTACTCCAGGTAGGCCTGCGGTATGACATGATGGAACTCATAAAACTACTAAATGCGGAAAATTTCGGCAGCACCTCCCCGCTGTTCTCCAGATACACGTCTCGGCAAATAGCCGAGAGAATGTGCTCCGGAGAACAATGGGGAGGCGCCGCCAAAATCCTGTCTCGGAACGGGGTAGAACATGGAGAACATACCCAATCTACACATCCTCGGGCTGTCCATGGAAAACACTGGACAATCTGAAAGAGTTGCGGCGATAAATATGCAATTGAATGCATATTTATCGATGCAACCCTTTCGGACGGGAGACGCCTAGGTTACGCCAGTTGACTTGAGAATGAAATCTAGTGACATCAAAAAATGGAGGAGATGGACTTGTAGCTCACCCTCGGCTGTAGGGGAAGGAGTCGAACAACAGAGGGATGCTCAGGGACCAACGCATCGGATTACGGTCACTTTGATGAAATGCAACACCACAAAGCCTGCAAATTCCATCGCGACAAAAAATTTAGAACATCACAATCATCATCATCATCATCATCTCAAAAATCATCGAAGCATAAAAAAATATCATCATCTATCATCCACATCATCATCTAAGAATCATCTATCATCGGTCATCATCATCATCTCAAAATCATCGAAGCATAAAAAATCATCATTATCTCTCCTCATCTAACAATCATCATCATCTAAAAGAAATCCATATGAACAAGTTATGAACATCACCATTTTTCTCAAATAAGTATTCTTTAGCAAGACCATTAAGTGTCAATAAATATTTCATCATTGATTTGTAGCAACACCATCATGATCAAAATACCACCGTGCAAAAAGTATATAATCACACATCACATAACAACATTCACACTTCAACTAAAAAAACTCATATTGCTAATAACATCCATTGATCAATATTTTGCAAACTAACCACATCTCACAAATATGACATACATTCCACCATCCATGCATTCATCCACCTAAAAACAGTACCAAAACACTAAAAAGGAAGAAAAAAACTCACGTAGGAGAGGGGCGGCGGCGGTTGGGGGCGGTGATGAGCTACAGCACAGGGAGGGCCAGTTGCTCCAACCGGCCGGGAAGGGGGCGCCGGACCCGTGGCCGGAGTCGAGCCCTTGCGGGCCGGTGCGGGCGCGGACAACGGCGACACAGGGCGGGTGCGGACGAGGCGGCGTGGGGCGGGGAGGCGCGGGGCGGGGAGGACGTCGGGGCGGCCGCGAACGGGGCGGCGCGGGGCCGGGAGCATGTCGGGGTGGCACAGGGGCGGGGAGGACGGCGGGGAGGCGCGGGGCGGGGAGGACGTTGGGGCGGCACGGGGGCGGGAAGGACGGCGGGGAGGGCGGGGCGGGCAAGACGGCGGCGCAGGTCGGGAGGACGGCGGCGCGGCGCGGGTCAGGGCGGGGACGACGGCGGCGCAGCACGGGGAGAGGGTGGCGGTGGCGGTTGGGGGAGAGAAACGAGTGGAGGAGAGAAGATGTGCAGCGAGTGGAGGAGAGGAGGGCGTGCAGCGACTGGATAAGGTTGGACCTAAGCCGACGGCCTAGCCGTCGGCATAGGCTTGGTCCCACCTGCCAACGACAGAGCTGAGTGGATAAGGTATGAGATATGCCGACGGCCTAGCCGTCGGCATACGTACTTTCATTTTTTTATTTTTTTATTACGGTATTTTAAAAAAAAATACGGCATGTTTGTTTTTTATAAATTCAATTATTACTATTTTTAGATTTTTAGTTTACCGTCTGTATGGGACCCGGTACCCGGTGCGACGCCCGTGACACCAGGACCCTGGGGGGTTAGGCGGTACGGGGGCCGTAGGCGGTAGCAATGCCACCGGAGCATCGCACCGGGACCTCATACATGTCGTACAGTGTGCTGGCATGCCCGAAGAGGCGGCACGCGTCTCCGGGGTGTGCCCCCCTCACGGACGGCGCCGCCGCCGGCACTTGGAGGGGGGAAACGGACGCGTCGGGTCTACACGGAGGTGATCTTACTGTTGCTTTGGCCCAGATGTTGCTCCAAGTGTTCCTATGGGCTGACCTAACACAACCGGGTGGAGAGTTCCACTGGTCAAAGCCCATCCGTGCAAAGTCAAAGGGCTAGATCCCGTGGTCAAACGCTACAGGGTTAGGCGGGACGGGGGCCCTGAGGGGTATCAATGCCACCCGAGCATCGCACCGGGCCCTCATACATGCAGGATGGTGTGGTGGCATGTCCGAAGAGGCGGCACGCATCTCCGGGGTGTGCCCCCCCTCACGGACGGCGCCGCCGCCGGCACCTGGAAGGGGGAAACGGACGCGTCGGGTCTACACGGAGGGGATCTTGCCATCGGTCTGGCCCGGATGTTGCTCTAAAGTGTTCCTATGGGCTGACCTAACACAACCGGGTGGATAGGTCCACTGCTCAAAGCCCGTCCGTGCAAAGTCAAAGGGCTAGATCCCGTGGTCAAACGCTACAGGGTTAGGCGGGACGGGGGCCCTGGGGGGTAGCAATGCCACCCGATCGTTGCACCGGGCCCTCATACATGCGGGGTGGTGTGGTGGCATGTCCGAAGGGGCGGCACGCGTCTCCGGGGTGTGCCCCCCTCACGGACGGCGCCGCCGCCGGCACCTGGAAGGGGCAAACGGACGCGTCGGGTCTACACGGAGGGGATCTTGCCGTGGGTCTGGCCCGGATGTTGCTCCAAAGTGTTCCTATGGGCTGACCTAACACAACCGGGTGGATAGGTCCACTGCTCAAAGCCCGTCCGTGCAAAGTCAAAGGGCTAGATCCCGTGGTCAAACGCTACAGGGTTAGGCGGGACGGGGGCCCTAGGGGGTAGCAATGCCACCCGAGCATCGCACCGGGCCATCATACATGCGGGATGGTGTGGTGGCATGTCCGAAGAGGCGGCATGCGTCTCGGGGTGTCCCCCCCCCCCCCCTCACGGACGGCGCCGCCGCCGGCACCTGGAGGGGGGAAACGGACGCGTCGGGTCTACACGGAGGGGATCTTGCCGTGGGTTTGGCCCGGATGTTGCTCCAAAGTGTTCCTATGGGCTGACCTAACACAACCAGGTGGATAGGTCCACTTCTCAAAGCCCGTCCGTGCAAAGTCAAAGGGCTAGATCCCGTGGTCAAACGCTATAGGGTTAGGCGGGACGGGGGCCCTGGGGGTAGCAATGCCACCCAAGCATCACACCGGGCCCTCATACATGCGGGATGGTGTGGTGGCATGCCCGAAGAGGCGGCACACGTCTCCGGGGTGTGGCCGTAGACGTGGGCACATGTGCCGTAGGACTGATGGTAATTTTTCATAATTGTTCGTGATGGAGTAGTATCTGAACAATTCCCTCTTACGCGGATTGCTCTTCGCGTGTCTACGACTGTGGCCGGCGGCCTCCCGGGGCTAGCATGCCGCCAAACCCACAGCAAGATCCCCTTCGTGTAGACCCGACGCGTCCGTTTCCCCCTCCAGGTGTCGGCGGCAGCGCCGTCCGTGAGGGGGGGCACACCCCGGAGATGCGCGACGCCTCTAATTTGGACATGGCACCACACCACCTCGCATGTATGAGGGCCCCGTGCGACGCTCCGATGGTATTGTTATCCCCCCAAGGCCCCCGTCCCGCCTCTTCGGACATGGCACCACACCGCCCCGCATGTATGAGGACCCGGTTAGACGGGAGGGTGTACCTGGGGGGTAGCAATGCCACTAGGTGTTGCTTTGGGCCCTCCTACGGTTGTGGAAGCGTGGTGGCTGGCGCAGGCACCCGGCACGCAGCTCCGGGGTGTGCCCCCCATCACCGGCGTCGCTGTGGGGCACGGCGGCGACAACTTCCGTGAGGGGGGCAATCGATATACCATTTGGGTATGTTTTTTTTTTGCTAGATAAGGCACATTTATGTTGTGAAAAAAACAGGAAAAAGTAAATAATATAAATTAAAAATTAAAAAAATAAATAAAAAATAGAGGTACGTCGACGGCAAGGCCGTCGGCATAGCTGCGCACACAGCCACAGATTGATGACGTGGCTAAGGGCGGGGATTGATGACGGGGCAGCGTCCATGGGCCAGGCCTATGCCGACGGCCAGGCCGTCGGCATAGATTTGCCACCCCACGGACCGGCGAGCGACGCGGATCGATGACATGGCGGGAGACGCGGATCGATGACGTGGGGTCTATGCCGACGGCCGCCGTTAGCCCGTCGGCGTAGACTGACGCCGTCAAAAGGCCGTCTCCGCCCGGATAGCCGGGCTCACGTGCTATGCCGACGGTCTCCTCTATGCCGACGACCACCGTAGGCATATTTCTCGCGACGCCGACGGCTGAGCTTTGCCGACGGGGGCCGTCGGCATAGATGGATATACGCCGACGGCTTTTCTATGCCGACGGCCTGGGCTGGGCCTTCGGGATAGGCCAATCTATGTCGACGGGGGCCGTCGGCATCGCCAGTTATTCTGGTAGTGAGAGGTATGTATGCTAGCATTGTTAAGGAGATCAACCAGACCACAAGGCAAATTCCTAGATCGATGTTCCTTCATCTTTGAGGGAAGAGAGACTAATCTTGAGGCTCATAACCTCGCTAAACATGCTCTAGGTCTACCGTTGGGACGCCATGTGTGGCTCTTTCACATGCCGGAGCTAAATTGTATCCTCATGAACTTGTTATTTGAGCAATAAAGTGGAGTGTGTTTAGACTAAAAAAAGCCAGACATTGACGTCCTTAGCATTGTCTTTTTTGTAGAACTCCCCCTTAGCATATTCTATACCTCTCGAAAAGAAACCACGACAATTCTTATCAATTTAAGAATTTAATCACCCACGGAGGAAGTCAAGTGCCATCATTTGGAACACCGAAGAAGCAATGAATAACTAAACACGTAACCATCGATGCCTCCCGTGTGGGAATTCTGTTCACAATTTTATCCACAAAGAGCTACATACAACATTTTAATAGTTTCCATAATCAGGCTTAGGCCAAGAGCTAGGGACAAGGAAAGGAACTCACAGTGAGAATTCGAGTGATTAAATGCAAAATACATATAGCTGAATAATAATTTATATGAATGTGAAATACATATAACCTAGTAATGTGCTTAGTCACGGTTGAAGTACCAACACATTGGCCTTCCTACACTGTGAGGAAGAACGCAAAGCGTAGAAGCTTCGGTGCTCATATCAAACACCCACGGACGTAGCCGGCAATCAATCCAGTAGACACAGTTGGGTCTTAATCCTGGGGTGTCCTCAGCTTTCAGGACCATCGCGTTGTTTTTGCATATGAACACCGAATAGCCTCCGAGATCCTTCACCGTCTCGCAGCATGGCCGTCGCTCGGGGTAGTATCCGAGGACGAGCATCTCATGCGAGGACATTGTGAACACACCGCCTGCCGGCAACTGCAAGTTGATGGTGGATCTGGTGTTCTGCCACACCTGGTATAGGGCGCCCTCACATAAGAAAATGCGCTTGAAATATATTTTCTTGGCCATGATGTCGTAAGGTGGGGCGAAGGCAGAGGGACAGTCGGAGCGGGGACCGACCGCTCCGACAACACGCTTAGCCAATGTTAAGTGCTTGGTCCGGCCACCTCGGGGGGAGATGTGGTGTACTTGCATGTCCCCACGTTCGTCAAGGCAGTATATGTCGCCGCGCTCGGCATCGTAGAACAGATCGACCAGCTTTGCTCTATCCACGGCGACGACGTCGGCTATCCTCCAGTCCCTGCCGCCGATCGTCATGTAGGCGACCTGGGTGACGTAGTTATGGTCGCAGATGACCACGGCGGTGTAGCAACCGGGCCTTGGGTTTGGCCCAAGCATGACTCTGCGTGGCCAGAGGTTGTTGGGCAGAGCAACGAGCTCGATCTGCTCGCTGGTGACGGGATTTAAGGCCCCAAGATGACAACCATCGGCAATGGTGAGGTAGCCGTTGCTGGAGCCGATGATGCGGCTGCTGTGGCACGGGAGCGTGGCGAGCCGGAACGTGCGCTGCTGCCTCCGGATGGATAAGGCGTAGACATGGCTGTTGTCGCCAGGGGGGCCGTCGTGGGGCTGGAAGTCGTGGAGGACGAGGAGGGACGGGGATTGACGGACGGGAGGCAGTGCCGACCGCCACGCTGTGCACACGGCGCGGACGTAGACGTAATCTCTTAGCGATGGCACGCGGTCTACGATGGGGAGGAAGTAATCAGCGTGGAGATCGGCCCATGGCTTCAACGGCGGCGGCGTCATGGTGGAAGAGGTAGGTCACGCTTCGAGGCTCCCTCCGTTAGAGACGGGATTACGTGTCTATTTTATATGCTCATCAAAGCTCTTAAGCTCACGGGATTTGTTGACTAGCTTACCGTGCATTACATACCTTAGAGCAAACGAGAGTAAAAAAACGTGTGTTTTTTTCTAGGGCATAAGCAAACGCGAGATGAAATCCACAAGCAGCGTTCGTCTAAAAATTCGGTGAAGTGGCGTGTTCTCCCCTAGGGTTACCTAGGGTTCCCAACATCCTCTAACGGCACCCCCGCTAGAGTTCCCCTACGACCGACCGGTCGGTTCCCCTACGTGAGAAGGTAAGCGAAGATCAACCAGGAAGATCGCTGGGCCATGGGTGCTTCTCGTGGTGTCCTAGCATGGCGGAAATCGACCCGAAGATGGCAGCAGCAGGGGTGGTAGAAGCCCCTACGCCGGCTTTGGCGGAAACTGCCCCGATAGGTGCAATGCCGACGGCCGCAGACGCATGGGGAAGTGGTGATACGGAGGAACACGTATGTCCAGGTGCAAACCTGGAGGACGGATTCAGTGGATTAAATCCAAAGCCATGGAGGGCTTGCTTTGCAAGAGGCAGCAGCGGCATACCTAGTGGGTCTCTTTGAGGACACGAACCTATGTGCTATTCATGCCAACCGTGTCACCGTCATGTCTAAGGATGTCCAACTTGCTAGGAGGATCCGTGGCAAGATTCCTTGATTTGATTGGATATGGAACTACCTGTGGTCTTCAATAGTTTGTGTGAATGCTTTCATGTTGCAAGAAAATCAGCTTTTGATGATGAATGTTCAACTATGTATGGGATAATCAGTTAAACTAGCATATCTACTTGCCGTATGCAAATTTATTGAGAAGTTAGTGGTTGTCGACATTGTAGATGCAACCATATCCGATAGTATAAGTAGCATAGTATATGCTTCACAGTGGCCAAATGTTGCCTCCCCTGACGACTCCATCATTTGGCTCGCAGTGCCCACAGATTACCTATAGGCAAAGGGTGAGTTGTAGTCGTAAGTAAATGTTATCAACTCACAAAGTTCTTGGCATAGACCATACAGAGCCTAGGAGACACCTTTTTTGTGGCAAAAACTTTCGATCTATTCATCAAAAACCGTGGCAGGACAAAAAACACAAGAAGCAATAGAAATTACATCCATGCACATAGACCACCTAGCGACGACTACAAGCACTGGAGCGAGCCAAAGGCGCACCACCGTAATCGCCCCTCCTTCATTAAAACCGGAAAAATCTTGTTGTAGTAGACAGTCAGGAAATCGTCATGCTAAGCCGTAGAAAACAGTGCAGCAAAACGGGATCCAATCTGTAGACACATGAACACAGACAAACCAAGAACGGATCCAAATAAGTTCACCAAAGACAGCCACTGACCTAATCCAGCAAGATCCGCCAGAGACATACCTCCACACACCCATCGATGATGCCAAACACACCGCCAGAGTGGGGTTTAGGCAGGGAGGATCTTGTTCCATCTTCATGAAGCCGCCACCATCTCGCCTTACTAAACAAGACACAGACCCTAATGAAACACAAAAAACACTTAAAACAAAAGGAGCCCGACTGCCGGCAAGGGCCGGGATCCACTGTGCCTCCATGGCCCTAAGGCCACAGGAGCCTCTACACGTTGTCCATATTACCACCTTCGAGGAACCCAGCCGGCCAATGCACATACACCTCCTTAACAAGATAGTCACTGAGAAGGGGCAAATACCTCGTCGAAGCCACTCGCCAACAACCATTTGATAATGGTTCTATCATTGCTTTATAATAGACCAGATCCTTTTCGCAAAAAAATATAAGCTGATTATATATGTGTTTGCCTGGATATACCAAGCCTATGTAAAAGTCAATACTAACCGCTCTTGTGATTTTTTAAGTGAAAAACATGGATATTGCTTGACGATTTTATGGACTTTTAATCTCCAGCGACTTTGCATGCACTCTGCATGGCAGATGCTCGCATCGTACCTCACGTCGCTTGGGTTGAGAGTGTACTTTTAAAAACCGTGAACATTTTCAAAAACATGAATTATTTTTAAATTTGTGATTTTGGACACGGGCCAGCCATTCCATGCCTTTGTTGATAACACCCGACAAGATACCACCTAGACCACGCACGACGGTTTGGGGCGAGGTCGTGCGGTCCTGAGTCGGCCACTCGGGATGACGAAGAAGTTTTTTTTGGAAAGACAGAGACAACGAATAAGTGTGCGTGCACTAAGAAGAGTTTAGGCCCCTTTGTGTTTTTTTTAAATGGCAAAATTGGATTCCTTGCACACCTAATTGGGCCCATTTGCTGCACGTAATAGGCCATAAAGAGATCAACAAACCCAAAATATTCTTTCTCATCTCAGAAAACAAAAACCCAAACATATCCCGTGGCCTTTTGCTCGCGTAGATCTCGATCTCTTCGGTTTCCCCTAGGGTTTCTCTAGGGTTCCACCTGTTCCTCTAGCGATCTAGCCAGAGTCCACGTAAAACCTCGGTAGATCACCGGTTTTCTCCGGTGCTCATCGAGATCTACCTTTGCCCGTCGTGCGCAGGCGTTTGCATGGCGGAGCCATCATCTCAGGAGACGGGGGGTGCGGAGGAAGCGCTGGCGGCGGTAGATGTGGTGCAAACGATGGAGGACGGGATTGGATCTGGAGGAGGAAGGCGGGGCCGAGGGAGAAGGGAGGAAGATCCATCGAAGGGGAGGGAAGGAGAGGAGCAGGACTCGCAGAAGGGGGAGTTGCCGGACGGAGAGGAGGAAGAGTACGGCGACTTTCATGATCAGGATCTTGAGGGCCAGTTTGCAGGGTTGAGGCTGCATGGGAAGGAGGAGTGTCGGTGTCAAAACCGGCGGATCTCGGGTAGGGGGTCCCGAACTGTGCGTCTAGGCGGATGGTAACAGGAGACGAGGGACACGATGTTTTACCCAGGTTCGGGCCCTCTCGATGGAGGTAAAACCCTACGTCCTGCTTGATTAATATTGATGATATGGGTAGTACAAGAGTGGATCTACCACGAGATCAAGGAGGCTAAACCCTAAAGCTAGCCTATGGTATGATTGTTGTAATGTATGTTGTGTCCTACGGACTAAAGCCCTCCGGTTTATATAGACACCGGAGGAGGCTAGGGTTACACATAGTCGGTTACAATGGTAGGAGATCTACATATCCGTATCGCCAAGCTTGCCTTCCACGCCAAGGAAAGTCCCATCCGGACACGGGACGGAGTCTTCAATCTTGTATCTTCGTAGTCTTGGAGTCCGGCGGACGATGATAGTCCGGCTGTCCGGACACCCCCTAGTCCAGGACTCCCTCAGTAGCCCCCGAACCAGGCTTCAATGACGATAAGTCCAGTGCGTATATAGTCTTCGGCGTTGCAAGGCGGGTTCTCCCTTCAAGTTCCATGTACCTGCCGAACAGTGTCCGGCTTCACCATAAATACTGTGCTTCTCGGCTTCTACGCCCAATAATGGTATTTTTCCACGCGTCGCACGAATGCGAAAAGCCAGGGTGTCTTTTACGTTTCACCCCCTAGTCGTGCGAGTCGTTCGCCTACAAAAGAGGCAAAAATCCAGATCCAAATCACACCATCTTCCTTCCGCGAATAGTTCATCGGAGCGCCCTTGACCTAAAAATCCATTCCATCATGGACCGTCGACGCGGCTCCTCTTCTCGCGCTCCCAGCCCACCGCCAGGGGATTGGAGGAGGTGCTCGGTTTTGCACAACGAGCTAGCGAAGCTCCAAGCGGGGGGATATCTCCCTCCGGCCTTCATGGTCCCAGTCCGGGCCGGACTGGTGACTTATCAAGGTGGGAGGCAAGCGGAGGCTACCCCAAGCCCCAATAAAGGGGAGCGAGTATGCTTCGTCCCTTATCTGATAAGGGGACTCGGATTCCCAATACATCCGTTCCTCCGCGGGCTCCTGGAGTTCTACGGACTCCAGCTCCACCACCTCACGCCCGCCTCTGTCCTGCATATCGCGGGCTACGTAGCTCTTTGTGAGCTATTCCTGGGCATTGAGCCCCATTTTGCATTGTGGAAGAGGTTGTTTTGCCTCGTACCCCGTCCTCACGAGGGGTCCATATATCAAGTGGGCGGCGCCGAAATATGGCGCATTGCCGGGACCGGATACCCATCCGGTACTCCCAAGAAGGCGTCCGAAGACTGGCCTTCAGAGTGGTTTTATATAGGGGACGCTCCGCTGCCGGACCCAGTCCGGATCGGCCTCCCAGATTTTAGTGCTGCTCCTTTGAAGAAACGCCTCAGCTGGCGCCCACGGAGCCCCCGATTGGAGGAAGACAAGAGCGTCCATTACTTGATGGGCCGAATAAGATTAATGGCCCATTCTGGCTTGACCATGATTGGAGTCATGGCGACATGCATCATGCGGGGGGTACAGCCATTGCAATACAGAGGCCACCCCATGTGGGATTTCAACGGGGAAGACGATGCCACCCTTCATGGCCGCAAAGGGCCGGATTTGACCGAGGATCTGGTGGAGATCCTGTCCAGCCTGTACAAGGGGGAGAAGGAGGACTTCCTTCGAACGAACCCTTTGAATGGGTTTTCCATGATCAACCCTAGAGGATGGGTAAGTGAACACCTTTAAGGGCTCAACCCATGCTTTCGAAGTTTAGGCTTCTTACATTATGTCTTCGGCGCAGGATCTACGCCGGACTATGGAGGACATGGCAAGTCCTGCTCCGCAACCCGAGGATCCGGAAAGATCCCTAGATCCGGCCTCCGAAGAGGATCTGGACATCAAGGTGGAGCTGATCGACGGGGTGTTTCACCAGCTCAGCATAGACAATGCTTTGGTTGCCATTATGGCGGACTACCCCGGACTGTGTCCGGCTTCCCAGGTGACCGCGACCGAAGTCCGGACACCATTATCTCTTCCCTGCCCATTTCTAACCTACGCGAACGATGGTATTTTGCAGGAAGCGCCTTTACGGCAGGAAGCCGAGCCCGCGGCGGCTGACCAACAGAGGTCAGTCCGGACCAGCAAGCGGAAAAGGAGCGCGGTGCGGACGGAAACGTCGCCGCAAAGGTATAGCTCGTATTTGAATTTTCAGAGCGACGTTCCTAGGAAACGCCTGAGTGCTCATGATCTTTGTAGGAGAAAAAGCGCTCGCCGGACTACGGGCGTAGAAGTTGCTGATCCAACCTACACCGGCCAGGCTCCAGCGCCCGGCCTGGAGGGGGAGGCAAGCGCAAGACGCGGGCCGGATCCTTCTCCAACGGAGGACACCGACAGACTGTCCGCCACCAAGTCTGAGGTGGAGAGCGCCATGAACCATAGGCGCCGCCGGACAGTATTTCGTGAAGCGTGCTTTTCCCCTGAGGCATTGGATGCCTTTAACGCAGGGGAGCGCATCTCCGTGTCGCTCAAGATGGTTTTACCAGAGCCACGGAGCAGTATGTGAAAGACATACGGGTAAGGGAATTTTAATGGTTTTATATACCAGTAGCCCCCGAGACTTAAAGTAGTTATGTTAACTGATTTAAGGATCATTTGAAAACGCAGGCTCTTACCGAGAAGAATGCCCAGCTGTCTCGGGAGCTGCAAGATTGCAAGGCCCAACTTGAGGCCGCACTTGCTGCCGCAGGAGGAGACGCAGAGACCCCTCCTGGTAACACATTTTTATTAATGGTGTGCGCGTGAGTCTAATAATGACATTGCAGGTGCCGCCGGACAAGATCCGGACAGGCAAGCATTGCTGCGCCAGCTAAAGGCCGGCGAGAGTGTGCTGAATAGGGTTCAGCAAGAAAGGAACAGGCTCCAGGATGCCAACGCCAAGATCGGAGAAGAGCTAAAAGGCGCTCGAGCTGAGCTGTCCGGCTCCGTTAAGGAGAATCAGCGACTTCGTCGCGGCATTTATAGTAAGTGCTTGAGCGGACTCCTTTGAAAAGAAGAGTTCGGCGAGGAAGTATATTGACGTGATATGTCTTGTAGGTATACTCACAGGTCCTCCTGCAGAGGAGATGCCCATATCAATGGGTGATCAACTTTCCGAACTGTTGCAACTGCTCGAACGAGTTCGGCAGGCAATGAGCGGCGTCGTCCGGGCTTTATGGCCAGCCCTCTCCCTACCCGAGGGCCTTGGGGAGCTTTCGGAGAAGCTACAGGGAGTGCGGCAGCGCTTCCGTTTGTGGAAGATTTCGGCTTGCCGTCAAGGTGCCAGGGAGGCTTGGGCCATAGTGAAGACGCGTTACAAGAAGGCGGATCCCAACCACATGGCCGAAGTTGGACCGGTGGGGCCCGATGGGAAGGAGATCCCTGTGAGTTTAGTATACAGCCAAGTAGAGTTGGCTGCTAAATTTTCCCAACGGGACTGTAAATTAGACAGCCTGTTAGACGGGATTGAGGAGGAATACAATCAGTAAATTTGACAATGTATGTTTTCCTTTAAAGTGACATGTGAAATGCCTTCTAGCCGGATTGTAGATCGTTTGTCTTTGCCGACCTTTTCGCTTCAACCTCGGGACCCTAGAGTCCGGAGTGTGTCCGAATACCTTTTTGGTTAAGAAACAACCATGGTATGCATGGAGACCAGTCGTAGGGGTCATTAGTGTTTTATCAGACAAGTGCCCAACTAGTTATGTTATATTACATGGTTAGTAAGAAACATCTTCCAGGGAGAATAGTTCTGTTAAGGGTTCCTTTCCCTGGGAAGCATGCCCTAAAGTGCATGTCCGGACTGCAAAGAAAGCAGTAAAACATCTGGGGGTAGATAGATAAATAGGTAAAAAGTCATCTTTTAAGTCACTGACCGAATATTCCCTTAAGAACGCTAGCTTTCGGCTTCACCCAGTCTGAGGTACACATCCGGCTGACCCGGCAGTAACAATCGCAGAGGTGCTCCCTTTACCTCCTAGCCGAACAATCGGGAACGTAGGGGTAAGCACAGGAGCCAGGCAACCCAGCTTGGCCAAAACTTAATTCATATCAATGCATATAATGGCGAGTAAAAGGTACATGTGGAAGCTTGACACATGTGCTGGGTATGAAACCCGTATAATTGAGCTTCTGTAAAAGAAGCCCCCAGGAATAATGAGTGCGGATGGCACATCATGCGTATGCGAAAAATGCAAAAATAGGCCCGCAAGGGCTTTTGAATAAAAAGGCATGAAAAGAGAAACAAAAGACAGCCGAAGTGTAAAAGTTTGGACGGGGGAAGGGGACGAACTCTTAGTCCGGCGCTAGGCGTAGAATCGTCGGAGGCAGGCTGCGTTCCATGGGTTCGGCTCGAGTCGGTTATCCGACGCATTTTGTAGATGGTATGCTCCGCCGGTCAGGACTTGATCGATAATGAAGGGGCCCTCCCATTTGGGCTTGAGCTTGTCCTTTTTCTTGTCCGGCAGGCGTAGAACTAGTTCGCCAACGTTGTAAGTCTTGGCCCGTACTTCTCTGCTTTGATATCTTCGAGCCTGCTGCTGATAGAATGCGGAACGAGCTTTGGCGACGTCGCGTTCTTCCTCCAATGTGTCCAAGCTGTCCTGCCGATCCAGCTCGGCCTCTCTTTCCTCGTACATGCACACTCGAGGTGAGTCATGAATAATGTCGCAGGGCAGGACTGCCTCTGTGCCGTATACCATAAAAAATGGTGTGAATCCGGTAGTACGGTTAGGCGTTGTCCGCAGCCCCCAGAGTACAGAGTCGAGCTCCTCGACCCAGTGCATGTCAGATTTAGTAAGTGATCGCACTAATTTAGGTTTAATGCCGCTCATTATTAGACCATTTGCTCATTCCACTTGACCGTTGGTTTGAGGGTGATAGACTGAAGCGTAGTCGAGCTTGATGCCCATATTCTTGCACCATGACTTAACCTCGTCGGCTGTGAAGTTCGTGCCGTTGTCGGTGGTGATGCTGTGGGGGACTCCGTAACGGTGTACTACCCCGGATATAAAGTCTATCACTGGTCCGGACTCTGCCGTTTTGACCGGCTTGGTCTCTATCCATTTGGTGAATTTATCCACCATGACCAATAGGTACCTTTGCTTGTGGGTTCCCCCTTTAAGGGGTCCAACCATGTCAAGCCCCCAGACCGCGAACGGCCAGGTAATGGGTATAGTTTTGAGGGCAGTAGGCGGCATATCGCTCTGATTAGCAAAGAGCTGACAACCAACGCATCTCTGGACTAAGTCCTGGGCATCTGCCCGGGCCGTCGGCCAATAAAATCCTGTACGGAATGCCTTTCCTACAAGGGCCCGGGCTGCTGCGTGGTGTCCGCCTAGTCCGGCATGAATTTCAGCCAGGAGGTTTCGCCCTTCCTCTTCGGAGATACACCTTTGAAGGACTCCGGTTGTGCTTTTCTTATAAAGTTCTCCCTCATGGACCTTGTAGGCTTTCGATCGCCGGACTATGCAGCGAGCCTCGTTTTGGTCTTCGGGAGTTCCTGCCTAAGCAAGTAGGCTAGGAATGGTTCTGTCCACGGGGCGATTACTGCCATTATGTCATGGGCTGACGGTGTTATGTCATCGGCTGAATCGCCGATTGGCTCGGTTTTTTCCGGTTTGTCACTTCCGGGCTCCTCTTCCCATAGTACGGATGGCTTGAAGAGCCGTTCCAGGAAGATGTTTGGAGGGACAGCATCACGTTTCGCACCGATGCGTGCCAGTACGTCGGCCGCTTGGTTATTATCTCGGGCTATGTGATGGAATTCGAGTCCTTCAAAACGAGCTGACATTTTTAGAACGGCGTTGCGATATGCAGCCATTTTCGGATCCTTGGCGTCAAAGTCTCCATTTATTTGGGATATTGCAAGGTTTGAGTCCCCGCGCACCTCTAGGCCTTGAATACCCATGGAGACTGCCATCCGGAGACCATGTAATAGGGCCTCGTATTCGGCTGCGTTGTTGGAGTCCGTGTACATTATTTGAAGTACGTACTGGACTGTGTCCCCGGTTGGGGACGTCAATACGACGCCAGCCCCCAGTCCGGCCAACATTTTAGAGCCGTCGAAATGCATAACCCAATTGGAGTATGCGCCGTACTCTTTAGGGAGTTCGGCTTCGGTCCATTCGGCGACGAAGTCAGCCAAAACTTGTGACTTTATAGCTCGTCGAGGTTTGTAAGTTATATCGAATAGTAAGAGCTCAATGGCCCATTTTGCAATCCTGCCCGTTGCATCGCGGTTATTTATAATGTCATTGAGTGGTACTTCAGAGGCCACTGTTATCGAACACTCTTGAAAGTAGTGTCGGAGCTTCCGGGACGCCATGAACACCGCATATGCTATCTTCTGATAGTGCGGGTAACGGGATTTGCAGGGGTTAACACAGTGGATACATAATACACTGGTTTTTGAAGAGGGAATTTATGCCCTTCTGTCGCTCGTTCGACGACGAGGACCGCACTTACAACTTGATGCGTTGCTGCGATGTATAACAACATTGGTTCGCCCAGAGTGGGCGCAGCCAGGACCGGATTTGTTGCCAATATGGCCTTTATTTCTTCGAGTCCGACAGTGGCAACATCCGTCCACTCAAAGTGTTCGGTGCGCCTGAGGAGGCGATAGAGGGGCAACGCCTTTTCTCCTAGACGGGAGATAAAGTGGCTTAAGGCTGCCACGCATCCTGTTAATTTTTGTATTTGTTTGAGGTCTTTTGGAATATCCAACTGTGACAGAGCTCGGATTTTAGCCGGGTTTGCTTCAATTCCTCTACCGGATACAATGAAGCCCAGCAGCTTTCCGGCTGGTATGCCGAAAACGCATTTTTCCGGATTCAGCTTGATGTCATATGCTCTGAGGTTGTTGAATGTGAGCCTCAAATCGTCTACTAGAGTTTCGACGTGTTTTGTTTTGACGACTACGTCGTCTACGTATGCCTCGACTATTTTGCCGATCTGGGTGGCCAGACATGTTTGAATCATGCGTTGATATGTTGCGCCGGCATTTTTAAGTCCGAAGGGCATCGTGTTGAAGCAGAATGGTCCGTATGGAGTGATGAATGCCGTTGCGGCTTGGTCTGCTTCTGCCATCTTGATTTGATGATAGCCAGAGTATGCGTCCAGGAAGCACAACGAATCGTGCCCTGCGGTAGCATCGATAATTTGGTCGATGCGGGGGAGAGGGAAGGGATCCTTTGGGCAAGCCTTATTGAGGTCTTTAAAATCGACACAGAGGCGCCAGGATTTATCCTTCTTTCGTACCATCACCAGATTTGCTAGCCAGTCCGAATGTTTGATATCTCTAATGAATCCGGCTTCCAATAGTTTGGCTAGCTCTTCTCCCATTGCCTGTCTTTTGGGTTCAGAAAATCGTCGAAGAGCCTGTTTGACTGGCTTAAATCTTTTAGGATGTTTAGGCTGTGTTCTGCCAACCTGCGTGGAATTCCGGGCATATCCGAAGGATGCCAGGCGAAGATGTCCCAATTTTCCCGAAGGAATTCACGTAGTGCGGCGTCTACTTCGGGGTTCAATTGTGCCCCAATGGAGGCCGTCTTTGTTGGGTCCGTTGGATGGACCTGGAATTTTATTATTTCATCTGCTGGTTTGAAGGAGGTGGACTTGGATCTTTTATCGAGTATCACATCGTTCCTGTTCACCGTAGAGCGCAGCGCGGTGAGTTCCTCTGCTGCTAAGGCTTCGGATAGTGCCTCCAGGGCTAGTGCAGCTGTCTTATTTTCGGCGCGGAGTGCTATGTCCGGATCACTAGCGAGGGTGATTATTCCGCCGGGCCCAGGCATTTTGAGCTTCATGTACCCGTAATGAGGTACTGCTTGAAAATTTGTGAATGCCTCTCGTCCGAATATAGCGTGATATCCGCTGTTGAACGGGGCCACTTGGAACGTGACTTCTTCGGATCTGTAATTGTCTGGCGAGCCGAACACCACATCGAGTGTGATTTGTCCGGTGCAGCGTGCCTCCCGGCTAGGGATTATTCCTCTGAAGGTTGTGCTGCTTCGCTCAATACGGCTCCAATCGATTTCCATTTTCCGCAGAGTTTCCTCGTAGATGAGGTTTAATCCGCTGCCGCCATCCATGAGGACTTTTGTCAGTCGAAAGCCGTCCACTATGGGACTAAGCACCAGTGCGGCTGGTGCTCTGGCTGTTCGGAATTTAGGTTCGTCGCTGGCACCGAAGGTGATAGCTGTGTCACTCCATGGATTTGCTGTCGCTATTTGGTAGACTTCGGCGAGTCCGCGGATTGTTCGCTTTCGCATATTGTTTGACGCGAAAGTCTCGAAGACTGTTGATACCGTACCGGTATTGTTGGAGTTGTTTTGCGGGGCTAGAAGCTCCTCGCCACTTTTGGCCACCTGCCGTAATATCCAACATGCTCGAAGGCTATGAGTTGGGACGGCTCCCTCTGTACTATGAAGCTTACAGGGTCCATTGAGCCATCCCTCCAGTTCGGTTCCGTTTCCCTTATTGGGTTTTTGTTTTTCGTTTTTGCATCTGGGGCCTGAGTGTAAGGCGCCCTTTTGCTGTGGACTGGGTTTGGGGCCGGATTATCCCAAAATTTATTTTCGGTTTTCCGGAAACTCTCCATCGCATAGTACTTTCGTACTATAGATGCCAGATCGGTGAAGCGCGTAATTTTGCGACGATCAATGGCGTGTAGTATTCCCTTGTCCGTGCAATTATTGCAGAAGATTGAGATTGCGTTTTCCTCTCGGCAGTCCTTTATCCTGTCCATAACCAGGAGGAATCTGGCCCAGTAGTGATGTACTGTTTCAGCGGGCTCTTGCCGTATTAGAGATAGATCGCATATGTCTGGGCGGGTGGGTGGACTAAAATCTGGATCCCTGCCCATCTTGGGGCTTAAAGGCCGAAGAGCTTCCGAATTCGGAAGCTTAGGTTGCTGGACACAATCCAGCGAGTCCGGAGTGATGCATGATTTTAAGTTCAATGCTCGATCAAAGCCCGTTCCTCCGCGGAAGTCCGGCATGGAGGGTTCGGGAATCCGGACGTGACTAGTTTTTAATATAGGCAAAGAGTCGCCGCATTGCTCCTCTACCACTGCGACGTGGTGGGTGGCCTGGGGAGAGTTAATCTCTCTCAGATTGGTTTTAAGCCCAATCTGGTTGTAGTCCGTAGCGACTCCCAGGGCGGCGATGCGATCCAAGAGCTCGTTAACAGACAAGAGCTCTATTGGATCCAACTGTTCGGCAGCTTTCGGGCTGACGCGAAGATTGCTTCTGACGACTTGAGAAGTCATTGTCGAAGCGGCGGCCGGACAGGCGGTCATAAGAAAACCACCTAGCCGGATAGTTTGGCCGGCGGCCAAGGCCCCTTCGGCGAAAACACCGTCTTTGAAGACGGGTGGAGGCATCCGCCCTATCGGTGACGACACAGAGGAACTCTCAATGAAAGCACCAATGTCGGTGTCAAAACCGGCGGATCTCGGGTAGGGGGTCCCGAACTGTGCGTCTAGGCGGATGGTAACAGGAGACGAGGGACACGATGTTTTACCCAGGTTCGGGCCCTCTCGATGGAGGTAAAACCCTACGTCCTGCTTGATTAATATTGATGATATGGGTAGTACAAGAGTGGATCTACCACGAGATCAAGGAGGCTAAACCCTAAAGCTAGCCTATGGTATGATTGTTGTAATGTATGTTGTGTCCTACGGACTAAAGCCCTCCGGTTTATATAGACACCTGAGGAGGCTAGGGTTACACAGAGTCGGTTACAATGGTAGGAGATCTACATATCTGTATCGCCAAGCTTGCCTTCCACGCCAAGGAAAGTCCCATCCGGACACGGGACGGAGTCTTCAATCTTGTATCTTCATAGTCTTGGAGTCCAGCGGACGATGATAGTCCGGCTGTCCGGACACCCCCTAGTCCGGGACTCCCTCAAGGAGGAAGACCTTGACTTCTCGGAAGAAGTAGATGATCTAATCAAAGATGTGCGTTGGCTCGCGTTGTTCCGTGTTCATACAACTAAGCCATTTAGTCATGTGGCGCTCTTGACTCAGATGCGCAATGCGTGGTCGGCGGCGCAAGGGGTCACCTTCAACATTAAGGGGCCGAACCTGTTTCTTGTTCAGTGTCACTGCCTGGGGGATTGGAGGAAAATAATGGAGGGAGGACCATGGTTATTCAGAAGGGCTCCAGTGGTGATCGAAGAATATGATGGTTTTTCAGATGTGAAGGATTATAGCCTCAACATGATCCCATTGTGGGCTCGGGTGAAGGGCTTACCGGATGGTTTAACAAGGAAAAGAGACCTGGCTGAGAGAGTTGCAGCGAAGGTGGGTGATCCTCCGTTCACGGTGATTGTAAATGAGGGTCGAATCAACCCTGCAAGCACTCTACGTGCTCGTGTCTTTGTGAATGTAGACACATCGCTGGTCCGTTTTGTGCACATCACTCTAAAGGAGCGCAAAAAGTTCAGCGTCTACTATGAAAAACTTCCGGATTTCTGTTTCGTTTGTGGCTTGATGGGGCACCTGGCGGACGAGTGTGGAGATGGAGTGCATGATCCCAGATCCTTTGAATGGGGAGAATGGCTGTTGTGGGAGCCTGAGATCCCTTCAGGCCAGCCCTTTGGTGGTAGGGGGAGAGGAGATGGTGAAGGGAGAGGAAGGGGGAGAGAGCCTGGTAGGGGAGATCGTGGAGGTAGAGGGGGAAGAGGATCGACAGTGGTCGGTGCTGGCTCAGGACCACAAGATAACTCGCAGCCGACATAGCAGATGGAGTTGGATGTGGAAAGAGGAGCCCGCAAACGGCTTGTTAATGCAGATGGGACTCTCACTATAAGGGGGCAGCCAATATCGAATCTCGCTGGTAGAGTTGCTGGCACGGTCATGATGCTGGAGGGAGCGACACCAAGTTCAAGCAATAGTGGTTCGGTGTCAACACCGGAGAAAAATCCAGTAGTTAAGAGGAGGAAGCAGCAGGGTGAGGAGGGGGAGAACATGGATTTGTCTACAGAGGCGGCCTCCCTCGAGGAGGGCCGCCGGGCCTGATGAGGACCTTATGTTGGAACTGTCGTGGGATTGGCGATCCTGCGATAGTTCATGAGCTCCGCGATCTCGTGGGGGCTAGTGCGCCGTCGGTTTTATGCATTGTGGAGACTCAATCAGCAAAGAACCGAGTGGAGGGGTTGGCGGCTACATTAGGTTTTCAAAGTAGTTTTGCAGTAGCTAGTAGTGGACGGAGTGGAGGTTTATGTATTTTTTGGAAGTCTGATGTTAATCTAGCAATAAAGAAATTTTCTTAATATCATATTGACTCATGGGTAATGGAACCAGGCAATGTTCATTGGCGCCTTACCTGCTTCTATGGAGAGGCCAATAGAAGCTTAAGATACAAAACATGGGACACGATGAAGAGGTTGAGGGGAGAAAGTACCTTGGCGTGGCTGTGCATAGGAGATTTCAATGAAATACTTCGACAGGAGGAGCAAATGGGTCCTAATCCAAGGGATAGTGCTCAGATGGCCGGGTTCAAAGAGGCAGTAGATCTGTGCGGACTGGCTGATATTGGATACAAGGGGGTGGACTGGACTTTTGAGAAGCGAGTAGTGGGAGGCCAGTACTGTAGGGTTCGGCTAGACCGGGCCTTGGCCTCGCCGAGCTGGTCGAATGTTTTCCCTTTTGCAACTGTCGAGCACTTAACAGCAGCTAAGAGCGACCACAGCCCCATTCTGCTAATGAATGACTTGGAGGCTGGAAATCTACGCATTGCGAAGAAGCCCTTTCGGTACGAGTGTGCATGGGAAACCGATGGACAGTTCAGAGAGGTAGTCGAGACAGCCTAGAATGACAATGGCCCGGCCTCGTCAGTGTCGGAGTTGCTAACAAACTACACGCTGTTTCAACTTCACTGTCAAGGTGGGGGAGAAGCACCTTTGGCTCGGTTCGACAGGAGTTACGCTTGCTTCGCAGTCAACTTGTTGCTCTACAGGCTGATCCGTTGAGGACAGGGCCATGCGAGGAGGAAAGAAGAATTGAGGACCGCATGGTTGAGCTAGCTTATAGGGAGGAAATTATGGTGAGGCAACGGTCACGTATCACATGGTTGTCCGAGGGAGACAGCAATACACAATTTCTCTAGAGGAAAGCGGATGCCCGACGAGCTAAAAACAGAATTGTAGAGTTAAACCGTGAAGATGGGTCGGCTTGCATAGACCCAGAGGAACTTTCACACATGGCAACAGAGTTTTACTCCAATTTATATACATCTGAAGGAACTATAGGCATGGAAGAAGTGTTATCCCATATCCCACCGAGGGTGGATGGCAATATGAATGGTAGACTCATTGAGAGGTACTCCAATGAGGAGGTAAAAGCTGCCTTGTTTCAGATGTTCCCGACGAAGGCGTCGGGACCCGATGGTTTTCTGGTGCATTTCTTTCAGAAACATTGGGAGTTGTGTGGAGATGAGGTCACACGGATGATCATAAGATTGCTTGATGGAGTCGATTCACCGGAGGAGATAAATAATACGTTCATTGTATTAATTCCCAAGATAGCCTGTCCAAAAGTTTTAGGACAATTTTGACCGATAAGTCTTTGTAACGTGATCTACAAGATCGCATCAAAGGTCTTGGCAAACAGGTTGAAATCCATTCTCCCCGATATCATTTCCGAAGAGCAGTCGGCTTTCGTTCCTGGACGCCTCATTACGGACAATTTCATTACAACTTATGAATGCCTACACTATATGAAGACCAGAAGGGTGAAAGGAAATAGATATTGTGCTCTCAAACTGGATATGATGAAGGCATATGATCGCTTGGAATGGTCGTATCTAAGATCAGTTATGATTAAGATGGGGTTCAGCCCTCGGTTCACCGAGACAGTCATGAGGTTTGTCACTTCAGTTTCATTTTCAGTCTTATTCAACGGTGGTAGTTTGGATGCTTTCAGGCCATCGTGGGGTTTGAGGCAAGGAGACCCAATCTCGCCATATTTGTTCTTGCTCGCAGCTGAAGGGCTATAGTGCATGTTAAAGGCCCAAGGAGGAATTAGGGGGATCTGCGTGGCAGAAAACGCCCCTATGGTAAACCATCTTCTCTTCGCTGACGATAGTCTGCTTTTCTTTGAGGCGAATGAGACAGCTGCGGTGCGGGTGGAAGCTCTTTTAAGGACAATTGCAATGCATCTGGACAGAGGATCAATATGGACAAATCGTCCATATTTTTTAGCAAAGGGGTAGATGATGCTTCTCGTGCTTCTATCATGAATATCCTTGTTGTCCACAATGAATCGTTGTCGGAGAAATACTTGGGCTTGCCGACGGATGTGGGTAGGGCGAAGGAAGGGGCGTTCAAATACCTCAAGGACAGAATTTGGAACAAGGTTCAAGGTTGGATGGAGAAATGCCTTTCAGCAGGAGGGAAGGAAGTGCTTATTAAGTCTGTGGCTCAATCTATACCTACTTACTCTATGTCATGTTTCAAGCTACCAAGAGGCTTATGCGATCACATAAATGGCATAATTCGGAAATTTTGGTGGGGTAGTAAGAACGGCCAGAGGAAAGTTGCATGGGTATCATGGAAGACCATGTCGAAACCCAAGTTCATGGGGGGTCTGGGTTTTAGAGATGTTGAGCTTTTCAATCTTGCTCTACTCGCACGACAAGCTTGGAGATTGCTGACGGAATCGGAGACGCTAAGTGCACGCATACTGAAAGCTCGATATTATCCGAACTGTGACTTGCTGGAAGCCACACTTGGCGCTGCACCGTCCCAGGTTTGGCGCGCTATACTCGAAGGCAGGGACGTGTTGGCGCAAGGACTTATTAAGAGAATTGGATCCGGTTTGCAGACTAGCATATGGGGCCAGAATTGGTTGCCGAGGGACTATAAGCTCAGACCAATTTGTGCTCGCTCGACCAACCCACCAGTTTGGGTTTCGGAACTAATTGACCCTATCACTAGGGTGTGGAATAAGCAAACTCTCATGGAGCACTTCATTGCACCTGATGTAGAGGTCATACAGAGTATACCCCTCAGTACACGGACACAAGATGACTTTTGGTCATGGCATTATGACAAGAGAGGTGTGTTCTCCGTGCGCTCGGCATACAGAATGATCGCAGCGGTCAAAGCCCAAAGGGAGGACTGGTTGGATCACCGACCGGGCCACTCGAATATTGCAGCAGCTAAGAAATCATGGACTCATCTATGGAAGGTGAAAGTTCCTTCCAAAATCCGTGTCTTCGTGTGGAGATTGGCGCACACCTCGATTCCAACAGGTTCAGTGAGGCATGACAGGAAGATGGCCGACAATGCATCATGCTCTATCTGTGGAGCTGTTGAAGATACGTGGAGACACTCCCTTCTGAGCTGTCGGATGGCCAGATGCGTATGGGCTTTGGGTGATGAAGAGCTACTTGAACATGTGATATCAAATCAGAGTGAGGATGCGAAGCTTTGGCTGTTTTGGCTGTTTGAAACTACTAAACACCAAGATCTTACCAGGGTTCTCGTCACGATGTGGGCAATTTGGTGGGCTCGCCGGAAAGCTATTCACGAGAACGAGTCCCAGAGTCCGCTATCAACCATGATCTTTATAAAGAGATTTCTGGAGGAGTTGGAGATCGCAACAACTAATGCACCAAGTGTGCTGCCGGGCCGCCACTTGGTACAGAAGCCACGAGTGTGGTTGCCACCAACAGGAGAAGAAGCAGTAAAGATAAACTATGACGGAGCCATCTCTACTCTTGGTGAGAAAGGAGCAGCAGCTGCTGTGTGCAGGGACAGATCAGGTAAATTTCTAGGGGCATCGGCTGTGGTCTTTGACGGCTTGATCGACCCGCCAAGCTTAGAGGCGCAAGCGTGCAGTGAGGCCCTTGCCCTTGCACGAGATTTGAATCTGCACAACCTGGAGATTGCGTCAGATTGTCTAGAGGTGGTAACCAACATCAACAGAGAAGCCTCGCCAGTTTATGCGCCAATATTGCATGAAATCAATCTTTCCAAGAATTTTTTTACCTCTGTTATTTTTCGTTTCGAAAGTAGACAGAATAATTTCGAGGCCCACTCGGTAGCAAAAGGAGCTGCGTCTCTGCCGGTGGGCCGCCATGTGTGGCTAGGGGTTTTACCAGACATTGCTTGTATCCCAGACTTGATGATCCTTGAATAAAATCCCTAGTTACCTTCAAAAAAAAAAATCCCGTGGCCTTTTTTGAGTATATAAAAAAAACCAGAGTCGTACGTAATTCCTTCTCTAGTGGATAGGTGGATGCTAGCCTCCAACCATGACGTTCATGGAGTCGCCGTTCAGGCCGTGGGCAGATCTGCACGCCGATCTCTTCCTCGCCATTGTGGACCGCCTGCCATCGCCAAGGGACTACGTCTCTATCCGCGCTGCCTTCCGGTCCTCAGTCCCCGTCCCTCCTCGTCCTGGACGACCTCCATCTTCCCAACAGCCTCCCTCGCTACAAGACCCATGTCTACGCCATATCGCTCCCGATGCAGCGCACGTTCCGCCTCACCACGCTCCCATGCCACAGCTGCGACATCATCGGCTGCAGCAATGGCTACCTCGCCATTGCCCATGGTTGTCGTCTCGGGATCCTAAATCCCATCACCGGCAAGGAGATCGATCTCCTTCCTCTGCCGAACATCCGCTACGCGGGCAAACTCGTGTTTGGGCCAAACCCAATAAGGCCCGATGACTACACCGTTGTGGCCATCTGCGACGTCGGTCAGGTCACCAAGGTTGCCTACGTGACCAACGGGGACATGGAGTGGACGATCGCCAACGTCACCTTGGATGGAGCGAAGCTGGTCGACCTGGTCTACAATGCTGAATGCGGTGTGGTATATTGCCTTGATGAACTTGGAAACGTTCAAATACTCCACATCCCCCGAGTCGGCCGGATGCAGCAACGCACCGTCGAGCCCTTGGTGGCTGACCGTGTTGTTGGTCCCTGCTTCGATGCTCCGTCCGCATTCACCCGGCCTTACAACGCCGTGGGCAAGAAAATGTCTTTCAAGCGCCCGTTCATCTGTGAGGGTGCCCTATACCAAGTGTGGCAGGACATCGGGGGCGACATATTTACAATGTCCTTGGATGAGATCCTCGTTCTCAGGCACTACCCAGAGCGATGGCCATGCTGGGATGCGGTAAAGGATTTGGGAGGCTATTCGGTGTTCATCAGCGAGAACAACACGGCGGTGGTGCAAGCTGAGGCCTCCACAGGAATTAGACCTAACTGTGTCTACTGGATAGAGGGCTTCCTATGTACGCCGTGGGTGTTTGACATGAGCAAGGGAACATCTACGCATTGCGATCTTCCTCCTATTAGTGTAGGATTTGCATGCTCTTGGTACTCTAATAGTGACTAAGATTACTTACTAGTATAGACAACAATGGAAGCTATATGGGTATCGAAGACTTAAAGATCAATGATTCTCATGTTCCTTTGCATTTTGAATTTTTTTAGGGACTGCGTTTCTAAAGTATTATTCTTGGTCTTCTGAAGAAACTGTAATTCAGTGCACAGGCGTCCCTTCTTCTGCGATTGTGGCAAAAGCTAATCAAGCTCGTTAACATAATGCCACTCTAATGTGAATAGAGAAGTAAAAGAAAGGTTCCTTTTCTTTTTATCATCCGTAGTAAAATAATCGCTATGAGTAGGATCTTTTAGGCATTGCAAAATCGTAAGAAACACTTTAATCGCAAAATTATTTTGTTTTTCATGGCCAAACTAATTAATGGAGAAGAAATACATGTTTACGTGTTCACCTATTGGAAACATTCATTCAAATCAGCAGTGACTTATCTTATTTTCTTTTCTTTCAATAGTTATAAGAAGACAGAGAAGTCCTTTTTTGGTCCTTTTTCACCTATATATTCATGTTACGAGTCGTGAGTTTGATTTAAAATAAAACTGCACATTTGATATGGTACGGACCTGCGACGATCAACAAGCTCCGGATCTAGTCTAGTAACAAAAGAAAAACAGACAACCTTGCTACCAGTAATGCATCTCCTTTGTACTCCTATGACATGAGTAAATATGAAGTGGCAAAGCTGATTATTTTCTGAATGCACTTCCAAATATTTCTTGCACAGTGGACTTGATGTTCGAACAGCAATAACTGATTGCCAGCATGTGCTCCAAAACTGTTCAATTTGAAATCAGCTGGGCGCAATTAGTAGGTAGCTGGTAGAGGGCTAGAGGCACCCTTATTTGTTTTTTTTTGCCTTCGTGCCCTAAGTTATTTTTTCGTTTCTTTCAGAGTACCTAAGTTAGAAATTTGTTAAACTACTACTCTCTCCGTAAGGAGTAGTGATCCAAACGCTCTTACATTTCTTTACGGAGGGAGTAGGTAATTTATGAAGCCCTGCAAAGACGAACCTACCATTTTCATTACAACTTGCTATTTTTAAGGATACAATTCTTCATGTTTATAACCTCTTGTTATGAAAATCCCGACCTGTATTTTTGCTAGCTACAGTGGTAAAAAAACGATGTTTGCATATTTCAAAACCTGTTGAGATCAATATTACCGATTGGACAAATGGGTAAAAAGGGAACTCTGAAGGTTGCTTTCCCATGTCCCAGCTATTCTGTTGGTTCGCGTTCTTTTCTTGTAAACAATTTACCAAATTTCACCCCTAATGAGACCCATGGTTTTCTTACGAGCTCTTGAACATCAACAATTAAAATACGTGCGATTTTGATATGTTGGCAGGTGCTCAGGAAGGTGCCGAGGAGGTGATGCTAAAAGACTCAGAGGCGCTGTGAGCTGAAGAACCCATAGATAACCATCACCGTGAGAGTGCTAGTGATGATGTGGATGCTGGAGGTTTGTACTTGTAGATGATGCTGATCGAGATCATTTCTACAAGACGGTGCTTCTGGCTTGTGTGCATTGATCTGACAATGCCCGCTGCATTTGTCAGGATAAGGTGATGGGAGCACTAACGAAGACATGTAGTTTCTGCAGTCAGGTTAATTAGTACCTTGGAGAAGTCGAAGTGACTGTGATCTTTATTGTTATGCTTGCCAATAGCTAGTGCACTTGTGCATGGTGTACAGTCTGAATTTCTGTCTACTGCTTCTGTGTTTTCCTCTGCTTGTTACGAGTATAGAAGCTTGTGCCCTCTGATTTCTGAAATCTGTAAGATCCAGCTATGTATATGCACAACAGTATTGCTATTGTTGTGTATCATAGGTCACCGAGGTTTTACAATTTACATTTATCTGATGTTGTTCCTAACAAGCGTGGATAGCGCCGAGGACCAATGCTAATCAAACATCATACGACATCAATTATTGTAAGATGATGTCTGTCTGGAGTAAGCTCAGTTTGTTTACTGAGCTATGTCTGCTCCATGTTCCGCTAGAAGCTAACCAACAGATACTAGGAACATATCTCTCTGCGTGCATCTCTTACCAAGCAACCACGGTCGTGTTTTTTGCTTTAAGCAGGATTTGTCAAGCTAACACAAACGGCTCTTGGCCGGGGGTCATCCTCCTTTTCTAAAAAAAAAACACACACAAACGGCTCTTGGCATCATCCAATTTAGCCAGAGGGTTGGTTAAAAAAACGTAAATCCATAACAACTTAATTAGGACATCACAACAAAACGAAATAACTTAGAAATGTAAAATGCACATAAAGTGGCGAGAAATCTTGATACAGAGGGCTGGAAATCAACTAAAGTCTTCTAGAATCATATCAAGTTGCTCGGGTTTCTCTTGCAATTTTGTAGTGTTATTCATTAATTGTTGAAGTACCAACATCTTGGCGTTCCTTCAGTAGGAGGAAGAACGCACCGCTTAGAGGTTCTCGTACTCATGTCAAACGCCCATGACGTACATCGCCTGTAATCTATCCAGTAGACACAGTAGGGGCTTACTTCCAGCATGGCCTCAGCCTGCACCACCACCGTGTGGTTCTTGCCAATGAACACAGAGTAACCTCCCAGATCCTTCACCACATCCCAGCATGGCCGTCGGTCTGGATAGTATCGGAGAACAAGCATCTCA
Source organism: Triticum timopheevii (assembly GCA_963921465.1). NCBI lineage: Eukaryota > Viridiplantae > Streptophyta > Magnoliopsida > Poales > Poaceae > Triticum > Triticum timopheevii. The sequence continues at coordinate 14,568,272 of OY997266.1, read as the reverse complement.
TCAGTAGACATGATGCATACACTGTCTCCCCGAAATTGAAACTTGATGGGGTCTGTGGTGTTGTGCCACAATTGATATAGGGTACCCTTACAGAAGAACAGGCGCTTGAAAGATATTATTTTGGCCAAGATGTCGTAAGGCGGGGCGAAGGTGGCGGCAGCGGTGGAGCCGGGACCGCGACACCCTGAGCCAGCAAGGGCTTGACCGTGTAATCTTGCGAGTGACCATCTTGGGGGATGTGGAGTACTTGCACATCCCCACTTTGATCAAGGCAGTAGTATGCATTGCTGCATCCAGCATCGTGGGCCAGATCAACCAACTTTGATCCATACATGTCGGCGACCGTCCATCCCCTGTCCCCGCTTCTCAGGTATGCGACCTTGGTGCCGTAGACATAATAGTGATAATACTCGCAGATGGCCACAACGGTGTATTCATCGGGCCTAGGGTTCGGCCCAAGCAGGAGCCTGCGCGGCGGATAGCTGTCGTTCGGTAGAGGAAGGAGATCGATCTCATCATCTGTGATGGGGTTTAGGATCCCAGGACGCCCGTCTGTGATGATGGTGATGTAGCCGTTGCTCAAACCGGTGATGCAGCTGCTGTGGCACGGGAGCGTGGAGAGGAGGAACGGGCGCTGCATCGGGATCGATACGGCGTAAGCATGGGTGCTGTATCCAAGGTCGCCGTCCTGACGCAAGAAGTCGTCGAGGACGAGGAGGTACGGGCACTGAGGGCCGGGAGGCAGCGCGGACCGCCACGCAGTGCAGACGCCGCGGACGGCGACACAGTCTCTCAGCGATTGCAGGCGGTCCACGATTGGGAGGAAGAGATCGGTGTGAATATCCGCCCAAGCCCTGAACGGCGGCGCCATGGTGGTGTAAGTCGGTCACGCTTCGATCGAGGATAGCTAGCAGATCTACGGTGTAGGAGGCAACAAATTAAGGACGGTATAACTGCACCTAAAGCGAGCCCTCTCACGCATCCTTACCTATGAGCCGTCAGATTTCGTGTTTAGGACATCCATGGTCGTCCGATCTGAGTTCTGGTCGCGAACTGGGCTGACTGTCCTATGGCTGCTACTCTGGAAGCATTTTTGAAGGCCTGTGGTTAATTTGGGCCCAGGCTGTACATACGACCTAACAAATTGGGCCTGATGAGCCTGTGGTATATGTGCAGTCCGACGATGACCATCGATAGCCAGCTTATGATAGGGTCGAGTGGACCTATCTACGGGCGGTGATGACCAAACTTGGGTTTGCAGAAAGATGGGTAAATATAGTGATGAACTTAGTCACGTCGGTCAAGTTCTCGGTGCTTTTTAATGGTAAGAAATTGGAGGAGTTTGAACCATCAAGAGGGATCAGACAAGGGGACCCAATCAGCCCTTATTTGTTCTTGCTTGCAGCAGAGGGCCTCTCGTGCCTGTTAAAATCGAAGAATGAGTCATCCAGCCTGAGTGGGTTACAAGTGGCACCTACGGTGCCTAAGGTAAACCATTTGTTATTTGCTGATGACAGCCTGCTGTTTTGTAAGGTGAGTAATGCTGGAGCTGAAGAGGTGAACCTGGTACTGAACAGTTACTGCGAAGCTTCGGGTCAACGGATAAACTTTGCAAAATCTTCCATCTTTTTCAGTAAGGGTGTTCCAGAAAGTATCCGGGAGGAGATCAAGAACACTCTTAATGTTCCAAATGAAACGCTCAATGAAAAGTACCTGGGTATGCCGTCTGACATAGGACATTCTAAAAACGGGGCTTTCAAATATTTGAAGGATCGATTGTGGAGCAAAGTTCAAGGCTGGCTAGAGAGTACTATGTCGACAGCAGGTAAAGAAGTTTTGGTCAAAGCAGTAGCACAAGCAGTCCCGGTTTTCTCTATGGCTTGTTTCAAGTTACCAAGGGGTTTATGTGAACATCTAAATATGCTCATAAGAAAATTCTGGTGGGGCTCTAAGGACGGCAAGAGAAAACCTCATTGGGTATCGTGGAAGGCGATGACTGAGCCAAAAGGTATGGGTGGACTTGGTTTCAAGGATTTTGAGCTCCTTAATTTATCGATGCTTGCTCGTCAAGCGTGGCAACTGCTGCAGGATCCGGACTCTCTTAGCGCACGAATGCTGAAAAGCATCTATTATCCGGACTCTGATATTCTGCATGCAAGTCTTGGCGGTCACCCGAGTCAGATTTGGCGAGCTATACTAGAAGGGAGAGATGTGTTACAGCAAGGGATCATCCGCCGAATAGGGAATGGTGAATCAACGAACATATGGGTAGACACGTGGTTGCCAAGGAGTGAAATGTTACGCCCGTATGGCAGTCGGGTAGCCAACCCTCCAACACGGGTGGCCGAACTAATTGATAACACCAGCGCTACATGGAATACTGAACTCGTCAACCAGGTGTTCATGCCCATGGATGCCGAGATCATATTGGGTATCCCACTCTACACACGAAACACGGTTGATTTCTGGAGTTGGAACTTCGAGAGGAACGGCACCTTCTCTGTCAAGTCTGCATATCGCATGTTAGTAGAAACCAGAAGGCGGCGGGAGGCTTGGCTGGAAAACACAGCGGGCTCGTCGTCGACAGTGGCAGAGGAAAGGACGTGGAAAACATTATGGCGCACTAAGGTACCGGGGAAAGTGAAGATGTTCCTGTGGCGGTTATCTAAACAATCCCTACCAACGGAAGATGTTCGAGCTCATAGAAATATGTCAGATAGTTCGGCATGTGGGATGTGTGGAGCACTAGACTCATGGAGGCACTCACTGCTGAACTGTACATCATCCAGGTGTGTGTGGGCTCTGACCGATAATGATCTTGCACAAGTCCTGATTGCTACCACCGAACCAAAAGCTAAGTTATGGCTATTTACACTTATGGAATCACTTCCACATGACCAATTTGTTCGGCTAGCGGTCACGTTATGGGAAATATGGACGGCTCGGCGTAAGGCAATCCATGAAGGGATTTTTCAAACACCCCAAGCCACTACAGATTTTGTCAGGAGATTTATAGCAGAGCTAGAGGTGTTGGACAACAAGCAAGAACCAGCGGCAAGGGGCGGACCCTCTCGGATCAGGCCACGAGCTCCTCCTCCGGGATGGGTTAAAATTCACGTCGATGCTGGTGTGAGAACTGGGAGAGGAGGATCTGCTGCGGCGGTTTGTTGGGATCAACAAGGCAACTATCTGGGAAGCTCATCGTTGGTCATTGCAGGAGTGGACGACCCAGCGATTCTGGAAACGATCGCATGCCGTGAAGCACTAGCCCTGGCCGAAGATCTCAACGTGAATAACCTGATGATCGCTTCTGACGCGAAGCAAGTGGTGAGTGACATCCAAAAGTCACATATGGGAAAAAACGCTGCAATTATTCAAGAGATTAAATTTAGAGCTTCTTCTTGCATTTGTAATTTTACTTTTGAAGGTCGTGCAGCTAATAGAGACACACATAAACTTGCTTTTTTTTGAGCTGCTGTATCCTTTATTAGAAGTTCAAAAACATGGGGATACAGATAATTTCGGGCAAGATGCTAAGCCACACGTGGCGCCCGGGGCTTAGAGAAGCCGCTGCCTTTGCCAAGGCATGAGCTTCTCCATTGTGCTTTCTACTTTCATGTATGAAATCTACATCCTGGAATTGCCGCCTTTGATATTTGATGTCCTACAAGATGGAATGGTAGTTGCAGGGAGCTTCAGCTTGTATGTTCGCCACCACTTCCAGACAATCAGAGGCAACACAAAATGACTGAATATGCAAATCCGCCGCCAGTGAGAGAGCCTCACTACATGCCTGTGCCTCAAGGATGGTAGGGTCAGATCGGCCCTCATAGATGACTGCCGAGGCGCCTAGGTACTTCCCCAGTTTGTCCCTGCACACAACAGCTGAGGCCGCTTTGTCTCCAATCTTGGAAAATCCCCCATCGACATTCATTTTGGCGTCGTGAAGCTCGGGCGGTAGCCAGTTGGCCCGATGCGGAATCACTTGATCCCCATGTGTTGCATGCGGGTCCCTGCTATTTACATGCAGGTCCCTGGTCGTTACATGCAGGTCCTTGGGCCTTGAATTTCTGTCTGGGAGCATCTCGAGTTCGGCTAAAAACTTCCTAATGAAAACGTGGGTGCTCAGTGGGCTCTGGAATTGGTTGTCGTGAATGGCCCGACGTCTCGCCCACCAGATGGCCCACATGGTGACCAACACTTGTGCTAGATCTGCCGAAGGTAGTGTGTCGACCAGCCATAACATCCATAGCTTCGCATCCGTCTCCCTGTTCGAGATGATTGTTTCCAACAGATCTTCTTCGGTGAGTGCCCAGACACACCGGGCCATGCGGCAGTCGAAGAGAGAATGACGCCAGGTGTCAACTGCTACGTGACAAATCGAGCATTCCGCCGAATCAGTCATGCTTCGGTGCTTCCGTACCTCTCCTGTAGGGATGGAGATCTTCGCCAAACGCCAAGCAAACACAAGTACTTTTGAGGGGACTGCAGCGCCCCAAAGCGTAGACCAAGACCTGCGATCTGAGTCCACACGCGAGTGACCCTCATTGTTCTCCAGCCAGTCCATGCGTTGCTGTTTTGTTGCGGACAGCAGCTTGTATGCAGATCTAACGGTGAATGTTCCCTTCCGTTCATAATGCCACGCCCAGAAATCCTCGCGAACACGACAACTTAGCGGGATATTACAGATGGCTTCCTTGTCCATCGTATAGAAATGAGTCTCAAGCTTGTCCATATCCCAAGATGATGTGATCGGGTTGATCAGTTCGGACACCATTTGAGGGGGGTTTGGAGTTTTGGGGCATACCGGTCGTAGTTTGAAGTCTCGTGGTATCCAGTTATCGCTCCAGATGTTAGTTTGTTCACCGGATCCAATTCGTTTTACTAGTCCCAATCGCAAGGTGTCCTTCCATCAGGGCGCGCCAGACCTGTGAGGGGTTCCTAGTCCAGCTTCAAGGATTGACGAGGTGGGGTAGTAAACTGCTTTAAGAATCCGAGCGCTCAGAGAGTTTGGCTCCTGGAGTAGGCGCCAAACTTGCCTAGCAAGCAAGGCTAGGTTGAAGAGCTCAATGTCGCGAAACCCCATGCCTCCCATGAACTTCGGCTGCGTCATGACTTCCCACGATACCCAAGCGGTCTTTCTTTCTCCTTTTTTAGATCCCCACCAAAACTTCCTCAAGATGCCATTGATGTGCTGGCATAAACCTCTAGGGAGTTTGAAACACGCCATAGAGTATGTAGGTATTGCTTGAGCCACAGATTTGATGAGCACCTCCTTCCCGCCAACTGAAAGTGCTTTCTCCATCCAGCCCTGCACTTGCTTCCAAATTCTGTCCTTGAGGTATTTAAAAGATCCCTCCTTGGCTCTCCCTACATCAGCAGGGAGACCTAGATATTTCTCTGACAACTTCTCATTTTGAACTTGAAGTATTTGCTTTACCTCTTGCCTCGAGGTTTATGAACAGCCCTTGCTGAAGAATATGGATGATTTCTCCTTGTTAATACGTTGTCCCGATGCTGCACAATTTCTGGAGGAGAGTATCCACTCTGCTTGCCATTTCAGGGGTAGCATTAAAGAATAAAAGACTATCATCTGCAAAAAGCAAGTGATTTACCTCAGGTGCATCCGGTGCAACCGTGATACCGTTGACAATCTCGTCCGGCCGCGTGGATTTCAGAAGACAGGACAGTCCTTCAGCAGCCAATAAAAATAAATATGGGGATATCGGGCAGCCCTGCCGGAGTCCTCTGGAAGGCTGAAACTCCTCCCGCTTATCACCATTGAAGATGACCGAAAACGAGACCGATGTGACACACCGCATCACTTTTTGCGTGAAAAGAGGGCTGATTCCCAGTTTGAGCATAACTCTCTCCAAGTAATTCCACTCTAGCCTGTCGTAGGCCTTCATCATATCAAGTTTTAATGCGCAATACCTGTTGCCCTTCAGCTTCCTGGTTTTCATGAAGTGGAGACACTCATAGGCTGATAACACATAAACTTGCTAAGTTTTCACTTTCGTTAGGGCCGGGGCGCCATGTGTGGTTGGGCCAACCCTAGGTTCCAAATTGTATCCCACGTCGTGTGGAGTTTAGTGATGAATAAATTGTTTTTCACCCCTCAAAAAAAAACTAGGGCGTCGTTTCATTCGGAAGGTCGCACCCTTCGACCTAGGGCGGTGCGCCGCCGCTGTCATCGTTGGTCACCGGAGAGAGAGAGAGAGAGAGAGAGAGAGAGAGAGAGAGAGAGAGAGAGAGAGAGAGATTTAATGGAAACGATGTGCCGGATCAGGTCGCCAGGCACTGTCAAGATTGCTGATGTTCTAGAGTCAGCCGGTTGTTCCTTTTCCACCCCCTTTGCTTCGGGCCCATCTCTCACGGGCGATGGTGACGGCTGCGCATCAGGGCGATGAGCGTGACAGCATGTGATAATCACCGTATCTGCCTCCGGTCATTCCTCGCCCACCGTGTCTTTAGCCAGCACCACCAGATTGAATTGTGAGTGTTCCTTCAAGTTTCAGCACATATTTCTCTTTTATTTTCGCAATAAAATGTTACTGGCTTTTTTTTCCAGTACTGTCTATATATATTAGATAGAGAATTGTTTACCAATACCGTCTATGTTCCTCTCTTCATGTATCTCTGGCTCCTATGAGTCTATGGTCCGGTGGTAGTTATTCCATTAGATGCATCTGTGCTAATTAAACATACAGGGTGAAATCACTCTTAATGATATTCTTTTTTCAAAGAGCCCTGATTAGATGAATTTCATTCCTATTATCTCAGTTTTGCTCGAGTAATAATGGTTTGGGGGTGATTTTAGTGCATGGATTACTAACCAGCGAATGGGGTTGCTAAGATAGCACGTCCCAGTTAGCCATTGTCTGTATCTACTGTAGGATTATTTAAAAATGAGTGACCAGTACTGATCACTCTTTAGATCTTGTTTCCAGAGTGCTATCAAAGGTTGGATGGTTTTGACTCTCTAAAGAAGATTCGGATCGCAAGAGCGTGCTCATAATTGTTAGACTTGCTACTGATTGATAGAAAGGTTGGTCCAATAATATGTATTTATGTCATAGTACAATATGATTGATGGCATGAGGAATGAAAATCATATGCTTTTCTTCAGAAGGTTCTCATTTAATGCTTATTGAATTGATGAGATTTTCAATGGCAGGTTTTTTTAGGATGTTTTTGGCAAGAAATAGTTCTCTGAGTACGAGTGAGGTACAGACCATTGCCTCCCCTTTATCTTGGATGCTCTTATAACCAGGGTACTCTACTGGTTTGGATTTGTACTTAACACATTCCTCCCCTTTATCTTGGATGCTCTTATAACCAGGGTACTCTACTGGTTTGGATTTGTACTTGACACATTCCAAGAAGTAGTATTCCAGTGAAATTAGAAAGTCACTCGGTTGATAGGAATTTTGAGCACAAGGTCAACAACGTGTTCTTCACAGCAAAATTATTATGTCCGTATTCTTCTCAGTCATTACAGAACGGCAATACTACTATCAATAGATGAATTGGTTCATCTTTTCCTGTAAATCCGACAGAGTAAGGTGAAGGCTTTGAATTTCAGTGTGTATATTTACTCTTTTTTTTAATCACACATGTTTAGCTCTCTACTTTTCGTCAACTGATTTAATTTATCTTTGTGTTACAAACTCACTTCCTTCATGCTAACTTATCAACGACTACTCCTCCGCACAAGAATCTCAGCAATCCACTCTTATGCAGGCCCTCACATTCAGGTTAATTTCTTTTACTTATTCATTTATTTGAATTATTAGCTTTCCTCATCTGATCATTATTATGGTGCATGTTGCACATCATAATTATTTACCAGAGAAGATACGATTTATTTTTTGACTACCTGTTGAGTGTTTCTAATATTGCTCACCAAAAATTATAAAATCAGTGTCTACATGTCACTAATTCATCTCATTTGTCGGTTTGTTCAAGGACATCTACAACAGATGTCTTACTTTTTCATTTCTCCAGCAGTTATTTGCAAAGGAAACAATGTTATTTTGGTTTGTCGGAAAGTTTGGTCAAATCTCCCGTTTGGTATATTTACCTTTTAAACATACCGGTTTAGATATTTAATATTGTCAACAAGAAGGCCCGGAATTATTTAAATTTCATAGTACTATAAATCCATATCTTCTACCAACAGGTGAGTATATATTATGGCCACAATGGCATATTAAAGTTTCACTAATTCAGATTATAACTTTGTTCTGTTCTAAGCATTGCTCCAATACAATGTTGATTCGGGAATGATGTGGAAGCCCTACATGGGTGGTTTCAGGGTTCAACTCAGGTTTTTAAGGCATTGTTGGTCATCAGGATGCGCACCTTCGACATCATGAATTATTTACCATGTTTGAGAACTGAGATACCACCCACCGAGAGAGCTATTATCATATCTATGATCAAACTTGGAGTTTTGCCAGAGGTAATAGGTTTGGTTTTCGAGTATAATTAATATGCCTAGAACATAGATCTATTGCCGGAAGTATATCATTTATGCACATGTATATTTTATTTACTCAATACTGACTGTAACCGTTGAGCTGACCTAAGTAGCTAAGTTCACTCCACCATTAGCATACGAAAAGATATTGTACTTTATTATTACAGGCACATATACATGCATGCATATACAATTGAGTCTGAACATAAGGAATTTCCACTAATAAAAGTGAGTCCCTCTATCATGTAGTTGCGGAAAATAAGCTCATGTGTGAGACAAAGCTGCCAGTATATGGTCTAGGGCTTGAGCATTTTTTTGTCTGAGGTAGGTATTTGATTTCTGACCCATTGCAAATTTCTCTCACATAACAGAGTCATGTTTGTTAGTGGAGTAAATAATCATATTCATAAGTGAATTATTTTTCATGGATTTAGTGGTTCTATCTTTAGTTCAAGGAGTTTTCCCTATATACCATTATAATTTTTGAATTTTTCCATCATAAAACTACACTATGATTTGAATTGCCGTGTTAACTTAATTTATCAAAAAGATTATTTGAGTCTATATATTTGTGTCAATTCCTAACATTACAGTGCCAAAATAGATAGTCGCAGCAACGTGCGCTATCAATGATCTAGTATGTGATTATTTCCGTACGGTATGTGAACCATGGAATCGCATTTTTTATTCTGGCAAACAATTCACGATCCTTGTCATGGTGGTGCCAGCGACTAGCAGCGCATCATTATTCCCATGCTATAGTTTCGTTTTGGGATGACGGGCCCGACACGTTTCCTTGGCGACACGCTGGGCGAGCCCGCCCCACGGCGATGGCCGGCGTGGTTCGCCGTCAATTTTCGGATGGCGACGACTCTCAGGCCATGCCGCGGGGAGGTCGTGCTCGGCCCTCACCTGGATTCGGTGGATCTCGTGGATGAGCGGGGGTGCACAGTTGATAGGCGGACCAGGAGAGGGCTCGTGTTGGCCCCTGGCACCACAATTGTGTTCTCCTGTCATGTCGCGCGCATCGAGGAGGAAGACCCCGACGGGAGCGACGCCTCGGGAGCCGGCGAGGGAGGAATTGCGGCCGGTGGGAGAGGAATTGCGGCCGGTGGGGGATTAAATTCGGGCAATACTTATGGCCGGGTTGCCCCGTTCCTTCTCGGTCCTTCACTTCCTCTCCCAGCCGTCTCGTTCCCCCCTCTCCCGATTGGCGACTGCGGCGGCAATGGTGGAGATCAGCGAGGAGAAGTTGAGGAGGTTTGCAGGCAGGGATGCGCGCCTGCGCGCTCGCCTGAGAGAGATTGGCTCATGGTACACCAGAAAAAAGGAGATGTATGGGGAGGCGGGGCAATCTTCGAGGGCCTGACGGCGGCGGAGGAGCGCTCACTGTTCGGGCGAGGTGGGCGCAAGCATCCGCTCCAGGTGCTGCTGTGGGCGATGGATCAGGTGGACTCGCCGGTGAGAGCTGTGGCGAGGAAGTGGGTGGCGTTCACCTCTTTCGAGACGGTGAACCTCGCCCCAGCCATGCGGGAGTCGGCGCTCAGATCTCGCGAGGGGGTGCTGGCTCTCCCTGCTCTAGGATCGGCTATGGCGCCATTCGAGATCCGCGAAGACCCAGTGGATCAACCACTACAGGAGGAGGCGCTGCAGATGGAGGCACGGATCCCACGATGCTTGGCTCGACTCGCCCCAACTCCGACAACACCGACCCCTCGCCGCTCGGCACGCCTCACCGGAATCGATGCCTGAAACTCTCACTAGCCCACAACCGCTTCTAGATGTTGGCTAGCGATGATTCAGGTCCCGATTCCGATGAGGATGATGATGCAGGTAATCGTTGTGACTCCACTCCTTCATATGTTCCTTCTGCCAGTAAACACAGCGGGAGTCTTAAGGAGTTTGATACACAAAGCCGAATCATGCTCGTGAATAGGAAAATGAAGAAAAAAAATGAATCGATATGTGCAGAGTTTACTTTTGAAACATGAGGGGGATGTAGATAAGAAGAAAAATGATAGGATGCATACTGATTTTGGTAGGGACATGATACATATTGATTCTCCTAGTTGGGAGATTATCACTGTAATAACATTGATACGGCACTCATAAAAATGAAGCCCAGAAATCCAATGATCTGGAATTATACCAGATTTCCTGAATTTTTAAGTAACATTGAACCTGATGATATTAATCCTCCCAAAAAAAGTAGCAATGGCTTTAAGAGGAGAATAGACAAGATTGATAAGAAAGTTATTAGGCTACATATACCTAAGAATTATGCGCTGGAGGAAGTGGCCGGTGAAGTTCAGAGAAGAAGAGAGATTCAGAGTGCTGGAAAAAGAAACAAGGACGACGACAGGGGGAGAAAGTGGGGGTGATGCGTCTCCAACGTATCTACTTTTCCAAACACTTTTGCCCTTGTTTTGGACTCTAATTTGCATGATTTGAATGAAACTAACCCGGACTGACGATGTTTTCAACAGAACTGCCATGATGTTGTTTATTGTGCAGAAAACAAAAGTTCTCGGAATGACCTGAAAATTCACGGAGATAACTTTTGAAAAATATAAAAAATACTGGCAAAAGAATCAAGGCCAGGGGGGCCACACCCTGTCCACGAGGGTGGGGGCATGCCCCTCTGGGCGCGCCCCCCTATCTCGTGGGCCCCCTGATGCTCCACCGACCTCAACTCCAACTCTATATATTCCGTTTCGCAAAGAAAAAAAATCAGAGAGAAAGTTTCATCACGTTTTACGATACGGAGCCGCCGCCAAGCCCTAATCTCTCTCGGGAAGGCTGATCTAGAGTCCGTTCGGGGCTCCGGAGAGGGGGATTCATCGCCGTCGTCATCATCAACCACCCTCCATCACCAATTTCATGATGCTCACCGCCGTGCGTGAGTAATTCCATTGTAGGCTTGCTCGACGGTGATGGGTTGAATGAGATTTACCATGTAATCAAGTTAGTTTTGTTAGAGTTTGATCCCTAGTATCCACTATGTTCTGAGATTGATGTTGCTATGACTTTGCTATGCTTAATGCTTGTCACTAGGGTCCGAGTGCCATGATTTCAGATCTGAACCTATTATGTTTTCATGAATATATGTGAGTTCTTGATCCTATCTTGCAAGTCTATAGTCACCTGTTATGTATTATGATCCGACAACCCCAAAGTGACAATAGTCGGGATACTTCTCGGTGATGATCGTAGTTTGAGGAGTTCATGTATTCACTAAGTGCTAATGCTTTGTTCCGGTTCTCTATTAAAAGGAGGCCTTAATATCCCTTAGTTTCCATTAGGACCCCGCTGCCACGGGAGGGTAGGACAAAAGATGTCATGCAAGTTCTTTTCCATAAGCACGTATGACTATATTTGGAATACATGCCTACATTACATTGATGAACTGGAGCTAGTTCTGTGTCACACTATGTTATAGCTATTACATAAGGAATCGCATCCGACATAATTATCATTACTGATCCAATGCCTACGAGCTTTTCACATATTGTGCTTCGCTTATTTACTTTTCGGTTGCTACAGTTACAATCTCTACCTAATAATAAAGCAAATTGGGTTTCGGTCGTCCGTCACGCACTTTTGTAGAAAATCCCCTGCGTTTTTTATGAATTAACCCGCAGTACACACTTAAGTCATAACCGAACCGTTACTTTACATTTTTATGGAAACCCCCCAGATGTATTAGATAATTCACCCGCGATCATATATATAAGTCAAAAAAATTTTCTAAATTATCCATATATTTTAAACCGTAACTCCGATTTTAACATGTTATATATGAAAATTGATTAGAAAAATGTGTAGAATCTGAATATGATGTTATTTTGTTTGTTAAATATCTTTTAAATATTATTTTGGAAGATATTTAAGTCAAACAAATATTTTTCTTAATTATCCATATCTACTAAACCGTAACTCCGATTTTAACATGTTATATATGAAATTTGAATAGAAAAATATGTAGAATTTGGATATGATGTTATTTTTACCTATTAAATATTTTAAAATATTATTTTAAAAGCAAAGTTGTAACCTATAGGGCACGTCCGTTTTTCTTTCGTACCGCGACAATCTGGATTGCAAATAAACAACCACTAAAATCATAAAGAGACGAAAGAAAACATCGATAACCACACATGAGCACCTCTGTAAAAACTGGCAGGGGAAAAACAACATTCAAACACACTTTGGTTTGTGTGAACACTGAGGCCACTGAGGGTGAGAAGGAGGATAAGCGGCAACACAAAAATGATGCCTCGCTAAAATAAAGGGCATGAACATATTATGGTTATTGGGTTAAGAGTGTGTGTTATTTTTTTCTTCCATTGCAACGCACGGGCTCTTTTGCTAGTTACTACAAAACTGTTATCTTTACTTTTTGCCACTGTTACCATTATTATCATACTACTTTGCTACTAAATACTTTGCTACAGATACTAAGTTATCCAGGTGTGGTTGAATTGACAACTCAACTGTTAATACTTAAGAATATTCTTTGGCTCCCCTTGTGTCGAATCAATAAATTTGGGTTGAATACTTTATCCTCGAAAGCTGTTGCGATCCCGATTATTGTCACTTTAGGGTTGTCGGATCATAACACATAATAGGTGACTATAGACTTGCAAGATAGGATCAAGAACTCACATATATTCATGAAAACATAATAGGTTCAGATCTGAAATCATGGCACTCGGGCCCTAGTGACAAGCATTAAGCATAGCAAAGTCATAGCAACATCAATCTCAGAACATAGTGGATACTAGGGATCAAACTCTAACAAAACTAACTTGATTACATGGTAAATATCATCCAACCCATCACCGTCCAGCAAGCCTACGATGGAATTACTCACGCACGGCGGTGAGCATCATGAAATTGGTGATGGAGGATGGTTGATGATGACGACGGCGACGAATCCCCCTCTCCGGAACCCCGAATGGTCTCCAGATCAGCCCTCCCGAGAGAGATTAGGGCTTGGCGGCGGCTCCGTATCGTAAAACGCGATGAAACTTTCTCTCTGATTTTTTTTCCGCGAAACGGAATATATAGAGTTGGAGTTGAGGTCGGTGGAGCATTAGGGGGCCCACGAGACAGGGGGGCGTGCCCAGGGGGAGGTGGAGCACCCCCTGTTGGGGAACGTAGTAATTTCAAAAAATTTCCTACGCACACGCAAGATCATGGTGATGATATAGCAACGAGAGGGGAGAGTGAATGTCCACGTACCCTCGTAGACCGTAAGCGGAAGCGTTAGCACAACGTGGTTGATGTAGTCGTACGTCTTCACGATCGACCAATCCAAGCACCGAACGTACGGAGCCTCCGAGTTCAGCACACGTTCAGCTCGATGACGTCCCTCGAACTTCGATCCAGCCGAGTGTCGAGGGAGAGTTCCGTCAGCACGACGGCGTGGTGACGATCTTGATGTTCTACCGGTGCAGGGCTTCGCCTAAGCTTTGCGACGATATGACCGAGGTGGAATATGGTGGAGGGGGGCACCGCACACGGCTAAGGAACGATCCATAGATCAACTTGTGTGTCTATGGGGTGCCCCCCGCCCCCGTATATAAAGGAGGGAGGGAGGATGGGGCCGGCCTAAGGGGAGGCGCGCCCTAGGAGGGGGAAACCTACTCCAAGTAGGTTTCCCCCCTCCTTTTCCTAATCCAAGAGGGAGGGGAAAGGAAGGAGTAGGAGAGGGGGAAGGCAAGGGGGGCGCCCCCCCCCCCCCCCCTTCCTTGTCCTATTCGGACTCAAGAGGAGGGGGCGCGCCACTTGCCCTAGCCGGCCCCTCTCTTTCTCCACTAGGGCCCATCAAGGCCCATTACTTCTCGGGGGGGTTCCGGTAACCCTCCGGTACTCCAGTTTTCTCCGAAAACTCCCGGAACCTTTCCGGTGTCCGAATATAGTCGTCCAATATATCAATCTTTATGTCTCGACCATTCCGAGACTCCTCGTCATGTCCGTGATCACATCCGGGACTCCGAACAAACTTCGGTACATCAAAACTTATAAACTCATAACAAAACTGTCATCGAAACGTTAAGCGTGCGGACCCTACGGGTTCGAGAACTATGTAGACATGACCTAAAACCATTCTCGGTCAATAACCAATAGCGGGACCTGGATGCCCATATTGGTTCCTACATATTCTACGAAGATCTTTATCGGTCAAACCGCATAGCATCATACTTTGTTCCCTTTGTCATCGGTATGTTACTTGCCCGAGATTTGATCGTCGGTATCCAATACCTAGTTCAATCTCGTTACCGGCAAGTCTCTTTACTCGTTCCGTAATACATCATCTCATAACTAACTCATTAGTTACATGCTTGCAAGGCTTAGGTGATGAGTATTACCGAGAGGGCCCAGAGATACCTCTCCGACGATCGGAGTGACAAATCCTAATCTCGAATTATGCCAACTCAACATGTACCTTCGGAAACACCTGTAGAGCACCTTTATAATCACCCAGTTACGTTGTGATGTTTGGTAGCACACAAAGTGTTCTTCCGATAAACGGGAGTTGCACAATCTCATAGTCGTAGGAACTTTGTATAAGTCATGAAGAAAGCAATAGCAGTATACTAAACGATCAAGTGCTAGGCTAACGGAATGGGTCATGTCAATCACATCATTCTCCTAATGATGTGATCCCATTAATCAAATGATAACACATGTCTATGGTCAGGAAACATAACCATCTTTGATTAATGAGCTAGTCAAGTAGAGGCATACTAGTGACTATGTGTTTGTCTATGTATTCACACATGTATCATGTTTCCGGTTAATACAATTCTAGCATGAATAATAAACATTTATCATGATACGAGGAAATAAATAATAACTTTATTATTGCCTCTAGGGCATATTTCCTTCAGTCTCCCACTTGCACTAGAGTCAATAATCTAGATTACATAGTAATGATTCTAACACCCATGGAGTCTTGGTGCTGATCATGTTTTGCTCGTGAGAGAGGCTTAGTCAACGGGTCTGCAACATTCAGATCCGTATGTATCTTGCAAATCTCTATGTCTCCCACTTGGACTTGGTCCCGAATGGAATTGAAGCGTCTCTTGATGTGTTTGGTCCTCTTGTGAAATCTGGATTCCTTTGCCAAGGCAATTGCACCAGTATTGTCACAGAAGATCTTCATTGGTCCTGATGCACTAGGTATGACACCTAGATCGGAAATGAACTCCTTCATCCAGACTCCTTCATTTGCTGCTTCAGAAGCAGCTATATACTCCGCTTCACATGTAGATCCCGCCACGACGCTTTGTTTAGAACTGCACCAACTTACAGCTCCACCGTTTAATAAAAACACGTATCCGGTTTGCGATTTAGAATCGTCCGGATCAGTGTCAAATCTTGCATCGACGTAACCATTTACGACTAGCTCTTTGTCACCTCCATATACGAGAAACATGTCCTTAGTCCTTTTCAGGTATTTCAGGATGTTCTTGACCGCTGTCCAGTGATCCACTCCTTGATTACTTTGGTACCTTCCTGCCAAACTTATTGCTAAGCATACGTCAGGTCTGGTACACAGCATTGCATACATGATAGAGCCTATGGCTGAAGCATAGGGACCATTTTTCATTTTCTCTCTATCTTCTGCTGTGGTCGGGCATTGAGTTTGACTCAACTTCACACCTTGTAGTACAGGAAAGAATCCTTTCTTTGCCTGATCCATTTTGAACTTTTTCAAAATTTTGTCAAGGTATGTGCTTTGTGAAAGTCCTATTAAGCGTCTTGATCTATCTCTATAGATCTTGATGCCCAATATGTAAGCAGCTTCCCCGAGGTCTTTCATTGAAAAACTTTTATTCAAGTATCCTTTTATGCTATCCAGAAATTCTATATCATTTCCAATTAATAATTTGTCATCAACATATAAAACTAGAAATGCTACAGAGCTCCCACTCACTTTCTTGTAAATACAGTCTTCTCCAAAAGTCTGTATAAAACCATATGCTTTGATCACACTATCAAAGTGTTTATTCCAACTCCGAGATGCTTGCACCAGTCCATAAATGGAACGCTGGAGCTTGCACACTTTGTCAGCACCTTTTGGATCAACAAAACCTTCTGGCTGCATCATATACAACTCTTCTTCTAGAAATCCATTCAAGAATGCAGTCTTGACATCCATTTGCCAAATTTCATAATCATGAAATACAGCAATAGCCAACATGATTCGGACAGACTTAAGCATTGCTACGGGTGAGAAAGTTTCATCGTAGTCAACCCCTTGAACTTGTCGAAAACCTTTCGCAACAAGTCGAGCTTTATAGACAGTAACATTACCATCAGTGTCAGTCTTCTTCTTAAAAATCCATTTATTCTCAATGGCTTGCCGATCATCGGGCAAGTCAACCAAAGTCCATACTTTGTTTTCATACATGGATCCCATCTCAGATTTCATGGCCTCTAGCCATTTTGCGGAATCTGGGCTCATCATCGCTTCCTCATAGTTCGTAGGTTCATCATGGTCAAGTAACATGACTTCCAGAATAGGGTTACCGTACCACTCTGGTGCGGATCTTACTCTGGTAGACCTACGAGGTTCAGTAGAAACTTGATCTGAAGTTTCATGATCAATATCATTAGCTTCCTCACTAATTGGTGTAGTCGTCACAGGAACCGGTTCTCGTGATGAACTACTTTCCAATAAGGGAGTAGATACAGTTATCTCATCAAGTTCTACTTTCCTCCCACTCACTTCTTTCGAGAGAAACTCCTTTTCTAGAAAGGATCCATTCTTAGCAACGAATGTCTTGCCTTCGGATCTGTGATAGAAGGTGTACCCAACAGTCTCTTTTGGGTATCCTATGAAGACATATTTCTACGATTTGGGTTCGAGCTTATCTGGTTGAAGTTTCTTCACATAAGCATCGCAGCCCCAAACTTTAAGAAACGACAACTTTGGTTTCTTGCCAAACCACAGTTCATAAGGTGTTGTTTCAACGGATTTAGATGGTGCCCTATTTAACGTGAATGCGGCCGTCTCTAAAGCATAACCCCAAAACGATAGCGGTAAATCGGTAAGAGACATCATAGATCGCACCATATCAAGTAAAGTACGATTACGACGTTCGGACACACCATTTCGTTGTGGTGTTCCAGGTGGTGTGAGTTGCGAAACTATTCCGCATTGTTTCAAATGTAAACCAAACTCGTAACTCAAATATTCTCCTCCACGATTAGATCGTAGAAACTTTATTTTCTTGTTACGATGATTTTCCACTTCACTCTGAAATTCTTTGAACTTTTCAAATGTTTCAGATTTGTGCTTCATTAAGTAGATATACCCATATCTGCTCAAATCATCTGTGAAGGTGAGAAAATAACGATATCCGCCACGAGCCTCAACATTCATCGGTCCACATACATCTGTATGTATGATTTCCAACAAATCTGTTGCTCTCTCCATAGTTCCGGAGAACGGTGTTTTAGTCATCTTGCCCATGAGGCACGGTTCGCAAGTACCAAGTGATTCATAATCAAGTGATTCCAGAAGTCCATCAGTATGGAGTTTCTTCATGCGTTTTACACCGATATGACCTAAACGGCAGTGCCACAAATAAGTTGCACTATCATTATCAACTCTGCATCTTTTGGCTTCAACATTATGAATATGTGTATCACTACTATCGAGATTTAATAAAAATAGACCACTCTTCAAGGGTGCATGACCATAAAAGATATTACTCATATAAATAGAACAACCATTATTCTCTGATTTAAATGAATAACCATCTCGCATCAAACAAGATCCAGATATAATGTTCATGCTCAACGCTGGCACCAAATAACAATTATTCAGGTCTAAAACTAATCCCGAAGGTAGATGTAGAGGTAGCGTGCCGACCGCGATCACATCGACTTTGGAACCGTTTCCCACGCGCATCGTCACCTCGTCCTTGGCCAGTGCTCGCTTATTCCGTAGTCCCTGTTTCGAGTTGCAAATATTAGCAACAGAACCAGTATCAAATACCCAGGTGCTACTACGAGCTCTAGTTAGGTACACATCAATAACATGTATATCACATATACCTTTGCTCACTTTGCCATCCTTCTTATCCGCCAAATACTTGGGGCAGTTCCGCTTCCAGTGTCCAGTCTGCTTGCAGTAGAAGCACTCAGTTTCAGGCTTAGGTCCAGACTTGGGTTTCTTCTCTTGAGCAGCAACTTGCTTGCCGTTCTTCTTGAAGTTCCCCTTCTTCTTCCCTTTGCCCTTCTTCTTGAAACTAGTGGTCTTATTGACCATCAACACTTGATGCTCCTTCTTGATTTCTACCTCCGCGGCTTTCAGCATTGCGAAGAGCTCGGGAATAGTCTTGTTCATCCCTTGCATATTATAGTTCATCACAAAGCTCTTGTAGCTTGGTGGCAGTGATTGAAGAATTCTGTCAATGACACTATCATCAGGAAGATTAACTCCCAGTTGAATCAAGTGATTGTTATACCCAGACATTCTGAGTATGTGTTCACTGACAGAACTATTCTCCTCCATCTTGCAGCTGTAGAACTTATTGGAGACTTCATATCTCTCAATCCGGGCATTTGCTTGAAATATTAACTTCAACTCCTGGAACATCTCATATGCTCCATGACGTTCAAAACGTCGTTGAAGACCCGGTTCCAAGCCGTAAAGCATGGCACACTGAACTATAGAGTAGTCATCAGCTTTGCTCTGCCAGACATTCTTAACGTCGTCAGTTGCATCAGCAGCAGGCCTGGCACCCAGCGGTGCTTCCAGGACGTAACTCTTCTGTGCAGCAATAAGGATAATCCTCAGGTTACGGACTCAGTCCGTGTAATTGCTACCATCATCTTTCAACTTTGCTTTCTCAAGGAACGCATTAAAATACAACGGAACAACAGGACGAGCCATCTATCTACAAACAAACATAAACGAGCAAGATACTATCAGGTACTAAGTTCATGATAAATTTAAGTTCAATTAATCATATTACTTAAGAACTCCCACTTAGACAGACATCTCTCTAGTCATCTAAGTGATCACGTGATCCAAATCAACTAAACCATAACCGATCATCACGTGAGATGGAGTAGTTTTCAATGGTGAACATCACTATGTTGATCATATCTACTATATGATTCACGCTCGACCTTTCGGTCTCTGTGTTCCGAGGCCATATCTGCATATGCTAGGCTCGTCAAGTTTAACCTGAGTATTCTGCGTGTGCAAAACTGGCTTGCACCCGTTGTAGATGGACGTAGAGCTTATCACACCCGATCATCACGTGGTGTCTCGGCACGATGAACTTTGGCAATGGTGCATACTCAGGGAGAACACTTCTTGATAATTTTAGTGAGAGATCATCTTAAAATGCTACCGTCAAACAAAGCAAGATAAGATGCATAAAGGATAAACATCACATGCAATCAATATAAGTGATATGATATGGCCATCATCATCTTGTGCTTGTGATCTCCATCTTCGAAGCACCGTCATGATCACCATCGTCACCGGCGCGACACCTTGATCTCCATCGTAGCATCGTTGTCGTTACGCCATCTATTGCTTCTACGACTATCGCTACCGCTTAGTGATAAAGTAAAGCAATTACAGGGCGTTTGCATTTCATACAATAAAGGGACAACCATATGGCTCCTGCCAGTTGCCGATAACTTCGGTTACAAAACATGATCATCTCATACAATAAAATATAGCATCACGTCTTGACCATATCACATCACAACATGCCCTGCAAAAACAAGTTAGACGTCCTCTACTTTGTTGTTGCAAATTTTACGTGGCTGCTACGGGCTTAGCAAGAACCGTTCTTACCTACGCATCAAAACCACAACGATAGTTTGTCAAATAGACTCCGTTTTAACCTTCACAAGGACCGGGCGTAGCCACACTCGGTTCAACTAAAGTGAGAGAGACAGACACCCGCCAGCCACCTTTAAGCACAAGTGCTCGTAACGGTGAAACCAGTCTCGCGTAAGCGTACGCGTAATGTCGGTCCGGGCCGCTTCATCTCACAATACCGCTGAACCAAAGTATGACATGTTGGTAGGCAGTATGACTTATATCGTCCACAACTCACTTGTGTTCTACTCATGCATATAACATCAACGCATAAAACCTAGGCTCGGATGCCACTGTTGGGGAAGGTAGTAATTTCAAAAAATTTCCTACGCACACGCAAGATCATGGTGATGATATAGCAACGAGAGGGGAGAGTGAATGTCCATGTACCCTCGTAGACCGTAAGCGGAAGCGTTAGCACAACGCGGTTGATGTAGTCGTACGTCTTCACGATCGACCGATCCAAGCACCGAATGTACGGAGCCTCCGAGTACAGCACACGTTCAGCTCGATGACGTCCCTCGAACTCCGATCCAGCCGAGTGTCGAGGGAGAGTTCCGTCAGCACGACGGCGTGGTGACGATCTTGATGTTCTACCGGCGCAGGGCTTCGCCTAAGCTTCGCGACGATATGACCGAGGTGGAATATGGTGGAGGGGGGCACCGCACACGGCTAAGGAACGATCCGTAGATCAACTTGTGTGTCTATGGGGTGCCCCCTGCCCCCGTATATAAAGGAGGGAGGGAGGAGGGGGCCGGCCTAAGGGGAGGCGCGCCCTAGGAGGGGGAAACCTACTCCAAGTAGGTTTCCCCCCTCCTTTTCCTAATCCAAGAGGGAGGGGAAAGGAAGGAGTAGGAGAGGGGGAAGGCAAGGGGGGCGCCGCCCCCCCCCCCCCCCTTCCTTGTCCTATTCGGACTCAAGGGGAGGGGGCGCGCCACTTGCCCTAGCCGGCCCCTCTCTTTCTCCACTAGGGCCCATCAAGGCCCATTACTTCCCGGGGGGGTTCCGGTAACCCTCCGGTACTCCAGTTTTCTCCGAAAACTCCCGGAACCTTTCCGGTGTCCGAATATAGTCGTCCAATATATCAATCTTTATGTCTCGACCATTCCGAGACTCCTCGTCATGTCCGTAATCACATCCGGGACTCCGAACAAACTTCGGTACATTAAAACTTATAAACTCATAATAAAACTGTCATCGAAACGTTAAGCGTGCGGACCCTACGGGTTCGAGAACTATGTAGACATGACCTAAAACCATTCTCGGTCAATAACCAATAGCGGGACCTGGATGCCCATATTGGTTCCTACATATTCTACGAAGATCTTTATCGGTCAAACCGCATAGCATCATACTTTGTTCCCTTTGTCATCGGTATGTTACTTGCCCGAGATTTGATCGTCGGTATCCAATACCTAGTTCAATCTCGTTACCGGCAAGTCTCTTTACTCGTTCTGTAATACGTCATCTCATAACTAACTCATTAGTTACATGCTTGCAAGGCTTAGGTGATGAGTATTACCGAGAGGGCCCAGAGATACCTCTCCGATGATCGGAGTGACAAATCCTAATCTCGAATTATGCCAACTCAACATGTACCTTCGGAAACACCTGTAGAGCACCTTTATAATCACCCAGTTACGTTGTGACGTTTGGTAGCACACAAAGTGTTCTTCTGGTAAACGGGAGTTGCACAATCTCATAGTCGTAGGAACTTTGTATAAGTCATGAAGAAAGCAATAGCAGTATACTAAACGATCAAGTGCTAGGCTAACGGAATGGGTCATGTCAATCACATCATTCTCCTAATGATGTGATCCCATTAATCAAATGATAACACATGTCTATGGTCAGGAAACATAACCATCTTTGATTAATGAGCTAGTCAAGTAGAGGCATACTAGTGACTATGTGTTTGTCTATGTATTCACACATGTATCATGTTTCCGGTTAATACAATTCTAGCATGAATAATAAACATTTATCATGATATGAGGAAATAAATAATAACTTTATTATTGCCTCTAGGGCATATTTCCTTCACCCCCCACCCTCGTGGACAGGATGTGGGCCCCCTGGCCTTGATTATTTCGCCAGTATTTTTTATATTTTTCAAAAGTTATCTCCGTGGATTTTCAGGTCATTCCGAGAACTTTTGTTTTATGCACCATAAACAACACCATGGCAGTTCTGCTGAAAACAGCGTCACTCCGGGTTAGTTTCATTCAAATCATGCAAATTAGAGTCCAAAGCAAGGGCAAAAGTGTTTGGAAAACTAGATACGTTGGAGACATATCAGGGGGCAAATTCGCTTTGATAAATTGGGCCCTAAGGGCACCTGGCCCAATAAGGAGGGAAGTTTTGGGGGCCCAGAGAGGGGCGTGGAGGGAATGGACATATATAACAGAGGCATTCCACCTTTAGTTCCTGAACCTGATTTCCTCCACCCCCAAACCCTAAAAATCTCAAGGCGACGGCGAGCAGAGAAGCTGAGACTGAGAAAGAAGAGATCTCTGGGGGAGAAGAAGAGATCATGGCCAACAGACAAGAGAGCTGGCGCCCCAGGCCAGGGAGAGGGACAGGCTTCGGAGGAAGAGGTAATTATTACAACAAGCTTAACAATTCTGTGAGAGGTTTCAATAGGCTAGAAGGGAGAGATAGGGAGAATTTTGGCTGGAGGAATAGAGATGAAAATTACAGAGGGGAATCTGGGACCAACAACAGTGGTTCTGGAGGAGAGGGAACATCTATGGGGAGTGGCAGGGATCTAGATGGCAAGGTTGGGAACTTTGGCCCAAGCAAAGTGGGGGGACAATAGGAAAGAGTTCATTGGGGGATTGGAGAAATGGGATCTGGCAGTGGTTTTGCAACAGTCAATCCTAATGTTCCACAGATGGGTATGCAGGGGGGCAGATGCAGATGGCAGGTGGATTCCCTGTGATGAACAACCCTAACTTCCCTCAGTTTGTACCAGTTAGAATGGGCTTGGGACAATTTGGGTTCATGCCACAGGAGCAAATGGCACATCAATACTAGTATCTGATATCTAACATGTCAAAACAAGAGACTTTGAAGCTGCAGGGACAACAAAAAGATGAAGGGAAAAAGGGGCACCAAAGAAGAAAGAAATAGGGAACAACATCAAGGAAATGTTCTGTGTCAAGTGCAAAGAACAGGACCACCTGAAGAGTGACTGCAAAAACAAGTTATTTTGTGTGGTGTGCCAGAGAGCATCACACAATACTGAAGATTGCACAGTCTTGAAACAAGCTAAACCTGTGGCCAAGTATGTGGGATATGGAGCTAGGGGTCTGGGATGTTTACTGGTGCAACACACAAAGGATATGGTGGCTGCTGAGCATACAAACCCCATGGCATTGGTGACTGTTCACTTTGGGCAGCTGAATGAAACTACAGTTGCCTTTGGATTCTCCAAAATGTTTGAATGGAGGTGGACCTGGAGAGCCAAATTTCAAAGTCTTGCAACTTTTCTGATGAGATTCCCGAATAAAGCTAAATTGGTGGAACTAAAGAACTTTGGAAAATTCACTCTGCTGGGGACAGGAGCAATGGTTGAGGTTGATTTCTGGAGTCCAGATGATAAAGCTAAAGGGAAGCTACACTCTGTGTGGATAAAAATGTGGGGAGTGCCTGACACACTGAGACATTACTTGGAGATATGTGAGATTGGTTCTACTTCGGGGCCTGTGGTGGAGGTGGATATTGAACACATACACTCTAGGGAGGAGATCAAAGTGAAGGTAGGAGTGAGGGATATACACAAGATACCAGCAGGGGCTGAGATAACCACCAAAGACTTACTCATGTATGATATATACTTTGAGTTTGACTCAGTTGCTGAACAAGATTGGTACAAGTTGGAGGAGGGAAACAAAAGGAAGATGTTTGAGTATCTGGAGCTAGAACACTTTGAGACACAAAGAGATAATGACATGCAGAAGAAAAGCAAGCAAACAGATGCTGGGAAACAAAATGTGAGCCTGGGGAGCCTAGGTATGAAACAATATGAACAGGTGGTTCTGAAATCTGGAGAAAGTTGCCAAACCAATGACACTATTAAAGAGAATGAAAAGGCAGAGATAGTTACATAGATGCAGGGGAGAAAGGAGGACCTGTTATCTAGGATGCAAAAAGCAGAAGAGCTGGCTGCTAGACAGACTGCACAACTGATGTTGGAAGAAAAAAGGAGGAAAGAGATGGATATCATTAGGAAAACCCTTGAGAAAGAGGTTAAGAGACAGCATGAGTTGCTCCAGATTAATCTAAAAGGAGGTGAAGAAGTGAAAGGGCCATAATCTGGAGAAAAAAACACTGCTGAGGGAGAGGAAATGGAAGATTTAGATGAAGATATGCAGACTGAGGACAAACAAGAAGTGGGAGGAGAGATGACAGATCAGGAGCTGATGGCACAAGCCATTGGATTGGGATATGTAGACCCAGTGGACTATACAGCTAGCCAAGAAACAGATTCCTCCGAGACCAAGATTCTGAAGGCTGGGAAAGGAGATGTTGATCTTAAGGAGGAAGAGGAGGAGTTGAGGAGATGCATTAGGTTAAAAGGAAAAGAAGATCGCAGTATTACAGAGATGGCGAAGGAAAGGGCAACAAAGAGGGATAATTATGGTAAGTTGAATGGTATTGTAAGTTTTCCAAATTCTGACAGTTCCTTTCAGAAAGTTGCTGAAGGGGTTGGTGTTAAACTAGGAAATAATCCTGATATGATTAAACATAATATAGAATTGATAAAAAAAAGTGGAACAAGGTAGAATTGATATGTGGTTGTCTGACTTTAATAAAGAACAAAAACAGGCTGTTTTGCCTGAGGGTGATGAGATCATTGATACTGGGGAATATACCCCGGAAGATCTTTTAGACCAGGGAGAGGATGGAGAGGATGGGAGAGAAGATGATGATTGGGAAATAGTCAAAGAGCTTTTTTCATCAAAAAAGGGAGGGGAAAAAATAAAACCACGAGAGGTTCTGGGGTTAAAACTGCCTGTACTGTAAAAAATTTAGAATCTTCTGTTAAGAAAAAGAAAAGGAAGAAATGAGAGGCATTTTCTGGAATATGAGAGGGTTTGGGGGGATATTAAAAAAAAGATTTCTTAGAGAAATGATTATGGCCATGGAAGTAGACTTTCTGGGATTACAAGAGACCATGAGGCAAGAAATTTCTAGAAATGAATTACTGCAAATATGTGCTGGTAGAGATTTCCATTGGCACTTCACCCCAGCTAGGGGGAGATCTAGTGGATTGCTTTTAGGAGTCAATTATACTACTCTTGATGTAATCTCACAAGATGAAGGGGATTATCATATTAAAATGACAGTTCAGGATCAAAAAACTAGGTTTATTTGGGACTTAATGGTGATCTATGGAGATGCTCAACCAGAGAGGAAAGCTAAATTTTTAGCTGAGCTCTCTAGAACTTTTCAGACCAGTGTCAATCCCATTTTGATTGGAGGAGACTTTAATATTATTAGGAAAGCCAGTGAAAAAATAAACCTGGCACTCCTGGACATTGGAGCTTCTTGTTTAGTGCTATTCTGGAACAAGCTGGAGTTAGAGAGCTTGAAATGAATGGCAGAAAAATTACATTGGGGAACAACTTGCCTGTTCCTACCTTTGAAAAGCTAGATAGGATTTTGTGTAGTACAGAATGGGAAGAGGTATACCCCTTGACCCAAATTACAGCTTTAACTAGAGAAAAGTCTGACCATACCCCACTCTTCTTAGATTCTGGCGATATCCAAAAATCTGATCCTCTTTTCAAATTTGAAAATGCTTGGTTCTTGAGGGAGGGGATTGATAAGATTGTTCATGATGTTTGGAATGATAGTAGCATCACTGGGGATAGTGTGGACAGACTTTTGGGGAACTTTAGACTGCTTAGACCCAAATTGAAAGGGTGGAATAGAAATATGAATGCTTGGTATGTTGAACTGAAGAAAGACATTTTACTCAAACTGGATAATATTGATAAACATTGTGAGCTCAATGGGCTCACGGCTGCTGACAGAACAGAACAAAAAGAACTCAAAGCACAGTTAGATAGACTCTTGCAACAAGAGGAAGCTAAATGGAAACAAAGAGCTAAGGTGGATGAATTACTAGAAGGAGATAGTAACACAAAATTCTTCCATGCCAAGGCAAATGGGAGATTAAGGAGGAACAGGATCAATAAGCTTGAGCAAGATGAGGGGGTTATTGAAGGCGAGAAAAATATGGTGGAATACATCACAAATTTTTACAAAAAAACATGTTTGGTCATCTTGATAATTCTACTATTTCTTTAAATATTGAGAATCCACATGTGATCCAAGATCAGAACAGGACCATGCTGGTTGAGGAATTATCAGTAGAAGAAATTAAGAATGTGGTCTTTAAAATGGCCCATAACAAATCTCCTGGCCCTGATGGGTTTACAACTGAATTTTATCAACACGACTGGGAGTTGGTTAAGCATGATCTCAAAGCTTTGCTAGATGATTTTGCTAATAAAAAAATTGATATCAGTAGATTGAATTATGGTATTATCACTTTGGTGCCCAAAAGCAAAGATGCTAATAGAATACAAAACTTTAGACGTATCTGTTTGTTGAATGTTTGTTTCAAAATTATTACAAAAGTCCTGATGAACAGGCTAAACCTGGTGGCAGCTAATGTCATATCCCCTGTACAGACTGCTTTTATAAAAGGCAGATACATAATGGAGGGAGTTTTGATTTTACATGAAGCCTTGGATAGTATAAAAAAGAAAAAACAAGGTACTTTGCTGTTAAAGATAGATTTTGAGAAAGCATATGATAAGATTAAATGGTCTTTTCGTTTCCAAATGCTCAAGATTAAAGGATTCCCAGATAAATGGATAGACTGGGTAATGGAAACCATTAGAGGTGGGAAGGTGTGTGTGAAAGTTAATGAAAATTTAGGGAAATATTTTCCTACTCACAAAGGGCTGAAATAGGGGGACTCTTTGTCGCCCCTTAATTTTGACCTGGAAGTTGATGCTTTGGCCATCATGCTAGACAATGCAAGGAAAAATGGGTTAGTTAAAGGTGTTCTAGAGGAATATGTTGTGGATGGGATTAACATGCTTCTGTATGCAGATGATACCATTTTCCTTCTACAAGATGACATAGACAGTGCTCAAAATCTCAAATATATACTATGCCTCTTTGAGCAAATGTCTGGTTTGAAAATTAGTTTTCATAAAAGTGAACTTTTTCTTTTTGGAGAAGCTGAGAACAAGAAAGATGAATATGCTAAGATATTCACTTGTCCTATAGGTACTTTTCCTATGAAGTATTTAGGTTTACCAGTTGATAAAGGAAGAATCATAAATAACCACTGGAAGCCTACAAAGAGCAGGATGGAAAAGAAATGTGAAACCTGGCAAGGAAGGCTTCTTGCTAGTGCTGGGGGGGTCGCATTAGTCCAATCTTCTCTGACAGGCATTCCTTACTTTAAGATGTCCTTTTATGGACTACCTGTGGGGGTTGAAAAACGCATGGATTTTTTCAGAGCTAGACTGCTATGGCAAGAAGATGATAAAAAGAAAAATTATATAATTTGGTCAAATGGTCTGATGTCTGCAGACCTAAAGACATGGGTGGTTTGGGGATTCATAATTTAGCATATATGAATAATGCTCTATTGAGCAAGTGGTGGTGGAAAATCTACAACACACAGGGGTTGTGGCAGGAAATAATCCTGAAAAGGTACCAAGGAAGTAAGGCTATTGGGAATATAGTTGCTAAGCAGGGAAACTCCCAATTTTGGAAGGAGTTATTAAAACATAGAGATCACTTTACCTC
Source organism: Triticum timopheevii (assembly GCA_963921465.1). NCBI lineage: Eukaryota > Viridiplantae > Streptophyta > Magnoliopsida > Poales > Poaceae > Triticum > Triticum timopheevii. Next base: position 14,540,088 of record OY997266.1, on the reverse strand, counting down.
GTTATGTATATTTGTCATAGGAGATGGGGGAAACACCAGATTTTGGGAAGACTGGTGGATTGGATCGGCACCTTTATGCAAAAAAAAATCCCAGATTATATAATATCTGTTTTGATAAAAAGAAAACAGTTAAAGAGGTTATTGAGGGGGGATTGATACCATATAGTTTAGGAGAACTCTGACAGGGGATTCAAGAGAGTTGTGGGAACATATAAAAGTGGCCTGCAATTCGCTGGTGTTAAGGGATGAAAAAGACAAGATAAAATGGACTCTGACAAAAAAAGGGACTTATACAGTAGAATCCTTTTATAGACATCTGATAGAAAATGTGATCAAATATCCACATTTGTATATGTGGAAGATCAAAATACCACCTAGAGTCAAGGTCTTCATGTGGTTATCTCTTAGAAACAGCATCCTCACTAACGATAACTTGCTGCGCAGGGGCTGGAAAGGGGATGATAAATGCCCATTTTGTGGGCGAAAAGAAACCATCAATCATATGTTCCTGACCTGTTCAGTAGCTAGGCTTTTATGGATTATTTTGAAATGTTCTTTTAACCTAAAGGATATACCAGACGATTTAGATTTGGTAATGAGGGATTGGGCAAAAACTTTTGAAAAGGGGGAAAGGGGCTTAGTTTGGATAGGTATTTCAGCTATATGTTGGACTATTTGAAATTGAGAAACAGTGTTGTTTTTGATAATAACAAGGTGAATGATCCCTGTGTGCCTGTCAACTTGTTGCTCAAAAACTTACATGATTGGAATTTTTTGCAGAAAAACCCCGTAAGAAATAAAATGATGGAGGCTGGACTAAGGCAGATCGGTGAAGTGGCTGAAGAAGTGTTTCAAGTAGTACATGGGTGGCGCCTGGAGACTAGGAGGATCATGGGGTGAAAGCTTCAAAAGCCTTCCTGGACCTGTGACACTACGATGAACTCTGTAGCTTCAAGCCTTCTACTGTTTTCTGCCATTTTCATCCTTTCAGTGAAGGCCTATGTTTGAGACCGCTTTAATATCGTATTGTAGCTTCTGTTCTAGGCTCTTAAAACTCTGTAATGCTGGTGCTGGGACCTGACTTTTGAGCCCAGGCCTTAGGTTTCCCCCTTGGGAAGTTCTGCATTGTTTTGAGGATTTATGGGTAGGGGAAGGGATGGCTTCCCCTACTCCCTCAAAATTCAGTGTTGACAAAAAACCGGGGGGGGGGGGGGGGGGGGGGAGATAGCTTCGTTTCGTATGTTTACTTTTCTGTTAGTTTGTAAGACTTGGTGATTTCTATGAATGGAAATCGGAGAGAAGCTCTCTTTTATCAAAAAAAAAAAACCTCTGATTGATTAATTTCAGAATAGTCTAGCAAAAATTACGGAAGAGTGCTCACGAAGGAATCAAAGAGATCCAAGCTTCAAGCTTAGTAAGTCGGTTTGAGTCCCTCTTGGGATGGCCTGTAAATACCGAGTCCTTTTCACACACAATGATAGAGCGAACATCAGAAATATAATCTGCACATTCTTTTCTTTTTTGAAAAATTCCAATCTATTCATCTTCAACCATGGCAGTACAACAAACACCAGAAATAATAAAAATTATATCCAGATCCGTAAATTACCTAGCGACGACTACAAGCACTGAAACGAGCCGAAGGCGCGCCGTGGTCATTGCCCCTCCCTCACCGGAGCCGTGCAAAACTTGTCGTAGTAGACAGTCGGGATGTCATCGTGCTAATGCCCCATAGACCAGCGCAACAGGACAACAACCACCACCGATGAAGAGTAGCGTAGAGCGGAAGGATCCAACCTGAAAACACAAGAACGTAGACGAACTACGACCAGACCCGAGCAAATTCACCGATGATAGATTCTCCAGAGACACCTCCACACGCCTACCATCAAGACGGGGTTAGGCGGGGAGAACATTATTCCACCTTCAGGGAGCCGCCGCCGCCACCTCGTCTTCTTGAGCAGGACACAAACCCTAACAAAATGCAAAGAAACAACTGAAGATTTACAATAAAATCTACATATTCGACATGGTTTTAAATAAGAGACAACCATTCCTACCACTAAGAGCATCTCCAACAAGCGCCCAAAAGAAGCTTCATGCGCTAAAAACGATCGTTTTTGTGCGCCGGAGACAAAAAACAGCGCTCCAGCAAATGATGTAAAATAGAGCGCGCACAAAAAACTTTAGCGCACGGATGTGCGCGCGGGCTTCTGGTTTGCAAATTTGGGCGCCGGATTGTGCGCGCGGGCTGCTGTAGGTGTGGCGGCCGGACTGGGTGACGTGCTTTTATGCATCTCGAAAACCTTTTCGTGGCTCCGGCGCGCAAAATGACTGTTTTGACGCTGTAAAAAATTATACAGCGCCGAGGCGAAGCACGTCTGTTGGAGATGCTCTAACGCATCTCCTTTGTATGACTCAAGTAAATCTGAAGTGGCAAACCTGATTACTATTTTCTGAAGGTAGTTCAAAATATCTCTTTCTCATTGGACTTGCTGTTCAAATAGCAATAACTGACTGCCAGCATGTGCTCCAAGACTGTTTGATTTGAAATCAACTGGGACAAATAGTTTGTGGATTAGAGGTAGCAGGTACCGTAATTTTTGTAATTTTTTTTGCCTTCGTGCCCTAAGTTATATTTTCGTTTCTTTGAGAGTACCTAAGTTAGAAATTTGTTAAAGTACTAGGTAATTTATGAAGCCCTTCAAAGACGAACCTACCATTTTCATTACAACTTGCTTTTTTTAGAGATTCAATTCTTCATGTTTATGACCTCTCGTTATGAATATTCCGACATGTATTTTTGCTAGCTACAGTGGTAAAAAAAGCTGATGTTTGCATATTTCAAAACTGTTGAGATCATAATACCATAGAATAAATGGGTAAAAAGGGAATTCTGAAGGTTGCTTTCCCGTGTCCCAACTATTGTTCTGGTTCCCGTTATCTAGTAAACATTTTACCAAATGTGGCCCCGATACTAAGACCCATGGTTTCCTTACAAGGTCTTGAATATCTACAATTGAAATACTTGCGATTTTGAGATGTTGGGTACAATCATGGCAGGATTTGCCAGCTAACACAGACAGCTTGGTATCATCCAATTTAGCCAGAGGATTATATCTTAGTATTCTCTCTAGCATTTAATGTTACGAAATCCAAAAACTATGGGCAAATAAAATTTAGGAATCATGTCAATAAGATAAGACATCTCATACAAGGGAGACAAGTGTCTTATAGCTTTCTTTCTTTCTTTTCAAGAGATAATATGTTAGCTAAGAAAAGACAAGCCTCATTTTACCTTTCTCTTGCTTCCACCCCACCAATTAACCAACATGCCATCAGTAACATAACACAATTGTACACACCCTAGTTTTCATGTAACTAGCATCTCTTTAGCTTGACCAAATTAGACTACTTTTTAATTGTAGGTATTGAGTTTTAATCCATACAACAGATCCTTCATGTTGATTACATTTTTCATGTCATTTTCCTTAAGCATAATAGTTCCAACCAAATATTGTAGTATAGACCGTCCACAACTCACCATATGTGTGATTAGTCCACCTACTTAAGAATCTTCCTTAGCTCGTGACATGAGTAAAGTCGGCATATGTTTGTGACAATATTAAAAAAGATTGAAGACAAAGGGTCTCTTGGCGCGACCCTTTACAAACCAAAGGAAAGGGTCACGGTTGGCACGGGGTTGATAACCTAGAAACAAAAGATAAATGCATGCTAAGGTGTGTATTAAGAGTTGTTCTGAAATAAATGCATGCATTCTAACACTTTATCCCAAGTTACAACCAAAACCAATGGCACGCCTTTATGGAAGAGGTTGATGAGGGTTAAAGAGAATTTCCCAACCAAGGGCGGTTTGTCGTGTTCTCTTTGTGCTCATGACGAGTCAATTAAACACATCTTCTTTTAGGGTAGTGTTCTCTAACGTCATCAAATAGCGTCAAATTTTAATACGTCAAGAAGTTTTGCAAATACATATGGTCACTGGCTTGGCGGCATACCTAAGAAGTTTTCAAAGCTAATAAGGGTGGTGCGTCTGCCTTTTTATGGTCGTTTTAGCTATACAGAAATGATAATCTTTTGACCCCAAGCTCACATGCTCTTGATAGAAAAAAAGTGAAACAAATAAAAATTCTGGTTTTTTTGTAATAAACACTAATGAATGTTTCAACTGCGTATGAATTTTTGTGATGAAATAACATTCATGGAGGTCTTGGCAAATCAATGCTCAAAAAGCTTCCAACAATAATCTTTTGGGTCATCAATGTTTATAGAAGAGAATCAGAATTTTTTGAATATTCTTTTTTATTCTATTGATCATCCGAGAGCATATGAACCAAAACTCCAGGTCCCCATATATGCAGTCATTGACGTTGTATTCCCAAGAGGAGATATTTAGGACCATGGTCCAGCCGAACCTATGGTCAATACCATTAGATCTAGTAATGATCTCCATGTGGATTTGGGCCTGGTTAGCATTCAAATTTCTTTGATTAGCTTAGAGGGTGCTTGGATATGTTTTAGTCCCATGACTAAAAGTAGTGGGACTAAAACTTGCTAGCCTCACCCATGCTTGGATCCAAATACTAAAGAGACTAAAATCAAGTTATTGAGCATTTATTATCCTCCAAACCCTCCAATCCAAAACTCGCATGTGTTAAAGGAGAGGAATTAAATGAGAAGAGAGAGGGCTAATACATATTTTAGTAGGTTTCCTATGATTAAAAAGTTTTAGCCTCAAGACTAGTCCTAGCCTCTCTTTAGTCAGGGATGCTTGAAACTTTAGCCTCTAAAAGAGACTATTTTTACTCAGACTAAAAATAGTCCCTTGGATCCAAGCACCCTTTTAATCCTTCTCTTGGCAGCTTGCTCTAGCCCTGCGTAGGCTTGCATTTTTTTTAAGGGAAGGGCTGGCACACACCCCCGTGTGTACTGTAGCAACACCTGAAACAATCTCATTTTTTAATCTATTATTATTGTTTCATATGGTTATGGATCAACACTTTACACGCACTAGAGAATGACTATTGTTCATGAAAGAAGAAAAAAGAAATGACCGTTAGTCACAGAAGTGATCATATATCAGTTTTCAATTAAATATAGCAAACTGTACTCACATGTCACATGTGACAAAAAAACACTTAGACCGACCATATAACTGCACAACATTTTTGCATGGGGTCAAACAGTCACGCAAATGTGTAGAAACGCAGCCAAACTTCATTTTCTTCCACAGATCGCATCCATTTGGAATTCTTTTAAAAAAACTGAACATTCAGATTACTACATGTGTGAATTTTTTTCATGATTATTTGAAAAACAAATAAAAACTGAATTTTATGTTGGCATGCATGTCCTGGGGGGCAAAAGTGACGTGCATTAAACAATTGTGAACAGTGCGGCTGCATGAAACTTTAAAGTCTTTGATAAGCTCATGTGCTCTAAAAATGTCTAGATTTTTCAAAAATTGAACATGTACCCATAATACTTTCAATACAATATTAAGTAGGAAATTAGTAATGATATTTTGGAAAAAGAGATGTAGACACATCAACTACGAAAAATTATCTGTTCAGCAACTAAAAATTCTAGATATTATTGGCTTTGCTATATGTCTGAACAGCAGGTCATCAATCATGCACAAGAAGATTGTAAGTTTCATGGGATACAAAATTGAAGGAAAAAGAGTTGCAGATATAACTACGAAAAATTGTCTTTGCACGAATTATCTTGAGCGTATTTTCAAGTTTCAATTGCATAGCATTCCTTGCCAGCCTACTCCATGCATGTGTTGGGGACAGAGCTCGATGAGCATAACGAGGCAATAAACAATAGTGAACAGTGTGCATGGGGAACAACATTTCATTGCCCAATGCAACATGACTATTTTATTACCTATGGTGTAGCATCAAATATGATCATATTTAGTACATGCATGGCTTCTAACCCTCACTAAACTGTTCCCACCATCGCCCTAAACTATTCCCGCCTTGCAATAGTTTACTCACCATGCACATATCTCGATATGCGGTGTCCTGAGATGAATGGTTCTGAGCATGGGTTCGGGTGGACCATGGTCCCAAGCAACATTTTCGTTGTATTCCCATCATGCTATGTTATCAGTCCACTGAAACGTCAAAAAATCTCCATGTTTTTTCCTTAATAAAAGTGGTCAGTCTTGACTCGTAGCTAGGCTTGGTATCCAAGGCATAATCTACCCGCAAAATAAAAGACATATATAATCAGCATATATAATACGGAAAATTAAGAAACCATGTATAGTCAAACGTTGAACTTGTCGTGTACCTGCGTGCTGATATATAATGCCGTGCAGGTCGACAGCTCGATCAGACGGCGTGGAGATAACATTCTTTAACTATTTTTCTCCAGAAAACAGAGCCATGTTTCCCATGGATGAAGAAGATTCATCCCTAAGCAAACTCTGACTCCCCTCACACAGTCATATATACTCCACCGCGCCGTGCACCTCAAGGGCACCCCAAGCGCCGAAGGCCGAACATTACTAGCAGCTGATTGTGCGCGCGACACTGAGTCGCCGGAGATCCATGGCCGGAGGCGGAGAAGACGAGAAGGTGACGCTGCTGGGCCACTGGGGGAGCGCGTACGTGACGCGAGTCCGGCTGGCCCTGCACCTCAAAGGCGTGAGCTACTCTTACGTGGAGGAGGACCTGCGCAACAAGAGCGACCTCCTCCTGCGCTGCAACCCGGTCCACCGCGCCGTGCCCGTCCTCATCCACGACGGGCGCCCCATATGTGAGTCCCAGGTCATCCTCCAGTACATCGACGAGGCCTTCGGGTCCGGCGACGCCCTGCTCCCGGCGGACCCGCACGAGCGTGCCGTCGCCCGGTTCTGGGCGGCCTACGCCGACGACGTGCTGGGGGCGCCGTGGGAGAAGGCGTACAGGGCCGGCACCGAGGAGGAGCGGGCCGGGTGGATGAGGCAGGTGGTGGCTGCCACGGACGCGCTGGAGCGGGGGCTGAGCGAGTGCATCGACGGGGGCAGGAAGGGCTGCTTCTTTGGCGGCGAGCGGGTCGGGTTCGTCGACGTCGTGCTGGGCGGCGTTGTCCCGCTGGTGCACGCCACTGTGGAGATCTCCGGAGACATGCTCTTCGGCGACGCCGGCAGGACGCCGCTGCTGGCCGCCTGGCTGCAGCGCTTCGGCGAGCTTGACGCCGCCAAGGCGCTCCTACCGGACGTCGACCGGGTCGTGGACTACGTCAGGATGATACACGCCAAGAACGCCGCTGTCAAGGCTTATGCGAATTAAACCGGCATGCATGGTTACACATAATTGATGTATACTCCCTCCTCCCTCCGTCCCAAAATAAGTTACTCAACTTGTAAAGTTAGTACTATAAAATTGAGTCACTTACTTTAGAATGGAGGAAGTATTATCTTATTTTTCACGTTTGCTTTATGGCAACCACTCAATTCTCCTAGGCGTAGACGTTGGCAATAGCATGGGCTGCGTCGACGTCGACGTAGTAGGGCTATAAAAAAAGGTTCGAGCTCAACGAAACTATTTAACTTCAGCTCGCTTTAGGCTCAGCTCAAGCCCTAAAGGAGTCGAGCTCGACCTACATGAATAGTTTGATCAAGCTCGTTTGGAGGTGATTTTGTTGAGCCGAGCTCAAGCTTTGTCGAAGTCAATCTAGTATTTTTCATTTAAGTGAGCATTACTTTCTTATAGTGCAGACTCACTTGATCGAGCTGAGCTTGAGTCCACCCAAGCTTTGTAAGGATTATTAGGTTTTTATATGTCTGAACAATGATATTTTAGTTATCAAGCTTTGTCGAGCTGAGCTCGAGCCTATCAGCAAGCTTGAAGTCTAACTCAGTCTCTCTTGAGCTACTCCCTCTTTCCATCTATATTGGGCCTAATGCGTTTTTCAAGATCGTCTTTGACTATTGACAAGATTAATAGTACATGAAATATATAATGTGAAAATTATATCATTGGAAGCTCCTTTCACATACGAATTTGACGGTATGCTTTGTGTAAGTTGCATGTCATATATTATTGATCTAACATTTGGTCAAAGTTGGCCTCGAAAAACGCGTTAGGCCCGATATAGATGGAAGGAGGGAGTACTCATTTTGCAGCTGTACGAGGCAGGAGGTTGACGGGGTAAATCGGACACTTTAAGATTATCAGGGTGCAGGGTTCAACGGCGCGGGCAGGGGTAGAATGTGTAGAGGTATGATAGAGGTGTGGTGGAAGCTAAGATAGGGGGTCGTCATATGACATTGTAGACTATTATCTTTCTTTTTTATTAAATGAACGTGCAGTTCTACTGCACGTTCAAAAGAAAAACAAGTATGGTTGCCTGCAACAGATGAAGATGGGTTGCAAGCCTGTTAACATGTTGATGACAGTGAACAACAACAACAACAACAACAACAACAACAATATTCTTAGTATACGGAATAGACGCACGTACTCCACACACACCGCTGAGACCAACTAGATTGATATCCCACGAGCCCGAGTAGTTAAAACTTGATTTGTCTCTGCGCTCCATTTCGCATTTCATGTCTTGTTGCTTGTCGCTGACCACGCACGAAATTGAAGGCTTGATTCAAGGATCCGACATCATTGTTCACCCATTTCAGGCAGCATGACGGGATAGAAGGTTAGACTTTTTCAAAACTCTCAAAGCACCGATTGAGCATTCTCAAAGCAAATAGAGAAATCAGAGCATGCATGTGCAAACCTTGCAGGTGCTTAATTACTGCGGAGGAGGGCCACGCCGGACCGGTTGAAGCCATGGGGGTGGACCATCATATGCATAAGGGTTGTTGCCGAAACTGTTCACCATGTCGGTGCACCATGATTAGATAGGAAGTAACACAATTACTCCCTCCGTAAACTAATATAAAAACATTTAAAATACTAAAGTAGTGATCTAAATGCTCTTACGTGCTAAGTGTGGGATACCACCAAGAGCCGAGACAAGAAATATGCAACTGTAATTTAATTTACACCTGCACTATAATCGGCCACTCGTTGCTGAGGAAGAGGAACAAAATGAAGAAGGAAGCGGCGGATTGTGAGCTAGCAAACCTTGCGTTTGAATTCGGCGGCGTGGAGCTGGAGCTGGGCTGGTCGCCTGACCTCAACGGCGTGGTGGACTCCGCCGGCGGCCGTACTGGTATGTACGCCTCTGCGTCCGCCGCACGCAGTCCCTTGAATGGCCCGGCCATCTCTCCCTGACCTCGTCCGCCTCGAAACAGTCCCAAGGCCCGATCAAACCACCCCACTTCTGGCCTGCTAATATATCCGTTCGTTATGAAGGGTGACTCCTGTGGACCATTGAACCTGGCCAAGGGTTCAGCTAAGTACCCTCCCCCGCCTGCGCCTGCGGCTCCTCCCCTACCCACACCACCGTTCCCTCTGCCGCCTCCGCCTGCGGCTCCTCCCCTACCCACACCACCGTTCCCTCTGCCGCCTCCGCCTGCGGCTCCTCCCCTACCCCCACCACCGTTCCCTCTGCCGCCTGCGCCTGCGTCTCCTCCCCTACCACCACCACCGTTCCCTCTGCCGCCTGCACCTGCGGCTCCTCCCCTACCTCCACCACCGTTCCCTCCCCTGCCTCCACCACCGTCCCCACCTGGCACTGGCAATGGCATCCTAGTAGCAGGCGAGAGCTAGATTAGCTAACCGTGGTTGCCAGCGATGATGGTGTTTGCGCAAAGCGAGTATGATGGCACTTGGCAGGATTGCTGAAGGAAGAGTGAGAGGAAACGCGGCCGGTGGCCGCGTTTCTATAGGCCCGCCCGTCGCTTGACCGGACGGAGCAGGCCGGTCAATTCGTCATATTGTATGTCGTCCATGAAGACATGTCCCATTTTGCTTGCCTTCCCGGTTGCGTGCCATTGATCGATTGATTAGGATACTTCCCACAGGCGGATCAAAAAGAAGTAATCAATTACACAACACTTGGCTGATTGGCCGGAGGCCGGAGCGGAGAACGTCGTGCGAACTAGCGGGTGCGGCGCCTTGACCTGAGCGAGCGTCACCGCCGATGTCTCCTCCTTTTGCTTGCATGCCGCGGGAGCCACCCACCCACAACGCGCTACTAGTATAGTAGCTAGGCACGTAGCTCAGCGAGTCAACAACTCCCTCTGTACTCTAGTCGTTGGCCGATTGAGAGACACCTTCCTTCCTTCCTCATCGATCCTTTTCTGGAGTATTTTATGACAGTGTTCTTCTGCCACCGTTTGTTCGGGCAGCCTTTTTTTTCTAATAAAGGATGCAATATTAGTTTAAAATGGAGCGTAAAGGAGATACAAATATAATGAGCATATACCATGGCCTTTCATAGTTAGGATGCACACATTCAGCAACATACACACACAAAAATCACACCGGGAGCTAACAAAGTCGAACAACGCCAAAGTTATGCCTTGATGGAGTAAAAAGAAAAAAACGAAGCGATAAAAAAACTACAACACTAACTATCTTTTGACATCACCAACACAGCAAGAAGGATTCTTCAACCATCACGCCTCTAAGAAAGAAACGGCGATCAATTGTTGTCATTGCCGGATCCAATAACCAAGGGCCAGATCATGGGCTCACCCTAAAGAACAAGTCCGAACAAATTCAAGCAATGCCTTCAACGAGGTAACAACATAAGACACATCGCCATTGCCAGATAACCAATAATGGTTAAACCTTGGTTTTCACCTCGGAGCTCTAGACTGGTGTCTGAGAAGCACCGCCAAATTGAAGTCATCCCGTCATATCGCCACCACTTTCCGCAATCCCATCAACTACATGCACAGCACGGTATGAATGTGAGGTGTCATGCAAGTGATGACCATGCTTGCACAAGCAAGCAATCAAGTCGCGGCAAGAGTCGATCGCCACCGACAGCTCCAAATAACGAAGGTCGTCGTCGCACTTTGCAATAGAAATCGAAGGAGTAAGGTCATCAGCACTATCAAATCCCAATTCGAGATGCTCTGACAATTCCGCGCCTTCCTCATGCTATTTGTCGTCCTCGTCCGTGGGGGCAGAATAAGGCAGCGAAAAAAACTTGTTGCTGCCGTGGGATCTGAAGATCCAAGATCCTCGGCCCCATTTCAGCAATCACCTAGCAACACAGGACCATACAGCACCCGCATGCCCGAGCGGAGAACCGCCATATTAGGACGTAGCAAGCCGACGCGGCCACCTATGTACCTGCAGATGGGATCATGGCCACCAGCATCTCAAAGAGACTACCAACACAGCTGGAAAATCCACCTCCGCTGATGCGCATCCATGCCCTTTGCCTCAAGCCGCCGTCCCTAGATTGCACTCCGGAGCGCCATCATAGAGCGTCAGATCAGGCCCAATCCGCAGAGCCCCAGCGCATCCACAACAGCCGATGCAGAGCCGCCATGTCAGGGCCACGAGCCCCACGCACCCCCCCCCCCGACGCAGCCCAATCGCCTGCCACAACCGAGCCATTACCACCATGCCAGACACTACAGATCAGGCTCGCCACCAGCACGTCCTTCATCACATAGTGTGCACCGCCACCCGAAACGTGTTGCCACACGCCATGCTGCCACGACCACAAACACAAGCGCGTCGTCGAGCCCCACTGCCACCTTCCCCGGCGTCGCAACAACTTTGTCAGCAACCCCTCTGATGGCTGCGACGGATGAACGAGAGGAAAAGGTAGACCAGTGGGTGGTGGCTAGGGTTCCCCCGTGTCGGCTGCAGGCTCAGGCGACGCGAGGGTAGGGACGAAGCGTTTAGGCGGCTAACCGGTGGGCGGCATTGGCCATCTCCGCGTCGACCCTAGAGATACATGTTCTCCGGCTTCTATCCATGTAGTTGAGGCTAAGGGAATGGCTAAGGTGTCTACAATTTTAATTTTAGACAATAAGAGATACATCTGCCACAAATCTGGACTAAAACAATAGTATATCTCTACTCCTAATGTCTCAGTACGTAAGTCGTTCGTTCGTTTCGTTCGTTTCCACCCTTCCAACGATACCCCAGGCGATCTCCCTCCCACCGATTTTTTTCCTCCCTCCGAAAATCAAGACCGGTTTTAATTCATGCATCACCAGAACCACACGTCCCATGCCCAGAAAACCAAACGAACCCTTCCATCCTTCCATCGATCCCACCCTTCCATATAAAACACCAATCCTTTCATCCTTCCCTTTCATATATGACGCCAATCAAATCATATCGAATATTTTCATAACAAAAAGCTTCCATAAACACCAATCCTTCCACCCTCCCCTCCCACGATTCTTTCCATACATATGCTCCCTCCCGCATTCGTTTATTTCCTTCCAATTATACCAGGATTTTTTCCCACGATCGCTTCTGTTCCTCCAAATTTTCCTCACGGTCAAGGCCCCTGCCCTTCCTTATCTGCCCACAAATCTCGTGCCCCTCTCCCAGGTCAGATTCCGGAGCCGGGTTGTCGCCGCGGAGTACATCGGGGCGGAGCCGGAGGGCGCGGCGGACCGATGGGAGAGGTAGAACGACAACGGCGAGGCCTTCGGCGACGGCTCGGGCGGGTGGCGCCTCACTGTGGGCCACCGCGGCGCCGGCGAGTAGGAGCCGGAGACGGAGGAGGTGCATGAGTTCCACTTCCTAATCCTCTGCATCGGGAGTTTCAGCGGCGTGCCCAACATCCCGGAGGTGTCCCCAGGCCCGGAAGCGTTGCGCGGGCGGGTGCTCACTCCATGGAGCTCTCCCACATGGCCGGCGAGGACGCCGCCGCGCTGGTCAAGGGGAAGCGTGTCGCCGTCGTGAGGTCCGGCAAGCGAGATCGCCGCCGAGTGCGCTAACGCCAACAGCGCGGGGACGCCGTGCACGATGGTGTGCCAGAATCCTCAGTGGCTGTTGTACCGCGCGGAAGTGTATGACGGGGTCAGCATGGGGTACCTCTATAGCTGGAAGTAACAATGCATGATCTTACGCAGGTGATGATGAGGAAGCAAAAGATTAGTTCAAACTGGTCCAGCCCGATCGAGGTGATGATGAAGAATAGCATTCTCTTCGCCTCTCTTCTGATCCAACTTGGCAGCGAACACGGGTCGTCGACTCAAGCGCCTCTGCCTCTCAGGTCCCACACGTCCTGGAAGAGCGACATATTTACGAGCTAGATTGCATTTATGTTAGCAGCTGCTGAAGCCAATCAACCATGAACAAGGGCTCTAAGGTTGAGGAAGTCCATGTGCTTGCCTTGTTTTTTTTGTCCTTTTACTTCTCCCTAATAATTCTCCTAAAAATATGTGTGTTTTGCTTACAGATATGGCTTAGCCATGTATCCAGTCATCAAGCCAGTACCAGAAGATAAGCCATTATTATATGTGCTAATGCAGAGGCCATCTGCCAAGAAATTTGGGGATAGATCGATTCACGGACCCACAGTCTGTTGGATGTTGAGACTATTGGCCTCTCCAATGAGTCGGCTTTTTGTAGTACAGTGCTACAAAAAATTTAATCTCTTACCTACATCGATGGTATACTGTACAAAATTTAAGCTCTGAATTATACGTTTCAGAAAGTATATCAAAATTTAAGTACATAATTTGGTTACTGTTTATGTTAGTTGTATAGACAGAGGCACTTATGCTGCTAAGTAGACTGCTCCGCTGGTGAGGGACTTTTAGTGCACATTAATTCTTAATGAAATTTGATGTGATAAATAAGAAATTGAGAATCAGAAATCAAAATATTATTTATTACTGAGTGGAAATGTTCTTGTTGGATGACCATGACTTAATAGTTGGGGGCGGAGAGGTGAAGTACTTTCGTATCACCGAAGGTGAATTAAACATTGATGTTGAATCATTTAAATTTGAGTAGCAACACCAAATGGCGAAGGGGAGCAATGTCAAGTGGACAAAAAGAAAGCATATAAATCCATTGTTGACGTAATATACCATGTTGCTGAACCTGTTTTTGCATACATCTAAGCACATTCAGAGGTACATATTTTTCGTATATTGCTATTGTGGTACGTGCCTCAGATTTCTGGTACGTAATATTTTCATATTTGTATTTGACTATTGTTATCTCTGTTGTTTCAAAAGGTACAAGCCCTTTTTTGCATATTTCAAACGTGCAGCCTGAGAATTTTACTTTGAAACATGTTTTGGCACTTGATTTTGTGTTTCATTTTATACCTCTCTTTGCCATTTGGCATGTCAGGGAAACAGTTCATTGTTGCTGTCCTGAAAGAAGAGAATATAGCTAACTCTGATTCTGCTGAGTAATTTTAGATCTATTTACAAGTTTGCATTATACTTTTTGTCATTTCACAAAGTATTATGCTTGAAACCTTGTTGTAGACATAAAGGGTTGATTTGGAGATTACCCTCATTGATGAGAACTCTAGACTGCTTCTAGACAAAGGAACGAGAAGTTTAATGGTATGAAATATTGACAATTAGTGTATACACATGTTATTGCTACGAGTGCATTATGATCATTCTGTCTGACAATTGTATGCAAAAAAAATGTCTACCAATATGATTCTCCCATAGTTCTATGAGGGGGAAATTCGATATGCACGAGTATATTTATCATGAATTGCAATTCATTATTTGATTAACTTTTCTGAAGCCGATCTGGAGCTTATACCAATTATGTGTCTCCTGGTGCTCCCGGCGATGCGCTTTCAGTGGGAGGAGACGCTCCCGTCGACGACGAGGCGCCTACGGTGACTTCGTAAATTTCAAGATGACATGCCGGCTTAATCTCTCGGAGGTACTCATAGGGGTAGGGTGTACGTGTGTGCGTTCATAGGGGTGAGTATATGCGCGTATGTATGAGCGCTTGCGTGTACTGATGTTCAAAAAAAAAATTTGTGGCTGATCTGGAGATTATACTCATGTTGCGTGAGTACCTCCCTCTGTTTTTTGGGCTGTTGGTAAATCCTTTTTGCCGCGTCTTTGTAAACTGTAACCACAATCCCTAAAAAAATATAAAATGTAACCACACATATTGATCATATTAATTAGAAAAAGATTAGATCTGCATTTGTTCATATTAATGTAGACCGGACATGATCCAAGAAACAGAAGACTTGTACATTGTTTGCCTCAACTGATAAATCCCAAATGTGTGCGAGTAGGCATATCTTGGTGAGTCATGATACATATTTGCTTCCTTGATGAAGGTGTTATATCTACATAGAATGTACCTATGCACATATTGTACAATGTTCTTAATTAAAAATAGTAGGTGAGTGTCAATCTGTTACAGGTTCAGAATTTGACAAGGTTGAAAACTTTGTATGTAAGATAAATCTTTGTAATACTTTTGTTGTAAGTGTGTTTCAGCATGACAGCATTTCTCACGATCTTTTGTTAACAAATGTAATTAGCTGTTTTGTGGAGTGAAATCTGTGAGTACCGATCAAACTCAACAAAACAGTTTTTTCCCTATTTGATATGTCTACTCGCTTATAGTTTTATTTTATTTTGCGTAAAGCATGTGCGGGATATTCTTCTCTTGGAACATGTACTCATAGAGTGTTGACGGAGTCACGTGTTTTTTTTTTGAGTAAAAGGAATTACGTGTTAATGTCATGGTGATCTGAAAACGGGCAAATGAAACTACATAGATGTGGGAAGAAAAACAATCAAGTGCTCGATGAAATGTCTCACGCCGGCACTACACTTATCGCTGGGATTCAGAGGGATAACTACCAATCGGCCAGGTTTCTGATCCTAGCGCATGTGCTAAGTAATGAGCATTGGAGCACAACAAAGATGTAGCGACATAGTTAGATTGGATGGTGTGATGGAGAAGGATGAATGGAGGATAAAAAAAACCTACTCCCTCCGTTCCTCAATATAAGTCTTTTTAGAGATTTCATTATGGACTACATACGGAGAAAAATGAGTGAATCTACACTCTAAAATATGTCCATATACATCCGTATGTAGTTTGTAGTGCAATCTCTAAAAAGATCGTGCATTTTAGCGGGGTGAATGTGGAGAAAGAAACATCTTGAAAATAGAAAGGAGGAAGGCACAAGTTCCCTCTAGATAGAGAACGTGGAACTGATGTTGGGGTTCTCTGATAAGAAAACGTGATGCACAAATTTCCCTAAAAACTAGGGTATTTGGTTATCACATTATTGCCCGTAGCAACGCACGGGCATTCTACTAGTATGATAAGGGGATCAATTTTCGCAAACTAAACTAACCACCCATCAATCCCTGCTAGCCTTATAACTCACGATACACATAGCAGTGCAAACCGATCAACTTTCTCTGCTACAAGTGCACATGACATTCACCATTCAGCTCTTTATTTGATCTTCTCTTTTCACTTCAGTCGGCACATCACGACAGTCCCATGGCGGTATGGCACCGGAGGACGCGCGCGTGCTACTACATCGAGCCGTGGTTATTAGCTCGCAGGAGGTGGCTTGGCAGCGTTCTTGGCATGTATGAACCTGACGTACTCCACGACCCGGTGGACGTCCTGGAGCAGCTCCCTGGCGGCGTCGAGCTCGCCGAAGCGCCGCAGCCACGCCGCCAGCAGCGGCGTCCTGCCTTCATCCTGGAACACCCTTTCGCCGGAGACCCTCGCGACGGCGTGCACGTACGAGACCGCGCCGCCCACCACGACGTCGACGTACCCAACGCGTCCCCCGCCGAAGAAGCAACCCTTCCTGCCACCGTCCGTGCACTCGCCCAGCCCGCGCTCCAGCCCGTCCGCCGCGGCCACCACCTTCTGCATCCACGCCGCCCGCTCCTCCTCCGTCCCGGCCCTGAGCGCCCGGTCCCACGGCGCGCCCATCTCCTCGTCGAAGTACGCCGCCCAGAACCTCGCCATGGCGCGCTCGTGCGGGTCGGCGGGGAGCAAGGCGTCGCCGGGGGAGCCGAAGGCCTCGTCGATGTACTGGAGGATGACCTGCGACTCGCAGATGGGGCGGCCGTCGTGGATGAGGACCGGCACGGACCGGTGCACGGGGTTGCAGCGCAGGAGGAGGTCGCTCTTGCTGCGCAGGTCCTCCTCCACGTACTCGTAGCGCACGCCCTTGAGGCGCAGCGCCAGCCGCACCCGCGTCACGAACGGGCTCCCCCAGTGGCCCAGCAGCGTCACCTCGCCGTCGTCTCCGGCCATCGTCGATCTCAGGCTATGCGCTCGTGGCTATGTGCTCGTGGTGGTGTACGGCGCGGTGCTTGAGTTGGATATATATAAATCATCGATGCTTGTAGTTGACATCGTTTGCTTCGGGATGAATCTTCTTCCAGGCCGGGCCCATGGCTCTGTCTTCGGAAGAAGAAAGATTAAACAACGTGATCTTCCACGCTAGCTGACGGATGCATCGAGCCAGCTGCCTAGACGACTCTAGACAGCATCAGCGCACACGATCACTTAGGGCATGTACAATGCATAGCCTCAAGGTGATGCCGCGCATGCCATCTAGGATCGGATATGACGTAAAGTAGGTTCGAATAGGGAAGCGGGATCCTCTTCAGGAGGTGGATGCTTGAAGAGAAAAAGTGTGGTCCAGTGGCAAAAGCTGAAAAGGTTGGAGTGAAAAATAGAGATGCATGTGTACTAGAGTTTTTTTTTATTTTTTAATGAGGCCCATTAGTGGTAGCTTGCATTGGAGAGAAAAAATAAACGTATGTGCCTCAAATTACTTTTTATCATGGGGCATATGTATCCATATGCCACCATTGTACATGCCCTTACCTGCTCATCACATCACATGGCACGTTCAATGTTTGACCAAATAGTCGGACCATGTACACTTGGAACACATACAAACAACACAGACTTTTCATAATAATAAAACTAAAGTAAAATCGAATACCTTCAAAACTTGTCATCTCTAACTTCATCTTTTGCATTTGGACATTTCTCCAAAACTCTAAACTGCAAAAGACCAAACCTAAACACGTCAAACTAACCTCAAATATTTTGGATAGTCTCTTGCGGCGACCACCCCAATAGGTGTGAATCTAAGATCAATGACCCCACTGTCAGGACATCCTCCTTTGCAAGGCAGAATGCGCACTGCTGAACTGCCGATTTATAGGCATACTGTCACATTGTGAATTTTTTTGTAGTTTTTCAAATACACCGTTAACACTATTCAAAATAGTTGTTTCTTAATCAACATTTTCTAAATACACATTGAATTATTTTTTGAATGGTAAAAACATTTTTTTAACGATGTGAAATTTTTTTTAACAGAACAAAAAAAATTACATTGTACAAATATATTTTTAAATGATATGTTTATTTTTTGAAACATGTGAGCAATTTTGAAATATTATAAAAAATTAATGCTACAATTTTGTTAGAAGAATTAAGCTACTCAATTTGTTCCATATTAATTAACACTCAAATGATTATATCTAGCAAAAGGCCGGAGGAAGTGACAACTTTTTACACTATATTCACATTTTTTTTACCTTTCAAAGTAAATTAAGTAACCTGTTTTTTGAAGTACATGTATTTACAATGTCTCAAACTATAAAGAAAAGAGAAAAAGAGCAAACCTAGCAAACTAACATTAATAGGCCGGCTGCACTTAGCGTGTTCCCTAAGGCGAGGTGGACCATTGTCTTCTATAAGCGAGTCGAAGATCTTTTCAAAGAAGCAGGGCTAGAAAAATGTTATATGCGGTGGGTCCTATTCCCCCATAACGCGACAAATACCACGCAAACACACACCTGGCTAGAGTTTGCGCTGCTATATGAGCTGGCCATTTTTTTTGGTGTGGCGCGTCCCTATCCCCCCGATAAGGCGGCAAATACCATGCAAACACACACCTAGCTAGAGTCGTGCTGCTACATGAGTTGGCCATTTTTTGTTTCTTTTCCATCTGTTTTGCGAATATTGCAGAGCCTTTTTCGAGTCAGCTTTCCCTTTTCATATGTTCTTTTCTTTCGGTTTCATTTACTTTATTCCGGGCCTTCTTTTTTCCTGTTTTTATTTTTCCTCCTTGATTTTTTTTCATGAACTTCTTTGAAAATTTAAAGTTTTTTAAGAATTTTTGCTATTTTTACAACATAAGAAGATTTTTCCATATTTTAAAAACATATGGTTCAAATTGATGAATAGTTTTTTTATATCTATGAACCATTCTTGTAATTCAAGACAAAATTCATTAATATTTTTTGAAAATAAAATATTTTTTCTATCTTGGACCATTTTAAAAAATTTGAACATTTTTTTAAATCGAGAACATTAATGAAATCATATTAAAATAAATCTGTGAATGCTTTTTTATGTTTAAAAGAAAAAGTAAACTAAAAAAGGGGCACCCCGCCCCATATGTGCTGGCCTAAAGTGCGCGTGGGGTTCCACGTCCCTCCTCCCGGCACCGCCATGCCTACGTGCGTGTTAGTAGGACTCCTCAACTCTTGTGGTTTAGAGGGTGAATGATGTGAGCTCTAGTCATTTTCTTCATGTGAGCTCTAGGCTTGTTTTAATACTCCCTCCGTCCGAAAATACTTGTCATCAAAATGGATAAAAATATGTAGTTTCTACATTGTATTACGTACTGAACCGTATGGTTTCTCTTAACGGAGATCGAAAGAGGAGGCCCTTCTTTGATATTAAAAAAAAGCAGGTGGAATGCCTTATGGGCAGTTTTTCTAGGCGACCTCTTTATGGGCAGCTTGGGCTGTCGCTTAAACTATGCTCTGGCCTACTACTCTTCAACGCAGCTGGCCCAACGAGCCCGCAGAAAAGCGCTGAAAAATCTCGCGCACAGTTTCCGGTCCCACACACAGGTAAACCAACCAGAGCACACCACGTCGCGGCCCCGCGGGCCCAAACAACCGTTCATCCACCGACGACGCAGCTCCGGCCACGTCGCCCTCGCCCGGATACGGGACGGGAGCACGCGCGCCCGCACACCGGGCCCAGCGCTCAGTGTCACACACCCTCAGAGGCCTACCCCACCTGTCACTCCCAGTGCTTCAGCTGCCTTTCCTTTTGTCACCGCCATTCGCACCCACTCCACCCTAGCCCATCCCCTTCCTCCTCCTACCCCTGCACAGCCGCCACGCCCCGCCCCACTCCTCCCCGCCGCCGCCACCGCCCCCTCGCCGGAGCTCGTCGCGCGTGAAGTGACCGCGCGGACGGAGGCGGCGATCCCGCCCGGAGCGTCGGGCCCGCGGAACAGCGGACGCGGAAGGGGACGCGGACGGGGGGTTTGATGAGATACGGGAGCCTGCTGCGGCGGCGGTGAACTGGTGATGCTCCTGGCCTCCTCGGTGCTGCGGGGTCGCCTCCGCCCCCTCCGCCGGCCCCGGCCCCTGATCATGCCCTCCCCTCTCTTCCTCTCCCGAAACCCTAGCCCCAGCCCCAGCACCGGCAGCAGCGCGAGCCCCCAACTCCCCTCGCCTTCCGCCATGAGCACCAGCGGCGTCTACGTGCCGCCGATGCGCCGGCTGCGCTCCGTCATCGCGTCCACCAACGGGAACCTCGCGCCGCCGCCCGCCGTGCAGCCCGCGTGGACGCCCGAGTGGCGGGCCGACGGCCGCTCCCTCAGCCCGCCGTCGCCGCCTCAGCCGCAGCAGCGGCGCACGGCTGCCCTCCCGCCCCGGCCGCCGCCGCCCCAGACGCAGCCCCTGCGCCAGCAGAGTGCCGGGTATTCTCGGTACGCCTATGACGACTTCTCCGAGGAGGAATCGGACCGGGAAATGGACCGCACGTCGGTGTCGAGCAAGGTAGATATACATTACCGTGCTCTGCTTTTGTTGTATTTTAGTATGTTGAATATCTTAAGCTTGCATGTATGCTGTGTCTTTTGGTGTGCTTTAGGACTTCGTACAATAAGTAATTCAGTATGGATAAACCAAAGATTGCCACATCTATGTTCTGTGCATCCATGGACAGAGAAATAATAAAACCCCGTTTGAAACATGAGTTGTTTTTTTTAACTGATGCTGCAGGAAATGAAATGATTAAATGAAATTTCTGTCTTCCAAACATGCACTGATCTAGGTTGCTCCACAAAATTCTCTTTAAGATCATAAAATTGTGAGGATCACATGAAATGGACGTGCCCTGCATATTCAGTTCAGACATTGTGCGTGTTTGGCGTCTACTCAGATGCTGGTACCATTTGGAGAGTATAATGTCAGACTTAAGGAATATATTTTTTACAAAGACCTTTGTTCCTCAAGTTTGAACAAATGCAATGCTTTGAGTATTAAAGTGAAAATTCAATATATCTACAGAGGTACTACTGCTTTTGTGGAATTTTAAACGGCAACATTTTTAAAATGAGAAGTACTAGTTTTTTCTGAAGATAGGAAGACCTTGACAAAGTATTGCAACTGCAAATATCTTTTATGTCGAGAATCTTGAAATGGCATTTTTGTGCAATTTTTTGCTTGTCAAAAATATTTGCCATATAGTTCTTTTCTGGAAAGAATTAAGCTTCCTTTTGGTTTTAAGGTCAACTCTATTTAGAATTTATGTTTACTAAAATAAGGAAGCATTTGGTGTTCCCGCATAACAATGAAACACCAATCTATTGGCCATGTTTTTTTTTGTGTCACGTTAAGTTCTTTACAGTTATACTCAAACAAAAATTCCAGGGGGGTGCATCTACTTTAGAGAATGTTGACGAATGGAAATGGAAACTGCACATGCTTCTCCGTAACGACAATGAACAAGAGATTATGTCGAGGGAGAAAAAGGACAGGCGTGATTTTGATCAACTTGCCCAACTGGCAGATCGAATGGGTTTGCACAGGTACTTCATGGCCCCTCTAATATCATTGTGTTGCATATGCTTTGCACCCTGTCTGATGATAATTTATGTTATGGCAGCCGTCAGTATTCCCGAATCATCGTGTTTAGTAAGGTCCCCTTGCCTAATTATAGATCAGACCTTGATGACAAAAGACCTCAAAGAGAGGTATGCTGAATTGCTGATTGTCCTAGTAGCTTAAAGATTGAAGTGTGTATGACTTGCGCATTTGTTGGCTGAAATATTTGCTTTATAGGTATCTATACCTTCTGGCTTGCAAAGAGAAGTTGATGCATTGCTTGCAGACTATCTTGCGCGGAAGAGAACAGACAGTGGGAACTTTACTAATGCTGCCTTCTCAAGGTCAAGCAGCACGGACAGTTTCGCCACTGATGAAAGCTTCTATGAGCAGCAGGATAATCAGACATCAACCAATGTTGTGATGGAAAGAATCCAAAGAAGGAAAAGCTTACAGTTGCGTAACCAGCAAGCTGCTTGGCAGGTTTGATTATATGCAGTAGACCACTTGTCAGTTTTTCCCCGTGGGTTGGGAGTTCTATAGTATACTGAAGATATACACATGAAGTGAAATTTATGTTTAATATTAAGTCTCAAAACTTGTATCACATTTAACTTCACCACAATATCCTTGCCAATCATGGTTTTGTATAATTTCCCCCAGTTTCGTATTGTACTTCACTAACTATCATCTCCACTCATCTGTTGTAAATGGAATAAATTGTATTTGCGGAAGTACTTTAGATAACTGATATACCATATTATCTTCATATGACCAATCTATTGGTATGTCATGAAATGAATGGATTATTAGTTGTTTACGTACATCATCCTATGCAGATACGCTATTGAGTTTGTGATTGCGTATGTCACTCAGTTTCACGATGTTCTTTTAATTTGCTTACTAATTTTCTTTGGGTTTATGTTGCATGGTAAATGATACTCTACTTTGTGTAATACCGTGTCAATGTTCAATGTTTGATTATTGAATTGATCATCTAATTTAGGACTGTAGTTGCATAACTAGCCTAACATGATGGTCCTAAGATGCCAGAATTTTAACTTGACAAATGGGCAGGACTTTGATGCCTTCTGAATTGTTAGTCCTGCCAATTCGATATTTCTTTTCTTACTTATGTTTGCGCTTTAATATAGTTGAGTGGATCAATGACCTTTTTGGATTATTGCACCCTGTTGATTAACATTTTCTCTGTTTCAGGAATCAAATGATGGTCAGAGCATGATGGAGTTTCGTCGAAGTCTTCCTGCCCAGAAAGAAAGGCAATCACTATTGGAAGCTATATCTCAGAATCAGGTCCTGTTCTTTTCCTTGCAGGGCATTTTGGTCACAGTTTGGTAATGTTTGGTTTTCTTGGTATTTGTGGCAAGTATTTAAGAGCAGAGCTAAATATGGTTTATTTTTGCTTTTGCAATACCCCAACTCATTTGTTTGTGAAAGCAAATATGAAGTGATCTTATCATGACATAGAAAAACAAGCATTAAACTAGTGATCTAAAGCCAATCTGTGTTCTTTTCATGTAAAAAAATGCTATGTTGTGCACAACCTCTGGATGTTGAATAACTATTCAAGAAATGGATATGCCCCTTGTTTCTTAAGTGTCACACATATTTATGATTTTCAGTTCTGTATTTCTCAGATATGTAATCCTCCATTTGTCTGGGAAAGTTACTACTAATTGTTTCGTTATCTAGTGTTTTTTCAGTTAAGAGTGTTTCTGCAAACTATCTGAGAAATTTGATAGTTTTTACTACTCAGCACATGGGTTAAAAGCCTAATACTCCCTCCGTTCGGAATTACTTGTCTTGGAAATGGATGTATCTAGAACTAAAATACGTCTAGATACATCCATTTCTGCGACAAGTAATTCCGAACGGAGGGAGTACTTGTGAGTAGCTATATTGAGATAATCAAGTATTAACGGTGCTTTGCTTTATTGAACAGGTGGTTGTAGTTTCAGGTGAAACTGGCTGTGGTAAGACAACACAGTTGCCACAATACATTTTGGAATCTGAAATAGAAGCCGCTCGTGGTGCTACTTGCAGTATCATTTGCACTCAACCAAGACGAATATCAGCTATTTCTGTTTCTGAAAGAGTTGCTGCTGAAAGAGGTGAAAAAATTGGGGAATCGGTGAGCTACTTGCACCTATACAGTGAGAATTTTTTTCATGCTGAGGTTTTGGTTTTGTGGTTGCCGATGGGTACTCATGGTTATTTTAGTCATTGGATGTTGTCCATCCATAGGTTGCTGACTGGCCAGTAATCCAGTTGCTGTAGAACCTTTTCTTAACTTCTTCTATTTTGGTTATCTGATGAAATGGGTTTACACTGTGCTAAACAGTTTGTGCAAACTTGGTGAGATTATTCTGTTCTTTTTTATTTTGATAAAATAATTGTTACCTTAGGTTGGCTACAAAGTTCGGTTGGAAGGAATGAGAGGAAGGGATACACGCCTTCTGTTCTGCACTACTGGGGTCCTGTTGCGAAGATTGCTGGTGGACAGAAGCTTGAAAGGTGTCACCCATGTTATTGTGGATGAAATTCATGAACGGGGCATGAATGAAGGTTTGCATCACTCATAATAATTCTGAACTAGGTATCCAGGAGGTAAATAGTGTTAATTTTGTTGGTTCTCTGTGCTAGATTTTCTCCTTATTGTCCTAAAGGACCTTCTTCCACGCCGACCGGAGCTAAGGCTTGTATTGATGAGTGCAACCCTCAATGCTGAGATGTTCTCTTCATACTTTGGTGGAGCACCCATGATACATATACCTGTAAGATATTTTATTAGGACTTCTTCACTCTTGTATTTGCTATCATATCAGTCTGCTCATGAAGTCGTTCTTTCATTTGAATCAGCACAAATTTATATCCATAATATGAGCTGAATTACACCCATGTTGTGCATGGTTGCTCTTATCAATCTTAGGAATAGCCTTTTGGATCACTTGCAATTATTTAGTGCCTTGTGTATATTGAGTTGGCCTGAAATCTTTTAACCTTGTTTTCCTCTCTAAACCCGCAACTTGCTTGGGTGTTCTTTGCGGTCTTAATAAGCTGCATGCATATCTCATTGTAGGGTTTTACATACCCTGTCCGGAGTCGTTTCCTAGAAGATATTCTTGAAGTTACTGGCCACAGATTGACTCCGTACAATCAGATCGATGACTATGGCCAAGAGAAAAGTTGGAAGATGCAAAAGCAAGCTCTACGAAAGAGAAAGAGCCAAATTGCTTCTGTTGTGGAAGTACGGGAGTCCCTATTTTTTAACCATTTTTTTTCTGCTTAAAGCTTTGGTCTCTAAGCTTCTCCTTTTAACAGGATGCAGTTAAAGCTGCGGATCTAAGGGATTATAGTCCGCAAACTCGTGACTCTCTATCCTGCTGGAATCCTGATTCAATTGGTTTTAACTTGATAGAAAATGTCTTGTGCCATATTTGTCAAAAGGAAAGAGATGGTGCTGTGCTTGTATTTATGACTGGGTGGGATGACATTAATACGCTAAAAGATCAGCTACAATCCAACCCATTGCTTGGCGACCCTAGTAAAGTTTTGCTGCTTGCATGTCATGGTTCAATGGCTAGCTCAGAGCAGGTATTACCTCTTAGATGTTTTCATTTCCTCTTTTGTACTCCCTCCGTTCGGAATTACTTGTCGTAGAAATGGATGTATCTAGATGTATTTTAGTTCTAGATACATCCATTTTCGAGACAAGTAATTCCGAACGGAGGGAGTAGTTACTAGCACATCCATGGTTAGTTCTTTTGTTTAATACATGTACCTACAATTTACTTGTGCTGGTAACACTGGAACTACTTTGTTAAGTCATTTAAATTTGTACTTGCTACGTCATACACGATTTTGATAGTGCTGGCAGTTTGAGGGAATTCTTCTCTAGGCTGATGTGTTGGTTAAATTTGGCATATTTAAGCAATCATGATTCTGTCCATTTATGTGTTTCGATGCTCCTTTGATTCATAGAACTTTCTCCAGTCACCTACTCCCTCTCTTCCGGTTGATAAATCTTGCGGGTATCCCTAGGTTATCAATTTGACCAATGAAATATGAGTTATAGGCCACGAAGAGCATACCGTTGAATTTTCATTAGAAGTTTCTAACGGTGTATATTTTTATGATATATAAGTCGTGTTACGTTGGTCAAATTGATGATTTAGGGATACATGTAGGCCTTACAAACAGGAAGGGAGCAAGTATTACTTATTTACCCTGTTCTGCAGATGTACAGTATGAATTTCCGCGACCTTATTGAATTGTGAATCTATTGCAGTTTTGTTATCATCTATTACAGTTTTGTGTAAAATCAGATGTGTTCCTATTGTTTTATTACATGATACATAATTCTGCTATAGACCATATAGGCTATTCACAGGCTGTAGCCATGGATAGCAAACAGTACAGATTTATGTCTTTTAATATATCAATGATTTTATTCTTATATTGTATTCTTTGTTGTGCAGAAACTAATATTTGATAAACCTGAGCCTGGTGTAAGGAAAATAGTTCTTGCCACCAATTTGGCTGAAACTAGTATTACTATCAATGATGTGGTTTTTGTTGTTGATTGTGGAAAAGCAAAAGAGACATCTTATGATGCACTGAACAATACTCCCTGTCTGCTCCCAACCTGGATCTCCAAGGCTTCTGCTAGACAAGTAATATTTTCTATCTTATTGGACTATAATAAATTTTATTTTTTAGTGCAACTCACTTTTGATTAAATAATTAATTCTGTGTGTGTGGATATGTTAAGCAAGCAACCTGTGATTTTCCTTAAAAAGCGTATTTGGCCATCACACTTACATCATGTCCTTTTTTGTTATTTGTCTGATGATTTAGAGACGAGGAAGAGCTGGCCGAGTTCAATCAGGGGAATGTTTCCATCTCTATCCACAGTGTGTATATAATGTCTTCGCTGACTACCAGTTGCCTGAACTTCTGAGAACCCCTCTCCAATCCCTCTGTTTGCAAATAAAAAGTTTGCGGCTTGGGAGCATCTCAGAATTCTTATCCAGAGCTTTGCAGTCACCTGAGTCTCTATCGGTACCTTTCTTTTCACTCTTTGTTACCACAATCACAAATTTTGTCCTTCGTGCCTTCAGCTGATCCTACAGTTTATTCCAATATTTTTGTTTCAGGTGCAAAATGCCATCGAATATCTCAAAGTCATTGGAGCATTCGATCAGAATGAAGAGTTAACAGTTCTAGGTACCAGATCCACCCTTTAAATTGATCTGTGAATTACCACCTCTTTACTGCATCACTCTGGAACTTTTGCAACTTGTGTGCTATAATACTTGCTGTTTGTCACTCTCAGGAAAGCACCTGTCTATGCTTCCAGTTGAGCCTAAATTGGGCAAGATGCTTATTTTTGGGGCTATATTTAATTGCCTTGATCCCATATTAACCATCGTTGCTGGACTTAGCGTAAGAGATCCATTCATGACACCATTTGACAAGAAGGATGTAAGTATGCCTCTTCCCTCTCCTATGCATCTAGATATGTATGTCGTGCTGTATACTTTAGTATTGAACTTCAGTGTTTTGCCTTCCTCCATGCAGCTTGCGGAGTCTGCTAAGTTGCAGTTTTCATGCCGTGACTATAGTGACCACCTTGCGATTGTTCGTGCATATGATGGATGGAGAGAGGCTGAAAGAGACCGCAATGGCTATGACTACTGCTGGAGAAATTTTCTGTCAGCGCAAACCTTGAAAGCCCTAGATTCTCTCCGAAGGCAGTTCCTCTTTCTTTTAAAGGACACTGGGTTGATTGATGAAAACATGACTATGTGCAATAAATGGAGTCGCGATGAAAATCTAGTTCGGGCAATCATTTGTGCGGGCTTATACCCAGGTGTTTCGTCTGTTGTGGTGAGTTGCTTCTATATAAATTTCTGTTCCATTTTTTTTGCATGTGAACTTCTTAGTTTAATTCTTTGATCTGGATACTAATGTGCTTCTTGGTAATTCAGAACAAGGAGAAATCTGTTTCTCTCAAGACAATGGAGGATGGACAGGTCATGCTTTACTCGGTAAGTTAGTACATTCATTCTATATGTCATGATTGTGATCATGTCACCATTTTACTTCGGTCAGACGGTCATGGACTGTTCATGATGAAGTTTCATCTTGTTCTTCGTTGTTGTTTCCAGAGTTCAGTCAATGGGAAAGAAGCCAAGATTCCATTCCCCTGGCTAGTGTTCAATGAGAAAGTGAAGGTTAATTCAGTGTTTCTCCGGGATTCAACAGCGATATCTGATTCTATATTGCTGCTCTTTGGAGGAAACATACAACAAGGGGGCTTGGTAAGTTCCTTTGCATTGCTTATTTGTCTTTCGGTCTGGCAAATTACCATTGAATAACTTTAAACTCCATGCTGCAGGATGGACACTTGAAAATGCTCGGGGGATATCTGGAGTTCTTCATGAGTCGTGATCTTGCATCGACTTACTTGAATCTCAAGGGTGAACTTGAAAATTTAATCCACTGCAAGGTATAATTATTGATCTTAAATATATCATTCTAGGCGAATACTAATTCCACATTTTAGTGCTGTTTAGTTACTTGCTGACATTCAAAACAGACCTCCAATTAAATATCATGTAAAAACTTTATTTCTACAGCAGAATAAACATGTCTATCTATATGCACTAGATAGATTACGCTATATGCTATGGTTCCCGTGCCTTTTCCTATGTTGATGCTGTTGGGTTGCCAAAATGGTAGTTAGCACTTTTCAGTGGTAACCATCCGTTTGAAACCTTTCATCGTGGTTTCCGAATATGCACATTGGGTTTTCAAGTTTGGTGCGCTTCAGCTTCGCCCAGAAGTCGATCTTTTCTGACTTGATCAGATAGTTTTTATCTGACGGAGCATCCTTGTCCCCATGAAAGTGGATGTTGAAGTTTGGTGGGGTGATCTACTTCTGGGGATTTCCCCCTTTAGGTCTGCTTGCTTGCTAAAATGCTAGGGGATTAGGATGTAATCTTTAGGAACTGAATTCTATACCATTGTCAGTTAATTTGCCAACTCTTATTGGACTTTCCCTCATTTGTGCTGATGCTCTACCTAATATTGACCAACCAATTCTCTGTTTTTGACAGCTTCAAAACCCAAGGATTGACATCCAAACCAGCGAGGAGCTGCTTTCAGCCGTGCGGCTACTGGTCACGGAGGACCCGTGCAGCGGTCGGTTTGTCTACGGCCGGCAAGAACCAAGATCAAAGAAAGCAAAGACGATGATCTCTTCCCCCTCGGTGGCCTCCATGGACCGCGGAGGCGGAGGCGGGCACGGAGGGGACAACCCCAAGAACCAGCTGCAGACCCTCCTGACGAGGGCGGGGCACGACAACCCGTCCTACAAGACGAAGCAGATCAAGAACACCCTCTTCAGGTCGACGGTGGAGTTCAACGGCATGCAGTTTGTGGGGCAGCCGTGCGCCAACAAGAAGCTGGCGGAGAAAGACGCGGCGGGGGAGGCGATCAACTGGCTCACGGGCGGGGAGGCTCCTCCTATGACGGCCAACGCGAGAGACTGGCGGGACGCGGACCCCATGTCGGTGCTGACGAAGCCGGCCCCACGCAGGAGGCGGCACCACCATAGGAGGAGCTGATTAGCGCAGACAGGTTTTGTTCGTTCCACTCTTGGTACCAGTCACAGGCGAGGCGAAGAGCGATAAACGGAATACATACGGTAGATTAGCTTGAGAAGAAGAAACACAGCGATTTTTCGTACGATGCCCGAGTTGTCGAAACTGGCCGCGATCGCCCAAGATGGGGTTGTCCCGGTCTTCATTCTTAGATCCTTGGACCTCTTCGTTACGGTGACCTCAATACTCATTGTGCAGTGCTGTGATAAGACTATCTAGTACGTACCACGTACTCCCTCCGTTCCAAAATAGATGACAGTAGTTTATGTCTAGAACTAGCTGTACAACTGTTTTTTTTAGTACTTTAAGCAGTCAAATCACATCAACCAGGCAAGGACAAGAACCAAACACATGAGAGGCAGGCTAGCCTGGCCAGGCAAATTTTTGCATCGTCCCAGGCTCGTTTCAGGCAGCTTATTTATTCAGGCACACTAGCCAGGCCTCAAACCAAACACGCCCTTAATTTTGTACTGACTTTGGAAGAGCATGGGATGGTACCACTGCAACGGAGGAACTACTCCCTCCGTTGGTCAAATTGATGTATCTAGCACTAAGACCTAGTGCTAGATACGTCTTTTTGAGCGACAAGTAATTCGGGATGGAGGGAGTATAACTATAAGATTCTCCCACTGCAGAATAAAACATAAACAAAAAATAGTTAATAATTCGGATTTTTTTTTGTGATGAGTAGTAAAACAAAGACAAATGTCTGTATGCTTGCCAAATTTCAGCACAAAATGACATCCGTGGAAGTTGTGGCGCAAAAAAAAAATAATCGATACTCTAAAAATGCTAGTTTTTAATATATTTTGGAGTACTGATTTTGTTTTTTTCTAAGACTTTTACGAATGTCATTTCGTGCTCAAATTTTGCAGGCATATAAAACATTTGTCAAAGTTACCAAAAAAATTTAGAATTTTTTAACATTTTTTATTTTACTGTTCACAAGGTTGCATTTGAGCTCGGGATTGGAATAGGGTTTTTGCGTTTGACATTGAATTTAAGTGTGCAAACATTTCATGTGTTGTGGTTCTTTGGGTCTAGTCTAGCTAGTAAGCGTTGCTTAGGTTTTTGTTCGGTTTTCCTCAATAAGCCGAACACCTATTATTTCTTTTTTGGCATTTGCCTTTATGCAGTGCATTTGTTGAGTGTGTATTTATAATACATCTTTCTAATCAATGTATTTGGCAGCTCTTCTACTAACATTCATTTTTATTAAGTGTGCCATCTGCCGGAACCATCCTTTTGACGTCTTCCACACTTTTTTTCCCTTTCCACATTGCCCAGCAGGTCCACAAACTCTGCGTTTGCTGATATCGCCGGATGCGTGATTTCAGCCGGAGACCACATCTCCTCTCCTCTCCAGAATCGGTCTCGGTTGTTCCACCGTCAGTACCGCTGTGCAACAGATACTGAATCGACATGTAATATTTGAAGGTTTTAGCAAGTTTGCTTTTGGTACAACCCATAGCTGTGGCGTAGCCAGGATTTCGAGTCAGGGTGGTCCAACTGATATAAAAAATATGTTTACACCACGAATATAACATACCAACATACTAGTAGCGGCCGAGCTATTTAGCTGAGGGGGCCAATGCCCCCCTCCCTATGTTCGAACCAATTTATGAGGAGTTATTTATGGGAGGAATTGGACGGGAATTATTTTAGCCTTTGCCCCCACACCCCTAGCCCCAACCCTCGTATTTTAACCTTCTTCAAATACATAATTATCATCTTTTCAAAGACATTTTAAACATGTTTCAAATAATATAACCATTTAATAAATGTCATGATTTTATTTAATGTTATCGATATATTCTGCAAGTTATGTGAGCATTTCTTTTCACACTACGTCAACATTTTTTGACCAACTATGAACATTAAAAGTAAAATATGATATTCTTTATTTCAGAAATATAAATAAAAGTAATAAAACCAAAAAGGCAAAACAAAAACGAACGACGAGACGAACATGCAGAAAGAACAATAGGAGAAACTACCTGGCCCGGACCAGTAGAACCTCTCTTCAGGTGACGTGACGGTTCGCATCGCTATGAGCGGTGTATAGCTGAGCCCCGTTACATCACCTACATCGATGTCCAGTTGGGCCGCCGAAATTAGCTTCAGGTTAGTTCGTTTTTATTTGTATTATCATTCAGCATTTTTATCATATTTTGAAAATATTACACAATAAATCTATGTCGAAAGTTATATTTACTTAAATTTCGAAAAGAAAATGTAAAACTGAAAAATGTTAACACAGTGTACAAAATTTGTTAGCGTAATTTTTTAAAAATGTTGATAGAATGAAAAGAATTGTGTGACGTATGAAAAATTGTCAAATTTCCAAAACATGCTCGTGTTTTTTAAATAAACAATGTAAATAAAATTTCGTGCAATTCATAAGTAATGCCTTATAAACTATTAAAAAATGTACATGAAAATAAAAAAAATTGTTTGCGCATTTCAAAAATATATTTGTGATGTTATACAAATGTAAAAATGTGTAGTTTTAATAAAAAGTGTTTCTTATAATTGAAAATAATAATTCACTGTGTATATGTAATATACTATTTAACACATACTCGTTTTTTAAGCCCATGTATTAAAAAAAATGTTAAACGTGTGTGAAAAATGTTTGAGAAGTATACAAAATGTAGAATGTGTATGAAAAAAAGCAGACACGAAACCATATGTTTTGGCGGGGTATGAAACCATATATTTGGAATATTAGAATCGTGTATCTGAAAAATGTTAAACATGTATAAAAAAATGTTCCGGACGCAGGGAAAAAATGTACAACCTGTGTGAATCATGTGTTGAAAGAAAGAAAGAGAAAAAAGAATACGGTTAAATAACATAGAAAATCAGGATCCGAAAGAAAGATAAAAGAAAATAAAAAGGAAGAACTGAGAAAACTGCTAATGAAACATATGAAATCAGAAGAAGAAAAATCTGCAAGGGAAAAACCAGGGAGCAACTAATTAACAAGCGCTCCTTCGGGAGCCTCGCAACGATCAGCGCCACTTGGCGCGCTCACAGCCATTCGCCATATGTCGCGCTCTGGGCGCTCCCTCCGGATTTTATTTTTTTATTTTTCCGCACGCGTTTTCGGCTTTTTAAACGATTTTTTTCTGTTTTTTTTACGTTTTGGTTTTCTACCGGTCTTCCCTAGCTTTTCAACCAATTTCTTTTTTCAAAAAAAATAATTTTTTTGCGCCAAAAAACGCATTATTTTTTGCGAGAGTCACGGTTTTGTTTTCGCGAGAGGCATGGCCGTGCCTCTTGGAAACGGGAAAAAAACATGTTTTTTGTTTTTTTTCGCGAGAGGCACGGGCGTGCCTCTTTCGGAAAGGAAAAAAAACGTGTTTTCTGTTTTTTTTTCTTTCACGAGAGGCACGGTTTTGCTTCCGCGAGAGGCACGGTTTTTTCGTGAAAAAAAAGTTTATCAAACCTATCAACATGGGATCTAATTTTGAAGATCTCAACGCGAGGAATCCAACGGCGAAAGCTGTTCGAGATTTAGACGCACGGTTTAAGAGATAAAACATTTTGGATAAACGGATCTACGAAAAAAGGGAAAACTACCAAGTTGCGACAAGTGGCGCACATGCAGCGCGCCACTTGTCGCAACCTGGAAAAGTTGGTGTGATCTCCACGAGGAGTACTCCTTAACTAGTGATTTCAAAAAAACCATGCCTAAAACCCGCGCCCGCAGGAAACCATGTTGGGCCGGCACAGTATCTCGTCGATGCGGAAAAGCTTCAGGCGAGACGGAAGGTACCGTCGGACTAGGCGGTGTATAGCCCTGGCAGACAAACATCTACCTCTATTGCCACCCTCAGAAAAATTAAAACATGGACCTATATATGCGTTGAATAGGAATTGGCTCCCCCACTTGGCAGTGGGCACCTAAACATGTGGCGTAGTGGTGTCACTCCCGCCCCACCAACAATTAGTCCATGTTCCCGAGTGATCTCCTCCGGATCTAGCTAAGCCGCGTGGTTTACTTTACTCCACATATTGATATGGCTGCAGATATGCTATACTAAAAGCTATCATGTGTACCTCCGGTCGGCAGCTAAGTGTGTGTTTAACATGCAACGTATTGGAATCTTGTTAGGTAGCTTGCTTACGTTGCTTGCATGGCAATGGCATGTGCCGCCATTGGTATTGGTAGGTCAAATGTACTTACTGTGGTAGTACGTGATGGAGTGCTGGTTACCTGTTCCTGTTATAACTAGTACCCGTCGCCTGGAGTTTGGATCATATATATATACCGCCGTTCATTGAACAAGCACGCATACATGTTGATGCATCATGCATGCATGAGAGATCTGGAGTAGTTAGCTATCCATTCCTGCCGTTCATTGAACATGCAAGTTAGCCTGGTCAAATGCGTGCGTTATTCTTGCATATCTTGATGTCATCTTTTCCTCCATCGCTGGCGTGCATGTTGTGCTACTGTCGCAGGACCGTATATATTTTTTTGCATTGTAACGAATAAAGAGCTGGTTGGTTAGGGTATCTCCAACACGGACCCTCTAACCATCCGCAACCGGCCGAACCACACCGTTCAGACGTATTGTGCCATCCAACTGCCTCTACATTAATGATATGCGGTTGCTGAGGAACCTACTCTGGCGCCACCTGCCGTGCGTCTGCCGTCCACCATTACCCTCACCGCCGCAGTTTAGCCATCCATCCCTATATAAACTCCAGCCCCGGCCATAGCTGCAGTCATCCTTCTCCGATCTCTTTATCCTCTCCACACCACGCCTGCCATGGCCTCCACGCGCTCCAAAGCACTTTGGGACATCCTCTCCTTGAAGCATAAGAACAAGGTGGCTGCCGTTGATGTCGGCTAGCAGGCCAGCCAGCAGACGGCGGCCGCCAACGCCCCAATGGAGCACGAGCCTGCGCCACCATCCTCGCCGGTGCGTGCGTGCTTCACCATTGGCGAGGCCCATGCGCACTACATGGACATGCCGCGGGAGGAGGAGGAGCCAAGTTCCGGTAGACGCAAGTCAACCAGTCCTACAACCTCGTCCTCCTTGAGGAGCACCGGCGTGCGGAGGAGCAACTCACCACCGGTAGGGCCATCGTGCCGGACGTGGATGTGATGGAGCAGGAGGCGCTGGTCAACTCCTACCACTCCGCTCATGACATCCGCAACGACCACTGGCAGCACTGCTTCCATCAGGCGGAGTTGGCGACCACCTACGGGGAGTTCGACGAGGTGGCGGATGAGGTGTGGAGCAAGTGTGATGAGGAGGACATCGCCAGCTCTGCCCCAGCAGCGCCCGTCGCCACGACCACAAAGTCAGCACGTCCACGGGCGCCAGCGTCAGCGAGGAAGAGTAGTGCATGGTAGGTCGCTGCCGCTCGGGTCTTAAGAATGCCACCGCTCTTCCCCTCCCGTTGAAGCCAAGCTTGGTGGGCTGAACATCGTCATCCGATTGGCCGCTTGGCAGCGACGTGGAGGCGGACATCTTCACTTCTCGGGGCTCTGAGGTAGAGGTTAGGGAGGCGGAGCCGAAGAAGACTAAGTCAATAGCTGGAGCTTCAGTTTCGGGGGCTCAACATGGGAAACGGGTGCCGATGATCAATTAGATTAGTTTTGGAGTAGGGTTTGTCCTGTTTATATGAAAAATGTAATTAATTTCGTCCGATTTATATGAAAAATATTTGAAATATAATGAATTTTGTCCGGTTTAATGAACTCCGCCGTGTTTGCATGAATTTCATTTGATTAGTTTAAATAGTGGTTGAAATGTATGCAGATAGCGTTAAATGACCTCGTACATCCTTGTTCGTGGACAGACGCTGAGCAAGTTTACGGTCGGCATTGAAGATGCCTTTGACCAGATGGGCGCGCGCGTACCGGCTATGCATGCATGATGCATGGCGAGTAAAGTCTGTTTTAAACCCTGAGAGGGTAGCGTGCGTCGAAAACGAACCCCGACCTCCAAATCCCGGAAGTCTGTGTCATGTCGTCACTAATCCTGGATGTTTTTGACCTTTAGTGCGTATCCAAACGAGGGGATGCATACGTGGCTCGGGAAAGGCCGGGATCGCGGTGAGTCACATCCTGCAGGTGGGCCTGACGAGTCAAAAATTGGTGTTGGTGGAGCCGGACCAAGTCGCACAATGCCCCTTCCTCTTTAGTTTGCCCCTTCTTCTTCCTTCTCTCCCGTGACGCCTGCGCTCCTCCCTGTACAGCGGAGACGGTGGCGTACCTAATGATCGCGGCGGCGGTTGAGGACAACTCCAACTCCGGCGACAAAGAGCCAGGTATGCCCTGTCCTTCTCCTCTGTCTAGTCGCTGTATCTCTCCTCTTTCATATGTCGGCTAGGTTTAGGGTTTTTGGAGGCCGGAGTAGGGCAAATTTACGTTTCCGAATCAGTTGATTTGCTGTCTAATCTTGCAGTCTAGTGTTTTGATCATTTGAAATCGATGCAATGTAGGTGTTTTTTGCTGAATCCATGGACCCAACGGAGATTTTGAATGTCAGATTTCACATAGGGGGGGGGGGATTTGTTGGAATTGGCCCCTCTCTGGACTATGTTGGGGGGGGGGATACGGCTTCTTAGAGATTGAGAGGGACAAGTTGTCCTTGCAGGAGGTGAAGGGGTTTCTTAGGGATCATATGGCAGTGAAGGAAAGCATGAAGTTTTACTTCCTTTTGCCTGGCAGAGAATTGGTTAATGGTCTACTGTTTTTGTATGATGATGAGGGTTGCCTGAAAATGTCAGAGTATATTACTGTTGGTGGAGTAGCTGATATATATGTGGAATACAATGGGGAAGAAGATTCAGAAGGAGAAGAGGAAAGTGGCTCTGATTTTGCAGATGAAATTCGGGATTATGCAAGTGAAGAGGATGTTCCTCTTGTCATGACTGCACAACATGAAAATATTGACAATGCGGGTACAGAACATGATGGCATTGGCAATGCAGGTGCAGAAGAACTTTTACTTGACCAGGTTCTTGTCCCTAATGACAGTGGTGTTACCACTTCAGTAATTAGCAGCCCCTTAAAGGCAAGAAATGCAACAGCAGGTCCATCTCAAGCATCTCAGAGTTCTCAAGTGCTGAATCCAAATGATTCTCAGCCTACTAAAGTAGCAGAAAATGTGCATGGAGCAGCAAAGCCTGTGTCAAAGAAAGGAGCAGCAGAAATTGTGCAAATAACAGTTCAAGGAGCAGAACCTGGAAATGAGCAAGGAGCAGCAAAAAATTCAAAAATAGACTCAGATTCAGATGATTCGGAGGACACTGAATATGTGCCTCACACTGATGACAGTGGAGAGGAGTCAGAAGTGGTTGAGATGAGAAAGCATGCAAGGAAATTCATAAAGAAAATGAAAGACTCTAGGAAGTGGGTTCAATCAGATGCAACAGGGGTAGTACCAATTGATTTCATTGCAAATGTTGAGGAGGTGGTAAAGGACATGGAATTTGAGTCATCTGATGAAGAGTACAGTTATGATGAAGATAATGATGGGAACATGGTGAGAAGCAAGAGCAAATACCCAAGGTTTAACCTAGATTCTGATATACCACATTTTAGTTTGGGGATGGTTTTCAGGAGCAAAAACCAGTTTGTGAAGGCTGTGAAAAGATATGGTCTTGCTACCAAAAGAAGCATGAGATTCAAGAAGTCAGAGGGGACCAGGGTCAGGGTTGAATGTGGATGGCCTGGTTGTCCATGGCTTGTCTATGCAGCAAAGACCACCAGATGCTCGAGGTTTCAAATTATCACCTTTGATGATGACCACCAGTGTGCACAAAACAGAGAGAATAGACTAGTTACTGCAAAGGTCATAGCACAGAGATATGAGCACTTCATATTGGCCAATCCAATGTGGAAGATTGATAGCATTAAAGCAAGTGTGCTAAAAGACATGTTTGCTGATGTGTCAACATCAAAGTGCAAGGCTGCAAAAAAATTGTAATGGACAAGTTGTTGTGTGGCATGAAGAGTGAGTACACCAAAGTATTTGACTACCAATTAGAGTTGCTTAGGAGCAACCCTGGCAGTACAGTGGTTGTTTGCTTGGATCCAACAGATAAAGAAAACAATGCTTTTCAGCAATTCTATGTATGTTTCAATGCATTGAAGCAAGGGTTTAAAGCTGGTTGTAGGAAAGTGATTGGGCTTGATGGATTCTTTTTCAAAGGAGCATGCCAAGGTGAACTAATGGCTGCAATAGCGAGGGATGCGAATAACCAAATGTATCCTGTGGCATGGGCTGTAGTGGAAAAAGAAACAACCGAGAGTTGGAAGTGGTTCATTGGGCTTCTGATAAAAGACTTGGATATTAATGATCAAGGAGCCGGGTGGGTTTTCATTTCTGACCAGCAAAAGGTATATTTTATTGCATGATTTAGTTGCATAATTACTTCCATGATTTGTCCTAGTATGTACCATTTTGTCCTGCTCGTCAACTAAACTTGCCATTTGTTGTGACTCTTGTAGGGATTGCTTAACAGCATTAGAGATTACTTGCCTAGGGCAGAGCATAGGATGTGTGATAGGCATATATATGCCAATTGGAGAAAGAAGCATAGAGATCATGAATTGCAGAAAAGGTTTTGGGCAATTGCTAAGTCTAGCAACAGGGAGGATTTCAACTATAACAAGGCTAGGCTAGCTCAAAAAACTCCTGAAGGTGCAAAAGACATCATGAGGACAGAGCCAAAACATTGGGCTAGATCATTTTTTTCAGTTGGAGCAAACTGTGAGTTTGTTGACAATAACCTATGTGAATCATTCAACAATGCCATTTTAGAAGCAAGGTACTACCCTATCATTTCACAACAAGAGAAAATAAGGAATAAAGTTTATGTCAGGATTCAGGAGCAAAGAAGCAAAAGTGCTAAATGGAATGGAACAATTTGCCCTGGTGTGTTCAAGAAACTGAAGGTCAGCATTAAGAGAACTCAGTTTCTCAAGGTGCTTTGGAATGGAAAGGAAGGATTTGAGGTCAAACACTTGCAAGGCAGATGCAAGATATACACAGTGAATCTTGAGAAATGGACATGCTCATGTGGTTATTTTCAGCTAGCAGGCCTCCCCTGCTGCCATGCAATCAGTGCCATCTACAAGAGTGGAAGAAAGATAGAAGATTATGTAGCCAAGTGCTATCACATTGAGACTTTCAACAAAATTTATGAGCATTGCCTGCAACCAGTTGTAGGAGAAGAAAACTGGCCAGTATCTCAAAACCCTAGGCCAGTGGCACCTGGCTATATTGCCATGCCAGGAGCAAGGAAGAAGTTGACAGGAAATGATAGGAGAAGGGAAGAGGGGGAAGCACCCAAGGGGAAGAAACTGAGCAAGCATGGCATTCAGATTACATGTGGATATTGTGGGAACAAGGGACACAACAAGGGTTCTTGCCAGCAGAACCCAGATAGAAACAAAAAAACAAAGGCATTCCTTGCTAAGAAAGGAAAAAACTGAGAGCAACTGAGGTAATTTATTACTCTTGTACAACACTACATGCTCTGTTTCTGCAATAAATTATACCAGTATATGCTCCGTTTCTGTAAATGCTAAATTAATTCTTTTCTCTTCTTTTGGGTTGTAGGAAGCACAAACAGAGGCATTAAAAAGAAGTAGAACAACAGCAACAACTCCTCAAAACTTCCAGTCAGCAGCAGCCTCAGGCTATCAACATGGAAATACAAGTTTCAGACCTCCTAGTGTTAGCAAAAGAGCTGCAAATGATGGACCTGTAGGAAGCACATCTACTGGTAGGGGCAGAGGAGCAAAGAGGGGGAGAGGAACAGCAAGAAGTACTACAAATGAGGCACCTAGAGGAAGCACATCCACTGGTAGGGGCAGTGGAACAACAACAAGCACTACAGGGTTCATGTCCTACTTCACAGCTAGTGGGAATTACTGTAGATGTTCTTGTTGCATGTTATTTTGGTTGTCTGGTCAAAAACCATGTTGCCATGTGGTTATCTGAAATACTGGCTTAAACTAGTACTTATTTTGGATCTATTGTCCCTGTGAACTACTACTTATTTTGGATCTATTGTCCCTGTGAACTTGTTGCTCTCAATTTCTGTTACCTATGTGTGATGATGATCATGTTGGTCTATATGCATTTCCTCTTATTTTATTTATGCAGCTGTGAAAATGATTTGCATGAGTGCTGTCAATTACATAGCACTGATTTTTTTACAGCAACCAAGCTCTAAACTGGCACTAAATGCCAGCATTTTCAAATGGTACTGCGGTACTCATGCATAAGTAAAATAAGAGGAAATGCCAACATCTTCAAATGGAACTGCAGTACTCAGGTCAAACATATCAAACTGCATTTGCATTCCAACATATTTGAAATTCATTACATAGCCTGCAAATCAGTACATTTGCTCAAATGTTGTACATGAACTAGGCTAAAAGCATCCCTACAAATATACCAGATACAAATATCACAATGCCATACACCAATAGCATCTGTTTACTGACAGATTTCTGACTAACTGATGCATCTTCCTCTGTTTTCTTTCTCCCTGCATCCATGAAATCAACACCAACAACTCGAGAATCTCCTTCATTACACAATGCAGCAACATCTGCCTCAAGCTTCCATACTCTATCTCGAAGATCTCCAAGTAATCCACGCATAAATGAAGATGTAGGCTCGTCATGCCACTGAACAAATCCATGTTGTTCAGTTATTTAGAATTTTGTCAGACAAAGAAGAATGAACAAAGCAGAGAGAGGAACAATCCAGATCAGAGAAACACAACAGAGAAGATGGAATCAACCATACCTGAGCTTCTACGCAAGCATAGTATCTTCTTCCAGGATTCGCCGGACTCCAGGAGATCCAGCGCGGTGCCTTCCTCCCACAACGGGCGCAGACAACTGCGGGCTCGTAGTCCATGGGCTGCTCCCGATAGGGCACCGGCGACCTTGCTGGTACGCCTCTCCGTCGAACCCCTCCACCGCGAGAAGTAGAAGACCCAAAGGAAGAAGACGACATCCTCGCCACTGCCGCAAATCGCCGCCAGCGCTCGCCTGAACCCCTAGATTCGATCCCCTCCAGCGTCTGAATTAATAGAGTTAGGTGGCCCAAGCCGACGTGGCACATTTATTAAGCAATCCCACCTTGAAACCGTGCCACGTCAGCTAATCCCACCCTAAAACGCACTAAAGGTCAAAAACATCCGGGATTAGTGACGACAGGATACAGACTTCCGGGATTTGGAGGTCGGGGTTCGTTTTCGACGCACGCTACCCTCTCAGGATTTAAAACAGACTTTACTCATGCATGGCTAAACCAAATGCATGCCAGAGGTTATCAACGAGCTAGTGTAGGAGCATGCAACGCATCAATATTGTTCAAACTTGCCGTCCGGCGCAGACGTAGACACGTAGGAGTACGTGCAGTGCAGGTGCATCCGTACCTGTACAGTACGGCCAGCTAGCCGCTGCGCGGGCTGACTTTTTTTTTTGACTGCCGCTGATAGCATGCATGCATGAGAGGTACGTTGACGCTGCGGCTGGCCGTGCGACCAATGAGCTAGCGCCTGGTGCTAATAAGTGCGGTATCTTGCTGATCCGTCAGCCACCAGGCCAGACTCTCCTGACCCCTACTTCCAAAGGACGTGCCGCGCCTTACTAATTTGGTAGTACAATAGAAAACTAAATCTGAATGAAAGAAAAGTTTCAATCGATTCTTACTTTCTTAGCATGTGCGTACCAAGGTGATATACACTCCTACAAATGGTCTTTGCATCGAAGATGCACACACCCAAAAGGGACAGGCGTAGAAACAAGGACAAACACATACGGTGAAAGAAAAAAGATGTACTCCCTTCATCCCAAAATAAGTGTCTTGAGCTTAGCTTAGTACAAATTTATA
Organism: Triticum timopheevii; assembly: GCA_963921465.1. Taxonomy (NCBI): domain Eukaryota; kingdom Viridiplantae; phylum Streptophyta; class Magnoliopsida; order Poales; family Poaceae; genus Triticum; species Triticum timopheevii. The sequence goes on along the minus strand of OY997266.1, from coordinate 14,498,746 downwards.
CTGGTGCTAGTATAAAATTGAAACATTTATTTTGGGACGAAGGAAGTAATAATAATGTAATGTACGTATTAGAGATGACATGAAAAACCCACTGTAAGCAATCCAAACTTGGTGCGATACACTTTGGATAGGACGGCCTACGTTGTAGCGGTGCAAAGACCCGGCCCCATGCCAGAAATCTAGATAAGAGGGTGTCATGGAATGTTGGGAGAGGCCAAACCATGTAAACCTAACGAAATTTCACTCACCTATACGGGGGGTTACGGTTAGGGAGCAAGAATGGACGTATTCAAACTGCTTCTGATTGAAAGAATATCACTGATGATACGCCACTTCTCACTGCCTCCGCCATTAAAGTGGCGCGTCGGCCTAGGGTGTCACCTGCTGCACGCTCGGCTGAACACGTTTTTTCGCCGCATACAAACACCTACTTTAAACCCGCGTGGAAGTCGAGAAACCTACTCCGGCCACACCTCTGTTCACAAGCGGGCCGACATTAAACACAACGCCGGCCAAGCTCCTCCCATCGGCCCGCTATTTAAAAGAGGTCAGACGCCGGGCAAGAATCGCAGCACTTCGCTGCTCCCCATCACCTCCTTCCACCATTTTCTCCTCCTTTTTGATGGCATCAGACGAGCAGGAAGAGCAGTTCTCTGGCATAAAAGTCGGCTGGGTGGCCTGCCGAATACGAGCGAGGCAGCTCGCTGCTCGACCTCCTCTCCAAGCCCGACGAAGCAAATTGCTGCCCCAATCCGGTGCGTGCTTCACCAACTCGCGGAGGAGCGACGAGTTGCGCCAGGCCGGCAAGGGGGAGCATGCCGGTACGGGCATCGTCGCTGTCGTGGATGACGTCGTGTCGTCCCGCGTCTCCCGTGCCTGTGACCGTGCCATCCGTCATCAACGCACGCGTAGCCGCGCCCCGCTAGCAGAGAAAGAAGCCGATTATGCGGTCCGCGTCCGCCGCCAACATCGAGGGAATGTAGAACACGGGAGGCCGCCGCCATTTGAGTCCCAGGAAGGCCACCGCCGGCGCGCGTCGCTCGCTTGTACAGCTAGCGACCTGTTCGGCTCTTTATCTCAAACCATCTTGGGCACGCGTCTGGGCTCCATGGAAGCACCCCTCCCCGCAGGGTGAAGCATCCTCTTTGCCACTCTGACAAGCGACGCAGACGGACATAGAGAAGATACAGACGAAGAATATGCCTCTGGGACTCCCGGCAGTCCGGTTAGTGAGCTGTTGGACATGGGGAAGGCAGAGGGATCTGCAGCGGCCAACCGTAGACTAGTGTAGTGTATCCCTGTCGTGGGAGTGAAACTCCATATGTACGACTGTACATGCACATAGTTTTACCTTTTTAGTTAAAATATGTCAAAAATGTTACCGTTTTCATCCGGTTTGTACGAAATCCATCATTTTTATATAAAATTTGCCGTGTTTGCATGAATTATATCCGGTTTATTGAAAAAGAGTTTGAAATGTATGCATCTAGCACTGGATGGCGGTCTTCCGCATCCGTATCCGTGGACCGATCCCCTTGTCTGCGGACAGATACGGAAGAAAATTTACGAGTCGCCGTTGAAGGTGCCCTAAAAAGCTAAGACAGACAGATAGATTCATCACACTGGAGCCGTTGGGTCGTCCAAGCTAGCTGTACACTGTGCCGCCAAATTGAAAAAACTGGACTGGGTAGAGATTGCTCGTGAGCTGTCTGATCAAAATGTGACGGCGCCACACGACACAAACTCCACCCCGCGTCGCCTCTCTCTGGCGGCCAGGGAGGGCGGCGGCGGGGCATCTCTCCGCAAGGCGCAAGGACGCATCTGGCGTGGAGGCGTGGCGGCCTTGGGGGGGGGGGGGGGGGGGGGGGCGGCTAACGAGGCTCCGGTGGTCCGAGGGGCGGGGCGACGCGTCGGTTGGCTCGTGGGGGACTCAAGCGGCGCGGGATTTGGCATTCAGGGACGCCGTCAAGAGGTTCGTCGATCTGACGACGACAAGGAGTGACGCGGTCACTCGAGGCTGCGACGGAGGCGCCAGAGCGCGGTGCACGCAGATTTGTAGTGGCTACCGTGCGGATCGTGTGATGTTGCAAGGGATGGCGGTTCGCAGCGCACGTGGGGTGAGGTCGCGCAGTGCGCGTTGGCGCGATTTCAGGCGCTCTGGCAGGGGCGCCGGCGAGGCGCGGTGCAGGTGCGACATGCGCGCATCTTGGGCTGGCGGCTAGGAGCGGACTCCGTCAGCCTTTGTGCATCAGGTCCGGCCTAGTGGCGGCTCTAGGCAGCGACCTGCAGACGAGGTTCCTGATGTGGTGAAGAGGCTGCAGTTTTTGGCTGTCGAGGTGGAGGACGTGTGGAGATCCAGCGAGGGAAGGTGAGCTGCTGGATTGGCTGTCGACCGGAGGATTACGAGGCTTGGTTGAAAACCCATCTCTGGCCATGGCCGGAGCCTGTGACGGCGGCGGCTGTGGACGCTCACTAGTAGAAAACAGGGCATACGTTTGGGCCTGGTTAGCCCATTAGTACCGGTTCGGTCACGAACCGGCACCCATGGGCCCATTAGTCCTGGTTCGTGAGGCCAGGGACCTGCCGGGCCTCGTGGGGGCATTGGTTCCGGTTCGTCTGGGACCTTTGGTCCCGGTTGGTGGCACGAACCGGGACTAATGGTCCTCGCTCCTGGCCCACCTCCAGTGGACCCGGTTCATGGCATGAACCGGTACAAAAGGCTGACCTTTAGTCCCGGTTCGTGCCACGAACCGGGACCAATGAGTTGCCTATATATACCTCTCGCCCATGAGGAGAGCACTCGCAGTGCTCTGTTTTTCCTGGCCGGCGAGGGGGAAGCTTTGTGGTGCTCTAGCTCACCTCCTATGCACACCAGGTCTTCGATGGAATGCCCGAGCCACACTACTTAAGCTTTCTCCTCTCCAAGCTCGACCTCGAAGCTCCATTTTCCTCAATATTTGTCTAGGTTTAGCGGTCCGTCACGTCCCATCCCCGTCTTCACCGCCGTCGACCATCCCCGCCGATCTCGTCGCCGGCACCACCGTGGTGAGCCTCTTGTTCTTATCTTCTTTCTGAAAGGAAAAAATTATTACTTGTATGTTTATATAGGTACTTGTATAGTTTTCTTACTTTTATTATTGCTTCTTATTATTTAGTGTGATGGTTTTGGTATCCGCCCCCATTGGCCCTCGTCCTGTATATGATTCGGATGTGGTATATATTATCTTTATAACTATTTGGTTCATTTATTGTTTATGACAATTATGCCGACCAACATGACATAGATATTATTTATCTAGGAGGTATGTGAACCGGAAATTCCAACCGACCCTATTGTCGAGAGGTTAAATTTAGTTGAAGAAGAAAACAATTTCTTGAAGGAAAAACTAAAAAAATTTGAGGAGGAGAAGATGATAGTGGAGTTGCATGTTGCGGATGTCATCGATGATCACAAGAACAAGATGGATGCAATGCGCTTGAAGATTAGAAAGATTAGAAAATATGCCATTCATATCGAGGCTTGGTATCATTATGTCGTTGGATAAATTGTTACCTTGGTTGCGACTATGATCGCATTTGTTTTGGCATTGAAATGTTCTACATAGTTTCAATGTATGGTTTAATTAATTAGATGCTCTGGAGAGCTATATGTTGTTAGATGAGAACTATGTATGTACTTTGGTTTTAATGTGAGATGATGAACTTCTATTAATTTGGTCACTTATTTATCTATTCATGATGTTCTGTAATGGTTTTTGACACACTTAATTATATATAATGCACGGAGATGAACCGGCAATGGATGTATGGTGACAAACACACCTCCGAGTACATTAAGGGCGTGCATGATTTTCTCGAAGTGGCTGAGGCAAACAAGAAGAATGGTTTTATGTGTTTTCCATGCCCAGTATGTGGGAATACGAAGTCTTATTCTGACTCGAAAATCATTCACACCCACCTGCTTTATAAGGGTTTCATGCCACACTATAATGTTTGAACCAAGCACGGAGAAATAGGGGTTATGATGGAAGACAACGAAGAAGAAGAGGACGATGAGAACTATGTGCCCCGCGAATACGGTGATGCTGCAACAAGGGAAACTGTTGAAGATCAAGAGGAACCAGATGATGTGCCCGCTGATGATCTCCGCCGGGTCATTGTTGATGCAAAGAGTCAGTGTGAAAGTCAAAAGGAGAAGGTGAAGTTTGATCGCATGCAAGAGGATCACAAAATGGTTTGTACCCCAATTGCGAAGATGGCAACACAAAGCTCGGTACCGTACTGGAATTGATGCAGTGGAAGGTAGAGAATGTTGTGCCTAACAAAGAATTTGAGAAGCTACTGAAAATATTGAAGAAGCAGCTTCCAAAGGATAACGAATTGCCCGACAGTACGTATGCAACAAAGAACGTTGTTTGACCTCTAGGATTGGAGGTGCAGAAGATACATGCATGCCCTAATAACTGCATCTTGTACCATGGTGCGTACGAGGATTTGAACGCATGCCCGATATACGGTGCATTGCGGTATAAGATCAGACGAGATGACCCTGGTGATGTTGACGGTGAGCGCCCCCGGATGAGGGTTCCTGCCAAGGTGATGTGGTATGCTCCTATAATACCATGGTTGAAACGCCTGTTTAGAAAGAAAGAGCATGCCAAGTCGATGCGATGGCACAGAGATGACCGTAAGAAAGACGGGAAGTTGAGAGCAGCCGCTGACGGATCGCAGTGGAGAAAAATTGAGAGAAGGTACTAGGAGGAGTTTGCAGGTGACGCAAGGAACGTATGGTTTGGTTTAAGCGCGGATGGCATTAATCCTTTCGGGGAGCAGAGCAGCAATCACAACACCTGGCCCGTGACTCTATGTATCTATAACCTTCCTCCTTGGCTATGCATGAAGCGGAAGTTCATTATGATGCCAGTTCTCATCCAAGGCCCTAAGCAACCCGGCAACGACATTGATGTGTACCTAAGGCCATTAGTTGAAGAACTTTTACAGCTGTGGACTGGAAAAGGTGTACGTGTGTGGGATGAGCACAAACAGGAGGAATTTGACCTGCATGCATTGTTGTTTGTCACCATCAATGATTGGCCTGCTCTCAGTAACCTTTCAGGACAGACAAACAAGGGATACGACGCATGCACGCATTGTTTAGATGACACCGAAAGTATATATCTGGACAAATGCAGGAAGAATGTTTACCTGGGGTATCGTCGATTCCTTCCGACCAACCATCAATGTCGAAAGAAAGGCAAACACTTCAAAGGCGAGGCGGATCATCGGAAGAAGCCCGCCATGCGTACCGGTGATCACGTACTTGCTATGGTCAATAATTTAAAAGTAATCTTCGGAAAGGGTCCCGGTGGACTATCTGTTCCGAATGACGCTGAGGGACACGCACCCATGTGGAAGAAGAAATCTATATTTTGGGACCTACCCTACTGGAAAGACCTAGAGCTCCGCTCTTCGATCGACATGATGCACGTGACGAAGAACCTTTGCATAGGCTTTTTGGGCGTGTATGGGAAGACAAAATATACAGCGGAGGCACGGGAGGACCTGCAACGTTTGCACAAAAAGATGGCTTGCCTCCAAAATAGTATGAAGGTCCTGCCAGCTACACAATGTCTTGTCAGTTTCGAGCTAGTGTTCCCACCATCTTTCTTCAATATCATGATGCACGTCCTAGTTCATCTAGTCGATGAGATTGTCATTCTGGGCCCTGTATTTCTACACAATATGTTCCCATTTGAGAGGTTCATGGGAGTCCTAAAGAAATATGTCCGTAACCACGCTAGGTCAGAAGGAAGCATCTCCATGGGCCATCAAACATAGGATGTTATTGGGTTTTGTGTTGACTTCATTCCCGACCTTAAAAAGATAGGTCTCCCTCAATCGCGGTATGAGGGAAGACTGGGTGGAAAAGGCACGCTAGGAGGGGACTCAATAGTATGTAGGGACGGGCATTCTTGGTCTCAAGCACACTACACGGTTCTACAGAATTCTACCTTGGTGACCCCGTATGTCGATGAACACAAGAACATTCTACGCTCTAAACACCCGGACCAATGTGAGGACTGGATTACATGTGAACACATCAGGAGTTTCGGCAGTTGGTTCCAAACACATCTCAGGTGTGACAACACTGTTTCCGATGATCTGTACTCGTTGGCGAGGGAACCATCTTCGACTGTAATGACCTACAAAGGGTACGAGATAAATGGGAATACATTTTACACAATCGCCTAAGATCAAAAGAGCACCAACCAAAATAGTGGTGTCCGCTTTGATGCGGCAACCAATAGTGGAAAGGACACATGTTATGGTTACATAGTGGATATATGGGAACTTGACTATGGAAATGATATTAAGGTCCCTTTGTTTAAGTGCAAATGGGTCAATCTGTCAGGAGGCGGGGTACAGGTAAACCCACAGTACGGAATGACATCAGTGGATCTGAACAATCTGGGGTACACAGAAGAGCCATCTATCCTAGCCAATGATGTGGCGCATGTTTTCTATGTGAAGGACATGTCTACCAAACCGAGAAAAGGAAAATATAAGGAAGCGGATACATCATACAATGAGCCAAAGCGCCATATAGTTCTTTCAGGAAAAAAAGACATCTTGGGATTGGAGGGCAAGACAGATGTGTCTGAAGATTATGAAAAGTTTCATGAAATTCCTCTCTTCAAAGTCAAGGCTGACCCAAGCATCCTGTTAAACGATGAAGATTATCCATGATTACGGCGCAATAAGCAAAGAACACAAGCAAAGAAAAAGTGAAGACTTTCTATCAACTACTATTATGATGATGCCTTTGATGTAGAATATAACTGCAGTTACATTTGAACAAATGAAATCCCTTTGTAACAGATGAGTTTTCGTCCGAAACCCTGATACTTCCAAAGAGATTGTCTGTTTTGTGTCCAGTTTTTGTCGTAACCCTCTCAACTTTTTAGCACATGCTATATGGGTGAAATGGTGATACCATGCCAACTTTCAACCTTTTCAGAGTTCATTTGTACTGCTTTTCAATTTAAGGGTCATTTAGCTCAAATAACAAACTAATAGCAAAAAGAATGAACTAATAGCAAAAAGAATGAACTAAAAGCAAAATGAATGAACTAATAGCAAAAAGAATGAACTAAAAATAATCAATTAAAAGATTCTGTTATGATCAACTAAAACTAAACTATAATATCCTTCAATAGCAAAAAGAATCAACTAAAAAGCTTTTATAAAACTCCAATAGCAAAAGGAATCAACTCAAAAACTTTTATAAACCTCTAGTATTATTGAAACTAAAATTATATAAAATTTATGCAACCAAAATTATCAAAGTATTTTCTGTTCAAAACATTAAAAGCAAAAAGAATTTTCATAAAGAATTTTTTTGTTAGAAACTTTAATAGCAAAAAGAATTATCATAAAGAATTTTTGTGTTAGAAACTAAAATAACAAAATTTGTTTTTGAATATAATGATAAAACACAGTAATATTAAATAGCAGGAAAAAGAATCACTCAAAAATCTATTTTTATAGTAAAGTTATTCAAAAACTAGTGATTCACACAAATTTCAGAAAATTCAAATTTAAACTATTCAAATTGGAAAAGAAATGACACTAACAGAAAGTTTATATTTTTTATTACCTAAAAGCAAAATGAACTAAAAAAAGAAAAAAACTAATGCAAAAAACAGAAAAAAATGGGAAAATAAAAAAATGCCACCTACTAGGCCACTACGGCCTGAATACCACTATAAACCCTACCATGGGCCAGGATTCAGGCCCACAGAAGGCCCAGTAGGCCCATCAGGCATAGCAGTGACGAATGCACCCCTTTGGTCGTGCAATAGAGAGGAGCTTGAGAGGGGTGCGGTAGTGGGGCTTATAAACCACTGCCCGCCCCTCTCAATTAGCGAGGTAGGACTGAAGTTTTGGCCACGGGCAGCACAGGGCCTTTGGTCCCGGTTGGAGGCACCAACCGGTACCAAAGGGGGGCATTGGTCCCGGTTCATGGCACAAACCGGGACGAATGCACCCCTTTGGTCCTGCTACGTCTTGAGCTTGCGTTGGTTTTCCTTGAAGAGGAAAGGGTGATGCAGCAAAGTAGCGTAAGTATTTCCCTTAGTTTTTGAGAACCAAGGTATCAATCCAGTAGGAGGCTCCTCAAAAGTCCCACGCACCTACACAAACAAACAAGAACCTCGCAACCAACGCAATAAAGGGGGTGTCAATCCCTTCACGGCCACTTCGAAAGTGAGATCTGATAGAGATAATATGATAAGATAAATATTTTTGGTATTTTTATGATATAGATTGGAAAAGTAAAGATGCAAATAAAAGTAGATGGTAAACTTATAGATAAAAGATAGACCCGAGGGCCATAGGTTTCACTAGTGGCTTCTCTCAAGATAGCATAAGTATTATGGTGGGTGAACAAATTATTGTCGAGCAATTGATAGAAAAGCGCATAGTTATGAGATTATCTAGGCATGATCATGTATATAGGTATCACGTCCGTGATAAGTAGACCGACTCCTACCTGCATCTACTACTATTACTCCACACATCGACCGACTCCTGCCTGCATCTAGAGTATTAAGTTCATAAAGAACAGAGTAACACATTAAGAAAGATGACATGATGTAGAGGGATAAACTCATGCAATATGATATAAACCCCATATTTTTATCCTCAATGGCAACAATACAATACGTGCCTTGCTGCCCCTGCTGTCACTGGGAAAGGACACCGCAAGATTGAACCCAAAGCTAAGCACTTCTCCCATTGCAAGAAAGATCAATCTAGTAGGCCAAACCAAACTGATAATTCGAAGAGGCTTGCAAAGATAACTTAATCACACATAAAAGAATTCAGAGGAGATTCAAATATTTCTCATAGATAAACTTGATCATAAACCCACAATTCATCGGATCTCGACAAACACACCGCAAAAAGAGTTACATCGAATAGATCTCCAAGAAGATCGAGGAGAACTTTGTATTGAGATTCAAAGAGAGAGAAGAAGCCATCTAGCTAATAACTATGGACCCGAAGGTCTGTGATAAACTACTCACAAATCATAGGAGAGGCCTTGGAGATGATGTATAGGCCCTCTATGGTCGATTCCCCCTCCAGCGGAGCGCCGACGAAGGCTCCAAGATGGGATCTCGCGGATACAGAAGGTTGCGGTGGTGGAATTAGGTTTTCGTGGTGCTCCTCGAAGGTTTCAGGGTACGTAGGTATATATAGGAGGAAGAAGTAGGTCGGTGACGCTCGAGGGGCCCATGAGGGTGGGGGCGTGCCCAGCCCTAGGGAGCGCGCCGGGCACCCTCGTGGTCGCCTCCTCTGTTGCTTGACGTCCACTCCAAGTCCCGTGGATCACGTTTGTTCCAAAAAGATTGCTCCCAAAGGTTTCATTCCGTTTGGACTCCGTTTGATATTTCTTTTCTTCGAAACACTGAAGTAGGCAAAAAAACAGCAATTCGGGATGGGCCTCCGGTTAGTAGGTTAGTCCCAAAAATGATATAAAAGTGTAAAGTAAAGCCCACAAACATCCAAAATGGGTAATATAATAGCATGGAACATTAAAAAATTATAGATACGTTGGAGACGTATCAAGCATCCCCAAGCTTAATTCCTACTCGTCCTCGAGTAGGTAAATGATAAAAACAGAATTTTTGATGTGGAATGCTACCTAGCATAATTCTCAATGTAATTTTCTTTGTTGTGGCATGAATGTTCAGATCCAAATGATTCAAAATAAAAGTTCATATTGACATAAGAAATAGTAATACTTCAAGCATACTAACTAAGCAATCATGTCTTCTCAAAATAACATGGCTAAAGAAAGTTATCCCTACAAAATCATATAGTCTGGCTGTTGCTCTATCTTCATCACACAATGTATTTAATCATGCACAACCCCGATGACAAGCCAAGCAATTGTTTCATACCTTAGTAATCTCAAACTTTTTCAACTTTCGCGCAATACATGAGCGTGAGCCATGGACATAGCACTATATGTGGAATAGAATGGTGGTTGTGGAGAAGACAAAAAAGGAGAAGATAGTCTCACATCAACTAGGAGTATCAACGGGCTATGGAAATGCCCATTAATAGATATCAATGTGAGTGAGTAGGGATTGCCACGCAACGGATGCACTAGAGCTATAAATGTATGAAAGCTCAACAAAAGAAACTAAGTGGGTGTGCATCCAACTTGCTTGCTCACGAAGACCTAGGGCATTTTGAGGAAGCCCATCATTGGAATACACAAGCCAAGTTCTATAATGAAATTTTTTCCCACTAGTATATGAAAGTGACAACATTGGAGACTCTGTATCATGAAGATCATGGTGCTACTTTGAAGCACAAGTGTGGTAAAAAGGATATTAGCATTGTCCCTTCTCTCTTTTTCTCTCATTTTTTTATTTGGCCTTTCTCTTTTTTTTGGCCTTTCTCTCTCTTTGTTTTAAAGTCCGAAGTCTCATCCCGACTTGTGGGGGAATCATAGTCTCCATCATCCTTTCCTCACTTGGGACAATGCTCTAATAATGAAGATCATCACACTTTTATTTACTTACAACTCAAGATTACAACTCGATACTTAGACCAAAATATGACTCTATATGAATGCCTCCGGCGGTGTGCCGGGATATGCAATGAATCAAGAGTGACATGTATGAAAAATTATGAAGGTGGTCTTGCCACAAATACGGTGTCAACTACATGGTCATGCAAAAGCAATATGACAATGATGATGTGTGTCATAATAAACGTAACGGTGGAAAGTTGCATGGCAATATATCTCGGAATGGCTATGGAAATGCCATAATAGGTAGGTATGGTGGTTGTTTTGAGGAAGGTATATGGTGGGTGTATGGTACCGGCGAAAGTTGCACGGCACAAGAGCGGCTAGCAATGGTGGAAGGGTGAGAGTGTGTATAATCCATGGACTCAACATTAGTCGTAAAGAACTCATATAATTATTGCAAAAATCTACAAGCCATTGAAAACAAAGTACTACACGCATGCTCCTAGGGGGATAGATTGGTAGGAAAATACCATCGCTCGTCCCTGACCGCTACTCATAAGGAAGACAATCAATAAATAAAATTGTGCTCCAACTTCATCACAAAGCGGTTCACCATACGTGCATGCTACGGGAATCACAAACTTCAACACAAGTATTCTTTGAATTCACAATTACCCAACTAGCATGACTCTAATATAACCACCTATATATCTCAAAACAATTATCAAGTATCAAATTGATCATAGCATCCAATTCACTTCTGATGATAGTTTTTATTATACCCAACTTGGATGCTCATCATTCTAGGACCAATTTTACAAACATAGCAAATACCATGCTGTTCTAAGAGACTCTCAAAATAATATAAGTGAAGCATGAGAGATCAACTATCTCTACAAAATTAAGCCACCGCCGTGCTCTAATAGATATAAGTGAAGCACTAGAGCAAAACTATCTAGCTCAAAGGATATAAGTGAAGCACATAGAGTATTCTAATAAATTCTAAATCAAGTGGGCTTCTCCCAAAAGGTGTGTACAGCAAGAATGATTGTGGTAATCTAAAAAGCAAAGACTAATATCATACAAGACGCTCCAAGCAAAACACATATCATGCGGCGAATAAAAATATAGCTCTAAGTAAAGTTACCGATAGACGAAGACGAAAGAGGGGATGCCTTCCGGGGCATCCCCAAGCTTAGGATTTTGGTTATCCTTGAATATCTTGGGGTGCCATGGGCATCCCCAAGATTAGGCTCTTTCCACTCCTTATTCCATAGTCCATTAAATCTTTACCCAAAACTTGAAAACTTCACAGCACAAAACTCAACAGGAAATCTCATAAGCTCCGTTAGTGCAAGAAAGAAAACCACCACATAATGTACTGTAATGAACTCATTCTTTATTTATATTTGTGTTAAACCTACTGCATTCCAACTTCTCTATGGTTCATACCCCTTGATACTAGCCATAGATGTATCAAAATAAGCAAACAACACACGAAAAACAGAATCTGTCAAAAACAGAACAGTCTGTAGAAATCTGTAACTCTCTAATACTTATGGAACTCTAAAAATCCTACAAAAATAGGAAGTCCTGGGAAATTTGTCTATTGATCTACAGCGAAAAGAATCAATGCAAAATCATGTTTCTGTGAATTACTAAAATTATTTTCGTGCACGCAAAGTTTCTGTTTTTCAGCAGAATCAAATGAACTATCACCGTAGGTTATCCTATAGGTTCTACTTGGCACAAACACTAATTAAAACATGAAAACACATCTAAACAGAAGCTAGAAGAAATATTTATTTCTAAACAGAAGAAAAAGGCAATAAACAAAAATAAAATTGGGTTGCCTCCCAACAAGCGCTATTGTTTAACGCACCAAGCTAGGCATAAAAGCGAGGATAGATCTAAGTAGTGCCATCTTTGGCACTCAATTCATAAGTAGCTCGCATGATAGATTCATAAGGTAATTTGACTTTCTTTATTGGAAAGTGCTCCATGCCTTTCCTTAATGGAGATTGGAATCTAATATTCCCTTCCTTCATATCAATAATTGCACCAATCGTTCTAAGGAAAGGTCTACCAAGAATAATAGGACATGAAAGATTGCAATCTATATCAAGAACGACAAAATCTACGGGCACATAATTCTTATTTGCAACAAAAAGAACATCATTGATCCTTCCCATAGGTTTCTTAATGGTGGAATCCGCAAGATGCAAATTTAAAGAGCTATCATAAAAATCATGGAAACCTAGAATATCGCATAAAGTTTTTGGAATCATGGAAACACTACCACCCAAATAACATAAAGCATAGCACTCATGATCTTTAATTTTAATTTTTATAGTAGGTTCCCACTCGTCATAAAGTTTTCTAGGTATAGAAACTTCCAAATTAAGTTTTTCCTTATAAGATTGCATCAAGGCATCAACGATATGTTTGGTAAAAGCTTTATTTTGACTATAAGCATGAGGAGAATTCAACACAGATTGCAACAAGGAAATACAATCTACTAAAGAAAAATTATCATAATTAAATTCCTTGAAATCCATAATAGTGGGTTCAATGCTATTTAAAGTCTTGACCTCTCCAATCCCACTTTTACCAAATTTAGCATCAAGATCTATAAACTCCGAATTATTGGGATGCCTTTTAACTAAAGTTGACTCATATCCAGTCCCATGATTATCAAGATTCATATTGCAAAACAAAGATTTAATAGGGGATACATCAATAACTTTTAGATCTTCATCATTATTTTCATGGAAACTAGAAGAACACGGTTTTACAAAGCAATCTTTCTTAGCACGCAATCTAGCGGTTCTTTCTTTGCACTCATCAATGGAAATTCTCATATATTTGAAAGACTCATTGATATCATGCTTAGGAGAAGTAGATCTAAGTTTCAAAGAATCAACATCAAGCGAAAGCCTATCAACGTTCCTAGCCAAATCATCAACTTTAAGCAATTTTTCTTCAAGCAAAGCATTAAAATTCTTTTGAGAGATCATAAATTCTTTAACACTATTCTCAAAATCAGAGGGCATCTTACTAAAAATTCCATAAGAGTAGTTGTAGGAATTACCATAATTATTAGAGGAATTACTAGGGAACGTCTAGGATTAAAGTTTCCTCTATAAGCATTGTTACCAAAATTATTCCTACCAACAAAATTCACATCCATAGATTCATTATTATTATCAATCAAAGTAGACAAAGGCATATCATTAGGATCAATAGGAGCACTCTTAGTAGCAAACAATTTCATAAGTTCATCCATCTTTCCACTCAAAACATTAATTTCTTCTATAGCATGCACTTTTTTACTAGTAGATATTTCGGTGTGCCATTGAGAATAATTAGCCATAATATTATCAAGGAGTTTAGTAGCTTCTCCTCAGGTGATTTCCATAAAAGTGCCTCCTGTGGCTGAATCTAAAAGATTTCTAGAAGCAAAATTCAATCCGGCATAAAAAGTTTGTATGATCATTGATATGTCTCCAACGTATTTATAATTTTTGATTGTTCCATGCTATTATATTACCCCTTTTGGATGTTTATGGGCTTTATTTTACACATTTATATCATTTTTGGGACTAACCTACTAACCGGAGGCCCAGCCCATATTGCTGTTTTTTTTTGCCTATTTCGGTATTTCGAAGAAAAGAAATATCAAACGGAGTCCAAACGGAATGAAACCTTCGGGAGCGTGATTTTTGGAATGAACGTGATCCAGAGGACTTGGAGTCCAAGTCAAGAAGCAGCCGAGGCTCCCACGAGATAGGAGGGTGCCCCCCCCTATAGGGCGCGCCCCCTGTCTCGTGGGCCCCTCGGGCGTCCACCGACGTACTTCTTCCTCCTATATAAGCCTACGTACCCCAAAAACATCCAGGGCGCAGGCGAAACACAATTTCCACCACCGTAACCTTCTGTATCCGCGAGATCTCATCTTGGAGCCTTCACCGGCGTTCTGCCGGAGGGGGGATCGACCATGGAGGGCTTCTACATCAACATCCTTGCCCCTCCGATGAGTTGTGTGTAGTTTACCACAGACCTACGGGTCCATAGTTATTAGCTAGATGGCTTCTTCTCTCTTTTTTGGATCTCAATACAATGTTCTCCCCCTCTCTTGTGGAGATCTATTCGATGTAAACTCTTTTTGCAATGTGTTTGTCGAGATCCGATGAATTGTGGGTTTATGATCAAGTTTATCTATGAATAATATTTGAATCTTCTCTGAATTCTTTTATGTATGATTGAGTTATCTTTGCAAGTCTCTTCGAATTATCAGTTTGGTTTGGCCTACTAGATTGATCTTTCTTGCCATGGGAGAACTGCTTAGCTTTGGGTTCAATCTTGCGGTGTCCTTACCCAGTGACAGGAAGGGTTGCAAGGCACGTATTGTATTGTTGCCATCGAGGATAACAAGATGGGGTTTATATCATATTGCTTGAGTTTATCCCTCTACATCATGTCATCTTGCTTAATGCGTTACTCCGTTCTTATGAACTTAACACTCTAGATGCAGGCAGGAGTCGGTCGATGTGTGTAGTAATAGTAGTAGATGCAGGCAGGAGTCGGTCTACTTGTTGCGGACGTGATGCCTATATACATGATCATGCCTAGATAATCTCATAATTATTCTCTTTTCTATCAATTGCTCGACAGTAATTTGTTCACCCACCGTAATACTTATGCTATCTTGAGAGAAGCCACTAGTGAAACCTATGGTCCCCCGGGTCTATCTCTTATCATATTTACTTCCAATATACTTTTATTTTCATCTTTACTTTTTTGCATCTATATTACAAAATACCAAAAATATATTTATCTTATCATACTATTTTTATTAGATCTCACTTTCGCAAGTGGCCGCGAAGGGATTGACAACCCGTTTATTGTGTTGGTTGCGAGTTCTTTTTTGTTTGTGTAGGTGCGTGGGACTTTTGAGGAGCCTCCTACTGGATTGATACCTTGGTTCTCAAAAACTGAGGGAAATACTTATGCTACTATTGCTGCATCACCCTTTCCTCTTCAAGGAAAACCAACACAAGCTCAAGACGTAGCAATCATCCATAAGTTCAAACCATGAGTAAGGCAATTGCGAATCATCAATCTCATTCTTTCCCAAGATTGGGCAATATGCTCATGATCAAGTTGTTTAAAATTCATAATATCGTTCCTAAGAGAGATGATCTTAGCGAGAGGAAAATTCTTAGAGATAAAAGCATCTTTGCACTTATTCCATTAATCAATACTATTCTTAGGCAAAGACGAAAACCAAATTTTAGCGTGATCTCTAAGTGAAAACGGAAATAACTTCAATTTAATAATATCATTATCCATATCTTTCTTCTTTTGCATCTCACACAAATCAACAAAGTTGTTTAGATGGGTAGTGGCATCTTCACTAGGAAGGCCGGAGAATTGATCTTTCATAACAAGATTCAGAAAAGCAGCATTGATTTCACAAGACTCAACATCATTAAGTGGAGCAATTGGAGTGCTAAGGAAAACATTATTATTGGTATTGGAAAAGTCACACAATTTGGTATTATCTTGCGCCATCACGACAAGTAATCCAACACACAAGCAAACAAAAAGGCAAGCGAAAGAGAGAGAGAAGATTGGGAAAGAGAGGGTGAATAAAACAGCAAGGGTGAAGTGGGGGAGAGGAAAACGAGAGGCAAATGGCAAATTATGTAATGCGAGGGAGATGAGTTTGTGATAGGTACTTGGTATGTCTTGACTTGAGCGAAGACCTCCCCGGCAATGGCGCCAGAAATCCTTCTTGCTACGTCTTGAGCTTGCGTTGGTTTTCCTTGATGAGGAAAGGGTGATGTAGCAAAGTAGCGTAAGTATTTCCCTCAGTTTTTGAGAACCAAGGTATCAATCCAGTAGGAGGCTCCTCAAAAGTCCCACGCACCTACACAAACAAACAAGAACCTCGCAACCAACATAATAAAGGGGTTGTCAATCCCTTCACGGCCACTTGCGAAAGTGAGATCTGACAGAGATAATATGATAAGGTAAATATTTTTTATATTTTTATGATATAGATTGGAAAAGTAAAGATGCAAATAAAAGTAGATGGTAAACTTATATGATAAAAGATAGACCCGGGGGCCATAGGTTTCACTAGTGGCTTCTCTCAACATAGCATAAGTATTACGGTGGGTGAACAAATTACTGTCGAGCAATTGATAGAAAAGCGCATAGTTATGAGATTATCTAGGCATGATCATGTATATAGGCATCACATCCGTGATAAGTAGACCAACTCCTGCCTGCATCTACTACTATTACTCCACACATCGACCGACTCCTGCCTGCATCTAGAGTATTAAGTTCATAAAGAACAGAGTAACGCATTAAGAAAGATGACATGATGTAGAGGGATAAACTCATGCAATATGATATAAACCCCATCTTTTTATCCTTGATGGCAACAATACAATACGTGCCTTGCTGCTCCTGCTGTCACTGGGAAAGGACACCGCAAGATTGAACCCAAAGCTAAGCACTTCTCCCATTGCAAGAAAGATCAATCTAGTAGGCCAAACCAAACTGATAATTCGAAGAGACTTGCAAAGATAACTTAATCACACATAAAATAATTCAGAGGAGATTCAAATATTTCTCATAGATAAACTTGATCATAAACCCACAATTCATTGGATCTCGACAAACACACCGCAAAAAGAGTTACATCGAATAGATCTCCATGAAGATCGAGGAGAACATTGTATTGAGATTCAAAGAGAGAGAAGAAGTCATCTAGCTAATAACTATGGACCCAAAGGTCTGTGGTAAACTAGTCACAACTCATAGGAGAGGCCTTGGAGATGACGTAGAGGCCCTCCGTGGTCGATTACTCCTCCGGCGAAGCACCAACGAAGGCTCCAAGATGGGATCTCGCGGATACAGAAGGTTGCGGCGGTGGAATTAGGTTTTCGTGGTGCTCCTCGAAGGTTTCAGGGTATGTAGGTATATATAGGAGGAAGAAGTAGGTCGGTGAATGCTCGAGGGGCCCACAAGGGTGGGGGGCGTGCCGGGCACCCTCATGGCCGCCTCCTCTGTTGCTTGACGTCCACTCCAAGTCCCCTGGATCACGTTTGTTCCAAAAAGATCGCTCCCGAAGGTTTCATTCCGTTTGGACTCCGTTTGATGTTCCTTTACTTCGACACACTGAAATAGGCAAAAAAACAGCAATTCAGGCTGGGCCTCCGGTTAGTAGGTTAGTCCCAAAAATGATATAAAAGTGTAAAGTAAAGCCCATAAGCATCCAAAACGGGTAATTTAATAGCACAGAACAATCAAAAATTATAGATACGTTGGAGACGTATCAGGTCCCGGTTGGTGGCACCAACCGGTACCAAAGGCATCTGCTTCCCGCCCTTTGGGCTGCTGAAAAGAGACCTTTGGTCCCGGTTGGTGGCACCAACCGGGACTAAAGGGATGCATTCGTCCCGGTTTGTGCCATGAACTGGGACGAATGCTTTGTGTAAATAAGCAGGACTTGTGAAATTTTCGTTCCAGTTCCTCATTCTCCCGCCGCCGATGCCGCCCTCTGCACCGTCGCCGCCGTTGCCGTCGGCGTCGCCCGCGCCCGTCGTCGCCGCTCCGACGCCGTCGCCACACGCCACCCCGCACCGTCGTCGTCACCCCCGACGTCGTCGTGGTCACCCCAGACGCCGTCTCCGTCACCCCCGACACCATCGCCGCCCCGCGCCACCTCTTGACCTCGCCCCCTCGACACCGTCCTCGAGCCCGCCGTCCTTGTCGCTGACGCGCCCTCAGCCGCGCCCTTGCCGCTGCCGACGCCCTCACCCCCACCGCGCTTCGTCCTTGTCGCCGACCTCTGCCCCGACGCGGCTCTGCCCGCCCCAACGCACCCCTGCCCGCCGCCGACGCCCTCGGCCCCGCCGTGCGCCCCCTGCCCCGACGCCTCCCTCTGTGAGCACCGCTTTGCTCCTGCCCCCGCCGCCACCGCCTCGTTGCGTTTTTTATATATGATTTTTCATATATGTATGTATTTTCATATGTATGTATGTATTTTTAGATGCTTTTTAGATGTTCATATATGTATGTATGTATGTATGTATTTTTTAGATATATGTATTTTTTAGATGTATTTTTTTGTATGCATGTATGTACTTTTTATATATGTGGAAAAGAGGAAGAAGGAAGAAAAAGAAGGAGAGGAAGAAGGAAAGTAAGAAGAGGAAGAAGGAGAAGAAAAAGAGAAGAAGAAGAAGAAGAGAGGAAGAAGAGGAGAGAAAAAATAAGAAGAGGAAGAAGAAGGAAAAAAAAAAGGAGGAGAAGAAGGAATAGAGGAGAAGAAGAAAATTAGATATTTCTATTTTTCTTGTTCTCCTCTATTACTAAAGGGGTCAGGTGGCTACCTCAAAGCCCGGCCGTTGTGGGACAAGGCTGAGCAGGACCTGATTGCTAAAGGGGTCGAACCAGAGACATTGCACTGGCCAGACCGTTGTAGGACTTGGTTCTTCGGGGATGGAGGAACATTGGACCCTGAAACAGGGAGTGCTACTGGACGGACGAGCAACGTGCAACACCCGTCATGAAGCTTCTGAAAGCAATCAATGAAGTGCGGTAAGGGAAGTTCGTTACCGACAGAGAGAAAGACGAGCTCACAAGGGCCCTCGGGAATCCTGAGCACCCTGGACGAACACAAGGCACGCCAGGCTCCACTCCGTGGAAGGTTGGGTTTCCCGACGCAGGCGGTTACAAAACCCAAGAGAGGAGGAGGAAAGTGGAGCAGAGCGAACTGCAGGAGCTTAAGGCAAGGGTAAGAAAGCTAGAGGAACGAGATGCTAAGAACCAGTAGCTGCGACATCCTGCCCAATATGCTACCCCAGAAGCTACCCTGCCATCTCATTAGACAAGCAGCGTGGCTTCCACCAACCTCGTTCAGCAGCCTGACTTGTTGACGGGTCCTAGCTACCTCGTGGATTTTATCACGAATTCACACTAGTGCCACCTTATGACGCAATGGGATCAGCTCAAAGTCAAGGCGGCTGTCGGCTATGTGTTCCCTCCTTCACCCGGAGCAACTTTTCACTGCCGTCCGATTCCACAAGGCTATGCTGTTGTGATGGTGGACGAAATAACGGATGGATTTGAGGAGCTCCAGCTTGACCACCCTACAGGTGAGGGGGAGACTCAGCTGGGTCTTGCTATGCATACTCTGTGTATATGGCGGAAGGAGCACATCAAGCTTCTAAACTTCATGGCTCCTGCTAGTCAGCTGGGCACTTCGCCTCCTCCGCCTCCTCCTCCTCCTCCAGCGAGTGATCCGCCTCCTCCGCCTCGTCCTCCTCCTCCGGCAAGTGATCCGCCTCCTTCGCCTCCTGCTCCAGCGTGTGAGGGCGACAGTACTCCGCCTCCTTCTCCGTCTGCTCCGGCCCGTCCGAGCAGCCCGCCTCCTCCTTCGCCGCCTCGTAAGCGATGGCGGAACACAGACGCCGCCGCTCCGGCTGATCCGGCGCGTCGTAGCAGTCCGCCTTCGGCAGCTCCGCCTCTTAAAGAATGAAAGAAGACAACTGCAGCCGCTCCGTCTGCTCCGGCGTCTAGCAGTACAGCCAGAGGCGGGAAGCAAAACAGATACGGTCCATCGTCTGTCAAGCCTCTAGAATGGGAGGCAGTATAGCCAGAAGCAGAACGAAGAAAAGGAAAACAAATTCCCCAGCTTGGTGAATAAGCGAAGCAATCGTGCCCCCCCACTCAACGTGTCTAGTGATATCGTCGCTAATCTTCCGGGGGTGCTGCCCGGTACCAACCCTGGAGATTACATGGCCGACGAGGATGCAATAATTTTTGAAACAATTGAGGAGGTGGACATATTCAGATTCGAGCACGGGAAGCCTCTCGTTAAACCTGGTACTTCCCTAACAATGATGATGCAAACATTCCATGATTGGTACATGGACATCTACAAGAAGTCTGGGAAAAATACTTTGTCGCTATCGGTTAAAGAGGAGCACGACCTCGTTGGAATTGATCTGTTGTCAGTTCCATTTGAGGAGTTTTTCAAGTTCTACAATCAAATGGCCCTCGATAAAACAATCATCACTTGCTACTGTCTGTAAGTACTACTTCTCTGTAATTAGTTAAGTCTCAATATATAGCTCAGCTCTTTCATTGCATGTATATATAATTATCCTCACTATATTATGCAGATTGAAGATTACCGAATTGAAGAAAAGACAAATAGGTGATATTGGGTTCATTAACACAAGTCTCATGGATGAATAGAGTGTTAAACATGATGCCAGACAAATCGAGGCCAAGTTGCTCGCATCGTTACTTCGAAATCAAAACAAAGCTACAATACTCTTTCCTTAAGAATACAAGTGAGTGTTACTGTCTTGTGCATATTCGGTTTCCCTTATTACTCGAGGTTATAGTAATGTAACTGATGAGTTATGCACGCATGCGCAGGTTGAAGGAAATATTCCCTAGAGGCAATGATAAAGTTATTATTTATTTCCCCATATCATGATAAATGTTTATTATTCATGCTAGAATTGTATTAACCGGAAACAATGATACATGTGTGAATACATAGACAAACATATAGTCACTAGTATGCCTCTACTTGACTAGCTCGTTTATCAAAGATGGTTATGTTTCCTAGCCATGGACAAAAGAGTTGTCATTTGATTAACGGGATCACATCATTAGGAGAATGATGTGATTGACATGACCCATTCCGTTAGCCTAGCACTTGATCGTTTAGTATGTTGCTATTGCTTTCTTCATGACTTATACATGTTCCTGTAACTATGAGATTATGCAACTCCCGTTTACCGGAGGAACACTTTGTGTGCTACCAAACGTCACAACATAACTGGGTGATTATAAAGGTGATCTATAGGTGTCTCCAAAAGTACATGTTGAGTTGGCATAATTCGAGATTAGGTTTTGTCACTCCGATTGTCGGAGAGGTATCTCTGGGCCCTCTCGGTAATACACATCACTTAAGCCTTGCAAGCATTGTAACTAATGAGCTAGTTATGAAATGATGTATTACGGAACGAGTAAAGAGACTTGCCGGTAATGAGATTGAACTAGGTATTGGATACCAACGATCGAATCTCGGGCAAGTAACATACCGATGACAAAGGGAACAACGTATGTTGTTATGTGGTTTGACCGATAAAGATCTTCGTAGAATATGTAGGAACCAATATGGACATCCAGGTTCCGCTATTGGTTATTGACCGAGAATAGTTCTAGGTCATGTCTACATAGTTCTCGAACCCGTAGGGTCCGCACGCTTAACGTTACGATGACAGTTTTATTATGAGTTTATAAGTTTTGATGTACCGAAGTTTGTTCGGAGTCCCGGATGTGATGACGGACATGACGAGGAGTCTCGAAATGGTCGAGACATAAAGATTGATATATTGGACGGATATATTTGGATACCGGAAAGGTTCCGGATGAGATTGGGAATATACCGGAGCTCCGGGAGGTTACCGGAACCCCCCGGTAAGTATATGGGCCTTATTGGGCCTTAGTGGAAAGGAGGGAGAAGGAGCAAAGGAGGGGGCGCGCCCCCCCAAGCCCAATCCGAATTGGGAAGGGGGCCGGCCCCCCTTTCCTTCTTCCCTCCCCTCTCTTCCTTCCCTCTCCTACTCCTAATAGGAAAGGGGGGGCCAAACCTACTTGGAGTAGGATTGCCCCCCCCTAGGGCGCGCCTCTCCCCTTGGCCGGCCCCCTCCTCCTCTCCCCCTTTATATACGGGGGAGGGGGGCACCCCTAGAACACACAAGTTGATCTACAGATCGTTCCTTAGCCGTGTGCGGTGCCCCCCTCCACCATATTCCACCTCGGTCATATCGTCGCGGAGTTTAGGCGAAGCCCTGCGCCGGTAGAACATCATCATCATCACCACGCCGTCGTGCTAACGGAACTCATCCCCGACGCTTTGCTGGATTGGAGCCCGGGGAACGTCATCGAGCTGAACGTGTGCTGAACACGGAGGTGCCGTACGTTCGGTGCTTGGATCGGTCGGATCGTGAAGACGTACGACTACATCAAGTGCGTTGTCATAACGCTACCGCTTACGGTCTACGAGGGTACGTGGACAACACTCTCCCCTCTCGTTGCTATGCCATCACCATGATCTTGCGTGTGCGTAGGAATTTTTTTGAAATTACTACGTTCCCCAACAGTGGTATCAGAGCCAGGTTTTATGCGTTGATGTTATATGCACGAGTAGAACACAAGTGAGTTGTGGGCGATACAAGTCATACTGCTTACCAGCATGTCATACTTTGGTTCAGCGGTATTGTTGGATGAAGTGGCCCGGACCGACATTACGCGAGACTGGTTTTACCGCCGTGCTTTGCACACAGGTGACTAGCGGGTGTCTGTTTCTCCAACTTTAGTTGAACCGAGTGTGGCTATGCCCGGTCCTTGCGAAGGTTAAAACAGCACTAACTTGACGAACTATCATTGTGGTTTTGATGCGTAGGTAAGAACGGTTCTTGCTCAGCCCGTAGCAGCCACGTAAAACTTGCAACAACAAAGTAGAGGACGTCTAACTTGTTTTTGCAGGGCATGTTGTGATGTGATATGGTCAAGACGTGATGCTATATTTTATTGTATGAGATGATCATGTTTTGTAACCGAAGTTATCGGCAACTGGCATGAGCCATATGGTTATCGTTTTATTGTATGAAATGCAAACGCCCTGTAATTGCTTTACTTTATCACTAAGCGGTAGCGATAGTCGTAGAAGCAATAGATGGCGTATACGACAACGATTCTACGATGGAGATCAAGGTGTCGCGCCGGTGACGATGGTGATCACGATGATGCTTCGAAGATGGAGATCACAAGCACAAGATGATGATGGCCATATCATATCACTTATATTGATTGCATGTGATGTTTATCCTTTATGTATCTTATCTTGCTTTGAATGACGGTAGCAATTTAATATGATCTCTCACTAAATTATCAAGAAGTGTTCTCCCTGAGTATGCACCGTTGCGAAAGTTCTTCGTGCTGAGACACCACGTGATGATCGGGTGTGATAGGCTCTACATTCAAATACAACGGGTGCAAAACAGTTGCATACGCGGAATACTCAGGTTAAACTTGACGAGCCTAGCATATACAGATATGGCCTCGGAACACGGAGACCGAAAGGTCGAACGTGAATCATATAGTAGATATGATCAACATAGTGATGTTCACCATTGAAACTACTCCATCTCACGTGATGATCGGACATGGTTTAGTTGATTTGGATCACGTAATCACGTAGATGACTAGAGAGATGTCTGTCTAAGTGGGAGTTCTTAAGTAATATGATTAATTGAACTTAAATTTATCATGAACTTAGTACCTGATAGTATTTTGCTTGTCTATGTTTGTTGTAGATAGATGGCTCGTGCTGTTGTTCCGTTGAATTTTAATGTGTTCCTTGAGAAAGCAAAGTTGAAAGATGATGGTAGCAATTACACGGACTGGGTCCGTAACCTGAGGATTATCCTCATTGCTGCACAGAGGAATTACGTCCTGGAAGCACCGCTGGGTGCCAGGCCTGCTGCTGATGCAACTGACGACGTTAAGAATGTCTGGCAGAGCAAAGCTGATGACTACTCGATAGTTCGGTGTGCCATGCTTTACGGCTTAGAACCGGGCCTTCAACGACGTTTTGAACGTCATGGAGCATATGAGATGTTCCAGGAGTTGAAGTTAATATTTCAAGCAAATGCCTGGATTGAGAGATATGAAGTCTCCAATAAGTTCTATAGCTGCAAGATGGAGGAGAATAGTTCTGTCAGTGAACACATACTCAAAATGTCTGGGTATAATAATCACTTGATTCAACTGGGAGTTAATCTTCCTGATGATAGTGTCATTGACATAATTCTTCAATCACTGCCACCAAGCTACAAGAGCTTCCTGATGAACTATAATATGCAAGGGATGGACAAGACTATTCCCGAGCTCTTCGCAATGCTAAAAGCTGCGGAGGTAGAAATCAAGAAGGAGCATCAAGTGTTGATGGTTAACAAGACCACCAGTTTCAAGAAAAAGGGCAAAGGGAAGAAGAAGGGGAACTTCAAGAAGAACAGCAAACAAGTTGCTGCTCAAGAGAAGAAACCCAAATCTGGACCTAAGCCTAAGACTGAGTGCTTCTACTGCAAGCAGACTGGACACTAGAAGCGGAACTGCCCCAAGTATTTGGCGGATAAGAAGGATGGCAAAGTGAACAAAGGTATATGTGATATACATGTTATTGATGTGTACCTTACTAATGCTCGCAGTAGTACCTGGGTATTTGATTCTGGTTCTGTTGCTAATATTTGCAACTCGAAACAGAGACTATGTGGATTAAGCGAAGATTAGCTAAGGACGAGGTGACGATGTGCGTGGGAAATGGTTCCAAAGTCGATGTGAACGCGGTCGGCACGCTACCTCTACATCTACCATCGGGATTAGTTTTAGACCTAAATAATTGTTATTTGGTGCCAGCGTCACTGGCGGAGGCCCCCGGTGGGCAAGATATGGCAGCCGCCATACCTTGATTCTAGGCATAAACAAATGTATACATACGCATGTATTGTCGATTGTCTCGTTCCCTCATTCTAGTGCAGCGAGAAAAAGGCCACTGGCACACAGGCACGCCACACACACGAGTTGGGCCGGCAAACACAAGAACGTACGAGTTGGGCCTGCTGGCACAAACAGGAAGCGGTCGAGCTCGTTGATTCCATTGAGCGCCAACCCACACGCACGCGCAAGTGACGAACCCTAGCGCAGCGATGGTGGCTGGTCAGGTCGTGATCCGGGCGGGCAACTGGCGACGGGATAGCCTACGACACCGACGTGCTCGGGGCTTAAACGGCGGCGGCAGCAAGCTCCAGTGATGACAGCAAGGTTGCATTTGATGGGCTACGTCCTAAAAATGCCAAAATGACTTCCGGGACAATTCAAAAAGACCTTGTCATGGCTGATCTTTTTTTCGTGTGGACACCTTCTATGCTGCTATAGATTCCATCACCACAGAGTTTGATCATCATTTTGATGAGGTATCTTCAGACCTGGTCCAGATCTTCTCTTGTCTTGACCTAAGAAACTCCTTTTCTAGGTTCAACCTGAATAAGCTTGCTAGGCTCACAGAGATTTATCATGATGATTTCTCTAATTATGAGCGTGAACATATAGAAGATAACCTTGATCTATTCATTATCGATACGAGAAGAATTGAAGACTTCAGATATTGTCATGATATTGCAAACCTAGCTAAAATGATGGTCGAACTTCAAAGGCATGTCATGTTTCCTACTGTGTATCGCCTCATGGAGTTGGCATTGCTACTACCGGTAGCGACGAAAACAATCGAAAGGGCCTTCTCATCAATGAAAATCATCAAGATTGATTTGCGCAGCAATATGACAGATGGTTGGCTTAATGACTTGACGATTTGTTATATTGAGCGAGAGATCTTCAAAAGTATTGATCTTAGTAAAATCGAGGAAGATTTTTAGAATGAGGGTAGGGCATTGCCATTGCCTAGGTCTTCTAGGCGGCATTGAAAGCTTCATTATTGGTACGTTTAAGGTTGTTTTCGTATTGAAACATGACTACATTTTTATTGTATTTGGTTTTTTGTTTGTAATGTGTGTTGAATCTTTTGATTTGCATAAAAAATATATTCTTAAGACTTCGCCACACCTTAAATTTTTTTCGTCCTCCGCCTCTGGCCAGCGTTGAGCATGAACATTATATCTGGATCTTGTTTGATGCGAGACAGTTATTCATTTAAATCAGAGAATAATGGTTGTTCTATTTATATGAGTAATATCTTTTATGGTCATGCACCCTTGAAGAGTGGTCTATTTTTATTGAATCTCGATAGTAGTGATACACATATTCATAGTATTGAAACCAAAAGATGCAGAGTTGATAATGATAGTGCAACTTATTTGTGGCACTGCCGTTTAGGTCATATCGGTATAAAGCGCATGAAGAAACTCCATACTGATGGGCTTTTGGAATCACTTGATTATGAATCACTTGGTACTTGCGAACCGTGCCTCATGGGCAAGATGACTAAAACGCCGTTCTCCGGAACTATGGAGCGAGCAACTGATTTGTTGGAAATCATACATACTGATGTTTGCGGTCCAATGAATGTTGAAGCTCGCGGCGGGTATCGTTATTTTCTCACCTTCACAGATGATTTGAGCACATATGGGTATATCTACTTAATGAAACACAAGTCTGAAACATTTGAAAAGTTCAAAGAATTTCAGAGTGAAGTGGAAAATCATCGTAACAAGAAAATAAAGTTTCTACGATCTGATCGTGGAGGAGAATATTTGAGTTACGAGTTTGGTTTACATTTGAAACAATGCGGAATAGTTTCGCAAGTCACGCCACCCGGAACACCACAATGAAATGGTGTGTCCGAACATCGTAATCGTACTTTACTAGATATGTGCGATCTATGATGTCTCTTACTGATTTACCGCTATCGTTCTGGGGTTATGCTTTAGAGACGGCCGCATTCACGTTGAATAGGGCACCATCAAAATCCGTTGAGACGACGCCTTATGAACTGTGGTTTGGCAAAAAACCAAAGTTGTCGATTCTTAAGGTTTGGGGCTGCGATGCTTATGTGAAGAAACTTCAACCAGATAAGCTCGAACCTAAATCGAAGAAATGTGTCTTCATAGGATACCCAAAAGGAACTATTGGGTACACCTTCTATCACAGATCTGAGGGCAAGATTTTCGTTGCTAAAATCGGATCCTTTATAGAGAAGGAGTTTCTCTCGAAAGAAGTGAGTGGGAGGAAAGTAGAACTTGATGAGGTAACTGTACCTGCTCCCTTATTGGAAGGTAGTTCATCACAAGAACCGGTTCCTGTGACAACTACACCAATTGGTGAGGAAACTAATGATATTGATCATGAAACTTCAGATCAAGTTTCTACTGAACCTCGTAGGTCTACCAGAGTAAGATCCGCACCAGAGTGGTATGGTAATCCTATTCTGGAAGTCATGTTACTTGACCATGATAAACCTACGAACTATGAGGAAGCGATGATGAGCCCAGATTCCACAAAATGGCTAGAGGCCATGAAATCTGAGATGGGATCCATGTATGAGAACAAAGTATGGACTTTGGTTGACTTGCCCGATGATCGGCAAGCCATTGAGAATAAATGGATCTTTAAGAAGAAGACTGACGCTGACGGTAATATAACTGTCTATAAAGCTCGACTTGTTGCGAAAGGTTTTCGACAAGTTCAAGGGGTTGACTACGATGAGACCTTCTCACCAGTAGCGATGCTTAAGTCTGTCCGAGTCATGTTAGCAATTGCCGCATTTTATGATTATGAAATATGGCAAATGGATGTCAAAACTGCATTCCTGAATGGATTTCTGGAAGAAGAGTTGTATATGATTCAACCCGAAGGTTTTGTCAATCCTAAGGGAGCTAACAAAGTGTGCAAGCTCCAACGATCAATCTATGGTCTGGTGCAAGCCTCTCGGAGTTGGAATAAACGCTTTGATAGTGTGATCAAAGCATATGGGTTTATACAGAGTTTTGGAGAAGCCTGTATTTACAAGAAAGTGAGTGGGAGCTCTGTAGCATTTCTAATATTATATGTGGACGACATATTGTTGATTGGAAATGATATAGAATTTCTGGATAGCATAAAAGGATACTTGAATAAAAGTTTTTCAATGAAAGACCTCGGTGAAGCTGCTTACATATTGGGCATCAAGATCTATAGAGATAGATCAAGACACTTGATTGGACTTTCACAATGCACGTACCTTGATAAAGTGTTGAAAAGGTTCAATATGGATCAGGCAAAGAAAGGGTTCTTGCCTGTATTACAAGGTATAAAATTGAGTCAGACTCAATGCCCGACCACTACAAAAGATAGAGAGAAAATGAAGGGAGTTCCCTATGCTTCAGCCATAGGCTCTATCATGTATGCAATGCTGTGTACCAGACCTGATGTGTGCCTTGCTATTAGTTTAGCAGGGAGGTACCAAAGTAATCCAGGAGTGGATCACTGGACAGCAGTCAAGAACATCCTGAAATACCTGAAAAGGACTAAGTATATGTTTCTCGTATATGGAGGTGACAAAGAGCTAGTCGTAAATGGTTACGTCGATGCAAGCTTTGACACTGATCCGGACGATTCTAAATCGCAAACCGGATACGTATTTTTATTAAACGGTGGAGCTGTAAGTTGGTGCAGTTCTAAACAAAGCGTCGTGGCGGGATCTACATGTGAAGCGGAGTACATAGCTGCTTCGGAAGCAGCAAATGAAGGAGTCTGGATGTAGGAGTTCATTACCGATCCAGGTGTTATACCTAGTGCATCGGGACCAATGAAGATCTTCTGTGACAATACTGGTGCAATTGCCTTGGCAAAGGAATCCAGATTTCACAAGAGGACCAAGCACATCAAGAGACGCTTCAATTCCATCCGGGACCAAGTCCAAGTGGGAGACATAGAGATTTGCAAGATACATACGGATCTGAATGTTGCAGACCCGTTGACTAAGCCTCTCTCACGAGCAAAACATGATCAGCACCAAGACTCCATGGGTGTTAGAATCATTACTATGTAATCTAGATTATTGACTCTAGTGCAAGTGGGAGACTGAAGGAAATATGCCCTAGAGGCAATAATAAAGTTATTATTTATTTCCTCATATCATGATAAATGTTTATTATTCAAGCTAGAATTGTATTAACCGGAAACAATGATACATGTGTGAATATATAGACAAACATATAGTCAGTAGTATGCCTCTACTTCACTAGCTCGTTTATCAAAGATGGTTATGTTTCCTAGCCATGGACAAAAGAGTTGTCATTTGATTAACAGGATCACATCATTAGGAGAATGATGTGATTGACATGACCCATTCCGTTAGCCTAGCACTTGATCGTTTAGTATGTTGCTATTGCTTTCTTCATGACTTATACATGTTCCTGTAACTATGAGATTATGCAACTCCCGTTTACCGGAGGAACACTTTGTGTGCTACCAAACGTCACAACGTAACTGGGTGATTATAAAGGTGCTCTACAGGTGTCTCCAAAAGTACATGTTGAGTTGGCATAATTCGAGATTAGGTTTTGTCACTCCGATTGTCGAAGAGGTATCTCTGGGCCCTCTCGGTAATACACATCACTTAAGCCTTGCAAGCATTGTAACTAATGAGCTAGTTATGAAATGATGTATTACGGAACGAGTAAAGAGACTTGCCGGTAACGAGATTGAACTAGGTATTGGATACCGACGATCGAATCTCGGGCAAGTAACATACCGATGACAAAGGGAACAATGTATGTTGTTATGCGGTTTGACCGATAAAGATCTTCGTAGAATATGTAGGAACCAATATGGACATCTAGGTTCCGCTATTGGTTATTGACCGAGAATAGTTTTAGGTTATGTCTACATAGTTCTCGAACCCGTAGGGTCCGCACGCTTAACGTTACAATGACAGTTTTATTATGAGTTTATAAGTTTTGATGTACCGAAGTTTGTTCGGAGTCCCAGATGTGATCACGGACATGACGAGGAGTCTCGAAATGGTCGAGACATAAAGATTGATATATTGGACGGATATATTTGGATACCGGAAAGGTTCCGGATGAGATTGGGAATATACCGGAGCTCCAGGAGGTTACCGGAACCCCCCGGTAAGTATATGGGACTTATTGGGCCTTAGTGGAAAGGAGGGAGAAGGAGCAAAGGAGGGGGCGCCCCCCCCCCAAGCCCAATCCGAATTGGGAAGGGGGCCGGGCCCCCCTTTCCTTCTTCCCTCCCCTCTCTTCCTTCCCTCTCCTACTCCTAATAGGAAAGGGGGGGCCAAACCTACTTGGAGTAGGATTGCCCCCCCTAGGGCACGCCTCTCCCCTTGGCCGGCCCCCTCCTCCTCTCCCCCCTTTATATACGGGGGAGGGGGGCACCCCTAGAACACACAAGTTGATCTACGGATCGTTCCTTAGCCGTGTGCGGTGCCCCCCTCCACCATATTCCACCTCGGTCATATCGTCGCGGAGTTTAGGCGAAGCCCTGCGCCGGTAGAACATCATCATCGTCACCACGCCGTCGTGCTGACGGAACTCATCCCCGACGCTTTGCTGGATTGGAGCCCGGGGAACGTCATCGAGCTGAACGTGTGCTGAACACGGAGGTGCCATACGTTCGGTGCTTGGATCGGCCGGATCGTGAAGATGTACGACTACATCAACCGCGTTGTCATAACGCTTCCGCTTACGGTCTACGAGGGTACATGGACAACACTCTCCCCTCTCGTTGCTATGCCATCACCATGATCTTGCATGTGCGTAGGAAATATTTTGAAATTACTACGTTCCCCAACACAGGTACCACTTTATTCTGCTAGAGATTAAGCTTGAGCAGGGACTAGTAACCGTCATAGAATCCAAATGAAAAAATCTGAAGGAGTATGCGACCATGACTAAAATGCTCGAGAAGTAAGTTCAATCGATCATTATCGCACCATATCGGCAACTTTGTTCATTTCCTGATATCAAGTACTTGTTTTCTTTGTCTGGCAGGGTTTGGAAAAAGTTCACCGCACAAGCTCCAGGACTGCCGGCGTAACTGCGATTTAACCACCCGAAAGTAAGTACTAGCTACTAGCTAGTTCCGCGCATCTCCCATTGATTCTAGCTAGTTTCATCAATACCATTTAGCATGCTTGCTTATCAGTTTGATTGACCTCTATTTCTTATAAATTGGTTGTGGCAGGAACCTGGGAATGATTTGTGTGGATAGTACATTTGCGAGTTCATCCACCACACCACCTGTGAGCGGGGCTACTCTAAACAATAATATGAAGTGCGTAAGCAATAATATTTACAATTTTTTTATTACCATCATTTGTGTTCAGTTTCATTCATATATATGTATTAACCCCCTTCTTGAAATTAGATGTGGCGGACACGGGATAAACTACTATCACAAGATCGCATACGAGCAATTCAAGAGGAATTGGCGGGATTCTTTCTTGACTACGTCATCGACAAACACGGAGAATACCATGTGGAAGTTGATATATAGCCAGTAGCGTCCGATAGATATACGAAAACTTGTTGTTCGACCAATCTATCGGAGAAGGAGAGGTCGATCACTTCTCTGTGTTCATGATGATCTTCTGTACTTAATGGTTTCCTTCATTTGCTTACTAGCTAGCTAGCGTGTCGAGTCCTCTCTATACGTAGCGTCGACCAAGCACGGAGATAAGAGAGGACACTCCTCTCTATTAGC
This sequence comes from Triticum timopheevii, assembly GCA_963921465.1. NCBI lineage: Eukaryota > Viridiplantae > Streptophyta > Magnoliopsida > Poales > Poaceae > Triticum > Triticum timopheevii. Next base: position 14,466,870 of record OY997266.1, on the reverse strand, counting down.
TAACTAACACAATATATGAAACCCCTATATTAACCCTACAAAACCCACCAGCCCCCCCCCCCCCCCCCTTCAGAAAAAATAAACCCAGCCCCTGAACTGCTGATGCGTGGAGGCCTTCTGGTCCCGGTTGGTGGCACCAACCGGGACAAAAGATCCCCCTGCCTGGGCAAGCCGCTACGGCCACGTGGAGTCCTATCTGTACCAGTTCCCGATCGAACTGGGACTAAAGGTGGAGAGCTTTAGTTACGACCCTTTAGTCCCGGTTCGTGAACCGGGACAAATGGCCCTCACGAACCGGTTCGAATGGCCCTTTTTCTACTAGTGGTTGTAACCTTCTTGAAGGCGTCGACAAGATGCTCTCTCTTCCTCTGCGAGGGACAGCTCCGGGGGAAACCCCAGACCCGGAGGGTCGGTCGTTGGCGGCGTGTTGGCGTCGTTTCCCTCTCGAGGGCATCGATTTTGGAGTTCAATCCGGTCAGGATTTGCCTTAATTAATAAATAAGGCAAAGCTTTTGCCTCCGTTTCAAAAAAAAAAAATCAGATCTGACGGCCGGAGGAGGGTCGAGACATGCAGGAAAATCAACCGGCTAAGCCATAGTGTTTCCCTTATTTTATAGAAATAGAAAGTTGTTTTGGCGTCCTAACATGCGTAGACACATCCAGCGTCTATTTCAGGTTTGTCGTTGATCAGCTCTTGAACACCGTAACCGCGGGGACGGTGCCCAGCCACACAAACCGAGCAACGTCCGCAACCATCGCACCTCACGGCTAAATCCACCATCCCATCGCCGCCTTTTAAAGCGCACGCCGCCGCGCCTCTCCTCCTGCTCACCGGACACGCACCTGCATTTGCTTGTGCCGCCTCCACACCACCCGCCGTGCATAGTACAACCGACATGGCCATGGCGCCATCCGCGCGCGTGTCGCTGATGCTCGCCGTGGTGCTCGCGTGCGCGCTGCTCGCCGCCAGGCACGCAGACGCCACCGCCGGCGGCCTCGTGTGCAATCCGCTCCAGGACAAGACGTGCAAGCCGGGGGACCCCAAGGCGCCGGAGAACACGGAGGAGGGGGGCGGGTTCGGCGCGAGGCTGCCATCGCCGCCCGTTCCGGGCCACGGTACGATCGACGGAGACATCGACGATGAGTTGCCGTCGTTCAGCACCCACAAGACCATCCTCGGTCACTGGGAGGATCCGGTGCTCGAAGTCTGACATCTAAGTGCATGGTTGTACTATCTTCTTGCATTCGCGTTGATCGTGTAGTTGTGTTGTTGCCCAGAAGAAAAAATGAGACAAATTAAGGAAGAGATGAGAGAGTGAGCGTCCAGGAAGAAGTTGTAGATTCTAGTAATCGATTTGGCCTAGTTTTGGTCTTCCTATTGTTGGCCTTGGGATTTTTGCAGTGGGAGAGGTACCGGACTCACTGTTTCGCCATGGTCCTTCATTTCTTCAGCTTTATTTTGTTTCTTTTTAGTTTTTACTTGTTTTTTATTTTTTATTTTTTTATTCAACATATGTCTACTTTTTTTTCCAAACACGTAGGTTTTTGTATACATCAAGAACATATTTTGTATATGTTTAACATTTTTTTGAATACGTGATTACCATTATTTTAGAATAAATGTTTTGATGTCTACTTCTAATTTCAACACAAGTCTATATTTTTCATACACATCGTACATTTCTTATGTACATCAAGAACATGTTTTTACACTTCAAAAAAAAATCAACTGCACATATAGAATGGTTGTTTAAATATATGTATTGACGTATTTTCATACACATTATACAATTTCCGTAAACAAAAGGAACATATTTTGAGGACATGACTGATATTTTTTAAGAACATGACTACGATATGCTTTGATTTCTAGTTTTTTCATATATATTATACATTTTTGGCTTACATATGAAAAAAATATACACGTTTAACATTTTCAAATACAAGAATAACATTATTTAAGACAAACTTTTTTCAAGAACATGACTACTATATGCTTTTATTTCTACTTTTTTCATATATATTATACATTTTTGGTTTACATATGAAAAAAAAATATACACGTTTAACAGTTTCAGATACAAGAATAACATTATTTAAGTATATGTTTTGTTGTCTAACTTTTTGTACACATTGCACATATTTTGTATATACGTGAAACATTTTTATACATGTTTACGTTTTTTCATATAAATGATTAAAAAGTTTCAACCACATATTTTTTAACATTTTCTGAATACCATTGAAATTTATTAATAGTAACGATCTTTTTAAAGATATTGATATTTTTAAAAGTAATGCGATGATTTTTTAATGTACGTCAAGATAGTTTAAACGTGCTATGAACATTTTTAAAATTAAAGTATGTTCTTCATAAATACAAATAAAATCAATAAAAGCAAAAAATAGAAATGAATGAAAAACAGGACAAACATAACGAAGAACAATACGAGAAACTACCTAGGCCGGCCCAAATATTTGAACATTGTTCAAATACATATGTGAAATGTAAAATGTGTATAAAATATTGTTTGAGTTGCATATGAAAAATTTATATGAAAAAAATATGTGAGATGCATCTGTAAAATGTGTATGAATAAAATAGTAGACATCAAACCATATGTTTGAAAAATTGTTAATCATGTAGTTTAAAAATGTTAAACATGTATAAAATAATGTTGCTGATGTATACAAAAAATGTACAACCTGTTTATAAAAAGTAGAAGTATAAAAAACAAAGAATACCTGTAAAGAACATAGAAAATGAAAGCAGAGAAAGAAAGCCCAATGAAACCGACAGTGAAAATTGGACGAAAATAAGAAAACGTAATACTGTGAAAACCGAAAAAAAAAAGTGGCAATGAAACGTAGAACACCGAAAAAAAAACTGCAAGAAAAAAACCACACATAAAAGCCGCACCAGCAGGAACCCATATTGGTCCGGCCAGTAACTGCGGAAAACTTTCATGTGAGACAGAAGGTACCATTGCAGTAAGCGAGATATAGCCCTGGCGGACAAACATCGACCTATGCCACCCTCAAAAAAGGAAATCGACGTTGGCAGTGAAACATGTGGCGTAGTGGTGTCACTCCCGGCCCACGTTGGCTCATTCAGGAACCACCAACAATTAATCCTCAAGATGCGGTTTGGTAGGCTAATCGCCATGCAGCATGCGTCCATGTTCCGGAGTGATCTCCTCCGGATTTCGCGGGAGCAAGTCAGAAGTTGACCCGGCCGGCCGGCATGCGGATCTAGCTAAGCCGCGCCGCGTGGTTTACTTTGCTCCACAGATCGATCGATTGATATGGGTGGAGGAGATATGCTATACTAGTGCGCTCTCATGTGTACCTCCGGTCGGCAGTTAAGTGTGTGTTTAACATGCAGCGTATTGGAATCTTGGTACTACTCCCTCCATTCCCAAATACTCCCTCCGTCCGAAAATACTTGTCATCAAAATGAATAAAAGAGGATGTATCTAAATGTATTTTAGTTCTAGATACATTCATTTTTGTCCATTTTGATGACAAGTTTTTCCGGACGGAGAGAGTACTTGTCTTTCTAGGCATTTTAAATGGACTCAACATACGGATGTATGTAGGCATATTTTAAAGTGTAGATTCACTCATTTTGCGTCGTATGTAGTCACTTGTTGAAATCTCTAGAAAGATAAGTATTTAGGAACTGAGGGAGTAGCTTGCATGGCAATGGCATGTGCCGCCATTGGTATTGGTAGGTCAAATGTACTTACTGTGGTAGTACGTGATGGAGTGCTGGTTGCCAGTTATAACTTATAACTAGTACCCGTAGCGTGGAGTTTATTTGGATCATATGCCCCCGTTCATTGAACAAGCACGCATGCATGCACGTTGATGCATCATGCATCAGGTCGAGTGCTACATATTCCTGCCAAGGCCGGTCTGCAGTTCATTGAACATGCACGCCTGGTCAAATATAATGCGTGCCTAGCTATATATTCTTGCATATCTTGATGGCATCTTTTCCTCCATCGCCGGCCTAGTTAATTACTACGTCTACCACTAGCGTGCATGTTCTGCTACGCTCACAGGACCGGAGTACCGGACCGTATATTTTTTCCAGTGTAACGACCAAACGAGCTGGCTGGTTAGACTAGACCGGCTGGACGTGTACCATGCATGATTCCATGATGCATACGCATGGCTAAACCAGATGCCAGAGGTCACCAACCAGGACAGGTAGGAGTAGTGTATACGAGTAAGCGGTGCACAGAAATCCGCAGGTCCTGCCTGCATGCACCAGGGCGTGGGTTAATGAGCGAGTAACCACCACGACGACGGCTGTGATCATGCGTAGCGTCAGCATGCACGCATCAATCTTGTTCAAACTTTGGCTGTCGGCCGGCGCAGACGTCCAGTGCAGCCGTACCAGTACGGCCAGCCACCCAGCTGCTGCGCGGGCTGACCGCATCGCATGCATGCATGAGATGAGAGGTACGTTGACCGGCTGGCCGTCCGACCAATGGCCAGCGCCTGGCACTAATAACTGCGGCATCTTGCTGGTCCGTCTGCCACGACGAGGCCAGACGTACTCTCCTGAGTCCGGACCCCTACTTCCAAGGGGGTGCCGCGCCTTACCACTTTGGTAAAACAAAAACTACTCCTAAATCTGAACCAAAGCTTCAATCTTTTTAGCGGTGCAAAGACCCGGTCCGTGCCAGTGACGGGGCCAGAAATTTCGGAGGTCATTTTTATGGCGACCTATGGTGTGGATCTCATGGCCAAACTGATGTATGGCTTGGATCGGGACCGGAGGGCGTTGTAGACACTGCCTATCCATATTTGGAGTAACTCAAGAATTATTCTCGCGGAAAAATAAGATGTCATGTATGATAGGCCTTAGATTGCAGTAGGCTAGTAGATCCGGCAACCTACCTTCTCCTGGTGTGGATGAACTCGATCCAGCGCCGGCCATGGTGGTGTGGAGATGGCGGCGATGTGGACAGAGATGGCGGCGGTGGTGTGCTTTCCGTGAGCACCGCGCTTACCCTAGATCGGTAGGGAGTGTTTGGTGAGGTTTGTGGCAGCATTCAACCTCGTGAGACGTGCCCCGGCCCCCACCTCTGTTATATATAGCGCGGGTCACAGGGGCCCATCAACCATGGTTTGGTTGGGCGCCCCCGATCAGGGCGCGGGTCAAGGGCCCGTCGAGCTGTTGGGCTCGATCGGGAGGAGATCAACCTAACAATGTACTCCCTTCGTCCCTAAATATTTGTCTTTCTAGAATTTTCAACAAATGACTACATACGGAGCAGAATGAGCAAATGTACACTTTAAAATATGTTTATATACATCCGTATGTGGTAGTTTATTTGAACCTTAAAAAACAAACGTTTAGAAACGGAGGGAGTAGTAAATGTTGGGAGAGGCCAAAATACTACAACTAGGGGTCTTGTATCACTGCTGCACTGGTATTTACTACTGGGTACTACTACTAGGTGGTGCTAAATCTAAGGAATTTTCGCTCACATATTAAAAAATGTCACTGGTGCTACGCGCCTCCATTGCCGGCATTTGCGGCAGTAAATAAGCGCGGCGTGGGTCATCACAGTGGACCTGGCCAACATGCATGCATATGCATGCTGTTCGGTCGTCCAGCTCACCAGGGCCAACCTAGCTACTCCCTAGGGAGTACTCCCAGTATTCCAGATCATTGTACTCACCAGGGCCAACCTAGCTACTACTAGCTACAGGGAGTACCCAACAGATTCTGCATTACTGCATACATCATGTCACGCGCTTGTTTATCCAGTAATTAAGCTTGTCGTGTTACGAGTTAGCCGCCGGCCACAAGAGAGTAACCATTCATTAGCCGTACGTAGTTTGAACCTAGAGCTAGCCCGCCGTTGACCGTACACCGGCCGCCCTGGCTGGCTAGCTAGCTAGCTCGCCGTCCCCATGCATGTGCGGATGCTCTGCTCTGCTGTGTATACGCGTGCGCGTAGGTCACCCAACCAAACTGTGCATTGCACTGTCCGGATGGGTGCGTGCGTGCGTGTAGCACTAGTTGCGCACTGTAACAACAGGAGCAGCAGCCAGCAGCTACCACCTTAATAATTTCCACTTCCACGAACGGACGGACCAGTGCGTGCGTGCATGCGCTGTTTGTGCCGTGCTGTTGAGCAGCAGCCTCCCCGAACCCCTGCCCCTCTCCAGGCTGTGCATGTCGACTCATCCACCTGATCCGGAGCCATGGCATTGGCATGCTCGCACGGGCTCGCGATCTCGGGTGTTTCTCGAGCAGGCATCCATGCATGGGTGTGATCAACCATGCCGTCCCGCCGTCCTGTCCTGTGGTGATTGCGTTGGTGACGCCGGTGCTACCCAGGCAGCTAAGAAACGATTGTCTTTTCCGCCTTGCTAAGTCTCAGTTGACAGTCGATGCTATATTTGCAAGATAAGATCCATGCAATTTTATTTTTCAGTTTTATTCTCTTTCTCTCTTGCATTTTATGTCATTTGATGGAGACTTGATTATATCTCATTCGATTGAGACCTAGGCAGATCGTTTCTTTTTTCGCTGCCATGACAGCCGATTTGGCAGTTTTTCTTTTCTTTTTCTCTTTTGCTGCGGCGGCAGCCGAAACAACATTTTTTTTAGCTGTCGTGGCAGCACTGTAGGTAGTTCGTTCGCAACATACTGCCTGAGTCTGAGGCGTCGTTAACGTTGCATTGCCATACTAGAAAAATCTGCCAGTGAGCACCTACTACCATGCATGCAACAGTATTTATAAGTCAGTGATAGTGAGAAGAGATGGATCTGTTACCATTCGTTGTTCAGTTAATTATTTATAATATGCCAATCAAATCCTATTGGCATCGATCGATCCGTGACGACGTGCACACATGCATGTCCCCTGCTACCGGCCTACCCCCCGTACGTCCCCAGTCAACTAGCCTCTTCTAGCCTGTTACACCCTTGCCGCGCACATCTCACCGGCTCTGCTCTACGTACATACTACGCGCTCCACGGTGTCGGGTGCATAAGTGCATTATGATGATGATCAGGGACGGTGCCTGTGGATCGGCGCGACGGCTCTTGCCTGTCTCCTTCCCTTCTCGACAGTAGACGATCTACTAGATGGGCGGCGTCAGCGAGCAGGTTGTTTCCGATCGCAGGAACTAATAGATTGGAAACCAAGCGACCAGAGGAGAAAGAACAACTGCCGTGTGCATGCGACATGCTTAAGCGTGTGTCCTTCTTATTCACGGTGGGCTGTTTTTTGTTGTTTCCTTCTCCTGGTATTTGGGCCTTTGACCTGCTGTCTGCCATCGTGTGTGCGTACATGGGCTTTGACTATGGGAGGCACAGGGGGGCGAGACAAGCCACAAATCGTTGCGTACAAAAAAAAAAAAAAACTGCTGCAACCTAATCGCTATCAAGGGCCAACGTGATCGTTGGGGAGTAATAATTTCATGAGGTTGTTGTGCATTATTGGCCTCTGAGATGTTTGCACTGTGATCGACAGCAACTCGATCATGGTACTACGTAGGACACGCATGTCTTGAGCGCAGGCGCAGCACAGAACCACTGCTGCTGCAACGTTTTTTCCATTTACGGTCTTCAGATCTCTCTCATCAGCTAGCTAGCCATAATAATCAGCCATAGGGTAAGTACCAGTATATGCCTACAGCTACTTGGGTAGCTAGGTTATATAGCTGCATCACTTAATTACTTAATCTATCGTCTGCATGCATCCCTATAATAATCAACCATAGGGTAAGTACCACGTAGACTTTCCCTCACAAGCCATGAGAATCCACCTGCATGTGCAAACGTGTGTGCTAGTCCTAGAATGGCAGAAGAAATCAAAGTAGCCCGTTGCGTGCACGTGGACTGCTGCTAGCAGCTAGCTAGTTCATATATACTCCTAGCCCTAGGCTGTCATCGATCGATCGCTCATGCACGCATTTGCTCGGAAACCTCGCACCATTTCGGTCCGATCCATGTAAATTGTAATGCAACGCAATGCGGTCTTTGAGGTCAGCGTAGAGTCGCCTAGGCTGTCATCGCCCGATCCAATACTTACGTGCACGCGTTTGCTGGGAAGCGGCCTCAAACCGTTTTGGATCTTGATCTTGCGAATAATTAGTCGTGCGTACGTGTTTGATTGCTTCGTGCAATCTTTGAGCTGAGCGCAGAGTCAGTCGCCTGTTGCATGTCGCGTAGGGTCGCATCGACCCTTCATATACTAGGACTTGACTACCAGTCTGATTCCTCTGCAAAGAAATATAAGGGCATTTAGATCACTACTTTGGTGATCTAAACACTCTTATATTTCTTTACGGATGGTGTATTAATTTTTATTTTGTAAAAGTATTTTTTTACAAGAAGATCTGTTTGTTTTCTTTTAACTCCATTCCTTTCAGTTTATAAGGCCCACACGTGATAGCCCGCCCGTTGCAGCAGGGAAATGTTGCAATACATATTATGTATTCAATAAGATTTGCTTGTATGAAATATTTGGATTAATAATATATAAACTAAAAATACATATTATTTATTGTATAAGATTATTGTATAGTTGAAAAATATTTATTGGATACTACAATATAATGGGAGTTTTTCTCATATATACTGAGTGGGCCTTTGTTGAGGTGACATGTGTGCATGTCGAAATAAATAGAAAATATATCAGAAAAGTTAATTGTCAACCTAGGGATACATGTGGATTTTATAAACCGGAAGGGGGTGCACGGTGTGTGTGGGGGGTGTGGGGGGGGGGGGGGGCGAGTAATAGTCCCTCCGTTCAACGGCATGGAGTTTGTGGGACAGCCGTGCGCCAACAAGAAGCTGGCGGAGAAGGACGCGGTGGGGAAGCTCCTCCTCCGACGGCCAACGCCGCAACGCGAGAGACCAGCAGGCCACTGACCACATGTTCCTGCTGACGAAGCCAGCTCCACGCTGGAGGCGACACCACCATAGGAGGAGCTGATTAGCACAGGAAGGTTTTCTTCATTCCACTCTTGGTAGCAGTCAGGCGAAGAGCGATAAATGGAATTTAGAGGAGCGGAGGGTTGCCGAACAGGCGCTCAATGTCACATTTGGAGGTACCTCTTCTAAACTTTCGTGTCTTCCGGTGGTACAGCGGCATACTTGGATAGGTCCCGCCCAATGCTAGTCATGGTTCCTGCCAGCTGTTGAGAATCCGTCTCCACAACTGTATGGATTGCACCAAGCTCGGCCGCCAAGTCAAAAGTCTGAACCATAGCCTGCGGTTGGGCGCACCACTTACAGGGACCAAGGATCCGTCGACGGGATGTGGAGTATCTGCTCCCGAGCTCAAATGCACCCTGATGAAGAGTAAAATCGAAAAAAATAGTTAAAAAAATCTGAATTTTTATTGTGGTGAACTTTGACAAATGTTTGTATGCATGCCAGAATTCAGCACAAAATGACATTTCTAGAAGTCGTGGAAAAAAACGATGCTTCAAAAATGATAGTTTTGAAAACATTTTGAAGTACTGATTTTTTTCCATGATTTCCACAAATATCATTTCGTGCTCAAATTTTGCAGGCATACAAATCAGAATTTTTTTAATTTCTTTACTAGATTTTTATTTTACTGTTCACAAGGATGCATAATGCGTTTGAGCTTGGAGTCATAATAGGACTTTCACTGTCGACGTTGGATTTACGTGTGCCGACATTTAACCTATTGTGGTGCTTTAGGTCTAGTCTAGCTACTAGGCAATGCTTAAGTTTTTGTTCAATTTTCTTCAATAAACCGAACACCCATTATTTTCTTTTTTGGCATTTGCCTTTATGTAGTGCCTTTCTTCGTTGAGGGTGTTTTTGTAATACATCTTTCTAATCAATGTATTTGGCAGCTCTTCCGCTAACATCCTTTTTTCTTTTTGAAGTGTGCCATCTGCTGGAGCCACCCATTTGACGTCTGCCACACTTTCCCCGCTTTCTATACTGCCCTACAGCTCCATAAATTTGCCAGCATTGCCCAATGCACAATTTTAGCCGGAGACCATATCTCCTCTCCTCTCCAGACCCGGTATCAGTTGTTCGACACCCTACCACCGGGGACTCAAGATTCAGCAAGTTTGTGTTTGGTACAACCCATAGTTGTGGCGTAGCTAGGATTTTTGAGTCAGGGTGGTCCAACTGATATAAAAAAAAAGTGTACACCACGAATACAACATATCTACATACTAGTAGAGGCCGAGCTATTTAGCTGAGGGGGCCAATGCCCCCCTCCCTATGTTCGAACCAATTTATGAGGAGTTTATTTATGGGAGGAATTACTCCCTCCAATTCTAAATATAAGCCCTTTTGGAGATTTCAATAAGGACTACGTACAGATGTATATAGACGTATTTTATAGATTCACACATTTTAGTTCAATATGTAGTCCGTATTAGAATATCTAAAAATTCCTATATTTAGGAATGGAGGGAGTAGATGAGAAAAAAAATTAACCTTTGCCCCCACACCCCAAGCCCCAACCCTCATATTTTAAGCTTTGAAATTAACATCTTTTCAAAGACATGTTTTCAAACATTTTTCAAATAGTATCACCATTTATTAAATGTCATGATTTTATTTAATGTTATCGATATTTTCTAAAAGTTATGTGAACATTTGTTTTCACACCACGTCAACAACTTTTGAACATACTATGAACATTAAATGAAAATATGATATTTTTATTTCAGAAATCTAATCTACACATAATCTTGAAGGGAAGTATGTTTCTCCAATTTTTTTTTGGTTCGTCCACCTACCCTAACTTGCCCGTATGTTGAAGTAAAATGCCGCCCTTAAATATTTGAAATAAATTACCCTCCGTAATTATTTTTCTGATTTTTTTTGCCTGTCATCGAAACTGCCCATAAAGTTGTAGGAAATTACCCACCCCGCCACCCGTAAATAGAAAAAAAAAACTCTTCATTAATTACTTCTCTGAATGTTTAGTCTTTCATCGAAACTGCCCCTAAAGTTAAAGTAAACTATCCACCCAGCCACCCATAGAAGTAAAAAAAAAAACGTTCCTCCCAATTGTTTGTACAACCCCTCCAGTTTTTCATCCATTATGAGGCTGGCCTTTTCTTTTCTACTCATACACGCATCGATGATTTACTAAAAAAAATACACACATCAAGGATCAAGTCCAAGATCGATCCATTAATTGTGAGCATGTTAGAATGCACATGTCTTATGGTGGCATTCACCGTGGTTGGTGCACAAATATTCAAATACATGTATAGATATGGAGTGCGAATATTTCAAACTTGATTTCAAGAACACAATTTTATTATCATGTTGCAACACACGAGCCCTAGTATTAATAAAAGTAATAAAACCAAAAAGTAAACAACGACGAGACGAACATATAAAAAGAACAATACGAGAAACTACCTGTGCCAGACCAATAGAACTTCTCTTCACGTGATGTGATGGTTCGCATCGCTACGAGCGGTATATAGCTGCACCCCGTCCGTCGCCTACATCGAGCGTCTAGTTGGGCCGGTAACATTAACTTCAGGTTAGTTTGTTTTTATTAGTATATTCATTCATTTTGTTTTCCTCATATTTTCAATACGCAACACATGCATGTTAAAAATTATATTTATTTAATTTTGAAGAAATGCAAAACTGAAAAATGTTAATACAGTGTACAAAATTTGTTATCGTAAACTTTTAAAAAATGCTGATAGCATTGAAATATTGTGTGACCTTTGAAAAATTGTCACATATCCAAAACATGCTCGTGTTTTTTTAAATACAATGTAAATAAAATTTCGTGCGATTCAAAAATAATGCTTTGTATACCATTAAAAAAATGTACGTGCAATCCGAAAAACTTTAGGCGAGACTGAAGGTACCATGGGACTAGGCGACATATAGCCCTGGCGGACAAACGTCGACCTCTATTGCCACCCTCAAAACATTAAAACATGTACCTGTATATATATGCGTTGAATAGGAATTGGCTCCTCTGCTTGGCAGTGGGCACCTAAACATGTGGCATAGCGCTGTCACTCCCGCCCCAACAATTCACCCTCAAGATGCGGTTTGGCGGGCTAATCGCCATGCGGCATGCGTCCATGTTCCGGAGTGATCTCCTGCAGATTTCGCGGGAGCAAGTCAGAAGTTGACCTGGGCGGCCGGCATGCATGCGGATCTAGCCTAGCCGCGCCGCGTGGTTTACTTTGCTCCACAGATTGATCGATTGCTGCTATGGGTGGAGATATGCTATACTAAAAGCTATCATGTGTACCTCCGGTCGGCAGTTAAGTGTGTGTTTAACATGCAACGTATTGGAATCTTGTTAGCTAGCTTGTTTACGTTGCTTGCATGGCATGTGCCGCCATTGGTAGGTCAAATGTACTTACTGTGGTTAACTAGCTAGTACCCGTGGCGTCGAGTTTGGATCATATGCCGCCATTCATTGAACAAGCACGCATCATGTTGGTGCGTGCATGAGAGATCTACTCCCTCCGTTTCTAAATATTTGTCTTTCTAGAAATTTCAACAAATGACTACATAAGGAGCGAAATGAGTGAATCTGCACTCTAAAATATGTCTATATACATGCGTATGTGGTAGTTCATTTAAAATATCTAAAAGGACAAATATTTAGAAACGGAGGGAGTAGCGACTAGTCAGCTATATATTCTTGCCAAGGCCGGTCTGCCGTTCATTGAACATGCACTAGCGTGGTGTGGGTTATTAATTCTTGCATATCTTGATGGCATCTTTCCCTCCATCGCCGGCGTAATTAATTACTACTACGTCACTAGCGTGCATGTTCTGCTACGCTCACAAGACCGTATATTTTTTCCAGTGTAACGAACGAGGGAGCTGGTTGGTTAAGTAGACCGGCTGGACGGGTACCATGCATGCATGATGCATGGCTAAACCAAATGCCAGAGGTTATCAACGAGGTCCTGCACCACGGCGTGAGTTAATTTCAAGTAAATCAAGCAACGGCGACGTCTGTGACTCTGATCATGCGTGCAGGTGTATCCTTACAAGTACGTGCGACGTCTTGTTCAAAGCTGGCGGTCGGCGCAGACGTACGTGCAGTGCAGGTGCATCCGTACCAGTACGGCCAGCTAGCCCGCTGCCTGCGCTGACATGCAATGCATGCACGAGAGGTACGTTGACGGGCTGGCCGTCCGACCACTAGCTAGCGCCGCGCAGTAGCGGTACCAATAATAAGTGCGCTGGTATCTTTCTGGCCCGTCTGCCACGACCCCAGACTCGAGCGCCGGACCCCTACTTCCCAAGGAGTGCCGCGCCGTATTACTACTTTGGTAAAAGAAAATCAAAATCTGAATGAAAGTTTCTACCGAATCTTTGTATCCAGACGATACAAACATGGACAAGCGTAGAGACAAGGGCAAACCGGGTGAGAATAAGAAGAAGCCATCCTCCCATCGTTTGAAAATATGAGGTGTACTAGTTTTTTGAAAAGTCAAACTTATGCATGTTCGATCAAGTTTTTAATATCAGCACCTGCAATACCAAATTTGTACCATTTGGTCCATCATAAAACGTATTTTCACACTTCATCTATTAGGTATTGTAGATATAGGCTTGATGAGACTCAGTCGACACCATATTCATGACATCCTACGTACATTAAGGTCCATGCAATTTTTCTTTTCAGTTTTTCTTTTTTCTCTCTTACATGTTACGTCACTTGACAGAGACTTAGTTAAATCTCAGCCGACTGAGACCTAGCCACGCCCTTATAGATATTGATATTTTATTCTATAATCTTGGTGAAAACACACAAATGTTTGATTTTCACAAAAGTTACGCGGCTTATATTCTTGAATGGAGGGAGTAATGTGTAGATTATAAGAAAGAACCACACTTGTAGTACACTGCTTAAATAGTCTTAGTAACTGTAATATTGTGATCAAAGCTGAGAAAATAGAGTCTAGGATATGCCAATTTAAGTGCTTTATCTTCGACCCAACAATCCTCCCAAAATCTAGTGTTGCTGCCATCCTCAAGATTTTTTCTTTTGCAAAATTGGTAAAAGATGTCTTGGACCTTCATAAGAGCATCCACAGTGTTGTGTTTTCCAGCCTCTATAGCTGCCTCTAAAGGCTTGGAGACCGCCTCCAAACACTGCAGACCTCGCCTCTATATTTTTTGAGCTTGGCATCGACGCTTGCCTTGGAGGCTGCCTCCAAGGATTAAACAACACATATGGCCCTATCTGTCCGTGTATGGAGCATTACCCCCACCAAAAACTAATCAATCCAGACTTCCAACAAATTCCTTGTTTATTCTGCTGTGGGTCCAACCCTTAGAGTCAACAACCGATGCTACACATTGCGTGATGGACGGGGCTTGCCTGCTCCCGTCCCGTGCTCCCATCCATACTCCCAAAACGTTAAATTTGCATCGAACGGCTGGCCACAATTTTCCTTCCTCACGTCCCTTTTCTGGCCCAAAAGAGGGGGAAACGACCACGTATTCCGTATTTTACTCTCCCGCAGGTAATACTCACGATTGATTCTGGACGGAAAAGGCCCGCAAAAACAAATCTGGAGGGAATATGTCCGCCAATCTCACTTCTGCGCGCCAAAAAGGACGCCCATCCCATAAAACAGAGGTATCTTAAATCACAGGCAGAAGAAAAATTGCAATCGCAGCTGATCGCCATGAATTAATTTCTGGGAGAACGTTAACTGTGCAAACATCAAGCGGACTGGGGCTCTATTATCCCCTGTGTCTTCTTCTTCGAGCATTGACTATGGGAACCATCAACAAGACAATGGATCTGAAGGATCAAAAGTAAGAAATCTGACTCATATTCCTCTTGATCTCTTTTCGTTGTTCCTTGAATTGGTTGCTTTTCCCTGCTGACAAACAAATCAACCGATCATGATTGTATAAGATCTATTCAAATCCAATTGAAACTACTGTACAATCATCTAGACACACTGGGAATAGCTGTTTTGCACAACTTAGTTTGTTAGGTGATTCATGTAATTTTGGCTATACATATACAGGAATCTGGTAGTTATTCACGGCGTACTACATGTAAAAAAAAACAGATGTCTAATTGTTCTTTATCCATAATCTATATTAGTCTAAAAAAATACATTATGTCCATTTCCAATAGATTTACATTCTGACTGTTGTAGAATAATTTAGTTTGCATTTAGTATTCCAGTAGTGCAGCCTTCTAGACGGGACATGTCATATGATTATGAGGATTAAAGAGTTACAGTACAATTTTGGAACATCAATCTGGTTGAGAACCTTGTTTCATATATCTAACTTTCAAGCATATGCATATGAACTAATGTGAATACCGATTCATATAGGATGTGCATGAAACTGCTCCTAGCAATGCAACAGATTACATTAATGAAAGGGTACCAAAGCTTGGCATGCAATTTTTATCTGAAGAGGAAGCTTACTCCTTTTATAACAATTATGCAAAAGCCATTGATTTTAGCATCCGAAGATAAGAGAGAGTATTTTTTTTAGTTTTGGTTATATTACTTTTGGATCACTAAGATACTTATTTTAATTGACAGGATTCCGCGCAGAAGGTAAGAGAGAGGATTCTTTCAGTTACAGTAGGCCCGAAACACGATGTGGATGTAAAGCCCATATGAAAATAAGTCTCAAAAACAGATTATATTATGTGTAAGAATTTGAGGCTGCACGTAATCATAATCGTGCTACTGGAGATATGGGCTTATACTTAAGATCCCAGTGCTACTGGAGACATGACCTTATACTTAAGACATGGCCTTAACCTCCCTGGAAGTGCATAGGTTGGAGATATTACAAGAGGTATACAACTTGGAGAACAAGAGATAGAAGTAGTTACAGGAGATAAGATTACATCTGAACCGAACCAACCATCTATCCTAGATCCTACGCCCAAGTCTTGGACTCTCCATACGTGACACAATATATATTGTGTTTAACACCAACAACAGACTCCTATGATGATGCCAGGACAGAATCTATCGTTCTTGAACATATAATCTTACCATTGGCACCTCTACCCCTACGAGGATGCCAGGACAAGATCTACCATTCTTCGAACAGAAGCCTACTTAATCGATGTTATAGAGTTTTATCTCATGTATTTGCTTGCAATTCTATTAGAAACTATGAGTAAACGACCATGGATTGAAGGATACTATCGACATCATGTATTTGCTTGTTTTTCATCAGGTACACACTGTAATACGAACAAAACAGGTTTTTCTGCCTAACCTGACAAGCAAACCAGTAGTTGATCACTGCAGTAATGAAGCGCCACTGTCACCTAGATGAATATCAACCCAATCATATGACTTTGCATGCAAACCAAGTAAGGAGTAATTTGTTCACTTCATTGAACCTCTTCTGGCCTCGTCCTGTATCCAAACATCACCACCAGCAGCTAATCAAATTTCAGTTAAATCAATCAGTACACATCATCATTAGCATTTTCTGCACCTTTCCAAGTCTGAATCCACTGATTTCAACTATGCTTTCTTTTTGTTGCATCCTAAAATTAAATATCTTTTTAGAAAAAATCAAACTGAGCACCTTCAGTTCGTACAGAACAGAACAATGATACAAAAATATTGTCAACTTAAACACAGCTAGCTAGGTATAAAGGACATGTAGAAACTAATTTCGATCTACAATTTTACGCAACAAAATTTGAGCTTTTAAGAAATCTCTGTATAGACCAAATTAATTTGCAATATCCCCTTGTGCTTGTGTGCTCAAATAACAGTAGCTACATACAATAAGCTCAGATGAGACACTAAAGGGCCAACAAATCAGACGAGACATCTGAATTCTACAGAAAAATAGTACAGAGGAGCAAGGGAGGGAGCGGGGCAAGGCAACCTCGGCAGGCACGGGAACGGTGCAGGGGTTCCGGAGACGACGCCACACGCCTGGAAGAGCCGCTGGATGGGGGACACCCTTCTCGCTCGCCGCGGCCGACGCCCAGCCGCCGCCGCCGCCATCTCCACTGTCAACACCTCAATTATCCCCGCCCCGAGCTCCACCATCACCGTCCCCATCACAGGCAACTCCAAGCCTCGATCTTTGACGCGAAAACGAACAAGGAGGCGGAGGCTGTCTTGCAGTAGGAGAGGGCCGACATCCCGGACGGGAGCGGCGCCACCGCTCTGATGAGACAAGCAGCGGGCAAAATCTTGAAGCCAACTCGCTTGCCGTGCCCCTCCTTCACTTCACGCCGACGGGCGGCTGCAGCCTGCAGCGACGGGAACAGAACGAGATCGAGGGGAGCGCTAGCTGGTTCACTGGATCTCTCCGCTGCCCACGGCCGGCTGTCGGAAGGTAAAGCGAAAGGGGAAGGAGGGGAATACGTATTGGAGACAGGGAAATACGAGAGCTCGGCGAGTTTTTTTTTTGGCCAAAAAAGGGACGCGGGGAAGGAAAATTGGGCCAGCCGTTCGACGCAAATTCAACGTTTCGGGAGTACGGATGGGAGCACCGGACGGGAGCAGGCAAGCCTCGTCCTTGCGTGATTGTTAGCTCTCCTTAGAGGCTGAAGGTGGGACCCAACATAGAGGCAGCCCAGCCTCTATACACTGCTGATGCCCTAATACTAGTCCAAAACAGAGAATCTCCGACTAAATCAAAAGAATTTTCTCCGACATACATGAGATTATGTATAATTAGGGAGCCTGTATGGACGTATTCAAACTGTTTTTGATTGAACGAATATCACTGCTACGCGTCTCCATTGCCGGCGTTTGCGGCAGTCAGCCCGGGTCAGACTCGCACTGGATCTAGCCCGGATGCATGCATGCTGTTTGGTCGTCCAGCACACCAGGGCCAAGCTAGCTGTGCACTGCTCTGAGCTGCAAGGATTGGGCCGAGAATATATAGCTAGGCAGATAGCTACTCCCTCCGTTACATAATATAAAAACGTTTTTGATACAACTTAGTAAAACTCGGTAGTAATCCAGAACGATAAGATTATAGATCAGGTGGGCGTCGGCCCGTCGGTCGGCGATTCTGCGTTTATCACTGCATACATCACGTGCTTGTTTTGTACTCTCCCCGTTGAGATTTACTTGTCACGGAAATTGACGTATCTAGGCGTATTTTAGTTTTAAATAAATCCATTTTTGTCAATTTATGTGATAAGTAATTTGAGACGGATTAATCTTATGATGGTGTGGTTAATCGTCGTTTCTTCAAGCTAATTATTTTGGACCAGACGCTGGCCGGCACCATTCCTAGAGCTATAGCTCGCGGTGCCCGTGTCCGTGCGCGTAGTTCATCCCAGTTGCTGCTTGCTTGCTTGCTCGCAGCACTATGCGGATCCATATGCAACAGTGGTGTATCGCACTATAACAACAGGAGCAGCAGCGACGACAACTGCAGCCGTTGTGTATCCTGATAATGATGTCCACGGACGCGTGCGTGCGTGCGCTGTTGTGCCGTGCGGTTGAGCAGCAGCCTCCTGGAGCCCCTCCAGGCTGTGCATGTCGACTCATCGATCGACCTCATCAGGAGCCATGCCATTGCCATGCACACACGGCCTCGCGATCTCGTCTCTCACCGGTGTTCCTCGAGCAGACGCGTATGGGTTTGATCAACCATGTCGTCCGGCCGTCCCGGGCGCGTGGGCATGGTGATTGAGTTGGTGACGCCGCTGCCAACGCGACAGCCGAAACAATTGTTTTTCGCTGCCATGGCAGCCTAATCAACGAAACCATCGGCTTTCGCTGCCACGGCAGCCGAATCAACATTTTTTTTGCCACCGCAGTAGTCTGAATCAACAATTTTCTCATTTATTTTGGAGTAAATAACATAAAACTATCATAATTCGGGTTCGAGAAAAATACCGCTTTTTGGAAAGTTCTTAAACGTTTTTGTGATTCGTTGTTTCGAAAACACTAATTGTTGTTCGGTTAAAACTTAATCATTTTGACCATTAGGTTGGTCGTTATGACAGGTGTGGCCTATATGTGGGCCCTCCCTACCATAAGCTTGCTTGTTTTTCTTAGGCAATTTAAAAGAGAATGCAACATGAGGACTTCCCAGGACCATGAGAGCATCTACAGCCGGGCGCCTCAAACCCGCCTCAAATGACCGGGCTGGCGCCCGGTCACTCTCCGGTCGTAAAATTTGGACCCAAACGACCCCCCTCAAACGGGTCTCAAACGCTCGGACTGGCCGGCACCCTTCATATCTAGCCCAAATATGGGGATGCCCGGGCACGCATGGGGGCGTCCTTCATGTCTGCCCAGCCCTCCCCGACCCCACAAATTTCCCCACATCCTGAAAACCCTAGACATCAGTCAATCCAAAATCCACGTCACTCCCGTCTTCGTCCACTCCACTTCCGATCCCCTCCCTCCGATCCGATGGCCGGCGACGGAACCAGCGGCGAATCTGGTTCAGAATCCGACGGGTCGAACATTGACATGGAGGAGGTGGCCCTTTGCATCGCATTGTGGAGGTCGCTGCTCGAGCAAGGCGGCCCTGACAGCGGCAGATCTTCTTCCTCAGCGCCCGTCCCACGTCGACGCGGCACCGGCGACGTCGCCAGGCCTTCCCACTCACCGCGCAGCACCAACAGCTCTGCCCCGCTCCACTCCGACAGCCCCCTTTTGCTCCGCCAGGTACGCCGCCCGCCTCCACCATCCTCTTGTTCGACAGTGGTACTCGACCATCGTTGGGTCCTCGTGCCCGCGTCGGGGCCGACACGCTCGCGGACGCCCGGGTCCAAGGCACGTGCAGCCCGGCGCGAGCGGCAGCAGGTGAGGGAGAGCGGGGAGGCAATGTCGTCCCGCTGTTCGCCCTCGAGTGCCCCGGTGGATCCCGAGGCCGCGCTCCTCACCTCAGTCCTCCACCGCTCTCTGACGACGGCGGAGACGGATGCCCGGCGCCTCCGTCGGAAGAATGCCACATCGCTCCGACTCACCATCGAGATGTCGGAGCGCGAGGCAACCAAGGAGACGACAACGAAGGCGAAGGCGGCCCGTCATGCGAAGGAGCAGGACCACTTGCTCCATAGGATGCCGGGCATGCGTTGCAGCTCAGACTCAGACCTGATGGATGGCTCCACCTCCAGCTCTGACGACGACGCACCTCCGCACGCCGACGCCTACACGGAGGAGGGGCATAGCCGCGCGGACGTCCGGAAGGGGAAGGGGCCGGCGAGGAATGGTGACTATTTCCTCCGCCTTCCCCGTTATGTTTATATTTTAACTATGTTTCAAGTTTGTAGGATGGATTTGCCGCTGAACTCCGATGAACCATGCTTCTTTTGTCCAGCGATGCTAGTTGATCCGATGAACTGTGTGTTGTTTGCGTAGCGTTGCATGGCTTGTATGGTTATGAGAGTTCGGATATGAGTGACACGGGTATGGAAGCCATCAAATAAGGCGTGCCCGGTTAGCCCGTGTGGGCGTTTGAGGGCCTGGATTTGCAACCTTCGGCTGTAGATGCTCTAAGTCGGCATAGAACTTGATGATTCGGTTACTAGTGTTTTTTGAAACAGCGAACAACAGAAGTGGTGCATTTAGGAACTTTCAGAAAAGCGATAGTTTTCCAGAACCATAGACCAAATTATGGTAGTTCTATGCTATTTACTGTCACGGCAGTACTGTACGTAGTTCGCTCGCAACATACTGCCTGAGGGGTCGTTAACGTTGCATTGCCATACTAGCAAATCTGCCAGTGAGCATCAACTACCATGCATGCAACAGTATTTATAAGTCAGTGACAGTGAGAAGAGATGGATCTGTTACCATTCGCTGTTCAGTTAATTATTTATATATATGCCAAGCCAATCCAATCCCATGGCATCGATCCGTGACGACGTGCACACATGCATGTCCCCTAGCTACCGGCCTACCCTCCTGTCTTCAAGCCTAGCCTAGCCTGTCAATACCAGCCTCGCACATCTCATCGGCTCTCCTCTGCCTGCCTGCCTGCCTCCCTGCTCGGACAATCAATCTCCACTGTACCCTCTACTGCTCTTCGTAGTACGTTACACGATAAACTACACGCTTAAATCCCCCCATGCGTGTGCACGCTAGCTTGATAATTGATATAGTAGTAATAATTTTATGGGCTTGTTCTGCATTATTGGGCTCCTGATGTTTGCACTGTGATCGACAGCAACTCATGGCACGTAGGACACGCATGTCTTGTGCGCAGCAGAGCAGAGAACCACCGCTGCTGCAACGATTTTCCTTTACGTTACGTTCTTCAGACCTCTCTCATAAACTAGCTACCTAGCCAGTACTCCTATACCATGCTCTAGGTGAGTTGTACCATCTACTCGTCTACTGCCTCCCTTCGTCCCAAAAATTGTACTAAATTTGAGACACTTATTTTGAAACAGAGAGAGCATATTTAAACCAAGATGAAAGCTGCTGTAACCATATGTGACTGCTCTATGTGACTTGAGCTAGGTTAGCTGCAGCAGTTAATTAATTAACCTATCGCCTGCATGCATCCCTATAATAATCAACCTCAGGGTAAGTGCTACACGTAGACTTTGGCTCACAAGCCATGAGAATCCACCTACATGTGCAAATGTGCATGCTAGTCCTAGAACGGCAGAAGAAATCAAAGTAGCCCGTTGCGTGCACGTGGACTGGACTGCTAGCATCTAGGAGTAGCTAGTTCATATATACTCCTAGCCTGTCATCGATCATGGCTCGATCATGGGGAGCATGCATGCATGCATTTGCTCGGTAACCTCTCACCATCTTGGTTGGATCCATGCAAGGCAATGCAATGCGGTCTTTGAGGTCAGCCTAGAGTCGCCTAGGCTGTCATCGACCGATCCACATCGCCGGTGCCATGCGTACGTGCACGCATTTGCTCGGAAGCCTCACACCGTTTTGGATCTTGCATGTTTGATTACTTCGTGCAATCTTTGAGATGAGCGCAGAGTCGGTCGCCTGTTGCGTGTCGCCTAGGGCCACATCGATCCTTCATATACTAGGACTTGTGACTACCAGTCTGATTGTCGTTATGTATCACTTATTATTTTGCAAAAGTATTTTTTATATGATACATACAGGAAGACATGTTAGTTTGTTTTCACTCCCTGCCTTTCAGTTTTTTTTTGCTAGTGAAATACTTGTAAGGCCACACGTATTGATAAAATTTGGACAGCGCAATTCAAGTTGTATATCGTGAAAGGTAAACTGCTAGAAAAAAAACATCATTAGAAGTTTCTGATGGTATATTTTTTGTGTGATATATAGTTTGTATTACCATTGTTTAATCGTCAACCTAGGGATACACGATATTAGTTTGGATCTAAGTCAAACTTCATAGATGTTTGATCAACTTTATAGAAAACAATCTTCACAACAACAAATATACATGATATGTAAATATACTCTCTTTTTAGGGTGATATGTAAATATACTCAATTGGTATTGTAGATGTTAATATTTTTTTTATAAATTTTGTCAAACTTTATAAAGTTTGGCTCAAGACAAAACTAATATGCGAAGTAAATAAAAACGAGGAAGTACCTAATAATAAATTTTATTTTTAGAGTTCCCCTAAAATAATTTTATTTAAAGAGTTCTCCTAACAAAAAAATATTTTCAGATTTACCATGACCTCTGTAAGTATTTATCCACATGATCTAGTAGGTCAATTTTCTATTGTGACCATTTATACATCATAGACATTTATATTTTATTTGCAGGGAATAATAAAAATTTATAATGTATGAAAAAGGTTTATTTTTGTCTCTGGACTATCGCTGGAGTCTAGATTTATCCCTAAACTCCCTTAATTTATATGCAAACCACACATATTCTTCTGCTAAACCAACACATAATAGTTCTGCACAATGTCACGGTGGTTTTGCGCACATGGCAGTCCAGTCAGCGTGTACATGGGTAAGAAAATTTTGAAACTTCAGTGAAAATATAAAAACATCAAGAAATAAAATTTAGAAGAAACTAGATTTTTTTTACAAACTTGGCAAATACGAAAAGCAATAAAATGAATTAAATGAGAAAAAATTCAGGGAGTGCCTGCCTAGAAACCCCACACAATTTTTTAATAGAGTAACTATATAAAGTGTTGAAAACTGGACATTTCACATCCCTTTGGCACGTGAACTTGTCAAACATCTGTTGGACAGTCTGCACGCTCCACCAAGTGTCGACCACTAGCTCCTAGCAGTAGAATTTGGTACGAATCCTATGCATGGACTTTTCTGGTTCTTCTTCTGTGGTATTTTCTGTGCAGACATGTTACCATCCTACCACAGTAGCCACGCATTGCTTAATTAGCAGCCACGGATACATATACCTTGATAGCAGCAGAGTCGTCGATCATGTTGCTTAATTAGCAAGTTGGCAGCCAGATGCACAAAGCCAAATGCACGAAAACATTGCACTCAAACCTTGATCCTGATCGTGCCAAATCACGGTACTAATAGTGCCAAATCTCCTCATACCGAGGTTATCTTTGTGCGGCTCCAGATAGAAGCTTCCCATCCTCCAACGCCGGGACGCAAATAATGGCAACTTGCAATCTAATGGAGGAACATGGAACAAACTACAATGCTATTATATATAGTAGAGTTGCTGGCTAAGATCGATGGCTCCTGGAGAAAAGAAAGGGTGGTCTCGAACTCTTGTGCATGATTAACTATGCGTAGGCACGGGATGCATGCTAGCTAGGTAGCTGCATGAGAGCATGGCACGGTGTGGCCTTGTCTCTAATCTTCTCCTCATGCATCTCATGGTTTTTAATTATGTAAGATTTGATTGATCTGACCTTCTCATCCTCCTCCACCCAGATGAATAAACAAGTGTTGTGATCTACTGATCTTCTCCCTTTAGTGGTGAGAGATCTTGTTCTTAGTTGCTTGCAGCCGATCCATGCTCCATACGGGATTGCTCCCAGATGCAAAAGATAACAATGCTATTACAATGACATCCCATGATCCGTGAGATATGGAGGAGAGATAATTTTAACTTGATGAGATGAGGTGCCAGGCAGGCAGGCAGGCAGGCATGCGTAATTCAGATTTCTCCTGTCACCCTATCATCAGTATAAATGTATAACTGCACTGCATTTTCCATATAATTAATCAAAGTCAAAGACAAATGTTACTATTGCATGTGAGATTATAGTTACTTAGTACTCCCTCCGTTCCTAAATAAGTATTTGTCTTTTGGAGATTTCAAATGGACTACCACATACGTATGCATATAGACATATTTTAAAGTGTAGATTCACTCATTTTGCTCCGTATGTAGTCACTTGTTGAAATCTCTAGAAAAACAAATATTTAAGAATGGAGGGAGTAGAAATTAATTTGAGCATGCAGAAGAAGGCAAGTGAGATTCAGAGTGAGGTACAAAATGCCTGGAGGAAAGGCAGGCAGGAGCCATTAACTGATACATTCTTGGTCGTACTGAATTCAAGAGTGAGTGCTAGCTACTCCAGCCAGCTACTAGCTCCTTGGCTGCCATGGACGGGAGCAGTAATGGTGACCTGAAAGGCCTTCCATGCTTGTCTTGAGGGCAGCCGCAGTGGAATGACTTGAATAGCCTTTGGCTCCCTTGTGCTTGGACTACTCACACTCAGTGGCCGTACGTACGCGCAGAGATTGGGCTGAGAAGATATGGAGCTAGCTAGCAGGCAGCAGCTCAAGTGCTTGCATGAGAGCTTGAATGTACTGCTCTGCATGCCCAGCTGCACCGCCTGAGATTATTTATGGAGCAGCCACCGTCCACTTCTGACCCTCTGCACCGCAGCATAGCATATGCAGATTTTACTTTGTTTTCCGCTCAAAATCAAGAGAGAGGAGACACTTTGTAATCATGAGCTAATCCCAGGCTAATCTTGCTAAGCTGTTTTGTTGTTAGGGTACGTGGTATTATACTCGTATTATGGTTTTGCCAGCCACCAGCAGACCGGATGGGCACATGCATGCACGCTATATTATGGTGGCGAAAACACAGGGAGAAACTGCTCAATTAGTCGCAGCATTAGCAGACATGATACCCAGTGCCTAATCCAATGACGCCCCAAGAGGCCAACAATCTCATTTTTGTCCCGTCAGATCCAGCAAGAGCCAATCAAAGTAAAATATATGAAAAAATGGTGGCATGGTAATGGGTGGGCTCCACCTGTCGGCATGAGAAAAGGCTCTTGTCCGTGCTTGAAGCCTTGAACAACTGGATCCTCAGATTAAAATAAGGCCCTTTGTCGTCACTCAAAGACTTGGTCAGGGTTCATTTCACTTGGCGGTAAATATTTTTCTTGTCGGAACTGGTAATTAAGAATGGAAATTGCTCAGGGTTACCACCACTTGACTGTCTGTTTCTTCAGATTTAAGTTTTTTTTCTGTCGATTTGACTGTGGATCCACTAGCAAGTTGGTGTCTTCCGACTCGATCAGTTGTTTGACCGAACAATATTTGTCCCCTTCTGAAGAAACTTTGCATTTAAGAATGCAGAAAGTTAATCAAGCGTTAACTTAGACTCAAATTGTACTGGCTCAGGGTATCTTTCCTTAGTATAATGGAGGGTTAGCATACTCCAATGTTTGTTTTCGTGTACTTAAGTTCTCCTTTTATAGAACCTTGTGAACTTAACTTGAGTTGATCTTACATTAGTCCTTGACTAGATAAAAAAATAAAGAAAATACCTTAATATTAAGAAGATACCAATTACTCCATGTCTCTGCACCAACACAATATCGAAGGGCCTAGGCCGTTCTTTCATTAGATAGAATCAAAAGAGAGAGCAATACAAGGCAAAACAGTCTAGGCGATCTAGAACCGATTGCCAACAGAGTCGGAAATTCGAAAATACAGCTGCACCAACACAATATCATTGAAAAAGTTTTAGCCTCGCTTTATATTTAGAGCAACGATCAACGATAATCCGATACAAACACACGCCACGCCTACACACGCACACACCCCAAGACCGGATACATAGGAGATTAGAACGAATGTGTTCATCATCAAACTCTTCCTTCAAGATAATATCGATTCATGTGAAAAATGCAGACATAAATTATTATTTCTGCCGCAGAAAATAATTTCTGTTGGCACCGAAAACTCGGCCTGCACCAAACAATTGATGATAAATAATTGAGGAGGAGGAGGAGGAATATTCTCCGAGCGCTGGACTAGACGTACCACAGGGTGTGAGTCATTATTATCACAGGAGAAACGAGAGCATATTTTGGTGACAGTACATCACATTTATTTAGGAGAAGGCATGCAGTAGAAGCGTTTGTTATTCGCTCATTTTGCTTTGTTTGTTTATATCTTGTCGTTGGTTTGGTAGGGTACACACACATTAACTAGCAGTACAAAGTACGGCAGTACCACTACTACGTACCAGTGTACGTACGTACCATGCATGGAGGAGGAGGGCTCGGCGGTCAGTGGCGCCGGCCCACCCCTCTGTGAGGGAGTGGGTGACTCACTGACAACGCAATATATGCCTCTCGCTTCAGTCTCTCGCCTGGTCCATTGCTTGACCCTCAGCTCAGATTTTAAAGGCTTGGAGCCACTCATGCCCAATCATTGGTGCCATGAATTTCATGCATGCAAAACGACGCCCCCATTTTCAGAAAATAAAACTGTAGGTGGTACAAACGACGCACCCAAATCATGCTCAAAAAATAAGACGGCGACATTTTTTTTTTGGAAAATTGACCGGGGGCCAATTTTCAGAAATGACGCGTCTGTTTTTTTTTTCTTCCTTCAAGCAACCGGCAGTAACTATCTATTTCGAAAGAGCATTGGCATAATGCCTCGGTCCTTTTTGTAGATAGACATCGTGGTTTTAAGATCGTACACGCATAAATCAAGAGAGATACTAACCCTAAAGCTCGAAGGAGAATGTATCTAATTACCGGAAAAGATAGTGTTTGCAAGAACTTCAGGAAAGAACATAATGTACGTCGACACATCCAGCTGTATGTACTAGGTCGTGCCAGGTGACCCAATAACTCTTCTAGAGGGACCATATGTATGGATTTTAATTACTCCAACCATCTATGGTTTGGCACTTACCAGTCACCCCTGCCATATAAATATATTTTGCAATGTACTTTCATGGAGCATGTTTTTTTCTAAATTATGATGGTCATAATATACTCTCGTTATAGGAAATAATGCAAACACATTTTTTGAACATGTCGAGACTCTTTGTTGTGCAAATACTATTTGAATCAGTTGGATGGAAGCCTTGTCCACCGAAATGCCCTTTTGCAAAAAACCCTAAAAAATGCCTTTTGCAAACCATCTGATTTTCCCTTAGGAATTATTTGCACTAGATTTCATATGAACATTTTCATTTGCTCAAACATCTAGGAAACAATCTCACATTTTCTCTGTGAAGCAATCTAATAAGCCAAAATCCGGTATAAATGGCTCGAATGTGTTTGATGGCCCCGTCTTGTCAAATACGAGACACATCAATAGAATACAGAGGGGACTCATATTTAAGACCGCAGTGAACCATATTGATAAAGGGTATCCCTCCCACTCCGGTTATAGGCACCGAGCTAACCACATAGTTGCAACCTCATTTCGCTAGCGGGTGACTTGTCGACAAGTAATTGTGCCTTCTCGGAGGACTATGCCCTAAAGGAGGTGGACAAAATGAGCCAACAAAGAGTGTTTTTCTTTGTTTTTTCCAGCTACGTTGCTGCACAAAAGGCCCGGTTAACGTCTTTATTTTCTAGCCTCACAACAAACACACACTATTTATGCATTCATTAATATCTCCTGATATGCATTTAAGAGACACTTGAAACATGTTTGTAGAGCACCAACAGATCCTGATTTGATATTGTGGAATTTTCGGTTCATTTGCTAGTCTTGTCATGTTTACATGTGCACATGACTATACCTTTGGTATACATATTTATCTGACCAAGCCAAACAATATAACATTATTAGTTTAGAATGTAAGTTTCATCTGAATATTTTAAATTAGAGATTTTTGTAAGTAACTTTTTATTGTCTACTAATTTTATCTAGTTCTAATAGCAGGTGCTTAAAATAGATGAAATTACTAAAATTGAAACTTTGTTCCTTTTGATCTACTAGCCTATAGATAGTGATGTATTTGTTTCAAAAATTTGAACAATAGCTATAAATTTAAAAATGGTAAAAAAAACAAAGTGTTGTTGTATAAAAAACATAAAAAGGAAAAGTGCTACACTGGTATGTATATTGTTTCTGTATGAGTAATACGACCTAAAATACCAAAAATAGGTAGTTCAAGTGTTTCTAATTTAAATGCAAGTATAAAGAGACACTATTGTTTGTAGAGCACCAACAGATCCTGATTTGATATTGTGGAATTTTTGGTTCATTTGTGAGTCTTGGCATGTTTACATGTGCACATGACTATAGAGTATACATATTTATTTATCCAAGACAAAAAAATATCACCTTATTAGTTTAGGATGTAAGTTTCATCTAAGTATTTTGGATTAGAGATTTTGTAAGCAGTTGTTTATCGTCTACTAATTTTATTTAGTTCTAATAGCAAGTACTTCAAAAAGATGAAATTAACTAAAATTGAAACTTTGTTCCTTTTGATCTAGTAGCCTATTAATAGTGATGTATTTGTTTCAAAAAATTTAAACGATAACTATAAATTAAAAAATGGTAAAAAAAACACAAATTGTTGTGGTATAAAAAACATAGAAAGGAAAAGTGCTACACTGGTATGTAATACTGTTTCTGTATGAGTAATATGACCTAAAATACCAAAATAGATAGTTCAAGTGTATCTAATTAAAGTGCAACCAGTCATGTCACAATGAGTTTCTTCGAGAATGCTTTTTTATTACTATAAACTTAACTTGTGTACATACTGAAAAGACTCAACTTCTGTACAAAGAGATTTTAAATTTTCAGAGTTGTTGAAGAGGAAAAATATAAAAGGACACTATTGTATAAAGAGACACTATTGTTTGTAGAGCACCAACTGATCCTGATTTGATATTGTGGAATTTTCGGTCCATTTGTGAGTCTTGACTTATGTGTATATGACTATTATTCAATTAACATATTTGTCAAGCCAAATAATATCACATTCTTCATCTAGGATGTAAGTTTATCTAAATATATTAAATCAAACATTTTTGTAATTTGTTTTGGTTTTTTATCGTCTACTAATTTTATTTATTTTTGGTAGTAGATTTTTAAAACATATAAAATTAACTAAAATTGCAACTTTGTTCCTTCTGATCTACTAAGCCTACTAATAGTGGTGTATTTGTTTAAAAATTTTAAACAATAAGTATGAATTTAATAGTGGTAATAAGTGTTTTTTTTTGCGAAAGTAGTGGTAATAAGTGTTGTCGCATAAAAAACATAACCTGCGTACATACTAAAAAAAACTCAACTTGTGTACAAAGTGATTTTAAATTTTCATTGTTGCAGAAGAGGGAAAAATATAAAAGGATTTGTTAGTCTCCTTTTCTTACATGTGTTCAAACCCGGCCATGCCCATTTCCACAAGGAGACCAGGAAACACATTTTTCGTTTTGTAAATACATGTCTTATATTATAAAATAATAATAATATCATATACAACTGAGTAACCATGGCAACTAAACCCGTAATCACAGAAAAGACCCTAGTCAAAGGAGAAATTACGACCAATACCTTAGGCCCCAAGATTCTCGCCAAAGCCATAACCGAACTCTTTAGTGTTGCGCCAGTCTCACCGGCGAGAGAAAAAATATCAATAAATTCAGCCACTGAAGCAACCCTCGCCGTCCAAAAGAGGGAAGAGAGGATTTGATCGGATTAGGGTTTGGCTATATGCGTTTTTTCCTTTTCTAAAAGGGCCCCTTGATGAGCTACATGTGGAGCAAAACGTACATTTTGGACCTCAATAACCAGCGAACGTTCCCTCAGTATGATGACATTTGCGAAAGATTTTGATGGCAATTTTAGTTAGCTCGCATGGCAACTTCGCTGCAGTTCTGTTTTTGCTAGGAAATTACCGTGCTTACAAACTAAAGTTGCCATCTTTTATCATCCCCACAACAACTAGAACTGTCATCAAAACGTTCGCCATTGCCATCCCTCCTGGCGAACATTCGTCCATTATGATTATTACCATACATATTTTGTCAATAGATATCCCATAAGAGGATCTACAACCGCGATGGGAAAATCCGGCCCCTCAAACGCCCACAGACACGCCCGGACACGTCCCGCGGACACTGACCGGTCATGCATCAAATATTTGATTCTACAACCAGATACCTCAAATTAGAAACCTCAAATCCATATTATTACATGCAACGTGAACCTAATCCGGAGCTCGCCCGATACTGCTGTGGCCATGTTCGGCGGCCAGCTGCGCTCCCCAGAGTGTTGGTCTGGTCACCGGCTAGGTAGGGTAGGGCATGGGACACGAGCCGACTCCCGGGACTCAAGGCTCCGCCGTCTCCCATGCCCTATTCTTCCTCGTCGGAGCCCGTAAACCGAACGGTGCCGGTGGATGTCAGATCGATGATGGACCCGTCCTGGGATGAGCCGGCGATCTCCAGCACGATGCGGTTGCGGTGCCCGGACTGATGTGCCATACGGGGCGCCGGAGAATGCGACTCCGCCTGGCCGACATCCGCCGCCTAGAGAGCTGCCGCCGCCTCCCTTGCCCGGTGCCTGGCACGACGAGCACGCCGTGCCATGTTCTTGTCGGACGAGGCCCATGGTGCTTCCCGATGCTTTGTGCACCAATGAAGGGGTTGCACGTCCGCCACAGCGTTAGGACGCCACACATACTGCACGACCTTCGGTGAGGCAACTACGGTTGCCCTAGCGTCGGATCCATGCACCATTTGGGCGGACGTAATGAATTCCCAACGGAAGGAGTCCGAGCGCTGTTGTGCACATGCCTCCTCCCAGGAGCGGCGGAGCGCAAGCCGGACCATCTCCTCCTCGGGGCTGCGTGGGATGAGCTCGGGGTCGACAGATCTGGAGCTGAAGGACTAGGATCTGCTGCCTGCCATGCCGGAGACGGATGGAAACCGGCGGAGATGAGCTCGGGTGGCAGAGGGGAGTGGCTAGGGTTTGGTTCGGCGAGCGGACGGTGAGGAATACAAGGCTGGGTGGACCAGTGTGGGCCAGGCCCGATGTGACGGGCGTGCCCAGGCGCCCTATATCCGCCCCATATTCAGGCTAGATATGAGGGGTGCCGATCAGCCCGGACGTTTGAGGCCAGTTTAAGGCATCCGGCTGAGTCAAAATTTTAGGACCGAACAGTGACCGGGCGGCCGGTCCAGACGTACAGGACAGATTCGAGGCATCCGGGTGTAGATGCTCTTAGGGCGTTGGCACGGCCACACGGGGCCTTGAGCCCTTGACAGCCCACACGGCCGATAGCGAGGGAGGGGTCGTGTGGTCTTGGGTCCGAAATTCGGCAGCCAAAACAAAGGCAGAACCCCTCCCCCACCCCCCACCTCCAAGCATCTCCCGTCGTCGAACTTTGCCAGCGCCGCTCTCCCCTCCTCCCCCCCTCATACCGCTAATCACCTATTTATACTGCAAGAACCAGGATCAATCTCCCCCCAACGCGCCCTAAATCCCCCCTACCACTCTGCCGCCGACGCGTCCATCAACCCCCTCTCGCGCGCGCGTGCCGCCGCCGCCGCCGCCGCGGCCGTCCTCCCCGGGGCACCGCGCCGCCGCCGCCGCCTCTGCCCCGTCCGTTGGCGGTGCCCGGCCATTGAGCCTCCCTCGAGGTATGTGATTGCCGGCCCTCACGGCTCCTGGGCGCCGCCACCCGGCACGCCGTCTAGATCTCTCTCTCTCTCTGGGACGGGCGGCATTGCGAAAAGCTGCTGCCTTTTAGCTTTTGCGTTTTCTTAATTTGGAGAAGGCCGTACGGCGCCACTGTAGCTAGCTGCCTACTGAATCATAGCATAGAGATAGAGTAGCGCTCTGTTTCTTTCTTCTGAATTTGTTTCCTCGCCTAGCCAATCGCGCCCCATTCTCTCAAGTTCCAACGCGTTTCTTCTTCCTGCCCTCCTCTGTTTCGGCATGAAGCCTCTCTCTGGTTACAGGCAGCAGAGAGCACCCCCCCCCCCCCCCCCCCACCCACCCCTTTTTGTTATCCTGAAACAACCAGAGCCACACAAAGGTGTCACCATTGTTGCTTGCTTCAGAGGACGTGTTCATGCTGAATTTAGTTTTTTTCCTTCTTGTTTCAAGTGTTTATTTTCAGATGTGCTCTGCTCAATCGTTTCTTGATGCCACATACTAGCTGCTGGCAAATTATTCAGTTGCTAATTATTTGTCTCACTGGATGCTGTGCGTCTTTTAGCAGCCCAGTACTCATTTGTAGGAAGGTCAGTAAGACCATGTATTGATTGATCTTGTATGCTGCCATGGATGTTTTGCAGGTGGTAATTTTTGCCAAGGTGGTTGTTGCCATGGAGGTCAACGGTCGTCACAAGCCTACAAGAGAGTATATTGGCAGAGAGTGTAATGGTGTAAAACCGCCCAATAATTTCGGCGAGGTTGATCCCTGGACCGCGTGGGCGTACAGACCACGGACCATCTCGTTGTTGCTGATGGGAACCTGCTTTTTAATGTGAGTGAGCTGCTGGATCTCTTTTACCTGTGGAGTTATTTTTAGTTTTGGTACAGAGATTCTTACCACAATGATGTTAGTAATGCATTGCTGATGGTTGACCTACTGTGGCATTTTACCATTGTTAAGATCACCAAAAAAAAAAACAAAATAGGTTAAAGAATTGTGAAACAGCTGTATGTTTAATGAGCATCTGTTTTATGATTCTTTATCAGTTGGGCAAGTGGTGCTCTTAATCCAGAAGGAAGCTTCTCTGCTGACCGTGTCTCATCTGTAAAAAGGTATTTTTATTTATGTTATGCCGGAAAAATAATTGTTTCTTAATCACCAACTGAACATCTGTGATAGAAGATATCTTCAACTGGGATAATAGACATTCACCGTTATTTTTCTTGCCTTTTATCTGCTAATTCCCATTTGAGTTGGGCAAATCTGAGTGCTCATATATATAAATTTTTATCTTGTCAACAGGGGTGTCTTTGCGATGATTGCTGTTTTCTTGGCTTATTCTTTTCTTCAGGCACCTTCAACGTGAGTTGCAGAAACTATGTACCTTACTTTTTTTAACTCTTATTTCGTATGAGTGGGCATGTAGATATGAATAAGTATATTGTGCACTGATCTTCAGCAGAAGGGGAATGTATTTATGCGTGCTTTATATTTGATCTGAACTTCTCAATATCTTCGAGCTTGTGAAGTATGATCTCTAGACATCTCTTTTCCTGATGTATCAGTTTTGTAGTAGCAACCATTAAAAAAAAGTTTTGTAGTAGCACTAACCACCTGGACAGCAAATCATTACTTCATTCCTGCTCCCTGTATAAAAAACAAATATTGATTATTGCAGCCTTGTACATAAATTTTGTTCCAGAAGTCGCTGGGGTTTGTGCAAACATTTACTGACAGCTACTTCCATTATGATTCAGTGTCCTCATCAGACCACATCCTGCAATTTGGCGCCTGGTCCATGGGATGGCTGTTGTTTACCTTGTGGCCCTCACATTTTTGCTTTTCCAGGTAAGTACAGTTTTGTAAATCTTGTTTGAAAAAAAATGCTTATGCCATTTAATTCTTTGGATTCATGAACCTGTCAAAAGCATTGCTAATTAATGGTGGAAAAGTCTCTCAGCTCTTTTTTTTGCTTAGCATGGGGAATTGCGTTTTACTAGTACTTCGGCTCATGCTTCACACAAAATAAAGATATGCCATTGCACTGATTAAAACCCCCCGGTGACATTGCTTGGCAATTGGAATATCTGGCAGAATGTATTGATAACAATACTGCCAATACCAAGTGTAATATTACAATTTGCGGCGAATACGTATTAATTTGGAAATGGGATGATAAAGAGAGTAAGACGCAATAGAGAAAAGGGCCAGGGTATCCATTTTCTAATCATTCTGATAGCTTATTTATGCAACAGAAAACTCCCTAGGCAGAAATAAGAAAGTGCAATGTTCACCTATTGTCTCTGTGTAGGCAAAATGCGAACAGAAAGCTGTTAGCTCCCTTACTTATTTTATGAAAAAGCAGTGAATTATGTAAGCGCATCTGAGGTGAAAAGTTATTTTATAAATTTATTAATTGTGTAATATAGCACTTTATCTGTATTTAAGCAGTTGTACCATTGCTGGTATGATCTTTTCCATATATGTACTTTTGAGTTTTATTGGTGAAACGGGTCATCGTGATAAGATGCAACTATGTTAAGCAATTATAGTTAGCGGCAGAGGCAATATTAAACAGCAAAAAACTGTAATTAGTAGTCATAATTCCTTCTATTTCATTTTGCAGACTCGTGATGATGCTAGGCAGTTCATGAAGTACCTTCACCCTGACCTTGGTGTTGGTAAGACAGATGTTTTTCCATATCTGATCTAATAGTGGAGCTTTATCTTGTTGAAGGAATCCTTATTTCACACCATTGTCTGACAGAATTACCTGAAAGATCCTATGGAACCGACTGCCGTATATATGTACCTGATCATCCGAAAAGCAGGTTTAACAATGTTTATGTATGATGACTTCATTCACAAACCTGCTACCTTTCCTTGTTCAATTTTGGCCTGTCGTATTTCTCTGATTGATCATGATCTTGGAGATGCTTCAAGTTACTGATCTGAATATAGGTTTTTCTAGGACATCCTTTTTGACGAGTTTGTTATTGCCCATATCCTTGGATGGTGGGGAAAGGCTATAATGATACGAAACCAACCACTTCTATGGGTGTTATCAATTGGCTTTGAGTTAATGGAGGTATGTACTTTTTACATATGTGTTCAGTTTTATCTTGAAACAAGATCCCTTATGTAATGTTGTGTGAACTGCAGCTAACTTTTCGACATATGTTGCCAAATTTTAACGAATGCTGGTGGGATAGCATTGTTCTAGACATATTGATCTGCAATTGGTTTGGTAAGGTTTTTATGTGGTTTTCATTATTTTATCTATATACACAATACATTTATATGAATTTTGAACTTAATACCTGTATTCGGTACATGTCAGCATGCATGTTTTGTTCATTGTCTTCGATAGATTTAGCTGTTTAGATAGTTAGATTTACCTCCTAGATTTTACCTCTTCTTGAATGGGGACATCTTGTCTGTGATCCAGGTATCTGGGCTGGTATGAAGACTGTGAGATATTTTGATGGGAGGACATATGAATGGGTTGGCTTGAGTCGCCAGCCCAATATTATGAGTAAGGTATGCTATTACTAATCTGTTATAGGAAAATGAGTTGCCCAGCAAAGCAATCAGTCGCATCGAGTTTTTATTTAATATTATGCCCAGCTGCAGCTGATCTTTTATCCTACTCAATGTCATGATAGTACGATGAAATCTAGCGAAGGCAAGAATTACTGAGAAATCAGAGCAATTCCTTCAATAGTCTGCCAATTAAAATAATTCCTTGGCTTGTCTGGACTAGTTTATGTACAATCTCAAACTTTTCAGTGCAAGAGTTCACATCTTGTATAGTTTATAATGAACTATCTGCAACCGCACGAAATAATCTGTAACTGTGTTTCCACTGACCTATGCAACATCTGTTAGTGTCAGTTTTATGCATAAACTCCAGTTAAGATGGATACTTCCAGTTTAAGGGACACGCATTTTGCTGGCAGCACAGTAATACTTGCACATATTCATACCTGCCATTGACAGAACTGATATGTTAGTGGGTTTCTGGGTTACTAGCCCACACTACAGCTTATAACGATTAACCTTTTAAAACTCTTTCTTCATGTCTTGCAAATCCATTTTTGAATGTTTTCATTTGCATACCTGTGTAGGTTTAGATTGTGGTTTGCTGTGCTATACCTATCCGAATTTTCTTTTTGAAGTTGTATGTTCTTGAGCCGTACCGAATTTTCTATTTGAAGTTATATGTTCTTGAGCCGTATCAGTTATCTATTTTAGACTTGATGTCGTTAGCCTTGCTCATGAGTTCATTTGTTCAACCTTTTGCCTCTGTTTAGGTGAAAAGGACACTAGGTCAGTTCACACCAGCACAGTGGGACAAGGATGAGTGGTATCCTCTGCTTGGCCCTTGGAGATTCATCCAAGTGCTAAGCCTGTGCGTAATTTTCATGACTATCGAACTTAACACATTCTTTCTTAAGTTCTGCCTCTGGATTCCTCCCCGGAATCCCTTGATTGTCTACCGACTGGTCCTTTGGTGGTTGATTGCGATACCAACCATCCGCGAATACAACACCTATTTGCAGGACAGGTACAAAGTTTGACCCACTAGCTTCAAACTTCATAGCGTATCTTATGTATTCACATAAACATGGAGGCAATCTTGCTGAAAGCAATTGTCTTATATATATGATAAATGATTTCAGGAACTCTGTGAAGAAGGTGGGGTCTTTCTGTTGGCTTTCGCTGGCTATATGCATCATAGAGCTTCTGATCTGCATCAAGTTTGGCCATGGTGAGTGCTACTAGTCCAGTTTCTTTCTTGGTGCTCGCAGATAGCATGTGCCTCCTTCTGTCATGTTGACCGTGTCGCTGGCTTCTGAAACAGGCCTCTTCCCGAAGTCGATGCCGTTGTGGCTGATCATATTCTGGACGACGGTGGCCACGCTTCTCACGATGTTCCTTTTTGTGTGGACATGGAAAATTTACCGAACAATGATTAGAAAAAGGTTGTGATTGCAACCAAAGCCCATTGTTTTCTCCGGCCCACACCATTCTTTTCTCCTCCGATTCAATATTGCCGTGTAAATATCCATTCAAATTGTGTACATGTAGCAGTAGCCATTAATCGGTGACCACGAGAAGGTCAGTGTTAGAAATTTCTTGTCGATCCACCAGCAGAATAAGCCCCCCCCCCCCCTTCCTTGCATTCATTCATGTACCCTGTCAATCGACTCCGGAACTCTGAAATTCATTTGGCCCGACCTACTTCGATTTAATGAAAGTAATGAAATAAGGTTATTCTGTCCCATGAGTTCTCTGATCTAAATTCTGGCCGCGTGTGTCTTGTGATGTCGGCATAGTGTTCTACTCCATTATTATCTGAAGAGAAAGGTGATCTCACTGTTCTTGGTGACTCATTGACTGGTATGTGTGTTCAGAGCTGCAGAATGTGTGAGGCTGTTGGCATGTGAGTTACATTATTAAGTTTCAGTGTAGTTCAGCAGTTTTGTGCTTTGTTTTTGTGCTGTATTGTGTGAGCCCGTGTGGTTACTGAACCTGATTGATATCAATGTTGATATGGCCGGGCGAATTATTCAGGCGTCCACTCACTAGAAGTGGGGCTGCAATCTTGTACTGCTAGCTTTGTACCGTGTTCTGCTGGGACCTAATTGATTCTATGTCCATGTAAGTTTGGCCATAAATGACCATTGGGTAAAATGTAAAAGCAAAATATATTTGTGAATGTACAATTGCTGAACTGGACATTAATCCTTGCACAAATTTTGTATACTAGTGCAAGGATCACATTATTTTGGCAACCGTTAACATTTTTTTTTTTGAAAAAATCACTTGAATTTCATTACTGAATGGAAGAACTGAACACCGAGTTGTGCACAAGAATACTTTGGTCACTCTACTCATTAGCGTGTTGTGATCCTGCGAAGGTGCTACCATAGGAATATCCATAGCTCGAGTCCTCCACGCGAATAAAGGACCAAACCTCAGTCGCTCAAACTTGGCTGGCCGGCTAACCGGTTTGGTGCTATTTTATTCGACCAGTTTCCTAAAGCAGGCTGCTGGATATGGTGGTTTCATTTTTTATCTACGAAACCAGGCTACTGTGAAAATTTTAAAAAGTGTTCGAGAAATATCAAAACTAATTCTTATTCTGAAAAATCTAAAAAATTCGAGAATTTTTAAAAATGTTAATGAATTATTAAACATGTTCACGGATTTAAAGATGTCCCCAAATAAATAAGGAGAAAATATAAAAAATGAAAATACAAAGAAAAAAGAAAACAAAGAATGAAATACCAATAAAACCTCAGAGAAATCAGAGAAAAAATTAATCAAAGAAGATTCTAGAACATTTCCAACACCAATGATTAAAGATAGAAAGAAGCCACCGGGCTGGCCCATATAGCAGATGGGTGCCCGATTGGTGGACTTGCCCGGCGTTACGAGGGGAAATATTTCACCAAATACCTAACCAATATTTTTGAGAGCTCCTAATTGTCGCACTAAGCACCATTTCACGCACAAGCGTCCACCTCCGCAGGGGCACCTCATGCGCCATCTCCCGTCGGCGGGCCCAGCAAGGATAGATCCATGCGCTCTTGCGCCGCTGCTCGCTCGCCAGATTCCATAGTTGACTTTAGGAAAAAGTTCATAGATTCAATAAAAAATCGCAAAATCAAAAAAGGGGATTCAAAAAACAGTTTGTGGGTTTTTCATGAATTTGGAGTTTTTTTTGTAAATTTCGAAAAAGTATACGAACTAAAAAATCACTAATTTGAAAACATTTAAACAAAAAAGATTGTGAATTTGAGAAAAGTTCATGATTTTTTCAAAAGTTCAATCTGAGAAATTCACCATTTTAAAAAATATCAGGAATTTAGTGGTTTTTTTCACAATTTAAAAAAAGAAAATTTCCCGGCCATGAGGAAAAAATTCTCAAGTACGAAAATGGTTACAAAATTTGAAAACATATTCATGAATTATAAATTATTTTGCGTTTTTCTAAAATTTTGTAAATAGAAAATGTTTCACGAACTTTAAAATTTCTTGTGATTTAAAAAAATCATAATTTTTTAATAGAAAATAAGAAAAACGAAATATAAAAAACAAACATAAAGAAAAAATAAAATATGTAAAACAAAACAACAAGAACCGTATGAAAAAATACACAGGAAAAACTCAGCCAGTGTTTTTTCTTGAGGGAAAAAAAACTCATCCAGTAAATTAGTCCTATTTAGCGCTTATGCGGCAGTTCTTAGGAACTATCTGGAGCGTCCCATCGTTTTTTGCATGGTTGTTTTTCCTTGGTTTAGTCAGTAAAGTTATTTTAAAAATTTATAAAAAAACTATAAAATTCGTTAACACTTTATAAATTTGCGAACATTTCCCAGAATCATGAATATTTTTTGAAGTTGCGAACATATGCATATTCATGATTGTTTTTCAATGTTCACGATTTTTTAGTCATAAACTTTTTTTGAATTCACGAACATTCGTAAATTAAAAGTCTTTTCAAAATTAATGAAAATTTCCCAAATTCGTTCTTGAGTTTATAAATTTTTTATGACTTTTGCGAACATGTTTTCCAATTCATGATTTTTTTCCGCTTTGTGAACTTTTTTCAAATTCACAAACATTTTAAATATTTATTAACATATTTTAGAGTACATGAACTTTTTAAAATTCATGAACTTTTTTTGAGTTCGCTAACTTTCTTAAATTTAGGAAACGTTTTTAATCCATGAGCCGTTTTCAAATCCATGAAAATAAAAACTGATAGACATTTGTTTGTCTTAAACAAGCAGAACCGAAAAAAAGCAAACAAAAAACAAACATGACGAGCAAACGAACGCGGGGACACTCAGCGAGCAAGCGAATCGAGCAATGGAACCTGAGAGATGGAGCAAACCAGCCACAAATGGGCCACCGTCCGCACAAGCGGTATGCGCTTATTCGGCACGTGATGCGTTGATTAGAAGGACTCGGTGTCCGCTGGAGCTATATCTCGCTTACAGCTAGATGTATGCTCCCCTCGTCACCGGCGGGACGATACTGGGCTGGTCAACGACTGTATGTGTTCGTGCGCTTTTCCTGTCTCTTTTACTTTGTTGTCAGGTTTTTTTGCTTTTTTCTGGCCGGTTTTTTTCTTCGTGGGTTTTCTTTGTCCGGTTTCTACTTGGTCAGGTTTTCTTTTTTTGTTTTCTTCTTTTTTTTCCTTTTCATCTTTTCTTTGTTTTCTTCGCCGTTTTTGTCTAGTATTCCATTTTTTGTTATGCATTTGTTTTCTGCATTTTTCTGACCAGTTTAGTTTAGTTTTTCTTGTTTTCTTTGTTATACATTAATTTTATTTGTTTCTTACTAAGTTTTCTTTGTTTATCTTGAGTTCTTTGCTTTTTATTTTCTTCTTTGTCGGTTTTTAATGTTTCTACACATGGCTAGTTTCATTATATACACTTTTATTGTACATTTAACACATTTTTAACACATATCAAATAAATGATTTGCATTTTCATTTTAATACGTAAAACATTTTTTATTACATGGTTACCATTTTAAAAAAG
Source organism: Triticum timopheevii (assembly GCA_963921465.1). NCBI lineage: Eukaryota > Viridiplantae > Streptophyta > Magnoliopsida > Poales > Poaceae > Triticum > Triticum timopheevii. Next base: position 14,426,542 of record OY997266.1, on the reverse strand, counting down.
TACACCTTGAAACGTTTTTTAATGGTAATAGATTATTAATACTACTTGAATATTTTTTGACGTGATAAACATTTTTTTTCGTTGGAAGATTTATTTAAAAAGTCACGTAAAATATTTTTATTGTACAAAACATCTTTTTATACTACACAAACCAATTTTTTTACATTGTATACATATTTTTCATAAATTTCACATACATTTTTTAGATCACAAAAACAATTTTTTATTGTCCTGATCAATAATTTTTGAAAGCTATCAACATTTATTCAATTGCGCCAACATTATGTTTTACTGTGTTAACACTTCTTTGAAAATCATGTTTTTATTTTTTTAAATTAATTTAAGTTTGAAAATAAACTCATTTACAGTATAAATGAAAAACAGAATTTATGTGACGTCCGTTTGATGTCGTTGCAAAAATAATCTCCAAAAAAAAATTCTACAGAAGAAAAGTTCCAAAAAAATTTCTCAAAAAAAAAAGGTCTTACTTTCATCTTTCCAAAAAAAAAATCTTAAAAAAATCAAATAGTTTCTCACCACCTCCAACTAGCATGCGCCACATGGCCATGCTGGTTGGCCGCTCATCTCCCGCACGTTAATGTGTGTAATTACGTTGACATGCTAAATGATTACACGCGAACTGTGAATAATAACGCACCAATGTAACTTGGCTGTCAGTTCTCACATATTCACAGAAATAGTGAGACAGTCATGCTGAAAAGTAGTCGTATTATGTGGTAAATGATTTTAGGAAACGTGTTAAGAAGGTGGGATCTTTGTGTTGGCTTTCACCGGCTATATGCATCATAGAGCTTCTGATCTGCATCAAGTTCGGACACGGTGAGTGCCGCTCCAGTTTCTTGGTGCTCGCAAGAACTAGCATTTGCCTCCTAGCATGCTGCTGACCATGTCGCTGGCTTCTGAAACAGGTCTCTTCCCATGCCGTCGTGGCTGATCATATTCTGGTCGAGGCCGCTTTTCTTACGACGTTCCTTTTTCTGTGGACATAGAAAATTTACCGAACAATAATAAGAAAAAGGTTGTGATTGTGCGACCATAGCCATTATTTCTTCGGGCCACACCATTCTTTTGTCCTCCAATTCAATATTGCCGTGTAAATATCCATTCAAATTCTGTACATGTAGCAGTAGCCATTGATCCGTTAGAAAGTTTATTATGTTGATCCACCACCAAAAATAAGCCCCCTTCCTTCCATTCTTGTACCCCTGCCAATCGACCCTGAAACTCTGAAATTCATTTGGTGTGGCCTACTTCTTTTTATTCTCATCAAGTTTGGATTGCTCGCTCTTCCATAGATTTTATTCACAACTTTTTGTGATTTTTCTTCTTCAATGTTGATCAAATCACTTGTACCCATGAATATTTTAGTCATATTATTCATTAGCTTGCATTTTTAGTGTATTATTATTCAGTAGCTAGCTGCGATCATGGCGCGGCTTTGTCTTTTTCTTTTTAGTAGCGCGGCTTTGTCTTGTGCTCCTAGAAGCAGCAACCGCTCGCCACAAGCAAGGGCAGCGAGTAGTGGGCCGGCCCACTACAGGCCTTTGTTTTCCAGTTTTTTTCTTTTCTTGTTTCTTAGTACTTATGTTTATATATACATATTCACTGCGTATTATAATTTTTTGGGGGAATGTAATTTTTTGTTCTCGTGGCTTTAAAAAATGTTTGTACATTAAAAAGAAAGTTTCTGCATTCAAAGAATGGTCACACGTTTAAAACATGTTCATGCAGTGTAAAACAAATTGTATGCACAAGTCTAAAGATTTTTTTTGCAGCATTCAAAGAAAAATCATCGGGTATAAAAAATATGTACAACGTGTATTTAAAAAAAGTTCAACGTGTATTTGGAAAAAGGTTCATCCTGTATTTTAAAAGATCATCCTTATTTCCTAAAGAAGTTAATGTTGAACGTCACTTCTTATTAAAAGTTATAATGATATTACAAGTTACAAAGATCAAATATCAACGTAATGATTATCTTGGGCGATGACTAGTATTCGATGACTGAAGAAGACACCGTAAATTGTAATGTTATATGGCCTTGTGGGAGACTAGGAGTAGACTCACCCGCAAAAAAGAAAAGAAAAAAAAATGGGACTGGGCGTAGAGTCGTCTATGTAGAATGGTAGATCAACTACTGTCACGGTTGCTTTCACCTGTACCTTGAGCTGCCTTGAGCGCGTATCCCAGTCTTTTCTCTCAGATTGTACGCTACTCGGCACCATCACACATCTTCTCTTCTTTCCAGAATCTTTTTGTCATTGATTTTGTTTGTCGCTCGCTAGGTTTTATTAGTAACGAAGTTGATCTAGTTTTGGAAGCCTTGTCAAGAAGAAAACTGGATAGTGCAAAGGTGCCCAAAATCAGATTAACAAACTAAAAGTAAATAATTTAGTCATTTGTTTCGGGCGACAGCAGCATTGATCTTGTCTCTTAACCGTTAGAAAATGATCAAGTTGCGTGCATAGATGGATGACTAGTACTACAATGGTGATTGAAGGGGACATTGCAAATTGTAATGTTGTGACCCTGTGGAAGACTAGGGAGTAGACTCGAATGGTATACCAACTTTTCTGAAAACAGTTGCTTTCACCTGTCTCATGACCTGCTTTTTGGTCTCACATTGTATTGTACGCTGTGCTCCACATGGGGGATGATGTTGTAGCTAGCTTAAGCTTGGCCATTGGGCCTGGACATGTAGTACACTGGGTCTCTCTCAACTTCTTCCCTTCACAGCCGGGCATCGAGAAGGCTACAGAATGTCTATTCAGGCGTTATGTTATTATCAAACGAGGAGAGCGCATCTCTTTGGCCAAAGAATCGTCGCAAGGTTTATTCACAGCGACACCGGCTCCCCTTTATTTCAGTGGCGAACTTTCTTGTCTACGGAGAAGTGGACGCCCGCGACAAGTTTCTATGAAATAGATGTGTTTATAATCATCATCAGCTAGCCAGTGGATGGATGGATGGAGGAGAGGAGAGGATGCCTCCAACGACTAGAGATCAACGGTAAGCGCTAGCGGACACCCGTCTATTTGTCATAAGCGGGCTTAGTTTGTGACAATGACATAGCGCTTAGGAGGATGAAAGCGGCCCAATTGCTACAGGGGGGCCAGGCCGACGACTGGGAGTCCTTCTATCTCTACTACCACTAGTATGTATACACATGCAATGCACGTCTTAACAGTATTGTTCCTATGATTCTATTAAAAGAAAAATAAATCATATAGTACTTTACAATGAATTAAGAGCAAAAATAAATATTACCATGAATTATAAAGTGATGATTTTCTACTAATGAAATCGGTATTGTGGTGGTCTTTTACATTTTGCTGGGCTGCAACGAGAAACGCCCTAAGGCCCCGCTTGGATTGTCGGTTTGCTACTAAATACACCGGTAAAAGATATAGACCTCAGGGCGTCGTTTCATTTTCCAGCCGAAAATCAAGGGCGGCCGGTAATATACACCTGTAGATTAATTCCGGGTGTATAAATTTAACCCATACCAAGCGGCGCCTAAGGAGTCCAGCCAAACACTATGTAGATCAATCAATCGATCGGATCGATCAATTGTCTAAGCGCAAAGCAATAGTTAACGACACCTACATGCATGGGCTACTGGGCTTTGGTCTTCTCTATATTTGGTGTAGTTGGTTTTATAAATATATTTTTGTAGGGACTAAATGATGCGATTAGCTGCGGCCATTAGCCGATGTACGGTTTACGGCCAGCTAAAAATGTTCGCTTGTCTCCGCACCTATCTCGGCTCTTTGCCTGACGCACCGGCACACATGATGAGAAGAGAGGAGATGTGACGCGATCCCGCCCCCGCTCTGTCACGTCCTTGCCTTGGGGCGAACCCCCCTAGGATTTGGGACTGGTGGGGGGGGGGGGGGGGGGGGGGGGGGGCAGCGACTTGAGGAAGAAGAAGGTCAGAAGAGGCAAAGAAAGGGGGCAGAGCACAGAGGAGATTGAGGAGAGTACTATCTCATTTCATATAATTGTCGATGCCGGATGGCTTCAGGCTGGAGAGCATTTATACAGGCTCTTTCTCACACACACACACAATCGCTACCCTATTACACGGCCCACAGCCCGCACAGAGGGTATCGGCCCAACACTAGAATTCTATCTTAGCCACTGTTGCTTGCCACAGGCCCAGGTGCTTGCTTGCACTGATCTGCATCGCCAGACTGAATAGGGGCGATGACAGTGCCCTCCCCTTGAGATGCAGCTTGTCCCCAAGCTTTCGCCTGAGGAAATCTTTTCTGCAGTGAAGTGTAGTCTTCCCAAGTAGCAAAATCAGCTGAGAGCTCGCCCCAGCGCACCAGCACTTGTAACAGAGCTGCGTTACCTTTCTTGACCAGCCGTCGATCCAAAATTTCTGACGGCGCCAAATCTTCAGTGTCCAGGGAAGGGAATTTGGGTAGGGACTGAAATACCGGTGTGTGGTCTGGTACCTGTTGTTTGAGTTGGGAAACATGAAACACCGGGTGGATTTGAGCATCGGATGGCAGATCCAATTTATATGCTGCAGGGCCAATCTTTTCCAGAATTTGGAAAGGTCCAAAGTACTTAAATGCTAGTTTGGGGCAGGGTCTGTTGACCAAAGAAAGTTGTCCATAGGGCTGGAGTTTCAAAAATACTGACTCCCCCACTGCAAACTCTCGGGGAGACCTGTTTCTATCTGCATCTGCTTTGAACTTTTGCTGAGCTCGTTGTAGGTGTTGTTTCAAGTGCTCGGAATAAGCCTGTCTTTCCTTTAACCATTGTTGCACATCAGGGGAAGCATCTTCCGGAGGTCTTAGGAACTGTCCCATGTGTGGTTCCTGCCCATAGAGCCAGAAAGGGGGTGCAACCCAGAGAAGAATGATACGTGGTATTATACCACAGCTCAGCCAAAGGCAGCCAGTTATGCCACTTAGTAGGAGAATTGTGCACAGCACATCTGAGATACATCTCCAAGCATTGGTTCACTCTCTCTGTCTGCCCATCTGTCTGAGGGTGCCTGGCAGTAGACATTTGCAACTTAGGTCCCCAGATAGCAAGTAGTTCTTTCCAGAAGTTGCTGGTGAATATTGTGTCTCTGTCTGAGGTTATAGTAAGAGGCATGCTGTGCAATTTCACCACATTTTGCATGAACATTTGAGCCACAGTTGCAGCTGTGTAAGGATGTTTGAGGGGGATGAAGTGGCTGTACTTGGAATATCTGTCCACCACCACCAAGATAACACTGAATCCATTTGATTTAGGCAACCCTTCTATGAAATCCATAGTTACATCTTCCCAAGCTCTGTCTGGTATTGGTAAGGGATTGAGCAGGCCTGGATATTTACAATGTTCATGCTTTGCTTGTTGACACACCTGGCACTGTTGCACAAAGTTCTGCACATCCTGTTTAATGCCAGTCCAATGAAAGAGTTTCTTGACCCGCTGATATGTAGCTTGCATCCCACTGTGTCCACCAATAGGCGATGCATGAAAAGCTTCAATGAGTCTGGTACATAGTCCTGCATTGGAACCCACCCAAATTTTTCCATGGAACCTCAACAGTCCTTGTGTTAGAGAAAATCCAGGTTCTGCATCCGGTACCAATGCTAATTTGGTGAGTAATTCTTGTGCCCTAGTGTCCACTGCATATGAATTTACCACTTCTTGGACCCAGACTGGTTGTGCAGTAGAGATTGCTTGTAAGGTAAATGCATGCCCCACTCTGGAGAGAGCATCGGCTGCTCGGTTCTCACTCCCTTTCTTATACTGAAATTTGAATTGTAGTCCTGCTAATTTGGCCATTGCCTTCTTTTGCAAGTCAGTGTGTAGCACTTGTTCCTCCAAGTTGCAGAGACTTTTGTGGTCTGTTCTTATGACGAATGGTCCTCTGCTGAGATAAGCTCTCCATTTGTCCACCGCCATCATTACTGCCATAAATTCTTTTTCATAAGCGGGTAGTTGCTGATTTTGCACTCCCAGAGCTTTACTGAAATAAGCTACTGGGTGACCTTGCTGGCATAACACAGCACCAATACCGGTGTCGCATGCATCAGTTTCTATTGTGAAGGGCTTGGAGAAATCAGGTAGAGCTAACACAGGAGTTGATGACATAGCAATTTTCATTTTCTGAAAAGCTAGCTGAGCTGCATCTGTCCATTGGAAGGTTTTAAGCTGGAGCAGTGAAGTAAGTGGTTTTGCCAAAGTGCCATAGTGAGGAACAAACTTTCTATAATACCCAGTCAGCCCTAGGAATCCTCTCAACTCAGTGAAGGAAGTTGGTTGAGGCCACTGTTCCATTGCTTTTGTTTTCTCAGGATCTGTTGATACCCCTTTGTCAGAAATGACATGGCCCAGATAGTTTAGTTGTTGTGTAGCAAAGCAGCATTTGCTCATCTTTGCATACAACTCATTTTCTCTCAAGGTCTGCAACACCTGTTTCAGATGTTCCTGATGTTCTTCTAAGGTTCCACTAAACACTAGAATATCATCCATAAAGACCAGGACAAATTTTCTTGCATACTTTTTGAAAATAATGTTCATTAAGCACTGGAAGGTGGCAGGTGCATTGGTCAGCCCAAAGGGCATAATCCTGAACTGATATTGCCCATTATGTGTCTTGAAAGCAGTTTTCTCCTCATCAGCCTCAACCATTCTGATTTGATGATATCCAGACCTTAAATCTAACTTAGAGAACCACTTAGCTCCAGCAATCTCATCCAACAACTCTTCCACTACAGGCATGGGAAATTTATTCTTGACTGTCAAAGTGTTCAATCTTCTGTAATCTATACAGAACCTCCAAGTGCCATCTTTTTTTCTGACTAGAAGCACTGGTGATGCAAATGGAGACATGCTGGGTTTAATTAATCCTGAAGCGAGCATTTCATTAACCTGTCTCTCAATTTCATCCTTCTGTTGAGGATTATATCTGTAAGGCTTCACATTCACCGGTGCACTATTAGGCTGCAAAGATATGGCATGATCGAACACCCTATGTGGAGGCAAGTGCTTTGGATCTGCAAAAACATCAGCAAAATCTGCCAGTGTTTTGGATATGCACTTTGGCACTGCATGGTTTTCAGTTTCTAGAGAAGGAGACAACACAGCAGTGGCCCAGATGTCATTCCCTTTCTGCCACTTAAGCATCTGGTCCATTGTGATGGCTTGAATTTCTGTCTGTAGTGGAAGAGTTGTTGGAACTGGTGGGGGGGGGGGGGGCAGCGACTTGAGGAAGAAGAAGGTCAGAAGAGGCAAAGAAAGGGGGCAGAGCACAGAGGAGATTGAGGAGAGTACTATCTCATTTCATATAATTGTCGATGCCGGATGGCTTCAGGCTGGAGAGCATTTATACAGCCTCTTTCTCTTTCACACACACACAATCGCTACCCTATTACACGGCCCACAGCCCGCACAGAGGGTATCGGCCCAACACTAGAATTCTATCTTAGTCACTGTTGCTTGCCACAGGCCCAGGTGCTTGCTTGCACTGATCTGCATCGCCAGACTGAATAGGGGCGATGACACTCATGTCGGAGTATTCATCTCAAGTAGCTACTTTCCGCTTCGGCTCTGCTGTCAAACCCTCTGTGGCTAGCATCCGGGTACCTGTCCATCTGGACGTGAGTGTCTGCCCAATGGTCGTAGACTCGTGGAACCCTCTCAACGAACACGGCGTAGCAGTCCCTCGCCATCTCTGATCTATATATCTGCATCGTCAGTTGATGAATTGAACGATAATATGCAACATAATATACTTAAGAAAACAAAGAGGCATAATTAGCAAAATACAAGCAATCAATAGTAAACGTAAATGACGAAGTTCCTCATACCCAAACTAATTAACTAGAATGATCTACGCTAGTTCAGGACCACGCGGTTTAATTACATCACATAGTTTCGCCGTGCATAAATTCAAAGATTTGCGATAGAAAGACAGTAGTGACACATTGTCATCGACAATCAGTCCTCCATGGCGGCGGTCCAATCTTCATAGTCAGGGAGGAAGCACCTGACCTTCTTGAAAGGCTTCAGGTCCAGACGCTGAGCGAGTAGCAGTGCTCGGACATCTTCCCGCGTGATTGGCCCATGGTAGAACATCCCTGTTGGTTCGTGGAACTGCTTCATGATCACTTGGGAAAGTTCACACTGTACGTGATAAAGCTCAGCTCTGATTCGATGATCCGGTGTCTTTCCTATGCTTGTGGCCCAGCTGACAATCTCATCATCGTTGGTAGTAGGTGACATGCGAAGGCGTTGATTATCCCTTCTGTACTCGAGCAGGTGATGCATGAGGTAGAATCCATCAGCCATACTGGTGTGCGGTTGCTGGATGCAGCAGAAGTCGTCTAATGACCGAAAGCCAGCCCTCGATTCCTGACTTTTTCACCTTGATATATCCACCAGACAGACTGAAGGTTAACATGGAACTATTGAGAACACTCTTTATGAGCTTGTAATCCTTTTTCCTGATGTTCTTTGATGAGTCCAAGTATATAGCATGGGAGTATTCCGGGTACAGAACGATGAGGACGGCACCCCCCCCCCCCGCTGCGCAAATTAAGTACACCTCAAATTAGCCCCCATGCTTGCAAAGGAATGATTAACACTTACGAAAGGATATGTGCGGATGACTTACGTGGGATGATAAGGCAAGAGAATCGCTTCCTTGTCCTTATTAGCGATCATGAATTCACCGAGGTACTTGCTCGCATATTCACGGTGCTCTTTGCAAACTGCCAAGAAGCTCTCGTGCATATAGTATGGGTCCGCAACGCAGATATATTTTATGTTCTCAATCCTGATGAAGTAGTTGAGATACATCGCATACATGCGGATGAACTGGAAATCCAGCTTGGTCATGTGGAACATGTCGTAGATGTAGTCAAACCACAGGATGAACTGATTCACGGGCCAGTTCTCGATGTACAACTTCCCACCTGGCACCTGAGCCGCGTAAAGCGGCTATCCTGGTTTTTCCGCGATCAGAAGGCTTTTCTCTCTGGCCAGCACATCTTCATGGAGTCTCTTTAGATCATTGTTTAGTATGTGCTCTAGCTCTTTGGCAGGTAGGATCGGGTCGCCGACGACATGGAAACGCTTCTTACCTTCGACAAGTTTTTTGTCTATCACCCGGGGCTTCAGAGGCGGCTAGCTGCTTGAAGCAGCTCTGGCGCCTTTAGGGCCTTTTTTGTCTGGTCCTCCTTTGCTTCTTGGTGGGTGGCGGTAGTGAGCCCACCATACCTTCCCTAACCACCACCCCTAGTGTCATCGGGCTAATCAGTGGACGGGCCCCGGGGGGTTGCTAGGTAGAGGCGGCATCTGGAGGCGTCTCCTGCGAGGATCGCTTGAAGAGAGACTTTTTGCATTCCGCCTTAGGACGTTCCGGCGCTGGAAAATCAGGCAGCATCAAGTCATCATCTCCACGCTCATAGCCCGAGTCTTTGTCGTCCTGAGCCATCAATCTTCCATCATCATAGGCGGTATTGAAATACTTGTCTGGGTCATCATCCTCCTCCTCCATGTCATCATCAACATTTGCTTCTTCGATAGCGGGGGTGACATGATCTGGCACTAATGGAGGCTCTCCCTCGCGTCGTCCGCTATCACCCGCCATGACAGGTGCAGGTAATTTGGTAGGTGGGGTGGTGTTCATACCTTCTTGAGAAGGTGGTGTTGGCGTGGTACTGGACGCCTCGAGACGAAGAAGAGACTTCAGTCAAGGCAAGAACCAGCTCTTGCATGCGCCAATCCTCAGGGGGGGGGGTCTCGTCGTCATCGACTGGTACCAGAGGAGGCAAATCCTCGAAGCCCGCTAAGACACTGGCCACGTTAACCTTGAAGACGCCATCTAGCATCTCTCGGTTGTGGAACATGCGGTCCTTCGGCTTCACGATCGTTGCCTTTCCCACGGCCACCTTCTGGCCCTTGATGTTGTACAGTAGGGTGCACGGGGTATCGTCAGCCTACGAAGAAGACATGTCTGCGACATCAAACATCTGAAAGGCAACCGAAACATAAGACTATAGATATGCTGGTGAAAAGATAATGACGCGTAATTACCGTGAGGGCGTCGAGCTCAGCCAGCAATGAAGGCCCGCTGAGCATACAAGATACGGAGGTTGGGCTGCTATGAATAGGAGCGGGACCTTTTGTGGTTGCTTGAGCAGGTGTTCGCCGAATCGCTCCCGATAAAGTTGGGAAGGGGAAAGTCCTCCGGCCATGCATTTGGATTGTTTTTCAACCAATCAAAAAGTGTCGGAATCAAGCTGACCACCACGTCATTGACCGCTGCATTGACGGCCCCGAGCCCATACGTGCCTCTTCCCCTCATAACCACGACTTCCGAGGCGGTGGGGAGGCGTGTTCCTGGCCTGGAGCGCCTTCATTTTCTCCGACCTTGCCTTGACTTCTTCTGTACCGCAATTCTCCTTGAATTTTGCAAAGTCCTCTTCCGTTATTGATGGATTATCATCATGAATCTTGGACCACGGTTCATTCTTCGCAATCGCTTTTTTCACCCGAACTTTCTAGGAGGACAAGTCGTTGGTGAACGTCACCATCGCCTTGTCATTTATCTTTGTCATGGCAGCATCGTACCACGGCTCTTTATATTTTCCTTCATCGCAGCCGGGGAATAGGAACCTATTGTGCAACTTCTTTAGGAGCATGTGCTCCATATGTGGTATCTGCTTCAACCTCTCGTCGTTGATGTTGGCGGTTTCCCTGAGGATGCATCCAAGTTAATTGCCCCAGCACGAGCGCGCTTCCTCCGGCGCCGTTGGCTCTAACTTCTTGGGGTGCATCTCCATGACCACAATTTGTCTGATGCCAAGCTCATTTGGTCTTCGTGCCCTCTTCTTCTTCGGTGCTTTACCGGCTATGACAGCATCGTTGCCGGTCTCGGGGATGGTGTCGGTGCTGATGCCAGTGCTGGTGCCGGCGTCGGTGTCGGGGTTGGTGCCACTGCCGCCACCATGCAACCCCATCTGGTGTTCATGCAGGTAATCGAAATAGTGATTTTCTGTCTCGATGGGGTCTGCGAGGCGAGCATAACCCACGACTTCGGCGTCGGTAGACATGTTTCCTATTCAACAATTGTAAATAAAAGATATAATAAAGAGAAAAAGGGGACTATATTTGGTGGAAATGTTGATTCATTCCCCTTTCGGCAAATCCCGAGTACTCCATATGTCCTAGTTTCTAGCACAAGTCATGCCGAAAATCACATAAATTTTTGTCATGACCTTTGCTAAAAAGTGGACATATGGAGCGCCCGAAATTTGTCGGAATGGAAATGAATCAACATTCCGGCAAAACATAGGCCACTCGGATATTTTTCGACATTCAACCAACATTGCAAAACCAACATATAACATCAATGACATATATCATTTGCAAAATATATCATTCAAGCAAAAGCATGCTTGTACTTAAATACACAAAATTGACAAAATGGCATATGCTATACACAAAAACTTGCTCTTTTCTCTCTATCTCTCTCTCTCTCAGCTGCAACTCCTAGGGTTCATACATAGCTAACCTAGTTTTGCTACTGTTTTTTAGTTGCTCAAAATATATCACTCAAGCACAAACTTGCTACAAAAATTTGCTAACTTGCTAAAAAAACAAAAAATTGTTAATTAGCTACTGCCCTAATTTGCTAACTTTGCTAACTTGCTAAAAAATTGCTAACTTTGCTAAATTTGTTAACTTTGCTAAATTTGCCCTAAAATTAGCTAAATTTACCCTAAAATTTGCTAAAATTGCCCTGAAATTTGCTAAATTTCCCCTAAAATTTGCTACTAGTTAGCTACTGCATTTGCTAAATTTTCCCTACCTAATTGAACCCTAAATTGAAAACCTAGCTTCATTTCTAAAAATAAGAAAACATAATAGACAGAGACAGGGGGAGGTGGGGGCAGGGGGTCGGCAGTACCTGAGGAGGAGGAGGAAGCCGGAGGGGACGAGGAGGAGCAGGAGGAGGCCGGAGGGGACGACGAGGAGGAGGTCGGAGCAGTGGCGGCGCGGACGAGTAGGAGGTCAGAGTGATGTGGACGAGGAGGAGGAGGAGGCCGGCGTCGAGGCCGAGGGAGGGCAGGGGCTCGGGCCGGCGTCGAGGTCCAGGTCGAGGGGCGACGGCCGGCGGGCAGGGGCGACGACAGCAGAGAGGAGGGGGAGAGGTGGGAGAGTGGGGGGGGGGGGGATGGGACTTTGCTAAATATTGAGCCTGCACGGGCGGTGGTTAACTCAAAATAGCAGTAGCGCTAGTTTAGGAACCAACACTATAGCTAACTTAGCTATAGCGCTAGTTCCTAAACCAGCGCTACCGCTAAATATCCTAATTTTATTTTATTTATTTCTAAATACAAGTAGCAGTAGCGATGGGTTAGGAACCAGCGCTATAGCTAAGTAGAACACTCTCTAATTCCTTACGGTTTAAGAGCAGTTTCGATTTTACCGAAAAGCGGACACTCTATTTTTCGCGACACCCAAATGGACGTGGGTACTTCATCCGACTGAAAACCGCACTGCAACAGACGAAAACCGCACTACATCGCACGGGTAAGAGAACTGCATGGTTTTTTTTATTCAAACGTGATTTTTTTCAAGAACGAGAAAGTAGAGTGCACTTCACATCGGGTGTAAATGAACCACAACACTATCAAGAAGTGAACCTCATTACTTTTTTTCGCTTTCATAACAATTTTTTTGCACTTACGTGATGAACAACATCATACGGCCGACCGCACTGTTTCAGAATGAAAACCGCACTGCATCGGACGGGCAAGCGAGCTGCATAATTTCTTTTGTCGGACGTAATTTTTATAGTGAACCACATGGGAGAACAAAGTGAGCTTCAAAACATATATACCCATCTTTATTTTTCACACATACACACAAATACATACACACAATCGACATTGTCACCAACCGAAACGACAATTGAGGACTAGCCGAGCTGCACTAGATCACACCCCATCGGCGTACTGCACGCCCATGCCCCACGGACCATGGGTGCCGCACTGCACGCTCATACCACACAGAACAAAAAGTCAAATAGTGGACTGCCCGCCCGAGCTGCATGTGCGCAGCAACCGCACTGCTGCAAGTCAACTGTACTACTACGACAAACATGAAGGAATCCAGCAACTGCACACGGCACACCACATTTCAATTCCATCATGGGAGCTTCTCGTCGGAGGCCCCACCTCAGCCAATGCGGACGGCCTCCATAAAACCAGTGAGCTGCACCTGAAAGTGCACTGCGCCGCACTAAAAAAGGCACATCAAATTCTGAAGAAATAAATGAACTACAACGCGCCCTGGATAGCACCTCCTTTTCCTCTCCGGCCACACCCCGTGCAGTGCAGACCCCATGCTGGCGTCGTTGTCCTCTCTTCCACAAAAAATGGGCAAACATCGGAGATCGAAGTTGGCTTTTTTGAGCGAGGAAGTGAAACGCAAGCAGGGCGGCAAGTGGACCGCTACGTGGGGCGTGAGTGAACCGCAACATGACCAACACGTCGGTATCATCGCCGGAATAGTGGAAGGTAGGGATGCCCGCGATGGTGCGAGGCAGAGGCACATGAAGGACAATCGCCTGGGCTGACTCAGCGGTGCGGACTGCATCAGGCGCAACATGCCAACTGCACGGATTGGCGAAGAGAGCTGCAAGTGACCCGGAGCATGCACGGGATGACACCGGAGCTCGCCAGGAGGAAGCAGGGCTCGCTGGGGGAGGTGCGCAACCACTAGATCCATGTAGCAGAGGAGTGGGGAAGTGGGGGAGTTGTTGGTCGACACTGCACGCCGACGATGAAGCAAAACTGCATGCTAGCGGGCCTTGAGCTTGCCCCTGCTGAAGATGTGGGCTGCAGCACACTCCGGCCGAGTGGAGCCGTGGCCGTCAGAGTGCTACCAGCTCGTCTTCGACGGTGACCGGAGAAGAGGAGAAGGGGGGCTGATCCGGTGGCAAGGGAGCCGAGGTGGGCCGATCCGGCGAGGACGAAAGTAGTAGAGAGGAGGCTGCCGTAGGATGGGTTTGGCAGCGTGGGGCGGGGGCACCGCCGAGGGGTGGAAGGTGGCGGGACATGGCGGGATCTCACCCACGATGCAGCAGAGCCCGCGGTGCTGTGTCGACCGGTGTCGCGCCACACCCTGGTTCTCGGCGCCATGGATCTCAGTGTACTGCAAAACAAAATTCAGCGAGTTGCAAAAAAAAACAAAGGAGCTGCAAATTGGGGGAGGCAGGGGATGCAGGGAGGACCACGGCGAGGGTGGCACGGCTTGAGCTCGCTCGATTTGTGCGAGAAGAGGACGATGCAGGAGGGGAGAACCCGGATCCGGCGCGGGGATGCATGGATCCGTGCCCTGGGTCACCGTACCCAGCAGCGTGGGTCCAGGGCGGCGCCGCAAGGGAGGGAGGCGGAGCTGCGGGGGAGGGGGCGGCGCGGCGCGGGAGGGAGGCGCCACCGAACCCGGATCCGGCACGGGGATGCATGGATCCGTGCCCTGGGTCACCGTACCCAGCAGCGTGGGTCGAGGGCGGCGCTGCAAGGGAGGGAGGCGGAGCTGCGGGGGAGGGGGCGGCGCGGCGCGGGAGGGAGGCGCCACCGAACCCAGATCCGGCGCGGGGGAGGGGGCGGTGCGGCACCACGGGGAGGGAGGCGGCGCGGCGCGTGGTTGCCGGAGCGCCATGCTCGTGGGGATGTGGATCTGGGGTGGTGGCGCTGGGGCGTGGGTGGCGGTTGGGAGGTGGGCATCGGGGGAGAGGTGGGTGGGGCTTGACCGGGGAAGAAGGTGGGTTCGGTGGGGGTGGGGTGCGTGGGGCTGGCCGCCGGAGTATTTTTTTTTGAAATTCAGGTGGGATTCCGGTGCGGGGTGTTCGGGTCGGTGGGTGTTATCAGAATAAGGATTTGGTGTGCAGAATAAGACTCTAGAGGGTGTTATCATAATAGACCCACCCTATATATATATATATATATATATATATATATATATATATATATATATATATATATATATATATATATATATATATGGTTTCACAGCTGCGTTGACGACGTTTCACATTGACCTTCTTCCCTTTCTTGTTCATTGCCGAATAATTGAGCCCCTCCTTGTGACTTTTCCGTAACCATGGAGTATGATCTTTCTTAGGTAATGTAGTATTGATTCTTATTTTTACGTATGCTTCATCGTCATTGTCATCTTCCCTCATCGGGTTGCCGTAATCGTCATAGGCTTCCTCGTTGGCGACTCCATCCATTCCGACGATGCTCCTTTTGGGTCTCCTCACGACAACATGGCTGGGATAGGCCGGGTCCGTTATGAAGAAGCATTGTGTCACGTGCTTAGCGTGTACCCATGGCTCATTTTTGGCGATGACGTTAACGTTCATGGGAGTGCTCTTTGTCAGTGTCAAAACCGGCGGATCTCGGGTAGGGGGTCCCGAACTGTGCGTCTAAGGTTAATGGTAATAGGAGACAGGGGACACGATGTTTACCCAGGTTCGGGCCCTCTCTATGGAGGCAATACCCTACTTCCTGCTTCATTGATCTTGATGAATATGAGTATTACAAGAGTTGATCTACCACGAGATCGTAATGGCTAAAACCCTAGAAGTCTAGCCTGTATGATTATGATTGCCTCTAGGGACTAAACTCTCCAGTTTATATAGACACAAGAGGGAGCTAGGGTTGTACAAAGTAGGTTACAGAGAAAGGAATCTACATATCCGAACGCCAAGCTTGCCATCCACGCAAAGGAGAGTCCCATCTGGACACGGGAGAGAGTCTTTGGTCTTGTATCTTCACAACCCATCAGTCCGGCCCACATCAATAGACCGGACGCCCGAGGACCCCTTAATCCAGGACTCCCTCAGTAGCCCCTGAACCAGGCTTCAATGACGAGGTGTCCGGCGCGCAGATTGTCTTCGGCTTTGCAAGGCGGGTTCCTCCTCTGATTACTTCAAAGTACCTAACTCAAAGAGCAGTATCCGACTTCCATTTAATGTCACGCCCATCCGCTTCCGCACCTTCATGACTTCAGCTTCCACGTGTCAAGTGAATACGAGAGGTCGGGGTATTTCTGCACATACCACGCTGACCATATATGAAAGTTGTCTACTTAAAGAGACGAGGATCTTTAGATCCATTCCACACCAAGCAAGGAATCCTGAGAGCTTGCCAGCAGAAACCATTCCAACATGGCTAGCGCCCCAGCTCTTCCTCCCGTCCCCACGGCTTCGGAAAAGGCGATTGGGAAAAGTGTTCTGTATCTCACAGTCAGCTAGTGAAGCTGCGGACCCAGGGATTTCTTCCCCCCCGCGGATCTAGTCCCTGTTCGAGCCAGATTGGCTTCCTTCAACGACGGGGCTCAGGCGGAGAATTTCCCCAGTCCATCTAGGGGGAACGAGTGTGCTTCGTCCCCTACTTGTTGAGAGGCATTGGATTTCCAATCCATCCGTTCGTCTGAGCGCTTCTGGAGTATTATGGCCTCCAACTGCACAACTTCACTCCTGCCTCCATCCTGCACATCGCGGGTTATGTTGCTCTTTGTGAGCTATTCCTGGGTTGTGAGGCCCATTTTGAATTATGGAGGAAACTATTCTGCCTCATCCCTCATAGCCAAGAGCGATCAATATTTGAAGTGGGCGGAGCCGAGGTATGGCGTATCGCCCGGACCGGGTACCTTTCCGGCACGCCGAAGAAGGCATCCAAAGAGTGCTCTTCGGAATGGTTCTATATCGAGGACGTCGCCCTTCCTGACCCAATCCGAATGGGTCTTCCCGAATTTTCAAGCATTCAGTTGAAGAAACGCCACAGCTGGCGCCCTCGGAGCCTCGAGGAGGAGGACAGTGCGGAAGTCCGTCAACTGATGAGCAAGATAAAGACGCTCGCCCGGTCCGGATTATCAATGGTTGAGGTAATGGCGACCTCCATAGTACAAGGGGTTCAACCACTTCAATTCAGAAGGCTCCCCATGTGGCACTATAATGGGGAAGACGATGCCTCCCATTACAGTCGGAAGGGTCCGGACACATCCGCCGCTTTGGCCAAAATACTGGTCGAACTATACAAAGGGGAGAAAGAGGAGTTCATCCACATTTAGCGCCGAGACGGATTTTCCATGTACAATCCTCTCAGCTGGGTGAGTTCCAATCCCACAACTCTACTCAATTTACTCCCTCATTCACTTTCCATGAACATTAATCCGTCCATTTGTGACAGGAATGGCGGAAGATCACCAAGGGGCTCCACAGCCCCGCACCACAGCCAGAGGACCACAACCGGGACCTTGACCCCGGATTCAAAGAGGGTCCGGATATATTCGTGGAGCTCGAGGATGGAGTGTTTTACCAGGTGAGCCATGATGGCACGGAAGTGGCCATCACTACCGACTATCCCGGTCTTCTCCCTGCCTCACACGTAAGTAATCAGGGGACATCTCCTCCGAAAGAACTTCCTTATTCTGCCTCACCCACCGCACTATCTTGTGCTCCAAAGGGGAGGCGCTCGACGCACCATGCTGCACCTAAGGCGACTCACAACAGAACGCCGCCTACGCCGGGCAGGCCTTCGAAGAGGAAGGCAAATGAAAACACGACCGAGCCTCCATCAAAGAGGTATGGTTTTTTAAATGCGCTCCTTGGCTGTCACATCGAAGTGTGACACAGTCCATTGTATCTTATCAGGAAGAGCGTTCGCCGGACTATGTCCGGGGATCCTGCCGGTCATGCCTCTACCAGCCGGATTCCAGACCCTGCCTTAAGGACCGAGGCTAATGCAGGAGTGACACCGAATTGTCCTACTGCAGAGGATTCAGACGATGTATCCGTTACGAACTCTGAAGTGGAAAGCGCCATGAATCATCGGCGCCGGCGGGCCGCTCTTCGCGACTCCGGTTTTTCAGAAGAGGTGTTCAACGCCTTCAGCTCGGCTGATGCATACGTCCGAGCTGCTCGAGATGGGCTTACCAGAGCCACAGACAAATATTTTACTGATATGCAGGTAAGTACATATTTGTACAAATCTGATAATTATATACCAGTAGCCCCCGAGACTTGAAATAGTTGCATAACTGATTTAAGGATCATTGTATCACCAGGTGCTCACAGAGAATAACAACCTGTTGTCTCACGAGCTAGAAAAGTGTCGGACCCAGCTAGCTACTGCTACCGCCGAACAAGAGAAATCCAAGAAGGCAGTGCCTGATAATGTTCCCCTCTATCGAGATAACATAATCATAGACCAGGAATATTAATACAGTTGCGTGGCAGAATCGTCAGATCATCCGGGAGAGGCACCGGAAGTCACACAAGCGGGTGAATCAGAAGCCAAAAGGCAACTGGCCGCGGGCAAACGTATACTGACATGGGTCAGGGAGGAGAAAAACAAACTCCAGGATTCCAACACCCCGATGGGCGTAGAACTGAAAGATGTGCGGGCCCAGTTGGCTGACTACGTGAAGGAAAATAAGAGGCTGCGAGGCGGCATATTTAGTACATATTCAAACTTACCTTCGCGTAGTTCGGTGAGGAAAAGAACTGACAGTGTTATGTCTGCAGGTATGCTGACCGGTCGTCCCGAAGAGGAGATGTCCGGATCTTCGGGCGATCTGCTACAAAAGCTATCGCAAATGCACGAGAGAGCTCGGCAGGCGATGCAAAGTATCGCCAAGGCTCCGCCTCCCCTCCAGGAAATATGGAGGAGCTTGTACAACTATTCAAGGGAGCGCGGCGGCGCTTCCGATTATGGAAGATATCAGCTTGCCGGAAAGGTGCGCGAGAGGCCTGGGCCATGGTGAAAACACGGTATACCAAGCTCGATCCGAATCACATGGCCCGGGTCGGAATTTTAGGGTCAGATGGAAAAGAAATTCCCATTAATTTGGTATATGACCACGTAAAAGTAGCCGCCAAGTATTCCCAACGGTATTGTAAGCTAGATAGCCTGTTAGATGGCATAGAGGAGGAAGTTTTTGAATCCAAGTGACTATGTACTTCAATTGACAAATTTGTCCCTAGCCGGATTGTAAAAGGATTTCATGGCGAACCTTTTCGCTTCGACCTTTGGACCCGAAGGTGCAGAGTGTTTCCGAATACCCGCTCGGTAATATAGACCGGGGTATGCATGGGAACCAGGCGTAGGGGTCATAGTTGCTTGAACAGACAAGTATCCGGCGAGCTATGTTATATTACATTGTAATTGTAAGAAACATCTTCCAGAGTGAATAGTTCAATTAAGGGTTCCTTTCCCTGGGTGAGCATGCGTTAACGTGCATGTCCGAACTGTGATTGAAAAATCGCAGCATACGTAACATCTGGGGGTTCATAATGTAATGAGTAAAAAATGTCTTTAGTCCACCGACCGAATATTCCCTTAAGAACGCTAGCTTTCGACTTCACCCAGTCTGCGGTACACATCCGGATAACCCGGCAGTAACAATCGCAGAGGCTCTCCCTTTATGCCCTAGCCGAACTAACGGGAACGTAGGGCATAAGCACAGGAGCCAGGCAACCCAGCTTGGCCAAAACTTAAGTCATATCGATGCATATAATGGCGAAGAAAAGGTACATACGCGGAGAAGACACATATGTGGTGAGCTTAATGCTCAGAAAATAATAATAACAAGCTTCTATACAAGAAGCCCCCAGGTATGATGGACGTACATATTTGAGGATATATATGTCGTAGGTGCATGGTTTAGTCGCAAAAAAGCTTTAAGGCTAAAAAAAGAAAAAATGAAAGAGAGAAAAAAGCAATGGGGGGAAAAGGGGGAAGGATACGAACAAAGAGTTCGGCGCTAGGCATAGAATCTTCGGAGTCTGGCCGCGTTTCATGGGTTCGGCTCTAGGCGATTGTCTGATGCATCATGCATGCGGTACGCTCCTCCAGTGAGAACTTCATCAATGATGAAGGGACCCTCCCACTTGGGCTTGAGTTTGTCCTTTTTATTCTCCGGCAAGCGTAGAACGAGTTCGCCAACAATATAAGTCTTGGCCCGTACTTCTCTGCTTTGATATCTACGGGCCTGTTGTTGATAAAATGCAAAATGGGCCTTTACGACGTCGCGCTCCTCCTCCAGGGCATCTAAGCTGTCCTACCGATCAAGCTCGGCCTCTCTCTCTTCATACATGCGCACTCGAGGTGAGTCATGAATACTGTTGCGGGGTAACACAGCCTCTGCGCCATACACCATAAAGAAAGGTGTACATCCGGTAGAGCGATTTGGCGTGGTCCGCAGCCCCCAAAGTATGGAGTCGAGCTCCTCGACCCAGTGCTTGTCTTATTCTTTCAAAGACCACACTAGTCTGGGTTTAATGCCGCTCATAATAAGACCATTGGCTCATTCGACTTGACCGTTTGTTTGCGGGTGATAGATGGAGGCGTAATCAAGCTTAATGCCCAGATTAGCACACCAGGTTTTCACCTCATCGGCTGTGAAATTGGAGCCGTTATCGGTGATGATGCTGTGTAAGACACCATAACGGTGCACAACACCGGATATGAAGTCTATCACTGGTCCGGCTTCGGCCGTTTTAACTGGTTTGGCCTCTATCCACTTAGTGAATTTATCCACCATGACCAACATATATTTTTTCTTGTGGCTGCCTCCTTTAAGGGGTCTGACCATATTAAGCCCCTAGACTGCGAAAGGCCAAGTGATGGGGATTGTTTGTAGAGCGGTGGGTGGCATATGGCTTTGGTTGGCGAAAAGCTGGCATCCGACGCAATGTTGGACAATGTCCTGTGCATCTGCTCGAGCCGTCGGCCAATAGAAACCTGTTCGGAAGGCCTTGCTTACGAGGGCCCGAGCTGCGGCGTGGTGACCACCGAGACCGACATGAATTTCAGCCAAGAGCTGCCGCCCTTCTTCCTCGGAGATACATCTTTGAAGTACTCTGGTAGTGCTTTTCTTGTAGAGTTCTCCATCGTGGACCTTGTAGGATTTAGAGTGCCGGACAATGCAGCGCGCCTCATTCTGATCCTCTAGGAGTTCTCGCCTATTAAGGTAGGCCAAGAAGGGTTCGGTCCATGGGGCAATGACTGCCATGATGAGATGGGCCGACGGTGTTATTTCGGTGGCTGAGCCCCCGATGACATCGGTGTGTTCGGAATCTGGGGTTATAGTCAGGTCCGGATTGGTATTGCCGCTCTCCCCTTGCCACACCATGGATGGCTTGAAGAGACTTTCCAAAAAGATGTTAGGTGGGACGGGGTCGCGCTTGGCGCCGATGCAAGCAAGGACATCCGCCGCTTGATTACTTTCTCGAGCCACATGATGAAACTCGAGCCCCTCGAACCGAGCCGACATTTTGAGAACGGCGTTATGGTAAGTCGCCATCTTCAGATCTTTGGCATCGAAATCTCTATTTATTTGAGATATGGCGAGGTTTGAATCCCCGCGCACTTCCAGGTGTTGTATGCCCATGGAGACAGCCATCCAAAGACTATGCAGTAAGGCCTCGTATTCGACTGCATTGTTGGAGTCTGTGTATAATATTTGGAGTACGTACTGAACTGTATCTTCAGTGGGGGATGTTAGGACAATGCCTGCTCCTAAGCCCGCCAGTATTTTGGAGCCGTCAAAGTGCATGACCCAGTTGGAATATGTGTCACACTCTTTAGGGAGTTCGGCCTCTGTCCATTCGGTGACGAAGTCGGCCAGTACTTGAGATTTAATGGCCCGTCGTGGTTTGCATGTTATGTCGAATGGGAGGAGCTCAATGGCCCACTTGGCAATCTGGCCCGTGGCACCACGGTTGTTTATTATGTCATTGAGTGGTACTTCAGAGGCCACCGTTATTGAGCACTCTTGAAAGTAGTGTCGTAGCTTCCGTGATGCCATGAAGACCACATATGCTATTTTTTGGTAATGAGGGTACCTGGATTTGCATGGTGTGAGGACAGTGGATACGTAGTATACCAACTTCTGGAGCGAGAATTTGTGTCCTTCCTCTTCTCGTTCGACGACGAGCACCGCACTTACGACTTGGTGTGTGGCCGTATGTATAATAACATGGTTCGCCGATGTTCGGCGCGGCCAGGATTGGGTTGCTCGCTAAAAGAGCCTTTATTTCTTCCACTCCGGCCGTTGCCGCGTCTGTCCACTCGAAGTGATCGGTGCGTCGGAGAAGGCGATAGAGTGGCAATGCCTTTTCTCCTAGTCTGGAGATAAAGCGGCTTAAAGCTGCCACACATCCGGACAATTTTGGGACTTATTTAAGGTCTGTTGGCGTAGCCAACTATGACAAAGCTCGGATTTTAGCTGGGTTTGCCTCAATTCCGCTATTGGAAATGATGAAGCCCAGCAGTTTTCCAGCGGGAACGCCAAAAAGACACTTTTCCAGATTGAGTTTGATGTCATATGTACGGAGGTTGTCGAATGTGAGACGCAGATCGTCTATTAGTGAGTCGATGTGCCTAGTTTCGATGACTACGTCATCCACATATGCTTCAGCTATCTTGCCGATTTGTTTCTCCAGGCATGTTTGAATCATGTGTTGGTATGTGGCTGATAACCCACAAGTGTAGGGGATAATTGTAGCCTCTTTTGATAAGTAAGAGTGTCGACCCAACGAGGAGCTAAAGGTAGAACAAATATTCTCTCAAGTCCTATCTGCCACTGATACGACTCTACGCATGCTTAGTGTTCGCTTTACCTAGAACAAGTATGAAACTAGAAGTACTTTGTAGGTGTTGTTGGATAGGTTTGCAAGATAATAACGAACACACAAATAAAAAGTAGGGGCTGTTTAGATAAATAAGCAATAAAGTAAATATACCAAGTGTGGAAAAGTGGTGGTAGGAGTTGTGAAATTGTCCCTAAGCAATTGACTACTTTACTAGACCGATAGCAAGTTTTATGTGGGAGAGGCATAAGCTAACATTCTTTCTCTTCTTGGATCATATGCACTTATGATTGGAACTCTAGCAAGAATCCGCAACTACTAAAGATCATTAAGGCAAAACCCAACCATAGCATTAAAGTATCAAGTCCCCTTTATCCCATACGCCACAACCCCCTTACTCGGGTTTATGCTTCTGTCACTCAAGCAACCCACTATAAGCGAATCATGAACGTCTTGCAACACCCTACAGCGGGAATCCCTCACACTTGCGCGACACGGAGGGCACAATCGGACAGCAACATAACCACAAGCAAATTAAACCAATCATAGCAATTCATAAATCACCGATAGGACAACGAAAATCTACTCAGACATCATATGATGGCAACACATCATTGGATAATAATATGAAGCATAAAGCACCATGTTCAAGTAGAGGGTACAGCGGGTTGCGGGAGAGTGGACCGCTGAATATAGATGGGGGAAGGTGATGGAGATGTTGGTGAAGATGGCGGAGGTGTTGGTGTAGATCGCGATGATGATGATGGCCCTCGGCGGTGTTCCGGCGCCACCGGAAGCAAGGGGGAGAGATCCCCCCTTCTTCTTATTCCTTGACGTTCTCCCTAGATGGGAGAAGGGTTTCCCCTTTGGTCCTTGGCTCCCATGGCATGGGAGAGGCGAGAGCCCCTCCGAGATTGGATCTGTCTCTCTGCCTTTCTCTATTTCTACGTTCCCTGATTCTGCCCTGGCACCGTTTCTTTTATATCCGGAGATCCGTAACTCCGATTGGATTGAAACGTAAGCCACGATTTTTCCTGAAAATTAGCTTTCTTGCGGCAAAAGAATAGCAGCAACCGCCTTACGAGGGGCCCACGAGGGTCAGGGGCGCGCCCAGGGGAGGCAGGCGCGCCCCCTGCCTCGTGGCCACCTCGGGCACCGTATCGCATTGATTCTTCCTCCCATATTTCCCAAATATTCCAAAAATATTCTCCGCCCGTTTTTATCCTATTTGGACTCCGTTTGATATGGGGTTTCTGCGAAACATAAAACATGCAACAAATAGGAACTGGCACTGGGCACTTGATCAATATGTTAGTCCCAAAAATAGTATAAAAAGTTGCCAAAAGTATATGAAAGTTGAATAATATTGGCATGGAACAATCAAAAATTATAGATGCGACGGAGACGTATCAGCATCCCCAAGCTTAATTCCTGCTCGTCCTCGAGTAGGTAAATGATAAAAAAATAATTTTTGATGTGGAATGCTACCTAGCATAATCTTGATCAAATATATAATCATGGCATGAATATTAAGACACGGGTGATTCAAAGCAATAGTCTATCATTTGACATAAGAACAATAATACTTCAAGCGTACTAATAAAGCAATCATGTCTTTTCAAAACAACATGGCCAAAGAAAGTTAACCCTACAAAATCATATAGTCTGGCTATGCTCCATCTTCATCACAGAAAATGTTCAAATCATGCACAACCCCGATGACAAGCCAAACAATTGTTTCATACTTTTGACGTTCTCAAACCTTTTCAACTTTCATGCAATACATGAGCGTGAGCCATGGATATAGCACTATGGGTGGAATAGAATATGATGGTGGGGGTTATGTGGAGAAGACAAAAGAGGAGAAAGTCTCACATCGACGCGGCTAATCAACGGGCTATGGAGATGCCCATCAATTGATGCCAATGTGAGGAGTAGGGATTGCCATGCAACAGATGCACTAGAGCTATAAGTGTATGAAGGCTCGAATTGAAAACTAAGTGGGTGTGCATCCAACTTGCTTGCTCATGAAGACCTAGGGCATTTGAGGAAGCCCATTGTCGGAATATACAAGCCAAGTTCTATAATGAAAATTCCCACTAGTATATGAAAGTGACAATATAGGAGACTCTCTATATGAAGAACATGGTGCTACTCTGAAGCAGAAGTATGGTAAAAGGATAGTAACATTGCCCCTTTTTGTTCTTTTTTTGCGGGCTTCTTTGGCCTCTTTTTTTTCCTTTCTTTTCTTTTCTTTTCTTTTCTTTTTTTTCATGGGGCAATGCTCTATAATGATGATCATCACACTTTTATTTACTTACAACTCGATATCTAGAACAAAGATATGACTCTATATGAATGCCTTCGGTGGTGTACCAGGATGTGCAATGATCTAGCATAGCAAAGATATCAAAAAACGGACAAGCCATGAAAACATCATGCTAGCTATCTTATGATCATGCAAGGCAATATGACAATGAATGCTCAAGTCATGTATATGATGATGATGGAAGTTGCATGGCAATATATCTCGGAATGGCTATGAAAATGCCATGCTAGGTAGGTGTGGTGGCTTTTTTGAGTAAGATATAAGGAGGCTTATGTGTGATAGAGCGTATCATATCACGGGGTTTGGATGCACCGGTGAAGTTTGCACGAACTCTCAAGGTGAGAAAGGTCAATGCACGGTACCGAAGAGGCTAGCAATGATGAAAGGGTGAGAGTGCATATAATCCATGGACTCAACATTAGTCATAAAGAACTCACATACTTATTGCAAAAATCTATTAGTCATCGAAACAAAGTACTACGCGCATGCTCCTAGGGGGATAGATTTGTAGGAAAAGACCATCGCTCGTCCCCGACCGCCACTCATAAGGAAGACAACCAATAAATACCTCATGCTCCAACTTCGTTACACAACGGTTCACCATACGTGCATGCTACGGGAATCACAAACCTGAACACAAGTATTTCTACAATCCACAACTACCCACTAGCATGACTCTAATATCACCATCTTTATATCGCAAAACTATTGCAAGGAATCAAACATATCATATTTAGCGATCTACAAGTTTATGTAGGATTATATGACTAACCATGTGAATGACCAATTCCTGTCATCTCTCTAAATAGATATAAGTGAAGCAAGAGAGTTTAATTCTTTCTATAAAATATATGCCCACGCTCTAACAAATATAAGTGAAGCAAAAGAGCATTCTACAAATGGCAGTCCTCTATGTGAAGAGAAACAGGCAATCCAAACTTCAAATGATATAAGCGAAGTACATGAAGCATTCTATAAAGCCATACTCAAAGGATTTAAATGAAGTGCAATGAGCATTCTATGAATGAACCATGGACTATCTCATACCAGCATGGTGCATAAAAGAAAAGTGAAAACTAAATGCAAAAGACGCTCCAAGACTTGCACATATCACATGAACGAAACGAATACGAAAACATACTGATACTTGTTGAAGAAAGAGGGGATGCCTTCTGGGGCATCCCCAAGCTTAGATGCTTGAGTCTCCTTGAATATTTACTTGGGGTGCCTTGGGCATCCCCAAGCTTGAGCTCTTGCCTCTCTTCCTTTTCCTCATATCGAGACCTCCTCGATCAAACACTTCATCCACACAAAACATCAACAGAAAAATCAGTAAGATCCGTTAGTATAATAAAGCAAATCACTACTTTAAGTACTGTTGCAAACCAATTCATATTTTGTTTTTTCATTGTGTCTACTTTAATATATATTTTCCATGGCTTAATCCACTGATATAAATTGATAGATTCATCAAAACAAGCAAACTATGCATCAAAAACAGAATCTGTCAAAAACAGAACAGTCTATAGCAATCTGAACATTCACCATACTTATAGTACCCCAAATATTCTACCACAATTAGGAAAGATAAAAACTTTGTACAGCAAGACATTGCAAAAAGAATCAGAACCGTTTGGCGTTCCAGTAAAAAATGTAAAATCGCGCACTACAGCCAAAGTTTCCTGCACCATACAAACCAACAAGCATTGTAAACATCCTAAAGGCAAATCTTGGCACATTATTTTTATAGTACAATGGAATTGTACAAGGGGATAATTATTTTCGATGAAAAGTTTCTGTAATTAAGATTCACAAAGTTTCCATGAGCATGAACAAAGTTCAAGGAGCTCTCCCACTTCAACAATGCTTGTCTCTCTCACTTTCACTTTCCTTTTTGAAAAGTTTTGGGTTCCCCTCTTTATTTTTTTGTTTTTAGACTTTACGAAAGCACTCAACAGAAATAATTGTCTCTCTAAAACTTCTAGGTTGTCTCCTTGGCCGCGCTTTCTTTAAATCCATTAAGCTAGGCATATAGTGCTCAAGTAATGAATCCACCCGGATCCCAAGGTATATCAAAGCCAATTTTAATTAACAATGATTTGTAATTTAGTAGTGAGCACAAAGTAACATATATCATGCAACAACTAAGTCTAACTCTCTTCCTATGCATCGACATGTCATAAAAGAACAATTCATGCACACATAGTAAAGGCCAATGCATAGTATAAGCAGTTTCTTGCAATTTTATCATATTGGAAACATAGAGAGGTGGAGATATAGTTCCTCTCTCATAATAAATGGAAGTAGGAGCAGCAAGCACATGCATATTATATCTATCAAAATCATCATGTGTAGTAGTAAAACACAACCCATCAATATAATCCTTAATAATGGCAAACTTCTCCGATATGGTGTAGTCGGGAGAATGAAAAAAGATAATAGGACTATCGTGCGTGGGTGCAATAGAACCAATTTCATGTTTAACATAAGGAACTATAGCAAGTTCATCTCCATAAGCATAATTCATATTGGCATCTTGGCCACAAGCATAGCAAGCATCATCAAAAAGGGATATTTCAAACGAATTAAAGGGATCATAGCAATCATCCTTCGGTAAGCACGGAGGGAAATTAAACAATGTATGAGTTGAAGAGTTACTCTCATTAGAAGGTGGGCATGGGTAGCTAATCCGCTCTTCCTCCTTTTGTTCTTCGCTATCCTCATCATTTTTATCATCCAATGAGCTCACAGTTTCATCATTTTCTTCTTCCATAGACTCCTGCAAAATTTTAGTCTCTTCTTGGACAGCGGAGGAGTCCTCAATATATGGTTTAACACAGGCATTTAAAAGCATAATTATCACAACAATATTTAAATATGGCTAAGTTTTCAGATTTGTAGAGAGTAGCATCATACTTTTCAATCAAAGAAGCAATTTCATAAGCACCCTTCAAGGCAACAAATTCTTCAATTTGTTGAACATCATAGTAATTATAAACACCCTTAGCATATGGAGATACGATTCCATTATCACTAAACTCACATTGGTAGGGAAGGTGTTTCTTAGGGTTTTCAGAACAACAAGTAAAATCATAAATTTCACATAAATTCCAAGCATAGCATTGCAAACGATGAATTTGATCCAGTAAAAGTTTCCCTTTTTCAGATATACGGTGTCGCACATAACAAGCATGCTCATCTAAAGATTTGCCCTCAACTAAGCTAGTGGGGGTTTTAGCACGAGCACAAAGGGATCGAAGATGATCCATGTAAAAAGCTTCAGGAGTGTGATAGATTTTGAGTGGTTCTTCAACCATTGGTTCAGTAGGTACAACTATTTTTTTGGTATTTTGCGTTTCCTACCCATAACTAAAGATAGAAAACAACTAAGAACAGCAAATAAAAATTACTTAGTGATAAAGCAAACAAGCACACACGAGAATATTCACCCCACGCTATGACTCCCCGGCAACGGCGCCATATTGGATAAGTAAGAGTGTCGAACCCAACGAGGAGCTAAAGGTAGAACAAATATTCTCTCAAGTCCTATCTGCCACTGATACGAATCTACGCATGCTTAGTGTTCCCTTTACCTAGAACAAGTATGAAACTAGAAGTACTTTGTAGGTGTTGTTGGATAGGTTGCAAGATAATAAAGAACACGTAAATAAAAAGTAGGGGCTATTTAGATAAAGAAGCAATAAAGTAAATATAGCGAGTGTGGAAAAGTGGTGGTAGGAGTTGTGAAATTGTCCCTAAGCAATTGACTACTTTACCAGACCGGTAGCAAGTTTTATGTGGGAGAGGCATAAGCTAACATACTTTCTCTTCTTGGATCATATGCACTTATGATTGGAACTCTAGCAAGCATCCGCAACTACTAAAGATCATTAATGTAAAACCCAACCATAGCATTAAAGTATCAAGTCCCCTTTATCCCATACGCCACAACCCCCTTACTCGGGTTTATGCTTCTGTCACTTAAGCAACCCACTATAAGCGAATCATGAACATATTGCAACACCCTACAGCGGGAATCCCTCAAGCTTGTGCGACACAGAGGGCACAATAGGACAGCAACATAACCACAAGGAAATTAAACCAATCATAGCAATCCATCAATCACCGGTAGGACAACGAAAATCTACTCAGACATCATAGGATGGCAATACATCATTGGATAATAATATGAAGCATAAAGTACCATGTTCAAGTAGAGGGTACATCGGGTTGCGGGAGAGTGGACCGCTGAATATAGATGGGGGAAGGTGATGGAGATGTTGGTGAAGATGGCGGAGGTGTTGGTGTAGATCGCGGTGATGATGATGGCCCCCGGCAACGTTCCGGCGCCACCGGAAGCAAGGGGGAGAGAGCCCCCTTCTTCTTCTTCTTCTTCCTTGACCTTCTCCCTAGATGGGAGAAGGGTTTCCCCTCTGGTCCTTGGCTCCCATGGCGTGGGAGGGGCGAGAGCCCCTCCGAGATTGGATCTGTCTCTCTGTCTCTCTGTCTTTCTCTGTTTCTGCATTCCCTGATTCTGCCCTGGCACCGTTTCTTTCATATCCGGAGATCCGTAACTCCGATTGGATTGAAACCTTCGCCGCAATTTCCCCCCGAAAATTAGCTTTCTTGCAGAAAAAGAATAGCAGCAACCGCCTTAGGAGGGGCCCACGAGGGCCAGGGGCACGCCCAGGGGAGGCAGGCGCGCCCCCTGCCTCGTGGCCACCTCGGGCACCGTCTCATGTTGATTCTTCCTCCCATATTTCCCAAATATTCCAAAAATATTCTCCGTCCGTTTTTTTCCCGTTTGGACTCTGTTTGATATGGGGTTTCTGTGAAACATAAAACATGCAACAAACTGTTGGGGAACATAGTAATTTCAAAAAATTTCCTACGCACACGCAAGATCATGGTGATGCATAGCAACGAGAGGGGAGAGTGTTGTCCATGTACCCTCGTAGACCGAAAGCGGAAGCGTTAGAACAACGCGGTTGATGTAGTCGTACGTCTTCATGGCCTGACCGATCAAGCACCGAAACTACGGCACCTCCGAGCTCTAGCACACGTTTAGCTCGATGATGATCCCCGGACTCCGATCCAGCAGAATGTCGGGGAAGAGTTCCGTCAGCACGACAGCGTGGTGACGATCTTGATGTTCTACCGTCGCAGGGCTTCGCCTAAGCACCGCTACAATATTATCGAGGACTTTGGTGGAGGGGGCACCGCACACGGCTAAGAGATCAAGAGATCAATTGTTGTATCTCTAAGGGGTTCCCTCTCCCCGTATATAAAGGAGTGGAGGAGGGGGAGGGCCGGCCCTCTCTATGGCGCGCTCTAGGGGAGTCCTACTCCCACCGGGAGTAGGATTCCCCCTTTCCTATTAGAACTAGGAGCCCTTCCAAGTAGTAGGAGTAGGAGAGAAGGAAAGGGAAGGGAGATGGAGAAGAAAGGAAGGGGCGCCCCCCTCCCTAGTCCAATTCGGACTAGTCCATGGGGAGGGGTGCGGCCACCCTTTGGGCCCATTCTCTCCTTTCCCGTATGGCCCATTAAGGCCCAACACGAATTCCCGTAACTCACCGGTACTCCGAAAAATACCCGAATCACTCGGAACCTTTCCGATGTCCGAATATAGTTGTCCAATATATCGATCTTTATGTCTCGACCATTTCGAGACTCCTCGTCATGTCTCCGATCTCATCCGGGACTCCGAACTCCTTCAGTACATCAAAATACATAAACTCATAATATAACTGACATCGAAACCTTAAGCGTGCGGACCCTACGGGTTCGAGAACTATGTAGACATGACCAAGACACGTTTCCGGTCAATAACCAATAGCGGAACCTGGATGCTCATATTGGCTCCTACATATTCTACGAAGATCTTTGTCGGTCAAACCGCATAACAACATACGTTGTTCCCTTTGTCATCGGTATGTTACTTGCCCGAGATTCGATCGTCGGTATCTCAATACCTAGTTCAATCTCGTTACTGGAAAGTGTCTTTACTCGTTATGTAATGCATCATTCCGTAACTAACTCATTAGTTACATTGCTTGCAAGGCTTATAGTGATGTGCATTACTGAGAGGGCCCAGAGATACCTCTCCGACAATCGGAGTGACAAATCCTAATCTCGAAATACGTCAACTCAACAAGTACCTTCAGAGACACCTATAGAGCTCCTTTATAATCACCCAGTTACGTTGTGACGTTTGGTAGCACACAAAGTGTTCCTCCGGTAAACGGGAGTTGCATAATCTCATAGTCATAGGAACATGTATAAGTCATGAAGAAAGCAATAGCAACATACTAAACGATCAAGTGCTAAGCTAACGGAATGGGTCAAGTCAATCACATCATTCTCCTAATGATGTGATCCCGTTAATCAAATGACAACTCATGTCTATGGCTAGGAAACTTAACCATCTTTGATTCAAGAGCTAGTCAAGTAGAGGCATACTAGTGACACTATGTTTGTCTATGTATTCACACATGTATTATGTTTCCGGTTAATACAATTCTAGCATGAATTAATAAACATTTATCATGAAACAAGGAAATAAATAATAACTTTATTATTGCCTCTAGGGCATATTTCCTTCAGTCTCCCACTTGTACTAGAGTCAATAATCTAGTTCACATTGCCATGTGATTTAACACAAATATTCATATCTGTATATGATTAACACCCATAGTTCACATCGTCATGTGACCAACACCCGAAGGGTTTACTAGAGTCAATAATCTAGTTCACATCGCTATGTGATTAACACCCAAAGAGTACCAAGGTGTGATCATGTTTTGCTCGTGAGAGAAGCTTAGTCAATGGGTCTGTCACATTCAGAGCCGTATGTATTTTGCAAATATTCTATGTCTACAATGCTCTGCACGGAGCTACTCTAGCTACTTGCTCCCACTTTCAATATGTATCCAGATTGAGACTTAGAGTCATCTGGATCGGTGTGAATACTTGCACCGATGTAACTCTTTACGACGAGCTCTTTTATCACCTCCCGAGAAATATTTCCTTTCACTAAGGATATTCTTGACCAATGTCCAGTGATCTACTCCTAGATCACTATTGTACTCCCTTGCCAAATTCAGAGCAAGGTATACAATAGGTCTGGTAGATAGCATAGCATACTTTATAGAACCTATGACTGAGTCATAGGGAATGCCTTTCATTCTCTTTTCTATTTTCTGCCGTGGTCGGGATTTGAGTCTTACTCAATTTCACACCTTTGCAACACAGGCAAGAACTCTTTCTTTGACTGCTCCATTTTGAACTATTTCAAAATCTTGACAAGGTATGTACTTATTGAAAAACTTATCAGGCGTCTTGATCTATCTCAATAGATCTTGATGCTCAATATGTAAGTAGCTTTACTGAGGGCTTTCTTTTAAAGAACTCCTTTCAAATACTCCTTTATGCTTTCCAGAAAAATTCTACATCATTTCTGATCAACAATATGTTACTCACATATATTTATCAGAAAGGCGGTAGTGCTCCCACTCACTTTATTGTAAATACAGGCTTCACTGCAAGTCTGTATAAAACTATATGCTTTGATCAACTTATCAAAGCGTGTATTCCAACTCTGAGATGCTTGCACCAGTCCATAGATGGATCGTTGGAGCTTGTACATTTTGTTAGCACCTTTAGGATTGACAAAACCTTCTAGTTGCATCATATACAACTCTTCTTTAAGAAAACCATTACGGAATGCAGTTTTGACATCCATTTGCAAAATTTCATAAAATGTGGCAATTGCTAACATGATTCGGACAGATTTAAGCATCGCTACAGTTGAGAAAATCTCATTGTAGTCAACATCTTGAACTTGTCGAAAACCTTTTTGCGACAAGTCAAGCTTTGTAGATAGTAACACTACTATCAGCGTCTGTCTTCCTCTTGAAGATCCATTTATACAATATGGCTTGCTGATCATCGGGAAACTCCACCAAAGTCCACACTTTGTTCTCATACATGGATCCCATCTCAGATTTCATGGCCTCAAGCCATTTCGCGGAATCTGGGCTCATCATCGCTTCCTCATAGTTCGTAGGTTCATCATGGTCTAGTAACATGACTTCCAGAACAGGATTACCGTACCACTCTGGTGTGGACTGTACTTTGGAAGACCTACGAGGACCTACGGCATAGGTGGCCCCACCCGGTGGACCCCCGGGACCCTTCCGGTGGTCCCGGTACAATACCGGTGACCCCCGAAACTTTCCCGATGGCCGAAACTGGACTTCCTATATATAATTCTTCACCTCCAGACCATTCCGGAACTCGTCATGACGTCCGGGATCTCATCCGGGACTCCGAACAACTTTCGGGTTACCGCATACTAGTATCTCTACAACCCTAGCATCACCGAACCTTAAGTGTGTAGACCCTACGGGTTCGGGAGACATGCAGACATGACCGAGACGACTCTCCGACCAATAAACAATAGCGGGATCTGGATACCCATGTTGGCTCCCACATGTTCCACGATGATCTCATCGAATGAACCACGATGTCGAGGATTCAAGTAATCCCGTATACAATTCCCTTTGTTAATCGGTACGTTACTTGCCCGAGATTCGATCGTCGGTATCCCAATACCTCGTTCAATCTCGTTACTGGCAAGTCACTTTTACTCGTACCATAATGCATGATCCCGTGACCAACCACTTAGTCACTTTGAGCTCATTATGATGATGCATTATCGAGTGGGCCCAGAGATACCTCTCCGTCATACGGAGTTACAAATCCCAGTCTCGATCCGTGTCAACCCAACAGACACTTTCGGAGATACCTGTAGTATTCCTTTATAGTCACCCAGTTATGTTGTGACGTTTGGTACACCCAAAGCACTCCTATGGCATCCGAGAGTTACACGATCTCATGGTCTAAGGAAATGATACTTGACATTGGAAAAGCTCTAGCAAACGAACTACATGATCTTGTGCTATGCTTAGGATTGGGTCTTGTCCATCACATCATTCTCCCAATGATGTGATCCCGTTATCAATGACATCCAATGTCCATGGTCAGGAAACCGTGACCATCTATTGATAAACGAGCTAGTCAACTAGAGGCTCACTAGTGTCGTGGGGAACGAACACCTATGGGGCAGGGCCCCTTTTCGGTCCGGCAAGGAAGCGGAGGGCGCACGCAGAGCAGATCGAGGCGAAAGCACGCGAGGGATTTTACCCAGCTTCGGAGCTCTCCAGAGAGATAAAACTCCTACTACTGCTTTGTGTTTCTATTCTGTTCTTGCTCAAGAGCGTAGGTGAGTTGTAGTGTCGAATGAGTCGAACCGAACCCCTTCTACGTGCGCATGGGCCTCCTTTTTATAGTCTAAAGGGGTCACCGACAGGTGGCAGCATAGAGAGAGGGGTAAAAAAGTAAAAACAGGGGTTGGTACAACCACTACCAACAGTGCCCCCTACCTAACTCTGACGGCAGGGGACAAGGGCATTTAATGCCCGTCCGGTCGCTCAAACAGTGCAAGGAAGCGACCGTTAGGAGTGCCACGGCCTGCCACGATGGCCTTCTCGTCATCTCCTCTTGCCACCTCGCACCGCTTGGCTGCACAGCGCCTCGCCACGTGCTCCTAGGATGGTCCTGGGGTGACACGTCGTCGGATGCACTGGAGCTCGGGTGTAGAGTGGCAGCCTTGCCACGGCAAGCGCCTTGCCGCGGCCGTTGTCTTGTCGCACCCGCAAGCTTGCCGCTCGCCGGGCCTTGCCGAGACGCGCGGAGCGTCGCGGCAAGTTTCTTGAAATGCCTTGGTTGGCCTTCCCGGCAAGCTCCTCTTGCCGGGGCCTTGTTCTTCCCGGCACGCTCCTCTTGCCGGGGTTCTGTCTTCTCAGCTAACACTTTGTTCTTGAATGGCAGTAATAGGAATAGCGGAGGATCTTGGCGGACGCCCGGCAAGCCTTGTCGCGGGGCGCTGCGACTGCCCGTGCACAAGTTCGGGGTACTAAGGTACCCCTACTTCAGTACACCGACAGGAGCCCCCGGGCCTGGGCCATACACGGTGCCGAGCGCTGTTGGGCCAGGCCCAAAACAGGGCACGGGCACACGCGGCCTGGGTCCACACTAAATCTGACTCCGTACCCGCCGCGCCCTCCCGTAACGGCACGCGTCAATCGCGGCGTCGTGGGAGAGATCCTGGGCAATACTTAAATCCAGGAAATGCGTAACGTTCGCCTTGGTTCTGCATCCCCGCCACGCGGCTCCCATGCGCTTGGGGTCGCGGACGGTGGAAGCGGGAAACTGGGCCGTTGCGAGCAGAGGCAGCAGGTCGGCCCCGACTCCCTGCTCTTCCCGTGCCCTGATTCGCTGAGCGGGGCGGCCGAGCCCCCACCTCGCTCCTTTAAGAAGAGCGGGAGGGGAGCGTAGAAGCCCGCACTCTCTCATCTTCTCCTTTCTTCAGCTTCTGCTCCCCTTTCTCTCATTCGCCATGGAGGAAGGGAACCCTGGCCCTTCATCGGTGGCGGCGAGGGTCGCCGCCAGACAGCGCACCCCTCCCTATCCCACGCCCGTGGTGGCAGAGCCAGCCATAAGGGGAAGAGGGAGGGGGCGAGGTCGTGGACGAGGTTGAGGACGAGGTCGAGGCGCTCGGGGAAGAGGTGGACGGGGTGGCGCGCCAGCTCCGCCTCCGCCGGCGGTTCCTCTCCCCATGACGGTCCATACAGGGGACGACCCTTGCGAGTTCTTCGTCAGGCTGCGCCGGGCGCCTCGTCGTCGCCTCCGGCTTCCAGCTCCGTTTGCGAGCGCGATGGAGTCGGACCCGCCCAAGACACTGAGACTGCACATGAGGGGTTGTGGGATCAGCGGCACGCGAGTCCGCGTTGTATTCCCAGCCCCTAATGTGATGTATCTTGATCGTGGGTGGTAAACGTTCGCCCGTATCCACAACCTGATGGAGGGGTTTACCCTCCATTTTAAGTTAATGGAGGGTGATCTCCTCTCCGTCAAAGTCTTCGGGTGCTTCGGCACTCGGGCGACGTGCTGCGTGGACAGCTCCTCCGATAGCGAAGGCTCCCCCTCGAGCGAGAGTGACGAGGAGGAGAGCGACAGCGATGATGAGGGTAGCGGGCGGCGGGATGGCGGGCCCGACTAGGTGTCGGGCGCCGCTTGGTGCGTCACCGGTGACCCCATCATCCGTGTCGCCGGCTCCTTGAACTCCCCGGGGTCGTCTCCTTGGGCGGCTGGCGTAGGGAGGCTGCGGAAGGGGAAGAGGGCTGGCGTCAAGGCCGTCAAATCGGAGTACGAGGGCGTAGTGCCCTCGACAGCATGCTGACGTCCTGCCGCCCCGTCTTCGAGCCCCGCTTCCGACGCCGCCATCACCGTCCAGCCTTCGGACGGCCCCCGGGATGTTCTCTTGGTGTCTTCTGGCACCTATAGCTCGCCTAGGTGCCCCTTTTGCCCTTTTCGCCTCCTTGACCTACCTCCTGAGGAGAGGGACAGGAAAGGGATTACGGGCATCTTATCTTTTTAACTTGTAAGCCTCCGGGCCTTAGCCGCATCTAAAACTTGTAATCCTCTCTTTCATGTTTTTCATCCTCTATGGACTGTACCTGAGTGGGATGTTTTTTTAATGAAAAGGGGATGCTTGTTATGTTATATCCTTTACTCAATTCCATCCCTTGTATGTTTTTACCCTACGCTTTCAGGGAACTTGCCGGTGGGAACACACTTGCCGCGAGCGCTGAGTGCGGAACATCAGCAGCCTGCCGGTGGTGTTGCTTCCGGCAAGAAACCTTGTCGGGGCTAGTTGCGGCACACTTTCATTGTTGAGCGGACTCGAAACAAATTAAGGGCGCAACTTAGCCACGAGTCGATTCCTCCACGCACAGGTTTTCCATACAAGGCACGGTCGTTCAAGGAATATAACATAAAAATTTAAAAATTGACTGTGCTCAAACTTTGCCAACTTAGCTTTTCTGTCGTCCGTGTCCCGGCAAGGCTGTACTTCTTTGAACGATGCCATATCCACTTCTTTATGGCTCGACTCGGCGTCGTCCTGATTGACCAAAGAACCACCGGCAGCTCCTCGATCCAATTTCTTCCGCACTTGCACAACCTGTCGAAAGTTCTGGTCTTGAGCCCGCGCAGCACTTCAGCGTTCGCCCTCTCCGCTTGACCGTTGCTTCTCGGGTGAGCAACGGAAGCGAAGCAGATCTTGGCGCCAAGATCTTGGACGTACTGCATGAAGGTGCGGCTCATGAATTGTGTGCCGTTGTCGGTGATGATCCTGTTAGGGACTCCGAAACGGCAAACAATTGACCTGAAGAACTTGACTGCTGACTGTGCTGTCACCTTCCTCACTGCTTCCACTTCAGGCCACTTTGTGAACTTTTCGATTGCAACGTACAAGTACTCAAAGCCCCCGACAGCTCGGGGGAAGGGGCTGAGGATGTCGAGCCCCCAGACCGAAAATGGCCAGGATAAAGAGATTGTTTGGAGAGCTTGAGCTGGTTGATGTATCTGTTTGGAGTGGAACTGGCATGCTTCACACTTGGTTACTTGCGCAGTTGCATCCTGGAGGGCTGTCGGCCAGAAGAAACCTTGCCGGAAGGCCTTGCCGGCAAGTGCTCTTGCGCCAATGTGGTGACCACATATGCCTCCATGTATCTCCGCCAACAGCTCCTGCCCATCTTTCCGGGAAATGCACTTCAATTTCACTCCGTTGAATCTTCTTCTGTACAGTATGTCATCGACAAACTGGTACATACTCGATTGCCGGGCTACTCTTTCCGCTTCTTCTTGCTCTTCGGGAAGTTCTCCTGTTTGAAGGAAATGGACGATCTGCTGTGCCCATGTCGGAGCTTGTGGCTCGACGAAAAGGACTAAAGGCGCAAATGCTGCTGCGGGAACATCTGCTTCCTCGGCAAGAATCTGTGATTCAGCCGGAGCATGATGCTCCCCGGCAACCGTGTCGGGACACAGCTTGTCGGGAGCGTCTGCTTCAACGAAACAAACCCTAGAGCTTGTCGGAGCAGACTGCTCCTCAGCACTCTTTGTGTTGATCTTGGGGACCTTCTTGACGGCGGCTTCGGGGAGCTCTGCCGGAAAGTAGTCGCCAGTAACCAACTTTCTCTTCTTGCTCTGTCCAGTTGATGGTGTTACAGATGGTTGAGTCAGCTTGAGCACAAAAATTCCTGGTTCCACAGGTAACTTGAGTGCGGCGCACTTTGACAGGCCGTCTGCAATGTCGTTCTGAGCTCTTGGAACATGTTCCATCTGCAGGCCCTCAAAATGTTCTTCTAGCTTCTTCACTTCATCAATGTATGCTTCCATCAACGGACTCTGGTAATCTTTGTTTACTTGACGGACGACAAGCTGTGAGTCACCCCTGACAATAAGCTTCCTGATCCCAAGGTCTGCCGCGATCCTGAGTCCGGCAAGCAAGCCTTCATACTCTGCAGTATTGTTTGTTGCTTGCTCCTTGGGAAAGTGCATCTGGACCACGTACTTGAGGTGCTCTCCGGTGGGTGCGACAAGTAGTACGCCCGCACCGGCGCCTTGCAGCGAGAAGGCACCGTCAAAGTACATGATCCATTCTTTGCTCGCTTCCTTGACGGGGATGCTCCTCTCCGGAGTTTCTTCATCGGGTGTTGGCGTCCATT
Organism: Triticum timopheevii; assembly: GCA_963921465.1. Taxonomy (NCBI): domain Eukaryota; kingdom Viridiplantae; phylum Streptophyta; class Magnoliopsida; order Poales; family Poaceae; genus Triticum; species Triticum timopheevii. Next base: position 14,387,934 of record OY997266.1, on the reverse strand, counting down.
CTGCTATGAATTCTGCTAATGCTCGGCTCTGAATAGTTGAAGTACTTTCAAACTTAATTCCAGCGCCCACTCGACAATCCTGCCTGTTGCCTCTGGATTCTGCAATATCCTCTTCAACGGAAAGCGAGTGACCACTGTGATCTCGTGTGCTTGAAAGTAATGGCGCAGCTTTCTCAAGGCCATGAGAAGGCCGAAAAGCAACTTCTGCACACCAGAGTACCTTGATCTAGCCCCCTGCAGAAGGGAACTGACAAAGTTAACTGGGCCTTGCCGGGACGCGCGGGGCGTCGCGGCAAGTTTCTTGAAATGCCTTGGTTGGCCTTCCCGGCAAGCTCCTCTTGCCGGGGCCTTGTTCTTCCCGGCACGCTCCTCTTGCCGGGGCTCTGTCTTCTCAGCTAACACTTTGTTCTTGAATGGTAGTAATAGGAATAGCGGAGGATCTTGGAGGACGCCCGGCAAGCCTTGCCGCGGGGCGCTGCGACTGCCCGTGCACAAGTTCGGGGTACTAAGGTACCCCTACTTTAGTACACCGACAACTAGGGACATGTTGTGGTCTATGTATTCACACATGTATTACGATTTCCGGATAACACAATTATAGCATGAATAAAAGACAATTATCATGAACAAGGAAATATAATAATAACCATTTTATTATTGCCTCTAGGGCATATTTCCAACAGTCTCCCACTTGCACTAGAGTCAATAATCTAGTTACATTGTGATGAATTGAACACCCATAGAGTTCTGGTGTTGATCATGTTTTGCTCGCGGAAGAGGTTTAGTCAAAGGATCCGTATGAACTTTGCAAATATCTATGTCTCCATCTTGAACGTTTTCACGAATGGAGTTGAAGCGACGCTTGATGTGCCTGGTCTTCTTGTGAAACCTGGGCTCCTTGGCAAGGGCAATAGCTCTAGTGTTGTCACAAAAGAGTGTTATTGGCCCCGACGCATTAGGTATGACTCCTAGGTCGGTGATGAACTCCTTCACCCATATTGCTTCATGTGCTGCCTCCGATGCTGCCATGTACTCCGCTTCACATGTAGATCCCGCCACCACGCTTTGCTTGCAACTGCACCAGCTTACTGCCCCACCATTCAAAATATACACGTATCCGGTTTGTGACTTAGAGTCATCTAGATCTGTGTCGAAGCTAGCATCAACATAACACTTTATGACGAGCTCTTCGTCACATCCATATACGAGAAACATATCCTTAGTCCTTTTCAGGTACTTCAGGATATTCTTGACCGCTGTCCAGTGTTCCATGCCGGGATTACTTTGGTACCTTCCTACCAAACTCACGGCAAGGTTTACATCAGGTCTGGTACACAGCATGGCATACATGATAGACCCTATGGCTGAGGCATAGGGTACGACACTCATCTTTTCTCTATCTTCTGCCGTGGTCGGATATTGAGCCGAGCTCAATTTCACACCTTGCAACACATGCAAGAACCCCTTCTTGGACTGATCCATATTGAACTTCTTCAATATCTTATCAAGGTATGTGCTTTGTGAAAGACCTATGAGGCGTCTCGATCTATCTCTATAGATCTTGATGCCTAATATGTAAGCAGCTTCTCCAAGGTCCTTCATTGAAAAACACTTATTCAAGTAGGCCTTAATGCTGTCCAAAAGTTCTATATCATTTCCCATCAAAAGTATGTCATCCACATATAATATGAGAAATGCTACAGAGCTCCCACTCACTTTCTTGTAAACGCAAGCTTCTCCACAAGTTTACATAAACCCAAACGCTTTGATCATTTCATTAAAGGAAATTTTCCAACTCCGAGATGCTTGCACCAGACCATAGATGGAGCGCTAGAGCTTGCATACCTTGTTAGCATTTTTAGGATGGACAAAACCCTCCGGCTGCATCATATACATTTCTTCCTTAAGATGACCGTTAAGGAATGCCGTTTTGACGTCCATTTGCCATATCTCATAATCATAGTATGCGGCAATTGCTAACATGATTCAGACGGACTTCAGCTTCGCTACGGGAGAGAAAGTCTCATCGTAGTCAACCCCTTGAACTTGTCGATAACCCTTAGCGACAAGTCGAGCTTTATAGATGGTGACATTACCATCCGCGTCCGTCTTCTTCTTAAAAATCCATTTGTTTTCTATCGCTCGCCGATCATTAGGCAAGTCTGTCAAAGTCCATACTTTGTTTTCATACATGGATCCTATCTCGGATTGCATGGCTTCAAGCCATTTGTTGGAATCTGGGCCCGCCATTGCTTCTTCATAGTTCGAAGGTTCACCGTGTCTAACAACATGATTTCCAGGACAGGGTTGCCATACCACTCTGGTGTGGAACGTGTCCTCGTGGACCAACGAAGTTCAGTAGTAACTTGATCTGAAGTACCTTGATCATCATCATTAGTTTCCTCTCTAGTCAGTGCAGGCACCACAGGAACATCTTCCTGAGCTGCGGTACTTTCAAGAGGTAGTACTTCATCAAGTTTCACTTTCCTCCCACTTACTTCTTTCGAGAGAAACTCTTTCTCCAGAAAGGACCCGTTCTTGGCAACACAGATCTTGCCTTCGGATCTGAGGTAGAAGGTATACCCAATGGTTTCCTTAGGGTATCCTATGAAGACGCATTTTTCCGACTTGGGTTCAAGCTTTTCAGGTTGAAGTTTCTTGACATAAGCATCGCATCCCCAAACTTTTAGAAATGACAGCTTAGGTTTCCTCCCAAACCATAATTAATACGGTGTCGTCCCAACAGATTTAGACGGTGCCCTATTTAAAGTGAATGTAGCTGTCTCTAGAGCGTATCCCCAAAATTATAGCGGTAAATTGGTGAGTGACATCATAGATCGCACCATATCCAATAGAGTGCGATTACGACATTCGGACACACCGTTACGCTGAGGTGTTCCAGGCGGCGTGAGTTGTGAAACGATTCCACATTTCCTTAAGTGCGTACCAAATTCGTGACTTAAATATTCTCCCCCACGATCTGATCGTAAGAACTTTATCTTTCGGTCACGTTGATTCTCTACCTCATTTTGAAATTCCTTGAACTTTCAAAGGTCTCAGACTTGTGTTTCATCAAGTAGACATACCCATATCTACTCAAGTCGTCAGTGAGAGTGAGAACATAATGATATCCTCCACGTGCCTCAACGCTCATTGGACCGCACACATCAGTATGTATGATTTCCAATAAGTTGGTTGCTCGCTCCATTGTTCCAGAGAACGGAGTCTCGGTCATTTTGCCCATAAGGCATGGTTCGCACGTGTCAAATGATTTGTAATCAGGAGACTCCAAAAGTCCATCAGCATGGAGCTTCTTCATGCGTTTGACACCAATGTGACCAAGGCGGCAGTGCCACAAGTATGTGGGACTATCGTTATCAACTTTACATCTTTTGGTATTCACACTATGAATATGTGTAACATCACGTTCGAGATTCATTAAGAATAAACCATTGACTAGCGAGGCATGACCATAAAACATATCTCTCATATAAATAGAACAACCATTATTCTCGGATATAAATGATTAGCCATCTCGAATTAAACGAGATCCAGATACAATGTTCATGCTCAAAGCTGGCACTAAATAACAATTATTGAGGTTTAAAACTAATCCTGTAGGTAAATGTAGAGGTAGCGTGCCGACGGCGATCACATCGACCTTGGAACCATTCCCGACGCGCATCGTCACCTCGTCCTTCGCCAGTCTCCGTTTATTCCGCAGCTCCTTCTTTGAGTTACAAATATGAGCAACCGCACCGGTATCAAATACCCAGGAGCTACTACGAGTACTGGTAAGGTACACATCAATTACATGTATATCACATATACCTTTGGCATTGCCGGCCTTCTTGTCCGCTAAGTATTTGGGGCAGTTCCGCTTCCAGTGTCCCTTTCCCTTGCAATAAAAGCACTCAGTTCAGGTTTGGGTCCATTCTTTGGCTTCTTCCTGGCAACTGGCTTACCGGGCGTGGCAACTCCCTTGCCGTCCTTCTTGAAGTTCTTCTTACCCTTGCCTTTCTTGAAACTAGTGGTTTTATTGACCATCAACACTTGATGTTCCTTTTTGATTTCCACCTCTGCTGATTTCAGCATTGAAAATACTTCAGGAGTAGTTTTCACCATCCCCTGCATATTGTAGTTCATCACAAAGCTCTTGTAGCTAGGTGGGAGCGACTGAAGGATTTTGTCAATGACCGCCTCGTCCGGGAGGTTAATCTCCAGCTGGGACAAGCGGTTGTGCAACCCAGACATTTTGAGTATGTGCTCACTGACAAAACTATTTTCCTCCATCTTACAACTGTAGAACTTGTCGGAGACTTCATATCTCTCGACCCGGGCATGAGCTTGGAAAACCATTTTCAGCTCTTCGAACATCTCATATGCTCCGTGTTGCTCAAAACGCTTTTGGAGCCCCGGTTCTAAGCTGTAAAGCATGCCGCACTGAACGAGGGAGTAATCATCAGCACGTGACTGCCAAGCGTTCATAATGTCTTGCTTCACCTAGCGGTCCTTCTAGGACTTATGCTTTCTTGGCAGCTATGAGGATGATCCTCAGGTTCCGGACCCAGTCCGAATAGTTGCTGCCATCATCTTTCAGCTTGGTTTTCTCTAGGAACGCGCTGAAGTTGAGGTTGACATGAGCGTTGGCCATTTGATATACAAGACATTTTGCAAAGGCTTTTAGACTAAGTTCATGATAATTAAGTTCATCTAATCAAATTATTTAATGAACTCCCACTCAGATTAGATATCCCTCTACTCATCTAAGTGATACATGATCCGACTCAACTAGACCATGTCCGATCATCACGTGAGGTGGACTAGTCATCATCGGTGAACATCTCCATGTTGATCGTATCTTCCATACGACTCATGTTCGACCTTTCGGTCTCTTGTTTTCCGAGGCCATGTCTGTACATGCTAGGCTCGTCAAGTAAACCTAAGTGTTTTGCATGTGTAAATCTGTCTTACACCCGTTGTATGTGAACGTTAGAATCTATCACACCCGATCAGCATGTGGTGCTTCGAAACAACGAACTTTCGCAACGGCGCACAGTTAGGGGGAACACTTTCTTGAAATTATTATAAGGGATCATCTTATTTACTACCATCGTACTAAGCAAATAAGAAGCAAAACATGATAAACATCACATGCAATCAAATAGTGACATGATATGGCAATATCATATTGCTCCTTTGATCTCCATCTTCGGGGTGCCATGATCATCTTCGTCACTAGCATGACACCATGATCTCCATCATCGTGTCTTCATGAAGTTGTCACGCCAACGATTACTTCTACTTCTATGGATAACGTGTTTAGCAATAAAGTAAAGTAATTTACATGGTGTTATTCAATGACACGCAGGTCATACAAAAAATAAAGACAACTCCTATGGGTCCTGCCGGTTGTCATACTCATCGACATGCAAGTCGTGATTCCTATTACAAGAACATGATCAATCTCATACATCACAAATATCATTCATCACATCCGTTTGGCCATATCACATCACAAGGCATATGCTGCAAAAACAAGTTAGACATCCTCTAATTGTTGTTGCATGTTTTTACGTGGCTTCTATAGGTTTCTAGCAAGAACGTTTCTTACCTACGTAAAACCACAATGTGATATGCCAATTTCTATTTACCCTTCACAAGGACCCTTTTCATCGAATTCGCTCCAACTAAAGTGGGAGAGACAGACACCCGCTAGCCACCTTATGCAACTAGTGCATGTCAGTCGGTGGAACCTGTCTCACGTAAGCGTACGTGTAAGGTCGGTCCGGGCCGCTTCATCCCACGATGCCGCCGAAGCAAGATAAGACTAGTAGTGGCAAGAAAATTGACAACATCTACGCCCACAACAAGTTTGTGCTCTACTCGTGCATAGAGACTACGCATAGACCTAGCTCATGATGCCACTGTTGGGGAACGTTGCAGAAAATAAAATTTTTCTACGCTTCACCAAGATCAATCTATGGAGTCATCTAGCAACGAGATAGAGGAGTGCATCCACATACCCTTGTAGATCGCGCGGAAGCGTTCAAGAGAACGGGGTTGAGGGAGTCGTACTCATCGTGATCCAAATCACCGATGATCCTAGTGCCGAACGGACGGCACCTCCGCATTTAACACACGTACGGTTGGGGAATACGTCTCCTCCTTCTTGATCCAGCAAGGGGGAGGGAGAGGTTGATGGAGATCCAGCAGCACGACGGCGTGGTGGTGGAAGTAGCAGCGATCTCGGCAGGGCTTCGCCAAGCTCTACGAGAGGGAGTGGTGTTGCAGAGGGAGAGGGAGGCGCCAGGAGCAGGGGTGTGGCTGCCCTCCCTCCCGCCCTTTTATATAGGGGCCAGGGGGGACGCCGGCCCCCTAGAGACTGGATCTCAAGGGGGGGGGCAAAGGGGGTGGCTTGCCCCCCAAGCCAAATGGGGCGCCCCCACCCCTAGTGTTTCCAACCCTAGGCGCAGGGGGGCCCCAAGGGGGGTGCACCAGCCCACCAGGGGCTGGTTCCCCCTCCCACTTCAGCCCACGGGGCCCTCCGGGATAGGTGGCCCCACCCGGTGGACCCCCGGGACCCTTCCGGTGGTCCCGGTACAATACTGGTGACCCCCAAAACTTTCCCGATGGCCGAAACTGGACTTCGTATATATAATTCTTCACCTCCGGACCATTCCGGAACTCCTCGTGACGTCCGGGATCTCATCCGGGACTCCGAACAACTTTAGGGTTACCGCATACTAGTATCTCTACAACCCTAGCGTCACCGAACCTTAAGTGTGTAGACCCTACGGGTTCGGGAGATATGCAAACATGACTGAGACGACTCTCTGGCCAATAACCAACAGCGGGATCTGGATACCCATGTTGGCTCCCACATGTTCCATGATGATCTCATCGAATGAACCACGATGTCAAGGATTCAAGTAATCCCGTATACAATTCCCTTTGTCAATCGGTACGTTACTTGCCCGAGATTCGATCGTCGGTATCCCAATACCTCGTTCAATCTCGTTACTGGCAAGTCACTTTTACTCGTACCGTAATGCATGATCCCATGACCAACCACTTAGTCACTTTGAGCTCATTATGATGATGCATTACCGAGTGGGCCCAGAGATACCTCTCCGTCATACGGAGTTACAAATCCCAGTCTCTATCCATGTCAACCCAACAGACACTTTCGGAGATACCTGTAGTATACCTTTATAGCCACCCAGTTACGTTGTGACATTTGGTACACCCAAAGCACTCCTACGGCATTCGGGAGTTACACGATCTCATGGTCTAAGGAAATGATACTTGACATTGGAAAAGCTCTATCAAATGAACTACACGATCTTGTGCTATCACTACAAGAAATATGTCAACTTATGACCACCACTATTGGTCACTGAAAGGTCACAAATTTTCATTTATGACCTTTTTGTGACCAAAAACAGAAGGTCAAAAGTTGGCCGTCGTAAACTGACTATAGCGACCTTTCTTCTGGAATGGTCAAAGATGTTTACGACCAAAATATTACTACTGTGGCGTTTTGGTCAGTAGCAACCTCCCCAGGCCATGTAGGCATCCAGCGTGGCAAGCTGATGTGGCACAAGATTCAGCCCGGTCCAATTAGGTGTTTTACATGGGCCGAGCCCAACAATTCTAGATTTTTTCCAAGTCAATTCTTGTGGGCTACATGGGCCAAGCACAATATTTTAGCGCCTTTATTTTTGGGCCTTGGCCTTCTTACAATCATTTATTTTCTATTTTCAATCATTATATTTTAGCGCTGGTCCCACTAGTCATAATGCCATACAATGGTCCCACATGTCAGAAATTTCAAAAATGCTCAGATTTTATTCACAAGTGGTTCCCACTGGTCAAGTTTCCATTTCACATCTTTTCAACATACATAATCACTATTTCAAACATACACTAGTCTTTTACAATCTATTACAATATTACAAAGGTGCATCTTAAATTGTTCTCACTCATCAGATTGTTCATCAAGTAACACTATGTCTACTACAATCTGTAGATAGTCTATTACAACCCCAATATGCCTACTGTTACAATATTACATTATTTACAGTCTAACATAGAGACAACTCTTTGCTGAGTAGGGCTATACAGCTTCGAACTTCAAATTCCATAGACCTGGAGCTCCTGTAAAAGAGTGAACACATAGACTACCAGCATTAGATTATTAGATTATTCCTGGACTATCAAAAAATTATATATTGAAAGAGATCTCATAGAAATGTAGATTTACGGGCCAAATATATGATAAAGCAATAGATTCAGCCAACTTTAAAGACCTAGATGTTTGTGATGCATCTTCACAGAACCACAAGAACACTAGATATAGTATAATATGATTCCAGGAGACCACAAGAGCATCAATCAGCAGCAGGTATATAGCTAGCAAACTATCTACTAGACATTATCGACACTTGAACCATAACATGCATGTCCAGCACCGAAACAAAAAATGGGACCATAACATGCATGTCCAGCAAGGAAACAAAAAATAGGACAAGTACTAATGCTGTATAACATGTACAGGAAGGCCATCCAATGGTTTCAACCACATCCTAATAAACCAGCGACACTCTAATACTACTAATTACCAGCAGCGAATAAAATAGCCGAATGAGGCAACAACACTTGATCATCGACACAACAGTCAGCAAGGACTCAACCACGACGCAAAAAGCATCAAAATCCTAACTAACCCATAAACTTGTCAGCATTTTGTCAGCTCACTCTTTCAATATATAACCCATAAACTAAACCATAAGCACTACAGCATTTGCTAAACTTGTCAGCTAAAGAACTCTATCTCGAAAGGCCTGAAAGAAGATAACATAAGCACCAGAACACCCTAACCACCACCAATTCTCTTCATAGTTGATCTGATGTAAAAAAGTAAGCAATATGATACAGCAGCAGGCAAGTAGTATATATCACTCATGTAGCTATATAGGACTGATGAGTATATGAGCAGCAGCTATATATGGCTGATGAGTATATGAGCAGCAGCTATATAGGACTGATGATGCATGTACTACCTGGGAAAGAGCCACCACCAGCAGTTTGTTATAGTAGCAGGGTCAGTGAACTTTCCAGTTATGGATTCAGCAAATGCATAGTGAGTTCACTTGTTAATTGGCTAGTTGAATTCTACTAATAACCTACAGGACAACTAAAATAGTGCTGCTATATATAGACACGCAGCGTAGATGAGAAAAATGCTTCCACCTTGTTTCAACAGAACTTTATATGGGATAGGGCAGGTAATTTATGCATGCCTGACTCGAAAGGTTAAAAGCATGCCTTCACAAAACAAATGATCATGCATATGAACTAGATAGAAGAACGATCTTCATCCTAAGCAATTGTTTGCAGCAAACAGAAGGTTTAGAAAACTTATCCAGAAAGTGACAGGTGAATAACTGAATATGAGGTTACAAATGTCAAATAGAGTCGATGCAACATTCTTGGGATATATGTGATAGGGCAGACAGCACAAAATGCAGTTGGGGTGGAAAATTAAATCCACAATCAAGTTATTAGCTAGGGAACCATCGGTATCACTAAAATGTTGGACGAGTCATGGCTGGCTCGCTAATAAGGAGACCATAGTCTTCATGGCCATCACTCTTCTTGTGCTTCCATACACCTGCATGACAGATTTATATCAAAACTTGATACAAGAAGTGTTGTGCAAAAACTATTGGTGGAACAACAAATTTTGACAGGAAATGGAGTCAGACAGATAACTAGCTACCTGGGAAACAATGGAGATAAACAAAGAACAACAGGCCTAGGTTTAACAGAGAAATCCTACCATCAATACAGAAATAACAGGGCGCAAACATCAATGAACAATATGGAAAAAGTTAGAAATTACATGATTTTACAGTTACAATTTATAAGGTAGCAACTAGCAGCAAGCACAAGCAGCATTAGCTAGCAGTAGCAGCTAGCAGCAAGCAGCAACAGCAAGCAAACGGCAGCACCTAGCAAAATCAGTAAGCCAGGAACCAAAGCAAGCAACTAAAGCAGCAGCTAGCAACCAAACCACCAGCAGCACCACCACCAGCAGCCAGCAAGCAAACTAAGTAAGACTAGTCTACTTCACTTACAGTCAACTACTCAAGCAGGTACATTACGGGTCGACAAAGTACAGAGCAGAGCAGCAGAGCATGCCCAACTTTGAGCATGCTAGACAAGAAGAGAAGAAGAGGACGGGGCTCACCTTCCTGAAGAAAAGAAGAGCTCGGGGCGGACGAGGTCCTAGAACAGCAGCCTGCGGTGTGGGGGAGAGCCCGACAGGAAGATCCGGCGGCGTGGGGAGGAGGAGAGGAAGATCCGGCGGCGCGGGGAGGGGGGCGTGCGGCTGCCGGCGGCGTGAGATCCACACCTGGGCGTGAGATCTTCGTCGTTCCCCGGCTTACCTAGGCGAGAAAAGCACCAAATCAGCGTCAGATCTGGCGAAAGAGGAAAACAAACCGGATCCGGAACAAGGAGAACGGGCGAGAGCGTCCTTACCCTTCGGTCAGGCGGACGCTTGACGAGGCGGATGCTGTCCTTGACACATGCTGCCATGGAGATCCGACGGGTTGCGGCGCATGTTGAGGTACGATGGGAAGGGAGGTGGCTTGGGGTGGCGATGCTGCTTGTGGTGGGGAAGGGAGGGGTCTGGGTGGCGATGCGGTGAGGAAGGACGCAGGGAGGCCATGGATGCAGTGAGGAAGGGCTCGTCGGTGGAGCCCCTCCCCCACCGCGGGGCCGGCTGCGGGTCACCTCCCACGAAAGGAGACAGAGACGGAGCCGGCGCGGACATGGATGGGACTCGGACGCGCGGCGGAGGTGGTTGTCGAGGCGGGCGCGGAGATGGTGTGGGTCGCCGGGATTCGTGGCGTGGAGGCGCCGTGAGGAGGGGAGGAGGAGAGGGCGAGGAAAGGAGGGCGCCGCCGCCGGCGACGGGAAGCGAGAGAGAGAGGGAGGCGGCGTCGATCTGGATCGGGGAGAGAGAGAGGGAGGCGGCGTCGATCTGGATCCAGAAGGAGGAGTGGTGTGCGGCGGCGGTGGGGGGTTGTGTTAGGGCTAGTTTTTTTAGAAGTGTTAGGGCTAGGTGGGTGAGAGGGTGGGGGGCGAGGGCTACCGTTGGATCCACGAGCATCCAACGGTGCTTGATGCATGATCCGCGTGAGATGGCTATGGCCCAATCAGAACACAGTATGCGTGTATAACGTTATGACCATTTAGTATTGGACGTTATGACCTTTCAAAATTGGTCGTGGTCAAATAAAAATAAAGTGTAAAATCATGTCACCATTTTAATTTTTATGTTTTGAGTGTCCAAAATGAATTTTTTTTGTGAAGAGGCTATCACATATTTGCACGAGGTGCATCTTGGAATTCCAAACAATGTTGTCTAAGAGAGTTTTCATTTTCTTTGCATGGAAAATTAATTTTTTATTTTTCGAGTGCCCGAAATGAGGTTTTTTTGTGAAGAACCTACCAAATAATTATTGCAAAATTGGACCAAATCATTTTTATAAAATACTAGGCCATATTTAATGCATAATTGACCAAATGGTTGGGTGTAAAAAGTTTTGATCTACCTCTGGTGAAAAAGACAAATTGCAGTCGATTCAGCTGGAAACGGGTCAAATTTGAACTGCAGCTGCCTCATAGTTTGCTCTTTATTTTTTCAAAAAATCATTTCTAGGTACATAAGTATCTATTTAATCATAGAAACACCAAAAAAATTCCAAGAGTCAACCACTAGCTAGGAACGGTCAAGCCCGCCGTTTTGACCGCATTTTGAAACGGGCATAAAAAATTCAAAAAAATCAAAAAATTGGAAAACCTTCGCATTGTGTCATTATATGTGACCAAGTTTTCAGGAAAAATAATAAACTTGTAATACGGTAATTATTTTAAAAAAGTGTTCTTAGAAATGAGCTATCATGCGTGAAGATTCATGGCTTTCAAGCCAAATGATCAATCTTATGGCCACATTCATGGCATAGTTTGTTCAAATGATCTCATATTGGGCATGAGGGTGCATCTTGGAATTCCAAACAATGTTGCCTAAGGAAGTTTTCATTTTCTTTGCACGGAAAATTCATTTTTCATTTTCTGAGTGCCCAAAAGGAGGTTTTTTTGTGAAGGAACTAACAAATAATTGTTGCAAAATTGGACCAAATCATTTTTATAAAATACTAGGCCATATTTAATGCATAATTGACCAAATGGTTTGGTGTAAAAAATTTTGATCTACCTCTGGTGAAAAAGACAAATTGTCGTCGATTCAGTTGGAAACGGGTCAAATTTGAACTGTAGCTGCCTCATAGTTTGCTCTTTATTTTTTTCAAAAAATCATTTATAGGTACATAAGTATCTATTTAATCATAGAAACACCAAAAAAATTCCAAGAGTCAACCACTAGCTAGGAACGGTCAAGCCCGCCGTTTTGACCGCATTTTGAAACGGGCATAAAAAATTCAAAAAAAATCAAAAAATTGGAAAACCTTCACATTGTGTCATTATATGTGACCAAGTTTCCAGGAAAAATAATAAACTTGTAATACGGTAATTATTTTAAAAAAGTGTTCTTAGAAATGAGCTATCATGCATGAAGATTCATGGCTTTCAAGCCAAATGATCAATCTTATGGCCACATTCATGGCATAGTTTGTTCAAATGATCTCGTATTGTGCACGAGGGTGCATCTTGGAATCCAAACAATGTTGCCTAAGGAAGTTTTCATTTTCTTTGCATGGAAAATTCATTTTTCATTTTCCGAGTGCCCCAAAGGAGGTTTTTTTGTGAAGGAACTACCAAATAATTGTTGCAAAATTGGACCAAATCATTTTTATGAAATACTAGGACATATTTAATTCACAATTGACAAAATGGTTGGGTGTAAATTTTTTTGATCCACCTCTCGTGAAAAAGACAAATTTCTGCCGATTCAGTTGGAAGCAGGTCAAATTTGAACTGCAGCTGCCTCATGGTTTGCTATTTATTTTTTCCAAAAATCATTTCTAGTACACAAGGACCTATTTTATCATAAATACATGGTTTGGTGGCGATACGTCGAGGTTTGGGCGGTGGCCGACGGCCCCAACTCTAGAGCGCGTAAACTCGCATGCCCGCCGCATGATCACCTCGTGACCGTGGCGTTGCCATGTGTTCTGGGTGGCCTGGGCATGGCTAGTGGGTTGGGCACTCCCTAGGTTGGTGCTAGGAAGAAAATTACAACATAAGATTCTCACGAGGAGACCGATCGATGCTCAAACATGAATTAGAAGCCAAGTGTTTGATTAGCGGTACGGGAAATGTACATGGCTAATGGGCGTGAGTTTTGGCTGAGGATGATCAGTTACTAAGAAGACGGTCTTCACAAATTTTCAGCTCAAAAGGAGGAGCCTAGGTGGTACTTGCTTTGCAAACCACCACATTGGACATAAATACGAATGTTGAAGCTCGGCTCAAAATAATGAATGGATTGAGCTGGCATTTGGTGGAGGATGGTTATTTGGGCATAGGAAAGCACTGTAGAAAATGGATACCATTTGGACATGCCAAAGTGGTACTTCCTTCACAAAGTGCTGCTCTAAACAGAATAGGAAAATGAATATTTTTGAATTAGTTTTGAACTAGGCAAGGAAGGTTTTTACATATTTGACGAAGATATGACCCAAAGAATTTATGAGATTTTTTTGGGAATTTTGGGAATGACAGAAATATAGGTTGCTTCACAACCTAGGGCAAAAACTGCCACATGGACATGACACATAGGCAAAACTGATGAGGTGGCGCCTAGTCATAGCAACCCACCACAATTTACAAGGCTATGACCATCTATATTGGTCGTTAACAACTAGAAATAAGGCAGCGGACTAGCGCTGTTAGCTTTATGACCATTTCATGTAAGGAAATTATGACCTTTCTGACCAAAATGGTCGCAATGGTTTAGGGTTTGGAGCCCCTCGAACAGCTTTTGACCAATTGGTCTCAAATGGTCATAAATCTATGACCAATTCTTCGAGGGTCACTGACAGAAGGTTATAAGTTGACATATTTCTTGTAGTGTATGCTTAGGATTGGGTCTTGTCCATCACATCATTCTCCCAATGATGTGATCCCGTTATCAATGACATCCAATGTCCATGGTCAGGAAACCGTGACCATCTATTGATAAACGAGCTAGTCAACTAGAGGCTCACTAGGGACATGTTGTGATCTATGTATTCACACATGTATTACGATTTCCGGATAACACAATTATAGCATGAATAAAAGACAATTATCATGAACAAAGAAATATAATAATAACCATTTTATTATTACCTCTAGGGCATATTTCCAACAGTTTTCAATGGTGAACATCACTATGTTGATCATATCTACTATATGATTCACGCTCGACCTTTCGGTCTCCGTGTTCTGAGTCCATATCTGTATATGCTAGGCTCGTCAAGTTTAACCTGAGTATTCCGCGTGTGCAACTATTTTGCACCCGTTGTATTTGAACGTAGAGCCTATCACACCCGATCATCACGTGGTGTCTTAGCACGAAGAACTTTCGCAACGGCGCATACTCAGGGAGAACACTTCTTGATAATTAGTGAGAGATCATCTTAAAATGCTACCGTCAATTAAAGCAAGATAAGATGCATAAAGGATAAACATCACATGCAATCAATATATGTGATATGAATGGCCATCATCATCTTGTGCTTGTGATCTCCATCTCTGAAGCACCGTCGTGATCACCATCGTCACCGGCGCAACACCTTGATCTCCATTGTAGCATCGTTGTCGTTTCGCCATCTATTGCTTCTACGACTATCGCTACTGCTTAGTGATAAAATGAAGCAATTACAGGGCGCTTGCATTTCATACAATAAAGCGAGAACCATATGGCTCCTGCCAGTTGCCGATAACTCGGTTACAAAACATGATCATCTCATCCAATAAAATATAGCATCACGTCTTGACCATATCACATCACAACATGCCCTGCAAAAACAAGTTAGACGTCCTCTACTTTGTTGTTGCAAATTTTATGTGGCTGCTACGGGCTGAGCAAGAACCGTTCTTACCTACGCATCAAAACCACAACGATAGTTCGTCAAGTTAGTGCTGTTTTAACCTTCGCAAGGACCGGGCGTAGCCACACTCGGTTCAACTAAAGTTGGAGAAACTGACACCCGCCAGCCACCTGTGTGCAAAGCATGTCGGTAGAACCAGTCTCGCGTAAGCGTACGCGTAATGTTGGTCCGGGCCGCTTCATCCAATAATACCGCCGAACCAAAGTATGACATGCTGGTAAGCAGTATGACTTGTATCGCCCACAACTCACTTGTGTTCTACTCGTGCATATAACATCTACGCATAAAACCTGGTCGGATGCCACTGTTGGGGAACGTAGTAATTTCAAAAAATTTCCTACGCACACGCAAGATCATGGTGATGCATAGCAACGAGAGGGGAGAGTGTTGTTCACGTACCCTCATAGATCGAAAGCAGAAGCGTTTGAACAACGCGGTTGATGTAGTCGTACGTCTTCACGGCCCGACCGATCAAGCACCGAAACTACGGCACCTCCGAGTTCAAGCACACGTTCAGCTCGATGACGATCCCCGGACTCCGATCCAGCAGAATGTCGGGGAAGAGTTCCGTCAGCACAACGACGTGGTGACGATCTTGATGTTCTACCGTCGCAGGGCTTCGCCTAAGCACCGCTACAATATTATCGAGGACTTTGGTGGAGGGGGGCACCGCACACGGTTAAGAGATCAAGAGATCAATTGTTGTATCTCCAAGGGGTGCGCCTCTCCCCGTTTATAAAGGAGTGGAGGATGGGGAGGGGCAGCCCTCTCTATGGCGCGTCCTAGGGGAGTCCTACTCCCATCAGGAGTAGGATTCCCCCTTTCCTAGTAGAACTAGGAGCCCTTCCAAGTAGTAGGAGTAGGAGAGAAGGAAAGGGAAGGGAGAAGGAGAAGAAAGGAAGGGGGAGCCCCCCCTCCCTAGTCCAATTTGGACTAGTCCATGGGGAGGGGTGCGGCCACCCTTTGGGCCCTTTCTCTCCTTTCCCGTATGGCCCATTAAGGCCCAATACGAAATCCCGTAACTCTCCGGTACTCCAAAAAATACCCGAATCACTCGGAACCTTTCCGATGTCCGAATATAGTCGTCCAATATATCGATCTTTACGTCTTGACCATTTCGAGACTCCTCGTCATGTCCCCGATCTCATCCGGGACTCCGAACTCCTTCGGTACATCAAAATACATAAACTCATAATATAACTGTCATCGAAACCTTAAGCGTGCGGACCCTATGGGTTCGAGAACTATGTAGACATGACCGAAACTCGTTTCCGGTCAATAACCAATAGCGGAACCTAGATGCTCATATTGGCTCCTACATATTCTACGAAGATCTTTATCGGTCAAACCGCATAACAATATACGTTGTTCCCTTTGTCATCGGTATGTTACTTTCCCGAGATTCGATCGTCGGTATCTCAATACCTAGTTCAATCTCGTTACTGGCAAGTCTCTTCACTCGTTATGTAATGCAACATTCCGTAACTAACTCATTAGTTACATTGCTTGCAAGGCTTATAGTGATGTGCATTACCGAGAGGGCCCAGAGATACCTCTCCAACAATCGGAGTGACAAATCCTAATCTCGAAATACGCCAACTCAACAAGTACCTTCGGAGACACCTGTAGAGCTCCTTTATAATCACCCAGTTATGTTGTGACATTTGGTAGCACACAAAGTGTTCCTCCGGTAAACGGGAGTTGCATAATCTCATAGTCATGGGAACATGTATAAGTCATGAAGAAAGCAATAACAACATACTAAATGATCAAGTGCTAAACTAACGGAATGGGTCAAGTCAATCACATCATTCCCCTAATGATGTGATCCCGTTAATCAAATGACAACTCATGTCTATGGCTAGGAAACTTAACCATCTTTGATTCGCGAGCTAGTCAAGTAGAGGCATACTAGTGACACTATGTTTGTCTATGTATTCACGCATGTATTATGTTTCCGGTTAATACAATTCTAGCATGAATTAATAAACATTTATCATGAAACAAGGAAATAAATAATAACTTTATTATTGCCTCTGGGGCATATTTCCTTCACAAACAGGAACTGGCATTGGGCACTGGATCAATATGTTAGTCCCAAAAATAGTATAAAAAGTTGCCAAAAGTATATGAAAGTTGAATAATATTGGCATGGAACAATCAAAAATTATAGATACGATGGAGACGTATCAGTGGCGCCGGCGTTTTTCAGCCCGAAGGGCATAGTGTTGAAGTAGAAAGGCCCGTATGGTGTAATAAATGCCGTTGCAGCTTGATCGGACTCCTTCATCTTGATTTGATGGTATCCGGAGTATGCGTCGAGGAAACACTGTGAGTCGTGTCCCGCGGTAGCATCGATAATTTGATCGATGCGGGGGAGGGGGAAGGGATCCTTAGGGCAGGCCTTGTTGAAGTCTTTGAAATCGACACATAGGCGCCAGGACTTTCCTTCTTTGGTACCATCACCAGGTTTGCTAGCCAGTCCGGGTGTTTTATTTCAATGATGAATCCGGCCTCGAGTAACTTGGCTAGCTCCTCTCCCATAGCTTGCCGTTTGGGTTCTGAGAAGCGCCGCAGTGTTTGCTTGACCGACTTATATCCCTTCAATATATTGAGGCTGTGTTCGGCCAGCCTGCATGGGATCCCTGGCATATCAGAAGGGTGCCACGAGAATATGTCCCAGTTTTCTCGTAGGAACGCTGGCAGTGCGGCGTCAACCGTTGGGTCCAGCTGTGCCTCGATGGATGTTGCCTTCTTGGGGTCCGTCGGGTGGACTTGGAATTTGACAATTTCGTCTGCTGGTTTAAAGGAGGTGGATTTGGGTCGCTTGTCCAGGATCACATCGTCCCTATCCACCGAGGCGCGTAATGTGGTTAACTCTTCGGCCGCGAGGGCTTCGGACAATGCTCGAGGGCTAGGGATGCGTTTTGTTTTCGGCGCGGAGTGCTGTGTCCGGATCACTGCCAAGAGTGATAATACCATTGGGCCCGGGCATCTTGAGCTTCATGTACCCATAATGGGTATAGCTTGGAAGCGTGCAAATGCATCTCTCCCTAATAAGGCGTGATATCCACTATTCAAAGGGGCCACTTGAAAGGTTATCTCTTTGGACCGATAATTCTCTGGCGTGCCGATCGGGTGTGATTTTCCCGCGCATCGCGCCTTCCGACTAGGAATGATTCCTTGGAAGGTCGTGCTACTTTGCTCAATGCGGCTCCTGTCTATTTCCATTTTATTGAGAATTTCCTTGTAAATGAGGTTTAGTCCGCTGCCGCTGTCCATAAGTACTTTGGTAAGCCGAAAGCCATCCACGATTGGACTGAGGACCAATGCTGCTGGTGCCTGGACTGTCCTGAATTATGGTTCATCACTGGCATTCAAAGTTATGGCCGTGTCGTTCCAGGGGTTTATTGCTGCCACTTGGTAGACTTTAGCGAGGCCGTGGAGTGCCCTTTTGTGCCTATTGTTTGAGGAGAAAGTCTCGAAGACCGTCAATACTCTGAGGTCGTCGTCTTCCGTGGGGTGTTGCTCTGCGGTATTTTTGGTGAGGAGATCCTCGCCGCTCTTTGCCACTTGCCGAAGTATCCAACATGCTCTAAGGCTGTGGGTTGGTATGGTATCTGACGTTGTGTGTATTTTGCATGGCCTATCGAGCCATCCCTCCAGAATGGTTCCGCGCCCCGTAATGGGCTTTGATTTCTTTACTATTGGATCGGGCGACCGACGAGGGTGCGTCCTTTTTGCCCGGACGAGGGGTTGAGTGGGAACCGGTGGCTCCCAAGAAGTTGTCTGAGTTTTCCAAGCGCTTTCCATTGCGCAGTACTTCTGTACTATGGTTGCCAAGTCAGTGAAGTGTAATACGTGATGGCGGTTAATGGCACTGAGGATTCCCTCGTCCATGCAAATGTTGCAGAATAGTGAGATCGCGTCTTCATCGCGGTAGTCTTTGATCTTGTCTTTGACAAGGAGGAATCTGGCCCAAAAGTGATGGACCGTTTCTTGAGACTGCTGTCGTATGTGCATAAGATCGCGTGTATCTGGGTGGGTGGGTGGATTTAAGTCTGAACCATGACCCAATTTGGGATCCGGAGTTTGAGAAACTTCCGAGCTTAACAGTTTGGGCTCCGGGGCATCGACCAATTTTTCAGGTCCACCGTCCGACTCTAGGTTCGGAGTACGGGGCACGTCTTTCCACGGACGGGTATCCGGTTCTTTGAGCTCGGAGATCCGAACATAGTTCGTCCTCAATATATAGGAAGAGTTGTTGTATTGTTCTCCACTACAGCTATCTGATGGGTAATCGGCGGAGATTTGATTTCTCACTGATCGGGTTTAAGCCCAATCCGATCGTAGTCTATGGCGACTCCCAAGGCGGCGATGCGATCCAGGAGTTCGTTTAAAGATGACAACTCCAGCAGATCCATCAGTATTCAGAGTCGACGCGGAGGCAATTTTAGATGACCGAGAAGTCATCGTCGGTGCAACGGCCGAACGGGCGGTCATGGTAAAGCTGCCAAGCCGGAGGGTTTTGCCTGAGGCCAGGGCTCCTCCGGAGGTGATATTGTCCTTGATAACAAGGCGAGCCATCAATCCGATCTTTGACATCATAGCAGAACTCTCAATGAAAGCACCGATGTCGGTGTCAAAACCGACGGATCTCGGGTAGGGGGTCCCGAACTGTGCATCTAAGGTTGATGGTAACAGGAGACAGGGGACACAATGTTTACCCAGGTTCGGGCCCTTTCTATGGAGGTAATACCCTACTTCCTGCTTGATTGATCTTGATGAATATGAGTATTTTACAAGAGTTGATCTACCATGAGATCGTAATGGCAAAAACCCTAGAAGTCTAGCCTGTATGATTATGATTGCCTCTATGGACTAAAACCTCCAGTTTATATAGACTCCGGAGGGAGCTAGGGTTGTACAAAGTTGGTTACAGGGAAAGGAATCAACATATCCGAATGCCAAGCTTGCCATCCACGCAAAGGAGAGTCCCATCCAGACACGGGAGAGAGTCTTCGGTCTTGTATCTTCACAGCCCATCAGTCCGACCCACATCAATAGACCGGACGCCCGAGGACCCCTTAATCCAGGACTCGCTCACTCTTTGTGTCGGGTATAGACATGGTGGTGAAATACTTGTTTTCTCTTATGACGTCCTTGGCCCATCTAACACGGAACATCGTAGCATCATGCATTCCAGCATAGTCAAGCTCCCAAATCTCTTCGACCCTTCTGTAGAATCTTTTAGTTGTGCCGTTGGCGTCGGTCACACATTCAATTGTCACCCCGGAATTCTGGTAACCACTATCCATGTCTTTGGCCTCCATGTATAATGTGTACCCATTAATATCGTAGGACATATAGGCCGCGAGCTTGCGCGCGGGGCCATGTGCTAAGGCGTGAGCAATCAGTCCGAACTGCCCTCTTCTGGGGGATTTTCAAGAACTTGCTCTTTGAACTAACGCAAGAAAGTGGCGTTGTGCTCTACAGTAACTTCGTCATCCGTCTTGAGCATCTCCTTATCACGGTACTTCTTTGCGATGCTTTCTTTGTGCCATGCCACAAAATCATCTACCACATCTAGGTGTTGTAGCACTACTAAGTTAGCCCTGTCAAAGTCGTTTCGTCGACCCGAGTAGTCCACATGCAATTTCCCCCGGCTGTTGTTTGTGACCATCTCCTTCGAGCTTCCCATCGTGCTTCTTGACGGGCAAACCAACAACAGGGTCTCTGACGCCTATATAATTCTTGCAAAAGGAGACGCACTCATACGTCAGATATCCCTGAACGATGCTCCCTTCGGGATGGGACATGTTACGAACGAATCCTTTGATGACCCCATTCATCCTCTCGAATGGCATCATGCTGTGAAGGAATGTCGGCTCGAGGTCGATGGTGTCGTCCATGATGTGGACACACAGATGCACCATGACGTCAAAAAACGCGGGCGGGAAGTACATCTAAAGCTCACATAGTATGACAACGATCTCTTCCTGTAGCCTTTGGAGCTGCTTCACACTTATGGACTTTCGAGAGATAACGTCGAAGAAGTTGCAGAGACCAGTAAGCGTGTCACAGACATGCTTCTCCATTATCCCTCTAATGGCAACCGAGAGTATCTGCGTCATCATTACGTGACAGTCATGAGACTTCATCCGGCTGAACCTTTTCTTCATGGGGTCTAGAAATCTGCTTATCTTCCCACAGTAACCGGATCTGACTTTGATTCCCATAAGGCACTTGATGAATTGATCGATCTCCTTCGCACATAAGGTGAAGCAAGAAGGGGGGCAATAATTCTCCTCCTTCTTGTTGACTTTTCTGCCCCTTCCCCCCTCCCCGTCTTTGTCTCCGTCTCCTCCGTCGACTTTTTACGGTGGAGATCTTTCCTGATCTTCAAATCTTCCAAGTCTTTCCTTGCCTTCGGCCCATCCTTGGTCTTCTCCGGCATGTTCATCAGTGTGCCAAGCAAGATCACTAGGACATTCTTCGTGATATGCATTTGATCAAGGCAATGAGGCGTGTTGTGATTGGGCCAGTACTCCAAGTCCCAGAAAACAGATCTCGTTTTCCATACCTTCAGCAGCGGCTCTGACGCCTTTTTGATCTTTCCCGGCGCAGGGCATTGTTCCCAGTTTCTCAACAGCTTGTCGATTTTGGCGCCGCTCCTCTTACGTGGAGGTCCTCGAAGCTCAGCCAACCCATTGAATAGATCTCCACGCTTTCTCCATGGGTCATCCTTCTCGAGCCATCTACGATGCCCCATGTACATGATTTTCCTGGACCCGCCATCTTTCGTTGACGTAAGCTGCGGAGAAATTGTATCATCCATGCACCTTGTGCATCTGCAGTATCCGCGGCACACCTGGCCTGAGGTGTACCCGTAACCGAGATAGTCGTGCACCGTCATCATCAGCGCGGCTCTCATATGGAAATACTCTCCTTTGCTAGTGTCCCATGTCCATGCCTATGTTTTCCATAACGTGTCTAGATCCTCTTGCAGAAGCCCCATATACAGGTTAATACTATTTCCTGGTTGTTTTGGCCCTTGAATCAGCATGCTCATGTGTATATACTTTGTCTTCGTGCACTTCCATGGGGGGAGGTTGTACATCCATACAAACACGGGCCATGTGTTGTGGTTGGTGTTCTGGTTTCCAAACAGATTCATGCCATCAGTACTCGCACCAAGCCCGATGTTCCTTGGATCTTCTGCAGCAAACCCATATACGGCGTTGAATGCTCTCCACTGGCTAACATCTACGAGGTGTCTCAGCTTCGGATCATCTCCATCGTCGGGCTTCTTCCTCTCCGCCTGCCAGCGCATGAGCTTTGCTTCCTTAGGATATACGAAACACCACTGCAGACGGGGAGTGATCGGAAAGTACCATACAACTTTCTAAGGAGCTTTCTTTCCTGCCTTCTTGTATCCAGAAGCATTGCACACTGGACAGCTGGTTTTTCCACGTGCTCCCGCCGATAAACGATGCAATCGTTGATGCATGCGTGGTACCTAATGTGCGGCAAATCAAAAGGGCAAACGATTTTCTTGGCCTCCTTGACACAAGTAGGACACAGGTTCCCCGCGGGAAGAACTTTATTATGTAGATACTTCAAATGCTCATCGAGGCTTTTGTCTGTCCATTTGTTTTTAGCCTTCGTCTTTAGAAGTTCGAGCGTGAAACTCAAGCGGGTCACCTCGGGATCGCAACCATCATACAATGGAGTCTTCGAGTCTACTTCAAGTTGCGCCATCTTGGCCTCCTCTCTAGAAGCACCTCTCTCGCTAGTCATACTCTTGCGAAAGAGGTCTCGAACATGAGGGTTCTGCACGACTGCACTTAGTAGCGTCGAAGACTACGGAGTGACCACCGCCTCTTCTCCGCCATGTCCGGAATCTTCTTCGCCGTGTCCGGAATCTTCTCCGCTGCCTTCATTTCCGGACTCTTCCCCGCCACCATGTCCGGCGCCATTGTTTTCATGTTGATTGGTCATATCTTCGTCTAGCCCCGCCGCCATGTCGTTATTCCCTGCCATGTGGACGTCCTCATCATCATGATCATCTTCTTCACTTATCCACTGAGTATAGCCATCCATGAAACCATTCATCAGCAGGTGCGCCTTCAAAGTGCCACGATCAAAAGGGTCCAAATGGAATCCTTCTTTTCATCTTGCACACGGACATCTAATCCTTGTCCGATTATTTGCATACATGTCCATCACCGCGGATTGCATGTATCGCTCCACGATCCATCCACTCACCTTCATGACCGACTACACGGTATAACAAGAAAAAGGGTTATAAACAAAATGCATGCATGCTTCAGAGTCATAGAAAATTTTGGCATGGCCTTGCCTAAAAATAGGACATATCGAGTTTCCTCGAAATTCACCGAAATGGAAATAAATCGACATTTCGGCAAAACATAAGCAACTCGGGGGCATGTCACTCGCACAAATCTCTCCATATCCCAAGCACACATATTCTCATTCACACACATATTCCCATTCTTGAAATGAACAACTTTTTATCCACCTATATATCTCTCGAGAGAGATCGATCGAGAGAGCACGCGGTTAATTAGATGATGAGAGAGACCGATCGAGAAAGCACACGGATGGCTAAATAGCTAGCTAGATCTAGTTGTTGGGGAGGAGAGGTGAATCTAGCTAGCTAACTAATGGAGATGGAGTTATGGTGGAGGGGGGCATTAATGGGGAGAGAAGAGAGGTAGGAGAAGAGAGAGATGTGAGAGAGGCCATTTATGGAGGGGAGTTATGGTGGAGGGGGACATTAATGAGGAGAGAAGAGAGGTAGGAGGAAGAGAGAAGAAGAGCAACAATGGTGGAGAGTGGAGAGGGGAAAGGAGGGGGAGAGAGGGCAAAGTGGGGGAGAGGAGGGGGAGGGGGTGAAAAAGGTGGCACTAGCCGCAACTAGCAGTAGCGCTGCTTAAAAAAACGCACTGCTGCTACGGTACTTAGTAGTAGCGCTTTCCAGGAAAAGCGCTACTACTAAGTGGGGCCCAATAGCAGTAGCGGCGCAGTAAAATAAAGCGCTAATACTAAACTGTTAGTAGTAGCGCTGGATTCTGTACAGCGCTACAGCTCCAGCTACCGTCGGTGGCCTCGTTTGGTCCCATATAGTAGTAGCTTGTTTTTGTCTTCCAAAACTACTACTATAGAGTTACTAGTAGTGCCTGCCAGGAAAAGCGCTACTGCTAACTAGCAGCAGCGGTTACTATTTTATAGCGCTACTACTAAGCTACTGTGTATAAGCATTTCCCTAGCAGTGTTTGGTTATCCTTCAATAAATTCCTTGACGTTCATTGGCTATCCCTTCTGCCATTGCACCTGTGTAGGCCATGGGCAATATAAATAAATCATGCCATATATGTCATTCCTGGCCATTTGCCGTTAATATCAGTTGTGTTTCTATAGTATAGGGGAGCTAGCTAGTAGTAGATGCTAAATGATTGATCGCCGGCTAGCTTTCATACTTAGGGAGATTGGCCAAATGATTGAGCAAACAATAAATCATAGGACATGATGTTATTGTAACTTGATTGATATTGTGTTGGATGTTACTCTAATGAGATATGTAACTTGATTGATATTGTGTTGGTAAGGCATATACCAAATATGGGAGGGTAATTAATGTTGTGGTTGGCTAAACAAAATGTTGATGAACTGTTGGTTGGCAAAAGAAACCACTGTCTAATTGTTGGTCGGCAAAGGTTCATGGTAGGGCCAACGGAAAGTTGGTCGGCAAAACCAATACCGTCTGACAGTTGGTCAGGAAAGGCTCATGACAGGGCCAACGAAAAGTTGGTCAGCAAAACGAATACAGTCGGACAGTTGGCCGACATAAAATGTTGATCGGGAAAGTATACGTCAGTCAAAAATGTTTTTAATAGCCGTCTAACAGTCGGTTGTCAAAGGTATGTCTGTCAAGAAAGGGTTTTCCCGTCAGGGATTTCCCTAACAGACAGGGTCGGTCGGCAAAAGTCTTTCACGATCGACTGTCTGTCGGCGGAAGCTGTTTCCTTGACAAACATGGTGGTCAGGGATGTTGTGTAGTGGTTATTCTGGACAGATTGGTGGTTGAGTGAAGGAAGATTAGAGGATGTGGCGTCTAACCTCTTTGCTTGTGTCAACAAAAAGGCAACCAAGACACGCACTGTGAGAGAAGGGTTACATGGTGGATGGTGGTCTGATGTGAACCCCAACATGCATGGGCGAGCGTTGGCGGCGTTCATTCACCTAGTGGATCGATTGACCGAGGTTCAACTCCCGGAGGGAGTGGAGGATGCAATTGTGTGGGCCTGGGAGGGCAATGGGCAATTTTCCGCTAGGACGACATATCGGGCATTCTTTGGTGGTCTAAGTTGAGTATGCCAAGGTGATTCAGATTTGGAGGTCGCGTGCCCCGGCATCTTGCATGACATTCGTATGGTTGGTGATGAGAAACCGGTGTTGTACCACAGATAGACTTCAGAGGCGTGGTCTTCCGCACCCGGTGGCGTGTCCTCTATGTGATCAGGAGCCAGAAACAATTCAGCATGTCCACTTGTGGGATGTGTGCTTGCAAGGCAGGTATGGTTTAACATACTCGAGAGATGGGGCAAGCCACAATGGATGCCCAATCCTATCTGAGATAGTGGACTGGTGGACTTCGATTAACCCCGAAATGGGGCTATCGAGAGATACATGGACGACAATGGCACTTGTGGCTTGGACGATGTGAAAACACCGCACTGATGTTGTCTTTTACGGGGCGCTACCCTTGGCGAACAAGGTGAGCGAACAGGTGGCTGAGGAAGGACACAACTGGACGATGGCGAATTTGTTGCGGAGCGATGGATTTGTACCTAGTAGGGTGGATAGGTTGTCTGATAGCGAGTAGTCGGCATGAGAAGTTTTGGCCTGTGTGGCCGTGGTGTGGCGTTGCTTGTATGATGACAATGTAGCTGTTAAAGTGTTATTTTGTATAGCTAACCACGCGTATTTCGTTTATATACAGTTGTACATATACGCGTATAGGATTCTTTTCTTGGTCTCCAAGACATGTAATCTTGCTATAAATATATGAGCCGATCGCCCCTTGAGAGGCGTCTTCCCTCAAACTGATTCTCGTTTATATGGTATCAACCTTTCTTTCCTAAACCCTCGCTTCCGCCGCCCCAACCCCAACCGCCACCACCCCAAAACCCTAGGCGCCGCCGCGGTCCCTCCTTCCTTCCCAGATCGCCGCCATGTCCACCTCCGCATCTTCGTCATCCATGCTCGGGGCGCAGACCTCTGGAGCCATCATCAACTCCACCTCAGCCGCCACCGCCGCTGCCACCGCGCCTGCCCTCACGTCGCCGACCTCCCAGGCCGTCCATGTTGCCAGCATCAAGACGCACGTCCCCATCGTCCTCGATCTGCAGCAGTCCAACTATGCCAAGTGGCGCATGCTCATCACCGTCCTCCTCGGCAAGTACGAGCTCATGGATCACATCTTCGCCGTCACGCCGCCGGACGCTCGCACGGCCGAGTGGCAGCGCCAGGACTACGTCGTCCGTTCGTGGCTGTACG
The DNA here is from genome assembly GCA_963921465.1 of Triticum timopheevii. Classification (NCBI taxonomy): domain Eukaryota; kingdom Viridiplantae; phylum Streptophyta; class Magnoliopsida; order Poales; family Poaceae; genus Triticum; species Triticum timopheevii. Next base: position 14,361,223 of record OY997266.1, on the reverse strand, counting down.
GCTCCATCAGCGACGACATCCTAGACTGACGAGGACATCAATACCATTGTTACACCCACAGCCCCTACTGCTATACATACTGGACAGATTACTAGAGCTCGCGCACGACAACTAAATTACCAGGTACTTTCGTTTCTTGGTAATGATTCTAATGTTCATGAGAATATGATGCTGCCTAAATTGGATACATTTGTTTTGCTTACAAATGAAGGGCCTAGCTTGGAGAAGGATGAACATTGGAGCAAGAACAAGCATGGAGATGATGGCATGCGCAAGGGGAACAAGAACGGAGTTACAAGTGATGATTTCAGGACTTTGAAGCCACCATAATGAGTGCATGAAGCCTTGGACGAAATATACAAGATGCCACTTCATAAATTTCGTCTAGAGGCTATTCTAGGTGCTGCGTCACCTTATTATTGGGCCAGGCCCATGTAATTTCGAAATACATAAGTATAGGCTATTTTTAGAGTCCGTATGTGTGGGAAAACAAGAGACAGGGTTAGTTTCGGACCCCTCCACCAAGGGCCACGAAATTCACCCCCTCTTCCTCCATATATACAGCCCTTAGGGCACCGTTTAGACTTTGGGGTTTTGTTTAGATTAAAGTTCACCATAGCTGCAACTTCGCGTACTTCGTTTGTGTTCAACGACCAGACAAAGGCGTCACAGAACCCCACCTTGATCAATAAAGCTTTCATCTTATATTCGCAATATCCAGATTGCAATCTCAGTTTTCTTGCTTGTTCTTTGATTGCTCGCAGGAAACAGACCCTCGTGGTCAGGTTGATCGTGCTCCGGCGTGGTCAATAACCTCTCGGAGTTGGTTTAGCGATTGCTAAGGCGCGACGTCCTCCCACGTTCGTAGTCGGATCGTCAAAGTCGACTTCCACCAAAGCGATATCCATCATCTCATCGAAAGACAAGACACCTTTGCCTCTATCATAGACAGTATCATGGCAAGATCAGACCGCGTACGACGCCTACGCGCTGATCCGGAACCTCTTCCTCGACAATCAACTCACCCGGGCCGTCTACCTCGAGGCGCAGTTTTGGGCCATCGTTCAGGGCGACCTCACCATCACCGCCTACTGCCATCGCCCGAAGGCCCTCTCCGACGCGCTAACGGATGTGGGGCAGCCCGTGCAGGATCAGACTTGGTCCTCACATGCTTTTGGGGCCTCAATCCGCGCTTCTCCGACATCACCACCCTCGTCACGATGCAAGTTCCGCCTCCGACCTTCCTGCAGACGCGCTCCATCCTCCTTCTGCGTGAGAACCAGCTCGCCAACGCCGTTCCCGGTGGTTCCGCGCCGTCTCAGGTCGCTCTTTACGGCAACACCGCCGGGTCCTCTACCGGCGGCAACCCAGGCGGCCACGGCAACTCAGGCGGCCACAACGGGAACGACGGCTGCTGGTCGAAGAAGAAGAAGAACGCCATCGGTGGTGCGGCCAACTCCAACACCACTGCCCCCCCCCCCCGCGGCACCCGGCCCGTGGATCTACTTCAACCCGTACACCGGTCAGACCCAGGAGATGCAGCCCGCCTGGCACCCTTACGCCGCCCCGGCTCCTCCCGCCGGGGGCGCTGGCCTCCTTGGGTCGGCCCCGCGGTCCACCACACCAGTGCCGCCGCCCCGTCAGTCAACATGGGTTCCCCCAGGACAGGTCGCTTACACGACCCAACTAGCACCGCTGCACGGTCAGGCCTGGGGTACTAACCCGCCTCCACCTGCGGCGCTGTACAACCCCGGCCCGGCATGGGACTGCTCTGCCCTAGTCGCCGCCCTGAACGCCACTGCCGGCTCTCCAGCCACCGGCCCCTCTACACCAGGCGCATGGGTCATGGACTACGGCGCCACCTCGCACATGGTCTCTGACCCTGGTATACTCTCCACCTCCTCATATCCTCCCCCTTCCCTCCGTGTAACCGTTGGCAATGGCGATCCTCTTCCCATCACCGCCACCAACCATGTTACTCTCCGCACACCTAGCCACACTTTCCATCTTAACAATGATCTAGTTGTTCCCGATATCATCAAAAATCTTCTTTCTACTCGTTAGTTTACCATTGATAACTCGGTTTCCGTTGAATATGACCCGTGTGGTTTTTCTATTAAGGATCTTCACACTCGGCGCGAGATTATTCGCTACTGTAGCCTCGGTCCACTATACGAGTTCTTCGCCAGCACCAACACCACCACCTCGCCGCTTGGACTCGCCACCACCACCACCACCGCATCGGAGCTATGGCATCGTTGCTTAGGACATCTAGGTCGTGACTCAATGTCACATTTATCTTTAGAATTTGCTATCCCATGTAATAAAAGTACTCAAGTGTGTCATGCATGTCAACTTGGCAAGCACCTGCATCTACCGTTTTCTAGAGCATCCACATTTTGTGTCATTCCATTCCAATTGCTTCATTGTGATTTGTGGACATCACCTGTTGCTAGTAACTCTGGCTTCAAATATTATTTGGTCATTGTTGATGATTTTTCTCATTTTATGTGGACCTACCCACTCCGCCGGAAATCCGACACATGTGATATTCTCGTTAACTTTGTCGATTGCGCACATGCACAATTCAACCTCCCGGTCGTGTCTTTCCAAACCGACAACGGCACTAAGTTTGTTAACTCCACCTTTGTCGAGCTCCTTGCCCGCAACAACATTCACCCACGTATGTCTTGCCCGTACACTTCTCCTCAAAACGGCAAGGCTGAGCGTGCTATCCGCACACTCAACAACATAACCCGCACCCTCCTCTTCTAGGCTTACATGCCTCCTTCCTACTGGGCCGAGGCTCTCAATGTCGCCACCTTCTTACTTAATCGCCGTCCTAGACAAGCCTTGCAATTCCGCATCGCATATACCCTCCTTCTCCAATCTTCGCGTCTTCGGGTGCTTGTGCTACCCAAACCAATCCGCCACGACACCTCACAAACTGGCTCCGCGCTCCACTGCGTGCGTGTTCCTCGGTTACCCTACTTCCGATCGCGGCTAGATGCCTCAACTTGTCATCCCGCCGCGTCATTATCTCCCGTCACGTCGTCTTTGACGAACACACCTCTCCATTTGCCACAGAATGCACCGATACATCCCCGAACGATCTAGACTTCCTGCTCGACCTAGCCGCCACGCACCCAGCTCCCGCGGTCATCGCAACCCCACCAGGCCAGCCCAGCATGGCGCCAGCCCCTCCGGCCCAGCCCACTATGCATGGCCCGGCCTCCCCACCCCCCACGCGCATCATCGACGCGCCTGCCTCCCCCGCGCCAACGCCACCCGCGTCTCCCGGCCGGTCCCCTTCACCACCACCACCGCCACCCCCTCCCCCTCCCTGTCGCTCCTGTAGTAGCACCGCTCCTGCCATCAACACTCACTCCATGCTTACGCGCGCCAAGCGTGGTATCATCCAGCCGATTGAAAAACTCAATCTGTCGGCCGAGCACTCCGTCATCTCACCCATTCCTAAAACCTATCGCTCCGCCCTTCAGGACCCTCTTTGGCGTGCTGCTATGTCCAAGGAGTATGATGCTATCATTCAGAACCGCACTTGATCTCTGGTTCCTCGTCCGGTTGGTGCTAACATTGTTTCAGGGAAGTGGATCTTCAAGCACAAGTTTGGTGCTGATGGCGGTCTTGCTCGGTACAAGGCCAGGTGGGTGGTCCGTGGATTCTCACAACAACCTGGTATTGACTACGACGAGACTTTTAATCCTGTTGTCAAACTGGCTACGATCCGCGTTGTGCTCAACATTGCCGTCTCCCATGGCTGGCCGGTTCATCAGCTGGATGTCAAGAACGCTTTCCTCCATGGCGATCTCGATGAGGTGGTTCATTGTGAGTAGCCGCCCGGCTTCATTGACCCCACGCGGCCTCATCATATCTGCCTGCTCCACAAGTCCCTCTATGGGCTTAAGCAGGCGCCCCGCGCGTGGTACCAGCGGTTCGCTCATCATGCTCATCGCCTTGGGTTCGTGGCTTCCTAGAGCGACGTGTCTCTGTTCGTGCTTCGGCACGGTACCGAGATGGCCTACCTGCTTCTCTATGTTGACGACATCATCCTCACCGCCTCCAGCGCCGGACTTCTCCAACACATCACCGACCAACTCCACCGCGAGTTCTCCATGACCGATCTTGGGGACTCGTCCTACTTCCTCGGGATCTCGGTCTCCCGCTCTACTTCGGGGATGCTTCTCTCGCAGCGTCAGTACGCCATCGACCTTCTTTAGCGTGCCGGTATGATGGACTGCAACCCGTGTGTGACGCCCATTGACACACGTTGCAAGCTCTCTGCCGATGAGGGTCCACTCGTCACCGATGCTATTGAGTACCGGAGTTTTGCCGGGGCGCTTCAGTACCTGACGCTCACCCGTCCCCACATTGCTCATGCCGTTCAGCAAGTGTGCCTCTACATGCACGCCCCTCAGGAGCCACATCTCAACCTCGTCAAGCGGATTCTTCGGTATGTTCATGGCACTCTCGACCTTGGCCTTCAGCTTCACTGCATGTTGGCCTCCTCGCTCACTGCCTACTCCGACGCCGATTGGGCCGGCTGCCCCGACACACGACGCTCCACCTCTGGCTACTGTGTCTATCTCGGCGACAACCTGGTGTCCTGGTCCTCCAAACGCCAGGCCATGGTGTCTTGCTCCAGTGCCGAGGCGGAGTACAGAGCCGTGGCTCACGCCGTGGCTGAGTGCTGCTGGCTCCGCCAGCTTCTTCTCGAGCTTCATCATCCCCTTCCGTCCGCAACTGTTGTCTTCTGTGATAACGTCAGTGCTGTTTACATGGCCTGTAACCCGGTCCAGCATCGCCGCACGAAGCACATCGAGATCGACATCCACTTTGTTCGTGAGAAGGTGTCTCTCGGTTAGATTCGGGTTCTTCATGTGCCATCTTTGCAGCAGTTTGCCGATATCATGACGAAGGGCTTGCCGTCTCACCTCTTCGAGGATTTTCGGTACAGTTTATGCGTTCGCCCGATGCACAAACGACGGGGATGTTAAAGTATGGTTTTGCATAGCTAACCACGCGTATTCCGTTTGTATACGGTTGTACATATACGCGTATAGGATTCTTTCTTGGTCTCCAAGACTTGTAATCTTGCTATAAATATATGAGCTGATCGCCCCTTGCGAGGCGTCTTCCCTCAAACTGATTCTCGTTTATAGTAGCCATCCTGGCATTGCTCTTCTATGATACCGATACGTCTGCCTGAGACGTATCCTTGAAAAAAATGTCACCGAGCATCGCCGCAACATCTTAGAACCCTTCTCTGCTCTCTCTGTACTTAGCATAACACATCATGACGACAAGTAATAATAGATCGATTATGACCGGTAATCATTTACTAACATTATAGTTCCTGCCGGCGGATTTTTCAAGCAGTGTATAGTGAAGATGATCTAGTTTTGAAGCCTTTTTCGAGAAGTTTTTTTTGCGGAAAGGCCAAAGGCCATGTATTAAGTAGCATAGACCCTTAAAAAAACACCCTTACAAAATTGAAAAATACATCCAAGTTCTTGGGGGTGCCGAAGTCATCTTCCTTCTGCATCCATTGGCGGCGCGCCGTGAGCAAAACTCATTGCTGCCTCTGGGCCTCCGTCTCAGTGGAGTAAACTTATTGAAACCCAGTAGCTTGTAGAAGAAACGGCCGAAAAGTCATTGATGTAGACTAGAAGTCGCCAGCGTTGGCGACCTGCATAGCAGATCGCCGTCCCAGAGATGAAAACGCTGGATAGGGCGTGTAGAACGTCCCAAGTCTGTCCAGATGGAGTCGGGAAACACAAATCGCACAAGCTCCATGATTGAGCAACCATCGACGGTCGGAACTGGAGTCGGAGTACCAAGATGCACAACAACGTTCTATGCTCCGCAGGACGATGCGATCGAGACAAACCTGCAGAAAAAAAAGACCTGGAGAACCAGATCTAGGACATAGCATCTTGCACATGCCTCCCGACGATACGGAGAAGTACCACCACAACGAGGATAAGGCGGGGAGACCTTAATCCACGTCGACAGCAACGCCATCGTCTCGCCACCACCAATAAGAGACAAAGCCTAACTTTATTCCTAACCCTACCTCCATCGGACCGAAGTTCTGGGGTCCCCGCCCCCTCCCGTCACCGAAGCGACCGACGGAGGGAGAAGGAGCCCCTGGTCTCGCCTGTGAAACTATCGAGAAGAACTTAATAGTGCAAGCCTGCCACGAATAGAATTTACAACCCAAAAAGTAAACCATTTTTATTATTTTATTGTACATTTAGTTTGGGCGACAGCATTGTTCTTGTCTCTTAGTAGCTGTTAGGATCGACGACTACTATCTACTACTTGAAGGGGGACATTGTAAATTGTAGTATGTTATATATGGCGAAAAAACTTTTGGGAGACTAGGAGTAGACTCGCCTATCTAGAATGGTATACCAACTATTCTCACAGTTGCTTTCATCTGTGTCGGGTCCTGTATTCAGTGCGTCTCCCTGTCTTAGAGCATCTCCAACAGCCGCGCTGAAAAATTAATGCTTTTAGCGTGCGCGCTACCGCTCCGGGCGCTCCAGCGAAGGCGCAAAAATCGCGCGTGCGGCATATCTGGTTCAGCGCGCGGGCCGAAACGCCATGGCGCGCCGTTTATTTGCTGTGCCCGCTCCCGCACACTGGACTTTCGAGCGCTCCCTCGCAACTCCACCCACCCATCCAGCCGCTGGCGCCGTCGTCGCCCGCGCCACCCCATTTCTTTCGACGACCGTTCCGACGCTTCCCCGGTCTATCCCCGCGCCGCCGCGGCTTCCTCCGTCTCCCTCTAGTCACCGTCACCCGTGTGTCAAGCGCTTTGCAGTCGGAATTGTGCAAGTGTTTGGCCCGGAGTACTTGAAATCTCCCAATGCCGAGGACGCCGCAAGGCTATTGGAGATGAACAAAGCTCGTGGGTTCTCAGGTATACTTGGCTCAATAGGTTGCATGCATTGAGTTGGAAGAATTGTCCAAAGGCATGGCATGGGCAATTCCACGGTCAAAAAAAGGATTCCACTACAATCCTCGAAGCTGTGGCCGATCAAGAGACTTGGATTTGGCATGTTTTTTTGGATGCCTGGATCTTTGAATGACATCAACGTTGTCAACCGGTCATCACTGATGAATAAGATTGCAAATGGTGAACTGCCACCAGCGCAGTTTGTAGCTAATGGTCGCACATACAACTATGGCTACTATCTTGCGGATGGCATCTAGCCAAAGTGGCAAACATTTGTGAAGCCGTTGAAAAAACCGGAAGGTAAGAAACATCTTGATTTCCACAATGCTCATGCGGCGGCTAGAAAAGATGTGGAGAGAGCTTTTGGGATTTTGCAAGCCCAATTTTACTATTGTGAAAGGACCGGCTAGATTTTGGGATTAAAAGATGCTTTGGTACAGAATGCACGCTTGTGTGATCATGCACAACATGATCATCGAAAATGAGCGTGGCCAAGATGTAGACTAGTCTCACTATGAGCTCTTGGAACATCTCATGCGAGTGCGACAGAGGGCTGAAAGGGTGGCCTGTTTTGTTGCCTCCTACATGCCATTCGACGTCCGACAGCGCATGATGATCTTCAGAAGGATCTCATTGAGGAGTGGTGGGCTTGGAATGGCCGCCAAATAGCATCATGATTTGTGCGTTTGATGTTGTATTGTTGAACTATTTGTTGTATTGATGAAAACTGGCCATCACTTCATCAACATTTTTAGGCAACTATTACCTACAGTTGTTTGAGTTGTAATAACGAAATTGAAATATTTATTGTTGATTTATTTTGTTTCTGTTTGATCTTGCTTGTGTTTGTAGCGCACATGTTGTTTGTGCGAGAGCGCGCCCATTGCATTTTAGCGTGCCTGCCAGAGTTACGCGCGCGAGCTGCACTTTACCGCGGCTGCTGGAGCTAGCGCTGCACGCCGCGCCATACCAGACAACTATTGTCTACAGTGGTTCGAGTTGTAATAACGAAATTGAACTATTTATTGTTGATTTATTTTATTTGTGTTTGATCTTCTTGCTTATGTTTGTAGCGCATATGTTGTTTGTGCGAGAGCGCGCGCGTGCTGCATTTTAGCGCGCCTGCTGGAGTTACACGCGCGAGCTGCATTTTATCGCGGCTGCTGGAACCAGCGTTGTGTGCCGCGTCAAAACAGACGATCGGCGCGCTACAAGTTGGTTTTTAGCACGCCGCGTGTTGGGCGGCTGTTGGAGATGCTTTTATATCCATATGACATGGTGCCCTCCACGTGGGCGATGATGTTATAGGTTTGCCGTTGGACTGGACATGTAGTGCCCTGGGACGTCTCTGCCAACGGGTGCCTGTCATGGTAAATTCCTCCCTTCACAGGCAGGCAACGAGAAGGCTACATACATAGCGTCTATTCAGGCGAATTTTCTCATCCCCGGAGAAATGGACGTTTATAGTGACACTGTACGATGTTGATAGTTAATTTCTATGAAATAGTTGTACTAATAATCGTCAGCTATGGCTGGATGGAGGAGAGAATGGCTTAAAGATCAACGATCAGAGCTAGCCAAGACCCGTCTATTTGTCGGGTCGCGAGATCAACGGTCAAAGCTAGTGAATGGCTTAAAAAAAATTGGGGCCAGCTACTTTTAGAAAAAATATATTCAATTTTGGCCACCCATCACCTTTGTCTTCATCCCACCCAATCGAACCGCCAGCCGCCACTGATCGAACCACCGCCCCTCACTTCCCGTGCTTCGCGTCGCTGCCGTTCCGCCTTGCCGCCCCCTCCCGCCCGAGCAACCTCCTTCGCTGAGTCGTTGGCGCCCTTGCCATCCCTCTAACCCTCCCTTCTCCAGCATCGCCGGCCCCTCCCCCCTGCACCACCCATCGGCCCTTTGCCGCGGCCAGACTCATCGTCCCTTGTCGGGGACGGCACCACCTTCCACGAATCGCCTGACACCTCGAATAATTTCAGACAACTCTCAGACACATTTGTTTATATGAAGTGATGGTAAAGACTATACGTCAGTTGCCTAAAAATGTTTTTTTTTCATCAGTCGATTCCTCTTCTTGTTCCTCCCCAGGGCCGGCCCTGAGGGGGGGCAGGGGGGCGGCCGCCCCGGGCCCCCAAAATCAAGGGGCCCCTCCGCTGGTATACAGGTAGGCTTTTGCCCAACATATTTTCCGTGATAAAAAAATTATATGGGCTGGATGGCTGGGCCTCATGCGGCACAACAGAACGTATACACACGCGAGCCAGCGATCGAAAAAAAGAAGCGAGCCAGCGATCGATTCTTCCTAGTTTGTACGTGCATGTCGAGAAATAAGGAAGTGTTTGATCCTTCAGATTTGTTTGTTCCAAGATTAGTACGTGCGCATCTAAGAAAGGGAACTGATTGATCCCTTCCATCACGCACGCATTCACGCCGCGGTTCCCAATTTTGTAGCGACCGTGAACGCGTAGTCTTCGCAACTGCACGCTCGGCGCTCCTTCTCCTTTATCTCCTCAATCAAATTCTCCTTTGTAATTCAGATTGTCCGATCTCCCATGTCAATTCCCCGGGCCCCGTCGCCACAACCCCTCTTTCCTCTCCATCCATCAAAGAATTCGACCATCCGAGGTATATCCTATAGTCTTATTGCGTTTCCTAGTAAATCCTAGAAGGTGAGAGGGCTTTTCAAGTTAAATATTCTTTTGGGGTTGATATGGTGATCACTTCTTTGAAAGATAGATTTAAAGAACTCATGACGTTCAAAGAAATACTTGGATTTTTATTGAGTTCGGGCACCCTGAGATCATTGAATGATATGGAACTTCAAGAGTGTTGCATCAAGTTTGCAGAAACTTTCTTTCTTGATGGTTCATGTGATTTGAGTTATATGATCTTATTTACGAATTGAAGATTATGAGATTCGTTTTGTGCGATGATGCAACGTCTACTATGTAGATTTTTGACCAAGTGAGAGAAACTAATTATTACATATCGCATCTTATTTACTGTGCAGGTGACTATCACATCGGTCGAAAGAAGCTTTTCGAAATTGAAATTACTAAAGAATTATCTAAGGTCAACAATGACGTAGCAATGTTTAAATGGTTTGACAACATTATGCATCGAGAAGAAATTATTAGATGATATTGACATCGACCACATCAGAAGTGACTTTGCATCAAGGAATATTAGAAGAAATGTTTAAGGTAATATGCATAAATTATTTGATATATGCATACTGATTTTAGATGCATTCAAGTGTTATTGGTAATATTTCATATATACTTATGTTCATTTTTATTGTTATGATGTCTATATTAAGGGCCCCAAATTTTAGTCTCGCCCCGGGCCCCCAAAATCTCAGGACCGGCCCTGTTCCTCCCGTCGCTATCGCTTCCGTTTACCTCCTCCCGTCCCTGTTGACCTGCCCTTTGACACCGGCCTAACCGCCCGCTGCCGCCACCCAACATCGCTGCCGCGCCACCTCCGCTATCCCTCTAAGCCTCCCTCTTATCCGGCACCGGTAACCCCCCTTCCCCCACACCCGCACCTTTCAACCCTCAAACACCCCTCCCCCCACACCCACACCTTTCAACCCTCAAACCCCCCTTCACCAGCGACGCCGCGTCGTCCCCACCTCTGGGTCGCTCCCGCCTCGGCGGCCTGCCAGGTCATCCCGTCTCCACCTCGTCATCTTTTCTGGAAAAATCGACTAACGCCCAAGTAATTTTCACACAACTGTGAAATAGCAAACACGCAAAAATTATGCCCTATAGATATCCTTGAGATCCGCACGCATCCTATATATGATACGGGAAGTTGCACCGAAATTGCACCGGCCCGTAGCTCTAGCTGCTGGGCTGCACAACATGGAGATACGCCCCACATGCACTGCCTCCGTCGTCCTACTACTATTATCACTTTCCAGCTTGCAAACGCCGTCCGCCGGTGGCAGGTCCGCGCTCGTGACGTGGGAGTGCAACAACGGAACGTACTACGCCGAGAACAGCACGTACCAGTCCAACGTCCGCACCCTCCTCGCGTCCCTCGCCGCCAACGCCTCCCGCTCGCTGTTCGCCACCGCGGTTGTCGGCGCCAGCCCCGACATGGTGTGGGGCCTCGGGCTCTGTCGCGGCGACGCCACCAACGGCACCGAGTGCGCGTCCACCTGCCTCGCGCTAGCGCCGGAGGTCGCGTTCGACAAGCAAAAGTGCATGGGCGTCAAGGACGTGACCCTCTTCTACGACCGCTGCACCGTCCGCTACTCCTTCCGGGACTTCCTCACTAGCCGGGACAACCGGCAGGTGCAGTCCACGGGGATCAGCGAGGAGGCCGTCGCTCCCAGCGACACCGGCCGCTTCGACGCGCTCGTGGCGAGCCTAGTTGGCGCGCTCGCTGACTTTGCGGCGTTCAACACCACGTCCAGGTATGCCGCCGGGGTCATGGTCTCCGATAAGGGGTTCCCGATGGCCTCCTCTCAGGAAGTGCTGCACACGATCAACGGGCTGGTGCAGTGCACGCCGGACCAGGCGCCCGGCCCGTGCCGGGAGTGCCTCCAGGGGCTCATCGACGAGATGCCGGCGGTGTTCAACGGCAGCGTCGCGGGGCGGATCCTTGGGGTGTGGTGCTGCGTCAGGTTCAAGGTGTACGAGTTCTACGACGGCAGCCCCATGCTGAGGCTCGTCGCCCCGCCACCTGCGCCACCTCCTTCTCCCCTCCTGTCGTCGTCTACAGGCGGGACAAGGTGGCGACAACACGCAGCAACAGTATCGGCCATTGTTCTTGGCGTCGCAATTATCCTCATGTCCCTATCTATGGTATTCCTATGGAGAAATGCTACAACACAGCTCTGTAAGTTGCATGCATCCAAAAATTAGTTCACCAACACAACTTAAAGGGCTGATCATCAAGCTTATTTTTTTTTCTGTTTCTTTGTACGTGTTCTCAGCTTACCAGGAAGACGACGACGATCATGCATCACTTCTCTTTGACCTGCCAACGTTAATACATGCAACCAACAATTTTGCCGAAGAGAATAAACTTGGCCATGGAGGCTTTGGCGCAGTATACAAGGTACCTATGATTGGTAATCTTTTGGCGTGGAGACTGGAATTTTCAAGCAGGTTTCAGGAAATTTTGAAACAAAAATCCCACATGTAGATGAATATATATGTTCCCTACATATTTGTAAAAAAATTCAATAAATACTTTTATTTGTGCGCTATAAAAAATAAACATGCGGATCTATGATACTCCCTCTTCCCAAAATATAAGGCATACATGTTTCTCTAAGTCAAACTTTTTTAAGACACATAGTTTTATCCTGAGTCAAACTAACTGAATTATATTTTCCAGGGGTTATTGCCTCATGGACGGGAAATAGCTGTAAAGAGACTGGACAAAGCTTCAGGGCAAGGTCTAAGGGAGTTAAGGAACGAGCTACTGTTGGTAGCCAAGCTCCGGCACAACAATCTCACGAAACTTCTTGGCGTGTGCGTGAAGGGGCAGGAGAAGTTGCTTGTGTACGAGTACCTGCCAAACCGAAGTCTGGACACCTTTCTTTTCGGTACGATCGAAATGCTACGTACGCAGACAACAGAATCACAGTACTGTATTATTCTTCAGTGAAATTAGCATGTACATTTATATGCATGCATGGGTTAATTAATTTGCAGCGCCTGAAGTTGAGAAGCGCCAATTATTGAACTGGGAGACAAGGTACCGTATAATCTACGGGACGGCACGAGGCCTCCTGTACCTCCACGAGGACTCGCAGGTAACGATCTTACACCGCGATCTCAAGGCCAGCAACATCCTGCTCGACACCGATATGAACCCCAAGATCTCGGATTTCGGCCTGGCCAGGCTCTTCGACGGCGACAGGCCGAGTGCCGTCACCAGCCAAGTTGTCGGAACACTGTACGTTAGCTCGACGGCGACAAGCCGATCGAGTATCTATATATCTATCTCTATGGCGAATTTCTCGATTATATATGAAGCCAGAGTATATATTAATTTCTGGTGTGTCCCAGTGGATACATGGCGCCGGAGTACGCAGTTCGAGGTTGCCTGTCGGTCAAGATAGACGTGTATAGCTTCGGCGTTCTGGTGCTGGAGATCGTTACGGGAAGGAAAAACACCGACTTGCTTGAAGAATCATCCTTGGAAGACTCCGGCACCATGCTCAGCTATGTGAGCACAAGCTATCTGAGATCACGCATGCATACTTGGCATGGGCGCACTACATACGAGTACTTGTGATCATATGTGATGTATGATGTTTTCATGAATATATCCTGCAGGTATGGGGCCAGTGGCTGAAGGGAACGCCGCTGGAGACGACGGACCCGTCGCTGGACTGCAAGATGGTCGCGGGGGAGGAGGGCGAGGTGATCAAGTGCATTCACCTGGGGCTCCTCTGCGTGCAGGAGAACCCGGCGGACCGCCCGGCCATGCTGGACGTCCTCGTGATGCTGCACGGCCACGCGTCGGACTTCCCGGCGCCGTCCAAGCCGGCGTTCACTTTCGCACGCGGCGGCGAGACCGATGACAGCGCGTCCGGGTCAGAGCCGGGCGCCCAAGCATCAGCAACTGCGCCGTCCGTCAACGAGACGTCCTTATCGGAGTTCCAGCCGAGATAGATGTCTGATCATACATATAGATACATGCATGCATGCATGCATATGCATGGTTTCCTGACTAGTGGACAGGCGCCGGATGTGCATATACCACGTACATAGAGTTCCTGCATCTACCCTAAACCCAATTGTATGATAAATACTCTCTCCATATCACAAATAGCTAAATAAGCAACGTTTGGCCTTCAAGATGTAACTTTTACAACTGATTTTTATCTTAATATTTTTAGAAAAAAGAAAAGGAAATTATATGCAAACTTTGGAGACACATATATACATATAGTTTTCAACTTTTCATCTTAAACTCCCATCACAATCCGTAAAGAAGACCCGCAAGTGTTTTTTTTTTTTGAATGATTAAGGGGCCACCCCCCCCCCCCCCCCCCCGATTTCTATTAAGGAACCATATGAACCGAGCCCTAATACAAACTACAAGCATAACATACATCTACAAGAGATCAAATTCTCTGAGCAAAAGCAAGCAACACCTACCAAAATGGAACCAACATCAGCATGGAACGTGCATAGCCAAGCGCACCCAAAGCTAAAACATCATTTTTTCTTCTTCAGACACCAGGCAAGATAAAGCCACTAAACACGAAGACATAACAGGGGAGTATCAACAACATGATATCTAAGAACAAAGAAGGAAAAAACTCAAAGGGGATGAAAGCTGGCGCCAAAGCTTCAAAGGTCCTTCCATTAGCAGCAGCAAACAAGTTGAACATCCTAGTCACCAATTCTCAGAAACCCATGCCTCCATCCTTGTGACGAATGGTATACTTTACTTGCTACCTGCTCAAGAAGTCTTGCCTCCAGCATCAGCACCCTTTGATTTTCCTCCTTTATCAGTAAAATGGACTTGCCAGGAATCCTGTAGCAAACCAGTTTGATCAGGAAAAAAAAACATCAACAGACTATAGGGTTCCCCTCTCCCCTAGCGCCGTCTAGGGTTCCCCTGTCCTCCGGCGGCCGCGTCGTGAGTAACCTCGTGCCCAAGGAGCACCTCTTGGCGTTCGATCGGTGATGGCGACACATCAAGATCCCTGTGGATTGAGACTTATGACCCCAGATGACCCTAGCGCCCTCCTGGAGCGTTTGCATCTTGAAGAGGATGAACTGGACAACCTAGTCTGGGAAGAAGAAGTAGATGAGCCTGAGGAAAAACCGAAGTGGCTTGCGTTGGCCAAGGTATTGACATTGAAATCCTTTGGTCAGGGTGCCCTTATAGCAGACATGAAGGCTGCGTGGAATCCCGCTCAGGATGTGGTATGGAGGAGGATCAATCCCAACCTTTTCACAGTTCAGTTCAATTGCTTAGCAGATTGGAATAAAGCGCTCAATCAGGGTCCTTGGGATTTCAAGGGCATGGCTTTGGTCATGGCCGAATATGATGGATTCAAGAATCCAGAAATAGTAAAGCTGGATAAAATTGAAACGTGGTGCCAAATACATAAACTCCCAGACATGGTTCTGAAGAGAGAACAAGTTGTGAATAATTTGGCTAAACGAATTGGTGAAGTACAGGAAGTCCAGATTGTTCTCCCTAATGGTTTCATAGGTGAGTTCGTCCGCGTGAGAGTCAAGCTAGATGTCAACAAAAAGCTCACCAGGTTTGTGGGCTTCACAAAATATGGGGAAACGGAATTCTACCAGGTCAAATTAGAAAAGCTCCCTGTGTTCTGTTATATGTGTGGAATGATCGGCCATTGGCACGAGGAGTGCAGATCGGGGGAGCACGATCAGAAAGATATGGAATGGGGATCATTCATATTGGCGAATAGATTGGGACGTGGTGGCAGGAACCGTGGTCCTAATCGAGCCTCTGATCGAGGCCCGGGAAGAGATGACAACAATGACAGAGAGGATGATGAGGATAGATGTGTGTATGGAAGAGGACGAGGAGATGGTCGAAGCCGTGGACGCGGTAGGGGAGTGGGAAGGAATTGGATGGCACATGCAGATTATGAGACGTGAAATCAATTCAGAGATGAGTCGGGTGCTATATACAAAGGGGCGATGGGACATAATATGCAAACGAGTTGGCGTTTCAATGCCACGAATGCGTTGTATGACCCTGGAGTGGATCTCACCAAGAGGACTGATGTTGGTCAAGAGACACAAAAGGATGACAATGTTCTAGGCAAGAGATCAGCAGATGATAAAAGTACAGCGACCGAACACTCAATTGGTCGTGCGCTGATGGACAATAATAAGGGAGCACTAGTCCATGTTGGTAACACAAATGAACTAGTGGAACAGTTTGAAGGTTCTGAACCTAGTCTCGGCTCCGAAGTTGGAACCCCGCAGAAAAACTTAAATAAGAAAAAAAAATTCAAAACTAATGATGGTGGTGCAATTGACAGTAGTACAACAAGCGGATCGGCGGCCTCCCTGAGTGAGGACCGCTGGGAGAAATGAATCTCCTCAGCTGGAACTGCCGGGGGGCGGGGAACTCCCGGACAGTTCGTGACCTTGCGACGATGGTTCAGTCGCATTTCCCCACTCTAGTTTTCCTGTGTGATACTAGGCAATCTGCTGTTAAAATGAAGAGATATCGATCTAGACTTGGGCTGAAGGGTTTTGAAGGAGTCGGCAGTGTTGGAAATAGTGGAGGTCTTGCTCTTTTTTGGCATGAATCACTGTCGGTGGACGTGCTATTTTCAAATAACCGCTGCATTGATGTTAAGGTTAAATGTGGCCCAGATGATCCGCCCTGGAGGCTTACATGTGTATATGGTGAGCCAAGGGTCGAGGATAGGCATCTCATGTGGGAGTCAATTCGGAATTTATGCCCGCAGTATAACTTACCGTGGCTTGTTGTTGGGGATTTGAACGAGTGTATGTGGGATTTTGAGCACTTTTCAAACACTCCGAGGCAGCAAAGCCAGATGCAGGCCTTCCGAGATATGCTGGAAACATGTGAGCTCTCTGATATTGGATTCAGCGGAGTTCCGTACACATATGACAACATGTGTAGTGGTCATGCAAATGTTAAGGTCAGACTGGATAGAGCGGTGGCAAATCCCTCTTGGCGAAACACTTTCGATGATATTTTGGTATGACACCTTGTTTCCCCTTGTTCAGATCATGTGCCAATCCATGTGAGCAACACCCTCATGTGTGACCGGCCAAAAAAAGCCAAAGATGAGACAATATGAAGTGATGTGGGAACGGGAGCCGGCATTACAGGAGATTATTGCAAATGCATGGCTGGAGGCGGGACAAAAAAATTCCTTAGGGGATGTACATGCTGCTTTGAGAGGCACTATGCGCAAACTCTGGTCATGGAGTAGAGATCACTTTGGTAATATTGTTCGTGACATTGAAAAATCCAGAACCCAGTTGGAGGAACTTATGCTCATGAAACGCGGACAGATGTGAAATACGTAAAGCTACTGATCGGATGAACGAGCTACTCTATCGTGAAGAGCTTATGTGGATGCAGCGCTCCAGAATTAACTGGCTAAAAGATGGTGACCGCAACACGCAATTTTCTCATGCAAAATCTGTTTGGAGGGCAAGAAGAAATAGAATCAAAAAGTTAGAAGACGAAAATGGTAATGTTTTCACTGATAATAAGGATATGGGGCAAGCTGCATCAACTTATTTTGAATATATATACTCTGCTGATAGTAATTTACATGTTACACCAATTATTGACTTGATACATCCGGTTATCAGTGATGAAACAAATGGAAAGTTATGTGCATAATTCTCTGAAAAAGAGATCTCAGACGCTCTTTTTCAGATAGGGCCCTTAAAGGCCCCCGGACCTGATGGTTTTCCAGCCCGATTTTTTCAGCGGAACTGGAGCACCGTGAAGGAAAGTATAGTTGCTGTTGTAAAGGAATTCTTCGTAACGCGAACAATGCTTCCGGAGGTTAATGACACCGCATCGTGATGATCCCAAAAGTTGCAAACCCTGTGAAGGTAACGGACTTCAGGCCAATAAGCTTGTGTAACATCGTTTATAAAATTATTTCAAAGTGTTTGGTGATTTGTCTGCGACCTGTGCTGGATGATATCATTTCCCCTACACAAAGTGCCTTCATTCCTGGGCGCATGATCATAGATAATGCTCTGGTTGCCTTCGAATGCATTCACCACATTAAGCAAGAGAAGGATCCCACAAGGAGTTATTGTGCGTATAAGTTGGATCTCTCTAGAGCCAATGATAGAGTGGACTGGAATTACCTTAAGCAAGTGATGCAAAAGATTGGCTTCACTCACCGGTGGGTTGATTGGATCATGTCTTGTGTAACCTCCATGAGATACTCCGTAAAATTTAATGGAGCAATCTTGGATTCATTTGCACCGTTGTGTGGGCTTCGGCAAGGTGATCCAATATCCCCTTACTTATTCTTATTTGTTGCTGACGGTTTATCTACACTTGAACAAGGGAATTGCTTCTGGTGATATCTCCCCACTAAAAGTAACTAGAAGAGCTCCAGGTGTCACTCACCTTTTATTTGCTGATGACACACTATTATTCTTCCAAGCAAATGCTCAACAGGCCCACTATGTAAAGAAAGTGTTGGAAGTGTATAGTCAAGCTACTGGACAACTATTAAACTTCTCCAAGTGCTCAATTATGTTTGGAAGTTCCTATCTAGAGTCGGTAATGCAAGAGGTAAAGAGTGTGTTGGGAGTATCCACTTCTGGTTTTGAGGAAAAATACCTCGGTTTACCTACTCCGGAAGGGCGAATGTCAAAGGGTAAGTTTCAAAACTTATAGGAGAAAGTGACCAGACGTCTCTTCGCTTATGACGGGTACCCGACCCAGGCAGTAAAGGAAATTTTAATTAAATCGCTTGCTCAGTCCATCCCTACATACATCATGAGTGTATTTAAAGTCCCCCTGGGTGTGTGTGAGGATCTAAATCGGTTGGTAAGGAACTATTATTGGGGCGCAGAAAAAGGAAAAAGGAAAACCCATTGGGTTGCATGGTAAAAAATGATAAGCTCGAAGGCCTGGGGGGTCTTGGTTTTCGGGATTTTCGAGCCTTCAATCAGGCTCTTTTGGCAAGGCAAGTGTGGCCTATCCTGACTCAGCCAGACAACCTTTGTGCAACAGTTCTGAAGGCCAAATACTTCCCAAATGGTCACCTTGAGGACACAGTTTTCAGCGGGAACCCTTCCCCAACCTGGCAAGCTATTAGCTATGGTTTAGAACTACTAAAGAAAGGATTGGTATGGAGGATTGCAAACGGGCAGAAAGTTCATATTTGGCGGGATCGTTGGATCGTTCGTGGAAATTCTGGTTTAATTTCAAGCAAAGGAAGATGTCATTATAAGTGGGTTTCTGAACTCATGGATCATAATGGGGCCTGGGACATAAACATCCTAAGACAATATTTTCTTCCTGTCGATGTGCACGAAATCTGCAAGATTAGACCCTCCCCTAGGATCGGTGACGACTTTTTGGCTTGGGCCCCAGAAAAAACGGTAGTTTCACCATTAAGAGTTCTTATCGACTCGCTGCTGACACATTGTTTGGTCATTTGATACCATCATCCAGTAGAAATCCGGATGGACGAAGGCAGGTTTGGAACATGGTCTGGTCGACCCCAGTGCCGCCCAAAGTCCTTGCTTTCTCTTGGAGGCTCGCGACCGATTCTTTGGCGACCTGGTGCAACAAAAACAAGCAAGCGCTTGAACTGCAAAAAACATGTCCAGTGTGTGGTATGGAGGATGAAGATTCTTTTCATGTTATGTGCGCATGTGATAATGCAAAAAACTTGTGGTATGCCATGTCATCGGTTTGGTCTCTGCCTGAACTAACAAGTATACATCCGACGCATGAGTGGTTTCTGAATCTGTTATGTGAACACGGGGAGGACACGCGCGTCCGCCTGATGATGCTCCTATGGAGAATCTGGTATGTTCGAAATGAGGTAGTCCATGCAAAACCAGCGCCACCAGTGGAAGTTTCAGTTCGTTTCCTTTCAAGCTATTTGGCGTCTCTCCAAGCGCTTGAATTAGATTCAAATGAGCAGCTAAAAGGGTAGCAAATTACTCAGAATTGTTACCCTCATGTTTCAGATGCAGTGGCTAATTCCTCGGTGGTGGTGGCTTGCCAATGGAGTGCTCCTGTTCCTTGTTCCTGGTCGTGTCAAATTAAACACGGACGGCTCTGTCTCTAATGGGATTGGGGGATCTGGAATGATCCTTAGAAATCATGGAGGGGCGATTATTTTCAGCTCTTGCAGGCACATCTTCTCCTGTGACGACATTCCAGAAACAGAATTGCTGGCTCTCAAGGAAGGCATTGCCCTAGCTATGCAATGGAGTAATCTGCCAATTGATATAGAATGTGATTGCCTTGAAGCCGTTATGTTGGTGAAGTGTAGAGAAACAAGCAGGTCAAAATATGCTTTCTTAGTAAGGGAGATTCAGAGCAGTATGGAGGAACGTTATACTAGTATTACTCATATTCGTCGTATAGGCAATAAGGCTAGTCATTCCATGGCTAACTTTCGTAGGTTGCAGGGCCGGACGGCAGTTTGGCTGGGCTCTAGTCTAGTGGAGGCCTTGAACATTGTTCGACAAGAATGTAATCCATATTCTATTGAGTAATACAAGTGTTATTTCACAAAAAAATGATTTTCCCCAAATACAACATCTTTTCTACATCTCCAGATGGACCAGAAGACAACAGAGACCCACACCAACTCCAATTTTTGTTCATTTCCAGGAACTTTTAATCCAATTCCCAAAACATTCATTTCGGGTGGTGGGCGTAGAATTTAAACTAAAAAGCACATTTTATTAAGCTCTAAACCAACCAAACCAGCTGCAGAGCATTGAAAAAACAAGTGATCAATGTTTTCATCTTTTCCACACAAAACACACATTTTTGTTCCTATCCACCCTCTCCGAGGAAGATTGTCTTTAGTGAAAATATTTTTCTTACCATAAGCCATAATAACACTTTGATTTTCGCAGGTACCTTAACATTCCACATGAATTTATGAGGAAAGTTACTTTCAGATTTGGAAAGTTTACAGTAAAAAGATTTAATAGTGAACTGTTTATCAATAGTCAATATCCATTTGATCTGGTATTTTCCTGTGTTCATTTTAACTTCTTCACATCTTTGTTTTCTGTTCTCCCATAATTCCAGAAATTCCCCATATAAGGTCCTTCTAAATTTGAATCAACTCCAACCATGTTAGTGGCATCAGCAACAATTATATTATGATCATAACTTAGCAAATACAGCTTGGGTATGCCTGTTTCAGTGGCTTTTTTTTGTAGAATTAATAAAAAATATCCTTAACTTTTAAAACGTTAGTCCAGAACCGAGAATGTCCCACCTTCACTTTTGCCCTAGACAGGCACCCATCATGGATTAAAAGAACAGAGTGTCAAAGGCTAGACTCAGTGTTTAACCTCCAAAACTATTTTGCCAACAAGACTTTGTTCATAAGCTTCAGATAAAGGATCGTGAGGCCTCCTTGTTCTCTTGGCTTACAACAGGTCTTCCAATTAAGTAAGTGATACCTTTTCTCATCCTCATCTCCCAATTTTTTCATAAATCCAATTGGGATGGGGTATAAGGACATCATGAATAAAGGCATGTTGGTAAGACAAGTCTGAACTAGAGTGATCCTGCCAGCAATAGAACCCAGTAATTCACCTTGCCATCATCCACATCTTTTTTCAATTTTATCCTCCACACCTTTCCAATGTTTATTTCTGATTCTAGTATTAGAGACAAGCATGCCAAGATATTCATAGGTAGATCTCTCGACTGACAAGTAAATATCTCCTGATATAGTTCGGCCCCATCATTGGCATCCCCAAATAAGAATAATTCACTTTGACAAAAATTCATAATCAAGCTAGAAATTTGTTCAAAAGCACATAAAATGAATTTATGTTTTTAGCATTTTCTATATTATCTTGTAATAAGAATATGGTGTCATCAGCATATTCAAGCATATTGACCCCATGCAAAAAAATAAATCTCCCAAGACTCCTTTAACAAACCTATTTTGACTAGCCTTTTTCCATAATCACAGATAAAGAATCAACAGTAAGTCAAAAACCAGAGGGGATAGGGCATCCCCCTACCTCAGTCCTTTGTGAGTCTTGAAATAAGGTCCAATTTCATCATTGACTCCATTTTTTTTGTGAAATCCATCATTGACTTTCACTCCCACATGACCCCTCTCATAGTGTTTTTTGAGAGACCCCCCTCTCATAGTTAAAGTGACCTAGCCATACCACTTACGAGGAAAACCTTTCATATTGAGCATTTGAAGGACAAAAGGCCATATATCATAAGCTTTTTTCAAAATCAACTTTAAAAGCAAGGCAATTTACTTCTTCAAGTGAATATAATTCATAGCCTCATGAAGGACAACAACTCCCTCCATAATGTTTCTACCTTTAATGAAGGCAACTTGAGTATGTGAAATGACATGATCCACCACCTTCCTTAATCTATTATAAGAAGCTTAGTTATAATCTTGAAGCTAACATTTAGTAGGCAAACATGTCTAAATTTCTGAATCTGCTTAGCATCACTAGTTTTTAGTTCCAGAGTAATAATGTCACACATTATGAAAGTAATCTAAAAGCCGTTTATATCCTATTTAACCTTTTGTTGTTGCGTGAATCACAGACGTTGCGCAACAGTATAGCGTGTGTTGGGGAACGTGGTAATTTCAAAAAATTTCCTACGCACACGCAAGATCATGGTGATGCATAGCAACGAGAGGGGAGAGTGTTGTCCACGTACCCTCGTAGACCGTAAACGGAAGCATTATGACAACGCGGTTGATGTAGTCGTACGTCTTCACGATCCGACCGATCCAAGCACCGAACGCACGGCACCTCCGAGTTCAGCACACGTTCAGCTCGATGACGATCCCCGGACACTGATCCAGCAGGGTGTCGGGGATGAGTTCCATCAGCACGACGGTGTGGTAACGATGATGATGTTCTACCGACGCAGGGCTTCGCCTAAGCACCGCAACGATATGACCGAGGTGGAATATGGTGGAGGGGGGCACCGCACACGGCTAAGGAACGATCACGAAGATCAACTTGTGTGTCTAGAGGTGCCCCCTGCCCCCGTATATAAAGGAGCAAGGGGGGAGGCCGGCCGGCCCTAGGGGGAGCACCAAGGAGGGGGAAGTCCTCCTCCTAGTGGGAGTAGGACTCCCCTTTCCTAGTCCAACTAGGAAGGAGGAAGGGGGAAGGAAAGAGAGGAAGAGGGAGAGGGAAAGAGGGGCCGCGCCCCCCTCCCCTAGTCCAATTCGGACTCTCCATGGGAGGGGGAGCGCCACCTCCTGGGCTGCTGCCCTCTCTCTCCCCTCAGGCCCACTAAGGCCCAATACTTCCCCGGGGGGTCCGGTAACCCCTCCGGCACTCCGGTTTTCTCCGAAATCACCCGGAACACTTCCGGTGTCCGAATATAGTCGTCCAATATATCAATCTTTATGTCTCGACCATTTCGAGACTCCTCGTCATGTCCGTGATCATATCCGGGACTCCGAACAACCTTCGGTACATCAAAACTTATAAACTCATAATAAAACTGTCATCGTAACGTTAAGCGTGCGGACCCTACGGGTTCGAGAACTATGTAGACATGACCGAGACACGTCTCCAGTCAATAACCAATAGCGGAACCTGGATGCTCATATTGGCTCCTACATATTCTACGAAGATCTTTATCGGTCAAACCGCATAACAACATACGTTGTTCCCTTTGTCATCGGTATGTTACTAGCCCGAGATTCGATCGTCGGTATCTCAATACCTAGTTCAATCTCGTTACCGGCAAGTCACTTTACTCGTTACGTAATGCATCATTCCTTAACTAACTCATTAGCTACATTGCTTGCAAGGCTTATAGTGATGTGCATTACCGAGAGGGCCCAGAGATACCTCTCCGACAATCGGAGTGACAAAACCTAATCTCGAAATACGCCAACCCAACATGTACCTTCGGAGACACCTATAGAGCTCCTTTATAATCACCCAGTTACGTTGTGACGTTTGGTAGCACATAAAGTGTTCCTCCGGTAAACGGGAGTTGCATAATCTCATAGTTATAGGAACTTGTATAAGTCATGAAGAAAGCAATAGCAACATACTAAACGATCAAGTGCTAAGCTAACAGAATGGGTCAAGTCAACCGCATCATTCTCCTAATGATGTGATCCCGTTAATCAAATGACAACACATGTCTATGGTTAGGAAACATAACCATCTTTGATTAGTGAGCTAGTCAAGTAGAGGCATACTAGTGACACTATGTTTGTCTATGTATTCACACATGTATTATGTTTCCGGTTAATACAATTCTAGCATGAATAATAAACATTTATCATGATATAAGGAAATAAATAATAACTTTATTATTGCCTCTAGGGCATATTTCCTTCAGTCTCCCACTTGCACTAGAGTCAATAATCTAGTTCACATCGCCATGTGATTTAACACCAATATTCATATCTGTATATGATTAACACCCATAGTTCACATCGTCATGTGACCAGCACCCAAAGGGTTTACTAGAGTCAATAATCTAGTTCACATCGCTATGTGATTAACACCCAAAGAGTACTAAGGTGTGATCATGTTTTGCTCGTGAGAGAAGCTTAGTCAACGGGTCTGTCATATTCAGAGCCGTATGTATTTTGCAAATATTCTATGTCTACAATGTTCTGCACGGAGCTACTCTAGCTAATTGCTCCCACTTTCAATATGTATCCAGATTGAGACTTAGAGGCATCTGGATCTGTGTAAAAGCTTGCACCGATGTAACTCTTTATGACGGGCTCTTTTAGCACCTCCATAATCGAGAAATATTTCCTTAGTCCTCACTAAGGATATTCTTGACCAATGTCCAGTGATCTACTCCTAGATCACTATTGTACTCCCTTGCCAAATTCAGAGCAAGGTATACAATAGGTCTGGTACATTGCATAGCATACTTTATAGAACCTATGACTGAGGCATGGGGAATGACTTTCGTTCTCTTTTATATTTTCTGCCGTGGTCGGGATTTGAGTCTTACTCAATTTCACACCTTTGCAACACAGGCAAGAACTCTTTCTTTGACTGTTCCATTTTGAACTACTTCAAAATCTTGACAAGGTATTGAAAAACTTATCAAGCGTCTTGATCTATCTCAATAGATTTTGATGCTCAATATGTAAGTAGCTTTACTGAGGTCTTTCATTTAAAGAACTCCTTTCAAATACTCCTTTATGCTTTCCAGAAAAATTCTACATCATTTCTGATCAACAATATGTTACTCACATATATTTATCAGAAAGGCAGTAGTGCTCCCACTCACTTTATTGGCAATACAGGCTTCACTGCAAGTCTGTATAAAACTATATGCTTTGATCAACTTATCAAAGCGTATATTCCAACTCTGAGATGCTTGCACCAGTCCATAGATGGATCGCTGGAGCTTGCACATTTTGTTAGCACCTTTAGGATTTGACAAAACCTTCTGGTTGCATCATATACAACTCTTCTTTTAAGAAAACCATTAAGGAATGCAGTTTTGACATCCATTTGCCAGATTTCATAAAATGTGGCAATTGCTAACATGATTCGGACAGACTTAAGCATCGCTACAGTTGAGAAAATATCATTGTAGTCAACACCTTGAACTTGTCAAAAACCTTTTTGCGACAAGTCGAGCTTTGTAGATAGTAACACTACTATCAGTGTCTGTCTTCCTCTTGAAGATCCATTTATACAATATGGCTTGCCGATCATCGGGCAACTCCACCAAAGTCCACACTTTGTTCTCATACATGAATCCCATCTTAGATTTCATGGCCTCAATCCATTTCATGGAATCTGCACTCATCATCGCTTCCTCATAGTTTGTAGGTTCATCATGGTCTAGTAACATGACTTCCAGAACAGGATTACTGTACCACTCTGGTGCGAACTGTACTTTGGAAGACCTACGAGGTTTTGTAGTAACTTAATCTGAAGTTTCATGATCATCATCATTAGCTTCCTCACTAATTGGTGTAGGAATCACTGGAACTGATTTCTGTGATGAACTAATTTCCAATTCGGGAGAAGGTACAAATTACCTTATCAAGCTCAACTTTCCTCCCACTCACTTCTTTTGAGAGAAACTCCTTCTCTAGAAAGGATCTGAATTTAGCAACAAAAATCTTGCCTTCAGATCTGTGATAGAAGGTGTACCCAATAGTTTCTTTTGGGTATCCTATGAATACGCACTTCTCCGATTTGGGTTCGAGCTTATCAGGTTGAAAACCTTTTTCATATAAGCATCTCAACTCCAAACTTTAAGAAACGACAGCTTAGGTTTACTGCTAAACCGTAGTTCATACAGTGTCGTCTCAACGGATTTAGATGGTGCCCTATTAAACGTGAATGCAGCTGTCTCTAATGCATAACCCCAAAAACGATAGTGGTAAACCGATAAGAGACATCATAGATCGCACCATATCTAGTAAAGTACGATTACGACGTTCGGACACACCATTACATGGTGGTGTTCCAGGTGGCGTGAGTTGCGAAACTATTTCACATTGTTTCAAATGAAGACCAAACTCGTAACTCAAATATTCGTCTCCACGATCAGATCGTAGAAACTTTATTTTTCTTGTTACGATGATTTTCAACTTCACTCTGAAATTCTTGAACTTTTCAAATGTTTCAGACTTATGTTTCATCAAGTAGATATACCCATATCTGCTCAAATCATCTGTGAAGGTCAGAAAATAATGATACACGCCGCGAGCCTTAACACTCATCAGATCGCATACATCGGTATGTATTATTTCCAATAAGTCAGTAGCTCGTTCCATTGTTCCGGGGAACGAAGTTTTAGCCATCTTGCCCAAAAGGCATGGTTCGCAAGCATCAAATGACTCATAACCAAATGATTCCAAAAATCCATCTTTATGGAGTTTCTTCATGCGCTTTATACCGATATGACCCAAACGGCAGTGCCACAAATAAGTTGCACTATCATTATTAACTTTGCATCTTTTGGCATCAATATTATGAATATGTGTATCACTACGATCGAGATCCAACAAACTATTTTCATTGGGTGTATGACCATTTGAAGGTTTTATTCATGTAAATAGAACAACAATTATTCTCTGACTTTAAATGAATAACCGTATTGCAATAAACATGATCAAATCATATTCATGCTCAACGCAAACCCCAAATAACATTTATTTAGGTTTAACACTAATCCCGAAAGTATAGGGAGTGTGCGATGATGATCATATCAATCTTGGAACTACTTCCAACACTCATTGTCACTTCCCCTTCAACTAGTCTCTGTTTATTTTGTAACTCCTGTTTCGAGTTACTAATCTTAGCAACCGAACAAGTATCAAATACTCAGGGGCTACTATAAACACTAGTAAGGCACACATCAATAACCTGTATATCAAATATACCCTTGTTCACTTTGCCATCCTTCTTATCCACCAAATATTCAGGGCATTTCCGCTTCCACTGACCATTTCCTTTGCAGTGTAAGCACTCAGTTTCAGGCTTTGGTCCAGCTTTGGTCTTCTTCACGGTAGTGACAACTTGTTTGCCATTCTACTTGAAGTTTCCCTTTCTTTCCCTTTGCCCTTTTCTTGAAACTAGTGGTCTTGTCAATCATCAACACTTGATGCTCTTTCTTGATTTCTTCCTTCATCGATTTCAACATCACGAAGAGCTCGGGAATCGTTTTCGTCATCCCTTGCATACTATAGTTCATCACGAAGTTCTAGTAACTTAGTGATGGTGACTAGAGAATTCTGTCAATCACCGTCTTATCTGGAAGATTAACTCCCACTTGATTCAAGCGATTGAAGTACCCAGACAATCTGAGCACATGCTCACTAGTTGAGCGATTCTCCTCCATCTTTTAGCTATAGAACTTGTTGGAGATTTCATATCTCTCAACTCGGGTATTTGCTGGAAATATTAACTTCAACTCCTGGAACATCTCATATGGTCCATGACGTTCAAAACATCTTTGAAGTCCCGATTCTAAGCTGTTTAAGCATGGTGCACTAAACTATCAAGTAGTCATCATTTTGAGCTAGCCAAACGTTCATAACGTCTGCGTTTGCTCCTGCAATAGGTCTGTCACCTAGTGGCGCATTAAGGACATAATTCTTCTGTGCAGCAATGAGGATAATCCTCAGGTTACGGACCCAGTCCGTGTAATTGCTACCATCATCTTTCAACTTTGCTTTCTCAAGGAACCACTACAGGAATCAGCTACTTTGCCATCAGCCACGGCGGACGGCAAAGGCATGGATGGCGGACGGCAAAGGTCTTTGCCGTCGGCCGCGGACGGCAAAAGTGGACGGCAATGTAAGGGACGGCAAAGAGCTACATTGCCGTCCGCTTCGGGCGGCTGACGGCAAAGGGTCCTTTGCCATTAGCTGCCAACTGCAAAGAATGCTGACGGCAATAATTGCGCTGTTACTCTGTTAGGTGGTTAACGGCAAGCCTTTGCGCCCGCCGCTGTAGGCAAAGTTTTTTTCCTCTTTGCCGTCAGCCACTGTTGGCAAACTGACCAAATAGGCCAGCCTCCCAGGAAGCACAGTTGCCTGCCATGTGGCCTCTTTGCCGTCCGCTGCTGATGGCAAAGAGCCCTTTGCCGTCGGTGGCAGATGGCAAAGAGCCTGCATAATGGCTTATTTTCCCCGTTTTTTTTAAATCCAACAATTTTCACAGCAAATATATATGACATATATAGATATATTTCACAGGGCTATTTAACAGCACATAAGTTTCATCGTACATACATATATAGTTCCATCCACTCATACATAGCAAGTTGCACATACACATAAGTTGCAACCATTAGGAAGTTGCACATACATATTACAATGCAAAGTTTCATCAAGATAGCAAGTTCCATCGTAGCAAGCTAGAAGAATACTAGAAGAGAATGAAATAAAAAACAAGCACTCCATAGCAAGCTAGCTTCCGAGAAGTGAATGAAATCTGCAAAATGGCAAGTAAGAAAGTTAGGAAAAGGTGACTAGAAGAAGAAGACTAGAAGAAGAAGCACGCCATCGTTTGTGAGGTAACTTAGGTGAAGTGGATCGTTTATGAGCTAACTTAGGTAAAATGCATCATTTTAGAGCTAATGTAGGTAAAATGGATCGTTTATGAGCTAACTAAGCTAATTATGCCATTTTTTTACATAAATAAGTTAAGTACATGTCATTATTGAGCAAACCTAGTTAACTAAGCATATTATAACTAACTTAGGTCATTTTGGAGGAAGCAAAGCTAAGTATAGATCATTTTAGACCTAACTTAGGTAAAATGGCTGGTTTTGGAGGTTAGTAAGCTTATTAAGTCATTTTGCAGGAAAAGAAGCTAACTCTAGGTCATTAAGGTAAGCATATTGGATGAAATAAAGCTAAGTCTAGGTCTTTATGCATTTGTTAAGCAAAAAACTAGAGAAACTTACCTTGATCATGGAGGTGTGGGAGCGGGCTGGCTCATGCCAGTAGCTGGAGAAGGATCGTGTGATGCTTGTGTGGAGTTACGCTGCACCAAAGATCATTTCCAATATTTCGTTAGCATGATGACACTCAAATGTTAAGACTAGCAAGTAACATCCATTCAAATCAAACTCACCGTGGTCTCAGGAGCAATCTCTGGATCAATGGCTATGGAGCCATGAGACCTCCTGCCACTAGATATCATCACCTGCTCTGGATTGTAGGGGATCTGGCTCGGGTTAAACTCCTCCCCTTTCCTCGCCTTCCCCTTGACTTGCTTGTAAGAGGCAGTGTGGGCCATGGCATACAGGTCATACCCCTCTGGCACCTTATCCGTCTTATTGTAGCATGCCTGAAAGAGAGAAACAAAGTAAATTAGTAATTAAAGGGCTCAAGCTAGCATGATGAATGAATTGCATTAATCATGAAGCAAACCACATTACCCAATTCCGCCCGAACTAATATAAGATGGAGCTACCTTGATGGTGTGGCACACCTTCAATTTGGGCTCGTTTGTCCTTGGCCTCAGTCAGCTTCCCTTTCATCTTTCAACACCTGCCATGACAAAGAGTAAACGAAATTAGTACAACATAAAAAAATGCCGACATGAATAATAATATGTATATCACTTAAGTGTATCATCATCAAGTACAACATAAAAAAATTGAATACCTGACACTACTAATAATCTCGATCAGTATCATCAATAAATGCATAATCATCATCATCACTATAATCAATGACGGGCTCATAGGGTTCAGTGGCATCAACATGTGGAAGGCCACCTTTACGTAATCGGTCAAGCATTGAGAGGTCGTCCGCAGCAGTAACCTCTTCTTGTTCCGGCTCTTCTTGTTCCTCCTCTGGGGTGATGTGGGGTTCACTGTCACTGTCTACTTCAATGTTTTGGGGTGAAGTATACCGGTTCTTGAAACGCTTTTTGGAAAGACGTGTCTCTTGGAAGAATTCTCCTTCATATGTGTCTGGGTTAATGTGAGGTTCATAAACCTCTTCCTGTGGGGGAGATAGTCTAGCACGTGGCGGCACTTCATAAACGACATCCCAACCTTTCAGATTTGGATTAGTTTGGCAGGCCCAGGGTAGATAGAATACTTGGGTCGCCTGTTGAGCCATAATATAGACATCAGGAACATCTAAATGGGTGCTTTGGTTGATTTCAACTAGCCCTATATGTTCATGAGTCCTTCTAGTCTCCTTCGGCTGAAACCAATAACATTTGAAGACTATGACATTCGGTGGGTTTTCACCATAGAATAGAAGTTCATAAATTGCTTCAACTCTCCGATAATACTCGGTACCTCCTTCGCCGATAACAGATACACAACAATTTGTAGACTTTTGGTCGGCCATAGATAGCTCTTTGCCATAGGTACGAAAACGATACCCGTTGATGTCGTATTTGTCAAATGAACGGACCTTATAGTCAAAACCATTAGCGACTTGTCTCAATTCGGCGTCCACAAACTCTGAATTAGCCTACAACTTTAATATGAAAGGATTGTTGCATTACGCACAAATTAGTGAATGAAATGAAATTGTCTAATAGAATTTACCGTTTGTTTGAACCAAGAGATGAAACCGGGAAAGCCGCCTCCTTGCTTTGCGAGAAGCTCATACTCTTCGACGGAATCCTTTTGGATCACCGCTCCATACGAGAATAGGGCGACGTATCAACTGTATGAAATATCCAGGAATAAGAGCAGTTCAAAGGAAATAGAAGTTGCGAAACAATGTACCGAGAACTTACTCGATGTACGGCCGCACTTCTATCAGGTTGTTGAAGATATACAACGAAATGGTCCGCCATTCTTCGTTATCCAAAGATACTGGATTTGAAACACTGGCTGGTGTGAGATTGCCTTTGAATAGGCTGAGGTTGGATCCACCCTTTTTAGGCTCGTCAGCATTGTACCGAGGCTTCGGATTATGCAAATGACAATTTTTGGTTTCGTAGTGTGCTGTCACGAAGTTTGCCGCCTCCTCAGTGATGAATGCCTCAGCCATAGACACTTCAATTCTACGTTTATTTTTACATTTTTCTCGAAGCGTCTTCTGCATCCTCTTAGTTGGGTAGCACCAACGATTTTGCACGGGCCCCCCCAATCTTGCCTCGGTCGGGAGATGCAAAATCAAATGCTGCATTGGATTAAAGAAGCCCGGTGAAAAGATCTTCTCTAACTTGCAGATCAACTCTGGCGCCAACTCTTCCATTTCTTCTAGCACTCCAGGCGATAGTTCTTTCGCACAAAGAACACGGAAGAAATAGCTGAGTTCTGCCAGTACTAGCCATTCATCCTCAGGGATGAAGCCACGCAACATCACCAGCATTACCCGCTCAATCCATATGTGCCAATCATGACTCTTGAGACCAAATATCTTCAATTTATCAAGACTCGCTCCCCTCTTTAGATTCGCTGCATACCCATCGGGGAACATCAACTGCATTTTCACCCACGAGATAATTTCCCTCATAGCTGGCCTTCCAAGATTGAACCATGCCTTTGGCTTCGTCCAGTTCTGCTTTTCTTTCGGTTCTTTCATGTTTTGTAACGGCCTATCACATAGCGCCTCTAGATCGACTCTAACCTTAGTATTACCCTTTGACTTCCCATATATGCCGAACAATGTACCAAAAAGTGCCTCGGTGATATTCTTCTCAGTGTGCATCACGTCGATGTTGTGTGGGCAAAGGAGGTCTTTGAAGTAAGGCAGATCCCATAAGCATGTTTTGTGAGTCCAGGCGTGCTCAGAATTATACCCCTTGAAGTACCCTGGACGCTCTGGATCTGTCTCGAGAGCGTTTAACTGATCCAGGGTCTGTTGGCCTGTCAATGCAGGTGGCGAGGATCCAGGAACTGTCTATGCATGTCGAAGCAAGAAAACTTGCGACCGGCCTGAAGCCAACGAAACTCAAGAGCTCCCTTGCATGTGGGGCAGAGGAACCATCCATGCACACACCAGCCAACGAATAGCGCATACACCGGCAAGTCATGCGTCGAGTACATGTACCAGACACGCATTATGAAGTTTCGTTTGCTATAGGCGTCGTATGTCTTGAACCCATTATCCCAGGCTTCATGCAATTCGTCCTTAAGCGGCTGCATGTACACATTCATATTTTTCCCCGGATAGTTGGGCCCTGGAATTATCAACGTCAGGAAAATGTTTTTTCTTTGCATAATCTGTCCGGGGGGGAGATTGAGTGAAAAGACAAATACGGGCCAACAACTGTATTGGGCTGCCGTCATACCAAACACAGTGAACCCATCGGTGCTGATACCGACTCGAGGATGCCTTGGATCTGCCGCTTTGTCAGCATGTAATTCATCAAACCTTTTCCACGCAACACCACCCGATGTGTGTACCATCATCAGTTTCCCATCTGCATCTAGTTCGGTTCTTTTGCCTGTTTTGTGCCATGTCATCTGTCTGGCCGTCTCTTCGATCATGAAAAGACGTTGAAGTCTTGGTACGATTGGCATATACCGAAGAACACTAACAGGGATTTTGGTCTGTGTCTTCTCATCCATACCGTTGTCTACCACAATATACCTGGAACACTTGCAAATGGGACAATAGTTCAAGTCCGCATAGTCAAGCCTAAATAAGGCACATCCTTTCTCACAGGCATGTATCTTCTCATAGGGCATCTTCAGTGCACGGAGGATTTTGTCCGACTGGTACAGGTTTGCAGGCATTACATGGCCTTTGGGTAGAAAGCGTCCAAATACTGTCATAATTGCGTCATAGCATTCTCTGCCCACGTTGAACTGAGCCTTCAAAGCCATTACTTGTGAGATGGCATCCAACTGACAAAGCTCAGTGTGCTCGTGGAGCGGACGTTTTGAAGACTCCAACATTTCATTGAAGGCCTTTGCAGATTCCTCCATCTCCTCGTCCGAATCCCGAGCATCATCATAGTCTTGCACCATGTTTTCCATCCCGGTACCATGCTCGTCGGTGCGACGATGATCCACCTCAGCTCAGTCACGTTGGGCAGACTCACCATGAAATGTCCACACCGTATAATCGGGCATAAAACCATTCTTCTGCAGGTGTTTACCCATTTCAGCCTCTGTCCTCCTTTCCCAATTGCCGCATCGGAAACAGGGGCACCAAGTTTTCCTCTGGCCATTTGCAAATGCGGCTTGCACAAACCCCTTGGTTTTTGTGAACCATTCAGCGCTCCATTTGTTCTGACGAGTGTGACCGGTATACATCCACGCACGATCACTCATCTTGACTTTCAGAGCTACTGGACACACAACAATTATATATATAATTCACCATGTATATATTCATCAGTTGATCTACTTTTTCAATTTTATTACGTCCATGCAACCTACACTCTAATAGGTAATGATAGGTCCTAATCCCACCCGAGTATGTGTAGATTGTGTTCATTTTCCCATATGCTATGCTCCGGATCCGACGCAAAATTTCGGCAGCACCTCCCCGCTGTTCTCCTGATACACGTCTCTGCAATAAACAGAGTGGATGTGTACCCGGAGAACAACAGGGGAGGCACTGACGAAATTTATGCGTCGGATCCGGAGCAAAGCATATGGGAAAACGAACCCAATCTACACATACTCGGGCTGTCCATGGATAGCGTTGGACAATTCGAAAGAATCAATGTTATAAATATGCAAATGCATGCATATTTATAACTATTACGCTTTCGAACGGGAGACACATATTGGTTACGCATACTGATGATTCAAGACACATATATAGCTAGCTATCAAGTTTCATCGGCACGAACACCGGAACAGAGCAAATAATTAATGGGGGAGGAGGACATGTCATTTGTGCTCACCCACGAACGAAGGGGCAGAGCTCGTCAAACGCATGGCGAGGTCGTTGAACACCAAACCTCGCAGTGGTGAAACCACTGCACATTTAAATCAACCCGATCAACACAATTATATATGATATTTTTCATAACAAAATCGGAAAATATATGACCTAACTAATAATTCACAAATATAAGACCCTGTCGGCCTCGGGGGGTCAGGTGTCGGGGTGTCTGGGTGTCGTGTCGGGGTCGGGGTGTGGTGTCGGGGTCAGGGGTCGGGGTGTCGGGGTGTCGGGGTCGGGGTGTCGGGGGTCAGGGGGTCGGGGTATTTCCTTCTATCCTTCTTCTTCTTTCTTTCTCTTCTTCTTCTTCTTCTTTCCTTTCTTCTTCTTCCATCTTTTTTCTACTTTTTTACTTCTTTTCGTTTCTTCTTTTCTTCTTCTTCTTTTTTCATCTTTCTACTACTTCTACTTCTTCTACTTCTTGTAATTCTTTTCTAACACTAACACTAACACAATCTAGCACTAACAATTAAACAGCAAAAAAAATGAAAAAACAGAAGAAAAAAAGTAGTTCCCTCACCGGAGCAATGGGACGGTCGGCGGGGCGGCGCCGGGCGGCGGTGCGTCGCCGGGCAGCGGGTGGGGTGGTGGGGGCGGAGGGGTGGTGGGGGCGGAGGGGTGGTGGGGGGCAGGGGGGTGGTGGGGCGGAGGGGTGGGGTGCGGGGCGGCGCCGGGCGGCGAGGGGCGGGGGCGGCGCCAGGCAGCAGGGGCGGCGCTGGGCGGCGGGGGGCGGGGGCGGGGCGACGGGGCATCGCCGGGCGGCGGGGGGCGGGGCGACGGGGCGTCGGCGGGTGGGATGTGGGGAGGAGGGGTGGTGGGGGTGGCGCCGGGTGGCAGGGGCGGCGCCGGACGGCGGGGGACGGGGGCGGGGGCGGCGCCGGGCGGCTGGGGCGGGGGCGGCGGTGGATCTAGGGCGGGCCGTCGGGGAGGAGAGAGGAAGAGGAGAGTAACAGGCGGGAGGGGGGTGTGGCGTCTGTTAGTTAAAGAAGCTCTTTGCCGTCCGCCACTCTTTGCCGTCCGCCGTTGTCTCTCTTTGCCGTCTACTAGCTGATGGCAAAGAGGTGGGGGTGTTAAGTTTTTTTAAACGGGTGGGTGGGTGGGGGCCACCTCCCTCTTTGCCGTCAGCTGGCTGACGGCAACGAAATGGCTCATGGCAAAGAGCTTCTTTGCCGTCCGCCGTTTCTTTGCCGTCGGCTTATCGGTAGCTGATAGCAAAGAGCTTCTTTGCCGTCCGCTAGCCGACGTCAAAGATCAGGCAGATGGCAAAGTAGCTGACTCCAGTAGTGAACGCATTAAAATTCAACGGAACAACAGCACGAGCCATCTATCTACAACAAACATAGACAAGCAAAATACTATCAGGTACTAAGTTCATGATAAATTTAAGTTCAATTAATCATATTACTTAAGAACTCCCACTTAGACAGACATCTCTCTAGTCATGTAAGTGATCACGTGATCCAAATCAACTAAACCATAACCGATCGTCACGTGAGATGGAGTAGTTTTCAATGGTGAACATCACTATGTTGATCATATCTACTATATGATTCACGCTCGACCTTTCGGCCTCCGTGTTCCGAGGCCATATCTGCATATGCTAGGCTTGTCAAGTTTAACCTGAGTATTCTGCGTGTGCAAAACTGGCTTGCACCCGTTGTAGATGGACATAGAGCTTATCACACCCGATCATCACGTGGTGTCTGGGCACGATGAACTTTGGCAACGGTGCATACTCAGGGAGAACACTTCTTGATAATTAGTGAGAGATCATCTTAAAATGCTACCGTCAATCAAAGCAAGATAAGATGCGTAAAGGATAAACATCACATGCAATCAATATAAGTGATATGATATGGCCATCATCATGTTGTGCTTGTGATCTCCATCTCCGAAGCACCGTCATGATCACCATCGTCACCAGCGCGACACCTTGATCTCCATCGTAGCATCATTGTCGTCTCGCCAACTATTGCTTCTACGACTATCGCTACCGCTTAGTGATAAAGTAAAGCAATTACAGGGCGTTTGCATTTCATACAATAAAGCGACAACCATATGGCTCCTGCCAGTTGCCGATAACTCGGTTACAAAACATGATCATCTCATATAATAAAATATAGCATCATGTCTTGACCATATCACATCACAACATGCCCTGCAAAAACAAGTTAGACGCTCTCTACTTTGTTGTTGCAAGTTTTACGTGGCTGCTACGGGCTGAGCAAGAACCGTTCTTACCTACGCATCAAAACCACAACGATAGTTCGTCAAGTTAGTGCTGTTTTAACCTTCGCAAGGACCGGGTGTAGCCACACTCAGTTCAACTAAAGTTGGAGAAACTGACACCCGCCAGCCACCTGTGTGCAAAGCACGTCGGTAGAACCAGTCTCGCGTAAGCGTACGCGTAATGTCGGTCCGGGCCGCTTCATCCAACAATACCGCTAAACCAAATTATGACATGCTGGTAAGCAGTATGACTTGTATCGCCCACAACTCACTTGTGTTCTACTCGTGCATATAACATCAACGCATAAAACCTAGGCTCTGATACCACTATTGAGGAACGTAGTAATTTCAAAAAAATTCCTACGCACACGCAAGATCGTGGTGATGCATAGCAACGAGAGGGGAGAGTGTTGTCCATGTACCCTCGTAGACCGTAAACGGAAGCGTTATGACAACGCGGTTGATGTAGTCGTACGTCTTCACGATCCGACCGGTCCAAGCACCGAACGCACGGCAGATCCGAGTTCAGCACACATTCAGCTCGATGACGATCCCCGGACTCCGATCCAGCAGGGTGTCGGGGATGAGTTCCGTCAGCACGACGGCGTGGTAACGATGATGATGTTCTACCGACGCAGGGCTTCACCTAAGCACCGCAACAATATGACCGAGGTGGAATATGGTGGAGGGGGGCACCACACACGGCTAAGGAATGATCACGAAGATCAACTTGTGTGTCCTAGGGTGCCCCCTACCCCCGTATATAAAGGAGCAAGGGGGGAGGCCGGCCGGCCCTAGGGGGCGCGCCAACGAGGGGGGAGTCCTCCTCCTAGTGGGAGTAGGACTCCCCTTTCCTAGTCCAACTAGGAAGGAGGAAGGGGGAAGGAAAGAGAGGGAGAGGGAGAGGGAAAGAGGGGCCGCGCCCCCCTCCCCTAGTCCAATTCGGACTCCCCATGGGAGGGGGTGCGCCACCTCCTGGGCTGCTGCCCTCTCTCTCCCCTCAGGCCCACTAAGGCCCAATACTTCCCCAGGGGATTCTGGTAACCCCTCCGGCACTCCGGTTTTCTCCGAAATCACCCGGAACACTTCCGGTGTCCGAATATAGTCGTCCAATATATCAATCTTTATGTCTCGACCATTTCGAGACTCCTCGTCATGTCCCTGATCATATCCGGCACTCCGAACAACCTTCGGTACATCAAAACTTATAAACTCATAATAAAACTGTCATCGTAACATTAAGCGTGCGGACCCTACGGGTTCGAGAACTATGTAGACATGACCGAGACACGTCTCCGGTCAATAACCAACAGCGGAACCTGGATGCTCATATTGGCTCCTACATATTCTACGAAGATCTTTATCGGTCAAACCGCATAACAACATACGTTGTTCCCTTTGTCATCGGTATGTTACTAGCCCGAGATTCGATCGTCGGTATCTCAATACCTAGTTCAATCTCGTTACCGGCAAGACTCTTTACTCGTTACGTAATGCATCATTCCGTAACTAACTCATTAGCTACATTGCTTGCAAGGCTTATAGTGATGTGCATTACCGAGAGGGCCCAGAGATACCTCTCCGACACTCGGAGTGACAAAACCTAATCTCGAAATACGCCAACCCAACATGTACCTTCGGAGACACCTTTAGAGCTCCTTTATAATCACCCAGTTACGTTGTGACGTTTGGTAGCACACAAAGTGTTCCTCCGGTAAACGGGAGTTGCATAATCTCATAGTTATAGGAACTTGTATAAGTCATGAAGAAAGCAATAGCAACATACTAAACGATCAAGTGCTAAGCTAACAGAATGGGTCAAGTCATTCGCATCATTCTCCTAATGATGTGATCCCATTAATCAAATGACAACACATGTCTATGGTTAGGAAACATAACCATCTTTGATTAATGAGCTAGTCAAGTAGAGGCATACTAGTGACACTATGTTTGTCTATGTATTCACACATGTATTGTGTTTCTGGTTAATACAATTTTAGCATGAATAATAAACATTTATCATGATATAAGGAATAAATAATGACTTTATTATTGCCTCTAGGGCATATTTCCTTCAGCGTGTACAATAGCCCTATCATCCGAAACGATCTCCACGTAAGAAATATTTTGGGACGTTGGATATATGGCAAACATTTAGTACATGAGTCACGTATGCAATAGGCTCGGGCATCACGTATGATTGCTTTTGTCAAAACGTCTGCATCCTCAAACCCTACCGCACACGGTTTTTTCTTATCGTGTGCGATGAAGCCCCCCTACCGCACACAATCACAAGGCAACAGTTTGCTATTATGGCAGCGAAAGAGGGTTTTAACCGTGTGTGATGGACTTAACTGCAATAATGTATATTGCCCGTAAAAACAAAAACAAAACTAGTCATCGACCCATGCATTTGCACGGTCTAGGTATATATATATATTAGTTTCGATTTGTGGTTTAGATATTTGACCGTTGAGATATTACTTTTTTTGATATTTTTGTTGAGAATTGACAATGCAATGTAATGACCTATTTGCTGAGGATAAATTTGTGTATATCAGTTAATTGAGCCGTGGATGAAAGCACCAATAAATAACTCGACATCAGAGATGTACTGGGACACCTTGCCTTGTTTATTGATCCGTAGGTCCCGGCGAAAATATCTGGTACTCCCATCGTTGGGTACTCCCGGTGCTCCAAGTTCAAAAACAAATCTTAAATGTATCTAAAAATTCTAGAAAAAATGTGAACATTTGCAAGGAATGTGACTACAAGCCCTAAAATTTTCATGTCTAAACTCAAAATGTACATTTAGAAACAAAAATGTGAAATCCAGATGTGAATAGTGTCAATGTTGATTTTGTCTTTTTTACACTATTCATGCCAGATTTCACATTTTTGTTTCTCAATGTACATTTGGAGTTTGGACCTGTTTAGGGATTGTAGTTACATTCCTTGCGAACATTCACATATTTTTCCAGAATTTTTTGAAACATTTATGAATGTATATATTAAACTTGGAGCACCAGGAGTATCCCAAGGATGGTAGTACCCGATACCTTCCCGCCGCGCCCCGTTGCCTGAGAGGCCGAGACCCGAGATATAGTGGGGACGAAAGGAGTTGATGAACACGAGGAAAATAAACGGAGGTTGTCTCCGCAGCTGCATCTTGTGTCTAGATCGAAGTCGTGTCATTTCAGCAATCTGGAGTAATTTTTAGAACAGTTTCAGTAAAAATATATTAAAAAACAACTTTAGTAAAAAAATTATGCATAAGAATCAATTTTACTAATTCTTTTATGGATTTAGAAGTAACTTTTTTAGGGGATAACTTTTTGTTTTGGATCCAGAATGCTTTATTCATGGGAAATGTTAGCAAGTTGACATCAGAAATCTGGTAATTCCCGACGAACGCTCGGACCACGGTTCAATTTTGTGCACGAATCTAGGAAGGCCACATGTCTACATCATCTCCAATGACCGTTCACCGAAATGATGCTTCGTCGCGAACACCCCTATCGCCTTATCTCCTCACTAGTGAAGACGCTCTCCGCTCCCACGTGTCGATGCAATTCTCACCCTCCAAATCAATGATGCCGGTGGCGCTCCCCTTCATCACGCCAAGGGAGGAAGAGAAACTCATCAACCACATCTATTCTCACACAAACACGTCACATGTACCTTCAACATCGGGGGTGACACACCGCATCTCACGTTGAAGAAGACCCAACCGGCAACGCGATACGCAAGAGAGCTACAATTGCTTTTGCAGACACGAAACCCTACACGCCCGGGAGGGACCCCGTCAGGGTGTGTGGCGGCTATGGGCTGCCCTTGGTCGATTCACTCGCCCTTAGAGCCTTGAGATTCGCAGCTCTCAAACATTAAGAATAGTGAAGAACGAGATAGAAAAATGAGAGAGAGAGAGGGGGGGGGGAGAGAAGCGTAGATGAAAAAGTAGTATATTGATGTTTCGATTGTGTGTTGTTCAATCGGCCGCCATCTTCAACACATATAATAGGCGGCTAGGCTTCCTGTACAAGTAAAAGATTCATTTAGACTTTCCTTACACGAAAATTACATCGATTCATGTCCTAGAGTGCTAATTCTAATCCAACTTGGATTCATCCCAAATCTGGTCCAAACTTCTATCTTGCTCCTCGTGCAGGTCATGGAATTTGCGGGCGGACTGCACACGCCCCACGTCATGCAGAAAAAGGGCTTCTAGGGGCGCGAGAAGCACTTGTGAGTGCAGCCAGAGTGTGGCTCTTTTCGTCGCAGAATCCCCCGACAAGTGGTTGTCGGCGTAGAACCCCTGGCAAGCAGGAAAGGGCTACTACAACAGTGCTATGGTTCCCTCCTTGTCGGGTCACCTTCTAGATATTGTAGTCAGCCAGAAAATGGCTCTTCTCGGTGCATACTAATGCAACACAGCTTGCCGGGTGCCACTGTGAAGGCCCATGCTCTTTAGTTTGATCTTATTTTAGCTTCATAGATTACGACCTTGGATTGAAACGATTTATATATCAAAATCGACCGTCTCACGAGACGAAGACAATCCATGTTGAGAATTCTTCCATATGCGGTCGTCTGGATGGCATAATCGGCCGAACAATACTCAGAATACAAAATCTCGGTACCATGAACACAATTTCGGCCCTCGAAATGTGATCGGATAATCATTTCAATTAGACGATTTGGACAGTTTTTCATTTGATGTAGTCTAAATCATGTTTCCTGCTGTACCAAAAACTGGTATCAACACATGCCTCCCTGTTTTTTGGCATAACTTGCACGCCGAAAAACAATTTGTACCGTGTTTTCTCTAAGGATGATGTCAACACTCCATCGGCCATTTATATTTTCTTAGGACGATAATTATATATCGACCATGTTTATGCTTAGGGCCATAATTGTATATCGGCCATTGCCCATCTAGGCTTCTTGCCACACACTCACGTGATACTTCTTCAAATATTTGCCATTGAGAGCTCGAGGTAACATTGTTCCTTGCATGGATTCCTCCAGATATGGATTTCTGGGAACTACTGTTGTTACCTTAAAAGGACTTTTCCAGTTTGGAGACCACTTCCCGAATTTTCTATCTCTTGAGCCAGTCAGTAGGATCACTTTCCACACGAGATCGCCAACTTGAAAATTCTTCAAATTGACCTTCTTATTATAAGCTCTACACTCAACTTGTCCCTCTCAATGGCTTTTAAAGCAGCCAAACGTTTATCGACACTTTCATCGATATTGTTCATCATCAAGCTATAAAGATCCACTGCCGATAAATCATTTTGTTTGGTTATTCTCAAAGCACTCAAATTCACTTCCACTAGTAAAACGGCCTCTTGACCATATACTAGCTCATATGGAATTACCTTTGTAGCACTGTGCCTTGAGATTCTATGCGCCCGCAAAGATTTGGACAACAACTCATTCCATCTCCTTAGATTATCCTCAATCTTCTTCTTACCGAGCTTTGTTAGTATTTTGTCGCCAGAATCAGCTTGTCCATTAGCTTGGGCATAATATAGAGAGGAATTGAGCAACTTAATATTACAAGATTCGGCCAATTCTCTAACTTGATGTGACATGAAATATGAACATTGATCCGTAGTTAATGTGTGAGGAATGCTGAATCTATGGAGGGAGAATATCATACGGAAACCAACATTCAAAGAAAACTTTGTGGAAACGATGTTTGAAGGTTTCAAAAAATTCTGAAAAAAATGTAATATGTTAAGAGGATGAACTTCTATTGTCATGTGAAATTTCAAGTGAAAACACATTGCGGGATGCGAGCTATGAAAAAGATAAATCTAGCAATGAATAGTGACGTATTTGGAACTATTCAATGATGATTTTGTTTTTCTCATAGCTCATATCTCGTAATGTGTTTGAACTTGAAATTTTGTAAGGCAATAGAACATCGCTCTCTTAACATCCCGTAATATTTTGAGATTTTTTCGATACTTCAAAACATCATTTTCACATGGTTTTCATTGGTTTCCACTGAATGTTGGTTTTCATATGATATTTTCCAATCTATGAATCATGTGCTCGGTTATGAATCGAATTAACTTTGTATGTGTCAGATTTTTTAGAGGTACTTCCTCAGACCATTTAGTGAAATAATCGGTTGCTACCAACATGAATCGATGCCCCTTTGAGGAAGAAGGATGAATCTCTCCAATATAGTCTAAACCCCAACCTCTAAAAGGTCACGACTTGATATGCCTGATAATAGGATGTAGCATAACAGCAGGAGCCAATTGACATCACCAAACTTTTGACAAGCTTCATACCCTTTGTCATACCTGAAGCAATTATTAATCATCATCGGCTAATAAAACCTAGCATTTCGCAATAACCACTTCATCTTGTGAGCCGACTGATGAGTACCACAAATGCCTTCATGTACCTCTCCCATAGCAACTCTCGCTTGGTCTTCATTCAAGCATTTTAAAAGAACACTATCAACTATTCAGCATAAAGATCATCATCTCTCATTGTATTTGAAAGCCATGTGCCGAACGGTCTTGTCCACCCATTTACCCGGACCACACAATAATCAATAATGGGTTTCCCGCAGTCTGGACTTTCACTAGATTTTTCATTAGTGGCCGAAGTGGTGGGCTCCGGTTCGGCCTATCCTATATTGGTAAGACTAGACATCAGCCTTGGAGAAATATGAAACATGTCACGATCAACATGATAGTCGGATGCTTGTTGTGCCAACTCATTTGCTCTCCAATTGTCATTTCTAGATATATGGGTGATGCTAAAACAATCCAAAGTAGAAATTAGATCTAGACATTTATCAAGATAAACATTAAGTGATTCGTCAAACATTGAACGACTTTGGATATTTGTTGCACTACTAACAATGAATCACGAAAATCCTAAATATATGTAGCACCTATGACAAGCAACATCTCTAAATCGAATAACAATGCTTCATATTCGTTTTTATTATTTCTGCAAAAATATTCTAAGCGACATGTGGCTTAAAAAAGAGCACCATGAGAAGATATATAAACAATACCAACAATTCAATTGGCCATTGCTACAAACTGAACCGTCCGAATATAATCTCCATGGTACTAAAGAGACAAGATGTATGTCAATATCATGCTTGTCATCAATCCGATGCTCAACAAAAAAATTAACAACGATTTTGCCGTTCATGGATTTCAGATATTCATAAGCCAAATCATATTCAATTAAAGCATAAGCCCACTTGTCAATTCTACCACTAAGAGTTGGTCTATGCAACATGTATTTAATGACATCGGGTTTGACACGCTACTATGCAAGCACTGGGCACTAAATAATGTCTCTACTTTATGCAAGCATAATATAAACACATCCATAATTTTTCAATAAATGTATACTTTGTCTCGGCGTTCAATAAGCGACGGCTCAAATAAGTAATAGCATGCTCTTTTCCTTCAGTCTCTTGAGTTGAAACATCACCAATAACACCTTCCTCCGCTGCAATATAATATCTAAATGAATCTGCTACTTGTGAATTGTGTTGGTATTTCCCCAAGAGGAGTTGATGATGTAGTACAGTAGAAATAAGTATTTCCGTCAGTTAAGAACCAACGTTATCAATCCAATAGAAGAACCACGCGAAACCTCGTTAGCAGATGGTGCACGTTTGGTGGACTTGCTCAGCGTTACAAGGGAGAAATGGTTCACCAAATACCAAAGCCAATATTTTTGAGATCTCCTAATCAATTCATTAAGCACCGCTTCATGTACAAGTGTCCGCTACCACAGCGGCAACTCATGCGCCATCTCCCGTGGGCGGGCCCAGCAAGGATAGATCTATGTGCTCGTGCGCCGCTGCTCGCTCGCCAGATTTCATAGTTGACTTTTGAAAAAAGTTCATGCATTCAACAAAAAAGTCGCAAAACTAAAATCAAGGGAATTCCAAAAAACTATTTGTGGGCTAAAATTTTTTCATGAATTTTAATTTTTTTTGTAAATTTTGAAAAGATTACGAATTAAAAGCTCACAAATTTGGAAAACTTTAAATAAAAAAGCTTGTGAATCGAAGAGAAGTTCACGATTTTTTTTTAAAGTTCAATATGAGAAATTTCACCACTATTAGAAAATATCATGAATTTGAGTTTTTTTCACAAATTTAAATAAGAAACTTCCCAACTGTGAGAAAAGTTCTCAAGTATGAAAAAGGTCAAAAAATTTGAAAACAATATTCATGAATTATATTTTTGTGCAAATTTTTAAAAGTTTGTAAATACAAAATGTTTAAAATTTAAAAATTG
The DNA here is from genome assembly GCA_963921465.1 of Triticum timopheevii. Taxonomy (NCBI): domain Eukaryota; kingdom Viridiplantae; phylum Streptophyta; class Magnoliopsida; order Poales; family Poaceae; genus Triticum; species Triticum timopheevii. The sequence goes on along the minus strand of OY997266.1, from coordinate 14,316,687 downwards.
CTTGTGATTTTAAAAAAGTTCATAATTGTTTGAAAGCAAATATGAAAAAAAAACAAAAAGATGGAGCAAACTAGCCACAAATGGGGCACTGTCCGCGCGAGCGCTATGCGCTCATTCAAGCACGTCATGCATTGATTAGGGGGTCTCTATTTGCGCGGGACCTATATCTTGCTTACAACAAGACGTATGCTCCCCTCGTCACCGGCGGGACGACACTGGGCCGGTCAACAGTATGTCTTCGTGCGATTTTCCTGGCTTTTCCCTTTGTTGTTAGTTCTTTTTGCTTTTTAGGCCATTTTTTTTCTTCGAGGGTTTTCTTTGTCCAATTTCTACTGTTTTGGTCAGGTTTCCTTTGTTTGTTTTCTTCTTTTTTTTCCTTGTCATCATTTTTTGTTTTCTTTGCCGTTTTTCTTTGGTTTTCCATTTTTGTTATAAATTTGTTTTCCTGCATTTTCTTACAAGTTTTTGTTTAGTATTTCTTGTTTTCTTTGTTATACATTGATTTTATTTGTTTCTTGCCAGGTTTTCTTGTTTATCTTGAGTTATTTGCTTTTTAATTTTTCCTTTATCCTTTTAATGTTTTTTTGAACACATGGCTTTTTTTTACAATATACATATTTATTGTACATTTAAAACATTTTTTGATACAAGTTGAATTTCTTTCAAATAAACCATATGCATTTTTCGTTTAGTACGTAGCACATTTTTTTACATGGTTACCATTTTTAAAAATACAACTTGAAACTTTTTTAATGTTAAGAGTTTTTTTAATACTACGCACACATTTTTTTAAATGTTGGAAACATTTTTTTTCAACGTGGGAAGACTTATTTAAAAAGTCACGCACAACATTTTAATGGCACAAACCATCTTTTTTATACTACACAAACCAATTTTTACATTGTATAAATATTTTCCATAAATTTCACACACATTTTTTTAGAATCATGAAACCAATTTTTTTTGTCATGAACATTTTTTTGAAAGCTATCAGCATTGTTTCAATTGCGCAAACATTCTATTATACTGTGTTAACACTTCATTGAAAATCACGGTTTTTTAAAGTAAATTTAAGTTTTAAAATAAACTCAATTACAGTATAAATGGAAAAAATTAATGTGACATCGGTTTGATGCCATTGCGACACCCCTAGTACCTCCTACTCGGCCACCGACGCTTCAACCCCGCACCTCGTCTTCTCCACGCAAAATCGACTGATGCCTGCAAAATTTTCAGACAGCTTGCAAATAGCGAATGTGGAGTTTTTATGTGAACACTCCAAAATTATGACTCGAAAACAGCCCCTCGCGACTTGAGACCTGGAAAATATGCGATAGGATCCTTCTGCACCCCCCCTCCCCGCCGCCCCCGCGCCGCCACCCAGGGGACTCGGGGGGAACCCTAGCCTTGCTGCCGGCTGCCCCTAGATCCGCGACCCCTTGTGTCGCCGCCACCGGAGGGGACGCCGGCGAAGTCCATGCGACCCCAAGGATGGTGGCGGTGGGGCGTTCTTGCTCCTATGGTGTCAAGATGCGGGGACATGGCATCCCAACAGCGTAGAGTGATTCCGCGGCGGGGCTTCTTCTCTCGCGGCAGTGCTTCCCCTCTCCGGCCGGCTCTCATGTCACTGCAAGAAATATGTCAACTTGTGACCTTCTGCCGGTGACCCTGGAAGAATTGGTCATAAATCTACGACCATTTGTGACCAATTGGTCAAAAGCTATTCGGGGGGCTCCAAACCCAGAACTATAACGACCATTTTGGGCAAAAAGATCGTAATTTCCTTACACGAAATGGTCATAAAGCAGATTGCACTGGTCCACTTCCTTATATCTAGCTGATCACGACCAATATAGATGGTCATAACCTTGTAAATTATGGTGGGTTGCTATGACTAGGCGCGACCTCATCAGTTTTGCCTATGTGTCATGTCCATGTGTCAATTTTTGCCCTAGGTTGTGAAGCAACCTATATTTCTGTCATTCCTAAAATTTCCAAAAATATCTCATAAATTCTTTGGGTCATATTTTCGTCAAATATGTAAAAAACCTTCCTTGCCTAGTTCAAAAATAATTCAACAATACTCATTTTCCTATTCTGTTCAGAACAACACTTTGTGAAGGAAGTGCTATTTATATATTCTTGATTGCCCTCAAAAATTTTGGGAACTATTTCCTATCCAAATCATTGCATCATGATAAAATTCAGCTCCATTTGCCCAGTAAATCTTCCTCGGCAAATTTCCAAAGTTGTTGTCCACCTAGAACCTTTGTGAAAGAAGTACTAGCTATGCGTATCCTAATGAGTTGAATTTTTGCCACATATTCTATATTCCTATGTAACTTACGTACACCAAATTTGAGCTCAGTTCATTTAGCCAATTTCTCTCATTAATTTTCCAAAGTTTCTATCTAGAGAAGAGCAGTGTGAAGGAAGTGCTATTTATATATTCTTGGTTGCCCTCAAAATTTTTGGGCACTCTTTCCTATCCAAATGAATGCCTCATGACAAAATTCAGCTCCATTTGCCCAGTAAATCTTCCTCGGCAAATTTCCAAAGTTTTTATCCACCTAGAATCTTTGTGAAAGAAGTACTAGCTATGCATATCCTAATGAGTTGAATTTTTGCCACATATTCTATATGCCTATGTAACTTACCTACACCAAATATGAGCTCATTTCATTTAGCCAATTTCTCTCACTAATTTTCCAAAGTTTTTGTACCACCTAGGCTCCTCCTTTTGAGCTGAAAATTTGTAAAGACAGTCTTCTAAGTAACTGATCATCCTCAGCCAAAACTCACGCCCATTAGCCATGTGCATTTCTAGTACCGCAAATCAAACACTTGGGTGCGAATTCATGTTTGAGCATAGTTTGGTTTCGTCGTGAGATTCTTCTGTTGTCACTTTCTTCCTAGAACCTACCCGGAGAGTGACCAACCCACTAGACATGCCTAGGCCATCCAGAACGGAAGGCAACGCCATGGTCACGCGGTGACCACGTGGCGGGCATGCGAGTTTACGCGCTCTGGAGTTGGGGCCCTCGGCCACCGTCCAAACCTCAACGTATCGCGGCCAAACCATGTATTTCTGATTAAATATATACTTATGTGCGTAGAAATGATTTTTGGAAAAAATAAAGAGCAAACTATGAGGCAACTGCAGTTCAAATTTGACCCGCTTCCTACTGAATCGGCGGAAATTTGTCTTTTTCACCAGAGGGGGTTCAAAACTTTTGACATCCAACCATTTGGTCAATTGTGCATTAAATATGTCCTACTATTTTATAAAATTGATTTGGTCCAATTTTGCGACAAATATATGGTAGATCCTTTACAAAAAAAACTCATCTTGGGCATTCAAAAAATGGAAAATGTATTTTTCGTCCAAAGAAAATGAAAACTCTCTTAGGCAATATTGTTTGCCATTCCAAAATACACCTTTGTGCCCAATATGAGATCATTTGAACAAACTATGCCATGAATTTGGCCATAAGATTGCTCATTTGGCTTGAAAGCCATGAATCTTCACACATGGTAGCTCATTTCCGAGAACACTTTTTTAAAAAATTGTTGTATTACAAGTTTATTATTTTTCCTGGTAACTTGGTCACATATAATGACACAATGCGAAGGTTTTCCAATTTTATGATTTTTTTGAATTTTTTATGCCCGTTTTGAAATGCGGTCAAAACGACGAGAATGACCGTTCCGAGCTAGTGGTTGAATCTTGGAATTTTTTTTGTGTTTATATGATTAAATAGATACTTATGTACGTAGAAATGATTTTTTTGAAAAAATAAAGATGAGACTATGGGGCAGCTGCAGTTCATATTTGACCCGCTTCCTACTGAATCAACAGAAATTTGTCTTTTTCACCAGAGGTGGGTCGAAACTTTTGACACCCAACCATTTGGTCAATTATGCATTAAATATGGCCTAGTATTTTATAAAATTGATTTGGTCCAATTTGGCAGCAAATATATGGTAGGTCCTTCACAAAAAAACTCATTTTGGGCACTCGGAAAATGGAAAATTGATTTTTCGTCCAAAGAAAATGAAAGCTCCCTTAGGCTACATTGTTTGTCATTCCAAGATGCACCTTTTTGAACAATATGAGATCATTTGAGCAAACTATGCCATGAATGCGGCCTTAAGATTGATCATTTGGCTTGAAAGCCATCAATCTTCACAGGTTATAGCTCATTTCTGAGAACACTTTTTTAAAAGAATTGTCGTATTACAAGTTTATTATTTTTCATAGTAACTTGGTCACAAATAATGACACAATGCGAAGGTCACAAATAATTATTTTTGGGAAAAATAAATAGCAAACTATGAGGCAGCTGCAGTTCAAATTTGACCCGCTTCCTACTGAATCGGTGATACGTCTCCAACGTATCTATAATTTTTGATTGCTCCATGCTACTTTATCTACTGTTTTGGACTATATTGCGCTTTATTTTCCACTTTTATATTACTTTTGGGACTAACCTATTAACCGGAGGCCCAGCCCAGAATTGCTGTTTTTTGCCTGACGCTTCACCAACGTACTCCTTCCTCCTATATATACCTACGTATCCCCGTACAATCAGAGAGGAGCCAAAAACCTAATTCCACCACCGCAACCTTCTGTATCCACGAGATCCCATCTTCGGGCCTGTTCCGGAGCTCCACCGGAGGGGGCAACCACCACGGAGGGCTTCTACATCAACACCATAGCCCCTCCGATGAAGTGTGCGTACACTACTAGGGAAAAGCCTATACACAGAATCTTACCAGCAGCGCTCCTCAAAATACCACGCTACTGCTATTTAGCAGCAGCGCGTGTTATCAAAACGCGCTGCTGACAGGAAAATAGTAGTAGCGCGTCCACCACAAACCGCGCTACTGCTATAATTGCCATGACCTCGCCCCCCCCCCCCCCCCCCCCGCTAGTTATAGCAGTAGCGCACTATACTGAACAGCGCTACTGCTATAGAAGTTAGCAGCAGCGCGCTTCTAGGAAAACCGCTACTACTAAGATCAGCCCACAAGTTTAGTCCCACCTCGCTCCGTGAATAGGGTGTTTACCACCTTAAATATGTTATTTCTGAAACTACCACAACCAGTTGGTCTTCACTGAACTCTATGTGTAAAATTTGTGGCCACAATATGAGTCCTCTCCGGTTCCTACCGGAGAGGACTCATATTGACAATTCAGATTGTACACAAAAAGATCATTGATGGCCAATGTATTTTTGCATTGATGTATTTTTTGTATAGTTACACTTAGCAGTAGCGGTTTATATACAAAGTACTACTGCTATTCAGATTAGCTGTAGCGCATTTTGGTAAACGCGCTACAGCTATCCCTACCTTATCCCCACGCGCACGACCGGCCCTCACTCACACTCTCACTCTCGCCCCCGTGCCGATAACCGTCGTCGTGCGTCGCCGCCGCCGCCTTCGTCCGTCCGCCGCCGAGGTACTCCCCTTCTTCCGTCCCTCCTCCCTCCTCCTCGCACATCCTCCCTCCGCCTGCGGCCGCCACTCCCTCCTCTGCTGCCGCCCTCCTCTCTGCCTGCGGCCGCCCCTCCTCCCTCCTCCGCCGGCAGTCCTCCTCCCACCGCCCTCGACCTCGCCGCCCCTAGTTAAATAGTACTAGATTTAGTAGTAGTAGATGTTAATTTAGGGTTCATAGCTAGTACTAGATGTTGCTTAGTTAGTACTAGATTTTTAGTAGTAGTAGATGTTAATTACTAGTAGTGATGGTACTAGTTAACTAGGGCAGTATGATTAATAGTAGTTGTAGTTGAACTACTTTAGTTGTAGTTGAACTAGTTTAGTAAGTAAATTAATAAACTCGTTGAACTAGTTGAATTAATAGAACTAATGTATTTTTAGTAAGATAATTAATATAACTAGTTGAACTACTTTATTTTTAGAAAGAACTAGTTTTTTTCTATTTATAGTAAGTTTATATTTAGTAAGAACTAGTTGAATTAATAAAACTAGTTGAACATGTCATATTTGTTGTTATTTTTTATTTTAAGCAATTATTCGGGATGTATTAGTGATAACTTATATGGTTTCAGGTGACCACCGTCGTCCCCGTCATCGACCCCCTCCGACATCCCCGTCGTCGTCCCAGTCACCGACCCCCTCCGACATCGAGGTGAGACCAGCCAAATATCCTTGTATATCTTGTGTTGTTGCTCAAATAGGATATGTGGTTGCCCAAGTGGCCGTTCATGTTCAGTTTACATCTCCGAGTGGCCTATGTTTTGCCGGAGTGTTGATTAATTTCTGTTCCGGCAAATTTCAGGCACTTGATATGTCCTTTTTTAGCAAAGGCCATGCCGGATTTTTTCGTGAATTCTGGCATGACTTGTGCTAGAATATGTACAAGTTTAATCTTTGAATTATGAACGTAGGAAATGTCGTACTCGGACGACGACAGTCTCCCGGGGGAGTGTAGCTGGTGCCACGACGATCGAGGTATGTGCGACAGGTTCGTTCAGCTGGACGAAGATCGGCGCTTCGGCATTAAGCTCGAGGAGACCTTCGATTGTGAAACGGTACGCAACAATGACAAGTGTTTTTTTTCGTAATTAAGCATGACTTCAACTATTTTAACGTCTAATTTTCATATTTTACAATTCGACTAGCTTATCCCATGCCATGCAAGACGCTATGTCTTGGAGAGGATGGGTTTTGAAGACCATGAAAATTTTGAAACAAAGAAAATACACCTAAGGACCCATCATGATATGGATTTTGAAGTAAATCTATGCAATGATTAGAGCGTAACCCATTTTGGTTGCCAAAATTGGGAAGCACTTTGCAAAATGTATGGTTTTTATGAGGGTATGATTGTCACCATGGATCTTGGTGATCCTGACATCGAGCAAGACAATATGGACATTTGGGTCCTTGTTGATACGCTTCCGATTGTACCGCTATGTGAGTTTCTCAAACATAGTTATTAACTAATTTATATTGTTTATTTAAAAATAGTTGATAGCTTATTTCCATTGATAGCTTATTTTGATTCTTCAAAGACTGTGCGGAAGATGGTAGATAAAACCCACTACACCGATGGCACCTAATTAACGTATAAGGAGAAAAATCATCTGATCGCATTTTGTACTCTTCTTGAGAATTACAATAACTATTATCGAACTCCTCCAAATTATGGTGAATACGTGCCACTAGTGCATGTGTTGAACCACGGTAACTTCTCTGGAGATACCCTGGTAAGATTTTTTACTATTACGACATCCGTGCATCTTTTGCATACTTCTAAAACTAGTACATCATTGCTAAGTACGAAGTTATTATTATGTTTTCCAGCAGAAACTCCCGATGGATTGTGTGCCTCATCTGATGACTCTGCATGGTCGCCTCTCAGTTCTGAACATACTGCCAGGTAAATCTACGGAGCTCACCTGTGCTTATCGGATTTCTAAAACCCGTGAACACATGTTCATCAAAGAATGGAAGAAATGTATGGACATTCGCAAGGAGGTTCTTGGAAGTAACATTCAGCGAAAGGCAAGAATTGGAGACAGGCTAATCTCCATTCTCCATAATGGAGAGTCAGGGGCTATCTTGTTTTTTGCTATTTTACCTTAGAAAATGTAGTAGGTCTTAATCGAATGTAATAGGTCCTATGAGGTACAATATGTTTATTATGTGGTTATGTGTTAGAGTTGATAATGAGGAGTACTTGTGATTACGACTAGTGACCAATTTGCTATGTGATGTCATTGATGAAAACGATGATCTTGAGGAGGTGTTATATATATGACAATGATGTATTATGATGATAAGTTGTTAATGATATGATGATGATGATGATATTATTATATCATTGGGTGAAAGAACCGCGGATTAGTTTCAAGTGGATGGACATCCACTTGAAACTAGTCCACGGTTCTTTCACCCCGTGATGTAATAACTCATTATGATGTAAAAACAATCTCTAAATTCCTGTTGTATGAAAACTTGTGTAAAGGTGTATGAATACAACATGAAATAAAAAAGAAATAAAATACTAAATAATAGTAGTAGCACGGGAAAGGAGAAGCGCTACTACTAATTACCAGTAGCGCTGTTCTGAAGAAGCGCTACTACTAAGTCAATTTAGCAGTTGCGTGGATCTAGGCGCGCTATTGCTAAGCATTAGCTGTAGCGCCTTATCAGTAGCGCTCCTGCCCGCGCTACTGATAGGCCTAAAACCCGCGCTGCTGCTAGGCTTTTCCCTAGTAGTGGTAGTTTACTTCAGACCTTCGGGTCTATAGCTAGTAGCTAGATGTCTTCTTCTCTCTTTTTGGATCTCAATACAATGTTCTCCCCCTGTCTCGTGGAGATCTATTCGATGTAATCTTGTTTTTGCGGTGTGTTTGTTGAGACCGATGAATTGTGGGTTTATGATCCAGTATTATCTATGAAAAATATTTGATTCTTCTCTGAATTCTTTTATGTATGATTGAGTTATCTTTGCAAGTCTCTTCGAATTATCCTTTTTGGTTTGGCCAACTAGGTTGGTAGTTCTTGCAATGGGAGAAGTGCTTAGCTTTGGGTTCAATCTTGCGGTGTCCTTACTCAGTGACAGAAAGAGTTGCAAGGCATGTATTGTATTGTTGCCATCGAGGATAACAAGATGTTTTTTTTTATCATATTGCATGAATTTATCCCTCTACATCATGTCATCTTGCTTAAGGCGTTACTATGTTTTTTACTTAATACTCTAGATGCATGCTGGATAGCGGTCAATGAGTGGAGTAATAGTAGTAGATGCAGAATCGTTTCGATCTACTTGTTTTGGACGTGATGCCTATATACATGATCATTGCCTAGATATCACTACTAGGGAAAACCTTATACACAGAACTTTAGCACTAGCGTCTGTCAAAGAAGCACGCTGGTGCTAAATAGCAGCAGCGAGCCTGCCGAAACCGCGCTGCAGATAGTTACGTAGCAGTAGCGCGTCTCGCAGAAAACACGTTACTACTAAAATTCTCACGGCTTAGCCGATATGGTACACATAGTACTAGCGATCTACATGGAATCGCGCTACTGCTACTTTCTTTGTAGCAGCGCGTTTTGCTCTAAACTCGCTACTACTAAATGATATAAAATTAAATGAAAAGCAAATAGAAAGGTAATTGAGAATGAAAGAAATCGAAGAAGGTGAAAGGAAAAAATAAAATGTGAAGAAAAATAAGTGGAAGAGGGAAAAAGGAGAAAGTTGTAGCAGTAGCGCGTATAGCAGAACGCGCTGTAGCTAATGTAGAAGCAGCGTGTTTCTGGGAACGCGCTACTGCTACTTCTGACTTAACCACCGCGTTCGTCCTTCCCCACGGCCACTTCCCCCAAATCTCACTACTCCGCTCTCGCCGCCGCCGTTGCCCGTCGGTCGCCGCGCGCTCTCCACACACCCTCTACGCCGCCCCGCCCCCGGATTCAACGCCGCCCCCGCCCCCGACCTCAATGCCGCCCCGGACGCCGCCCTCGACCTCAACGCCGCCCCGGACGCCGCCCCAAGCCCGACGTCGACGCCTCCTGCCCCTCTCTCGCCGCAGGCACCCGATCGAGGTGAGCACGCCTGCTCCTCCCCCTCCCCTACCTTTGCCTAGATAGAGTTCTTCAAATTTTAGTTGCATCAAATAGTTAGGGTTCATCTATGGGTGGAAATGAATTGGATACAGATGCGGCTGGGATTTTTTCTTAGGTGACGTTTTCTTAGATGATGAATAAACACTAGTGTAATGCATAATAAAACGAGTAAAATTTGACCTTCTTCTATTTTGTTAGTAAGAACTAGGTACTAATTAGGTGATTTTTTTAGTTAAAGCAATTTTTCCCGCCTTGACGTGGACGATGCCTATCCCGCATCCTTGCCGTCGAGTCGGCGGAGGACGACACCTGCTTGACCAGATCGGCCATGTCCGGGACTGGGCTCCGCCGGGGTGGTACTGGGAGGCGCTACCTACCGGGGGGGCGCAGGTTGGTGAGGAGCCAGCCTGTCGTTGACCCGAACCTTCTTTGGTGGCGGTCGCATGGGCCAGTGACGATCCAGAGGCTCGAGGACTCCGCGGAGGTGGTGCGTCACCGTGTCAGTGAGGAGGACGCGCACGTCCGTCGCTACTTGTTTGCGTTGGAGCACAGGCCGTTCTCCAATACCTGGCAGGTTCTCTAGGGATCTCACTGGAGCTATGATCCCGTGATGGTGCCTTCTCTGTGGGTGTCCACCGCCCGCGCCGATACCCGTCGTGTGCTAGAGTTTTAGTTGTATTAGTGATGTTATATGTATGACACTATTTGTGATGTATTAGTGATAATATTCGACGATGTACTGACGCATGAGATGATCTACTTTTGCTTATTGAATGCATGCTAATTTGAGTCCTATAAGATATTTTGAAATGTATATCTTGTGTTGCTCAATATCCAAGTGGCCAGTCATGTTTGCAGGTTACACCTTCGAGTGGCCTATGTTTTGCCGGAGTGTTGATTCATTTCCGTTCCGGCAAATTTCAGGTACTCGATATGTCCTATTTTAGCAAAGGTCATGCCGGATTTTTCCGTGAATTTTGGCATGACTTGTGCTAGAATATGTAGGAAATATCGAGTGCCCCGGATTTGTGTGTTGAGTATCTTGGTAGTTGTCTTCGATCGATTTTCAATTAATGTTTTAACTATGAACATAGGAAATGTCTGACGACGAGAAGGATTTCGGTATTTGCAAATACTGCGAAGACGAGCGCGGCCTGTGCGACGGAATCTTCCTAGATGATGATAGGCGCTTCAGCATCAAGCTGGACGAGAACTTCGAAGTGGATACAGTAAGTCACAACGACAAGTCTTTTTTCGTAATTAAGCATGACATCTGCTTCATTTGCTTCAACTTATATATTTTTTACTATTCTACTAGCGTATCTCCTGCCATGCAAGAGTTTTTGTATTGGATAAGATAGGTTTCAGTCATAGTATGGAGGAACAGAAAGTTTACTTGAAGACCGAGCATGGTTATATTTTCCATGCGAAGTTATACAATTCAGACGACTACACCTATTTTGGATGCAAAACATGGCGAGCACTATGCAAGACTTATGCATTTGAGCCTGATATGGTTATCACCTTTGATATTCGTCCAGAAGATGATATTGAAGGTAATACCGACATCTGGGTCAATGTGCAAATGCCTCTAGTTATACCATTATGTAAGTTTCTAAACCATATTTATGTCTTTGATATTGTTTATTCAAAAATAGTTGACAACTAATTTGTATTGTCAGCTTATTTCCGTGCAAGCAAACATGTCCAGCGCTTGGTAGACAGGACCGTATACTGTCCTGGGGCTGAACTCAACTGCGAGGAGCTCAGTCATTATGTTTCATGGCTTGAGGATCTTGATACTGTCAAGACAAATTTTCTTCCTGCATTTAGAAATGTTAGTACTGAAAATGTGCGACCAATAGTGTTCGTAATGAACTACGGTCACATCCATTTAGGAGGGATGGTAAGATTTTTACTTTTTGTCCTCATTGCATCTTTCCATACATTATTTCTGAAGCTAAACTTCATTGCTAAGTATGTTACCATACGATGTTCTTCAACAGGGACTCCCGATGAATGTTGTGCCTTATGGGATCGAGACTAAAGGTATCATGAGTATTATCAACTTACGGCCAAGATATCCTACAGCTTACTTTAGTGCATTCAAGATTAGCGACGGATGCTTAATAGTGCAAGACTGGACCAAATATGTGTTGGGGGAGCGCAGAGAAGTACTAGGGAGCAGCAACCAGAGGCGCCTTCCACGATTAGGAGACAGGTTCATCTGCATGCTCCAACTTGATCAAGGAGGAGAGCTACACATGTTTTATGTTCTTTTACCTAAGAGAGAGCAGCAGGAGTGAGTAGCTGGCTAGAAATGAGTTTCAGGATGATGATGCGCTACACTATTACTATGATGATAAAATAGCTAGTGTTGGTGGTAATGACTATGATGATTATTATTAGCTAGTGTTAGTGGTGATTAAATAAATATTGTTGGTGGTAATGACCATGATGATGATTAAATATCTTGTGCTGGCGGATTAGATTCAAGTGGAGGCAACATGTGGTGCACATCGAAAGTACTACTAATCCAAACTAGATCAAGTTTGGATTAGTAGTATACTTTTGACATGCACCACATATTGCCTCCACTTGAACCTAATCCACCTTCATTTAATACACTGTTATGGACATAATGATGTAAACCTCATAACAGCTGGTATTGTACCAATATTTGCATGATGGCGCATAAATACACTAAAAATAAAAAAATAAAAAAAATACTAGTAGCGATGGAAAGAAAACACGCTGCAAGTAGATACCTTAGCAGTAGCGCGGAAGTGAACAAGCGCTGCAGCTATTTGTCCTAGCAGTAGCGCGTGATGGCACGCGTTACTGCTAAGCAATAGCTGTAGCGCCTTATTAGTAGCGCGGCCACCCGCGCTACTAGTGGGCACAAAACACGCGCTACTGCTAGGGTTTTCCCTAGTAGTGTATACTCATAACTATGCTCAATTCTATCAATTGCTCAACAGTAATTTGTTCACCCACCATAGAATACTTATGCTCTTGAGAGAAGCCACTAGTGAAACCTATGGCCCCCGGGTCTATTCTCATCATATCAATCTCTATCACTTTATTTACTTGCTTTGTTTTTACTTTGCCTTTTACTCTTTATTTTGCATCTATCTATCAAAAATACCAAAAATATTATCTCTGTCAGATCTCACTCTCGTAAGTGACCGTGAAGGGATTGAAAACCCCTAAGCGTTGGTTGCGAGTTGCTATCATTTTGTGTAGGTACGAGGGACTTGTGCGTGGTCTCCTACTGGATTGATACCTTGGTTCTCAAAAACTGAGGGAAATACTTACGCTACTTTGCTGCATCATCCTCTCCTCTTCGGGGAAATCCAACACAGTGCTCAAGAGGTAGCAAGAAGAATTTCTGGCGCCGTTGCCGGGGAGGCTCACGCAAGCAAGTCAACCATACCAAGTACCCATCGCAATCCCTATCTCTCACATTACATTATTTTCCATTTGCCTCTCGTTTTCCTCTCCCCCACTTCACCCTTGCCGTTTTATTTGCCCTCTCTTTCTCAATCTTCTCCTCCTTTCCCTTTTTGTTTGCTTTCTTCCGCCTTGCTTCTATTACCGCTATGTCTGAAATTGGGGAGATTATCGTCGATATGGACAATAATGATAACACAGAAAATCCCGAGGCTCCGGCCGATGAACCTCCTATCTTGCATACCAAAAAGTTTCGAATCGGTAGTGGTAACATCATTGGCAAAGGTGTTATTCAATATTTCTTTACTTGTGCCGGTGCTTTACCTTCCATGGGTTGTTCTATTCTTCATAGAACTAGTAGTCTTGCGGATGCTATAGCTATGCTTGTGGTTGAACTTGAAAGACAATTTATGCATATGCACCCTTGCATACAGAGAATTTTCTTAGAATTCTCTAATATTGAGCACTCTTCTGTTAAGCGCACTGTTACTATCTTTTTGGCTCATGAATTTAGATTTATCATAAGAGAAGCCAAAGAAATCTTTGCGCACTATAGGGGGGATGCCGGTCGTCCACCCATAGAAGCAATCCTCTATGATCAAGAGGAAATTAGACGTTTTCAATCTTCGGACTATGTCGCTTTCAATGACAACCTTAGAAAAAAGGTCCCTATCAATGTCTTGGTTGATTGCATTAACGAGCTTAGTAATGATTTTTCCCTTAGAAATAATGAGCTAGGATACTCTCTCGAGTATAAGCTCACAAGATTTTGCCAAAAGAATGCTTTCAGTGATGAAATAGTTGTGAACTATGAAGGGCCAAGGGAGGAACCCGTTCCTCCCGTGATTGATCTTGGGGCTTTTTTTCCTGCTAAATTTAGTCCTTTTGATTATTTTTGCTTGCCTCAAAGGAAACTTGCTGCCGAACGTAGAGAATACAAGATGAGCTTTCAAGATCTATCTTATTATTACGGCACTACCTAGATCTATCCTTGCTTTTATGCCTAGCTAGGGGCGTTAAACGATAGCGCTTGTTGGGAGGCAATCCAATTTTATTTTGTGTTTTTTGTTTTTGCTTCTGTTTAGGAATAAATAATCCATCTAGCCTCTGTTTGGATGTGGTTTTGTCTTTTAATTAGTGTTTGTGCCAAGTAGAAGCTATAGGATAACCTACGATGATAGTTAATTTGATTCTGCTGAAAAACAGAAACTTTGCGCGCACGAATTTAGTTATGATAAATCACAGGAACGTGATTTTGCATTGATTATTTTTTTCTTCTGTTCAATAAACAAATTGTCCAGGACTTCCTATTTTGGTAGAATTTTTAGAGTTCTAGAAGTTTGCGTTAGTTACAGATTGCTACAGAATGTTCTGTTTTTGACAGATTCTGTTTTATGTGTGTTATTTGCTTATTTTGATGAATCTATGGCTAGTAAAATAGTTTATAAACCATAGAGAAGTTAGAATACAGTAGGTTTAACACCAATATAAATAAAGAATGAGTTCATTACAGTACCTTGAAGTAGTCTTTTGTTTTCTTTCTCTAACAGAGCTCACGAGATTTCTGTTGAGTTTTGTGTTGTGAAGTTTTCAAGTTTTGGGTGAATTCTTTTGATGGATTATGGAACAAGGAGTGGCAAGAGCTAAGATTGGGGATGCCCATGTCACCCCCAAGATAATCCAAAGACACCAAAAAGTCAAAGCTTGGGGATGCCCCGGAAGGCATCCCCTCTTTCGTCCACTTCCATCGGTTATTTACTTGGAGCTATATTTTTATTCACCAACATGATATGTGCTTTGCTTGGAGCGTCTTGTATTATTTGTGTCTTTGCTTGTTAGTCTACCACAATCATCCTTGCTGTACACACCTTTTGAGAGATCCATATATGAATTGGAATTTGTTAGAATACTCTATGTGCTTCACTTATATCTTTTGAGCTTGATAGTTTTGCTCATAGTACTTCACTTATATCTTTTGAGCGTGATAATTTTTGCTGTAGTGCTTCACTTATATCTTTTAGAGCACGGTGGTGGATTTGTTTTAAAGAAACTATTGATCTCTCATGCTTCACTTAGATTATTTTTAGAGTCGTTAATAGCATGGTAATTCGCTTAATGTTAATATACTTGGTGTTCAAGATATGTGAACCTTTCTTTTGAGTGCGTTGAATACTAAGATAAGTTTGATGCTTGATAATTGTTTTGAGATATGAAGATGGTGATATTAGAGTCATGCTAGTTGAGTAGTTATGAATTCAAAGAATACTTGTGTTGAAGTTTGTGATTCCCGTAGCATGCACGTATGGTGAACCGTTATGTGATGAACTCGGAGCATGATTTATTTATTGATTGTCTTCCTTATGAGTGGCGGTCGGGGACGAGCGATGGTCTTTTCCTACCAATCTATCCCCCTAGGAGCATGCGCATAATACTTTGCTTTGATAACTTCTAGATTTTTGCAACAAGTATATGAGTTCTTTACGACTAATGTTGAGTCCATGGATTATACACACTTTTTCCCATCCTTCCACCTTTGCTAGCCTTTCTAATACCGCGCACTTTTCGCCGGTATCATACACCCACCATATACCTTCCTCAAAACAGCCACCATACCTACCTATCATGGCATTTCCATAGCCATTCCGAGATATATTGCCATGCAACTTTCCACCGTTCCGTTTATTATGACACGCTCCATCATTGTCATATTGCTAGCATGATCATGTAGTTGACATCGTATTTGTGGCAAAGCCACCATTCATAATTCTTTCATACATGTCACTCATGATTCATTGCATATCCCGGTATACCGCCGGAGGCATCCATATAGAGTCATACTTTGTTCTAAGTATCGAGTTGTAATTGCTGAGTTGTAAGAAAAATAAAAGTGTGATGATCATCATTATTAGAGCATTGTCCCAAGTGAGGAAAGGATGATGGAGACTATGATTCCCCCATAAGTCGGGATGAGACTCCAGACTAAAAAAAAGAGAGAAAGAAAAGAGGCCATAAAAAAGGCCCAAATAAAAAATGAGAGAAAAAGAGAGAAGGGACAATGCTACTATCCTTTTACCACACTTGTGCTTCAAAGTAGCACCAAGATCTTCATGATAGAGAGTCACTCATTTTGTCACCTTCATATACTAGTGGAAATTTTTCATTATAGAACTTGGCTTGTATATTCCAACGATGGGCTTCCTCAAAATGCCCTAGGTCTTCGTGAGCAAGCGAGTTGGATGCACACCCACTTAGTTTCTTTTGTAGAGCTTTCATATACTTATAGCTCTAGTGCATCCGTTGCATGGCAATCCCTACTCACTCACATTGATATCTATTGATGGGCATCTCCATAGCCCGTTGATACGCCTAGTTGATGTGAGACTATCTTCCCTCTTTTTTCTTCTCCACAATCACCCTTCTATTCCACATAGTGCTATATCCATGGCTCACGCTCATGTATTGCGTGAAGATTGAAAAAGTTTTGAAAATGTCATAAGTATGAAACAATTGCTTGGCTTGTCATCGGGGTTGTGCATGATTTAAATACTTTGTGTGGGGAAGATGGAGCATAGCCAGACTATATGATTTTGTACGGATAACTTTCTTTGTCCATGTTATTTTGAGAAGACATGATTGCTTTGATTAGTATGCTTGAAGTATTATCATTTTTTATGTCAATATGAACTTTTGTCTTGAATCTTTCGGATCTGAATATTCATATCACAATTAAGAAGATTTACATTGAAATTATGCCAAAGTATCACTCCGCATCAAAAATTCTTTTTTTTATCATTTACCTACTCGAGGACAAGCAGGAATTAAGCTTGGGGATGCCTGATACGTCTCCAACGTATCTATAATTTTTGATTGCTCCATGCTACTTTATCTACTGTTTTGGACTATATTGGGCTTTATTTTCCACTTTTATATTACTTTTGGGACTAACCTATTAACCGGAGGCCCAGCCCAGAATTGCTGTTTTTTGCCTATTTCAGTGTTTCGAAGAAACGGAATATCAAACGGAGTCCAAACGGAATGAAACCTTCGGGAACGTGACTTTCCAACCGAACGTGATCCAGGAGACTTGGACCCTACTCCAAGCAGTGCCAGAGGCGGTCATGAGGGTGGAGGGCGCCCCCCTACCTCGTGGGCCCCCTGACGCTTTACCGACGTACTCCTTCCTCCTATATATACCTACGTATCCCCGTACGATCAGAGAGGAGCCAAAAACCTAATTCCACCGCCGCAACCTTCTGTATCCATGAGATCCCATCTTGGGGCCTGTTCCGGAGCTCCGCCGGAGGGGGCATCCACCACGGAGGGCTTCTACATCAACACCATAGCCCCTCCAATGAAGTGTGAGTAGTTTACTTCAGACCTTCGGGTCTATAGCTAGTAGCTAGATGGCTTCTTCTCTCTTTTTGGATCTCAATACAATGTTCTCCCCCTCTCTCGTGGAGATCAATTCGATGTAATCTTCTTTTTGCGGTGTGTTTGTTGAGACCGATGAATTGTGGGTTTATGATCCAGTATTATCTATGGAAAATATTTGATTCTTCTCTGAATTCATTTATGTATGATTGAGTTATCTTTGCAAGTCTCTTCGAATTATCCTTTTTGGCTTGGCCAACTAGATTGGTAGTTCTTGCAATGAGAGAAGTGCTTAGCTTTGGGTTCAATCTTGCGGTGTCCTTACTCAGTGACAGAAAGAGTTGCAAGGCACCTATTGTATTGTTGCCATCAAGGATAACAAGATGGAGTTTTTTTATCATATTGCATGAATTTATCCCTCTACATCATGTCATCTTGCTTAAGGCGTTACTCTTTTTTTAACTTAATACTCTAGATGCATGCTGGATAGCGGTCGATGAGTGGAGTAATAGTAGTAGATGCAGAATTGTTTCGATCTACTTGTTTTGGACGTGATGCCTATATACATGATCATTGCCTAGATATACTCATAACTATGCCAATTCTGTCAATTGCTCAACAATAATTTGTTCACCCACCGTAGAATATTTATGCTCTTGAGAGAAGCCACTAGTGAAACCTATGGCCCCCGGGTCTATTCTCATCATATCAATCTCTATCACTTTATTTACTTGCTTTGTTTTTACTTTGCCTTTTTACTTTTTACTTTGCATCTATCTATCAAAAATACCAAAAATATTATCTCTATCAGATCTCACTCTTGTAAGTGACCGTGAAGGGATTGACAACCCCTAAGCGTTGGTTGCGAGTTGCTATCATTTTGTGTAGGTACGAGGGACTTGTGCGTGGTCTCCTACTGGATTGATACCTTGGTTCTCAAAAACTGAGTGAAATACTTATGCTACTTTACTGCATCATCCTCTCCTCTTCGGGGAAATCCAACGCAGTGCTCAAGAGGTAGCAATCGGCGGAAATTTGTCTTTTTCACCAGAGGTGGTTCAAAACTATTGACATCCAACCATTTGGTCAATTGTGCATTAAATATGGCCTAGTATTTTATAAAATGGATTTGGTCCAATTTTGCAACAATTATTTGGTAGGTTCTTCACAGAAAAACCTCATTTTGGGCGCTCGAAAAATGGAAAATGAATTTTTCGTCCAAAGAAAATGAAAACTTCCTTAGGCAACATTGTTTGTCATTCCAATATGCACCCTTGTGCACAATATGAGATCACAATATGAGCTGTAGTTAAAATTTGACCGGCTTACTAGTGAATCGACAAAAATCCCACCTAGTATGAAACTACGTCTAGTTATTCGAGGGAACCGTACTTAAACATTGCCATAAAAAGAGAAAGGAACTTACCTCCGAGCGTCGTGGTGCTGCGTTGGAGCTCCCCAACACTGCAATGGAGCTTCGCCGAGCACCGTGGTGCTGCGTTGGAGCTCTTGGCACGCCATTGAGAGCTGCAATGGAGCTTCATGGGGATGTCATCGGTGTTGCGTTGAAGTTTTTTCACGCTTGATGCATCGTGACATATTGATGTGATTGAACGACCACCAATGCACATATCAGGCGGCTAGCTAGGCAGATGTTTTGTAGACAAAATCATTTGGCTGACTGGTAGCAGCCTACTATTGTTAATCGATTACGACCAATTTAGATGGTCATAACATCGTCAAAACATATACTTTGTTCTGATTGGTCTATGAGCATGTCACGCGGATCAAGCATTAGAGACCGTCGGATACCCTCATATCAAACGACCCACACCCCCTCACCCTCTCAACCACGCACACCCACCAACTGCGAGCTCCTCTCTCCCCGCACACCACTCCTCTCTCTCCCCCGCGCAGCGAACCCTAGCGCTCCCCGATCCAGATCCCTTCCCTTCCCTCGCCGCCATCCACCGCCGCTCGCTGCCGGCCTCGATCCCCTGCCCTCCGAACACTGTCGCCGGCCAGATCCACCGCAACCCCCTCCCCTCTGCCTCCTTCTTCCTCTCCAACCTCTCACCCTCGCCTCTCGCTTCGCCGCCCCGCGCCCTAGCCGCCACCTACACCTCCCCTCGCTGCCACCCACCTCTCCCACACCTTTCCTCCCCACCTCAGATCCTCGTCCCCTCCTCTCTCTCCCACTCGACTCAGATCTAGATCCAGATCGACAGGTCCTTCCTCCCGGCAGGTCCTTCGCCGCCCAGCAGCCATGGCGTCATGGCCGGCTGGATCACCGGCGTGCGCGTCTAAACACCTACACCCGCCACCGGGCATGAAGGCGGTGGTCGTCGATGTGGGGTCCAAGCTGGGCATCGCACTGCCCGACCAAGCCCCTGGGCTGGTGAGTTGCTAGATCTTCTCTGCCCCCATTCGATTCGCTCGAGATTTCGCGAGGCGTTATGCGTAGGTGTGACCCTCCATGTTCGATGCGTGTGTGTGTGTGCGGTTAGGTGATGCCCTTGAAGATGAAGACGTAGGTGGAGGAGAGCGAGCTAGCTGAAGGCGCGGCGGTTCCAACCGTAGCCACCGCAGTGGGTCACCGGCGCCGTGTCTCCCTCACCTCTGTCGGCCGACAGCACCAAGGGTCGCTCTCCTCCTGCCTTCATCTATGCTAGCAACTGGGACCTACAGCCTCCACCACTAGCGTCGACATCACGTCAGGGCAGGTAACCCCAAATCCCCTCCCTTCTGCTCCGTTGGTGATGCTTCGCTGGCCCTTGATTTTCTTTTGCTGATTCATATCCCTTTCCAGGAATCAGACTAGACTAGAGTTCAGAGATTGATAAAATTGAATTCTCACATATGATGGCTAAATTTAGGATCCAGAAATAACTTTATGCACAGTACATGTTTTCTCCTTGTGCACAGGAGTTCTGACATGATTTTCTGAAATCCTGGTATAGCTTTGGTTTATGCAGCAGTAAACTTGAGATAAAGTCAGTCTATCAAGTGTCAACAAACACTTGAACATTCATTGCACACGTTCTTGTATAATTTCGCAAAATTTGTGGTAAATTGCAAAGACAATTTCTCACTCCGGCTACCTCTGTTTTCAGTTTAGGGGTTTAATTGGAAATGGAGCCTTTTAATTTCAGTTTAAAATTTTAATTGCATGGATGGGAGGTGGATGCACGCACGGATCCGGCGTCTCCAACCTCGGCATCCACAAGGAGGAGCGGCAACAACCCCGGACCCGTCCACTGGTGCTGCTGATCCTTCTTGGACGGGCATGCTGCCTCTTCCATGTGGACTACATGACAGCCATGGTGAGCTCTCTGCTCCCTGCATCTTATAGTAGTTGGCCTGAGATTATAGTTGGGCTGGAAATGAACTTCTTCAGTTTGATTTGTAAGATATAATACCAGTCTAAATCAGTGGATCATGGGTGATATGAGATTCTAACTAATTCCTTAAGTTTGTTTCTTTAACCATATGTGTAAGTAAAATCCTGGTTCATTGCATTTTAACAATGCAAGCTGTACCATGAGTCATTCAACAATTACAGGATATTGTGACTTTATGGATATTATGGTGCGATCTGCAACTCACTAAGCAAAGATAGTACCATATTACAGGATTACTGTACAAATGTTATAATCCTGGAGAGAACCTAGCTCCATTTTCTGTTATATAAGACGAACAAATGTGATGTATATAGTGTGAGCTGACTAGTAATCCTAGAGAGAACCTAGCTCCATTTTTGCAAATGTATGTTTCGACATTATATGGTTTCTTTAGCTATGCGATGCAACATACTTATTTTTTAGACTTCTATTTGATGTGAATTTTGTTCTCATTTCTCAGTTTTGGCGCCTGTTGTTAATGCAGGTGCACATGAGTGTTGTTGAGGACATGGTCTTCTTTTTGGCACGCCCGAGTATTGGGTGATGCTTGCCTGCATGGTTACTGCAGCTCTAGTTCAGGTGGGCACTCTAGCTCTTCCTCCTCACGCCCTATATGCAGGTACACCCTTCCATCGGTACCTACTTGAACACACAAAATATGAGTAGATAGAATTGACTTCTGGTAATATTATGTTGTCAGCTTCATCTATTTTGATCTTTAGAATATTGCCTTCATACTATCTAATTTCTGCAGTTATTGAAGTTCAAATGCACGATGCTCGTGACTAACCAGAAAAGTTCTTTGAGTTCCATATGTTGAGTAAAACATTTCAATCTGTCATTGAGTTAGCTATATATATCCGTGATACCATTTATGTACTGTGATAGTTTCTCATATTTTTGTATTATACTTGTATACATTATTCCTATTTGAAGTCATCAACTGAGACGTTGTAAACATTCCTGCCATGTTCTTCTTCCTTTTTTATGCTTTGCTACTAGATCATTTGCTTGAACTGAGCTGGTTGAAACAAGGTGGAAGGATGGAGTTTATATTCTTTCAGTGTGCCATGTATATACTTGGTTTGGTTCTCTGATGCGTGCACTTCCTAACACGTGCAGGTGCAAGACAGCCACGCTAGATTCTCCTTCCACTCCGAACACCCCCCTTCGGTCGCTCTTCTTCCATTCCGACATAGCTGCTAAGCGAGCAACCATAGCTCTGTTGTGCTCTATTTTGAGCTCATGCTCTGTGTGTGTCCACGGCCATCGTGCCCTTGTTTTGCTGCTTCTAATCTTCCAGTGGCAAAGAATTATTCTTGTCCTTGTTTCGATTTCCTTGCTGTAAATTCATTCTTTCCCCTTGTTTCATACTAGTACTCTGTATTATATGCTCATGTTCATCTTCTTTTGAAGAATCACATGGTTCCAAACATGTACAGGAACCAAATTCATGGGTGTTTAGACAAGAGGATCTAGGCATGGCAAGACTGTGAATAGCCATCTAGTATTACACTTTTGGAGCTTGTAACTGTGATTGCCATACTTGTAACTGTTATTACACTTCTAGATGCTTGTAAAGTATATGTTAAGAGCTTGTATCACGTGCTATTTGTACAACTAGGATGATATTATTTGAAGTATTATGTGGTCTGTACCAATGTAAATACTAGTTATTTACTTACTTCTAAATTAAAATATGAAGAATATGACTCTGACAGCTAGGACCCAATTACCAGAACCTGACAACGAGGAACCCATTTGACTAGTTGACCCATTTTATATAGAAAATGAAAAATGAAACTGTTGAGAAAAAAGGCCATGGCCTAAAAATAAAAAGGCTGCAACGTTGGGCTTGACCCATGAACCCGACCAAAAAATTGACAGAAAAAATATATAAAAAAGGCTGAATTGTTGGGCTCGGCCCATCTAAAACACCAAATTGGACCGGGCTGAATCTTATCAATGACCTTTTCAATTGGTCGCAATTTTGCCACGTCGGATCCGACGTGGCCTGGGCAGACAGTTAGTGACCAAAACAAAAGGTCGTTGGTTCAACGACCTTTTTGTTTGGTCGTAAACGTATACGACCTTATCCCGAAGAAAGTCGTTAATTTCAGTTTACGACGGCCAGCTTTTGACCATCTGTTTTTTGTTACAAAAAGGCCGCAAATGAAAAACAGTGACCTTTCAGCGACCAATAGTGATGGTCGCAAGTTGACATATTTTTTGTAGTGTGTCCCCGATGGCGTCCTCCTTCCCTGGCTACACGCACGAGAGCGGCGGTTTTGGCCATGAGGGCCACGGCGGAGGGATCCGGCACCCGCTGCGTGGGCGTGCCGCGTCTTCTTTCTCTGGCACGACCGGCGCGGCCGTGGCCATGCGAGGTGTGCCGGTGGATGCTTCGTGGGTTGGTGCTGTAGTCGGGCCCAATCTGGGCCCACGTGGGCCTGCAGCCGCTCTGCTTGGTGGTGGCGCGGATCTCCTCATCTTCGACGGCACGACGGCCTGCACACGGTAGATCTGGCCATTGCTGTTGCGGCCCGATAGGCGTGGACCTGCGTTTTCCGGTGTCCAGCTTACCGGCGTTCCTCCCGTAGCGGCTTCGACCCCGACGGCCTAGAAGCTGCGCTCTTTCCGGCTTTTTGGGTTCGTCGACGTTTTGGCGGCTGCCGCTCCAGTTTCTTGGTGCTCGCAAGAACTAGCATTTGCCTCCTAGCATGCTGCTAACCATGTCGCTGGCTTCTAAAATAGGTCTCTTCCCATGCCGTCGTGGCTGATCATATTCTGGTCGAGGCCGCTTTTCTTACGACGTTCCTTTTTCTGTGGACATAGAAAATTTACCAAAAAATAATAAGAAAAAAGTTGTGATTGCGCGACCATAGCCATTGTTTCTTCGGGCCACACCATTCTTTTGTCCTCCAATTCAATATTGTCGTGTAAATATCCATTCAAATTCTGTACATGTAGCAGTAGCCATTGATCCGTTAGAAAGTTTATTATGTTGATCCACCACCAAAAATAAGCCCCCTTCCTTCCATTCTTGTACCCCTGCCAATCGACTCTGAAACTCTGAAATTCATTTGGTGCGACCTACTTCTTTTTTATTCTCATCGAGTTTGGATTGCTCGCTCTTCCATAGATTTGTGATTGCGCGACCATAGCCATTGTTTCTGCGGGCCACACCATTCTTTTGTCCTCCAATTCAATATTGCCGTGTAAATATCCATTCAAATTCTGTACATGTAGCAGTAGCCATTGATCCGATAGAAAGTTTATTATGTTGATCCACAACCAAAAATAAGCCCCCTTCCTTCCATTCTTGTACCCCTGCCAATCGACTCTGAAACTCTCAAATTCATTTGGTGCGACCTACTTCGTTTTTATTCTCATCGAGTTTGGATTGCTCGCTCTTCCATAGATTTTATTCACAACCTTTTGTGATTTTTTTTTCTTCAATGTCGATCAAATCACTTGTACCCATGAATATTTTAGTCATATTATTCATTCGCTTGCATTTTTAGTGTATTATTATTCAGTAGCTACTGTGATCGTGGCGCGGCTTTGTCTTTTTCTTTTGAGTAACTGGGCACGGCTTTGTCTTGTGCTCCTAGAAGCAGCAACCGCTCGCCTCAAGCAAGGGCAGCGAGTAGTGGGCTGGCCCACTACAGGCCTTTGTTTTCCAGTTTTTTCTTTTTCTTGTTTCTTAGTACTTATGTTTATATATACATATTCACCGCCTATTATAATTTTTTGGGGGAGTGTAATTTTTTGTTCTCGTGGCTTTAAAAAATGTTTGTACATTAAAAATAAAGTTTCTGCATTCAAAGAATGGTCACACGTTTAAAACATGTTCATGCAGTGTAAAACAAATTGTATGGATTTTTTTGCACCATTCAAAAAAAATCATCGTGTATAAATTTTTTGTACAATGTGTCTTTAAAAAAAGTTCAACGTGTATTTGGAAAAAGGTTCATCCTGTATTTTAAAAGATCATCCTTATTTCCTAAAGAAGTTAATATTGAACGTCACTTCTTATTAAAAGTTATAATGATATTACAAGTTAGAAAGATCAAATATCAACATAATGATTATCTAGGGCGATGACTAGTATTCGATGACTGAAGAAGACACCGTAAATTGTAATGTTATGGCCTTGTGGGAGACTGGGAGTAGACTCACCCGAAAAAAAAACGGGACTGCGCGTAGAGTCGCCTATGTAGAATGGTATATCAACTACTGTCACGGTTGCTTTCACCTGTACCGTGAGCTGCCTTGAGCGCGTATCCCAGTCTTGTCCATCTGAACTGGTTGTTTTTTTCTCTCATCTTCCTTCCCTCCCAGATTGTACGCTACTTAGCACTATCACACATCTTCTCTTCTTTCCAGAATCTTTTTGTCATTGATTTTGTTTGTCGCTCGCTTGGTTTTATTAGTCGGAATATAACGAAGTTGATCTAGTTTTGGAAGCCTTGTTGAGAAGAAAACTGGATAGTGCAAAGGTGCCCAAAATCAGATTAACAAACTAAAAGTAAATAATTTAGTCATTTATTTCGGGCGACAGCAGCATTGATCTTGTCTCTTAACCGTTAGAAAATGATCAAGTTGCGTGCATAGATGGATGACTAGTACTGTAATGGTGATTGAAGGGGACATTGCAAATTGTAATGTTGTGACCCTGTGGAAGACTAGGGAGTAGACTCGAATGGTATACCAACTTTTCTCAAGACAGTTGCTTTCACCTCTCTCATGACCTGCTTTTTGGTCTCACATTGTATTGTACGCTGTGCTCCACATGGGGGATGATGTTCTAGCTAGCTTGGCCATTGGGCCTGGACATGTAGTACACTGGGTCCCCTCTCAACTTCTTCCCTTCACAGCCGGGCATCGAGAAGGCTACAGAATGTCTATTCAGGCGTTATGTTATTATCAAAGGAGGAGAGCGCATCTCTTTGGCCAAAGAATCGTCGCAAGGTTTATTCACAGCGACACCTCCTCCCCTTTATTTTAGTGGCGAACTTTCTCCTCACGGAGAAGTGGACGCCCGCGACAAGTTGCTATGAAATAGATGTGTTTATAATCATCATCAGCTAGCCAGTGGATGGATGGAGGAGAGGAGAGGATGCCTCCAACGACTAGAGATCAACGGTAAGCGCTAGCGGACACCCGTCTATTTGTCATAAGCGGGCTTAGTTTGTGACAATGACATAGCGCTTAGGAGGATGAAAGCGGCCCAATTGCTACAGGGGGGCCAGGCCGACGACTGGGAGTCCTTCTATCTCTACTACTATAGTACACATTTTTTTTTGAATATTTGAATCTACCTTCTTCTCTCTTGTTTTACCCGTCACTTCCAGAGTAGATTCATCTGTACCCGTCAACTCTATTAAATCGAACGGCCTGTGTCACACAGATTCGCCACCCAACCCGTTCCTGCCAAACCTGAAAACGAGTCGCCCTTCTAGAGGACTCCACAATCCACGGCAGGCTCCAGACTTCACATGTACACCATGTGTGTTTCGGAGGTGCTCATAAGGGTAGGATGTGCGTGTGCGTGTGCGTGTATATATGGGCAGGTGTATGCGTGTGTATATGAGGCTTGCGTCTGTACTATGTTTAAAAAAAACCTATATAAGGCAAGATAGGGCTCTCCTGATAACCACCATAAATTCTAAAAAGGAAATTACCTCATCTCAAGGGCATGAACTTCTCCTCGAGGGCTTGGACTTGGAAAAACTATTATCTCCCGTTCACTCATCTAGATTCTCTATATGTATGCTGCCCCATATTTGTTATTGTTGGTAAATTACATTGACAGTTCGGGGGTCATGATTTTGGAATGTTCATGACATGAAAATATTTCTATGGCATTGTTGCCACAAAATTTTCTATGGCATCACCCATAAAAAAGTCTGTGTAAATTCTAAAGAAATCTACATGTATGTGCTCTTGGATGAAGTATATATTTGGATGTTTTGAACAAACAATATGGTGATTTGTGTGCTACACAAAGAAAAAGACTACAAGATCAGATGGAAAAACAACATCGATGCATAAATATATTTTTGTATATCATGCAAATTGTGGTTTCAGCCACAACATACATATGCGAACCAACATGTGGTTGGATGGTTAGGTGGACATTGGTATCCCCGGTCCATCAGGGTTCAAGTCCTGATGGTCGCATTTATTCTGAATTTATTTCAGGATTTCCGGTGATACATTTTCAGTGCGAGGAGACGTTTCCATCGACTACGAGGCACCTGCAGTGACTTCGTAAAATCTCAAGATGATATGCCGGCTCTGTCTTTCGGAGGTGTTCATAGAGATAGGCTATGTGTGTGTGCATTTATAGGGATGAGTGCAGGCCCGTACCACACACCTGTGCAGGGTGTGCGCCTGCACAGGGCCCCCAAATCATCGGGCCCCAGATTTTGACATATTTACTAATTAACTGATAGTAATTAGGAGCAGGTAGCGTCGAGGGTTGAATAATCAAATAATGGAATTGTACTAGTACTCTCTAGGCAAAGAATTAACTCAGCCAATTATTACATGGGACTTTGCACAAATTAATTAACTAGCCTTTCTGCATGGCTCTCTCCTGCTCTTCATCTTCTTCGGACCTCAGGCACAATTCCCCTTTCTCAAATCTTGAATCCTCATCCTGATAAAGATAATCTTAAATCCTCACAAATCATCACTCCTTGCTAATTTTCCACTCCTAATCACCCATCTACAGATCAACACTTCTCTCTCGACCTCCTTCACCACCTGTTGCCGGCCCTGCGACCTGCGTGCATCAGTATCAACTGGAGCCTCGACACAGTTGAAGGCTAAGTTCTTGTTAGCCACATCCTACCTCTCGTCAAGAAGGGCAACTAGAGTCACACACGTTGCCGCCTCATAGTTTACTTCTCACATCAGTCTAAGGTTGCTTCCATTTTATCTCTATCTTCAGTCTTTATTTGTCTCTTTGTTTTACTCTCTGCAATGTCTGTAAAATTGGGAAGTACTTCCTTCATCCCACACTAGTGTCATAAACACTCTTATATTATGGGGCGGAGCGAGAATAAGTCATGATAATATAGAAAAATGTAAGAAAGATATAGAGTTGAGGGCCCACATTTTGATCTTGCACCGTTCCTCTGTTTTCTCAGGTACGGCCCTGGGTGAGTGTATGTGTGTATATATGAGCGCTTGTATCTGTACTGATGTTCAAGGAAAAAAAGGCACAATAAACATATTGATTCGTGCCAAAACGTACAACCATATTTTGCAAAAAAAGTTTGAGTTCTTTTAAACAAATAAACAAATATTTGGCTAAATCTTGACCCAACAATCGTCAGCATGATGAAAGTGCGACTCACGAGGCCACCTCCGGCGCCGCCTCGTTCTTACCTCAAAAAGGTAAGCACCAACCTTCGTTTTGTGTTGTTGTTCCCAGTTTACTACACAAATATCTCTTGATGAAGCATAAATTTTCCTACTAAAATAACTTTTATTTTCTATGCAGAACTTCAACATAACCCTATTTTTTTAACACAGTATAGACACAGAAAATAACTTTGTGGACATACACTAGCCCTTATGGACACTGCACACACGCACATCCTATCCTTGTGAGCATCTCTGAAAGACTGAGCCGGCACATTATTGACGAAGTCGCCACAGATGTATTTGTAATCGACGGAAATGTCTCCTCCTACTGAACGCACATCAACGGAAGGCCTGAAATAAACATAGGAAAATACGAGCACAAGTAAGTGTAGGACTTGAACTCTGGTGGACTGGGATACAACTGTCCTCCTAACCATCCAACCACATGTTGGTTCACAACAATCTCATTTCTGCCTAACTTATGGAGTGCTCTTCTAGGTCTGATAATTCTATAGTGAATTTTCATCATAATTCTTGATTGTGTCTACCTAGAACAACTTGCTCTTTGTGAATACCTTGATCCTCCTCCAATGAGAGTACATGGTGGATGGTAGATATTCTTAGTCCTTGGATCAAGGTATTCACAAAGAGCAAGTTGTTCCTGGCGATCATTGGCTGCTTGTCAAATGAAGCGCGACAACTCCTTGTTGAAGGCGCCATGAACTCCCTTCGGGAGGACATACAACACCATCATATAAATGGGGAGGTTAGAGAAGCAAGAGTCGATGAGCATATACTTGCTTCTCTTGGAGATGAACCTCCCGTGCCACAGCCCCACCTTTGCCTTAACCCACTCTTCTAGCGTGTCAAAGTCCCGGATCAAGGTCCTAGTGTCATCGAGTGGCATCCCTAGGTAGGTGACTGGGAAATAGGACAATTTACAATTAAGGTTGTCTGCAATTCACTATTGCTCCTCGGGCAGGTAACCCATAACCATAACCTCACTTTTATCGAAGTTGATCTTGAGGCCCGACATGGAAAAAGAATAATATGAAGTTCTGACCCCTCCACCATGATCATGGTGTCATCTGCATAGTGGAGATCGGTCACCCCACCTCTAGGTACCCCACCTCGAGGGATAATATGCCCAACCACACTAGAGATGTGGCTATCTATCTTAGCCTTCTCTAAGATAGCCGACAGGGTGTCCACCGCAAGGTGAAAGAGGGGGGAAATGTGATACCCAATGTTACGCCTAGTGAAGACCTAAATGACATAACTATTTTCGCATTTATATTGATAGAGGTGATACCAGTGATGATGATCTACATGATCCCACAAATCCAAAAATCATCGAACCCACTCCGCTCTAAGACTTGGAGGACGAAGGAACAGTCCAAGCGGTCATATGCCTTCTGGAAGTCTAGCTTAAGGAACACGTCCCTTTGGAGTTGAACCTTAACCTCATGAATAATCTCATGAAGCAGAAAAATCCCATCATGTATAGAGCACCCTTTAAGGAAGGCCAACTGGTAAGGATGCGTGAGGTGTCACCACTGAGGTGAATCTTGTTGCACATAACTTGGCGAAGATCCGTTGGAGGACGTTAATCACATTGGTCGACCTAAAGTGTCGAATGTCCATGGCACCCACTAACTTGGGAGGGTAATCACACTAAAATCCATGCGAGACATGTCCAAAGTACCACTACAGAATACCTAGAATATGGGCATAATCACCGCCTAAAGATGCTCCTCGTACTTCTAGAAGAAGGTGGCCAGAAGGCCATCCGGACCAGGAACCGAACTAGCCTTCATCTCCATAATCGCCCGGCCAATCTCCTTAGGAAAGGATGTGAAGGTGAGGTTGGCATTCTTGTCAGCTGAGACCATGGCCCCAACTAGTTAACGCAACCCCAAAGTGGGGTCCCGTCATGAAGAGCTCCTTATAGAAGGATTCAATGTGGGTGGAGATATCTTTGACATCCTCTAAGATAAGCTCCTCTTCTCAGAGGCATGGAATGGAGCACTTCCAATGTCACCGATTCGTGATGGCACGAAAGTAGGCAGTGTTAGCTTCCCCTTCAGGATCCAATTTTGGTAGTTCCACTCCCGCCAGAAAGTCTCCCGTCCTTGTAGATCTCGATAAGGTGGCCTCAAGAGTGTACCACTGAAGCCAGTCCTCAGCAGTAAGACCAACCAAGTCAGACGCCACATCTAGCATCTGAACATAGCCTACGAAAGTGACCATATGCTACCGAAGTTCATCCCTCACAATGGAACCACGGCTAGACATGAATTGGCGAAAAACTTTGGCACAATGGTGCCAATCATCCACCGCAGCGAAGACGCAGGGAAGATAGGTGGTTGAGCTGGCCCACTTTAACTAGACCGCTTCCGCGAACCTAGGCTAAAGCAGCTAGAAGTTCTCAAAGTGTAAACGGTTCGAACTAGGGAACTGATCCTCCACCGAAAAGAGAAGGAGAGTGGTCCGAGCCGATCCGTGTAACCACGTGTGAGGAGCACAGAGGGAAGGCAACCTTCGACTCAATGAACACAAGAAACTGATCCAACACACTCCAGATCGGGTCCACCTGGTTATTAGTCTAGGTGTACCGCGATCCCACACTCACGATATCTCTCATGGCCAAGTCAACAATGCAGTCGTTGAACTACCACATCAGAGGGAGGTCCATGTTGGCTGAGCTTTTGTCTTCATGGGAGTGAATCAGGTTGAAGTGCCCACCCGCCTCCACCGGGATGAGGCTCTACTCCACCTTGGATTTCAGCTCATCCAGGAACACTTCGGATCTCTGGGGGTCCACGGGGCCATAGACGATAATCACCTCCAAACTGAGTTTAGGCTGTTTATGGGTGAGGGATATGCTCACAAAGAACTCCCCATGGTCCCAAATAGAGACCTGGGAGGATGCCACTCGAGTGCCCGGCGGCCAAGAGCCATTGCCATGCAAACTTGTGATGACTAATTCTCAACATCTCAGGGATAGAGAAATCCTAACGGATCATGTCCTGATTTACCATAATGTACATGTCCTCTTGACTGACATAATCAATCAACTGACGTTGTCGGCCCTCTTGGCCAAACACCCTTATGTTCCAACATAGAATCTTCATCGGGAAACAATTTGGGGTGATCCCCTTATGAGGGACTGTTCGGGCCCTACCAAGACTCAAGGGCCAGGACGTCGCCTTAGGAGGCTTCCCATGCTCCCCCCACCTGGGGTCCCATCGGAAGTCGCCTCCCTAGAGGTCGCAGGGGGGAAACCACTGCTGGACCCATGCTCCAACTGCATGGGTTTTGCGTGCTCCAAGGGCCTCGACTGCTACTGCTCCGCCTAAGCACGAGACGTAACTAGGGCCCCCTCGTAAATCTCCTTAACTTTGATAACGGTGATTCTCCGTAGAACATGACGACACAATCCGAGGTGACTTGAGATAGCTGATCCAAGGGGTACAACTCAAGGACCGAGAACTGAGAACCCCAGGGGGAAGAGGAGAAAACCTGAAGTACCTAGATCGAGGTTGTTGACTATGGTCCACCGTGCTACATGCTCGGCGACGGTTGTCTCCACCACCCTATCCCCGGCCCTATAACGGACCAGTTGGGTGCTGTGATGGGATCCTAGCAGTGGAGTAGGTCATGAGCAGGGAGGAGTGTGGTCATTGGGTCAGCCACAAGGGTGTCAGAGAAGACCATGGCCAGCTCCAAAGCAGGCAAAATCGGCGTCACCATAGCCAGGGTCAGATCGGAGGGACGAGGGGGACCCTAGCGAGAGGTGGTAGCAGACTACCCTGGTGAGTGAGGCAACGAGGGAAGCATGACCTCCATCCCCACATTTGTAGAGTCCTCGTCCACGCCATCCTTAGACTGATGAAGGGTGCAGGAGGGGCAGTGCAGGGAGACCCAAGGCCTTGGTGTCGAGTATGGAGAGATTTGGGAATCCAAGCACCTTGGAGAAGTCAGTGCCGTAGTGAGAAAGATGGAGTCCAATGACCACCGGAGTGTTGAGAATAAGGTAACAGAGGTCCCCCACATGCGCCAACTTCATCGACACACTCCTGGAGAGGGGGCCTGCGCTGGTAGGAGAGCTCCATGCGAAGATGCCAAAGCCGGAGCAGCAGCTAACTATGGAACTCAAGGCCAGTCGGACGCATCTGGACGATGCACGCCGCCCCGTAGTGGGAAGCATCCCTACACAGGAGGCATCAGCAGACGTGTCGCACTCGGAGCAGTTGTGGCCTTTAATGACATAGTTGTAGCACTTTTGCTCCGCAAGCCCGAGTCAAGGATGGGACCCGCTCCACCTAAGCACGGGGGACCTCGTCAGGCAGCGGCATAGGGAGGGCACTCTGGATCCCTCTCGTGCCCTCTTCTTAGAGGGAGAACGATCTCGATCAGCGCACCATGTACCAAATCTGGCATGGGGATCCCGACTAGCCCTTCTAGAGACCCCTGACGCCCCAAGGTCCTGCTCGAACCCACACCACCATACACAGGGGACAACAGGGTCGGGATCCGGGAGTCGTGTGTCCGGAGTCGAGAGAGTGCCGCGCGTCCGAGGTAGAGGAACGACGGGCAGAGGCCAAATCTGATGTTTTGATCCTTTTGATAACTTTCGCACGATCTGACCCCACATGCAAAAAAACAGGATCTGATACTTTTTCTACCGCCACATTCTTGGGCGGTAGGCATGCTACCGCCACGGTCTATTGCCGTAGGGTTTAACTGCTGTCACATCGTCATAACGTGAAAATCCTATAGCCAACGTTGCTGGCAGTAGGCCATTATACCCTACCCTGGCAGCACCCTAAAGTGGATCAGCTATGCATAAACCCCCACGACACAGCAGCACGTGCCACCCTTTGTATTTTTGTAGTTATGTGGTTGCAGACGTGCATGCTATAATGAGCAGGAGGAGTACAATGCTGAACCTGCTGACTAAAGTTGCCACAGTGATTCATGCCCCTCATCACCATGCGCCTGCTTCTGCAGCTTGCTGCATGCGCTAGCTCTATTTCTCTCTCACCCTTTCTCTCTCGCGCGGTTGCTTTCCTACGTGCTGTTTCAGCTAGAGGCCTAGGACAAAGGGGCTAGAGCGGCCGAGAAAGAGACCTAAAGAAATGAGAAAGAATAGAGTGAGAAATGGGTAGTACAATATTTGTGCCATGCAATCTGACGCATGATTTGGTTAATATTTTGGGATGTCCGAGACAGTGCAGGGCAGGGAGGCAGGCCAATCCGTTTTCTGCGGTCCAGTGCAGACTCCACCGCTAACGATTCTGGCGGTAGGGTATAATGTCCTACCGTCAAAAACGTTGACGGTAGCATATTTTTCATGTTATGGCGATGTGACGGCGCAGTTAAATGCTATCGTTGGAGGCTTTGGCGATAGCATGTTATACCCTACCGTCAGGGTTAAATCCTGATTTTTTTTTTTAAATGTGAGGTTAGACCGTGCTAAAGTTTCGAAGAAAATTTGGCCGCGGGGAGATGCAACTGGATCCAATGGTCCGTTCATGGCGCGGACGCAGCTTCAGTGACTTTTGCGAAGCCAAGTCACGCGGCGCATTAGCCCCATACATCAGCCCTTCAAACTACATCCGATGGACAGGATTCACTCAAGGAAAAAAAGACCTAGTCTTGCAAGTTTTTCAGCCTTAGCTCCTCATAGTTTTCTTCTCTGATTGCTTCAGATTTCGATGTCCAGTATTTCTATTTTTTTGTGATACGCTAATTTATTCTTGTCATTAAAAACTGAAAATATTTGCAACCGGCATGTGCTATGTCCAGCGATTACTTTTTGCATTTGCCTATGTTCAGCGATTATTGTTTCCTCTCTAGTGGAATTACTTTTTGCATTTTGCAATCGGTTCAGTATTTAGTTTCATATTATGTCTAGCGGTCAAATATATTATGCAAGTATTCAGGCTGGAGAGTGTCCAGTTCATCCTTGCTTTGTTCATGTCACTGCAAACCGTAAAACTTGTAAGAAAGGCTGGGCCCTTTTTTCCTTGAGTAAATCATGTCCATTGGATGTAGAATGAGGGGCTAATGTATGAGGCTAAGGCGCTGTGTGACTTTGCTTCACAAAGTCACTGAAGGTCACAACAATACAATTTTGCAATGCTAGCCTCCCACAAGGTCACAACAATACACTACCATTCTGCATGCTAGCCTCCCACAAGGTCACAACAATACACTACCGTTCTACTCCCTCCGTTCCCAAATATAAGTCTTTATAGAGATTTCAATAAATGACTACATACGGAGCAAAATGAGTGAATCTACACTCTAAAATATGTCTACATGCATCCGTATGCGTAATCCATTTCAAATGTCTAAAAAGACTTATATTTAGGAACGGAAGGAGTACATGCTAGCGTCCCACAAGCGCACAACAATACAATTTTGCAATGTCTCTTTCAATTACAGTATGCTAGCCGTCAATCAGTGCACTGGTGTGCCGCTCTGACTTTAATGCTTTGCACGAATCACTTGAAGCATCTACAACCGGACTCTTTATACCTATCTCAAACGCCTAGGCAGATCGTTTGGTCAGTGACCGGTCACAAAAACGCGACCCAATCGGACTCTTTATATCCGTCTCAAACGCCCGGACAAACCGGCACCTAGGGCTGGACCAAAAGCTTGTAGCTCGCGAGCTTAATGAGCGCTCGATAGTTCGGCTCATTAAGCTCGGAGCTCGCTTCTTAATGAACAGAGTCAATCATTGATTTCAGCTCGGTAAGCTTAATGAGCTTAACGAACAAGCTAACGAGTTCCATGAGTAGCTCGTTAAGCTCGTTAGTAACAACATAACACATATTTTCATTTTACGTGACATACTTTTTGTCGCACCTCAGCCCATCAATTCAATCTAGTAGCCATATGAGGCAACAAACTAGTGCATTTCTTTTTGTAGTCACCATATTTCATCTTGAAAACCACACCTACACATTCATCTTGTATATCATAACACATTATAATCTGTTAACGAGCGCTCACGAGCTTAACGAGCTTCAAACGAGCCGAGCCGAGCAGCGTTTTCTGCTCGTTAATCTTAACGAGTTTAACGAGCCGAGCCTTAACGAGCACGAGCTTAACGAGCCGAGCGGCTCGTTAGTCCACCCCTACCGGCACCCCTCATATCTATCTCAAATATGAGGACGATATGAGGGCTCGCGGACGTATGACGTGACGTGACCCCACCCGGACAACCTTTTTTCTTTCTTTATCCATTCTTTTCTCTTTCTCTTCTTCTCCATCAATCATGTGCAAGTGACCGGGCATATGAGGAAAATATGAGAAGTGTGGCTGCGCGGACGAAAAAGTAGGGGTTGAAAACGGACCGGGCACGTCCACGGGTGTTTGAAGGGTCAAATTAGAGGTACGTGTTGATGATGCTCTTATATATACTCTCTCCGTTCTAAAATACATGACATCCGAAAAAAAGCTTCAGTTAAACTTCTCTATCTTTGACCACTAATGAAAAATATTTTCCAAATCTATTTTTTATATTATTTACTTACATATTAATATAAAAATTAATGGTCAAAGTTGAAGATAAAAATGTCATGTGTTTTACAATGAAGGTATG
The DNA here is from genome assembly GCA_963921465.1 of Triticum timopheevii. Classification (NCBI taxonomy): domain Eukaryota; kingdom Viridiplantae; phylum Streptophyta; class Magnoliopsida; order Poales; family Poaceae; genus Triticum; species Triticum timopheevii. The sequence continues at coordinate 14,280,864 of OY997266.1, read as the reverse complement.
GTATAAAACAATCGATACGGATAAGTATGCAAGCGATCGGCAGGTAACAAGTAAGCCATATGCATATAGAAGATAGAATACCTGCAGTCTGGTGTGTGGACCGGACGGGAGAAGTAGGTGGCGTTGGCTACGGGGCGGTGAGCTTCAGCATGGGGCTGCCGTCGTAGAACTCGTGCACCTCGAACCTGAGGTTGCACCATACCGCGAGGATCCGCCCTCCAACGCTGCCGTTGAACACCGCCGGCATCTCGTCGATGAGCCCCTGGAGGCACTCGCGGCACTGGCCCGGCGCCTGGTCCGGCGTGCACTGCACCAGGCCGTTGATCCTGTGCACCAAGTCCTTGCTGGGGGTGGTCGGGAAGCCCTGGTCGGAGACCATGACCCCGGAGGCATACCTGGTCGTCGTGTTGAACGCCGCCCAGTCGGAGAGCGCGCCGACGAGGCTCGCTACGAGCGCGTCGAACCGGCCGGTGTCCCGGGGGGCGACGGAGTCGTCGCTGGCTCCCCAGACCTGCACCTGCCGGTTGTCCGGGCTGGTGAGGAAGTCCCGGAAAGAGTAGCGGACGGTGCAGCGGTCGTAGAAGATGGACACGTCCTTGACGCCCATGCACCTGCCGAACGCGACCTCCGGCGCGAGGTCGAGGCAGGAGGACGCGCACTCGGTGCCGTTGGTGGTGTCCCCGCGGCAGAGCCCCAGACCCCACACCATGTCGGGGCTTGCGCCGACGACGGCGGTGGCGAAGCCCACCGGGAATAACGAGCGGGAGGCGTTGGCGGCGAGGGACGCGAGGAGGGTGCGGACGTTGGACTGGTAGGTGGAGTTCTCCCCGTAGTACGTGCCGTTGTCGCACTTCCACGTGACGAGCTCGGCTCTGGCGGCGGAGCCGGCGGACGGCTTTGGTAAGCTGGAAAATGATAATAATAATAGTAGCTCGACGGCGGCAGTGCATACGGAGCGGCGGTGTATGTCCATGTTGTGCGGTGGTCGCCCGTATCACCGTCAGACGAGGCGCAATGGTTTTTGGGGCGCCCCTATGTCTCGCTTTAAGCCACACAGGGGGGAAGCTCACACACGTGTGGTGTGATTTTTTCGGGGAGGAGGCCACAGCCTTTTTTTTTCTCCTGTTTTCTGTTCTCCCTTTTTGCTTTATTTTTCTATTTTAATTTATAATTTAAAATATTCTGCATGTTGACCAAGTATTTGGAAAATGTTGAATAATTATTAAAAAGTGCTGAACAAGAAATTCAAAAAATGTTCAACAAGTATTTGAAAATGTTGAATAAATACTAAAAATATTGAACAAATATTTGAAAAATGTTGAATAAGTACTAGCAAAATGGCCCTTGCGCTGCAACGGGAGAAAAAAAATTCATAATCTCCAATGGCCATGATACACTATCTCTCTCAATTTCGTGAAACCGTGAACATTTTTTTTTCAAAATCATGCACATTTTTAAACTCGTAAACATACCTAAAAATTGTGAAATTTCCTCAAATTCATGAACATTTTTACAGATTTTCAAACATTTTCTAAAAGCATGAACTTTTCCGGGATTCATGAACATATATACTATTTGCAAACATCTTTCATAAAATAGTGAACATTTTTTACAACAATTTTCTTTAATAGGTGAACATTTTCTTGGAAATTGGTGGAACAATTTTTAAATTCAAGAACATTTTTTGATTAAACGCACATTTTTTGAAATGCATGATCATTTTCTGGATGTATTCCGTAAGTTATGAACAATTTTTTAATTTTTTAGGATATTTTTCAATTCTTGAACATTTTTTTAATTGAGGAAATTTTGTGCAATTTTACTAACATTTTTAATACTACCTTGAAAAATCGAGAATACTTTCTGAATATACAAAAGTTTATGAATTATGAAAATTTTATTTCAAGATTCTCATTTTTTGAACTTTTGCAACTTTTTTGAAGTCCTCAAATATTTAAAGTAGAAAAAAACAGAGATGAAAAAAACGAAAAAGAAAAACAGGCCTCCCAGACATGGGCCGGGCCAAATGGGCGCGGCTTGTCTTCTCTCAGCCCGCAGAGCACAGTATAGAATGTTTCTACTACAGGTTCCTGCCCAGGCGGGGATTCCCCTGTGTGATAATTTTTCTATCATTTATAGATGGCATCGGTGAGTAATATTTGATTCTGGGGGCAATTTCGATGGCGTACTGCCAGAAGAAATAGTCCCTTTAATATTAGGTAGAGGTTAAAAAATATTGATCAAGTATATGAAAAATGTTGAACAAGGATTTGAAAATATTGAACAAGTATTTGATCAATGTTGAACGAATATTTTAAACTTTTTGAATATGTATTTGAAAAAACTTGAATGAGTATTAAAATGTTGAACAAGTATTTGAAAACAATTGAATAAGCGTTCGGACATTGTTGAACGTCTATAGAAAAAATGTTGATCACTTATTAAAAGAATGTTTTTGACATATAAAAAACATAGAGTGAAAAAACATAATAAAAAGAAAGAAAAAAACCGAGAAGAAAAATGGAAACCAAACAAAAAATGGAAAGGAAAAAAGAAAACCAGAGAAGAAATAAAGAAACCAAACAAAAAACTGAAAAAAAGAGGAGAAAACAGGAAAAAAATGGTGTTTTCCCTCAAGTAGTACAAAAAAACCAAAAGGAGAAAACGAAAAAAACCGGGGTTTTCCTTCAAGTAGTACGAAGGTGCTATCCTAATGCGAACCCAACCCTAGCGAGGTGGCTAGAAGCACGAGGCACCACCCCGTGGTGACCCGAGTTTCCCCACGGAGCTCTTTTGCGTCCCTATTTCTTCTCTTTTGTTACAATATATGCGCTAAATGTGCCGGCCCATTACTTCGGAGGTTTCAACGAGAGCAAGCTATCGTATTGTCTCGCTTAAATTAAAAAATAGCTCTCGCGTGGTTTGGAGCTACATATAAGTCAGGCTCGACGTACCTAGTGAGCTTTTTGGCCTACTAAGGACCGGACCGGTAGGTCTCCACCCGCTTAAAAAAAACACCCGTGCCGGTATGTGTAAAATGGCCCGAAATGTTTCCAGTCCGGTAAGATTAAAGCTTAGGTCGGACCACGACCTTTGGCCCACGCCAAGACTGCAGTCCATTCCCGAGCCACTGCCCACCATAGCTACAGGAGGGAGGGAGCGCCGCCTCCGCTGTCCGCCGACATGTCGTTGCGATCGTCGATCACCAGCATCTCATCATCTCCTCTTAGTCTCGCCGACCAACCCCTCCTCATCTGTACATGCGCGTTGGGAAAGGAGCGCTGCACCTGCCCACCGTCATCGACCGTCGCTGTCTTCACCTGCATGTAGTAGACTGCCTTCTCCTTGTCTGGCTGCCGTCGACCATGTCAGTTTACAGCTGCTGTCAAAGTTTCAAAAATACAGTTATATCAGTTGAGGACGTAAGCTGTTAGAATTCAGTTTCGTTAGACAATGCATCTTTCTTCCGTTTCGTTAGAAAATACAGTTCTTTTGGAAGAGCACTGCCATGACAGCTGTTTCAACACAACACGCACGTAACGCAGGCCACCATCTTGGAGAAACACTGGATCGGCCTTGATTTTCTAATGATCATGGGAGAAATGCTCAACCATGATTTTCGCATCCAACAAACCAGGCAAGTTTTTCTGAAGGGCGCTAAATATTAATAGCGCGCGCCCACTTTCTATAATCACGGGCCATCACCCCACGTTGCAGTTTTCCTGTAGGACCCTGATAAGTGCCACACGTGTGGCATGAAGCAATTCCGCACACACGTGTGGGCTGAAGCACGTCTGGCTAAACGCCCTGTAGCCACCCATTGTGATGCGTAAGACTTTGTTTTTTTTACACATGCACGGAAACCTTTTGGGTTTTTTAAATTTTTAAATGTTTTATCTCTTAAATAAAAAAAATTCAATTCAAAATCTGTTTTCACCATTAAATCTGTTGCGGCGAGGACTTCGAAACTAGATTTCGACGATATTTTTTGGCGGTGAAAAGTTGCCATGTCTATTGCACATAAATTGACATGGTGTTTGCACAGAAGTTGCCATGATATGTTTCAACTACTTTTTCTTCTATGTTTAAAGTAAATTTTGACATGTTATAAAAAATGGAATTAAGAAACTAAACTTGCCATGGAGAATTTGCCATGATCCATGAAATGATTTTGACATGGCTCATAATTAAAAAAGAAATCCGTCGTCAACTACTTTCGAAATGCATAGTCAATGAGTCAAATTTGCCATGAACCAAAAACTAAAATTGCCATGATACATGCACTAAAATCTGCCATGCTTCAAAAATAATAATTTCCATGGTCAAAATACTAGAGTTGCCATGGTCAAAATACTAAAATTGCCATGATCTACAAACTAAATTTGACATGATGAATTACTAAAAATTGTCTTGATCCATGAATTAAATTTGTTGTGGTTAATTACTAAAAATTGCAATGGTCAATGAATAAAATTTGCCATGAAAAGTAGTTGAAATACAATGGTAGCTTTAAATATAAAAGAGAAAAGTAGATGAAACATATCATGACAACTTTACTGTAAACACTGTGGCAAGTACAGTTAACGTCATGGCAACTTTTGGCCAAAAAAAATCATCGAAACATATCAATTAGGGATCTAGGTTTGAAGATGTCTTCGAGACAGATTTAATGATGAAAACTAATTTTTAATCATATTTTTTATTTAAGAGATAAAAAATTAAGTCTAAAAAAGCAAAAAGATTCAGCTGATGTCATCTGTTTGATGTGGCAAAATGGATGATAATGGATGTTTGGACCATATTGCTTCATGTCACACATGTGGCACTTATCATTTGGGTTCTTTTATTCAGTCGAGCAGAAGAAAAAAAATACGATAGAGACATGGCTTGATCCGAAAATTATGGTGCCATTTGAACATGAACACTATGCCAGATTTCATCCACTAATCCCGGCAAGACCCGCACACAGAAAATCGTGGCCTGATACACATGCTACATTACTTGCATGCAATAGAAAAAACTGCTAATGAACAAATATGTGCAGGTTCATGAATAGCAGCCGCGCCGCTCAGCACACACGTCACCCACCTTGCCGGAATGCTGAAACAAGATATCACATTGCCTTTTTTAAGCCGTTGCTCTTATTTTGATGAAATTTGATATGGATAAGTTTAATAGTTGGTTAAAGTGTTTTCCATGCATGTGAGCGGATCATTGTGCTCGTTGGTGCTTAATTCCAGTATAGGGGCGACATAAATACGACCCGAACTGTAGAAAATGGGATGTTTGTTGAATCCCGTTCGAAGTTGATTGATATTTGCAAGAAGGATGTACCTCTTTCATTGTCATGCCACATTGTAAAACCCCTTCTAGCTAGCTTAGCTAGCCGATTGGATTGGGTACTAGCTTGTTGGTCACTTTTTAAGCACCCCTAGCTAGCTAGCCAGCTGATTGATTGGTCTGAGTGCTCTGTGTGTCAAGCTGTTTCTGTACTTGTAACGGCACACACGTAACCTAAAATGTGGTCCAAACACATCATTGCTCGATTAGTCGCCTTCGCGTGAGAAAGATTGAAGGTAATAAGCCCGTGATGATACGATGATATGACTTAAATTAATCATCATTTTCTCTCCTGCTATCTACGACTTATCTTCCTCTCACGCTGCAGTTCGCAGGGTCACCAATCATAGGGAAGCTTCTCCCACAATGCATATTTTGATCTCGTTGATCAGTTTCGTGTTGGTTCGTCGTTGAGCTTGTAACGCGTCATCACCTTGAATATTAAAATCCATGAATTGCGGTTCAAACAGGACGTGGAGTTTGTAATCTAGAGCTCAAATGCTCCTGAATGAACAGTAAATTAAAAAAAATAAGAAAACAATTCAAAAAATCTGAAAATTTTATTGGGAAACTTTAAGAAATGTTTGGAGCTAGTGCATGCAAACATTCATCGCAAAATCTCATTGGTGTCAGGCATGGTAAAAAAACGATGCTCTGAAAATGTTAGTTTCCAACGCATTTTGGAGCTCCGATTTTTTTTGCCAGGACTTCCACCAATGTGATTTTCTGATGAAATTATTCATGCAATACAAACATTTCTTAAAGTTTATAAAAAATCAGAAATTTTTAATGTATTTTCTAATTTTTTTTTTTCTATTTTACTGTTCTCAAAAGGAGCATCTGACCTTGAGATTAGAAGGATACTTTTGGTCGAACAACAGAAGCTAGAAAGTAGAGGCTAGGCTGCAGGGGCGAACGCCGAGCTAGCTAGCTCCAAGTTAGAGCATCCCTAGCAGAGCCGCTATATCGTGGTCCGACCTGCAAAATAACCACCGATATACGGTATCGGGCCGACAAAACCACCCGAACAGGTACCATATATCCGGATGGCTTGTAAATGTTTTTAGGGAGGGCTATAAATTAAAATTGCCCTCCAGCCGCCAAATCTTGTGTTTTCTTCCTTCATTTTCGGCCGATCCTATCCCACCCGCGATTTGGCGGGAGGGAAACGTCTCACCTTCTGCCCGCGTCACCGCTGCCGCAATTCTGTCTGCCCCCGCGCCATCTCCGATTGCCGCTGCAGCCCCCTGCCCGTGCTTTCCAACCATCGGCGGCCCAATCGGGGCCTCCTCGTCCTCCTGTCACTGGCACGCATCTTTCTTAGGCCGACGTTGGAAAATAGAAGCTGCAGGGCAGCCACGTCGTCCATGGCGTCGTGGCGGCCGCCGCACCATCGGTGCTGTTTCGTTCCCCGATTCTTCCCACGGTCGCCTCCTTCATCCCCTCCAGCGGCCATGTAAAGACACATGCTAAGGGCCCCAAGAAGAAGAAGGCGGCCAAGAGGGGGGGCCCTCCTCCACCCCCTCCTGCCGTGAATGAGCCAATCGATCCCATTGGCACCGGCGCCCACAACATGCTCGATGAAATGCCGGAGATGTAAAAAAATATCTTTTTGCGCCAGTCAAATTTGATTGAGCTTTGCAAAGGATTCTTAGTGTTTTGGTCGTCCAAGTTTGTAGCTATCATGTTGATCCAACACAATGTTTTAAATAGCGGGCTATGAAAAATAGTGGCGGGCCTTAAAATCAGCTATAGCAGGCTATATCGGGCTATTTGTAAAGGTGACCATTTAGCGGCACCCTACTGAAAAGGCTATAGCCACTAGTAGAAAACCACCCACTAGACCCGGTTCGTAAGGGCCTTTAGTCCCGGTTCACGAACCGGGACTAATGGGTCGTTACTAATGCCTCCACCCATTAGTCCCGGTTCAAACACGAACCGGGACCAATGTGCCTCCACGTGGCCCTGTGCGCCGAGCCCAGTCACGGGGCCTTTGGTCCCGGTTGGTGGCTCCAACCGGGACCAAAAGTCATTTTTTTTAAAAAAGTGGCTGCTTTAGGGGTTTTGGGGGTTATTTTTAGGTTGTTATTATAGCTAGCTAATAGAGAGAAGTGTCCTCTCTTATCTTCGTCCTTGGTTTATCAACGCTGCTGCTATGTTCATTGCACCCGCAGATATAACATGCTCATGCATGCTTTACATCATACATCATCATATATATATAATAACAAGTCCTACTAATCATGCATCATCATACAACTTCTACTCGTTATTAATAATAAGTCATACGATCATCATCCTCATAGTCATCGAACCCAACCCTACATAATTGTTCTTAGCACATGATCATCAGTATCAGGTAGGACCTAAACACCCTTAAGGTAAAATAGCATAAAACAATATAGACCCTGACTCTCCATTATGAAGAATGGCGATCATCCTATCTCCAATTCTTGCCCTTCGCTGCTTATTGCTTCCAAGAAGCTCCTTACGACTGTCCATACATTTTTTCCATTCTTTGATTGTTATGTCTCCATTTCTTTTAGAAACCCGGTATGGACAGTTGAGATTCGTAGGACGACCTGGTCGTATGTTCAAAACATAAAGGCTACCATGCGTATACATCAGATGAGGCACACAATCATTCGGGATTATCTGTTGAAAAACATAGTAATAACTTCGTAGTTAGCAATGATGTACTAGTTTTAGAAGTGTGCAAAAAGATGCACGGATGTTGTAATAGTAAAAAATAATCTTACCAGGGTATCTCCATGGTAGTTACTGTAGTTCAACACGTGCACTAGTGGCATGTATTGACCATAATGTTGAGGAGTTTGATTGTAGATATTGTAATTCTCAAGATCAGTACAAAATCCGACCAAATGATTTTTCTCCTGATAAGTTAATTCGGAGCCTTCGGTGTAGTACGTTCTGTCTACCATCTTCCGCACATTCTTTGAAGAATGAAAATAAGCTGTCAATGGAGATAAGTTGTCAACTATATATTTTGAAATAAACAATATAAATTACTTAATAACTCTGTTTAGCTCACATGAGGGAAGAACTGGAGGTGTATCCACAAGGACCCAAATCGAAGGTGTCTCTTGCTTGATTGTAGGATCACCAAGATCCATGGTGACAGGCATACCCTCATCAAGACCATACATCTTACAAAATGCATCCCAATTTTTGCAACCAAAATGGGTTACACTCTGAGCATTGTACAGCTTTACTTGAAAATCCACACCATGATGGGTACTTAGGATAATTTTTTTGGTTTCGAAACTTTCATGGTCTTCAAAACCCATCCTCTCCAAGACATAGCGTCTTGCAAAGCATGGGATAAGCTAGTCGAATTGGAAAAGATGATAAATACACGTTAAAATAATTGAAGTCGTGCTTAATTACGAAAAAAACTATTATCGTCGTTGCGTACCATATGAACATCGCAGGTCTCCTCGAGTTTAATGCTGAAGCGCCGATCTTCGTCCAGCTCAATGAACCTGTCGCAGATACCTCGGTCGTCGTGGCACCAGTCGCACTCCCCCGGGCGGTTTTCGTCGTCCGATGAGTACGACATTTCCGGCCTACGTTCATAATTCAAATATTAAACTAGATCATTATTATTAATCACGGGTTGACTATCGATGATCGATGTACGTACGTAGCTCCTCTTTCATTCCCGAATGCATTATTATACCAAATTGTCTAGCACACGGGAATGAAGGAGAACTTATCCAATATGAGCATTCAATAAGCAAAACCAAATCATAAAATAAGCAAAACCAAATCATAAAATAAAGTATAGTATTCAAATTAGCATGCATTTAATAATTATAATAAAAAATACATCATCTCTTGGTGTCTGTACATCGTCGAATATTATCACTAATACAACTAGAACCGGAGCGCCCGACGGGTATCGACGCGGGCGGTGGACACCCAAAGATAAGGAACCATCACAGGATCATAGCTCCAGTGAGATCCCTGAAGAACCTGCCAGGTATTGTCGAACCTCCCCTCCAATGCAACCATGTAGCGACGGACGTGCTCGTCCTCCTCGCTCACACGGTGACGTACCACCTCCGCGGTGTCCGGATGCCTCACCACCGTCACTGGCCCACGCGACCGCCACCAAACAAGGATCGGGTCAACAACGGGCTGCCTCCTCACCAACCTACGTCCCCCGGAAGGTAGCACCTCCCAATACCAACCCGGCGGAGCCCAGTCCCGAACATGGCCCTGATCAAGCAGGCCTCCACCGACGAGTCGACGACGACAAGGATGCGGGATAGGCATCGTCGACGTCGACGCGGGAACTACTTCTATATATAGTTAAATAAAAGTAGTTTTATTAATTAAATCAACTATCTTGTTCAACTACTAAGCACTTACTATAAATAAATAAGTAGTACTTACTAAAAACAAACTACTTCTATATATAGTAAAATAAATTAGTTTATTAAATCAACTAGCTAGTTCAACTATATATAAACTACTTCTTATTTTTTTCCTTTTTCTAAATACTATGAACAAAAAAATCATTAAAATTCTATGAACAAAATTAATTACACAATCTAAATATCACCAAAAAAATCTATTAACAATAATATCACCAAACATGCATATTCAATAATAATATCACCAAAAAAATCTATTAACAGAAAAAATTCTAACATAGTATGAACAAATTAATTACTACACATATCTAATCTAACAAAAAAATCTAATTAATCTAACAAAAAAATCTAACATAATATGAACAAATTAATTACTACACATCTAATCTAACAAAAAAATCTAATCTAACAAAAAAAATCTATGAACTACATATCTAAATTACTACACATCTAACCTAACAAAAAAAAATCTATGAACTACAAAAAAAATCTAAAAAATCTAACAAAAATAAAAAAACGCTCACGTCGGCGTCGAGCGGCGCGGGGCAGGGGGCAACGACGGGCTCGGGGCGGCGCGCGGGGCAGGGGCGACGAGGACAGCGGGCTCCGGGCGGCGACGGGGACGGCGGGCTCAGGGCGGCGCGGACCGGGCAGGGGCGACTGCTGGCGACGACGTCGGGGCGGCACGGGCGCGCGATGACAGGGCTGCGCGGGACGCGGGCGACGATGGGGCCGGCGATGACGTGCGCGGGCGACGACGGCGGGCTCGGGGCGGCGGCGACGGCGACGAGGAGCAGAGGCGTCGGGGCGAGAAAGAGATGGGTTTTGGCGAAAACTGCTAAGTCGAGTATATATAGCAAAAGCATTGGTCCCGGTTGGTGGCTCCAACCGGGACTAATGCCACCTTTAGTCCCGGTTCTTGCCACCAACCGGGACCAAAGGCCTCTTTTCAGCAGCGCAAAGGGCGGGAAACGAAGACCTTTGGTCCGGGTTGGTGGCTCCAACCGGGACTAAAGACGAGCATTCGTCTCGGTTGGTCCAACCAACCGGGATCAAAGAGTAGCATTGGTACCGGTTGGTGCCATGAACCGGTACCAATGGATCCGTGTAACTACTTTTTTATTTTCTGCAGCTATTTTTTTGTTGATTCTTCCTGCAGCTGTTTTTTTAGTCCCACCTCGCCAAGTGAGAGGCACTCGCAACTGTTTATAAGCCCTGAGTGCAAAGACGATGACGAAGAGGCTCAATGCTCCTGCACGTTGGTTAGCTTCAAGCCTTGAGGAATACGGTAGACTGCACAGAGCTATGTGCAGTGCAGTGGACACTATTCCAAAAGGCTTGAAGCAAATTAACGAGCATTGCGCCTCTTTTTTATTTTTAATGACTTATTACAACTCAGAAATAAAAAGAAAAAAATAAATGTAGCAGAAAAGAAAAAAACTATATAAAAAACCACTCAGAAATAAATAGAAGAAAAAATAATTTTGATTAACTTTACTAAAAAATAAGCATAGATCAGATCTGTTCTGACCGTTGCAGCCGGCGATGGTGGTCATCTCTTCCGTCAGAGGTGGTCGGCCTGAGGCTGGGTGTTCGGATCCCGGGATCCATCATCTGGCACCAGCTGCGAGTCGGGGAGACGTAGTTATCGGTGAAAACCGAGCTGACGGCGGGCGATGGCGGCGTTCCATGTTGTTACCATGATGAAGGCATCGTCGTGTGACTACCGTTGACCCACTCGTATTGCTCCGGGGGAAACCCTAGGATCTGGTGTTCCAGACCGGACGATGGCGGCACTGCGGTGTTGTTTCTCTCTTGGGAGCATTGTTTTGTGGAGCAGCGCTGGAAGTCAGAGGAAGGAGGTGGAGCGGCTTCGTCTTGCACGGAGCTTCGGTGGAGCTGTCAAGTCATGTCTGGCCGACAGGTGCTATGCTTGGTCATGCCTGGTCGAAGGTGCTACGCACGACAGATCCACCAAGGGCTTCAAGCTGTGTTGGCTGGTGGTACTTGGCAGCATGGCGCTCAGGTGTATCAGTGGCGACCGTGACGTGTTCAGCTGTTTGCGCGGGACTAAAGATCAGCATTCGTCCCGGTTGGTCCAACCAACCGGGACCAAAGAGTGGCATTGGCACCGGTTGGTGCCATGAACCGGTACCAATGGACCCGTGTAACTACTTTTTTATTTTTTGCAGCTATTTTTTTTTATTCTTTCTGCAGCTGTTTTTTAGTCCCACCTCGCCAAGCGAGAGGCACTCGCAGCTGTTTATAAGCCCTGAGTGCAGAGACGATGACGAAGAGGCTCAATGCTCCTGCACGTTGGTTAGCTTCAAACGTTGAGAAATACGGTAGACTGCACAGAGCTATGTGCAGTGCAGTTGACACTATTCCGAAAGGCTTGAAGCAAATTAACGAGCATTGCGCATCTTTTTTATTTTTAATGACTTATTACAACTCAGAAATAAAAAGAAAAAAAATAAATATAGCAGAAAAGAAATAAACTATATAAAAAACTACTCAGAAATAAAAAGAAGAAAAAATAATTTTGATTAACTTTACTAAAAAATAGCATAGATGCTTATTTTTAGTGACTTATTACAACTCAGAAATAAAAACAAAAGAATAAATATAACAGAAAAGAAAAAAAAATATAGAAAACTACTCAGAAATGAATAGAAGCAAAAAATAGTTGTGATTAACTGTACTAAAAAAGAAGCATATATGCTTATTTTTAATGGCTTATTACAACTCGGAAATAAAAAGAAAAAAATAAATATAGCAGAAAAGGAAAAAAAACTATATAAAAAACTACTCAGAAATGAGCAGAGATGCGCTTATAGAGGAAATTCAACTTAAATTCATAACGAATTTTAAGAGAAATCCGTATGAATTTATGCTAAATTCCCTATATAAGGGCATCTATTTTCATTTTCAGAGAAGCTCAATAAGGTAGAGAGGGAGGGGCTTATAAACCGGTCCGATTTCCCTTCGGTTGGCGAGATGGGACTAAACTCTGGTCGCAACGAGGACCAACCCTTTAGTCCCGGTTGATGGCACGAACCGGGACTAATGGGCAGCCTTTGGTCCCGGTTCAAGCCACCAACCGGGACCAATGGTGTTGGGCCAGGAGCGAGGCCCATCAGTCCCGGTTCGTCCCACCAACCGGGACCAATAGGTCCAGACGAACCGGGACCAATGGCCCACGTGGCCCGGCCGGCCCCGGGGCTCACGAACCGGGTCCGATGCCCCTATTGGTCCCGGTTCTGGATTGAACCGGGAATAATGGGCTGGACCGGCCTGGACCATTGACCCCTTTTCTACTAGTGAGTGAAGCTATAGCCGGCTATTTAAAACTATGGTCCAACATATAGCGAATTGTTGGAGGAGAACACGGTGGACTTTAATGCACCACTCGATGATTTTGAGGAGAACACGGTGGACATGATTGCGCCACTTGAGTGCGCCGGAGGAGGTCCGAGCTTCAAAATCTTATGGCCAACCTTCTCGAGTTGTGAATATATGCAGCTTTTTCTACCCTTCTTCTTTTTCTATATAAATAAATTTTATTATATATCATAGTGTGCACGAACATATACGCCACGACCTTCTCGAGTTACCAGGCACCTGCTAGCATGTTACTTCTTATTATGGTTTCCTCTAGCTGACTAGCTAGATGCATGAATTCGTACGTCTATATGCACGGTGCCTATCCACTAGGACATAAGGTACTACTCCCTCCGTTCCGAATTACTTGTCTTAGATTTGTCTAGATACGGAAGTATCTAGCATTAAAATGAGTCTAGATACATCCGTATCTAGACAAATCCAAGACAAGTAATTTGAAACGGAGGGAGTACACAGGAACCCATGAAGGGAATCTATGTATGATCTCTGTATCTATCTAGGCTCGAACTCTGATACCGACATCTCGTTGATGGACGGCGTGGCCGATGCACTTTGGACGCCTGGATCTGATGCGGACAGCACAATGTCGTCCGTTGAGCTCGCGAAGGTGAAGGTGAATGCAGGCTTCGACGGCGCCACGAAGCTCGACGCGTGGCCATGCAGCATCACGAGAACCTCCAGCATGGTCGGCCGGTCCGCCGGGTTCTCCTGGACGCAGAGGAGCCCCAGGTGGACGCATTTCATCACCTCGCCCTCCTCCGCAACCATGCACTCCAACATTGGATCCATCGTCGCCAGCGCCGTTCCCTTGGACCACTGATCCCACACCTGCAGGTATGTTACATGGCAACATGTTCACAAGTACTCATGCACGCGGCATGCATGAATGATCTCAGGTAGTGCTTGCATAGTTTTTTTTTTCTTTCTTACTAGGGTAGTGCTTACATAGTTGAGCAGAGTGCCGGACTCTCCCGCAGATGATTCTTCAAATGCGTCTGTATTTTTCCTGCCCGTAACAATCTCCAGGACCAGCACGCCAAAGCTGTACACGTCTATTTTGACCGACAAGTGCCCCAGAACCGCGTACTCCGGGGCCATGTATCCTCTGCCATGCAGCAAGAACTTAATGTATATGATTTTTCAAAAGAATTTGTTAGTGTACTCAAAGGGGCGCTTTGAATAATTCAAAGGGTCCTGACAGAAATTTTAGAGGATTAGAATCCTTTGAAAATTTTCTTACACTAATCATTTGATTCATAGGATTGAATTCTATAAGGATCTTTCATAAGGATTCCTATGTACTTAATTTCATATGAATTTTAGCATCTAGCGAAAACACTTGGTAAGAATCCTTTGATTTTTCAGTGATGCTATCAAACAAGCCAAAATCATGTAGGATTCAAACTGCCGTGATATTACAACCCTATGTTTTATCTATATATCTGTGTTTTTTGGAATCCTGCGAATCAAAGAGGCCACAAGGCTTTGTATCCACCAATGTACATAGCCACTGTATTACTAAAGTCAACGAGGCCGAAAAAATCTTACAAACAGAGTATATTAATTAAAAGTGACTGGACTTCCTATATAATTACTTCATAGGCATTTCATATAGAATATTATTTCCTAGGCATATATCAGTTGACCAATGAGAAATACCATGTCCTCAAGTTTTGCCATAAATATGTTACTGGGCTATGTTACTATCCAAAAAATTGTAGCGCCTATGTACACTTTCTTAAATTTTTGTCTAGAACAATATACCTAGGCGCCACCTAGATGGACGACCAGATAGTTTTTAACAGAAATCGATGGAGAATCTAAAATTTAGTATAGTAATGATAGATAGATAGATGCATTACAATGTTCCGACGACTTGGCCCGTGGTGGTACTCGGCTTGTCACTGTTGAAGAGCCTTGCCAGGCCAAAATCTGAGATCTTGGGGTTCATGTCGGTGTCGAGCAAGATGTTGCTTGCCTTGAGATCACGGTGTATGATCTTTATCTGTGAGTCCTCATGAAGGTATAGGAGACCTCGTGCCGTCCCATAGATTATACGGAACCTTGTCTCCCACATCAGCAGCAGACGCTTCTCGATTTCAGGTGCTGCAAGTTGATCAACCCGTTAATGTATGCATTGCTATATTGATAAGTTACACTTTCTTTTGATACATACGTGGTCAAGTTATAATTTGGGTCTAATCATACTGCATATTAGAGGACAGTTGAAGACGCAACTCAGCAAGTTCCCGCACGTAACCCCGACCCCCGGGTCGCTCCCGCGAGCGTCCTCGGGGGAAACCCTAGCCGCCGCCCCTCGTCCCCCCGTCGATCTCTCTCCCCCCGCCGCCACCGCACAGCGCCACCGGGCAAAGACCGGCCGGCGTTGGTGGCGGCGGGGATCTTGCCCCTCTTCTCGCGGTTGGGGTCCGACGCGGGACGGCGCGGCGCAGGACGACGCTGGGCTGGGCGGGGCCTAGCGGCGCGGCGGAGGGCGTGCTGGGTGGCGGCGGCTCTGCCTGGCGGCGGTGCAGCTGCGGCTTGAGGCCTATCCAACGCGCGGCGGCTGTCGCTTCTCTGACGGCGGCATGAGTTTCCGGCGGCGGCTTGGCAGGGTGGCGCGGCGGAGCTCCGGCGTGGATTCGGCGGCGGGCTGGAGGGCTAGGCGCCGTCCAGTGGTGCTGCCTCCATGGTGGTTGCGGCTTGGGGCCCTGGACCCCGATCCGATCTGGATCTGGTGGTGCCGAGGTCTGGGCCATGGCGGTTGGCGAGGCATGGGATTCGTCGGGGCTTGTCGGCCTCTAGGCACCATGGGGGTGCCGGCGGCGACGCGTGCCCGGCGTGGTGAGACTGCTGGATGTGGTGGTCATCTTCTTCCCGAGATGGCCGACCAGAGGCTTGGTGATCAGATCTCGAGATCCATCATCTTGTCCCGGCTGCGAGTAGGGGAGACATGGTTGCCGGTGAAAACCGTGCCGACGGCAGGCGATGGCGGCGTTCTCGCCGTTACCTTGATGAAGGCATCGTCGTGTAACTATTGTCGACCCACTCGTGCTGCTCCGGGGGAAACCCTAGGATCTGGTGTTCCAGATCGGATGATGGCGGCACTGCGGTGTCGTTTCTCTCTTGGGAGCATCGTTTGCGGAGCAGCGCTGGATGTCAGAGGCAGGAAGTGGAGCGGCTTCGTCTTACACGGAGCTTCGGGGGTGATGTCAAGTCATGCCTGACCGACAGGTGCTAAGCTTTGTCATGCCTGGTCGGCAGGTGCTACGCACGACAGATCTTCCAAGGACTTCAAGCTGTGTCGGCTGGTGATACCTGGCAGCATGGCGCTGAGGTGTATCAGTGGCGACCGCGACGTGCTCAGTTGTTTGCGCGCAGGGAGGAGGTGCCGTTTGGCGCCGTGGTGGCGTCGACGATAGCTAGACCGAGCAAGGTTGATGCATCAGTACAGTTCTGAAGATGGAGCGGTGGCAGTTGGCGGCGGCGGCATCTGAGTGCACGCCGGACCGGTGAGACCCATGCCCGGCAGGCGTCCTGGATGGGTTCTTAGGTCTTAGATGTTAGGTTTGGCTGCGATGTCTGTTTGGTATTAGGCCCAGGCTATCTGCGCCCCTTCATCAGCTGGATAGAGGTGCTTAGACGGCGGCTTTAGTCTTACTGTTGTATTACTTTGTAAGGTCTTGTGAGAATAATTAATAAAGTGGCCGTATGCATCGCCCAGATGCAGAGGCCGGGGGTCATCCTCCTTTTGTAAAAAAAAAAATACTGCATATTAGATTTTTCCAATGTAGATTTTTTTGCGGATTTCCAATGTAGATTTTGACCAACTGTGTTAAAAAAAACTGCGGGTATTTACAATACCACATGTTTACCTTAATAAAAAGTATTTCATGATAAATCTAAAGGTATTTTTTGGTACAGTAAATGTTACTCCCTCCGATCCAAATTAATTGTAGCAATTTTAGTACAACTTTATACTAAAGCTACGATAATTAATAGGATAGGAGGGAGTAATAAAGCTTTTCTATAAATTGGGTCAATTTTATAAAGTTTGACTATGGAAAAAATCTACTACAATTTGACAAGGAGTGAGTATATTACATGCCAAAAAAATATCATCGAAGTCTGAATCCAATGATATACCTTCTGTGTCGTGTAATTATATATTTTTTGTTGGTCAAATTTAGACTCAAATTTCAAAAGTCTTGTATTATAGATAAAAGGAGGGAGTATTATGCCATTGTCGTCTGCATACGTACCGAAAAGGAAGGTATCCAGGCTTCGGTTGGGCAGGTACTCGTACACAAGTAACTTCTCTTCTCCTTTCAAGCACACGCCGAGAAGCTTTGTGAGATTGTTGTGCTTCAGTTTCGCCACCAACAGTAGCTCGTTTCTCAACTCCTTCAGACCTTGCCCTGAAGCTTTGTCTAATCTTTTTACAGCTATTTCCCGTCCATGAGGCAATACACCCTGAAAAAAGTAAACAGTTTTGTTTCTCCTCATAGACCAGACCAATATCTCTCGCGGTTCATACATGTATCTCGTTGTTGTTAGTCTGTTACTTCTCACACTGTTGAATCTTGCCAATTTAGGTGCATATAGTCACAACTCACAACATACAAAACCTTCGTGAGTTTCAAAATTCTGATTTTATTTCACAAGTACATGTACATGTCCACATATGCACATGTAAAATTTCATGAAAAATTATCAAACACATATATATAATATTAAATCAACACCCCAAGTTTCGCTTATGAAGAAGATTATATGTCTTATATACAGGCCCTGATTATATATATCGTAGGATGGATGGAGTAGACACGGATTGTTTAATTTAAGAGTGTGGTTTTTCTACACCCCAGCTCGGTGCACCCACGCAAGAAACATAGCAAAACACTTAAAAAAAATTGAAACTTTGTGAGAATGTTCATCAACAAATGTTATGGGCGTTTGCAAAGTTTGGTGATGAAATAACATCCGAGGAGCTATGTACAAAAAAGACAAAATCACTTAAAATTAGTCAAAATGTGAGTGCACTGTTTGAGCAGATTTTGTAATTTTGTCTTTTTTGTACAGAGCTCCTCAAATTTTATTTGACCACCAAACTTTGCAAGCGCCCATAACATTTGTTGATGAATATTCCCACAAAGTTTCAATTTTTTTAAAAAGTGTTTTGCTATGCTTTCTTGCGTGGGTGCACCGTGGGTGCAGCCACTACTTTCCCTTAATTTAAATCACCTGACTTTTGGTCGCTAACATGTGGGTCAGCTTGTTATCAATCCCACATTTCAGCCACTCTTAAGTCATGTGACTTTAGTACTCCATTCGTTCCAAAATAAGTGTCGTGATTTTAGTTAAAATTTGATAAAAAATAATTGCAAGTGCATATGTGAAATAAAAAAATGTTTTTGCAAGGGAAATAAAAAAGTTAACTTAGGATAAAACTTATGTGTCTTATATTTTGGGAAGAAGGGGATTATTGTTTTATAGTACACAAATAAGTATTATTTAACAAAATTTAAGATATCAGGTTTCATTTATCAAAATTTCCTCAGATGTGCTTGAATGTCCAGGCTCCACGCCAAAAGATTACCAATCGAAGGTACCTTGTATACTGCGCCAAAGCCTCCATGCCCAAGCTTATTCTCTTTGGCAAAATTGTCGGTTGCGCGTCTCAAGGTTATCAGATCAAACAGAAGTGATTCAGGGTCGTCGCCATCTTCCTGGTAAGCTGAGTACAAGGGGAGAGAGAGAGATAAAAAATTTATGGATGGAATGCAAACTTACAGAGTTGTGTTGTAGCCTTGTTTCTCCATAGGAAGACTACAGTTATGGACAGGAGGATAACTGCGACGCCAAGAACAATGGTGGATACCGTCGCGGCGCGTTGTCGCCACCTTGTCCCGTCTGTTGTACCAGATGGGAGGGGAGAAGGTGGTGGCGTCGGCGGCGGGGCGATGAGGTTCAGCATGGGGCTGCCGTCGTAGAACTTGAACTTCTCGAACCTGAGGTTGCACCATGTGGTGAAGATATTCCCACCGACGGTGCCGTTGAACAGCACATGCATGTCGTCGATGAGCCCCTTGAGGCACTCCCGGCACGGCCCCGGCGCCTGGTCCGGCGTGCACTGTACCAGCCCGTATATCGTGTGCACCACGTCATTGCTGGAGTTGGTCGGGAACACCTGGTCGGAGTCCATGACCCCGGCAGCGTACCTGGACGTCGTGTTGAACGCCGCCCTGTCGGCGAGCTCGTCCACGAGGCGCACCACAAGCGCGTCGTACCGGCCGGCGTCGCGGGGGTTGACAGCGTCCGGGCTGAATCCCGGGGGGGACTGCACCTGCCGGAAGTCCGGGGTGGTGAGGAAGTCCCGGAAGGAGTAGCGGATGATGCAGAGGTCGTAGAAGATGGACACATCCTCGACGCCCATGCACTGATCGAACGCGACCTCCGGCGCGAGGTCGAGGCAGGACTTGCACTCAGTAGCGTTGGTGACGTCGCCGCGGCACAGCCCGAGGCCCCATACCGTATTATCGGGGCTGGCGCCGACCACTGCGGTGGCGAACAGTGACTGTGAGCGGGAGGCGTTTGTGGCGAGGGACGCGAGGAGGCTGCGGACATTGGACTGGGAGGTGCTGTTCTCCGCGTAGTTCGTGCCGTTGTCGCACTTCCACGTGAAGAGCGTGGCGCCGGCAGACAGCTTTAGGAAGCTGGAAAGTGATAATAATAGTACGACGAAGGAGGCAGCCGATGCAGAGCGTATCTCCATGTTGTGCAGCGCAGCAGCCAGCGACAGTGCAGTTTGAGTGCGCACCGATGAACTTCCCGTATCATGCGAGGGCAGGTGTGGAGGATATATATCTATAGGGATTAGGGCGTAATTTTTGGGGCAAAAGTACCATTTGGTCAACACGGGTTTTTCTTTTTGCGTCTTTGTTGGGTTGGAAAATAAATGGATCTGAACCCCGATTTTCTAGCGGAGCAGCATCCGCTTTATGGCCCTCCCTTCCAAAATATTTGAAGTTTTAGGTTCCTTTTGAGTCAGACTTCTTTAAATTTGACAAAATTGTAGAAAAATATGTCGACATCTACAACATCGAATTAGCTTCATTAGATTCATCATAAGGCTGGTCAAACCTAAAGAAGTTTATCGAAGATTTGTCTCATCGATTAATTAAAAAGAAGAGAGGTGCCCATTTAATTAACAAAAAACCAGGTGAAAATTAATAAAAACAAACCACACGCGGACTACTCCCAAAGTCTAAAACACCATGACCACACCGTTAACCCTATAGGCATTGCCAACATGCAGCAGTCCCAAGCCCTCACACATGTACATATCGCGCAGGAATCCCAAATGAGGACACCTCGGATGTAGATAATTGACCTCACCAAAACCACGGCGATAAGCTAAACCATAAGGACGAACCAACAAACCAAGGACTAGCCATTAAGTAGTTGCAGACGTCTTCCTTATGGCCTCACTCTTCTAAGTTTGATTTAGACAAACCTAGACTTTAAATATTGTGGTCCTACACGGTGTTAGCTTAGAGAGAGAGAGAGGGGAGTGAAGAGGGCGCATGCATTTTCTCCCCACATAAAAAAGACAAACTTATACTCCCTCCGTCCCAAAATAAGTGACTCAACTTTGTACTAGTTTTAATACAAAGTTAGTACAAAGTTGAGTCACTTATTTTGGGACGGAGGGAGTACTTAATTTCGCTCTCACAGTTTGGATGATTGCCATCTTTTGAGCCAGAATACCTCCACAACAAGATCAATCTCTGATATATTTGAAATATGTTTATTTTGCTATTTCAATAAATCGGTTTAAAAATATTACATTGTCTCAAATGAAATGGTTCACATTGTTGCAAGATGTTTCCAGATAATATTAAAACATACTTTAAATTTGGATGGCTATGAGTGTTCGAGGTTTCAAAATGAGTCGAGTTAGGATAATGTTTTTTATTTAAACTGTTAGGAGCGTTTGAGGTTAAAATACATCGAACTGGGATAAGGTGTCGTAAAATGGACGGCTGTGTAAAATGGACGATGTATGGTTCGGGACGCCGATGGTCCTTACGCGTTGAAGTCATTCTCTCCTCCATCATAATCTCACATAAACTTATCGCCATCATCATACAGCGTCGCTGTAAACGTCCACTTCCCCGTACTGCAGAAAGTTCGCCGTGGAAGAAAAGGCAGTAGCCGGTTAGGAGTGTATAGCTGTCAAGAAACCTTGAGTTTCCGCTGAATCTTTGTCGAAGAGATGGACGTACGCTTCTCGTTTAATAATAAGACTGGAAACGCCTGACTAGACACCTCGGTGTCCGGCTGTGAAGGGAAGAATTAGTCATGACAGGCACCCGTCGAGACCCAGCGTACTACATGTCAAACCTACCTAGCGCCTACAGAACCAGTGGCAAAAGTTGATGTAGAGAGGAAAAAGGCTAAGAAGCAAAACGCCAGATCAGAGAAGACTCGGAGACACGCTCAAGACAGGTCGTTGTACAGATGTGAATAGTTGATATATTACCGTTCTACATAGGTGAGTTTATTCCTAGTCTTCCACTAGACGACATCACTGTTTACAGTGATTTTTGATAAACAAAACCACACTATATTAATTAGTTCCATTCCAGTGAAAGACAATGTTCTTACCTAATACATAAAATGTCATGTATTTCAAAATAAAAGTTCAAGATTGTAAAGAATCGTGTATTTGAAAGAGTAGCTCATGCATTTTAAGATAGACATTCATATATTTCTAAATAAATGATCATGTATTTAGAATATTCAATAATTTAAAAAATGTATTCATATATCTAAGAAAAACGTGCATATATTTGCCGTGAAAGAAAAGTAAAAGAAACAAGACAGAAAAGTGAACTTGGAAAAAAAAAATAAATAGAAGTAAAACAGATGCATAAAATATACATGGTTTATATAATATATAATAAAAAAACAGAAACTTACAATAAATAAAAAAATAACAGAACTAAGAAATAAACCAAGCAACCCCCCCCCCCCCCCAAAGGAGAAACATAAGAAGAAATAACAAATAAAAAAGGAAAAAGGAAAAAAAAGTCCCGTAAATGGGCCTGGCACAAGAGCGTTTGTGCTCATCCAGGCTATGCCTCCGAGACCCAGC
Organism: Triticum timopheevii; assembly: GCA_963921465.1. NCBI lineage: Eukaryota > Viridiplantae > Streptophyta > Magnoliopsida > Poales > Poaceae > Triticum > Triticum timopheevii. Next base: position 14,258,562 of record OY997266.1, on the reverse strand, counting down.
CCAATTAAACAAATGGTTGAACGAGCCCCCGGTAGGCTCCCTATGTTCAAAATTCGAGAAGATGAAAGCAATTGCCGTTGATCACGTCCAATTTTTTTTCTTTTGTGTCAATAGTGAAGTTTGATGGAATTGTTTCCTTGTCTCACATAGTACATAGCGAGGAGTACATATAGGGTTGCCAAGGCAACTGCAGCTGGAACGTGGAGAGGATCATGAGCCCGATCGTGGGAGTACAAACACGGACCAAGTCCACGCTCTTAACACCCCCTGCAGTGTCATCGGCAGCGTCGACGACGTTGAGACTGGAGCTGCAATGTCAAGGAAGGCTGCGGAGGGGAGCCCCTTGGTGAAAATATCAGCAAACTGCGCCGTAGCGGGGAGCAGGACGCGAACTTCACCTAAAGCTACTTTCTCTCGAACAAAATGTATGTCTATCTCTATGTGTTTAGTTCTACGATGCTGAACTGGATTACATGACATGTACACGGACGACATGTTATCACAGTATACAATAGTAGCTTGATGCACGGGGCGGTGTAGCTCGATGAGGAGTTGTCGAAGCCAGACAGTTTCAGCCACAGCATGGGCAACCAAGCGGTATTCAGCCTCCGCAGACGACGTGGAAACAGTTAGCTACTGTTTCGAATACCATGAAATCAAATTATCACCCAAGTAAACACAATATCCCGAAGTGGATCGACGGGTGTCTGGACAGCCTGCCCAGTCTGCATCAGAATAAGCGGTAAGAGAGGTAGGAGTGGAGGGGGTAATAGAAGGACCATGATCAAGGGTCCCCTTGAGGTAACGAAGAATACGCCAAACATGGTTCATATGAGGAAGATGTGGGTCATGCATGTGCAAACAAGCTTGCTGGACAGCATAGGTGATATCTGGTCGGGTGAGAGTGATGTACTGGAGGGCGCCAATGATGCTACGGTAGAGAGTGGGGCCTAGAAGGGCTCGCCAGCAGAGGATAATTTGGCACGTGTCTCAGCGGGTGTGCGAGTGGGATGACATTCGAGCATGCCGGTTTTGGAGAACAAGTCGATGGCGTATTGGCGTTGCAACAGAAACAGGCTCGTCGAAGACCGAGAGACGGCAATGCCCAGGAAGTGGTGGAGCGGACCAAGATCGGTCATGCAAAAGGCGGTGCGTAAAGAGGAAATGATGTGAGTAAGAAAAGAATCAGTAGAGGTTGTAAGCACGATATCATCAACATATAATAGCAAGTAAGCAGTGTGCATGGAGGATTTGAATATAAAGAGAGAAGAATCGGAGCGGGAGGGGATGAAACCAAGGCTTTGAATGAACAAGGCGAAGCATTGAAACCAGGCCCGCGGTACTTGCTTGAGACCATACAAAGATTTATGAAGATGGCAGACGTGATCAGGGAAGGAGGGATCGGAAAAGCCTAATGGTTGCCGACATTAGACAGTCTCGTTGCCAGTTCTGTGGAGAAAAGCGTTTTTGATGTCTAGTTGGTAGATGGGCCAGGAAGTGGAGGCGGCTAAGCTGAGGACGAGGCAGATGGTGCTGGGCTTAACAACCGGCGAGAAAGCTTCATCAAAGTCGACACCAGGCTGTTGGGAAACACCGCAACAGACCCAACGGGCCTTATAGCGAGGGAGGGATCCGTCAGAATGAAACTTGTGGCGAAATACCCATTTACCAGAGACTACATTAGCTCCAGGAGGCCGAGGAATGAGAGTCCAAGTACGGTTGAGGAGAAGCGCATCATACTCTTCTTTCATGGAGTGAAACCAATTCGGGTCGAGAAGGGCTGCCTTGTATGACTTAGGGATGGGGGAGATGGGAGATGGCGAAGCAGTGAGGTCCAGGTGGTCAACGGGAAGACCGAAGACAGCCTTGCTTCGGGTGCGCATGGTATGAGCATTGCGAGGGATGGGAACATGAATGGCATTGGGAGTTAATGGACGAGAGGGAGGGGAGGGAACTGGGGAACAAGGAGCGGGAGAAGAAGAGATGGGCGAAGCAGAGGGATGGACGGCGACTGGTGAATCGGAGGGCCCGGGCGAATATATGGTGCAAGTGGGAGGGGAAGGAGCATGTGGGTTGGATGGCGGGGTATTCGAGGTTGCATGTGGGCTGGGTGGCTCGGGGTTGGCAGCGGTGGTGGGTGCGGGACCATGAGCATGCAGCGATGGAGCGGAGCCTGTGGCATGCAGGGGAGGAGCGGGGTCCAAGGGAACAGGGCCATGCAGCCCATGCACATCGATCGCAGGGGATCGGGGAGCAGGGTTCGGGCGGCTGGAAAGTGGTGCAGAGAGATCTGGTCGAGGGTGGTTCGCAAAGTGAAACGTGGTTTCATGGAAGGTGACGTGGCGGGAGATAATAACACGTCCTGATGGGATATGGAGGCAACAATAGCCTTTGTGGGAATCGAAAAAACTAAGAAAAATGCACGGTAATGAGCGTGAGGAGAGTTTGTTGTCAGAAAAGGCGGACATATTTGGGAAACATAGACAACCAAAGATGCGAAGATCAATGTAGGTAGGAGGGCTAGAAAAAGGGAGTCGTAAGGGGAGAAGCGGGGACAGGTTTTGGTGGGTCGGATGTTGAGTAAATATGTGGCATGGCGAAGGGCCTCAACCCAATATTGTGGAGGCATGGATGCTTGATAACCCACAAGTACAGGTGTCAGGGATATACCCCGTGGTATGACTCGGCCGGATATATGACCCGGCTGGGACTTGGCGACTCACTAAGTGACCTTCCTGGATCTCTCCACTCAGTGATGACCCGATCGGGCCTGGTGACTCATTAGTAACCCGGCAGGCCGGTCAGAGGAGCGACAAGACCCGGTGACCCAGAAGGCGGCTCATGGAAGGCCGGATCATGTTGCGTTAGGCCGTTTTAAAAGGAAATGCATAAGAAGTATTCCCTTACAGAGGAAGAAAGACTAGGATTCCACTTGTAATAGAATAGTCCTAATCCTAATAGGACTCCACATGTAACCCACCCCTCCAACTTATATCAGGAGGGACAAGGCACCCCAAGAGGGAGGGTTTTATGGACAAGTTAAGTTTAGACAGACAAATCAATAGCTCTCGAGATAGAGGTAGCGAAAGAGCACCCTTGTAATTAGGAGCATCATCATCATCAACTAGATCATGGCAGGCGCGCGTTGCTGCACCCGTAGATTTGTGCGATTTATAGGTCGGCATTGTTATGAATATATGGAGACACATTGTTTAGTAATTTACTATTGTAATTTTATCTTGAGATTTTATTTTTAGTCGTGCATTTTTTAGGGATTTCTAATTGTGGCGTTATGCATGAGATTAATTTAGGACCAAATAAGCGAAAAATATTGGTCTATTTGTTTGTTGTTGGGTTGGACTCTTTTAATCAGTCTGCAAGTATTTTCTTTGACCGGGCCTTTTGTCACGTTGAGTTAATGCTTTATTTCTGTATAAGTATGTTCTTTGACTGGTCCTTGTATCAGCTGTTTTAATGTTTAGCATTCAATAGTTGTGTAATAAATTATAGCGGTGTCGGTTTTGATTATGGGGGTTAAGTGAAGGATGTTACAACTTTTGTTTGTATATATAAGATCGAGTATGCTTGTTCTGTTAGCATTTCATCTCATGTTGGTGTAGTTGGCGGGTTTTCCTAGTTTGTATAAAGTTATCTTCAATGGCTGGAGTAGTAAGAGGTAATTTTGTTTTTGTTAAATACGATTTGTCATGTTGAAGATTGGATGAAGAATTTGTTTTTTTTCTATTTTATAGATAATTTGGGAGTTATTCGCATTTCTCGGAAGATTATTTTGGATGAAATTGTTAAAAAACTTGGTGGTACCAAACCAGAGTATAAATACTATTTGCATGGAAGTAGGTATGAATGCAATGTGAGAACTGTTATTGCGACAAATGAAGAGAATACTTCTACAAAATTAGAGCAGTCTTTGGTCGTCTGGCAAACAATGTATTTGATGCAGAGGAATCGGCAACCATTGCCTTGATTGAGGTGTTGAAGGTGGTATATAGATTTCAAATAGATGATATTAATTTCTGTGAAAGAGCCAGGAATGGGTTATGTAAAGAACAGTTGGAGAAAGAATTGGTTATTGTTAAGAGCCAGAATGAGAGGCAATCTGAAAGAGCTAGAAATTTGAAGAAAGGTTGGAGTATGGTACTAGATGATATGGAATTTGTTCACAAGGCTGTTAAGCATATGTGTGCTGGTGCACTTTGTATGATTGACGAAGGTTGTCTATGTGGTCCTGAAAGAGAGTTCATCAGTTCGGCATCTTATTTGGACGATTGGATAGAGGGTAAAACATTGGAGAGCCAGTCGTATTTAATGGATACGAACAATGATGCTGAATGACAGATTGAGTTATATTATATGTATTCCCCTTTGAAGGTTAAGAAACTCTAGGAAGAAATAAAGATGTATTTTTTTATGTTTAATTAGTGTAATTTTGAGGAATAATTTGTAGCATATAAGGAAATACAAGTTGCTGATTATTGATACACTTTTCTTGGTACACTTTTTTGATGAAATCTTTGTGTTTTTTCGTTCTTAAAAGAAAGAATCCATAAAATGGAATGGAACCGAAAATAACTGGAACTGTCTATTGTTGTTTGTAGATCAGGGCGTTGGGTTACCCATTTTCTTGAAATTCCTGTACATAATCATAAGGGGAAACTGATACTTGAAAGGTCATAATTGCTGTAAATTTGTTTGTTTGACATCATTGTTGTAACGACAACTAATACCCAGCAATTACCGGTTATAAATGTCAAGAATGAATGCATCATTTAGTGTGATGGTTTGCATTCCTTAGTGGGTAGAAGTATATTCTATATTCGTTACCTCTATATAAACTGCAGTGAGTAGTTTCTACGCATATCCAGCAGAGTAGACATGTGTTCAGACTGTAGATTTTGGTGGTAGAAAATGAAGCACAGATACCATTTAGTGGTCGTTGCTGATCGGAGGTTGAGTCGTGTGATGCAGCGACCAAAGTTGCTTCGCGTGTTTGTACACACCAGTCGCGCAAACAGGCCTGGTCTTGTGTACCGTTTCTTGCTTTTTCGTTTTCATCACAGGAGTTTCTGTGTTCTTGTTCGTCGTGATGGAGCTGTGTTTGTGCATTTTTCCTTCTCTGAAGATGCTCAGTCGCTGGATGGCCATGCGTGGATGCCTGAAGCTGTGCAAATATCATTTGCTCGTGTCAATTTTCGTGATTTTTGGACAATGCCCCTGCATCCTGATGTGTTTGTTCAGATAGTAAGTCTGAAGTTTGGGTGTAGCAAATTTTGAGAATAAGTGTGTCATGGCCAATTGGATACGAAGATGTGCCTTTTTACATGGTTTTTTAATTTGTGGGGATCTTTTAGTGTTTTTTTTCCTTTTTGAGTTATCGAGTCCATGTAAGCAGCATGCTGCAATTTTAGTTTTATCTGAAATAAAGAGCACCGATGTGTTGGTTATATTTATGTGGTGAACAATACATATGTTTAGTAGACTTATGCCCCTGCATCCGGATGAGTTTGTTCGGACCATGTAAGTGTGAAGTTCGGGTGGAGCAAATTCTGAGAATGAAGTGTTTGATGGACAATTGGATATGAAGATGTGCCTTTTTACATGTTTGTATTTTTTTCCTTTTGAGTTGCCGAATCCATGTAAACAGTGTGCTGCAATTTTAGTTTGATTTGAAATAAATAGGTTCCATGTGTTGTGGTGAACGATGTGTATGTTGACTAAACTTTTCAAAGTAATTGAAATAACGAACAATTGAAGGAGGATTTGAGTGTTATGAAAAACATGAAAGAAAGACGATCTAGATGAGTTGAACTGTTAAAAAAGACTGTAAATGCTTGTTTAATATACGGATAAATGATGCTTTATAATTTGCTGAATCTATCATATAGACAATGGTTATATTTCTGTATCTTAAATTCTAGAATATGGGAGGTAAAACGTAGTTAAATAGTAGAGGTTAAGAACCAAAACGACATTAAAATAGTACACGCGGTAGGGAGAAATTCCTACTGTTTTGCATGAAAACAAATTGGCTGGAATTTCTGCATATTTTTATTCTATCATATGGCATCAGGCATTTGATTTACATCCAGAACATGCTGCAAAAATAGTGACTGAAGATACTTACTTGCTACCACCTTACATGATTTTAAGAACATACTTGGCTTTGTCGAGAAAATTTATCTGATCTCCTTCAACTCCCTAAAAACAACCAATCCATGACGTACTTAACTTTATTTTGGCATCGATACCTCATATATGCCTGTATGTATGTACCAGCTTCAATACTTCTTCAAATCAATAAGTAATACTGGAATTCACCGTGCATGCCATATAATGAAAGGGATACCTTCAGTTAGAGTCTTCGGAAGCATGTAAATTTGTTGTCCAAAAAGATAAACAGAAGAAGTTGCTCCATATGCCATCGTTATATGAAGCTATGGCTCCCTCGGATTCCTAGAACAGTCCCCTTGACGGAATAATCCATCATAATACAAAAATTCCCAAACTGGATAAATATTAAGAACCCAATTGTAGTGATGGATCAAACTAATACCGTCCAACTGTAGACACCTTGTGCATGTAGTAGGCTGAGCACACATAGTAAGATGACAGGGAAAATAACCTGATAGTTCGACATTGGAGCGACCTGGAGTTAGTCAACTCGGAGCACCTTCTATTCATTTGGGAGTAGAAAAACAACCTAAATAAGATAAATTCTGAAATTTGATGGAGAAAGATCCATCCCTGCATATTGTACTTCCTTAAAAAAATTATGTGCTAATATTCTCATTCTAATGATCAGAAATGTCTATCTGGTTTGTTATCTTCGTATGTATATGTAGATATGTCAATATGAGGTTTGGGCACTATCATGTGGAATTTCAGGCCACTTTGATTTTGTCGGAATTTATTCCATCTGTCGGACGTGGCTCGAGTTAGGGATTTCAGTATTTATTATCTCATACTATATGAAAAAAATTAAGTTACCAAGGATACACCTGTAGTTTCGTGTGTTTTAGTTTACCCGGTGGATATAATTTGTATATTGTTAAAATTAAAGGTATATATAATATACCCATTATCATTTATGGGTATGATGATTACTGCAGTTACTACACGCTTTATAGTTGGACATGCAGAACGTGAGTATTAATACGTTACTTGATTGATTGAAATTATTAGATTAAATTCCAGTTTTACGTATGCCATTAGTGATGAATGTAATAAGGCAGTTTTACTTATATAAGCTTGTCTCTCATATATTGCGACACTACCAAATTGAACAAATTTTGTTTTCAGACAAATTGGTGTTGTAATAACAGATGGACTCCTTTGGCAATTCCATGCTTGTTGTGCAGCCAACCAGGTTGGTTCGTGTGTTTGTACTGACACCCAACAGCAACAGGGTTGCTCCCGTTGACCGTTTCCTACGGTCTTACTTCGATGCATCTCTCTTCACCATTCGTCTCCGATTTGACGGTGCTGTGTTTGTTCATTTTTTGTTTCGCGAGGATGCCGATATGCTACACGGTCATGCTTGGGTTTCAGATTACGAACTTGTTGGGTTCTTTTCTGTCAAGTTTAATGCTTTTGACATTATGCCGCTGTTTGGTGGTGGTTTCATTCACATTGCATGATTTTCAAGTTTGATGCAGATGATGGCTGGAAAGAAAATTGTTAGCAAGGAGAAGAATTGAAACCACATATTATGTATCGTGTCTATTTTATTTTCCAAGTGCTTGTATCGGTGTGTAGTTGTGTTATGAATTCCTCGAAGTCAACACTTGTTCAATAGTTTTGTCTCTGACCAATTGATATATTTTAATAAAGGGTTTCCTTTGGATTATGTATTTGTGTGCTTCAAGGCTTAACATAACATGTATTTGTTTCAAAATTTTAAATGATTAAGCATTGCGCTTGTATGAACAGAACTTTTAAAAGGAAGAAACAAGTTGTAATACAATTTTATTGAAATGTTATAGAAGGTGGTATAGAGTATTTCTCGAAAAAAATGAGCAAAGAACTTGCAATACTATTTTATTTTGAATGACGTGCAAGGCAGCTATAATATTTCTTAACAGTGTACTTTGGAATGGTGATAGAAGCAGAAGAGGCCATGTCAATATTGTTCCTGGAAATAAAAATTCAAATGTTAATATTTTTGAGATTTTTTTAAAAGGCTGCATATTCAGAAGTAAGAAGTTGTACACTTACATCTTCTGTTTTGACTGTAAGAAGACCAACTGTCACATGTGTTGATGCTAAGGTTGCTAGTGCAGAAGCCACCTTTTCTTTTTGAGTTGTAGGTGGAAGAGGTCCATCATACTGCACCTTAATGTAAGCTGATTTTGTTGTGTCTTCTATTGATACCTTTATCGGTAGGAGACCAACACTGTCAATACATATCTGATGGATTGCATGTACCATTTTTTCATTGGAATCTTTTAGAGTAGCCATATATTTTGTGTTGACATCACTGTTTTCTTTGAATATGTTTTCAAAGGTTGTTGCTGCATCTAATTTTCTTCATAAGGTGACAACATCTTTGTAATTTGCATCTTCAACCTGAACCCTGCACTTTGACATTAAATGGGTCGTTGCAGTTTGGCATGCATCTTCCAATGCATGGTATGTGGTGTGTACAGTATCCCCATAGAATCTTTGCTTATTTGCAAAAGCATTGCCATCACTTGGGGGTACTTCTATGTCAATCCAACCTCTTATATCGAGGGTGGATTCATGAATAGTCCCAGTAGAGTATATAGACAATCCAAGTGCGTTTGTGATCTCTGTTAGCAGTACATGTCTTGGAACATATGCTTTTGCTGCCGCCTAAAAAGAGGATGACTAATTACGTGTTTGCATTATGCAATTGATGTGATAAATGTAGACATGAAGGACAACTTACACCAGGAACATGAATGGATTTGGTTGTACGATCTGCATCTTGTTTGTCGACGAACACTTGTTTTCTTTTTTCGAGTGAAGATTCTGCGGGCATTGTCAAAGGAATTGGTTGTGGAAGTACCCTTGTACCTTTTGTAGTTAGTTCCATATCAGCTTCAGGATCTGTGTGGTCCTTCTATGTTTGTCATAATGAGATTGATCTATCTGCTTGAAGAAGTGTGAACAAACATTCTTAAGGAAATCTCGCATTAAAAAGATTGTGAACTAAAGATACAAGGATAGAACGACGGCTTAAAATTGTTATTTACCTGGTTGTAATTGTTGGCCAGTGCTTCAGTGCTGATTCCTTCGTGACCACCGCGGGTAAACTCGTTACCACATTCGGTAGCACTACGTTCAACAATATCATCCATCTGAAAGAATAGCTTGAAAATATGTCAGATCGGAAAAGCTATGGAATAAACAAAAAGTGAGAGCATAGGTACCTTTTGGAAGGAATTGGGTAATACTTTAACCTATAGTGGTAGTGTTCTATATTTATAAGACTGGTGTGTGAAAGGTCAACCAAATGACCATTATATGATGTTTAATGGGTGTTTAGTATTCAAGCATTTATAAGCATTTAGTTATCGTTTTGCACCATGCATCTGTAACTGATAAGTTATTATTTGTTGGTAACTGATGAATAAAGTCGTTTGCATTACTTCTGTTGTATCTGCATGTGACGCTCCTTCCTACATCCACGCTTCCATTTGTTTTCCTGCGGCTGCTACGACGAGCAAGCACAAGGAGAAGGAGCAACAGTCCTTTCAGATAATTACAGTAAGTAGCTTACTACACTATTAAGATGAAAGCTGATTGCGAGAGAAGAATATGCGTTCTAGTGGTGAAGATGTATTGCAAATTGCACCTTTACAATAGACTGCTTATTAAGGTGGTTGCCAGATAATTTAAAGAAAACTTTGCCATTAAACAGTTTATATATGATATGTGTACTGCTAATATTATAATACAAGAAACATCGCTCCCTCTTGCATGTGTAAGCACCGAAGAGAATTTGACATTGTAAAAGATCTCTTATTGGCATCTATGTGTGAAGCACCTTGCCAGATAATTTAGACTACTCCCATAGGATTTATATGGTGCAAGTAGTGTAATACAATAGTCTTGTATGTTCCATGGAAAAGAGATACAGGATACAATGTAACAAAGAAAAGAAACTTCATTCTGGAGGATAAATAAGGGTGAATGTAGATATGCAAAAGTCTTGTGTCATTTTATTCATATGGGAGAAATGGTCCTTACAAAACGGATAAACTAGAACTGGCAAACTAAAGTTTATGATCACCTAAGTCGGTGACAATTGTCGCACGCAGACGACATAATTATAAGGAAACATAAAACATCCAAAAAGGATGGATGCACGCAGAACATCTGTCTTAATTTAGTAGCTTCAAAGTTGATGAGGCATGGTTTCTTCAGTCAAGGTGCCGTTTCTTCCTCGCGGTGGTCTTGCTTGTGTCAGGTGCAGTCCTGTAAATCATGTGTGGATGGCTATTAATATGTATGTTGGAATAAATAAACCTTCAACAGCAAGGTATAGTATGGCTACTCACCTTTTTGTATTTTTCTTTGTATTAGAAGCATTTGTCACAGGTCCATTTTGACCATTTTTTATCTCTCCATTGGCAGGGTGTGGTGTTTCCTCAGTTTCGTTGGTGCTATGATTGTTCTGAGTGCTAGTGTTTCCCTGTCATAAGAAAAGATTGGACGTCAAAAATACATTTTGTTTTAGGTGTAGTAATCAACTTGTTGGCGTCTAGTGATGTCAGAATTGGATATACCATTGCACTAATTGCAGGGGATTCAGTCACTATTGGTGAGATGTGCATTTCATTTTCCTCGGTTTCTTTGTTGCCATCCTTCTCAGTAGTGTTGTCCATCTGTTAAACGAGCATTACATATGCCAGTGATTTAAATTTGATTGTATGACTGGTAAATCCACCATAGCTTGTATTGGATATAGACGCGCATACCTTGCTTGCTTCTCCAGACTCCTGAGTTGACGTGCTACTTGATCCAGAGCTAAGTTTGTTGAATTCGAAAAAATTTGTCTTCTTGTGGGTTGTTGTTACACTGTTAACTTGGAAAGAAAGTTGCCCATACTGCAGGCCCCTCTCATTGACAGTGTAGTTGAGAGTGAATTTCTGTGATATGAGGGTTGATATTTCTGCTGGTATAGTTAATGGATGAGCATTGCGCATGACAACTTCAAGCCTTTTCCCAATAATTTGTTCAGCAACGTTAGCAAAGAATACAAACTCGACTTCACATGTCTTGTCGGCACCAATAACTCGCACTTTGTACCTTTTAAAGATAATGTGGTGATATGTAGCTCAACTAATATTGGAAGGAGATGCAATTTTACAATATAGCATACCTTGGTGTAGCTGTAGTACAGTTGCATCTCTTATTGCTGCAAACAAATGCATTTGCATCTTGAAATGCTTTCTTATGGCATAATTGGCAAGAAAGGAACCACCAGTGTTCTGATGCTAGCCTCATTACTGTGACAGTGCTTATCATATTCTTGCCCTATCAGATCAACCATAATAAATTAGCATTTGGTTTGGTACTGTAATTGTTGTCATGAATTTAGTAAGTCATGTAGGTAAGTAAGAAGTCAACTGACCAGGAATTCATTAGGATCAGTGGAATTCAAGAACGCCACAGATATAATTTCAGGCTCATCCCTGTTGTACACTGCATTGTATTGATTGTCGTTACCTGACATTACTCTAAGAGCTGGCATTTGTTCACCAAGACTGCATATAAAGGCATCAAGAATTTACTTATCAGTACAAATACATGTATATTTCTTATGTGTACATGGTACTTGTTAGAGACAAGTTTACCGGTCACAATATTCCATCTTTTCAGCGATTTCAGGGTTGATATAAATCTTTGCAGCATCGCCGCAACTTATTGTTGGACGCCCTATATTATTTAAATGGTATAAGAATTTCATGTAATGTAAATCAGAGCTATTTAGACAATTTATAGGTCGAAGCATATACTCGTGGAACATACCTAGGTAGCTTTTCATGAGAGTGCCAACAAAAAGTATTATAATAGGTTGCCTCTAGCCATGGTCATACAGATCATCAGCCTGAAAGGCAGTTGCATGGTCCCCCATAGTGCAACATCCATAATATTGCCACTGCATGATATATCTTTGAATTAATAGGTAGAAGAGTGAGAGAATAATAGACAACAAGGTTTTTTTAGGTGTGAAAGCTTACTCAATATCTGTAATATGTAGGTTTCTATTATCAGAATCTTGGGCTCGACCAGGCAGCCGAACCTTCAAGATATTTGAGATTGCTGAAAGTATTCCAATAACATCTATACATTGAAAAGGAGAGCATTGTAATGTGCAGAAAGATAGTAACGCAGCAAACCGTAAGAGGCAAAGGAACAATTATGCATTCACAAAAGTATAATGTCCTTGCCTATAAAGGAGTCTTTTTTTCCAACCATAGAGGGTAGAAGCTTAAAGTCACTCAGTGAATAAGCATAGCGAGGGTAATCTTCAGGCACATCATTTTGCACTTCAATTTTTGACCATGGAGTTATTTTCATCATGAAACTTCCTTCCACAACCTTGTACTTGTTCTTTGCTGTGTTAACAAAGAAATCCTTGATGAGCCAGACATTTCCCTCTTTTAGTTTTTCTCTGAACATATCTGCATGCATTGCCTATATTTCCCCATACATTTGGTTTCCCTGTATCAAAAATGATTATAAAACACAGGTACGATATATTATGTAAAGCACAATTGATGGCAATCAATTTTGTTGTATACCTGCTCATCAACAAAGACAAGGTCAACATGCGCTAATTCATTGTCCTTGTGAAATTCCCAAACACGAGCTATGCGTGCATGCACGGTCACACGCCTGAGGGATGTGTTCAGATCTGACAAAAGGAGGGCCAGAAATTTGTGCAAATGTAGAGTTAGTTCAACCATGAATATTAAACAACATGAATTTAATATTAAAGGGAGAGCCAACCTAAGCATAAGCAATTGGAATGCTAACTTTTATTTGTATATAATATAAACTTTGTTTGGTAAATAAATATATCTAAGTAGGAAGAAATATTTGTACAGAGAACTTTTTATTTGCTATATTGATATATATATATAAGTTTATGTATATTGTACAATGGTAATCTTGACGATTTTTATTGTGTAGCAGAAAGGACTTCATTATATACAACGTTTGACGTAATATTATTTGACTCGTCATTATTGTTGTCAATAAGTATTTTTAGACCTTTTCTTGATGTAACTCGTGAAATTGCCACATACAGCTTTCCATGTGTGAAAACTGGTTTTTCCAAATAAATACCAACAGATTCAAGTGTTTGTCCTTGACTTTTGTTATTTGTCATTGCATAGCAGAGGCATAGAGGGTACTATCGCCTCTCAAGAACAAATGGATATTTTGATTTCTTGGACATCAAAGTAATCCTAGGTATGTAAACTGTGCGGCCAATATGTGATCCTGTCATTATAGTTGCTTCCACTATTCGAGTTGCTAATCGTGTAATGATTAGTCTTGTTTCGTTACATAGGCCAATGGTCTGGTCAATGTTTCTAAGCAGCATGACAGGACATCCAACCTTAAGGACCAATCTATGTTGGGGGAAATTGCTTATTTTAATAGCATTTAGATATTCAATATTATAGAGTTCATCAAAGTCTCCTAGCTTGTCATTTACTTTTGAAATAGAATCACAGCTTAAAAATTCAAAAGGTTCAGTTGGTACCATATTTGGTACAAGAAGATTTATGTCGTCAACTATTTCATTGTTTGGACAAACTATAGTGCGGCTTTGTAACTATTGTGGGTCACAAAATTTTATTTGCATATCTCCATACACAGCATGGATAATGGCAGACATTTTTTCATCATCAGTCTTGATAAGTAGGTCATCAGGTATCTTAATTTTGTCTTCACATGTAGTACTATTACTTCTTTTTTCATAAGCCCTACCATCCCCAACAGCTAAAACCCACTTACTGAATTCTTCCAATTCTTTCTGCTAGGAAGGAAGTAAATCAGGATTGGATAGCCTCATGTTAACATGCAACTTTAAGATGCGAATACATTTACACAAAGTGAGTTTGTTATTATTGCAGATACAATTTTAGACCGTGACCCACCCTCTATAACATGTAATATTTGTATCACCCCTTAGGACAACCGGAATAGCACCAAATGGAGTTGTGGCTGCAATTTTACTTGTTGGTGTTAGAATATCACGTAACGTTCTATCAAGTGTTTCAAAACAATGTCGATGTGTCATAGGAGCCTCATTCTAGATAATAAGAGAGCATTCCTTCATAAGATCAGCAAGGTCTGTCCCCCTTTTTATGTCACATAAGGTGGTCTCATCAATTTCTATTGGAATTTTAAATCATGAGTGGGCCGTTCTTCCACCTTGTAAGAGAAGGGACACTACACCTGAGGATGCAACTACTAGTACTATTTTCCCCATAGAGCGCAAGTATGATAGTTTTGAATTCCATACAAAAGTTTTTCCGGTGCCACCATGCCCAGAAAGAAAGAAAAAACCGGGCTTTTCATCCATCACACATCCAATAATTTCATCATATGCTTTTCTTTGATCTATATTTAGTTTTGATGATAATGCAGCAGATGTGGCTTTAAGTTGAGCTAAATCATACGAGCGTTCATCCTGAATTAATCTGTTTATTTGATTGCCATCACTATTTGAATGGGTCTATGGCAAGTTGAAATTTGCAATTGATGATCCATTGCGCAAAAACACCTCATTTAATTCATCTATTAGCATATCTTGTAGCTGATCAGGAGGCGGATTAAAAGATGGATTGTTGAGCACAAGACGAAATTTATGTTGGATATCATCAGACAAGTGGGCAACAAATTTGTTGTAAAATAATCGTTCATTTTCAATATTGCAAAACAAAATCATCGTAACAAATAAATGCCTAAGCTGGGACGACGTTGCCCATATCAAAGCCTCCTCAAATGCGGCATACCACTCTCTATCATCACCTAACAATCCCCGGGCTGAGCATGCTTCTTTAAATGTGTCATATGTGATACCCTTGTATGTTCGTAAATCCTCAAAACGACATGCACCTTTGACAATCATGAGTAGCATTCTAAGGTAGAAACGCTCACCACTTGATGGATGTACATAGTATATGCGACCAATTTTATCACCAATACTTTTCTTTTTCTTCCAAATAGCATTTTTACCATCCCATGTCCATCTACTTGGGAAATCAACATAAGTGAGTTCGTGAGCTTCTATATCTTGCTGGTTTGCAACAAACCATTCAGTGAGCATAGTCTTTGTAAACATATCTGCATTGGAAGTGATGTTCTCTAGGCTTGTTTTTGATTTGTAAGTGATGTTGTTCATACCAGGTAAATGGATATCAAGTCGTTCTACAGAGGGCATTTTACAGTGCAAAGGAAATTCGAATAATCGCCAATTTGTTTCATGTGGAACTAAATGCCTGCAATCCAAGTATTCTTTGATCTCATTAATTTCTTTTATATTTTGATTGTAAGGTTGTTCATTTTCTTTACCTTTGTCTCTAGAACACGTGACTTTCTTCCCCTTAATAGTTTCAAAAACAATACGTGATCGATCCTTTCCCTTTGTGACATATTTGAAAAGGTATTTAACCACTCTAGTTTTGTTGCACCATTCTATATTGATATGTTCCTGGTATTTTTTAAGAAGGAACATATTATAGGACACCACATATCGATTGTCTAGATTATGTCCATTCTTTATAACATAACGACCGTCATCACGCCGCCTGTAGACCGCAAAACCTTGTGAGACAATTAAGTTTCATTGTGGAAAGATCTAGGGTAGTGCTTAGAACATGCATTATTCTTCATGCATGGGCATTTGTTATTCATATCACTGCACGGGTCGTGCATCATGAATTCAGAAACAAGCGCATACCCTAAAGGGTCTGTATTGACATCAGGTATTTCAGCACTAATTAGGGAGTCTATAGTGGCAAGTGTATCTTTCTTGTTTTTGTTCTTAATCCATGCAAGACAGTGCACATGCGGAAGTCCTCGTTTTTGGAATTCATTGCTATGTAGTAGAGCTGATATTGGACCAAAAACTTTACCCTTTTTAATATCTTAATGAGCCTGTCATGTCTCATTTTGTACACCCTATTAACAATATTAGGACGGTCGGAAGGGTGTTGTCCAGGTTCATAATGAAGGGCTTCACTAATTTGTACCCATTTTGTATTGCAGGTAAAGGTAATGAAGATGTCAGGCCCACCATAGACTCGGCAAATGGCCATGCCAAGTTGGTAATATTGAAGGTAGTATCGTTTACCGCCTGTAAAACTACTTGGCAGAACAGTCTTCCGTCCTATGTTTTCGCCATCAATACAACCTTTTCCTACAGCACCACTAATTGTTTGGAAATTTTCAGACCTAGTTTCATCTTGTTTACAATTTATAAACCAGAGACGGTTGTCCTCTACACAAGCAAAGCAATCAACCTGTAGCTGAAAAGTAGCCCGACCACAACATGTGTATGGATTGTACTGACCAGGCTTGTAGTGAAGACAATATGCATAGTAATCAAGCATTGTTAGTGTTTTGCGTTCATCTTCTTGTAATTTATGGGCATCAGTGTACTGAATACCTAAATGGAACCCAGGATCACCATGTGGAAATAATAGTGGGTATTGTAGGGGCATAAGTAAATAGTGCAAGTTTGAAATATATTGCAGTCCTTGATTTTTATCATGCACAATAATATCACGTTTATAGCTGTCAGTTGTAAAATCCCCAACAATTAAAAGAGCAATGTCATCGTGTGGGTAAATTGTACTGGACATCACCACTATTTTGTGGAGCCAAAATCCTAGTCGCTACACGTTCATCAGGAAATTCTTTAATTCTTTCTCTAGCTTGTCTGAATTTTTTAACAAGCGGGTTTATGTCGTCTAACATATGCATCAATGTTGCAACTATTTTTCGATCCAACTCACCATGTAAATCATCTTCTTTGCACAGTGTTTTTATTCTATTTTCGATTTCATCTTCAGTAGCATATATGCACAATTGAGCAAACTTTTGGTTACCATCATGAGGAAGTAATGTACCAATTCTATGGTAGACCTGGCTGCTTATTCGAAAAACATATGGACCATTACCATCGTTGATTTTTTTGTCTATGTTGGCACCAAAAGAAGTAAAATTAAATAGACAATTATATATTTATATTGCCTAATATGGTTCATAAAGTCACGACTTTCATGACCTCCATTGAAGCGCATAAGGTTTGCAAGTTCTGGAGGGGGTGCTAAAAACTGTGGTAAAT